>CM062817.1:1163678151-1165040228 GCA_031772625.1 Pinus tabuliformis | reverse complement strand
GATGTTTATGTATGAGTCGGTGCTTCTACTCTTGTTAAGTTATGGTATGTTCTATGCTTATAATAGTTTACTTCTTTTTCTTATTATATTCCACCGATTAGCAATCACATGTACATAAAGTAAAGTGCAGATAGAACATTAAACGATCGACAGAAAACAAGCCAAGACAAGAGACACAAGATGTGGCGGCTAGCTAGGGACAAACCCCACAATGTGTGGGGAAACCCTTTGATCAAATCTTCTTTTATCTTCAATAATTCAGCAGAGAGAAATAGTACAATAAATCTGATTCATATCAGCAGTAACAAACCCTAGATCAGTAGCATCAGCATTAACGGCTTCATTATCAAACTAGGGCAGACCATATCTCACAAACTGACAGTCCGATTGACTTCATTCCACCACAAAAAAATTTGGCTTCCAAAGGAGGTTCAGATGAACCTACAGTGTAGTTCAGATGAGGAGATCTTCTAGGCCACGCAAGTCAATCTTTACTTCTGCAGTTGCAGCTTCAGTTTCAGCAGTTTCCGGCTTCAAACTAGGGCAGTCGATATCTTGCAAACCCTTCGTCGGATTGACTTCATTCCACCACCAAAAGTTGCGGCTTTCAAAGGAGGTTCAGATGAACCTATAGCGCAGTTCCAAAGAGGAGATCTTCTAGGCTGCGCAAGTCAATCTTTACTTCTGCAGTTGCAGCTTCAGTTTCAGCAGTTTCCGGCTTCAAACTAGGGCAGTCGATATCTTGCAAACCGTTTGTCAGATTGACTTCATTCCACCACCAAAAGTTGCAGCTTTCAAAGGAGGTTCAGATGAACCTATAACGTAGTTCCAAAGATGAGATCTTCTAGGCCACGCAAGTCAATCTTTACTTCTATAGTTGCAGCTTCAAATTCAACAGCTTCCGGCTTCACATGTGTGAGAGAGAGAGACCCATTTCAGCGCAGTAGAGAAAAGACTCATATCTTCGCAGTAGAGAGAGAGAGACGTGATGAGATGAGTGAATCCAAATGAGGAAAAGTCCTCTTATATTTATACACAACGTTGGTGGGTGAATAGATGCGACTGTTGGGCTTCTGAGCCTACATGAGTTGTAGGTCAGCTTGATAATAATTCCATAATCAGAATAAATTCATATCTCCATGAATACTTATCGGAATTGGACGATATTTATATCAATCCTACACCTCTCGACAAGAGGAATCTAATAAAAATATTATTAGCCATGAATAAGATGACCCACATGAATTTTTGCCCTGGTTTCCAATTTTAACACTCCCTCTCAACCATGGAGAACTTCATCTGCAATCTGTCTATTGGTCGTTACTATTCATCCATCAAATGCACTACCTTGTACAGCCTGACCCTTGCCTTGCTCTGCTCTATTTTGCCTGTTCTGCTTTGTCTTGTTCTGCCTTGCACTGATCTGTATTGTTTTGTTCTATTCTGCTCTGCTCTTGCATTGTTCTGTTCTACTCTGCTTTTTTCAAAATTATGAAGAAGAAGAAATGTTTGAGGATGTATCATACTAACTCAAAGTCAGTCTCAGAGTATATAACACTGGTCCCAGACCAATCTCAACCAACCCAAAGTCAGCGTCATAGTGAGTACAACTCCAATGGTCCCAGACCAATATCATCCTCCACTGACTCAAAGTCAGTCTCAGAGTATGTACCACTAATCCCAGACCAGTCTCAACCAACCCAAAGTCAGCGTCATAGTATGGTACAACTCCTACCACTGGTCCCAGACCAGTATCATTGATCCCAGATCAATGGAGGTCATCCTAGCATAGGGAGTACAGTAGTTACAACGATGCGTCCATCGGTACAACTATGGTCCCTAACTTCATTTCCCTGCTCATTGATCAGATGAGAGGTACTTCCCAAGAGTCCCAGACTGCATGGATAGGATGCCTCGACAGGAGAACTAATCAATCCTATCCTCACAGGAGAACACATCAATCCTGCTACAATTTCCATGGAGAACACATAAATCCAGGCCTCACAGGAGAACACATCAATCCTGCTACAATTTCCATGGAGAACACATCAACCCAGGCCTCACAGGAGAACACATCAATCCTGCTACAATTGCCATGGAGAACACATCAATCCAGGCCTCAGAGGAGAACACATCAATCCTGCTACAATGTTGCCATGGGGTGTACATGTATACCACTAGGGGATAGTGAATAATCTAGTGGTCATATGCTGCTCCAAGAAGCACCCCGCACCCCCCTGGAGCTCTCAGAGCTCAATGCATCATACATGACCCTCATTGGAGGGTCTTTGAACAACTCCAAGTTGTTCACGGAAAGTCAGAAATTTTAGTTTCCCAAGGGGTTTTGTCAGAATGTTGGCGGCCTGTTCATCTGTACCGATATGATGGAGCCTTATAACTCCCCATTGCACCATATCTCGAATATAATGGTATCTGATATCAATATGCTTGGAGCGATCATGGAATACGGGATTCTCTGACAAACGAATCCCACTTTGGTTGTCACAAAGGATCACAGTGGTATCCAATGTGAATCCAAACAACTCACTGAAGAGCTTTCGCAACCAAACTGCCTCATAAGAAGCCATGCTAGCAGCAATATACTCTGCTTCGGCGGTGCTCAAAGCCACCGAATTTTGTTTCCTGCTCATCCAGGATATCGAAGCAGATCCCAAGGAGAAACAACACCTGAAAGTGCTCTTACGCTCCTCCACATTGCCTACCCAGTCAGCATCTGTGTATCCAAATAGTCTCACATCTCTGGCAATGTATCTTAACCCATAAGTGATAGTGCCATGAAGATATCTCAGTAGATTCTTGGCACCAATCTAGTGTATGTGGTGGGGTTCAACCATATGCTGGCTCAACGTGTTGACTGCAAAGCATATATCTGGATGAGAGTTCACTAAGAACATTAATGCTCCGACGAGTTGTCGATACTCGGTAGAATTTCGTAAAACAGGTCCAGCAGCACTACCGCTTAACTTCTTGAAGTCAAGCTCCATCAGAGTAGTTACAAGCTTGCAGTCCACCATTCTGAATCTTTCCAATATCTTCACCACATACTTTCCTTGAGATAGGAAAATTTCTCCTGGCTTTTTCCACACTTCAAGTCCTAGGAAGTAGTGCATCAGTCCTAGGTCTTTCATTTCAAATTCAGAGGCCAGCTCCCTCTTACATTTGTGAATGAGAGGGTCTGCACCTGTTAGAAAGAGGTCATCCACATACAACACTAGTATGAGAGGCTTGTCATCTTCAACCTTAAAGTAAAGGTTAGGATCAGCTTCACTCCTAGTGAATCCCAGCTTCATCAAGTACCTATTGATCCTCTCATACCATGCTCGGGGTGCTTGCTTTAGCCCATTGAGAGCCTTCTTCAACCTGCATACATGATATTTTCAATCATAAATCTCAAATCCTTCATGTTGCTCCACATAGACCTATTCTTTGATAGAACCATGCAAGAACGCGATCTTAACATCCGTCTGATGTAGGTTCCATCCTTGTGAAGCCACAAGGGCTATGATCAAGCGGATGGTCATATATCTAGCAACAGGTGCAAATATCATAGTCTATACCTCCCTTCTGGGATAAACCACAAGCAACAAAATGAACCTTATACTTTTCCATACTTCCATTTGCTGCATGCTTTATCTTGTAAAGCCATTTTGAAGTAACAATTGTCTTGTCCAGGGTCTGGGAACTACTTCCTAGACATCATTCTCCATAATAGACTCATATTCTATGGTCATAGCATCCTTCCATAGTTAATGCTTGATGACATATGAGAATGATGAAGGTTCATTTTGTATGATCGTGCTCATGATGGTCAGGTATCCTTGATACCTGTTAAGTTTCTTACTTTGATGGAAGGTTCCTCAGGGTGCAGCATGTCCTTCAACATCATCAAGTATCCCCTAAGCCATGAAGGCCTTTTCCTAGAAGAGGAAGGCTCATGTGGATGAGGATCAATCGGATCCAAGGGTTCTTCTACATCAGGGATTGATTCATCATCATTTTCTTTCGGTTCCCTGGTGTCAGCTTCTTGAGAGCTCCTCAAAGTCGGAAGATTGTTCACCTTGCTGAGAGCCATATCTTCGTCAAAGGTGACATCATCCCTTTGACCGGCTACATAGATTTTATAGCCTTTAGTATTTTCACCATAGCCCACGAAAATACCCTTCTTTCCAGATGCACCCAATTTATTCGGCACATGAAAATATACAGGGCTTCCAAAAAATTTTAAATGAGAAACATCAGGTTTCTTACCGGTGAATTTTTCTTCAGGAGTCTTGGAACCCAATGCTTGATGAGGGCATCGATTTTGTACATATACGGCGGTGATTGTAGTTTCAGCCCATAGAAACTTTGGAAGTCTTTGATCATGTAGCATGGCCCGAACAGCTTCCATCATCGTGTGGTTCTTCCTTCCCACCACACCATTCTGCTCAGGAGTATGTGGTGTAGTAGTCTCCCTCTTAATGCCAACCTCAGGTATGCCTGAGTAAACCAATTGTAATATATCGGAGGTCTTGCTTTGGCTTGAGGGGAATGGTCCCCTTTTTAGCTTTTCTTTGGCACATCCCGGACATACACCTTGTTTCTCTACTTGGAATTCGGGCATCCCTGATACCATCTGCCTTACATTGGGTAGAGTTTTGTAATGAAGGTGGGAAAACCTCCGATGCCAAAGTTCGGACTAAAGAGTTGTGTCACAAGACATGACACCTAGTGAACTTTCATCGACCTGATATAATGAATCAACACTAAACCCAAGAGTAAAGGCATCTTTAACATTATTTTTCCATATACATACCTTTCCATTGCTGAAGGTTACCTTGTAGCCTCTGTCTTCCATTGCCGACATGGACACTAGGTTCTTTTTGAGGTCAGGTACATCCGGACTTTCTAGCCTTCTTGAATGGTTGTCCTCTTCCTCGATCCCCAGCTCTCCTCTTACCTTTGCTGTTGAATTTGTCATTCCTTTGATTTGTCATCAGAGGGATTTTGATCATCGTCCCGGTGTGAGTCCTTTCTATCAGGGCACTCCCTTGCATAATGACCTGCTTTATCGTAGATGTAACATCATCCTTTTCTTCCACCTTTAAGTCTAGCCTTTCCTTTTGATTGAGAAGAAAAGGCAGCAGGAGGACCTTTAGGCATGGGCATTTCTTGCTCTTCTTCCCTTGTTTCTTCTTGAATGCATCTAACCATTAATTCCTCGAAACCAAGAATTACATTATAGTTCAGAAGAGTAGTCCTGAACATGTACCATTCGGATGGTAATCCTCCAAGAGTCGTGAGTGCCATTTCCCAGTCTATCGTAGATTTCCTTGGAGGTGTCCAGTTCAAAGATGTAGGCCACCAAGTGCTTGTCGATAGAGTCCCGGATGATCTTCTATTTTGACATCTTTGATTTTCCATTTGTTCCATGCAACAGCGGATGCATTTGATGGAGGCTCAACAATATTGCCTCTTACATGGTCCAGCACTCCTGGATCTTCTAGGGTTAGATTGATAGATATCTTCCATGCGTGATACTCATCTTTCTCATGGAGCTTGTCTTCAGCAGGAAAGAGTGTTGAGGACCCCATAGTTCTTTTAGGATAACCTTGCCAATCTTTTCTTCGGTGATTTCTCTTGCTCTTGCTTGGGCTTTGTCTTCACCTCAGCTCTGATACCATGTTAAGTTATGGTATGCTCTATGCTTATAACAGTTTACTTCTTTTTCTTATTATATTCCACCGATTAGCAATCACATGTACATAAAGTAAAGTGCAGATAGAACATTAAACGATCGACAGAAAACAAGCCAAGGCAAGAGACACAAGATGTGGCGGCTAGCCAGGGACAAAACCCACAATGTGTGGGGAAACCCTTTGATCAAATCTTCTTTTATCTTCAATAATTCAGCAGAGAGAAATAGTACAATAAATCTGATTCATATCAGCAGTAACAAACCCTAGATCAGTAGCATCAGCATTAGCGGCTTCATTATCAAACTAGGGCAGACCATATCTCACAAACCGACAGTCGGATTGATTTCATTCCACCACCAAAAGTTTCGGCTTCCAAAGGAGGTTCAGATGAACCTACATTGCAGTTCAGATGAGGAGATCTTCTAGGCCAGACAAGTCAATCTTTACTTCTGCAGTTGCAGCTTCAGTTTCCGGCTTCAAACTAGGGTAGTCGATATCTTGCAAACCGTTCGTCAGATTGACTTCATTCCACCACCAAAAGTTGCGGCTTTCAAAGGAGGTTCAGATGAACCTACAGTGCAGTTCCAAAGAGGAGATCTTCTAGGCCACGCAAGTCAATCTTTACTTCTGCAGTTACAGCTTCAAATTCAATAGCTTCCGGCTTCACATGTGTGAGAGAGAGAGACCCATTTCAGCGCAGTAGAGAAGAGACTCATATCTGCGCAGTAGAGAGAGAGAGAGAGATGTGATGAGATGAGTGAGTCCAAATGAGGAAAAGTCCTCTTATATTTATACACAACGTTGGTGGGTGAATAGATGCGACTGTTGGGCTTCTGAGCCTACATGAGTTGTAGGTCGGCTTGATAATAATTTCATAATCAAAATAAATTCATATCTCCATGAATACTTATCAGAATTGGATGATCTTTTGTTGTGGGGAAAAATGCCTATGTAGGACGATCCTATCCACCTAAGGTGTGACAGTGCCTTAGCAACAAACAGAGACAGCTATTCTAGTATTCTTCCTTTATGAATTAAGAATGAAGAGAGATGGATGGACTAACCGATGTCTTCCGTTTGTCCCTCGATCCGGTTTATCCTCTCTTTGGGAGTTCCCAACTACTTGTCTTCTCGCTCGCCCAGTTTCAACAGGTCTCTACAAGATCACAAGAGAAGAACGCTACACAAAGACATAGATTCATAATCATAACTAGTTCAGGATTAGAAGTAAGCTAAACATACTAATGCAATCATACATCAAAGATACATCAGTATATAGGAGGAACCAAGATAACTTTATTGATGAATAACAAGGTTCAGGAAAAGATACAACCCAGAGGGCTCCAATCCAGCATCTCCTTCCCAGCAAAATGGAATTCCTATCTTCACCTCCCTTCAAAGCATTAAGCACCCAATGATTCCAGTCTCAAACCAACAGCAATTCTTTGCAATAACAAAATTCTAGCCTCCAGATCTCATGGAGGAGAGATCCATGTATAGATGTTTGGAGAGAGGATGAGTTAGCTTGAGATCTGACTAGTGTCCTCTCCCTCTGTTAGTTCTCGATTCCACTTGGAGGTTCTTGCTTCCACTTGGATATTTGGAACCTCTTACTCATCATAGTCGAATTCCCTGAGGCAAGTGTCATTGAGGAAGATTTTGGAAGCTTCCTGGGTTTTGACACCTCGTGGAATGAACTTGCCACATGTCAACTCTCGCTCAGCGCAGGTAGCCAGTGTTGGCTTTGACATTCAGCGCAGGTAGCCAGTGTTGGCTTTGACATTCAGCGCAGACAGCTAGTGGAGCCACTGAATTGATCCTGAATTGACTTGTTTTTGAGCAGTTTCTGGTGGAGAACTTCTGTGAATTGTTGTGGTTTGTTAGCCTTGTTCCTCTAGGGGTAGGAACAACATGTTTAGGGACTTTGGATCCCTTAGATTATGGACATTTCATGCTCAATGCTGTAAGGCACAAAAATATCTATAATAGTTGCCCCCTAAAGTATGAGGCCGTTTATCGGGTGAAATGCTTTATCCAGGGGGGTCCGAAGTTCATCCAATGCTGGGAGGAGACCTGTAATAAGATACAATACAATACATTATTTTTCATACTGCTTTCATGATCTAGCTGAGGCGGGCATTCCCATTCTCAGCTTTATAAATTCATTTTCTGTACACAGAACAGACAATCGTCTGATGGTAGACTGATAATTTTGATGAAATTATCATCCTTTGGGTAGGATGATTATCTGCTGCAATGATGTACATGTCAATGTCTTTATCTTTCCTGAATATATATCGCAGCCCGGATGGATGAAACTAGATCCAGGGTCTTCAAACTCGTTCGATCTTCACTCAAAGTACAAGTCGATCCATGTGAGAAATGTTCTGAAGTCGAACATGGAAAGACATCGCTTGATTACCGGTCAATGAGGTAAACCGTTAACAAGCGCGAGAGGAATCACTGATAATGATGATGACCCTCAAGGTACTGCAGTACAATTCACGTGGTGTGAATAAAGGACTTGGCGTCGAACACCACGCAAAATCTTTCGGTCGAAGGTCATTGATGTATACCTGTCGCCGGAAGTGAGAAACTTGCCATTGAGGCATGCAAGCTTCAAAGTACTGAAGGGGTTGTTCCTAGATCAACTTCTTGGATAATGAGCTGATGTCGACAAGAAGTGATCCGTCAAAGGAGGGCCTTAATGTATCCCACATCAGTGACACGGAACGGAGCTAATGATTTTGATGGAGGTAAAAATGATCTGTGACATATGATTCAGGGTGGCGGTCATGAAAGGATGAAGGATAATGTATGGCAGTGGATGGGACACGGTTGACTTTTCTGAACGACTTCTCTTGAACATAGGGCGACACTGATGCGATGGATCGGTAGCATTACCCCAAATATGGATGGTATGGCGAGACCATGGTGATGTGGCCGGTGAATGAAACAACCCAACCTGATTGTGGTACGGAGGAAAAGTGTCATGTTCAAGAGCGACTTGCTACCATCAAAGTTTTCTTGAGTTTCTCCCAATCTTTCCCCAGTCATTGCTGACCAGTACCTCTTTATTTTTGTCAAGCTTGAGGAGGATAACATATGCTTGTTCTATAACCTGCCCTTCGGGCAAGCCCATCGCTATGTTTTAACGAGCCTAGCGATAGTGAAACTCGTTCTCGTCTAAAGACAAGTTTGTCGCTATTTAGTGATTTTAATGAGTCTAACGACAAGGATAACTCGGTCCTTTTCATTTTTAGAGAGTATGAAAAGGTACATAAAGTTAACTCCAAAAGTCCTTTTTCGTCATCTAATCCCTTAAGTCCGAAAAAGTATAAAACAAAACAAAAGGGATGAGTTTTCGATAGTTTTAACGAGCCGAACAAAACAAGCGCTCGATCTTTTTGTGCAATAATCCCTCAGGTCCAAAAAGATTAAAATCTAGAGGAGGGATAGCACTTCCTGTCCCTTTAACGAGCCGGAAGGCCAAGGACTCGACAATCTTTTCATATTTTACGAGTCAGATGAAAAGAGCTTAAAGAAGACTCGTCTTTTGAGGAACGAGTGATAAACAGGGTTAGCAGCTGATTCCAGGTACAGGTTGGAATTTTCCAATCACGGCAGTGTCACAAGGATGGCTAGGTGAAATCACTCTTCGCAGCTGTTCCTCAAAATGGGTAAACAATCATATGGAGGTGAACGATCGGCCAAATGAAAAGTGGAGGTGACGGTGCAAACATGACCAAGGCTTTAATGGCTGATAATTTTACATTCACAGTGGTTATTTACCGGGAATCTGGTTCATTTTTATTTTAAAATGAGCTTAAACGCTGGTGGAAACACTTGCTCATTGCTTATGTTTATTTTTTAACAAGCATGAAGTCCACGTTAAAACTGCTCAGATCTTGCGTTTATTTTTTAATGAGCATGAACTGTGTGCTAAAACTGCTCGATATAAGTTTGCATGCCCCCAGCATAATAACGCAAATCGAGGTGCATGCCCCCCAAGCTTCATTGCATTCAACTTGGTGGTTGGAATGAAGGTTTACCTTCGAGACTTGAAAAGGGGATTTGTTTCATTTTTTAATGAGGTTGACACAGTAAAAGAACTATCCTCATGGCTCCTTGTTTCATTTTTTAACGAGGTTGACACGAGATTAGAACCGTCCTCGGAGCCCACTGTATTTACAGTATTTCTATTAGGGCGATGATCCACGCTGACAAAATGTTTAGGAATCTTCTGAATCCATTAGATATAGAAGATTTCATATTGTAGGTTTCCACTGTGGCCACTTCCGCCAGATTACTTGCAGGCGGTAGGGCAAACGTACCCATTAAAGCAGGGTCTTTTAGGAGACCTACTCCAATATTTTGAAGCGAATGATTGCTTCCATGGATCATTGGAATGCTTCCCGTAACTTGTGAACTGTCGGGGAGGAAAGTTTGTTGGTTGACGACTGTAATTCCTCCTTGAAAGGGAAATGCAATCTTTCTGAAGTAGGCCGACACAGCTGCGGCCATGGCATATATCCAGGGCCTTCCCAGTAGGATGTTGTAATCGAGGTTTCCATCAATTACTTCAACATCAATTCCTACTATTTTGCCCCCTAGTTCAACTTGCAAGTTACTTAAAATCCCGTATGGAGTGTATGATCATCCATCAAATGCTTTTAACATCGTTGACGATCTCGACAAGGGTGGTGAGCCTAAATTCTTCCAGCAACTCATCGACATAATACACGTAGATGCCCCCTCATCAATAATTGTTTGATGAACAGTTTTGTTGAGGGTTTTCACTTGAATAAGGAAAGCTAGTTGAGCTGGTAACTGAGGGTCATATCCTTTATGATCAAAGGCCACAAGATTGGAGTCCATTGGGTCAATTTCACCTATTGCTGATAATAAAGCTTGCTCTTGGGAAAGGCAATTTTGCGGTACCTCAAGCGTTGACATAGCGGACGACGATTGGGCCAGGTCCTCTATTATATTATAATTCTGTGCTATTTTTGCATGAGGATTAAATGTCGACTTGTACACTACTCCCTTTGGTGACTTTATCATTTGTTCAGGAATGGTGGGTGGCACAACTTTGGTCAAAGTTGTTGTCGAACTACTAGGTTGTTCATTAGCCTTGTTATTCGACACCTATGGATTCCCGTAATCTTTATTCCTTGCCAAAGCATCATTTTGCTGCTTTGAGATAGACAACAAAAGCACTTGGGATCGGGAAGCATTTTGATTAGCAACCAGTTTGGTACCCGGGCTTGGAAATGGATCAGTCAATACTGCTGAGGTTTTTGAACTCTTAAAGAGTTTCTTGACTTCAGCTATATGTGGACAATCTCTCGTCCAATGATCCTCATCGCATATATGACACCCTGCAGGGGGTTTCCTTTTTCTCCCTTTCTTTTTATTCTTGCCCCCTGGTTGCTTCAGTTATTTGCCCTTGTCGGTCGACGTGGCATTTACTTCCGAGGCAAGAAGTTCCTCATTTGCATTTTGACTGGAAATCTTACGGGCTCTTTTAGATGTAGCCTTTGTCGATTTCGTGTCTGTCGTGCCAATCACGCCATCGACGGCGTGAGAGTCATTGTTTGATTTAGGAGGAGGAGGAATTGAGAATTCCGGTCTAGGGGCGTCAGGTATTTTGTCGTAGAGCATTCCAGACTGAGTATAGACCAAGTCCAGATATTGCGCACGAGTGATGACTTGCTCTTCCGTTACGACCCCCCCCTTTGCCACATCTTCTGTGATTGTAGGAAGTAAGGATTTGATAAACCATTCAGCTAATAGCTGATCGGGAACGTACGTTTTTACCATCCTACGACGACGTCGCCACTCATGTATATGATCAGATATGTGAGTGGACGTTGTCTGTTTGAAGTTGGTTAGGATTTCCGTTCCCGTTTCATACCTTATCGGTAATTGAAAATCGGTTAAGAAAGTCGTGGCTAGGGAGCTGAAATTTTCGAACGAGGCTCTAGGTAATTCAATATACCATTTTGCCGCTGGACCCGTTAACGTCCTCTGGAAAAGGCGAAGCCTTATCGAGTCATCGTTCAGGGTGTTTGATGAACACCACAGATGAAATGTCATCACGTGATTTGATGGGTCTTCACCTGGATTTCCATTAAATTTAGGAATGTCCGATGGAAGTTTGTGAGGAATCGCTGGCCACCAAGGGGCGTAAGCAATTGGATCGTTCGTTAACCGGTGTAAATCGGGTAACTCTAAAGTTGCCACAAATGGTAACTGTTGATTCAGGTTAGGTGAAGCATACCTAGGGTACGATGGAATTGCCTGAGCAGTGGGCCTTTGCATACCAGCATAATGCAATTGATGTTGGTATGATTGATACGGTTGGTGGACTTGACCACTGTAAAGCGGTTGGTTTTGACCATTTTGAATGTACGGTTGTCCACTGTTCGCAAATATCTGCTGCTCAGAACCTTGGTACACTTGCTGGAATTGTGGTTGTTGGTATTGCACCAACCACGGTTGTGAAGCCATGCTCTGTTGTGCTATACTAACCGACGGACCAAGATGTGGGGTAATTATACCCGTTTGGACCTGCGTCGCCCCATCAGTTGGCGATTGTGGTTGTGTCACAGGGTCAAGGGGCTGTTGCATCACAACCTGAGAAATCTGAGGTTGACATACAACAGGCATCGATTGAACTTGTGACACAGTTACAATAGCTGGTGTTGTCGGGATGTTCGACATAGGTACACACTGTTGCATAGAATGCACAACTCTTGGTTGTTGGGGTAGCATAGGTACCCAACCACTTGTCGTAATTCTAGTATAACCTGAATACTGTTGAGAACTCCCGTATGGATATCCTCCCGGAGGGGGTAATGAAAGGGCATACTGCCCCCCATACGGTGGCAACCCGGAACTCAAGGGGATAGTTTGCCCTTGGGGACTGGATGGCCCAAATTGACCTCCAAAGGGATCAATCTGGCGAGTCTCAACATAAGAGTTGCCAGATATTACTCCAGAGGAACAAACTGGAACGGACCACACTGTCGAAATAGTCCCTGTGTGGACTCCTTCTAGCGGTTGCGAGCTAGTTGGGACAGATGGTACACCGGCAAACATTGTTGGAGTGACGGCAGGGAGTTCTGCTATCACTGTGTCGTTCGACACAGTCCTAGATGTTGACGGTTGTTCCGACATTTTGAGTCTATCCAATAGATTGCCTAGCGATTCTATAGGAACTTCCACTGGTGATAGACTAACTTCTGATGTAGCAGGAAATAGAGTGACCCCTACTCCAAAATGTGTTGGAGTACTTGCTTGCGGATCTTCTACAATTTCCTCTATCGCAATCAAACCAGGTGGAAGAGGAAGACCGTCAGGTCCGTAAAATATTTCTGGTGCCGAAGAAGGGGTTGATTCGACAGCGACAGTTGTTTGAGGAGCAAGACTCTCTGAACCGGTCACAGATGGAACTGGTTCAGTAACGCAAGTATTTGCTCTCAGACTAGGATCAGTGTCACTGTCCCTCTACGGTTGTTGAACTTCTTCTATAGAGGCAGGGTTTCCAGAAATGTTTGGAGTAACCAGAATCTCAGATGTTGTTGGAACACTTGTTCTAACTTTGATAGGAGATTTCGAACCGATTAAACGAGTTCGCTTTGTCCGTACTGTTTTCGATTCCGGAGACAAAGACGGTTGACTCGTAAGCCTCTGCGAATGATGGGGTTTCAATTGACTTTCTTCCACGATTGCGGATTACTCGATCAACCAAAATACAAAAAAAGGGGAAAGTGTGTTTCCGAATTGAATGAATTTTTTAGACGCTTTAGACACAACTTGCTTTTTCACTTTTAAAGAGTTGAGAAAAAGCTAAAGATGACTCTAGTCTCCTTCGATATTTTAACGAGCCTGAAGTGACAAATGCTCGGATGGACTTTTTCTGTTATAGAGTTTGAAAAAGGCCAAAAGAAACTGCTCTGGAGTTCTAGGCAGAGGGTGTGCCAAACTTTTTGCAAAAGCACAGAATACTTTTTAGAGTACGGGCGGTTGATCTTCCTAAATGCTGTGTTCGGTGCATTGCGATCAGTAGGGCGGCAGACACGGCTTCCTAAGGATAAAGGTTTTATGCCTATAAGGGTCTCCCAATATATACGCGACGGTACGTGGGAGCACAATCCGTACTGGCGCTATCGTCCCTCAGGAGGAATCACCCACCTTCAACGAGATCGATAGTCACCAGGCTTTACGACGCCGGAACACGTCTCTAGCCTAGACCTCTATGTTGTGCGTTATGTTGCAAAGCGTTGTTAAGTTCATTCAGTTTATTTTAAGTTGATCTTTTTAGAAGTTTGCCTTTCTGGATCACCACGAGATGTATGATACAATTCCTAAAGGCAGTCTAAAGATGATAATCAAGCTTTATATCTTTTCAACTTTGAAAATCCTAGCTACTAAGGGAAAAGAAAGACACCATATTTTCTCAAAGAGCAATCAGCACACTCTAATGCAATTTTCCTAAATCAAACATGCAAACTATCAAAATGCAAATGCACAATGCAGGTGTTTGTTTTCCGCTTTCTCAGTATTGATGCCTACAAAGAAAGCTTTTTGTACAACTTTGAATTTGCTTTTAAATGATAAGTACAAACAAGTTTACTTTTTCGAAATCAGAAAGGGTAGAAGAGAATACAACACTTTACGACTTTCGAAATGAACACTTGTTTCGACACTTAAAAGAGACAAACTCAAACCAATAAGCAAAAGCAAATGTATAATCAGCTGTAAACAGCCAATGAACTCTCTCCTAAGATCACAATCAACAAATCTGAATCAAGGGCTACAGGATGATTATTTCACTCATGCAAAGGAAAACTGTAAATGATGCCACAAACACATAAAAACACTCACAGTCTTTTTGTACAAAAGGAGGCGGAATTTAAGCAGAGGAAAGGAGTTATCAGACTGGTACCTATGCTGGTTACAGGCTGCAAAAATCAGAGATCAAAATAGGGCAACACAGAGCAGAGAACCCCAGCTGCACAAGGCCAAACTGGATCAGCGCAACCTCAACACAGGGGTTTTGACATTCAGTGCAGGTAGCCTTCACGGGACCTGTGTTGAAATGCAGAACCTCTTCACAGGGGTCGCGCTGAAGGAGAAACGAGAGTTTCTCACTGGGTTCTGGGTCACAGTTTGCTGATTAATCAACGGTTTCATGCCAAATAAAAGCAACAAGCAAGGTACAATCAAAGGGATGCTTTGAGGGGGTACTAAGATCTATCACAAAGGATCATCAAATCATTTGTGAGTCCATTTTTCAGATCATAGACAAATCCAGTGGTTGGATCAAAGCAGCAACTGTCTACTTTGCATCTGAGAATAGCAGAAGCAGTTCGATTGTTGCTGTTGAGTCTATGAAACAAACAATGATAGAGACACAAATAAAATGACTAAAACAAATCTCCCCAGTGGAGTCGCCAATTTGTTGTGGGGAAAAATGCCTATGCAGGACGATCCTATCCACCTAAGGTGTGACAGTGCCTTAGCAACAAACAGAGACAGCTATTCTAGTATTCTTCCTTTATGAATTAAGAATGAAGAGAGATGGATGCACTAACCGATGTCTTCCGTTTGTCCCTCGATCCGGTTTCTCTTCTCTTTTGGAGTTCCCAGCTACTTGTATTCTCGCTCGCCCAGTTTCAATAGGTCTCTGCAAGATCACAAGAGAAGAACGCTACACAAAGACATAGATTCATAATCATAACTAGTTCAGGATTAGAAGTAAACTAAACATACTAATGCAATCATACATCAAAGATACATCAGTATATAGGAGGAACCAAGATAGATTTATTGATGAATAACAAGGTTCAGGAAAAGATACAACCCAGAGGGCTCCAATCCAACATCTCCTTCCCAGCAAAATGGAATTCCTATCTTCACCTCCCTTCAAAGCATTAAGCACCCAATGATTCCAGTCTCAAACCAACAGCAATTCTTTGCAATAACAAAATTCCAGCCTCCAGATCTCATGGAGGAGAGATCCATATATAGATGTTTGGAGAGAGGATGAGTCAGCTTGAGATCTGACTAGTGTCCTCTCCCTCTGTCAGTTCTTGATTCCACTTGGAGGTTCTTGCTTCCACTTGGAGATTTGGAACCTCTTACTCATCATAGTCGAATTCCCTGAGGCAAGTGTCATTGAGGAAGATTTTGGAAGCTTCCTGGGTTTTGACACCTTATCGAATGAACTTGCCACATGTCAACTCTCGCTCAGCGCAGGTAGCCAGTGTTGGCTTTGACATTCAGCGCAGGTAGCCAGTGTTGGCTTTGACATTCAGCGCAGACAGCTAGTGGAGCCACTGAATTGATCCTGAATTGACTTGTTTTTGAGCAGTTTCTGGTGGAGAACTTCTGTGAATTGTTGTGGTTTGTTAGCCTTGTTCCTCTAGGGGTAGGAACAACATGTTTAGGGACTTTGGATCCCTTAGATTATGGACATTTCATGCTCAATGCTGTAAGGCACAAAAATGTCTATAACATCTTTATATCAATCCTACACCTCTCGACGAGAGGAATCTAATAAAAATATTATTAGCCATGAATAAGATGACCCACATGAAGTTTTGCCCTGGTTACCAATTTTAACAACTCTTTTCTGCTCTGCATGTGGTTGCTCCACATTATCCTAAGGTTCTTCCTGTAGAGCTAAAAGCTCCTTATCTGCATGTAACTAAGGATCCCTCTTAAGGGAACATCTCATGTCCTTCTCTTCATTTAACTTCACATCTCTACAAACAACTATCATCCTGTGAGATGGAATTTACACCTGATAGTTGTGAGGTGTATTAGTGTACCCCACAAATATCCCTAACTCAATCGTCAGTGCTAGGTTTTTCCTTCCATCCTTGGTAACATGAAAATAAACTAATGAACCAAAGATAATAAAGTGTGACACATCTAGTTTCTGCCATGAAAAATATTCTTTTGGTGCACTCATCTCAAGAATCCAATGAAGACTCATGTCCTACACATATACATCTATGTTTCATGCTTCAACCCAGAAGTGAAATGGTAGGTCTTGATCATGTAACATCACCCATGAAACTCCCACAATACTTTTGTTCTTCCACTCGACTACCCCATTCTATTGTGGATTGTGGGGTGCTATTAACTCTCATTGAATTAATTCTAATGCATAGAGTTTATTGAACTCATTTGACACATATTATACACCATTATTGCTCCTAAGAGCCTTCACTTTCCTACCAGTGTCTTTCTCAAGAATTGTTTTAAATTCACAAAATTTAGAGAACTTCTAACCTTTCTTCTGCATGAATAAAATCCAACACTTATGTGAGAAATCATCTACAAATATCACATAATACATTTTCTTTGTCATGGAGGCTGTTGATAATGGTCCACACATATCTGAGTGAACTCTTTCAAGGATCACTTGCCCTCGACTGTCCTTATCATGAAAGGTGTCTTTGGTGTACTTCGTGACTATACACCCTTTGCATATATCTCATTGCTCTAGTGCACCCTTGGGAAGTCCTGTAGAAATATGTTGTGTGATCTTCAAGGATCCATGGTGCAAATGGCCCAATCTTCTATGTCATAATTCACCGATGTCTCGGCTCTACACCTTCTCTGCTTTTGTGCTCAAAGTAGCAAAGTATTCAACATCTAATTTTTAGAGGTTCCTCACTTTAACCCCCATCCACTTCACATGTCTTGTGGCTATGTGACGAAGGAAAGGTTTTCTTTGCCAAATATCATATCATAGCCATGATCTTCCAACATAGCAACTGAAACTAAATTCTTCTTCAGACTTAGAACATACATGACATCTTTTCATGTGAGAGAACCAGATTCCCTCTGAAAAGTAATGATATTGATGTTGGTCAAGTTATACCTTCCATCATCTCCCATTTTGATGCGCATCTAGAGGTCCTTATCCTCTAATTTGCTGAAAAATTCTTTGTTTCAGGTCATATGGAATGAGGCTCCACTATCCAGATACCACACAATACCCATCACTTATGTCATCATGCATGCAATGATGGTGAAATCCAAATCAGATTGTGAAGCTATAGCTTCACTTCCTGCTCCTCGTGAGGGAATTTTGCAAGTATTCTTGTGTGGGAATTTCATGGCATAGTGTCCTAGCTCATGATAGTGAAAACATTTAATATTCGACAAGTCCTTCTACTTTCCACCTTGATTGGAATCCCCTTTGGATTGGGATTTCTTCCCTTTCCCTTTAAGTTCCTTTCTAGCGAAGTCATAGTTCTCCTCGTCATCATTCTTGGATGAGGTTCCATATTTGGAGTTCTTCCTTATCTCTGCTTACACCAAGTCAGATCATAATCACTCCCACTTTGGTAGATTCTCCCTCCCATTATCGAATCCTGGTAGTTGTGCTAGATTTGGGGAAGTCCTAGAAGTTCTAGGTTAACCAACTATAATACCAATGCTCCCAAGCTCATCCCAACATTGGGTGAACCTACTCAACTACTATGGTATTGTGTCTCCATTCTCCATCTTGATCTTCCAAAGCTTGTCCTTGAGTACGAGCTTCCTGTGGTCACTGATGTTCTGAAGCAAGTCTATGAAATCTTGAAACATTTCATATGGTGTATCCTTCCCATGGATATTTGAGACAATATGATGTTAAAATACTTCTAGTATGATCCTCCTCACCTTTGCAACACATTTCTTCCACTTTTCTAGATCTTAAGTATCAGTTGTTGGAGGCTTAGGAATATCATTGTATATGAATTCCTTCAGCCTATTGTCTTCCAAAACTACCTACATCATGTCCTTCCAAAAAATTTAATTCAAACTACCCTCAAGGGCATATTCGAGTCTCAATGCATTGAACAACATCCTGCGGGCTCTGAAGAATGATCGTTCAAAATCAATTTCTCCTGCAAAGACAAAATTTTATTCTTCTCTTGTAGTGTGATTTCTACTCTGATACCATGTACAAATTCCTTGTAGATTCAAACTACTTATGTAATTTTCTAAAGCAAAAGACTGGAATATATTCTACTCATCAATGAAAACAATTAATCTATTGACAAATCATGAATCATACAAGAGAAACAATTCAATCAGCACATTATACAATGGTTTCCTGGGGAAATACATACCTAAAAACCCATGCTATCTATATATTTTATTATTTATAAAATATGAGAATATTACAATGCTTTCCTCAAGCTCAAGAAACCTCTGCATTATCTCTATCTATCTCACTACTTCCTAGACAATCCTAAGAAAATACTTAAGCAATTTTCTCAATACCCAAGTGTTATAGACATTTTTGTGCCTTATAGCATTGAGCATGAAATGTCCATAATCTAAGGGATCCAAAGTCCCTAAACATGTTGTTCCTACCCCTAGAGGAACAAGGCTAACAAACCACAACAATTCACAGAAGTTCTCCACCAGAAACTGCTCAAAAACAAGTCAATTCAAGATCATTTCAGTGGCTCCACTAGCTGTCTGTGCTGAATGTCAAAGCCAACACTGGCTACCTGCGCTGAATGTCAAAGACAACACTGGCTACCTGTGCTGAGCGAGAGTTGACATGTGGCAAGTTCATTCCACAAGGTGTCAAAACCCAGGAAGCTTCCAAAATGACACTTGCCTCAAGGAATTCGACTATGATGAGTAAGAGGTTCCAAATCTCCAAGTGGAAGCAAGAACCTCCAAGTGGAATCAAGAACTGACAGAGGGAGAGGACACTAGTCAGATCTCAAGCTAACTCATCCTCTCTCCAAACATCTATATATGGATCTCTCCTCCATGAGATCTAGAGGCTGGAATTTTGTTATTGCAAAGAATTGTTGTTGGTTTGAGATTGGAATCATTGGGTGCTTAATGCCTTGAAGGGAGGTGAAGATAGGAATTCCATTTTGCTAGGAAGGAGATGCTGGATTGGAGCCTTCTTGGTTGTATCTCTTCCTGAACCTTGTTATTCATCAATAAAGCTATCTTGGTTCCTCCTATATACTGATGTATCTTTGATGTATGATTGCATTAGTATGTTTAGCTTACTTCTAATCCTGAACTAGTTATGATTACGAATCTATGTCTTTGTGTAGTGTTCTTCTCTTGTGATCTTGCAGAGACCTGTTGAAGCTGGGCGAGCGAGAAGGAAAGTAGCTGGGAACACCCAAAGAGAAGAGAAACCGGATCGTGGGACAAACGGAAGACACCGATTAGTCCATCCATCTCTCTTCATTCTTAATTCATAAAGGAAGAATACTAGAATAGTTGTCTTTGTTTGTTGCTAAGGCACTATCACACCTTAGCTGGATAGGATCGTCCTGCATAGGCATTTTTCCCCACAACAAATTGGCGACTCCGCTGGGGAGATCTGTTTAGTCATTTTATTTGTGTCTCTATCATTGTTTGTTTCATAGACTCAACAACAACAATCGAACTGCTTCTGTTATTCTCAGATGCAAAGTAGACAGTTGCTGCTTTGATCCAATCACTGGATTTGTCTATGATCTGAACAATGGACTCACAAATGATTTGATGATCCTTTGTGATAGATCTTAGTACCCCCTCAAAGCATCCCTTTGATTGTACCTTGCTTGTTGCTTTTATTTGGCCTGAAACCGTTGATTAATCAGCAATCTGTGACCTAGAACCCAGTGAGAAACTCTCGTTTCTCCTTCAGCGCGACCCCTGTGAAGAGGTTCTGCATTTCAACGCAGGTCCCGTGAAGGCTACCTGCGCTGAATGTCAAAACCCCAGTGTTGAGGTTGCGCTGATCCAGTTTGGCCTTGTGCAGCTGGGGTTCTCTGCTCTATTTTGCCTTGTTTTGATCTCTGATTTTTGCAGCCTGTAACCAGCATAGGTACCAGTCTGATAACTCCTTTTCTCTGCTTAAATTCCACCTCCTTTTGTACAAAAAGAATGTGAGTGTTTTTATGTGTTTGTGGCATCATTTACAGTTTTCCTTTGCATGAGTGAAATAATCATCCTGTAGCCCTTGATTCAGATCTGTTGATTGTGATCTTAGGAGAGAGTTCATTGGCTGTTTACAGTTGATTATACATTTGCTTTTGCTTATTGGTTTGAGTTTGTCTCTATTAAGTGTCGAAACAAGTGTTCATTTTGAAAGTCGTAAAGTGTTGTATTCTCTTCTACCCTTTCTGATTTCGAAAAAGTAAACTTGTTTGTATTTGTCATTTAAAAGAAAATTCAAAGTTGTACAAAAAGCTTTCTTTGTAGGCATCAGTACTAAGAAAGCGGAAAACAAACACCTACATTGTGCATTTGCATTTTGATAGTTTGCATGCTTGATTTAGGAAAAGTGCATTAGAGTGTGCTGATTGCTCTTTGAGAAAATATGGTGTCTTTCTTTTCCCTTAGTAGCTAGGATTTTCAAAGTTGAAAAGATATAAAGCTTGCTTATCATCTTTAGACTGCATTTAGGAATTGTATCATACATCTCGTGGTGATCCAGAAAGGAAAACTTCTAAAAATATCAACTTAAAATAAACTGAATGAACTTAACAACGCTTTGCAACATAACGCACAACATAGAGGTTTAGGCTAGAGACGTGTTCCGGCATCGTAAAACCTGGTGACTGTCGATCTCGTTGAAGGTGGGTGATTCCTCCTATGGGACGATAGCGCCAATACGGATTGTGCTCCCACGTACCGTCGCGTATATATTGGGAGACCCCTATAGGAATATAACCTTTATCCTTAGGAAGCCATTTCGGCCGCCCTACTGATCGCAATGCACTGAACACAGCATTCAGGAAGATTGACCGCCCGTACCTTAAAAAGTATTTTGCGGTTTTGCGAAAAGTTTGGCACACCCTCTGCCTAGAACTCCAGAGCAGTTCCTTTTGGCCTTTTTCAGAATCTATAAAGGAAAAAGTCCATCCGAGCATTTGTCACTTCGGGCTCGTTAAAACATCGAAGGAGACTAGAGTCATCTTTAGCTTTTTCTCGACTCTTTAAAAGTGAAAAAGCAAGTTGTGTCTAAAGCGTCTAAAAAATTCATTCAATTCGAAAACACACTTTCCCCTTTTGTATTTTAGTTGATCGAGTAATCCGCAATCGTGGAAGAAAGTCAGTTGAAACCCCGTCGTTCACGGAGGCTTACGAGTCAACCGTCTTTGTCTCCGGAATTGAAAACAGTACGGACAAAGCGAACTCGTTTAACCGGTTCGAAATCTCCTATCAAAGTTAGGACAAGTGTTCCAACAACATCTGAGATTCCGGTTACTCCAAACATTTCTGGAAACCCTGCCTCTATTGAAGAAGTTCAACAGCCACAGAGGGACAGTGACACTGATCCTAGTCTGAGAGAAAATACTTGCGTTACTGAACCAGCTCCATCTGTGACCGGTTCAGAGAGTCTTTCTCCTCAAACAACTGTCGTTGTCGAATCAACCCCTTCTTCGGCACCAGAAATATTTTACGGAGCTGACGGTCTTCCTCTTCCACCTGGTTTGATTGCGATAGAGGAAATTGTAGAAGATCCGCAAGCAAGTACTCCAACCCATTTTGGAGTAGGGGTCACTCTATTTCCTTCTACATCAGGAGTTAGTCCATCACCAGTGGAAGTTCCTGTAGAATTGCTAGGCAATCTACTGGATAGACTCAAAATGTCTGAACAACCATCAACATCCAGGACTGTGTCAAATGACACAACGACAGCAGAACTCCATGCCATCACTCCGACAATGTTTGTCGGCATACCATCTGTCCCTACTAGCTCACAACCGCTAGAAGGAGTCCACCCAGGGACTAGCTCGACAGTGTGGTGCGTTCCAATTTGTTCCTCCGGAATAATATCTGGCAACTCTTATGTTGAGACTCGCTAGATTGATCCCTTTGGAGGTCAATTTGGGCAATCCAGTCCCCAAGGACAAACAATCCCCTTGAGTTCCAGATTGCTACCGTATGGGGGGCAGTATGCCCTTTCATTACCCCCTCCGGGGGGATATCCATATGGGAGTTCTCAACAGTATTCAAGTTATACTGGAGTTACAACAAGTGGTTGGGTACCTATGCTACCCCAACAGCCAAGAGTTGTGTATTCTATGCAACAATGTGTACCTATGTCGAACATCCCGACAACACCAGCCATTGTAATAGTGTCACAAGTTCAATCGATGCCTGTTGTGTGTCAACCGCAGATTTCTCAGGTTATAATGCAACACCCCCTTGACCCTGTGACACAACCACAATCACCAACTGGTGGGGTGACATAGGTCCAAACGGGTACAATTACCCCACATCTTGGTCCGTCGATTAGTATAGCGCAACAGAACATGGCTTCACAACCGTGGCTGGTGCAATACCAACAACCACAATTCCAGCAAGTGTACCAAGGTTCTGAGCAGCAGATCTTTGCGAACAGTGGAAAACCGTACATTCAAAACGGTCAAAACCAACCGCTTTACAGTGGTCAAGTCCACCAACCGTATCAGTCATACCAACATCAATTACATTATGCTGGTATGCAAAGGCCCACTGCTCAGGAAATTCCATCGTACCCTGGGTATGCTTCACCTAACCTGAACCAACAGTTACCATTCGTGGAAACTTTAGAGTTACCCGATTTACACCGGTTAACAAACGATCCAATTGCTTACGCCCCTTGGTGGCCAGCGATTCCTCACAAACTTCCATCGGGCATTCCTAAATTTAATGGAAATCCAGGCAAAGATCCATCGAATCACGTGATGACATTTCATCTGTGGTGTTCATCAAACACCCTGAACGATGATTCGATAAGGCTTCACCTTTTTCAGAGGACGTTAACAGGTCCAGCGGCTAAATGGTATATTGAATTACCCAGAGCCTCGTTCGACAATTTCAGCTCCCTAGCCACGACTTTCTTAACACATTTTCAATTACTGATAAGGTATGAAACGGGAACAGAAATCTTAACCAACTTCAAGTAGACTACGGCCACTCATATATCCGATCATATACATGAGTGGCGTCATCGTCGTAGGATGGTGAAAACATACGTTCCCGATCAGCTATTAGCTGAATGGTTTATCAAGTCGTTACTTCCTGCCATAACGGAAGATGTGGCCAAGGGGGGAGTCGTAACGGAGGAGCAAGTTATTGCTCGTGCACAATAGCTAGACTTAGTATACACTCAGTCTGGCACGCTCTACGACAAAATACCAGACGCCCCTAGACCGGAATTCTCAATTCCTCCTCCTCCTAAATCAAATAGTGACTCTCATGCCGACGATGGTGTGATTGGCACGGCAAACGCGAAATCGACAAAGGGTTCGTCTAAGAAAGCCCGTAAGACTTCGGATCAAAATGCAAAAGAAGAAATTATTGTTTCGGAAGTAAATGCCGTATCAGCAAATAAAGGCAAAGAAACCAATCAACCAGGAAGCAAGAAAAAGCAAAACAAAGGGAAGAAGAAGAAACAGGGTGAGTCATCCCCTGAAAAAACTTCTTCAAACCCTCCTAGGAAAGGGAAACCAAAAAGTCCATGCATGATATGTGACGAGGATCATTGGACAACCGATTGTCCCTACAAAGTTGAGCTTAAGAGGTTCTTCAAAAGTTCGCAAACCTCAGTTGTGTTAACTGATCCGTTCCCCAATCCAGGTCAAAATCTGGTTGATAGTGGAAATGCTTCCCCATCGCAAGTGCTAATGTTGTTGATCTCCAAGCAACAAAATGATGCTTTGATTTCGATAAGGAACAAATATTACGGGAATCCGCAGCTGTCGAACGATAAAGGTAAAGATCAACCAAGTAGTTCGACAACAACTTCGACAGAAGTTGTACCACCCATCATTCCTGAATTAACAATAAAACCTCCAAAGGGAGTAGTACACAAGTCGACATTTAATCCTCGCGCCAGAGCGGCGCAGCATTATAACATAGTGGAAGATTTGGCCCAATCGCCATCTGCTATGTCGACTCTTGAAGTGCTACAAAATTGTCCATCCCAAAGGCAGGCTTTGTTATCGGCTATTGGTGGGGTTGATCCTAAGGATTCCAATCTTGTATCCTTCGACCACAAAGGATACGATCCTCAGTTACCAGCTCAACTAGCTTTCCTTATTCAAGTGAAAGCCCTCAACAAAACTGTTCACCGAACAATTATTGATGAGCGGGAATCTACATGTATCATGTCGATGAGTTGCTGGAAAACTTTAGGATCTCCAACCTTGTCGCAATCTTCGACGACATTAAAAGCATTCCACGGAAGGACGTACACCCCGTACGGTATCCTAAATAACTTGAAGGTTGAACTAGGCAGAAAAACAGTAGAAATAGATGTTGAAGTCATCGATGGGAATCTTGACTACAACATCCTACTGGGAAGACCATGGATATATGCCATGGCAGCTATAGTGTCAACTTATTTTAGGAAGATCGCATTCCCTTTTCAAGGAGGGATTACGATCGTCGACCAACAAAACTTCCTCCCTAATGGTTCACAAGTTACAGGAAGCATTCCCATGATCCATGGAAGCAACCATTCGCTTCAAGATATCGAAGTAGGCCTACTGAAAGACCCCACATTAATGGGAACTTTCGCACTTCCACCTCCCATCTATATAGGAGAAATAGCATTGGTAGCAGCCTGCAACATGATATCTTCCACGAAGATCGCAGAAGACGATATCGACATGGATCATGCAATGGTTTTGCCCCCAAGCCCAATAGAAATATTGTAGCAATCAATGTTTCGGGCATGGGAGGCGAACCCAAATCAACGCTCATCAAGCGTTTGGGTAGATAGGTCTAGAGAATATGGTACCCCATTAGATCCTTGGTCGAAAGTGCATGGGACTGACGAAGGAATCCTACAATCAATGTTGATTGAGGGGGCACCATGGAATGATCACCACCATCATTCCCTTCTTCCAGAATATGAAGAAGATACTCAACATGACCTTTATCACCCTTCAGTTTTTGAATTACTATCAAATACTGTAAATACGGTGGATTCCGAGCAAAACTTATCCAATATTGAAGAGACTATAGCCATAAATATCTCAACTAAAACAAATGTTGTAGAGAATAATTATGTCGGCAAAGGTTGTTCTCCTTCAGAACTGGAAATATATAACGCTCTTTTTCACGAGTTCAGAGATGTCTTTGCTTGGTTATATGATGAAATGCCAGGCATTGACTCGAGTATCGTTGAACATGAAATTAAGATGTATCCTGATGTCAAACCAGTAAGACAACGGCTTCGGCAGGTGCACCCCAAGAAAGCCGCTGCCATTAAGGCAGAAGTTGAGAAGCTTCTCCATGCTGGTTTCATCTACCCGGTTCCTCTAACCGATTGGGTATTGAATATTGTCCCTGTTATGAAGAAACAAGGGACGATTAGAGTGTGTGTCGATTATACGGATGTAAACCAAGCTTGTCTGAAAGACAACTACCCTACACCCTTCATCGACCAGATAATTGATGAATGCGCCGGATGTGAAATCTTTTCATTCATGGATGGATTTTCCGGGTATAATCAAATAAATATCCACCCACAGGACCAGTCAAAGACTGCATTTATTTGTCCGTGGGGCACATTCGCTTATCGAAAATTACCCTTTGGTTTAAAGAATGCAGGGGCAACGTTTCCGAGGGAAATGAATTATGCCTTCCATAACATAAAGAACATCGTTCAACCATATCTCGACGACCTTCCGGCTCATTCGTGAAAGCGGACTGATCATCCGCAGCATTTAAGAGCGATATTTCTACATTGCCGACACTACAAGATAAGACTCAATCCGCACAAATGTGTGTTTTGCGTCGGTTCTGGTCGTTTACTTGGCTTTGTAGTCTCTAAGGATGGGATTCGTCTCAACCCTTGCAAGGTTCAGGCAATCATTAATTTGCCTCCACCTTCGAATTTGCTTTAGATTCAGAAACTCCAAGGGAAAGAAAACTTTGTGAGGAGGTTCATTCCAAATTACGTAGAACTTGCTAAAGGTTATACTCGTCTTTTGAAAAAGGATGTACCTTTTGTCTGGGATCAGGTGGCGCAAGCTTCCTTTGACGCTTTGAAAGATTCTCTAGTAAAAGCATCATTAATGTATGCCCCGGACTATCAAAGAGATTTTAACCTGTATCTGGCTGCAGTGGATACGACCATTGCGATGGTTTTAGTTCAAGAAGTCGATGGAATTGAACATCCAATATATTATTTAAGTAAGAACTTAAATGATACAGAAAGAAAATATTCTTATGTTGAAAAACTAGCGCTTGCGGCTGTTCAAGCGATTCAAAGATTTCGACATTATGTCCTCTTTCAGAAAACTACCATTTTATCAGATTGCAACCCCATGACTTATATATTGTCGCGACAGTTGCTGGGGGGAAAATATTCAAAATGGATAGCGATCCTTCAAGAGTTTGATCTGGAATTTGTAAAATCCAAATCAATGAAAGCCCTAGTTTTCGCAGAATTATTGTGCGATCTCCCATCGTCGTCCAATGACGAAACATCCGAAGAATCAATCGTGGACGAGAATTTGTTTCTGATATCTACAAGCAATGAGTGGTATGGAGATATCATAATTTATCTCCAAACCCAAAAGTTCAGGCCTAACACCTCTCACTCTGAACAGAAACGTATACGATACCAAGCTAAAGACTACATGATCGTCGGTGATACGCTTTACCGTCGTGGTATCGATACAGTTTTGAGGAGGTGCCTCACCCATGAGGAGGCCGAAAAAGCCCTGAATGAGTGTCATTCAGGCGCGTGTGGGGGGTATCAATCTAGATATGCAATAGCACAAAAAATCTTACGAGCAAGATACTTCTGGCCAACCATGTTCAAAGATTGCATAACCGCAGTCAGAAGTTGCAATACTTGTCAAATTTTTGATAGCAAAACCAGAAAACCACCCGTACCTTTGCAGCCAATAGTTGCTGTTGGGCCTTTCACCAAATGGGGCATCGATTTCATGACATGTAACCCCACCTCGACCGGGGGGCATGGGTATATCATAGTCGTCGTTGACTATTTTACCAAATGGGCCGAGGCGATGCCTACATTAGATAACACTGGTGAAACAGCTGCCCTTTTCTTTTTTAATCATGTAGTCGCCAGGTTCGGCGTACCACAGGCTATAGTTACAGATCATGGATCGCATTTTCACAATCACATGATGGTTGAATTAGCTGCCAAGCTAGGGCTATCTCATGACAGCTCTACCCCGTATTATCCGCAAGCCAACAGACAAGTTGAAGCGATCAACAAGGTCCTGAAGCATATGTTGCAAGGGATGATCAGGGTTCATAAAAGAAGGTGGCACCTAATCCTGTACTCAGCCTTGTGGGCTTACCGAACATCAGTAAGAAATGCGATCGGGTTCACACCTTTCCAACTGGTGTATGGCCTGGAAGCAGTCTTACCAGTCCAGTGCGAAATTTCGTCTCTTAAACTCGCAATTGATCTCCTCCCTTGAACTTTAGAAGAAGAAGCTCGTTTCTTGGAATTAATCCAATTAGATGAAACCCATCGTGACGCCACTTTGGCTAACGAAGCCCATAAGAAACGAGTCAAGGCGCAGTTCGACAAAAATGTCAAACCCCGTGTCTTCTCAGAAGGTGACCTGGTCTTACTTTACGACCAAGAATCCGATAAATTGGGAGCAGGTAAATTTAATTATTTATGGATGGGACCCTATATTGTTAAACGAGTGTTAGCAAAAGGAGCCTACGAGTTAATGGATTATGACGGAATTCCACTGGCGCAACCCCGTAATGGGTTGTACCTCAAGCGTTACTATGCTTAAATAGTAACCTGTATGCTTTTGTTGTATTTTGTTTTCGCTAAAGTGGTTGTTTTGGTCGAGTAATCCAATCATAGTCGCCATTGACTATTTTACTAAATGGGCCGAGGCGATGCCTACATTAGATAACACTGGTGAAACAGCTGCCCTTTTCTTTTTTAATCATGTAGTCGCCAGGTTCGGCGTACCACAGGCTATAGTTACAGATCATGGATCGCATTTTCGCAATCACATGATGGTTGAATTAGCTGCCAAGCTAGGGCTATCTCACGATAGCTCTACCCCGTATTATCCGCAAGCCAACGGACAAGTTGAAGCGATCAACAAGGTCCTGAAGCGTATGTTGCAAGGGATGATCGGGGTTCATAAAAGAAGGTGGCACCTAATCCTGTACTCAGCCTTGTGGGCTTACCGAACATCAGTAAGAAATGCGACCGGGTTCACACCTTTCCAATTGGTGTATGGCCTGGAAGCAGTCTTACCAGTCCAGTGTGAAATTTCGTCTCTTAAACTCGCAATTGATCTCCTCCCCGGAACTTCAGAAGAAGAAGCTCGTTTCTTGGAATTAATCCAATTGGTTGAAACCCGTCGTGACGCCGCTTTGGCTAACAAAGCCCATAAGAAACGAGTCAAGGCGCAGTTCGACAAAAATGTCAAACCCCGTGTCTTCTCAGAAGGTGACTTGGTCTTACTTTACGACCAAGAATCCGATAAATTGGGAGCAGGTAAATTTAATTATTTATGGATGGGACCCTATATTGTTAAATGAGTGTTAGCAAAAGGAGCCTACGCGTTAATGGATTATGACGGAATTCCACTGGCGCAGCCCCGTAATGGGTTGTACCTCAAGCGTTACTATGCTTAAATAGTAACCTGTATGCTTTTGTTGTATTTTGTTTTCGCTAAAGTGGTTGTTTTGGTCGAGTAATCCACCTTTTTACATTTATTGCAGATGTCAAACCTTTTGGAGACATGTGTTGGATATGCTGACGGAGCGAGTCGTAGTTCGCGGAACCTGTCCTCCGCGGCCTGGGCCATTTTTGATCCAAGCCGCGAGTTAGTAAGTTTCAAAGGTGCGTGTATTGGGCAATCAACGAATAACCTCACTGAGTATAGCGCGTTGATAGAAATACTCTCTGATGCCATCACCCATGGTATACGCCGACTAATCATCAGGCTAGACTCACAACTCGTGATACTACAACTCAATGGTATATATTCCGTCCGCAATCCAGCCATTTATCGTATGTTTCTAAGGGTTAAGATTTTGGAAAGAAAGTTTGATTTAACTCAATACCAACATATTTCCAGAAACTTAAACACATTAACCGACTCATTAGCAAACTATGTGTTAGATAGACATTTGCGACATTTATAAAAAGAA
This sequence comes from Pinus tabuliformis, assembly GCA_031772625.1. NCBI lineage: Eukaryota > Viridiplantae > Streptophyta > Pinopsida > Pinales > Pinaceae > Pinus > Pinus tabuliformis. Next base: position 1,165,010,379 of record CM062817.1, on the reverse strand, counting down.
ATGCATCATCAATGTTGTACCAGTGGATCATATAACTCAACCAGAATAAACCCTGAAAATCAAAATATATATATAAGCTGTTTATCGTTTACACATAATGTTCTGTAACGAAGACAAAAATTGGTCGCATGACCCTAAAACTCAAAAATGCTAGGGGGCACCCTAGCCTAGTTATTCATTTCTAACTAGTTTGATGCAGCGATTAAGGATACAGTACTATCTTTGAAAAGGGAAAAGCTAGTTATGGTAAAAAACAAAATATGACCATATAATCGAGCAGTTTTAGCACACAGTTCATGCTCGTTAAAAAATAAACACAAGATCCGAGCAGTTTTAACGCGGAATACATGCTCGTTAAAAAATAAACATAAGCAATGAGCAAGTGTTTCCACCAGCGTTTAAGCTCATTTTAAAATAAAAAATGAACCACTACCCGGTAAATAACCACTGTGAATGTAACCTTATCAGCCATTAAAGCCTTGGTCGTGTTTGCACCGTCACCTCCACTTTTCATTTGGCCGATCGTTCACCTCCATATGATTGTTTACCCATTTTGAGGAACAGCTGCGAAGAGTGATTTCATCTAGCCATCCTTGTGACACTGTCGTAATTGGAAAATTCCAACCTGTACCTGGAATCAGCTGCTAACCCTGTTTATCACTCGTTCCTCAAAAGACGAGTCTTCTTTAAGCTCTTTTCAACTGACTCGTAAAATATGAAAAGATTGCCGAGTCCTTGGCCTTCCAGCTCGTTAAAGGGACAGGAAGTGTTATCCCTCCTCTAGATTTTAATCTTTTTGGACCTGAGGGATTATTGCACAAAAAGATCAAGCGCTTGTTTTGTTCAGCTCATTAAAACTATCGAAAACTCATCCCTTCTGTATTGTTTTATACTTTTTCGGACTAAAGGGATTAGATGACGAAAAAGGACTTTTGGAGTTAACTTTATGTACCTTTTCAGTCTCTCTAAAAATGAAAAGGACTGAGTTATCTTTGTCGTTAGACTCGTTAAAATCACTAAATAGCGACAAACTTGTCTTTAGATGAGAACGAGTTTCACTATCGCTAGGCTCGTTAAAACATAGCGATGGGCTTGCCCGAAGGGCAGGTTATAGAACAAGCATATGTTATCCTCCTCAAGCTTGACAAAAATAAAGAGGTACTGGTCAGCAATGACTGGGGAAAAATTGGGAGAAACTAAAGAAAACTTTGATGGTAGCAAGTCGCTCTTGAACATGACACTTTTCATCCGTACCACAATCGGGTTGGGTTGTTTCATTCACCGGTCACATCACCATGGTCTCGCCATACCATCCATATTTGGGGTAATGCTACCGATCCATCGCATCAGTGTCGCCACATGTTCAAGAGAAGTCGTTCAGAAAAAGTCAACCGTGTCCCATCCACTGCCATACATTATCCTTCATCCTTTCATGACCGCCACCCTGAATCATATGTCCCAGATCATTTTCACCTCCATCAAAATCATTAGCTCCGTTCCGTGTCACTGATGTGGGATTCATTAAGGCCCTCCTTTGATGGATCGCTTCTTGTCGACATCAGCTCATTATCCAAGAAGTTGATCTAGGAACAACCCCTTCAGTACTTTGAAGCTTGCATGCCTCAATGGCAAGTTTCTCACTTCCGGCGACAGGTATACATCAATGACCTTCGACCGAAAGATTTTGCATGGTGTTCGATGCCAAGTCCTTTATTCACACCACGTGAATTGTACTGTAGTACCTTGAGGGTCATTATCATTATCAGTGATTCCTCTCGCGCTTGTTAACGGTTTACCTCATTGACCAGTAATCAAGCGATGTCTTTCCATGTTCGACTTCAGAACATTTCTCACATGGATCGACTTGTACTTAGAGTGAAGATCGAACGAGTTTGAAGACCCCGAATCTAGTTTCATCCATCCGGGCTGCGATATATGTTCAGGAAAGATAAAGACATTGACATGTACATCATTGTAGCAGATAATCATCCTACCCAAAGGATGATAATTTCATCAAAATTATCAGTCTACCATCAGAAGATTGTCTGTTCTATGTACAGAAAAATGAATTTATAAAGCTGAGCATGGGAATGCCCGCCTCAGCTCGATCATGAAAGCAGCATGAAAAATAATGTATTGTGTTGTATCTTATTACAGGTCTCCTCCCAGCATTGGATGAACTTCGGACCCTCCTAGATAAAGCATTTCACCCGATAAACGGCCTCATACTTTAGGGGGCAACTGTTATAGACATTTTTGTGCCTTACAGCATTGAGCATGAAATGTCCATAATCTAAGGGATCCAAAGTCCCTAAACATGTTGTTCCTACCCCTAGAGGAACAAGGCTAACAAACCACAGCAATTCACAGAAGTTTTCCACCAGAAACTGCTCAAAAACAAGTCAATTCAAGATCATTTCAGTGGCTCCACTAGCTGTCTGCGCTGAATGTCAAAGCCAACACTGGCTACCTGCGCTGAATGTCAAAGCCAACACTAGCTACCTGCGCTGAGCGAGAGTTGACATGTGGCAAGTTCATTCCACAAGGTGTCAAAACCCAGGAAGCTTCCAAAATGACACTTGCCTCAGGGAATTCGACTATGATGAGTAAGAGGTTCCAAATCTCCAAGTGGAAGCAAGAACCTCCAAGTGGAATCAAGAACTGACAGAGGGAGAGGACACTAGTCAGATCTCAAGCTGACTCATCCTCTCTCCAAACATCTATATATGGATCTCTCCTCCATGAGATCTAGAGGCTAGAATTTTGTTATTGCAAAGAATTGCTGTTGGTTTGAGATTGGAATCATTGGGTGCTTAATGCTTTGAAGGGAGGTGAAGATAGGAATTCCATTTTGCTGGGAAGGAGATGCTGGATTGGAGCCTTCTTGGTTGTATCTCTTCCTAAACCTTGTTATTCATCAATAAAGCTATCTTGGTTCCTCCTATATACTGATGTATCTTTGATGTATGATTGCATTAGTATGTTTAGTTTACTTCTAATCCTGAACTAGTTATGATTACGAATCTATGTCTTTGTGTAGTGTTCTTCTCTTGTGATCTTGCAGAGACTTGTTGAAGCTGGGCGAGCGAGAAGGCAAGTAGCTGGGAACACCCAAAGAGAAGAGAAACCGGATCGTGGGAAAAACGGAAGACACCGGTTAGTCCATCCATCTCTCTTCATTCTTAATTCATAAAGGAAGAATACTAGAATAGCTGTCTCTGTTTGTTGCTAAGGCACTGTCACACCTTAGGTGGATAGGATCGTCCTGCATAGGCATTTTTCCCCACAACACCAAGTCCTTATTTCATTCTATTGTTTCCTTCGTAATTATCCCATATTAATTAGGGAAATGCCTCAATTGGAATTTTGCAATCCGTCATAGGTCTTTGTATAACTTCGTGCACCACCTGTAAAATTTGGATTATTATACAACTAATAGTGCACTATCTTTCAACTCCAATCTCAACTAGGTAACTCTCAGATATGACATGCATGAGTTATTTATGACTAAATTATTAGCTAATTGGTTGAACACATGAAGCAACACCCGACTGTTAGACCTCCTACCAGTTCCTCCATTAGTTGGAACTAGTTTAACTGACTTTAACTTAGATAAAGTAAATTAATTAGTTACATCTCAAAATAAGATCAACCAGGACTTTTATAAATTAGGAGACACTATACATGATTCAAGTTAGACCCTCGAATTGAATTAACACAGCCAACTAAGTCAAATTAACTTATTTAACCCATACAAGTTGTATTGTTATGTGGAATTACAATTTTTCTCCTAATTTAATTCAACAGAAAATTAAATCAGGATTTTCTTTTTGCATTTTCAACAATTTATTTATACATGATTTAACTAACACTTGAGTGTGTGTCACAACACATAATAATCCATAAATTTACATCCAGGAAATAAAGGAATGAACAACAGAATGGTACAATATATCATCAATAGATCTCAACATAATTAGGAAGAGGACTCTCTTGGGAATATGAAAAAGGAAGATTACCTTGTTTGGATAGACAACGTCAGCAACCTAAGGATTGAATTGAGAAGTTGTAAACAAAACATTGAAAGGATTTTTAAATGTCAAGAAAATCAAGAAGAAGTAAATGTTTTGATTTTTCAAAGTTTACCAAATCTACATAAGGAAAAGGAAACATGAGCACAAATCCAATAGAATTCCATCTAAAATATGGAGACACATAATGCATATTGATAGGTTAGAAGTTAGAAATAAAATAAAATACATAAACAAGCAAGTGAAGACATAATTAGATGAGGAACTCCAATCAACACTCTAGAGAGAAGGGCCAACATCCATGAGAAATTGTTTAGTTCTTCAAGTAGAAGACACCACCAACAAAGGAGTGATAAGAACTTAATGCTAGAGGAATTCAACAAAGTGAAACCACCTACCTTTTATGGAGAGATTAATAAGGTTGAAATGGTGGAATCATGGTTGTTCGGAATTAAGAAATACTTTATGTTCCATGTTTACTATGAAAATATGAAGGCTATAGTAGTTTCTTTTAGCTTGAAGAGTGAAAGTGATATGTGATGGGAGGATTTTAGAAATATCAAGAGCACTATAGAGAAGTAATTGTCATGGAGAAGGTTTGAGAAGTACATCTGCGAGAAGTACCTTTGTGAAAGGTAGTATGATAGCAAGGTTAAAAAATTCCACAACCATAAGCTAAGGAAACTTAAGCCTAATGAGTACACCAAAAAAAATTTAGAATTGTTCAGGTGTGCACCATACATCAAAGATGAGAAGGTGATGATTCAAAGATACCTCACTAGGCTACCACACGATTAACAAGACATAATTGATATTGATGATTCAACATCCTTAGAGGGAACCATACACAAGGCCAAGCATTGTTATGATCGATCCAAGCATAATATTGAGTTCCAAATAGATAGGAAAATTAGAGATAAGGCCATTTTCTAGGGAATAGGGCTGAAATACTCAAAATATAAGAAAGAAGGGAGTAATTTGAGCTTCATAACTCCTAGAAAGGGTGAGTTTTGGCAAAGAATCACTACTTTGAATAGCAATCGACTCACTAAACAAACAAGAAAAGAGGTCGTGAGGTTAAGTAAAGAGACTTTATAGTGTTAGATGTGTGGAGAGAACCATCTACAAAGACACTATCCTCACCAATAAGAGAGTAGAACAACTTTTTACAATTAAAATTCATGGAAATGGTGAATTATGTGGCTCAAAATTTTCCTTGATTTTATGTTTCATTGGATAATAGGAAGGTAGGCCATCTAACTTCAGTAATCAAGATGGAAAGTATGGTCGTTAACCAACCTATTTCAATTTTAATTGAACCAAGATTTAATTTTATCTATACCAGCTCAAAGGTCGCAGAGAGATCTGCTCTGCAAAGGAAAAATCATGATAAATTGTTGTTGGTTCAACCTCCCATGAGAACCAAACTACAAGCGAGAAACTTAGTGTAATATTCTGCATGAATATAATTGCTAGACCTACGACAACCTTCCTTAACCTCTTAAAATTTGGCTCATACAATGTCCCTATATGCATGGATTGCATAGATAACCATAGAAAAAAAATGGACTAATACAACAAGTCTACAGAGTGCCTCAGTGATGAAGGTGACGAAATGAAGCTTCAAGGAATGAAGCTTGTAACTGTCAAGAAAATATTAGTAATGAAAGTGAAAATATGCATAGAAAAGGATGTGATTTGTATGCAATCTACGTGATATATGAATTAGAAAACAACAAGAGTATAATGGAATAAGAGAGGGTGTTAAGGTAGTATGATGTTCTTCTTGCAGAGGAAATATCAAGATTACCACACAGGAGAGAGATTGTTTTTTCCATTGAGTTACTTGGTGGATCAGTGATATTTGTGAAAGCTCCATATTGCATGAGTATGCTAGAGCTAGTGGAGTTGAATTTAAAACCAAAAGAAATGTTGGACCTTGGGTATATCTAACTTAGTGTGTTTCCTTAGGGATCCCTAGTGATATTTGTAAAAATGAATAATGGCACACTCCATTTGTGCATTGGTTACCCACATTTGAATAATTCCACGATGAGGAACATGTATTTTCTACTCATAATTGATGACTTGTTTGATCATGTAAGAGGGGAAATGATGTTCTCGTAAATATATCTAAGGTAATGTTACTATCATATTTATATTAAGGATGAAGACATCCACAGGGAAAATTTGAAGAACCCCCCTAAATTTATATGTATAATAAATGAGTGAATCCCCATGATACATATGAAAAATGGAAGGAGATTTTAACAATAATATAATATGTATATATAAATTTTTTAGCAAATCTCTCACAAGATTATATTATATTGTAAAATCATGGTGAAACACTAGTACAAAATGTCTAATTAGTTCTAAGAAATTGACTAAAAATTTCATATAAACAACTATTTTCAGTCGATCACCAGTAGTGGATAATTTACAGTATCTTATAATGTGACCAAATTTTAGTTAAGTTAGACATTTCATAGAATGTGATATAACTACTTCATACTTAGATTTCAGAAAATGCCCTTGTACTTTGAGTTTTTTCATATGGTTCTCAAGAAGTCTCAATGGAAACACTAAAATTAGTTACCTATTGGGTGTATCTAGTGTTAGCACTATGACTAATGTGTTATCCTTGATGGAAACCTACTTGATAAATATGCCAACATCATGGTTATGTAGATGCTATAGGTGAGATAGACAAGGAAATATAAGTTCAGAGTCAAAGTAATGATAAAGGTGAATTTTGGAAAGTATGTGTGCGTCCTGTGAATAAAGGCCATGTACATATGTGGGTATGGTGAAGAAAAGTCGCGTACAACTTCCACAACATGGTATTATCAATACCAAGGGTCTTTTCCATGGTATTGGCCCATAGTAATGAGCATGACCATGAATATTTGATCCCATTAAAAAATACCATTGGCATTACTAAGCGATTGGCCTAAGGCAATTGCTAAGGCCTAAGCTACATAATGAGATGGAGATCAATGTGTTACAACTATGCAAGTTTTGTGTTTTCTATAAATGATTTGATATGAAATAGGTATGCAACAAGGAGCAAGGAAAATAAAAAGATATGGAAAAAAAATTGAAGTATGGTATCATATGTACTTGTTTTATTTTCCTATTAAAAATATATAACTGTGGTAAATATGTGGTGTTAATGATACTCTAACATGAATATGAGACAATAAGGGGTGCGAAGTATATTATGTGATTACAGCAAAAGCATGACTCAGTGATTTAAGATCTGTACATTGGTTTTCCTCTGAAAGATCACATACATATGCAAATCTTCTTTTGAATAGTCACATATATTTTTTGCAGTATGGACATATATGTAAACAAGTGTCAAGTATGAAAGATGCATACATACACAAGAGTGTTTTATAAGAGTCACGTACATCTTTTAGGGTTTTGCAGTATGAGCTAAAGAAAATGGTTGATCTATTCTATTATTTTTACAATTATCTGTTGATGAAGTCTCTCTTGGAACAATTTTTGTTTGAAAATAATAATTGCGAAGAATTGATTATGAATTAAAATTTGTCTAAGTGAGGATACTATTATGTGATAATTTGTATTTGGTTGAGTGATGTTGCCTTCAATATCTATTTGAGTGATTAATTCAGAGGCACAATGATTCAAATTTAGTTATCAATATTTTAAGATCTGAACGTGATTATTCTTCAAGAGAAGTGTGTACATATGCAGGTATGATCAATAACAATAGTATATACAATTTTATGCATGTTTAATCAAGGTTTATAGTGGAAGCAATTGGTTTGTGTGATGGGTAACAATGTTTGACTTGGTATATTGATGAGTGGCTATGCATTGGTATGATTTATTATGAATTGATCGAGTTGCATTGGAATATTTGATGATCCAATATTTGAGTAGTTGATCTCAGAAATGTTCAGAGTGGATCTAGATTGAAACATTCTAGAAGTGATCCACAAAGAGCTAAGGATAGCAATCTTCACAAAGGTGGTTATAGCTCCATTTCAATAGGAGATGAAAAATGAGATAAGGTTATAGCCTTCTACAGGTAGGAGCCTATGCACTGGTTAATGTTTACGCCTGTACAAGATTATAAGAAGATTATTTTTGATAAAAGAAGACAGCGTTGATGGTAGTGGTGGTTTTCTCCCACATTGGGTTTCCACCTAAAAATATTGTTTTTCATTTGGTTGTGTGTGTTTATGTTCAATATTCTTCCTAAATTCTCATACCTATTATTTAATTGATGAAAAATGGAATAATAATGCACTGATTAATCTTGTACAAACGATCAGTTAAGTTATCTAGATATATGTGGCTTTATGTAGTAACAGTCACGCACATACACTAGTTTCCTTTACAGCAGTTGTGTATAATAATCATACTAATAAATTGAAATTGAAACTGTGTCAAATACTAATTCATCCCTTACCCCATCCCCCCCCCCCCCCCCCGTGTCTCAATAATTTTCCTAAAAATTGGTTGTTATGCAACCAACTCACAAAATAGAAGAAAAGATAGATGAACACCTTCAAAATCAGCCTCTTCGAGGGGGAAACCTCCTTTACATTACACAAATGAAAAATTCTTGGATGATACAAATGACTAAACCTCCTTTCTATATATAGGAGTCTAAGGGGTCACAATATAATCAAAGCCGACATAACAATAATAACATAAGGGCACAACAATAACAACAATGGGTTTCTATGGGGCACACTAATAACAATATGGGGACAATAGGGGCATAATAATAACAATAAGGGCTACAATGACAATAGTAATGGGGGAATCACTAGTATTATAGGGACCTAACATGCCCCTCTCCTTCAGAAAAGTGTTGCCCTCAACGCTTGAGTAGTTTTGTATGCTTCTGTATAAAATTATCATCCTCCCATGTGGAATCTTCAGCGAGTAAGTTCTTCCACTTGATGAGATACTCTAAAATTATTCTATTTCGTAGTTGTCGAGTTCTTGTTTCTATGATTGCTTCAGGTTAAAATATGATTTTTCCTTCCTCGTCAAGCTCTGGCAATATTTTTTGAACTGTGATCTTGTCACCTATAAACTTATTTAAACATGAAACATGGAAAACTAGGTGCACTCGAGAAGTTGCATGAAGCTCCAATTTGTATGCCATAGTACCAATCTTTTGTAACACCTTGTACAGACCATAATACTTTGGTGATAATTTATTATCCTTATTAGCTTTCTTGAGGAACATTTTTTATATGGTTGTAGTCATAGGAATGCCTAGCCACCTACATCAAAACCTCTTTCGTTGCGATGTTGATCTTCTTGTTGTTTCTTTCTATTATGTGCCAACGTGAGGTTATCCTTTAAGAGTTGGAGAACTTGATGTTGATGCTTGATGTGATCGTCCACTGATTGAACCTTATAATTTTCTCTTAAATATAATGTGATAGATGGTGGATGATATCCATAAAGTGCCATAAATGGGGTCATTTATGTTGCAGTATGGAAGGAAGTGTTATAGCACCATTCATCTAGAGGTGACCATTTGACCCATTGTGTGTGTTTATCAGATACAAAGAAACGAAGATATCGTTCCAAAAATTTTTTACTATCTCGGTTTGCCCATACGATTGAGGATGATAAGATGAGGTATGAGCTAACTGAGTACTGAGATGCTTAAATAATTCTATCCAAAATTTTCTAGTGAAAATGGGATATTTGTTGCTTACAATAATCTTTGGGTTTCCATGTAGATTTCGAATTGTTTCCATAAATGTAGTAGAAAATGTATTGGCTTTAAATGCATGAGATAATGCACAAAGGTATGCATACTTGGTAAGTCTTTCAACTACCACCATGATGACACTCTTTCCTTTGGACTTCGGTAAACCTGTGATAAAATCCATTGGAACCTCCTCCCAATGTTGGCTTGGAATGGATATAGGTTGTAATAGCCCTGGGGTCTTAATTATTTCAACTTTATTTTGTTGGAAAACCAAACATTCTGCCTCAAACTTTTGAATACCTAATTTAAGGCCATACCGAGAAAATTCCTTCTTAACCCTGTGGTACATTTTTAAATATCCTGAGTTCCCTCCTAAGGGAGAAGTGTGCAATTCCATAAGAATATTTTGTTTGAGTTGGGAATTATTACATAGGTATAAGCAATCTTTGTACCATAACAAATCATTTTTCCAACTAAATGTATCAGATGTACTAGGATCCTGTTGTAACTTTTGAATGAGTGCCCACACTTCTTCATCATTCTTCCATTCATCCCTTGCTTCATTTACCCAATCTAGTTGGAAAATAGAAATGGCACAAAGCAATGCTTCCACATCCTCATCCTTTCTTGAGAGTACATCTACCACAACATTTTGCTTCCCTTTTTTGTAGATGATTTCAAATTCATAACCCAACATATTTGTGACCCACTTTTGCTTCTCTTAAGAGGATAATCTTTGCTCTAAAAAGTATTTAAGACTATCATGATCCACATTTACCTTGAAGTGTCTTCCCATTAGGTAGGGTCACCATTTCTTAAGTGCATGTAGTATTGCCAACATTTCCTTCTCATAAATAGATTTTTGTAAATACTTTCCTTTTATTGGATGACTTTTGAAAGCAATGGGTCTTTCTTCTTGAATTAAAACAACACCAATTACATTTCCTGAAGCATCACATTCCACAATGAAGGTTTTCATGAAGTCTAGCATAGCTAAGACCGGTGCTTGTTACATTGCTTCTTTAAGATGTTCCAAGGCCTTTGTTGCTTCTAACAAAGGCCTTTGTCAGAGGTGTTCTTATTATCCCATAATTCTTAACAAACTTGCGATAATACCCTGTCAAACCCTAGAAATCCTCGCAAATTCTTTATGTATATGGGGATTTTCCATTCCTTAATGGCTTTAATTTTGCTAGGGCCTACCTTAACACCTTCATGAGATACAATATAACCCAGATATTCCACCTCTTGTACTCCAAAGAAACATTTGGAGCTTCTTGAATATAATTGTTTCTCCTTCAGTAGTTTGAGCACCCTATCAACATGTTTAACGTGATCCTTCCATGACTTGTTGTAGATTAGTATATCATCAAAAAATACTAACACAAATTTTCTAAGGAAGGGTTTGAAAATGGAATTCATCAAACCTTGAAATGTAGAAGGTGCATTGGTAAGGCCAAAAGGCATGACCAAAAATTAATAATGACCCTCATGAGATCTAAACTTTGTTTTCAGAATGTCTTCATTCTTCATTCTGATTTGATGATATGCTGAATGAAGATCCAACTTGGTGAAGTAAATTGATCCATGCAATTCATCCAATAATTCATCAATGGCAGGAATGGGAAATTTATCTTTAATAGTGAGCTTGTTGAGCTCCCTATAATCCGGACACATGCACCATGATCCATCCTTCTTGTGCACCAATACTACTGGAGCAGAGAAATAACTTTGACTAGGTTGAATTATATGAGCCTCTAGCATTTGTGCAACCATACATTCAATTTCACTCTTTTTGGCATAGGGATATTTGTAAGGTCTGATGTTTGGAGGAACACTTCCTAGAAACAAATGAATAGCATGATCATGGTCATGAATAGTTGGGAAGCCTTTGGGAGTCTCAAATACCCTCGAATGATTTTCCAAGACTTTTTGGAGATCTGGAGAAATAGATTATTTCGATGTGGGAACCTCTAGTGAACATGATTGTACAATTACACCTCGTTGTTCCATATTTAGATGCTTTTTCATACCGTTAGAATTGGTTATCTTTCCTAGTTTCCCTGCAACAACCCTTAATTCAAATTCCTTTCCTTCTACACAAAATTTCATGAAAAGTTATTGAAAATTAAAGGCTATTGTACCCAAGGATTGTATCCATTCGACTCCTAGTACATCATCAACACCACCCATTGGAATGGAAAGGATTAGGCTATTCAATACATATTCTCCCATGGATAGATTGATATTGTGGCACTTTCTAGAGCAATTTATGGTTCCTCCACTTGCAACCATCACTTGACACTTTGGTGCTAGATAGAGGAAGCAATTCAAATCCTTAGCTATCTTACAATGAATAAAATTATGGGTACTACCCATATCAATCAACACTATTACATTTTTCTTCTTGATATGTCCTTCTATCTTGATAGTTTGAGGAGTGGTAATTCCAGCCAATGCATTACAAAACATGGTTGAATTTATTTCTTATTTCTCTAGTTTTTTTCCTCGTGTATATCCTCTTCTTTTGATGTTTCTTGTTCTTTTTCTTCCTCCTCTTCACAAGCTATGCAGAACAATTTGTTCTCAGCACACATATGACCTTTAGTGTATTTTCTATCACAACTGTAACAAAGCCCTTTTACTCTTTTTTCTTCCAATTGTTGTGGTGTCAACCTTGTATGTTGTAGAACGCTAGAGGAAACAACACTTCCATCTTTATAGTTGTGACTGGTAGGCTTCCTGGTTGCCATAATTTTTCATTCCATTTTTCTTACCAACTTGAATGCCTTCTCCAATGCATCAGGTTCCCAAAGGCGAACCTCATGTTGGATGTTATCCTTTAAAGTCCCTATGAACACATCAATCCTATGCTCCTCTAGAATATTTTTACCCTTATGTTCAATTTTTTGAAGTCCTCAATGTTCTCCACCATTAAACCCTTTTGTTTGAGATTAATTGATTGGCTAAAAAACGTGTTGATTTTTGTATCCTCATAATGTGTTATCATTTATTCTATAAGAATTGCCTAAGTAGTGATTTATTTACTAGAGAAAAGCCATTGATACCATACAAATTGATTTGGTTCCAAATATAAAGTTGCAATATGTACCTTTTGTGTGTTTTTCACATTATGGAGATCAAAAAATTGCTCCATATATAGTATCCATGTTACGGGATCCCTTCCGTCAAGCTTCCTCATATAGATCTTTGGAACATGGTGGGTCTTCAATCCAACATTAGAGTCTATGAAATCATGATTAACATTTATTTTGTTCCCATCATGAGTTTCATTTACTACCCTTTCTCTGTTCGTAAACATTTCTTGTAGCAACTTTTTCAAATTTGTCTTCAAATCATACATTTTTCCTTCAATCTTAGCTTCCACGTCATTCATATTAGCTTCCAAACCATCCATCTTAGCTTCCACAACATTCATCCTAGCTTCCATGCCTTTCTTTAAACCGTCCATTTTATCATCCACGTCTTTCTTTAAACCATCCATCTTAGCTTTTGCTACCTTTTGTGAGAGTGAATTTTGTTGCACTTGGTGTCATAATTTTGATATATCAAGTTGCATTTATTCCTCTTCTTCATGAGTCATGCTAGAGCTTTTAGGTTTCGTACTAGGTTTTTTCATTTTCTTTCAACGGGGAATCAATTAATGCTAATAATGTTTCACTATGCCCTTTGAATTCCTTGAAACTAATTTTTCAAACCAATATTATGCAAAATTAAAAAAAAAAGGCTACACACCTTTTATCACTTTGTAAGATATCTATATTTAATCTGTTGTATATCTGTAATTTTAGATCTCCAAGATCTGAAATTGCATCCTGTGGTAGCCCTCTGAGTCTTATTTCTAACCCCACAAATTGGATCAAGATTGGATTCTCCAAGGAAGAGTTATGCCAAATCTCCCTCGGTGACCTGATTATAGGCTAGTTCCATAGAGTGAACTTGTACAAAGTGCCACATGTCACTATTTCGATATTAGTACCTGAAACTAATAGACAAAAAACTACATGTAGTTCTCTTTTTGAAAATTCTTATGAAATTTCAATCTAATTCTCAGAAAAAAAGTTATGACGATTTTCCCCAGGTCACCTCTTTGAGAGATAATTCAAGATACTGTAAAAACCCTAACTTCATTGGATCATATCTCAAACAATATAGTGAGAAAATATCTAAAATTGGGAACCGAGGTTCAGAACAATTGTGTCACAAATGGGTTTCTTTTTTAGCTTCTGAAACGTTGTAGAAAACAAGTTATAGATAAAATTCCACAATGACCTGTTTGGAGCAGCAAAACCCTAGAATCCAAAGCTCTAATACCAAATGTTATGCAACTAGCTTAAAAAATAAAATAAAAGATAGATAAATGCCTTCAAAATTAGCCTCTTCGAGGGGGTAACCTCCTTTACATTACACATATGAACAATTGTTGGATGATACAAATGACTAAACCCCCTTTCTATATATAGGTGTCTAAGGGGTCACAATATAATCAAAGCCGAAATAACAATAAAAACATAAGGGCACAATAATAACAAAAATGGGTTTCTATGGGGCACACTAATAACAATATGGGGATAATAGGGGCACAATAATAACAATAAGGGCTACAATGAAAATAGTAATGGGGGAATCACTAGTATTATAGGGACCTAACATTGGTATAAGAGCAAGTCCCCTAGAAGAAGCTTGATCACTTGAAGGAAGATTCATCAAGATGAGAAATCAAGAGGGAGTAGCATCTATTAAGCCACCATTGTTTAATGTAACGAACTTGGCTTTCTAGAAATTCAGAACAAGAGCTTACCTATAGTCACTTGAACCTAATTTTTTGGAAATCGTTGAAGGAGGCTATCAATATCCATCCTCCATTCCTATAGATGAAGCAGGAAAGAAAAAAATATGACACCGATGAAAAGGTTGTCAATGCTCCATTGGGAAGCTTGGAAGAATCAGAATTTGTGAAGGTTATGCAGTTTAATATAGTAAAGGCTATATAGGAAAATATCATCCAAATTTATGAAGGTGACACTAAGGTAAAGACTACCAAACTTCAAACATTTAGAATTCAATATGGAACTCTCGAAATGCACAGTGATGAAAGTATTGCAAGTTTCTTTATTAGGGTATATGAGATCATTAATTGAATGAGAAATATTGGAGATAAATTAAAATATTCAATGCTTCTTGAGAAAATCCTAATATCTCTAACCCAAAAATTCTATTCAAAAGTATCTTCAATTGAAGAAATGTAGGATTTGAATAACCTTACTATTTAACAGCTTGATGGGATCTTCACATCTTATGAAATGATAAAATGGGGTCCCTTAGATATCATAGAAGTAGCATTCAAAACTACTTCTAAAGGAAAATAAAAGGAGGATCTTAAGGAATCAAGTTATGTATCAGGTGAAGAAGAGGTGAACTTTGTAAAGAAACTTCAAGCAGGAACTAGCAGATTTTGAGGTAAGCTTCCTTTCAAATTTTTTTCTTGTGGAAGGGTTGGTCATTATGCTGCTAAATGCCCTTATAATGAAAACCATGAAAAATGGAATAATTCTGCAAAAGTAAATTTTAGAGGAAGGTTTGAAAACAATACAAGTTTCTACACACACGAAGATAGTGATGGTCTTTAAAATGGTGAAGAAGTTGAGTCTGATCAAGAATATCGATTACTTATGGCATTTGAAGATAAATGTATTGATGAGTCTGATGATGTTTCTATGGATGCCGTAGAAGAAAAAGATAATCTCATTGAAGAAATAACTAAGCTTAAAATTCATTTAGAAGAAGCTAAATTAGTAGAAGAGGAACTATAGAAACATATTATAGAAAATAAGAGGCATAATGAAAGTTATAACTAGAAATAGTAAGCCTAAGAAAGGAACTTGAGAAAAAAAAAGTTTAAACCGTAGATTTTCTGAAGGATCTGAGACCCTAGAAGAAATCATCATAGTACAATGTTCTCCTCTAATAAAAACAGGGCTTGGAAACAATGGAGAATCATCAAAAACTATAAAATCTTCCGAAATAGGTACAGGAAGCTATCTCGATGCAGTAAAGGTAAGTACTCAACAAAATTACATCTCTTAGAAAAATAATGTGGGATCAAATGTCTCTCAGGTGAACCATCCTTATGACACTCAAAAGGGAAACTACACAAAAATCTACTATACTCCCAAGAATTTCTACTTCAATGGTCAACACTTCACTTTTCATAGTTTTGGTCGTAAGGTTGCTCAATTTGTCGGTTATAAAACTATCATGACTAGAGAAGAAAGAAAACAAAATAATGAGACTAGATTAAAGAAATAATGTTACAATACTTTCTCACCTCTCCAAGATGAAATAGAATGCTCCTTTTGCAATAACTTTGGGCATAAAGAGATTGAGTGCTGAAGCAGAATGTGACCAACTCTTAAGAATGAACAAAAGGCAACAACATCCAAGGTATGGAAAAAGAAAATCACAGAATTTGAAAACTGTGGCTTAGCTTTGTATGCAGTAGATCAAGAAAATATATGGTACATTGTCAGTGGATGACCAAAGCATATGAAATTTGATAAAGATAAGCTTATGTCCTTTAATGAAATAAAGAAGGAAAAGAATTTGACCTTTGGAAATAACTCATGTACTGCTATTAAAGGGAAAGGAATTGTTTTGTTAAAGGGTAAGGTTAAAGTTGGAAATGTTCTTTTTGTTGATGAATTAAGTTATAACTTGCTGAGTGTTAGTAAAATATGTGACCAAGGGAAAAGGTTGTTTTTAGATCAAAGAATTCTGTGGTACAAAATCTAGATATAGGTAAGATCATAATAAAGGGAACAAGAACTCCATGTAATTTCTATGTCTTAGAAGGAGGCCAAGAGCATTGTTACTTGAGACAATCAAAACAAAGTTGGCTTTGACATTGAACATTGGGACATCTAAGCTTCACCCAAGTACACAAGTCAAGCAAAATGGGAGAAGTACGCGACATTCCTAACATCTCTCTACCAGAAAACAACATATTCTAATCATGTCAATTCAGTAAGAAAACTAGAGTTCATTTTAATGCCAAAGAAGGTACTTCAAATAAGCCAAATGAGCTTATTCATACTAATTCGTGTTGTACTATGAGAAATAATTCTCCTCGAGGTGAAAATTGATGATTTTACTAGAATGTGTTGGATAGGCTTATTGAAACATAAAGATGAAGTAGTTGATAAATTTGAAGTCTTCGAAGATTTAGTAGAAAATGAGTTAGATTTAAAAATAAAATGCCTTGGATCTAATAGAGGAGGATATTTTATATCAGATGAGTTTTTCAACTTTTGTGAACAACATGGTATTAAAAAATAGTTTTCTATAGCTAAAACTCCTTAACAAAATAGTGGCGAAAGAATGAATAGAATAATACGACAAATGGCATGTGCCATTCTTGACGATTGTAGAGAAGCTCATACCTTCTAGGGACAAGAAGTATATACAGTCGTGAATATCCTCAACAAAGCTCATATTCTCATAAATAGTGATAAAAATCCTTATGAACTATGGTTTGGTAAGCCTCCAATTGTGAAACATTTTAGAGTTTTTGGAAGGAAATGTTACATAAAGAATAATGATGATAATCTTGGAAATTTTGAATCTAGATTTGATGAAGGAATTCTCCTCACATACTCCTCTAGAAGCAAAGGATATAAATTCTACAATAAAAGGCTTCAAAAGATTGTTGAATGCATTGATGTTGTAATTTATGAAACATCCACAAGTACCAAGAGGGGAGCAGATGAAGGTTACAAACTTGTTTCTACAACAAGCCAAGAGGTTGTAGGAGAGGGAATTAATGAAGCACAAGAAGAAGGAATTGGAAGCATAGAAGAATTAGAAAAGACTATGTCAAGTTATGTTCAGAAAAATCATCTAGAAACTGAAATTCTAGGTGAAAAGGAAGCTAGAGTATGGACTGGAAGAACTCTTGTTGGAACTTCTATTACCTATCCTATCCACAATTGAACCTGAAAACTTAAATAAAGAAAGCAAAGATGAACATTGGGTTAAGGAAATGGATGAATAACTTGATCAAATAGAAAAAATCTCATGATAAAAATATTATCGGGACAACATGGGTGTTCAAAAACAAACTAAATGAAAATGGAGAAGTGATTAGAAACAAAGCAGGACTTGTTTTCAAAGGCTACGCTCAATAGGAAGGAATAGAATTTGAAGAAACATTTTCACTTGTAGCTATACTTAAGCAATAGGAATCTTTCTTGCACTTTCAATGTTTCATAACTTCAAAGTGTTTCAAACGGATGTTAAATCTGCATTTTTTAATTGGGGATATAGAAGAAGAAGTTTATATTGAAGAACTTGAAGAATTTATTCTAGGAAATGGTAAAAATATTGTTTGAAAGATTAAGAGGGCTTTGTATGGATTAAAAGAAGACCCTCGTGTAGGGTATTCACATCTTGACAATTATCTTCAACAAGAAGGTTTCAAAAAAGGGTCAGCAGACAGCAACATATATATAAAATTTGATACAGATAAAATTTTAATAGTTTTTGTTTATGTAGATGACATCATATTTGGAAGTAATGTAGAAAGTATGATTCAAGCATTTTCTTCAGTTATGCAGCAAGAATTTGAGATGTCTCTACTTGTTGAATTAACATGCTTTCTTGGTCTTCAATTTTAACAAACAACGAATGGTATCGTTCTCTCGCAAACCAAGTACCTCAAGCAAATTTTTAAGAAATATGGAATGGAATACTCCAAGCTTGTATGCACACAAATGGTAACACAATGCATTCTTAGTTCACATGATCATTCTCCTTCAATGAATCAACCATAATAAAGATATAAGAGTAGAAACTTGCAATACCTTATAGTCACGAGACTGGATATTATGCATGTAGTTGGGATTGCTAGAAAATTTCTTGCAAATCCTAAATAAAATCATCTCCATGTAGTCAAGAGGATATTCAAGTATTTACAAGGAACTCAAGATTTTGGTCTATGGTATCCCAAAGATGCAGATTTCACACTTCATGCTTACACAGATGCAAATTGGGCAGCTAATATTCATGATCAAAAGAATACTAGTGGAGGAGCACTTTATTTGGGAGCTTGCTTGGTATGATGGTTAAATGAAAAATAAAACTCCATTGCTTTATCTACTACTGAGGAACAATATATGACGGTTGCATATTTTTGTACTCAACTTCTGCGGATGATGCAAACATTGCAAGGCATTTAAATCACTTGTCCTTAACCTATACCTATTCTATGTGATAATACTAGTCCCATAAGTATTTTGAAAATCCTATCATGCACTCAAAAACCAAGCATATTCCCATCAAATATCACTTTCTGAGACAACAAGTGCTTGAACAAAAGGTCAAACTGGAATATGTTCCTTCAAAGGAGCAAGTTGGAGATATATTTACAAAGCCACTTCCACGTGATTCTTTTAAATATCTCAGACAGAAACTAGGAGTGGTCTCCACATCATCACTTTGTTAATTAGTCTAACAAATATTTCACGTTCGGGGGGAACTGAGACTGTAAATTATTATAGTTTACTTTTTGTATGTGGATCTAATGAAGGATAGTCACGCATATACATTATTTTGGTTCTAGACAGTAGTGTATGTTTCTCTATGATGAAGAAAAAGTGGGACAATCTCAAGGATAGGTTCTAGTGTATTTCAGTCAGTTGTTCTTTGGTGCTCTAGTTCTGGTATTGGTTGGTTACAATTTGTTGATATTCAAATGCTACTTAGAAGTGATATTGTCTTACAATGGTTATGACTTATTGTCGTTTTTTCGGCTTTTATAAGTGATGAGTTGGATGTGATCAAACCTGAAAGTGAATAAGTTGGCATAGGTTCAAGATGAGCATTTGCTATATTTCTAGAAGTACAATGTTGACATTGTGATTTGTTGATAATTCCTTGTAACATAATGATGCTTATGATTGGTGATGTTGGTGATGACACATTTGTTGTTGAAGTTTTGGATGATGACTATATGTTGCTTCAGAAGATGATTATCTTATGTTTCTTTATGATGATGATACATGATGATGATGCAGGATCCTATATTGTATATGATCGTTTTTTAATACTCCCATGGTCTTTCTTTGATTTTTTCCACGAATGTCATATATGTCTCTTGACAGAAAGGTCATGTAAAGACCCATGATGTAATCATTCTAGTACTTAGTTATGTTTAGACTATTTGGGTCAAGTCAATTATGTATGTCATCCCATTATTTTGGGCATTTGATGTAATTTTGAGTCAAATATATAAGCCCACTATGTTGGGTGAATAATGTAAGCATGAGTCCTTGGTAATAGGAAAGTTCATATTTGGCTGAGTCATAAAGCCATGTACTTCCTTGAAACACTTCCAGAAGATTTAGCATATACTCAAGGGGAGCATGGTTAATATTCATATTTAGGAGATCAACCCTACAATGATCCTCTCTACAGAGGGAGCAAGAAGTCTTCATTCGACATTGATCAAACCTTTTCCCTTGATGTCAAAGGGGTATATTAGCTTGGTGTTTGAATTCCTGGAGATAAGCTTGGTATGTCTACAAATTCATCTACAAGTATCTACAAGTAGTGGTGACCAAACACAAAAGTTCTTGTAATCAAGATCGAAGGGGGAGATTGTTGCCATTATGACTAATGTGTTGTCCTTTATGCAACACCTACTTGATAAAGATGTCAACATGATGGTTATGCAGATGCTACAGGTGATATAGATGAAGGAATAGCAGTTCAGAGACAAAGGAATAATAAAGGTGAATCTTGGAATTATACAGGGGTATGGTGAAGAAAAGTCACGTGTTTTTACATTGTGGTATTGTCAATACCACAGGTCTTTACCATGGTATTGGCCCATTGTAATCAACTTGAGAGCATATATTTGATCCTGTTAAAGAATACCATCGGCATTACTAAGGGATTGGCCTAAGGTATTGGCTAAGGCCTAAGTTATATAAGGAGATGGAGATCAAAGTGTTAGAAGTGTGCAAGTTTTGTGTTTTCTATGAATGATTTGGTCTTAAACATGTATGCACCAAGGAGTAGGGAAAGGACACAGATCTAGAAAAATCTAAAGTATGGTATCATATGTACTCATTTAATTTTATTATTTAAAATATATAACTGTGATAGACCTATGATGTTAATGATACTCTGACATGAATATGAGATAGTAAGGGGTTCGAATCATATTTTATGCTTGCAGTGAAAGCATGAAACAATGATTTCGGATCTATATGTTGGTTTTCCACTGAAGGATCGCGTACATACATGAATCTTCTTTTGAATAGTCACGTATATTTTCTTCAGTATGGAAAGATCTGTATGCGGGTGTCAAGTATGAAATATGTGTGCATATGCAAGAGTGATTTATAAGATTCACATACATCTACTATGGTTTTGCAGTATGAGTTGATGATAATGGTTGATCTGTTCTATTATGTGTAATGTTGTCTACCGATGAAGTCTCTTTTACAATAATCTGTGTTTGACAGTACTAATTGGGTTGAATTGATAATAAATTAAAGGTTGACTAAGTGATGATACTATTGTGTGATAATATGTATTTGGTTCAATGATTTATTTTGGCTTCAATATATAATTGAGTGATTGACTCAGTGGCACAATTATTCAGATTTATTTATCAATATTTTGAGACATGTATACATGTATTCTTTAGGAGAAGCCCATACGTACACAAATATGATCAATAACAGTGGAATATACAATATAATGCATGTTTGATCAAGGTGTGTAGTGGAAGAAATTGTTTTTTGTGAATTCTAAGAGTGTTTGACTCAATATATTGATGAGTGGCTATGCATTGGTGTGATTTATTCTGAATTGATCAAGTTGCATTAGAAGATTTGATGATCCAGTATTTGAGTAGTTGATTTTAGAATTTTTAAGAGTGGATCCAGTTTGAAACATTCTTAAAAGCGATCAACAAAGAGCTGAGGAGAGGAATATTCAAAAAGGGGGTTGTAGCTCCCTTCTAGTAGGAGCTGGAAAATGAGACAATGTCGTATCCTTCTATAGGTAGGAGTCAGTGTACTATTTAAAGACTGCACCAGTACAACATTGTAAGAATATTATTTTTAATAAAAGAAGAAGACGGAGATGAAAATAATGGTGGTTTTGTCCCACATTGGGTTTCCACCTAAAAATCCTAGTGTTCATTTGGTTTTTTGTGTTTATGTTCTATCGACTTCTTAACATCTCATAATTACTATTTAATTGATGAATAATGGAATAATAATGCACCAATTAATGTTGTACAAATGATCACATAAATTATCTAGATATACATGGGTTTCTGTAGTTACAGTCGTGTACATATGGTAGTTTCCTTTACAAGGGTCATGTATAATAATCATAATAATAAATTGAACTTGAAAATGTGTAAAATATTGATTCACACCCCCCCACCCTCAATATTTTTCCTAACATCTAGCTTATCATATGTAGGTCCCTTCATTGAATTTTGTATGAGTCAAAT
The DNA here is from genome assembly GCA_031772625.1 of Pinus tabuliformis. Taxonomy (NCBI): domain Eukaryota; kingdom Viridiplantae; phylum Streptophyta; class Pinopsida; order Pinales; family Pinaceae; genus Pinus; species Pinus tabuliformis. Next base: position 1,164,988,082 of record CM062817.1, on the reverse strand, counting down.
GATCAAGAAGATGTTAGGCCATTTTTAATATATAAAGTAGTCATCCTACCCATATTTTCTTCCTCCATACAATCCTTAATCAATCCATATACAAAAACAAACAAATATGTAGGACTTAATGATGCATTAACCTGAAGACTGGTTGCTAAATAGCGTAGCATGGACTCAATCTTAACTTTTTATTTTGGTGTAAGCATTCTACGAAGATTGGATCTAACAAGTACCAACAATGTACTAGCATGCATAGAGAAAGTAATACTCCGAGCAATTAATCACAAACTTTCGAAAGACTTGGTACTCCTTGTCTTCTTCATTTTGAAGGAAATTTTTTCGACTTCCTTTTCTCAACAACTTCTCCCATGATATCATTTTATTTAACTTCTAGAAGTTTTTTCATACAATAATCAATATCTCCATTTTCCGGGGAAGATGAAACTTTTGATAGTATGAAATTGACAATATAGTCTAAAACATGCAATTCATAGCCCCTTCTTAATTTTCTATGCAGTGTTTTTACAATAAACTACAAATATTTCAATCCTAATTCCTTTGCACATGTAGCTAAGGAAGCCCTGGCCTCATCTCTTACAAAATGAGGGTGACTCTTCAGCAAATTTGAAATATGTTTTATAATACGAGGAAGCTCTAATTATATTATTTCCAAAGGAGTAAGTTTCAATAACTTCACTATATAACACCTAACTAAAATATTAACCACATTTGAGTGAGATATCATCAACTTATTTATCTCAAGTAGAACATACTTTTGCATATGTTCTTGTATTTCAGGGGAGATAATATTTTTGTTATCACTATTCCTCCTTAATTCCATATCTGGCTTATCAAATGTTGTTTCACCAATCTCAATTTGATGATCATTTTTTTTGGTTCTATAGTTGAGGACATTCCATCAATAAAATGAAACTTATCTAGTATAGAAAAATCATTCATATAAGTATATTTCTATTATCTTCCTTAGGGAAGCCATTATTTGAAATTCTCTCATCAATAAACTGAAGTAAGAGTCCCATCTTATGTGACCAAAAATAAAAGCAAGGGTTTCTAAGAAATAATTCACAACATTTCCCTCCCTGTCACGTTTGGCATCAAAAGAAAAAATTCAAAAAAAGTGGCACAAATATTTGCATGATATTTCCCTACATAAAATTCCATATAGGCTAGAAATGTCAATAGATTGTAGAAAGTTATGGTAAGAAAAGGATAGAGCAAAGACTAACAATATGCCACTCCAATGTCAATCACAAATATAAACATATAAAAACATATGGACTCAAACGTTATATCTTATCGGGGATAGATTTCTAGCATCCAAGATATTTATACAACATGCCATTGCTCCTAATCTCATATGATTCTGCATAATTAAACAAACTCCAATGAACATCTAGACTGATTTCAGCACAAGGAATAAAATAGGAAGAACTAGAAAGGGAAGGCATGTTATCAAACATGAATGTGAAGAATGTCATTGAAGAAGTCCACTTCTACATCTATGCTGGAAAGAGGCTTTAATTAATTCAAGGTTGCAATACTGGAAAGGATAACTATCATTGAATGCAGTAAAGGCACCCATTTCTATAAATACATTTAACAATGTTAAATATAATCCTTACCTATAAAATATTTAAGCTGGTCACATACAAATTTACAATAAGTAATAAAAAAAAAATAGCCTTTGGATGGAGGTCTCTGAACTCGTTAAACACTTTTTCACATGTTCAAGATTTTTTTTATAAATTGCATGCATCATTGATACATGAATAAAGTGGTCCTTAATTCAGCGTGTTTATATGAATACAGTTCTTCTTACTTTTTATGTCATCTCAAAAATATTCCTACTAGATTACCTCTTCACTTTATAATATAGAGGAAGAAAATTGAATAGAAGAAAACAGACAACTGGAGGCACTATGCCTATGTGAGAGGTATTCTGATCACATAGCATATACATAATGTGAGAGAATAATAAAGGTATATGGCCCACCGATATGGGAGAATAATTTATGGGATATTTTATCATAACCAACAAGCCTCTTATCATAATCATATTCTCCAACTATAGATAATGATATTGCATTTAAATCACCTACCAGTTTTGCCTGCAAGGAAGCAACAAGAATTCATGTCAGAAATGAATAACATGCTTTATCAATACAACCAATGAATAAAAAAGTAGATTCGATGTAAACTGAGATCATGGGACATTAAATAATATCAAACTTTTGTTCAACAAAACCAAAGAAGAACCACTATCCTACAAGCAAGGCTAATGAAGGGTCAACTTTTAAATCCCTTTTAGGATATCAAAAGTAACCACTCGAATATCCAATGTAGACAAAGTTAGCAATGAAATGAACATATCTAGGATTTTAATAACACTTCTTTCACCCAGAGCTAGAAAATTCGATTTTAGAACACACAAAATTTCCATGAAATGCTCTGAAAATCTCATTAGCTACAATATGTTAATAAACGTCAATTATGGCACATTAATAATCATCAAATCTAAAATATAGTTGCCATCTTCGTAAATTATTTTTTCCCATGGAATTTGCTCACCATTCTTGCAAACTTTTTTTACATCAAGGAATGGTAAGAAACAATCAACAAATTGATTCTCTACTTCTTAACATGTTGCATATTTTCCCAACAATTCAAAAATTCTTAGCTCACGCTTCCAGGACCTGTGATGCATTTTATGATAATTGAAATAAATAGACAATACATTAATAGCATCCAACCATCTTCTCATGGACAAGAGATAAAAAGTTGTTTCATATTTGTAAGTAACATGTCCAAAATGTTTACTTCGATTAAAATTCTTTATGTTAGAGTTGGCACTATGAAAATCCACATAGAAAACTTGCTTAATAGGAGATTATCACACCTCACATTGGAATTATTCCCATTAGAAACCTCTCATATGATTATAGACATAAGGACCAAATAATTCGTAATAAATGGCTTTGCAAACTCATACTTAAAATTTGGATCTCCCAAAACCTTAAAAATCAAATCATGGAGCTGTGACGCTACTTTCATCGAAAAAAAAACGAGTACATAGAAGAATATCAAGAAACCCATAATAGGAAGAACACATCAATGTTTCAATATATTCAGTAGCCTCTTTACATTCATAAAAACTAACATTCATAAAAACTAAGCAACATTTCCATAGTTATAGAAGTTTCCTTTTCAGCAACCTTTTCCTCTATTTTTTTCATCCCATTTGTTTGGCTTGCCTTTGACAACTTTTTCTGCAAGTATTATACACTCTTTCCATTTAATTAGAAGGGCCTCCAACACATCCTTTGCAAATTTTGCATATTTTAGTAGTAAGCGCTGCTCCTAGCCTAGACCTCTATGTCTAGAGAAAAAAACTTTAGATTTCCATGTTGTTTCATCTCCACAGTCACAACAACCACCACTTGTGTGAATGATGGAGAAATTGTGATTGACATGGTTTCCATATCTAAAACAAGGAACAAAAATAATAAAGGTACGATATTGTTCACATGTCTGACACCTATATGCAATGCCATTTTTTTCCCTAAAATGCCCCACAAATACCTTCAGGACCAGCTGCCTTCTTCTTGAGTTCATGAAGAACTACTTGCGGATCCTCAACCATTAACAATTGTACCCATTTAATGCTTTCAAAAAATTGATTTTTAATTCTAGATGAATATTTTCCTCCATTTACTTCATTAATGCTATGTAAAAGGGAAGATATAACTAATTGTAGCTTTGGACTATTATGTTTAATACAAGTAACCTATCCTCACTGCAACTTCTCTAATTTATCCTTAGTTACACCACACTTTATAAGCCTATGCTAAAACACATTAATGCATATAAATAATAGTGAGTAAATATATGGTAATAGATATTGTCAAAGAAATGAACAATAGGCAACCCACAACATCATCAAACATTATAACATCATCGGACTTAACATCGATTCAAAGTATAACATCCTTGTAGAGTATAACTAATTTTTCCAAGTGTTAGTGATTAATTCAAGGGAGTTGATTAATTTTCAATGCTTAGTGGCACTTGATGATTTTTAGTGACATAAGAGTGATATAAATGGCATCATTTAGGTGGTCTAGTGGTAACTTTGAGTGTTTTCTAAGAGTTGGATGAGGTTGTAGGCTTAGAGTTATTGCTATTTAGAAAAATGTTTCCTCAAAAGATTGTAGGTTGATGCAAATTGTAATTGAAAAGAATATTTCACAACCATACAACTTAGTTGTGGACCTGTAAAAATCACCACAATGTTAGGTTGTTTTTCATGGAGCTGCAAAAAATAAAGGGGCATTGCAAGGTTGGGTTGTGGGCCCTCAAGTTGTACCACAACAAAATGAAATAGACTAAGAGGGATGTTGAAGCACATAATAGATGAGGAAGCAAAAGAGATGAAGAGATAAGTAGAATAATTCAAAGATAAGGGATTTTCTAAATGAGGTTCAATAACAAAAAATACTTATTCGAGTGCAAAGAAAACCCTTATTGAATATTTTCTTTATCAAGAAAAAATTAGGGCCAATTTTGCAACCATATAAATATTTGCAAAGAATATTAAAATTAATTAACCAAAACAATCTTATCATTCATTAAAATATCTTATATCTTTAAAAAAAGGAATTTCCATTCCCTTCAAGAGCATATAAATTTGCACAACTTAAAAAAATATAAAATTGAGCATGAACATGCATTTCTTTGTTAGGAAAAGAACAATAATGAAATAAAACCAAAATCACAAGGACTAAAAAAACATCAAATATCCTAATCCAATGGTGTCTATATTATCTCTAATTCACAAAAAAATACAAAATGCAAAAGCATAACTTACACATTTTTAAATCAAACCTTCTAGAAAGATAATAATCTAGAGCGCTCTAGATTATTAGAATCTAGAAAACGTTAGATGATGATTCAAACTTAATAATCCAATTTGTTGCAACCAAATTCTACCAGTACATATTTAGAAAATTTAAAAAATCAGAAGTGAAAGCTAAATATATTGTTAGAGATTCTCCAATAGTGTTGTTTGTTAAATATCATTGATTTCCTTTGGAATTTGGAAGTTATTGGGCTTCATTGCTTTCTGTGAACATGCATTTCCTACACATATAAAAAAATTCACATGAACATGCACCTCCTATGAACAAAAAACTTATATTTGTGCCTATAGAAGAGTTTGAATTACATAGAGGAATGTTTCAAACCCAAGCCTAAGGCATCCTGAGAACCGATTTCTTCTCCACATATTGGTACCCTTACACATGTTGATGAATATAGAAATATGGAAACTAAGGTTCTACTCATTTGATTCAAGATCTGCACACAGATTAGTATTCTTACCCATTAAGTCTAAAAGGCATATGATAGTAGTCATAGAAAATTATGCAACAAGAAAAAAAAAATTGACTTGAAAGGAAACAAACATATTTCCGTTTAGCCTTGGCATAAAAAGTATAATTGCATAAAAGGAATGTCAGTCTCATGCCAACATGTCTCCTATGATGAATGTGTTAGCCTCCTATACCAATAGGTTTCATTTTTCATGATTGGCAGGGGAAATTCCAAATATGTTCTACTTTGATGATGCAACGATCCCATATTTCTGTGGAAGAACATGTCTGTATATAGTCTGTATAGTGTCCTACTTCTGGATGGGTGATCCAATAGCCTAATCTGGATCATGCCATGTTTAAATTGATGTTGTAGAATAGAGAAAGAGAATCTGTCCAAACTGTCTAATCTTGGCAGATTAGTAGATTAGGTAGAGAATGAAGGTTCCCAACTACTTAATCTGGGACCTTGGAAGTGATAAGGGTCGTTGTAGAATAGAAACTCAAAAGGAAAAGAGAAATTGAGGGTTTGCAAGTCTAAGTGCACTCTCCCTGAAGTAACAAAAAATGCTAGGTACTAAGCTGGGTAGGTAGCCAGAAGTTGCAGAAGCCTAATTCTATTCAGTTTTGGCCTTGATCAAGAAGGCACATATTAGCACTTGCAGAGGTATCTATGCGGCAGTTTGATGATAAAATATGGAAGCATGTCTAACTTGCCCTGTTTTCCCCAGAGATTCTCTTTCTAACATCCCCTTGAGGACTTTAGGATCTCCCTAAATAGTCCTCCTTGCACTTCTCCTTTGAAAAGTTCATGACAAATTGTGACTTTCTTCTCTGAAAAGAAGCCACATTTCTTGTGTAAAATCATTCCTCACCCTCATCTGCTTCTAAATCTAAGTTTACTCCTTAAACTTAGCTCTCTGTTTCTCTTCCACATCTCAAAATTCATATTAACTTCTAAACTTACTATATAGCTCCCTAAGTTCTCCCATTCCCTATTATTATAGCATTATTGTGCAAAAAATCCCAGAAATATATATATTTTCCCCCCTTGGGCAATCTAGCCATATATCCCAAAGTTTGGAAGTGTGAGAAAGTCGGAGTCCCATGGAATATCTGTTCATACTTTATTTTTGGGAATTGAATCAACACCCGGTTGATTTAATAACCCTAAGCGCACCTTATAAATGGATATATCATTTACCATTTATCCCCGAAAACCTCAGAAAACCCACAATTTCATTTATCCAAAGTTTTGTCCCAGCGCAATTTTCCAGAAATAACAATTGTTTATTAGACGGGCCCTGCCGTATCACTCTGCCATCGCCGCGTCCCATCATCTGTCGGATCCGGGCCCTCCCATCCGACGGTCCTCGGCAATTTCGGACCGCCCCCGATCGTTGTCCTTTAGCACCCGAAAAGTGTCAAAGAATGACGTAGGGCCTGAGGCGCATGTCAATTTCTTGTTGGATCGGGTGGCTTCCGACAGAAACTGGGCCCGTACCAAAAGCGGTCCGATAATACCGCTTACCGCTCTCCCTTTCCGCTCCACGCCATTGTCGCATCAGCGTTACGTCAGCTTCCATTCCGCCATTGTTCCGACCTGTCTGCCACACCGCTCGTCCACATCGACCCAATCAACGGTTGACACGTCATCACGCCATACCTGACCCCACCAATGACGTCATGCTGACGTCATCCATCAAAAAGGCTCCAAAAACCAATTTTTCCATATTATCGTGCAAAGGTCGTGGTTTTTTGTATTTTTCATATATTCGGGCACTGTATAACTTGCATGCATTTACGTCGTTTTTCCGCCAACCTCCAGAAATTCGTCCTTGAGCTGTTGCCACCTGGAATTCCGCACGGTCATCTTCCTCCCGTCGTGCCACAACCAGGTATTTACCTGTTTCTCCCACCAACTGGTTTTTCAGTCTTCCTCTGCTAAAAACACAAAATAACCACTATCTGGCATTCCGAACTCCTATACCTTCAAAGACTGAACTAGTATCCCTTGGAGGTCCCAAATTCATCAAAATCCCCTCATTCGCTGCATTATGCTTAACCCAGACCCTTCACAAATATTTCGTGACGCAGGGCACGCCACGACAAGATAATTCACCCTGTTTCACACCCTTTTGATAGCATTTCACCTCAATTTTGCCAAAGCTACCATGTTTCTCCCTGAAAATCTCTTTCTCTGTCAAAACTCACCACATTCATCCACAATTCAAGTATAAATCCAGTTCAGAGGATAAGTGAAGCATGGAGACCCCTATGGCCTTGAACATTACTCCCCTGAGTGCCCCACAGAGGAACCTTGACTGGCTGGCCCTTGCTGACCGGGATCATCAAATTAAAGAGATAGTTGAGATAACTACCAAATATCACATACACACTGTTTGTGAGCTAAAGGATAACTACATGAGTGGTGCTGATGACATAGGTATCTGGGAGTCGAATTTGCCCATTTATTACCTACCTCAAGTCAATGTGTTCCCAGACCTCATCCATCAGTGTTGTGAACACTATGAACCCTCACAAAGAGCAGTTTTGAGTTCATCTGGGAATATTTTATTCCACATCACTCCACAATCCATAAATCAGATGCTAAACTTTAAACCAACTAAACCTCTGGTCCCCGTTTCTATGAATTTTCTGCTCCAAGAAGCTGCGAAGTTGCCCAGCTTAGAGGTCACAAAGATTGGTCAGTTGTTCATGAAACCAGAATATCAGCCCCGACAACCTTCTCCTTATCTACATGTCTGGTTCAATGATACAGGGAGACTGCTAGTGGACATGATATCCTGCATTCTGGGATTCAATACCAGTGAGTTTGTGGATGATACAACCTTGGTGATGTTATCCATGTTCACTCCAGGGCAGCCTCCTGCTCCCCATTATGATTATGCCACATTCATTGTCGACAAGATTCATGAGCAATTCATGAATCTGGAGAGGGAAAGGGTATTCAAGTACACCTCCTATATATATCACTTAATGTTATATTTTCAGCCTAATAGTTTCCCTGTCTCCTTGAGAAAGCTGGATGCAAAAGGAAATAGGAGGTCAGTGGTATTTTGGTCATCAGTTTGTCACCATATCTCTTGCTCCCCATACAGCTATTGTGAGTTCATTGATCTTTTCATCTATCCGGCATTGTCTTTGCTACAGAGTGCTCCTCCTCCTAGACTCACCGACGATATGCAGGAGATCCTCCAGCTTTCAAAGAATTATAGCATTGGAGATTGGTACTTCTACCAAGACCACACAGTAATTAGAATATATGGCTGTGAGCTAGCCCCTTACAGACTGCCAAAGTATGTCCCCATGAGACTTTTTGCATTAGAGTATTTCCGACAATTTGGAAATGCAGACATGATTCACTTTCATAGCAGAAATAAGAAAGCACAGCTCAAAAGCAAACACCAACTGGGCCCATTCATTTTCAACAAAAGAGAAGAAGCATGGCAAGAAGTAGATAAAATTCTAAAGAGCTTCCAGCTGCAAACAAGCTTCCTTTGGTCACCCTATGACCCTAATCATTTTATAAGTCTTAGAAGAGTCAGATACAGACTTGCCAGCTATGACCATGTCAGAATCCCACACATTGAAAAATATTCAAATCAGTTAGAATGGAAGAAGGGCACCCTAGTGGAAGCATGTTCTTGGGAAGAAATGGCACAAAAAGAAATGAAGCAGTTAGAAAAATCAGTTGACTTAGAATTTTTTGGACAGGTTTGCTCCCCAGTACTCAAGCATCTTGGAGTAGCTGCTTCCTCTTCTACTACTCCCCAGCAATCTGCCCAAGCCTCTACTCAAGCAGCAACTACAGCTAAAGGAAAAGAGATGCAACAAGAGGAGCCACTCTCTAACATAGAGAAACAAGCAGAACGGCAAGAGGAGATGGCTGAGGCACCTTCAAATACAGAGCAGCAAACTCAGGAAAAATTCCCTCCTAGGTAGGAGGTAACAGTGGAAACCTTGGTGCTGCAAACTCCAGCTAATGAGGAAAGAACAAGGAAGAGAGAAAAGCAGGAGGAAACTGCTCTCACTACTTCAACCGATCAGAAAGGTGAGAAAAGAAAAAGGCTGAATCCCTTTTCTGAGGAGGAGATGCCTGAAAGACCCACTGGTACCATGCTCCCTCCCAACATTGAAACATCAACCAGTTCCTTTCAGCAGGAACAAGAAAGACAGCATGGAGGAGGAGTTAGTTCATCAGGACAGCTGACAAGGTCTGAGTCTAGCATCAAGAAGCAGTTTATAGAGATAAAAGCAAGAAATGAGCCAATTAGAATCCAACTCTATATCTAGCTACTCAAGATGGTGCCAACCAATCAAGAAAGGCTTATGTCGGCCTATGATATCCAAGAGGGAAAAATGACTCTTAGTCATTTTAGGCCCACCATGCTGCAACCCCAGTCAGCTGTCGACTATATTAGCACCAACATAGAGGTATTTTCCAAGGACATCCATCCTATGGATCAGATAGAACTGCACAAACAAACAGGGGAGATGGTTTATGCCACATTGGCTGATAAGACTCTATTGGCACATAGGTTGCAAAACTCCCTAAATAACACTACTGCTCAATTGGAGCTAGAGAAAGTTTCCTCTCAGGCCAAGGATAATAGAATCAAGTCCTTGGAAGAAATCATCATAGAACCGGGCCATGATCCAAATGACCCTAAGGGATTGCAAGCATTAATGAAGAAGAAAGATGAGGACATAGCAGCTTTGAAGAAGCTGGTTAAGCTACCACCAACCCTTCACCCTCAGACTGAAGATGTTGCCCAGCAAAGAATAGATCAAGATGTGAGGGCTATGCTGGTGGCTTTGCACAAAAGGCTAGTGGAAACAGAGGGTGCCTTGGAGGCGGCCCTAAAGCAAAAAGAAGGAGAATAGGTGTCTCAGCCACCTTAGCAAGTTATAAATCTTGAGGATACTCCTCAAGTAATAGTTCCTCCCCCATAAAGGACATCAGAAGCAGGCCCTTCAGCACCAGCACCAGATGTGGCAACACCAGAGCAGGCACGCAGCCTTGACATGCAGAATATGAGGAAGGAACTTGAGGCTCTTGAGGCACAGATGGCGGAACTAAAGGTAGCGAAAGAAAAATTGGCTACACTGGAAGAGAAATATGATAAATGAAAGCAGAATGTGGCTAAAAGGACAAGAGAAATAAGAACCCTGGAAAAGAAGATAAAGGAGCTGGAAACTGAATTAACCATGAACAAAACTATAGCTGATGTAAAGAAAATTCTATGGGCTAAAATTGGCCAGTCCATTACAGATCAATGGCAGTCCATCGAAACAGTTCATGAACAAATGAATCTTCTGGGCAGAGCTCAAGCTGAAAATCAAAGAGCCAAGGCATCTTTAGGGAGCATGCCTGAAATAGCCAACAGAATGATAAATGCCCTTAACAATTAGACTGGCCTTCAGCTAGGAGGAATGGGCATTAGAGACAGGACTGATACTATTCTGCTGATAAAAAGGGTGCTTACCCTGAGAAGTTATGTCCAGTCATTGGAGAGAAAGTGTCAGGAAATACAAGCAGAAGTGAATGAATTTATTGCAAAAATCACAATTCTACATAACAGGGGCCTCCCCAGTTTGGTGACCAGTGCAGGAAGATTGTTATCACATGAACATTATGCCAAAAGGGTCAACAGCTTTGCAACAAATCAAATAACAGCATCTGCAAGCACTCTAGAGAAAGCAGGGCCCCCATCTGGGCAGGATCTTTACGATAAGCTGGAAAATCTATTTTTTATTGAGTATGAGATCAGGCACCTTTTCGCAGTTACTCCAAATTATTACAAATACACTGAAGCTGATGAAATTCTAATCAAAATGCAGAGGCACCAATTGCCCACTGAAGAATGGTGGAGGAGTATGATAGAAACTATACTTTGATAAATTAATTTTGGCCTAAAGTCAGCATTTTCAAAATGACTCATGTATCAAATCTACTTAAAGCAACAGTGGAAGACAGCTAGATAAAAAAGGCAGTGTCTGGGTACAGCTGGATAATGCAATTAATGTGTCCAACGCAGCAACATCATGACAATGCAGCATAAACGCAAGAACTCTCAAAATCAATGCAAAGGTGCTCAGCCATCCCAAGACACCCCAAAAGTCAAAAGATCTCTGACAGGAATGACTAGATGTAATCAATCTGCTTTAATAGAAATAACTATTGTATCCACTATTTTTGAGAGTTGGTGGAGAAAGTTATGAGTCAATAACTCATTTTCAGATATTTTGTAAAGACAATTTTGTATATATACGCCCCGCTTAGCTTATTTGGGGGTTGTTGTTTATTTGTTCTGAAGAACTCGGCTGTATATTATGAGAAGTATAATACAAGAAGCTGTTGGTTTTCTCAACTTGGCTATGCTTGGACGTGTTGTGAAGGGATTGTTGGCTTTTGCAGAACTCTCGTGTTTTCTCATGATACAATAAGTTTTTCCCTAACTGTCTCTATGTTTTATATGTTTACATAACTCATCTATGATATATGTTTTCTTAGTAGGAAGGAAAATGAATAGTTTAGGATTTGTCCAGTAAGACACACTAAACTCAATCATTCCTGCTAACTATGTTTTCTTCAATATTAGTTGTAAATATGGAATTCTTAAATGCTCCTGTTTACTCTAATTTTATGGTAAATCCTATTTGATAATTCTCTTTTTCTCTTGAATAAGATTCAGCGTTTTATGTTCTGTATCACCAAGAAAGAAATCTTTGTTGCCTTTCATGGTGTGATTCTATACTATTTCTTCTCAAATCAAAGGTTTGTATCATGGATACCTATCTGGCTCTGCAGTAATGCTCTTTTATCACAGACACTAAGTAATAATCATTCATGGACTCCATTAGCCCAATGGAATAAACCCTCTTTGATCACTGCAAACCCTTCTTCAGACGACAGATGACAACCAAAATTCAAACAAAACCTTATACTTCATAACTAGCCTAAAATCTAAAAACAAAGCTAAATCAAAAGAAAGAGCCCTCTCTGATTGCAGGTAGGCTAGAACCTGTAATCCAAAGTTGGTTTGTGGTTACCTCGGCCATATTCCCTTGGGAGTCAAAGGGAACAACCTGAGTCTTAACATAATTGGCAACTCCACTGGGGACCTGAACTAAATTCCTAACCACTGTCGGATTCACAATACTTCCTACAAAATTTCAAAGAGGTCAGAAAACTTGGAAGCTGGCTCCCAAGAAGAAGACACGTTACACTAGATCTAATCCAGATCCAAATCCATCACCTGTATTTGAAAATCCAAACCTTATTTCGAGGACTCTTAGGAAACAAGAAAAGGAAGAAACTAGTCCAAATTCAAGCCCTGAAGCAGGATTTTAGAGTAACATTTCCACACCTGCTAAAGTCTCCCTTTATCCTCATATCACAACTTCACAGTCTCCCAGTTCTACATCTACTTCACCTAGCGCTCGTTCAACTCCCCCATCAACTACACACACCCCTCTCATCCATTTCCCTCCAGTTGTTCCATTTGTTCCTGTTGGTCCAGTTATCTCAGAAAACATGGCTAACATGTATGCCCCTTTACAGTTACCAACAAATCTAGGGGCTATGCCTCAGGATTACCAGACCAAGATCTCATATTTTGATGGTGCTAGTTCCTATCCAGCCCTGCAACATACCAAAAAGATGCAGGACTACTTTGAAAATTATGAGATAGATGATGAGGGGGTTAGAATGAAGATTTTTGTTCAAAGTTTGACAGGAGATGTAAGGTCCTGGTTTAGATCTCTTCCAGCAAATTCTATTGCTAACCCAGAAGCCCTCTACCAAACTTTCCTAAACAGATGGGAAAAGAAGAAAGACCCCCTTCACATATTGTCTGAGTACAATTATATTAAAAGAGGTCCTCAAGAAACTATCCTGGACTATTGTGATAGATTTAATAATGTATACTACGCCATCCCCCAGAATCTGAGGCCTCCACCTGATCTGGCCTTGTACACCTTTCCTGATGGGTTTGATTCAGACATGGCATACCAATTGAGAGAAAGAGCCCCCCAAACTTTAGTTGAGATGCAAGATATAGCTGTCAGTGTGGAAGCAAACTTGATAGCCAAGAGAAATAGGGCAAGGACTGAGAGAAAGACTACCTTCAAAGAAGAGCCTTCAGGCTGGGATCAGAAACTAGATGCAATAATCACTGGTATGCATAGGCTTGGAGATAGAGTAGAATCAGTTGAAAGAAAATCATCATGGGAGGGGCCACAAAATAATGTTGTCAGAAATCCTGGCTTTAGAAGAAACCAAAACCCAAATGCTGGAAGGGCCAGCCCAGAACAAGACATAAGACCTCCTTTCCAAGAAAAATATGCTGAAGCATCTACCTCTAGTGAACAAATAGATGATACTCACATTAATCTGATGGGTCTAAATAATGAACAGCAGGTTTTTCTAAGTCAAGAAGATCAGGAAGATGATGATGTTGATCAGTTCCAAACCAAATCTGGTGAGTCATTTGACTTCAAGCAGGGCTATGACACTGCTGTTTTTGAAGTTCATAAACAATACAAGCTGAGAAGTAGGACCATAAATGTGCCACAGCCTGTAAAAACAAAAGATAACCAACAGCCCAAGATGTCAAAGGAGAAGGTCATTGTTATAGAACCAACTGACAAAACTAGCTCTATTACAAATGAAGTAACAGTGGAGGATGTAACTGAAATACACCCCCCAAGTCAAGAGCAACTGGTAACATCTCCTTTAGAGCACAATCAAAGTAATAGTCCTCAAAAGGTTAGTAAAAAAGATAAACCCCAAGATAAAACTCAAACCCAAGAGGGTGCCTCTGTAAAATCAGTTGAGAAAGAAACAGTTGCTAACCATAATGCCAAGACCCAATCTGACAAACCTTTTGACCTAGAAGCTGAAACTGGTAAGTTGAAGATAGTATCCCTCTTTCAGCGCTGGCTAAGCATGACATTTACAAGCAGCAAATCAAAAAATCCCTCCAATTAACTCAGAACAAAGATGATGTCAATGTGCTGGATGATACTCCAGAGGTACTTTTTGGCCCAGAAGTTGATGGGAAAACAATAAGCACAGGAGTTTTACCCTTTTATGTTAGCTTGCACATTCATGACAAGATACTACACAATGCAATGTTTGACTCGAGCGCCTCACATAATCTTATGCCTAAATCTGTAATGGAGAGACTAAACCTAGACATCACAAGGTCGTATAAGGACCTACTCTCATTTGATTCCATCCAAGTCAAATGCCTGGACTTGATCAAAGATTTGTGTGTTTCCCTTATCCAGTATCAAAATAAAACTATTCTAATGGATGTGGTGGTAGCTGATATCCCACCTAAATATGGAATGTTGTTATCAAGATCATGGGGAGCCAAGCTCCAAGGGTCCCTACAATTAGACATGTCTTATGCAACTATCTCTGTCTTTGGGCAACCAAAGAGGCTATATAGAGAGACACTCATGAAATATATGGTGAGCAGTGAAGAAAAACCTCAAAATTTTCCCATATATGCAGTCCATTCTGATATGGATTCCTTCATTTTGTTCAATGATAACACATGTCCCACAACTGATAACAAACCTTTCACTCTGCAACAAAACATGCATACCAATGAGCAATCAGTTACCCAAGGTATTGAAATTAGGCAATCAATTGATCAAACTGTTCTAGAAAATAAATCAGATGAAAAACAAGACCTCCAACTCCCGATTCCAAGTTCTAATGACTCTCCTAATTCTGCTGTAAATCAAGAAATCCTTTGGTTTCTTGAGTTCGATGGATCAGTTAACAAGTTAGGGGCAGGAGCAGGAGTGTGGATCCATAATAAACAAAACAATCATGCAGAGGGTCGAGCTTATAGGTTAAATTTCAGATGTACTAATAATATGGCAGAATATGAAGCTCTCTTACTAGGCCTCAAACTGATCAAATCCTTACAGGCAACCAAAGTGTCAATCTTGGGAGATTCAAACCTCATTATCCAACAAATGAAAGGCAATTTCATCACCAATGACAAAAGGCTACGGTCTTACAGAACTGCCGTTATTGAAATACTTGATGTCTTTACTGAATTTCAACTGACCAAAATGTCTAGAAGCCACAACCTTCATGCACACAGTCTAGCTACTTTTGCTAGTACTTGTAAATTACCCTTTGAACCCAACAATTGTTTTACAGCTGAGGTAAAACATAGACCTTCTATCCCAAACAATGTCAAATACTGGCAAGTATTTGAAGATGATTCACAGATAAATAACTTTTTAACTCTGCAACAAGAGTTTTCAGGCCTAAATGTTGATACTGATGTTGTAGAAGACTCCCAACCATAGAGCAACCAAGCTTAGAGAACTATATCAGTCAAAATAGCTAATCAAATACTTCACCCAACAAACTTTGATAATAAGAATGTACAAGAGCTTAAACAAATCAATCTTGATGAAATAGCTGGAGCAGAGGCTGAGGTCATACAACTAATGGACAATTTTTTACCCACAGGCCTGACCCCTTTGGAAGACATTTTTGATTCAAATGATATTCCTAGGAAACCAAAGATGCAGCCCCTAAATGCTGTCATTGAAGAGTGCAACATTGGAACAATTGAAAATCCCAAGATAATAAAACTATCAAAGTCTTTGCCACCTAATCAGAAGCCCAAGTATGTTGACCTCTTTAAAGAGTTCCAAGATGTATTTGCATGGAGTTATGAGGATTTAAAATCCTATGATACTTCAGTCATTCAATGCACTATTCCTCTCAAACCAAATCAAAAGCCTTTCAAGCAAAAATTAAGGAGAATTAATCCTATACTTCTCCCTTCAATTGAGAAAGAGGTGCAAAAAATGTTTGAAGCAGGTATCATAGCACCCATTAGATTTTCAGAATGGATATCCAATCTTGTTCCTACAAGGAAGAAAACTGGTGAGATTAGGCTTTGTGTTGATCTTAGAAACTTGAATCAAGTTTCCCTCAAGGACAATTATCCCTTACCCAAAATGGATCACATTCTTCAAAGAGTGGTGGGGGCTTCTAGAATCTCATTACTTGATGGATTTTTAGGTTTTAACCAAATCTTGGTCCATCCTGATGATCAGGATAAAACAACATTCACAACCCCATGGGGAACGTTTAAATATGTCAAAATTCCTTTTGGACTGAAAAATGCAGGAGCTACTTTTCAAAAAGCAATGGATATTGCCTTTGCCAAGGAGATTCATGACTTCTTAGTTGTTTATCTTGATGACCTCACTCCTTTTTCTAAATCTGACCAAGAACACCTTAGACACCTGAGGCAAATGTTTCTGACATGTAGGAAATATGGTATTTCTTTAAATCCCAAGAAGTCTCTATTCGACCTGGAAGAGGGTAAGTTTCTAGGTCATATCATTTCTAAAGAGGGAATTAGAATTGACCCTGATAGAATTTGGGCTATTCTAGAAGTCCCACAACCAAGAAACATTAAGGAATTACAAGCCTTTTTGGGAAAGATCAACTTTCTAAGAAGATTTATCCCAAATCTAGCAGAATTGATAAGGCTATTAAACCACATGTTGAAAAAAGATTCCAAGGTAAAATGGAAACTAGAAGCTAAACAAGCCTTTGAGGGCATCAAGACTTCTTTGACTCAAACACCCGTTCTTACAAGTCCTCAATTTGATAAAGATTTCATTATCTTCTCTTTTGCCTCCCAACATACTATTGCTGCAGTTTTACTATAGAAGGATGAACAAGGAAACGAGAAACCTATTGCTTTCTTTAGCAGAGCCCTTAGAGATGCACCCTTGAAATATCGGATTATGGAAAAGCAGGCTTATGCCCTGGTTAAGGCCATCAAAGATTTTAGGATTTATATCCTATACTCTCATGTTATTTCTTATGTGCCAAATGCCATTGTGAAAGACATATTGACTCAAGAAGGATTAGAGGGAAAAAGAGGAAAATGGATTGCTAGTATTTTGGAATATGACATCGAAATAAGCTGATAAAGGGACAAGGTTTGGCTAAACTCATGTCTGAAGCAAACTTTCAAGCCTCGGATATTAATCAACTGGACAATGAACCGGAGCTGGCGACTCCATAGATCAATATAGCCTTTGAACAATCCCCCTGGTATGCTGATACCTGTTATGTATTGCAAAACCTGTGTGCTCCCCCAGGATTGTCCAGAACCAAAAGCAGATTTTTAAAAATGAAAGCTTCAAGATTTTGTGTTATGGATGGTAATTTACTATGGAAAAATCATGAGGGTATATTGTTGAATTGTCTAACAATCAATGAAACTGACAATGTTATGAAATATTTTCATGCAGGTGACTGTGGTGGACATTTATATTGGAAGTCCACTATGGATAAGATATTGAGGGCAGGTTACTATTGGCCTACTCTATTTGCAGATGTCAAGAGATTTGTTACTTCATGTCATAAGTGTCAGGTGTTTGAAGGAAAAAGAAAATTATTTCCATTACCTTTGAAACCTATTTCAACAGAAAGGCCCTTTCAGCAATGGGGCTTAGACTTCATTGGAGATATTCATCCTTCATCTTTAGGTCAACACAAATGGATCCTAACAGCCACGGATTATTTTACCAAATGGATTGAGGCTGTTCCATGCAGAAAAGCGAATGATTCCATTATCATTAAGTTCCTTGAAACTAATATTTTATCCAGATTTGGTTGCCCTGAAAAGATCATTACAGATAATGATGATGCTTTCAGATCCAAGAAAATGGTCAATTTTTGTCATAAGTTCCATATTACCTTGGGTCATTCCACAGCATACTACCCTCAAGGCAATGGTTTAGCTGAATCATCTAATAAGAGCCTTATTAACATCATCAAGAAGATGTTGGAGCAAAATAAGAAGAATTGGCATAAAAATCTTGCAAATGCCTTATGGGCAGATAGGCTAACAACCAAGAGATCTATTGGGATCAGCCCATATGAGTTGGTTTATGGAATGGAGGCAAAATTTCCTTCATCACTAGGGATTCCTGTCATCAAATTGCTTCAAGAAACCCAAGCTGGACCCAATGATATGCAAAGGAGGATCAACCAAGCAATCTGTTTGCAGCAAACCAAAGACCAGGTATACAAGAGAGTTCAAGTTTTACAAGAGAAGCTAAAGAAAATCTTTGACAGAAGAACAAAAGTAGAAGATTTTTTCATTGGTGATAAAGTGCTTAAATGGGACTCAAGAAGAGAAGATAATGGAAAACATGGCAAATTTGATTCCCTTTGGAAAGGACCCTTTGTTATTCAAGCAGTACAAGGAAATAACACATATTTCTTGAAAAATTTGGATGACACTGAAATTCATGAGGGCCCTGTAAATGGCCAGATGTTAAAGCACTATTTTGACTATTTTCCATGTATATAATCTGACATTGCCTTGTACATTATTACTTAAATATAGTAGTTTGTTTTCAGCAGATAAAAGGCGTTACAGCTTCACAAATTTTTGAAAGAGAGCAAGGAAAGGCCACAATTACAAGATTTCTCATTTTTTGAAAAGCCTTAGTGTTGATCATCAAAAGCAAAGTTCCCAATTTTGGTAAGAAATTAAGGACCAAGGCGTTCTGACCTGTTGTTCTTGGTCTTTCATATGGAAAAACGATCCCCAAGTGGAGCCACTGTTAGCCTCCTATACCAATAGGTTTCATTTTTCATGATTGGCAGGGGAAATTCCAAATATGTTCTACTTTGATGATGCAAAGATCCCATATTTCTGTCGAAGAACATGTCTGTATATAGTCTATATAGTGTCCTACTTCTGGATGGGTGATCCAATAGCCTAATCTGGATCATGCCATGTTTAAATTGATGTTGTAGAATAGAGAAAGAGAATCTATCCAAACTGTCTAATCTTGGCGGATTAGTAGATTAGGTAGCGAATGAAGGTTCCCAACTGCTTAATCTGGGACCTTGGAAGTGATAACGGTAGTTGTAGAATAGAAACTCAAAAGGAAAAGAAAAGAAAAAGGAAAAGAGCAATTGAGGGTTTGCAAGTCTAAGTGCACCCTCCCTGAAGTAACAAAAAATGCTAGGTACTAAGATGGGTAGGTAGCCAGAAGTTGCAGAAGCCTGATTCTATTCAGTTTTGGCCTTGATCAAGAAGGCACATATTAGCACTTGCAGAGGTATCTATGCGGCAATTTGATGATAAAATATGGAAGCATGTCTAACTTGCCCTGTTTTCCCCAGAGATTCTCTTTCTAACATCCCCTTGAGGACTTTAGGATCTCCCTAAATAGTCCTCCTTGCACTTCTCCTTTGAAAAGTTCATGACAAATTGTGACCTTCTTCTATGAAAAGAAGCCACATTTCTTGTGTAAAATCATTCCTCACCCTCATCTGCTTCTAAATCTAAGTTTACTCCTTAAACTTAGCTCTTTGTTTCTCTTCCACATCTCAAAATTCATATTAAATTCTAAACTTACTATATAGTTCCCTAGGTTCTCCCATTCCCTATTATTATAGCATTATTGTGCAAAAAATCCCAGAAATATATATATTTTCCCCCCTTGGGCAATCTAGCCATATATCCCAAAGTTTGGAAGTGTGAGAAAGTCGGAGTCCCATGGAATATCTGTTCATACTTTATTTTTGGGAATTGAATCAACACCCTGTTGATTTAATAACCCTAAGCGCACCTTATAAATGGATAAATCATTTACCATTTATCCCCGAAAACCTCAGAAAACCCACAATTTCATTTATCCAAAGTTTTGTCCCGGTGCAATTTTCCAGAAATAACAATTGTTTATTAGACGAACCTCGCCATATTGCTATGCCATCTCCGCGTCCCGTCATCTGTCGGATCCGGGCCCTCCCATCCGACGGTCCTCGGCGATTTCGGACCGTCCCCGATCGCCATCCTTTAGCGCCCGAAAAGTGTCAGAGGATGATGTAGGGCCTGAGGCGCGTGTCAATTTCTTGTTGGATCGGGTGGCTTCTGACAGAAACCGGGCCCGTACCAAAAGCGGTCTGATAATACCGCTTACCGCTCTCCCTTTCCGCTCCATGCCATTGCCGCATCAGCGTTATGTCAGCTTCCATTCTGCCATTGTTCTGACCTGTCCGCCACGCCGCTCGTCCACGTCGACCCAATCAATGGTTGACATGTCATCCCACCATACCCGACCCCACCAATGACGTCATGCTGATGTCATCCATCAAAAAGGTGCCAAAAACCAATTTTTCCATATTATCGCGCAAAAGTCATGGTTTTTTGTATTTTTCATATATTCGGGCACTGTATAACTTGCATGCATTTACGTCATTTTTCCGCCAACCTCCAGAAATTCATCCTTGAGCTGCTGCCGCCTGGAATTTTTCACGGTCATCTTCCTCCCGTCATGCCACAACCAGGTATTTACCTCTTTCTCCCACCAACTGGTTTTTCAGTCTTCCTCAGCTAATAACACAAAATAACCACTATCCGGCATTTCGAACTCCTATACCTTCAAAGACTGAACTAGTATCCCTTGGAGGTCCCAAATTCATCAAAATCCTCTCATTCACTGCATTCTTCTTAACCCAGACCCTTCACAAAGTTTTCGTGTCGTAGGGCACGCCACAACAAGATAATTCACCCTGTTTCACCCCCTTTTGATAGCATTTCACCTCAATTTTGCCAAAGCTACCCTGTTTCTCCCTGAAAATCTCTTTCTCTGTCAAAACTCACCACATTCATCCACAATTCAAGTATAAATCCAGTTCAGAGGATAAGTGAAGCATGGAGACCCCTATGGCCTTGAACATTACTCCCCTGAGTGCCCCACAGAGGAACCTTGACTGGCTGGCCCTTGCTGACCGGGATCATCAAATTAAAGAGATAGTTGAGATAACTACCAAATATCACATACACACTGTTTGTGAGCTAAAGGATAAATACATGAGTGGTGCTGATGACATAGGTATCTGGGAGTCGAATTTGCCCATTTATTACCTACCTCAAGTCAATGTGTTCCCAGACCTCATCCATCAGTGTTGTGAACACTATGAACCCTCACAAAGAGCAGTTTTGAGTTCATCTGGGAATATTTTATTCCACATCACTCCACAATCCATAAATCAGATGCTAAACTTTAAACCAACTAAACCTCTGGTCCCTGTTTCTATGAATTTTCTGCTCCAAGAAGCTGCGAAGTTGCCCAGCTTAGAGGTCACAAAGATTGGTCAGTTGTTCATGAAACCAGAATATCAGCCCCGACAACCTTCTCCTTATCTACATGTCTGGTTCAACGATACAGGGAGACTGCTAGTGGACATGATATCCTGCATTCTGGATTAAATACCAGTGAGTTTGTGGATGATACAACCTTGGTGATGTTATCCATGTTCACTCCAGGGCAGCCTCCTGCTCCCCAGTATCATTATGCCACATTCATTGTTGACAAGATTCATGAGCAATTCATGAATCTGGAGAGGGAAAGGGTATTCAAGTACACCTCCTATATATATCACTTAATGTTATATTTTCAGCCTGATAGTTTCCCTGTCTCCTTGAGAAAGCTGGATGCAAAAGGAAATAGGAGGTCAGTGGTATTTTGGTCATTAGTTTGTCACCATATCTCTTGCTCCCCATACAGCTATTGTGATTTCATTGATCTGTTCATCTATCCAGCCTTGTCTCTGCTATAGAGTTCTCCTCCTCCTAGACTCACCGACGATATGCAGAAGATCCTCCAGCTTTCAAAGAATTACAGCATTGGAGATTGGTACTTCTACCAAGACCACACAGTAATTAGAATATATGGCTGTGAGCTAGCCCCTTACAGACTGCCAAAGTATGTCCCCATGAGACTTTTTGCATTAGAGTGTTTCTGGAAATTTGGAAATGTAGACATGATTCACTTTCATAGCAGAAATAAGAAAGCACAGCTCAAAATCAAACACCAAACCAGCCCATTCATTTTCAACAAAAGAGAAGAAGCATGGAAAGAAGCAGATAAAATTCTAAAGAGCTTCCAGCTGCAAACAAGCTTCCTTTGGTCACCCTATGACCCTAATCATTTTATAAGTCTTAGAAGAGTCAGATACAGACTTGCCAGCTATGACCATGTCAGAATCCCACACATTGAAAAATATGCAAATCAGTTAGAATGGAAGGAGGGCACCCTAGTGGAAGCATGTTTTAGGGAAGAAATGGCACAAAAAGAAATGAAGCAGTTAGAAAAATCAGTTGACTTAGAATTTTTTGGACAGCTTTGCTCCTCAGTACTCAAGCATCTTGGAGTAGCTACTTCCTCTTCTACTACTCCCCAGCAATCTGCCCAAGCCTCTACTTAAGCAGCAACTATAGCTAAAGGAAAAGAGATGCAACAAGAGGAGCCACTCTCTAACATAGAGCAGCAAGCAGAACGGCAAGAAGAGATGGTTGAGGCACCTTCAAATACAGAGCAACAAACTCAGGAAAGAGTCCCTCCTAGGCAGGAGGTAATAGTGGAAACCTTGGTGTTGCAAACTCCAGCAAATGAGGAAAGAACAAGGAAGAGAGATAGGCAGGAGGAAACTCCTCTCACTACTTCAACCAGTCAGCAAGGTGAGAAAAGACAAAGGTTGAATCCCTTTTCTGAGGAGGAGATGCCTGAAATACCCACCGGTACCATGCTCCCTCCCAACATTGAAACATCAGCCAGTTCCTTTCAGCAGGAACAAGAAAGACAACATGGAGGAGAAGTTAGTTCATCAGGATAGCAGACAAGGTCTGAGTCTAGCATCAAGAAGCAGTTTATAGAGATAAAAGCAAGAAATGAGCCAATTAGAATCCAACTCTATAACCAGCTGCTTAAGATAGCGCCAACCAATCAAGAAAGGCTTATGTCGGCCTATGATATCCAAGAGGGAAAAATGACTCTTAGTCATTTTAGGCCCACCATGCTGCAGCCCCAGTCAGCTGCCGACTATATTAGGACCAACCTAGAGGTCTTTGCCAAGGACATCCATCCTATGGATCAAATAGAACTACACAAACAAACAGGGGAGATGGTTTATGCCACATTGGCTGATAAGACTCTATTGGCACATAGGTTGCAAAACTCCCTAAATAACACTACTGCTCAATTGGAGCTAGAGAAAGCTTCCTCTCAGGCCAAGGATAACAGAATCAAGTCCTTGGAAGAAATCATCATAGAACTAGACCATGATCCAAATGACCCTAAGGGAGTGCAAGCATTAATGAAGAAGAAAGATGAGGACATAGCAGCTTTGAAGAAGCTGGTTAAGCTACCACCAACCCTTCACCCTCAGACTGAAGATGTTTCCCAGCGAAGAAAAGATCAAGATGTGACGGCTATGCTGGTGGCTTTGCACAAAAGGCTAGTGGAAACAGAGGGTGCCTTGGAGGCAGTCTTAAAGCAAAAAGAAGGAGAACAGGTGTATCAACCACCTTAGCAGGTTATAAATCTTGAGGATACTCCTCAAGTAATAATTCCTCCCCCATAAAGGACATCAGAAGCAGGCCCTTCAGCACCAACACCAAATGTGGCAGTACCAGAGCAGGCACCCAGCCTTGACATGCAGAATATGAGGAAGGAACTTGAGGCTCTTGAGGCACAGATGGCAGAACTAAAGGTAGCAAAATAAAAATTGGCTACACTGGAAGAGAAATATGATAAATCAAAGCAGAATGTGGCTGAAAGGAGAAGAGACATAAGAACCCTGGAAAAGAAGATAAAGGAGCTGGAAAATGAATTAACCATGAACAAAACTATAGCTGATGTAAAGAAAATTCTATGGGCTAAAATTGGCCAATCCATTATAGATCAATGGCAGTCCATCGAAACAGTTCATGAACAAATGAATCTTCTGGGTAGAGCTCAAGCTGAAAATCAAAGAGCCAAGGCATCTTTAGGGAGCATGCCTGAAATAGCCAACAGAATGATAAATGTCCTTAACAATCGGACTGGCCTTCAGCTAGCAGGAATGGGCATTAGAGATAGGACTGATACTATTCTGCTGATAAAAAGGGTGCTTACCCTGAGAAGTTATGTCCAGTCATTGGAGAGAAAGTGTCAGGAAATACAAGCAGAAGTGAATGAATTTATTGCAAAAATCATAGTTCTACATAACAGGGGCCTCCCCAGTTTGGTGACCAGTGTAGGAAGATTGTTATCATATGAACGTTATGCCAAAAGGGTCAACAACTTTGCAACAAATCAAATAACGGAATCTGCAAGTGCTCCAAAGGAAGCAGGGCCCCCATCTGGGCAGGATCTTTACGATAAGCTGGAAAATCTATTTTTTATTGAGCATGAGATCAGGCACCTTTTTGCAGTTACTCCCAATTATTACAAATACACTGAAGCTGATGAAATTCTAATCAAAATGCAGAGGCACCAATTGCCCACTGAAGAATGGTGGAGGAGTATGATAGAAACTATACTTTGATAAATTAATTTTGGCCTAAAGTCAGCATTTTCAAAATGACTCATGTATCAAATCTACTTAAAGCAACAGTGGAAGACAGCTAGATAAAAAAAGGCAGTGTCTGGGTACAGCTGGATAATGCAATTAATGTGTCCAACGCAGCAACATCATGACAAGGCAGCATAAACGCAAGAACTCTCAAAATCAATGCAAAGGTGCTCAGCCGTCCCAAGACGCCCCAAAAGTCAAAAGATCTCTGACAGGAATGACTAGCTGTAATCAATCTGCTTTAATAGCAATAACTATTGTATCCACTATTTTTGAGAGTTGGTAGAGAAAGTTATGAGTCAATGACTCATTTTCAGATATTTTGTAAAGACAATTTTGTATATATATGCCCCGCTTAGCTTATTTGGGGGTTGTTGTTTATTTGTTCTGAAGAACTCGGCTGTATATTATGAGAAGTATAATACAAGAAGCTGCTGGTTTTCTCAACTTGGCTATGCTTGGACGTGTTGTGAAGGGATTGTTGGCTCTTGCAGAACTCTCTTGTTTTCTCATGATACAATAAGTGTTTTCCTAACTGTCTATATGTTTTATATGTTTACATAACTCATCTATGATATATGTTTTCTTAGTAGGAAGGAAAATGAATAGTTTAGGATTTGTCCAGTAAGACACCCTAAACTCAATCATTCCTGCTAACTATGTTTTCTTCAAGATTAGCTGTAAATATGGAATTCTTAAATGCTCCTGTTTACTCTAATTTTATGGTAAATCCTATTTGAGAATTCTCTTTTGCTCTTGAATAAGATTCAGCCTTTTATGTTCTGTATCACCAAGAAAGAAATCTTTGTTGCCTTTCATGGTGTGATTCTATACTATTTCTTCTCAAATCAAAGGTTTGTATCATGGATACCTATCTGGCTCTGCAGTAAAACTCTTTTATCACAGACACTAAGTAATAATCAGTCATGGACTCCATTAGCCCAATGGAATAAACCCTCTTTGATCATTGCAAACCCTTCTTCAGACAACAGATGACAACCAAAATTCAAACAAAACCTTATACTTCATAACTAGCCTAAAATCCTAAAAACAAAGCTAAATCAAAAGAGAGAGCCCTCTCTGATTGCAGGTAGGCTAGAACCTGTAATCCAAAGTTGGTTTGTGGTTACCTCGGCCGTATTCCCTTGGGAGTCAAAGGGAACAACCTGAGTGTTAACAAAATGCGTAAGAGCCTAGTACATGGACCATTTTTCTCTTCACTTAGCTACCCAAGGATTATTTCCCTTTCCAAATATCAATAATTCTTTTCCAAGAAAATATAAATAATAATAATATTTTATTATATTCTAAAACATGACGATGTTGAAATCATGCCACAAAGTGAAAAGAAATAAAATGTATTTTCTCAAACCACCAAATATACAAAGAAAAAAATAATAATTATGATAATAAAATTGGATCTATGGATCTATGCATGAAATGAGAAATATAGGCATTCAAGGGAATAGAAAAATCTTTGACCAAAACAAACCAAAAATCTCAAACTCAAAAAAATCCTCTTTACACAAGTAGCAAACAAACCACTAAAAGTTTTCAATATATTAGAGCTACACATCAATGAAATTTCATGTACTTAAATAATACCATTATTGCTTAGAGTAAGTCTTATTAAATCAATTATTTATCAACTAATACTAGGACACTATCTATGTGATAACAAATAGGTCCCATCATCATCAAATCTGACTTCATTTCCAGTCATAGATCAAATCCAACTTCATTTCTATTACGAATATAAAATCACACCCTTTATAGATCTTAACACCTAACCGCTTAAACCCTCATATAATATTTTTCATAGCCCAACAAAAAGATATCCCTCGCAAAAATTGAAATTTTCAAAAATATAACATGATCATTTAAGACACTAAATATTAAATATGCGCACTACTAGATAGGCAACAATTCAATGTTAGTTCAATCAACCTTCATGCAACGAAGAAAAATCAATAAATCCTTTTGCGATATTGAATGTGATATTCTTGTAATCAATATTTATATTGACACTTTAGTTGCTAGTTTTGTGTCAAAGTAACCATTTCTCACTACCTATAAATGTTGAAATACAAGATGGTGCTAAAGTTTACAAAAAATAACAAAAAATAAATATATGACAAAAAGAAAGATTTGCAAGGCTATACTGGTTGAGTTTTACAGGGACACAAATAAATGAGACTAGAGAGATTTATAAAATTTGGCAGTTACTAGTGTGTGTCTATTGTACGATTAGTGGTATGGTGGAGAGACCTACCAAGAAAGGATGTTGGTCTCTGGAAAGTATAGTAGGGATATCCATAGAGAACTTATGTAAAATGAAGACGAGAAGTTTTTTCTTCAAGTTGGGTTATCTTATAGTAGAATTTTGTTGGTGATAAGAAGTGGTAACAAAAGATTTACATCAATAGGTAAAAAGTAGATTCAGAGCATGAGTTTGTTAGGTCCCTATAATAATAGTGATTCCCCCAATACTATTTTCATTGTATCCCTTATTTTCATTATTGTGCCGCCATTGTCCCCATATTGTTATTAGTGTGCCCCATATAAACCCACTATTGTTATTGTTGTGCCCTTATGTTATTACTGTTATCTCGGCTTTGATTATATTGTGACCCCTTAGACTCCTATATATGGAAAGGAGGTTTAGTCATTTGTATCGTACAAGAATTTTTCATTTGTGTAATGTAAAGGAGGTTTCCCCCTTGAAGAGGCTTATTTTGAAGCTGTTCATCTATCTTTTCTTCTATTTTATGAGCTGGCTGCATAACATTTGGTATGAGAGCTTTGGATTCTGGGGTTTCACTGCTCCAAACTGGTCATCGTGGAATTTTTGCTATAACTTGTTTTATGCAACATTTCAGAAGCTTAAAAAAAAAAATTTGAGTTGAAATCTCTATGCACCTCAAGTCAGAATTTCAGATCTTTTCTCGTTATATGTTCGGATATATGGTCCAAGGAAGTTAGGGTTTTTGCAGGATCCTGAATTATATCTCAAGTAGGTGACCCGAGAAAATCATCATAACTATTTTTCTGAGAATCATATTGAAATTTCGTAAGAAGTTTTAGAAAGAGGAAACCTTGTAGTTTTTTGTATATATGTTTCAGGTACTAAGGTCAAAACAGTGACACATCAGACTTCGTACAAGTTTGCTCTACTGAACTAGTCTATAATAAGGTCACCATGGCAGATTTGGAATAACTCTTCCTTGGAGAATACAATCTTCATCAGAATTGCAGGGTTAGAAAAAGGACTCAGAGGGCTACTGCAAGATGAAATTTTAGAACTTAGAGATCCGCAATTACAGAGATACAGTAGATTCAATATCAAGCTTTTACAAAGTGGAAAAAGGTGTGTGGTTTTTTTTTTTTAGTTTTACATAAGATTGGTTTGAAAAATTAGTTTGAAGGAATTCAAAGGGCATAGTGAAGCATTATTAGCATTAATTGATGTTCTGAAGAAAGAAAATGGAAACACCTAGTAAGCAACCTGAAATCTCTACCATGACTCATGAAGAAGAGGAAGAAGTGCAACATGATATATCAAAATTACGAGACCAACTGCAACAAAATTCACTCTCACAAAACGTAACAGAAGCTAAGATGGATGGTTTAAAGAAAGGCATGGAAGCTAAGATGAATTCCGTGGAATCTAAGATGGATGGTTTGGAAGCTAATATGAATGACGTGGAAGCTAAGATGGAAAGCAAAATGGAAAATTTGAAGACAGATTTGAGAAAGTTGCTACCAGAAATGTTTACAAATGAAGAAATGGTAGTAAAGTAAAATCATGATGAGAATAAAATAAATGTTAATAATGATTTCATAGACTCTAACATTGGATTGAAGACCCACCATGTTCCAAAGATTGATATGAGGAATTTTGATGGCAAGGATCCTGTAACATGGATACTACAGATGGACCAATTTTTCAATCTCCATAATGTGAAAAACACACAAAAGGTGGGTATTGAAACTTTATATTTGGAACCAAAACATTGTTTATGGTATCGATGGCTTTGCTCTTGTAAACCAATTATCACTTCGGCAATTTTTATGGAAGAAATGATAGAACATTATGAGGCTACAAAAAGAAACACCTTTTTTAGCTAATTGATAAATCTCAAACAAAAGGGCTCAATGATGGAGTACATTGAGGACTTCCAAAATTTGAACATAATGTTAAGTAAAATTGACTCAGGATAGAGTCAAAAGTTGAGCAGGTTAAACAGTGATGGTTTTGGGGCACATGGTATTGTGCACCCATGGTATTCTGCCCGTGGTATTATATGTAATGGAGCCTATAAAAGGCTGGAAGGACTTCATTGTAAAGCAAGGGCCTGGAGGTGAGCAGTGAAGGCTCACTTGGCCGTATTGGCCAGGGTTTTGGCCAAGTATAATGAAATTTCAATATGATAGGGTTTTTCCCCAGATTTGGGGTTTTCTTAAATAAACATGTGTTTATGTGTTATGGTTGCTGCTGGTTATTTTTATTTGTTTCTCTCAATAATTATCCGTAATTAATTTGTGTTCTCGGGTAAATTTCTTAACAATTGGTATCAGAGCCATGGTTAAGGGTTTGGAATTTGGATGTACGCCTATGTAGCAAAGGATTTATTTTTGGCTTCAAAACCTAATCTAAATGCAGCCAGAACAAGGTTCTAGAAACACTCAGATAGGCCACTATGCTAACGTTGAATGTGTGATATGTTGTAGTCGTTGCAGCTAGTTTAAATCGGGTTGAGAGTTGTATATTGCAATCTGTGGATCGATCGAGGGAAAATAAGACGCTGGGTACCTGTGTGCGTTGAGTGCACATATCATGTGATCGGTGCAAAAGAAAGTGTGCCAGAGAAATGACGTGATTGCTACCATGACTATGGAAAAACCACATCCCCATAGGAGCTAAATTATCCAGTGGGATTGACTTCTGAAGACCGACTCAATTCACTGTGATTTAGTTGGAAAATGGTACAAATTTTATCAAGGGGGAAGTTGACGCATAATCTGGTGTTGCTAGTTCATGGGTGCCAAAAGGGAAACATACTTTCTTGAAATATATTTGTGCTGTTATGGTATTTAATTTATTTCCCAAAGAGATCAAGTTTGATTGCATTCGCCAGTGATTTTTCCTTGTCAGGGATCTAGATAATTATTGGAGTTTGTTATGATCTGATTTATCAAAGGCCGGATCTACAGGCCTAAGCAAGCAATCATGAAAAATGAACTCAGCGAGCATGAAAATGAGAAATACGATGGTATGGATGG
The DNA here is from genome assembly GCA_031772625.1 of Pinus tabuliformis. Lineage (NCBI taxonomy): Eukaryota > Viridiplantae > Streptophyta > Pinopsida > Pinales > Pinaceae > Pinus > Pinus tabuliformis. The sequence goes on along the minus strand of CM062817.1, from coordinate 1,164,957,974 downwards.
TGACGCCAAAGAAACCGAAGAAGAGAAGTCTATAGATGAGAAAGAAGATTCGAAGGCGGGTTCGGAGAGATCCAAGGATCGATCCTCGACGAGTAGTTTTACTGAAGCGGCTTCAAATGGCGCTGAGATGGTGGCCTGGTGCTCGTTGGCTAAGCATCAACGGATCGAAACTGTCTGCGAAATCGTCAAGAGCGACGGGCTAGGACGATGGGATCATGAATCAATCCCGTCACCTATTGAGAGAGGATGGATCAGAATTGCAGCAACAATGAACAAAAAAAAGAAATCAATGAAGTCAAAATTATTTCATGTAAATCGGCATACTATTGTAAGCCTTGGTAAGGCATGTGTACCCCTAGGTGATCACCGGTAAATTCTGGGTTAGATCTAGGTGATAGGGGGATTTCGGGTTAACAATACCCCAAGTAAAAACTTTCAAGGGGGTAAGCGCTAGAGTGAGCGGGATTGTCTCACTTAGCAGGTGTGGCTGGAGTTAGTCAAGGAACCCCAAGTCAAGTTTAAGGGGGGAATTTTTAGGTAAACTTGACTCGGGATAGAGTCAAAAGTTGAGCAGGTTAAATAGTGATGGTTTTGGGGCACATGGTATTGTGCATCCATGGTATTCTACCCGTGGTATTATATGTAATGGAGCCTATAAAAGGCTGGAAGGACTTCATTGTAAAGCAAGGGCCTGGAGGTGAGCGATGAAGGCTCACTTGGCTGGAATGGCCAGGGTTTTTGCCAAGTATAATGAAATTTCATTATGATCGGGTTTTTCCCTAGATTTGGGGTTTTCTCAAATAAACATGTGTTTATGTGTTTATGGTTGCTTCTGGTTATTTTTATTTGTTTCTCTCAATAATTCTCCATAATTAATTTGTGTTCTCGGGTAAATTTCTTAACACATAAGGGTAAAAGATCTTCCAAAGGAGCATAGGATTGATGTGTTCATAAGGACTTTAAAGCATAACATCCAACATGAGGTTTACATTTGGGAACCTGATTCATTGGATAAGGCATTTAGGTTTGCATGAAAAAATGGAAAGAAAAATTATGGAAACCAGGAAGCCTACCACTCACAATTATAAAGATGGAAGTGTTGTTGCCCCCAGTCTTCTGCAATATACAAGGTTGACACCATAACAATTGGAAGAGAAAAGATCAAAAGGGCTTTGTTACAATTATGATAGCAAATACACTAAAGGTCATAATTGGGCTAAGAATAAATTATTCTACATATATTGTGACGAGGAGGAAGAAAAGGAACAAGAAACATCAAAAGAAGAGGATATACACCAGGAAAAAACCCTAGAGAAAGAAGAAATGAATCTGAACATATCTTGTAATGCATTGGCGGTAATTACCACTCCTCAAACTATCATGATAAAAGGACATATCAAGAAGAAAAAGGTAATAATGTTGATTCACTCATGTAGTAACCATAATTTTATTCATTGTAAGATAGCCAAGGAATTGAATTGCTTCCTATATCCAGCACCAGAGTGTCAAGTGATGCTTGGAAGTGGAGGAACCATAAATTGCTCTGTAAAGTGACTTAATATCAAGCTATCCATGGGAGAATATGTATTGAATATCCCAATGCTTTCCATTATAATGAGTGGTACTAATGTTATACTGGGAGTCCAACAACTACAATCCTTGGGTACAATAGCTTTTAATTTTTAAGAACTTTTCATGAAATTTTGTGTAGAAGGAAAGGAAGTTGAATTAAGGGGTATTGTAGGGAAACCACGAAAGATAATAAGCTCTAATGGTATGACAAATCTTCTAAACAATGAACAATGAGGCATAATTGCACAATTATGTTTGCTAGAGGTTCCCACATCGAAATCATTTATTTCTCTAGATCTCCAAAATGTCTTGAACAATCATTCCAAGGTATTTAAGACTCCCAAAGGCCTCCCACCTATTCATGATTATGATCATGCTATTCATTTGATTCCAGGAATTGTTCCTCCAAACATTAGGCCTTACAAATATCCTTATGCCCAAAAGAGTGAAATTGACTATATGGTTGCAGAAATGCTAGAGGTTGGTATAATTCAACCTAGTCAAAGTTATTTTTTTGCTCCAGTAGTATTGGTCCACAAGAAAGATGGATCATGGCACATGTGTCTAGATTACAGGGAGCTCAACAAGCTTACTATTAAATATAAATTCCCCATTCCTGTCATTGATGAATTATTGGATGAATTACATGGATCAATTTACTTTGCCAAGTTGGATCTTCGTTCAAGATATCACCAAATCAGAATCAAGACTGAAGACATTCCTAAAATAGCATTTAGAACTCATGAGGGTCATTATGAATTTTTGGTCATGCCTTTTCGCCTTACCAATGCACCTTCTACATTTCAAGATTTCATGAATTCCATTTTCAAACCCTTCCTTAGAAAATTTGTGTTAGTATTTTTTGATGATATAATAATCTACATCAAGTCTTGGAAGGATCATGTTCAACATCTTGACAGGGTACTCAAACTATTGGAGGAGAAGCAATTATATGAAAAAAGCTCCAAATGTCTCTTTGGAGTATAAGAGGTGGAATATTTGGGTCATATTATATCTCATGAAGGTGTTAAGGTAGACCCTAGCAAAATTAAATCTATTAAGGAATGGAAATCCCCACATCCATAAAGCATCTGCAAGGATTTCTCAGGTTGACAGGGTATTATCATCAGCTTTTTAAGAATTATTGGACAATAACAACACCTCTAACAACAATATTGAAGAAACATGAATTTTCATGGACTCTAGAAGTAGCAAGGGCCTTCGAACATCTTAAAGAGGCAATGTGCCAAGCACCATCTTAGCTACGCTAGACTTCACAAAAACCTTTATTGTGGAATGTGATGCTTCAGGAAATGGAATTAGTGTTGTTTTAATGCAATAAGAAAGACCCATTTATTTCGAAAGTCGTCCAATCAAAGGAAAGTATTTACACAAAGATATTTATGAGAAGGAAATGTTGGAAATACTACATGCACTTAAAAGATGGTGACCCTACCTAATGGGAAGACACTTCAAGGTAAAAACAGATCATGATAGTCTTAAATAAGTTTTAGAACAAAGATTATCCTTTGAAGAGCAACAAAAATGGGTCACAAAGATGTTATGACTTTGAAATCATCTAAAAAAAGGGAAGAAAAATGTTGTGGAAGATGCACTCTCAAAAAAGGATAAGGATGTGGAAGCATTGTTGTGCACCATTTCTATTATCCAACCAAATTGGATAAACAAAGCAAGGGATGAATGGAACAATGATGAAGAAGTGTGCGTACTCATTCAAAAGTTACAACAAGATCCGAGTACATCTGATACATTTAGCTGGAAAAATGATCCATTATGGTACAAAGTTTGCTTATACCTATGTAATAATTCCCAACTCAAACAAACAATTCTTATGGAATTGCACACTTCTCCCTTAGGAGGGCACTCAGGATTTTTAAAAACTTACCACAGGGTTAAGAAGGAATTTTTTTTGGATGGCCTTAAATCATATTTGCAAAATTTTGTGGCGGAATATTTGGTTTTCCAAAAAAATAAAGTTGAAACAATTAAGACCCCATGTCTATTACAACCTTCATTCATTCCATGCCAATGTTTGGAGGAGGTGTCAATGGATTTTATCACAAGTTTACCCAAGTCCGAAGCAAAGAGTTTCATCATGGTGGTAGTTGACAGACTTACCAAGTATGCACACTTTTGTGCATTATTGCATCCATTTAAAGCCAGTACAGTTTCTACTGCATTTATGGAAATAATTCAAAATCTACATGGAAACACAAATATTATTGTAAGCGACAAAGATCCCATTTTCACTGGAAATTTTTGGACATAATTATTTTCTTGTCTCAGTACTCAGCTAGCTCGTATCTCATCTTATCATCCTCAATATGATGGGAAAACTAGGATAGGAAACAAATTTTTGGATGGATATCTTCGTTGCTTTGTATATGATAAACATACACAATAGGTCAAATGGTTGCCTCTGGGTGAATGGTGGTATAACACTTCCTTCAATATTGTGGCGAAAATGACCCCATTTATGGCACTTTATGGATATCATCCACCATCCATCACATCATATTTAAGAGAAAATTCTAAGGTTCAAGTACTGGAATATCACATTGAGCATCAACAACAAGTTCTCCAACTCTTAAAGGATAACCTCACGTTAGCACAGAATATAATGAAATGATAGGAAAATCAACATCGCAGTGAAAGAAGTTTTGATGTAGGTGTTACAAAACATTTCCTCATTGCCCCTATACTCCTCATTCCTTTCTCCTAGAGGACCTCTACAGTGAATGCCGCATCCTTTTCCTTCATGAAGAAACTCCCATTATGTCCCTCTTCATGAGCATATCATTTCTCTTTTGCACCATTTCCCCTGAAACTTCTATTTTTCCCAGTTTAAAAGACCGACGCTAATGGCCTTTATCTACCCCTTGACGATGTGCAGATATTAGCACTACTCCTCGCACTGACTGGAGCAACTAGATTGTGTCTCAGTCATGCTGGTCCTGTTATGGAAACTTTTTTAAATTAGATCCAAAGCTTCTAGCTCTAGAAGCTCTGTAACAGAAGTTTTGTAAATGGTTTGGCCAGATGGAGTTGAGGATATAGTTTGGGCTCCTTTCCCATATAATAATGGAACTACCTAAAGGGATAATTCCTTCTCCCATGAGAAGAGGATCCATCTCCCATCCATATTTTTTATATAAACCTCCCTTCTTTCCAAGCACAAGCTAGTTAGAGTGTTGGTTAAGTGTGACTATACTATTTTGATTAGGCAAGCAAGCTATTACTAGTTGTATCCATCTAGTTGTGTGAGGGAGAACTGTGTTTGGTTTGGAGTGATGCCTAAAGGGAAGAGATTTTAAACTATTATTGTTTGAAGCCATCGTGGAATGCTAGCAGAACTGTGTTGGAACCTGGTCTTCTCAGAGGAAGACTATGACGTCAAGACGAATGGTTGTAATCTCTCTTTGATATTAATATATGCAACTATCGATTGATTTCCTACGTGTTTTGTAATATTACATTTTCATGTCTTAATGCTTCTTGACTTGTTAAGTAGGTTGAATTGCAATTTGTCTATTCTTATGTTTGTGAGTTGTTTTTGTTTACTTGTTTTAGGAGCTTGAAGAAGGAAGTGAGAGATTGTTGGAGCAAGCAAGTGAGGACATCATCAAGCAGGATAAGTGACCATGAGGTAGGCACTCTTGATTCATTCTAACCTAAGGAAATCTTCCATAGAATGTACCTATTGTGGCTCGACCCATCATCGGGCTAGAGGAATTCGTTCATGTTCTCACTTATAATTTTACTTCACCACAAATTGGTGATTCCACTAGGCAGATCCCATCTTTTGTTTATTTTGGATTTCATGATTTCATGATAACTTTACTAGTTTCACGTTTTCCCTTTGGTTCTTTTTCTTTTCTCCTACATACTAGCCTAAGTCTAAAATTCATAGTAGCAGATGTGGTCCCTATTTTGAATGTTCTTTTATTTTTCCTTAGTTACCTCAGCCAAGGTGCTTAATCCACTAACAGTCATGCCAACCAGTGCCAATTTCTGAGGAACAGTCACACCAACCAACCTCTGGTGCTTCTTGTCAGTTATCTAGTCACTTTGATGCCTATAAGTGAAGATTAGGGCTTGATCCCAATCTTGGCTAGTGTGTTATGCTCGTGTGATTTTGAACCCATAAGAATTTTTGACCATCATCCCCCTGACTAAAAAGCTTCATTTAGCTTTCTTTGTGTGCTTGCTTGGTTTAGCCCACCCTCTAATGTGTTAAGTCTGGCTCTATGTGAAGTTCTTTTTTATTTTTTCTTTGAATCCCTCGATCGGTGCTATTTTTGGCAAAAATGTCATGCCGATCAACCATCAGCGCTAGTTGTAGTACTGGTTAGTAATGCTGATCAGTGCTACTTTTGGCCCAAAATTCGCTCTGGTCTCTAAGTTAAGAAAAAATCAGATTTTCTCCCATTCCAGTGCCAGTGTGTCTTGGACCCTAGACTCTCTTCTTCCTCCCAAAAATGACTAGGATGCTTTGTTTCTTTCATTTTCAATTGAATGAGTGAAAGAGTCCCATTTGGTCTCTTATTTTGAGTGTCTCTTTTCTCTTTCCAAGCATAGATTACATTTCTTGGTTTCTCGTTTGAAGCAGCATTGTGTTCGGTTGCTTCGATTCAGGGAAGAAGTTGTTTTTGGTTTCATTCATCATTGTTTGGATTTGATTGATGCTTGTTTGTTCGGAAATGTGAAATTTTCATTTAAAGTGCTTTATGTGAAAGATTCATTTTTCATTTTATGAAAAGGAGAACATCATTCTAGTTTACTTAAGCAAAAATATTGCATCATCATAAGCATTGGAAATGAAATGAAACTTCTTATGTTGTTATAGGAAGATTAAGTGCATTTTGGAGATTTATTGGAAAGAGATTTCATTCTTTGATTGTTGCATTGATTTTGTGTTCCCTATCTCTCAATTGGTGTTAACTTTTATTGAACAAAGATCTCTTTTCTCATATAGCTACATGTATGAGTTTTGTCAAATGACAATGGTAGGGCCTTGTAATTGAGACCTAATTCAAGATCAACCATTAAAATTTATTGAATTAACCTAAGGAAGCATTGAGACTTAACATTCATATTTAGTGGTCTAGGCTAGAGACGTGTTCCGGCATATTTAAATCTAGTAGTTGTCGTTAGCTTCGGCATTAGACAGTGCTAGTATGGATTTGTGCTCCTTGTACCATCGATTATATAGTGGGAGACCCCAGTAGGCTACAATTCTTTTATCCTTAGGAAGCTGAGTCGGCCACCTTACAAATGTGATACATCGAACACAACATTCAGGGAGATTGCCTGCTTGTACTTCTTAGTTTGCCGAGAGGTATTCTATAGTTCACAGTTTCCTAGTAATTCTATTTACCTAGATCATCCAGAGTAGTCATTTTTTATCTTTACTGAATCTTTAAATTGGAAATGATCATCCGAGCACTTGTCCTTTTGAACTCGTTTCCCATCAAAAGTGATAGAGTCACCTTTCGTCCTTTTCTAGACTCTTAAAACATGAAAAGGAAAAGTTTTGTTTCAGTGTCTTAAAATTAGCTGCCCACGAAATATTTCTAGTTAAAGTTATCTTCCTTCGCGATTCTTTAGGATTGATTCCAATGGAAACATTCCCAGAGTCTACCAGTCAAGGATTCCCCTCGAATGGGAATCCTGGTCCTTTTCCTTCTTTTGGAAATGTTCATGCTTCTTACATGGCAATATTGTCCCTTCCTGGGTTAACCATTGGTCCACCTGTCTGGTTGTTTTCAACCTCGGTGGTCCCAAGCGTCCTGAATCCTATCCAAACATCTTCTTCATTTGAATCACATCACATTGATTCTAAGGTTGACCTATCACCTTCTTCCCCTATTTCTTCCTCTTCCTCTTCTACTTAACCTGGTGAAAGTTTGAAATCCAATAACCAGGAAGAAGAAGATGAAGAAGAAGAAGTCAGATAAGCAAGAGGCTAACCATGCAGCTTTTTCTCTAAATGCACTTCCTATCAGTAAACCTTCTGATCCTCCACGAAATACTAGATTCTGTTGCAATATTTGTAAGGGTGACCATGCCCTTCGAGACTGTCCTAGCATTCCTAGAGTCTTAGGGTTATGGTCTCAAGACCTAAACCAACCATCCCCGTCGACCTCTGGAGATCATGTCGATGCCACACCTTCAGCTAGCGATGGTGAGAAGAAAGGAAATATTAGATTCCCTAGTAGTTATGTGATAGAGAGCATCTTCTTCAACTTTGTCCTCTTATGGATAAATCTTCCAAAGTTTTGTAAAACCTTGCAGCTCCTCAACCCCAACTTCCTATTGGTTATCAAAGGCTTTCTTTTGACCCTCTCCTGGTTGGTAAAGAGATTGACTTGGATTTATCTCTTGCCGGTCTTGCTCTTCTTGAGCGAGACTCTTTTGTGTCTGTTCCCAACCAACAATTGGTCAAAAATAGTTTTGAATTGGCTCCACCTTCAGTTGTTCACTCTATTCCCAAAGAGCGTAGTGATCATACTGCTCATGTTCTTCTTGTCTCCTCAGATTCTCATGAATCAAAGAGTGACCCTCCCATCCTCGTCATTCAGGAGATTCCTTCTTCTATTCCTACAGAGCATGGGGGCAATGATATGATACCCCCACCACGTAGTTATTTCTTCACTTTCAATTGCGATCCATTGACTGCTTTCCGCCTCCCATCTTATGTGCCTTTCCAAATTATAGTACAAGCCTATAACATGGTAGGACATGGCACTATATTAGATGAAAGCATGTTTATTAGTATCATGTCTTCTACTACTTGGAAAGCTTTGGGCTCCCCACAGCTTGTGCCTGTCACCCAGAATCTGTTGGCTTTCAACGGACAAACCAGTCAGCCTTTAGGGATCCTTCCAAAGTTCCCTATTACTTTGGGAGGAAAGACCGTCTATATAGACATGATGGTAGTTGAAGGACCTTTAGATTTGAATATTCTCCTTGGACACGACTATGTTTATGTCATGGGAGCCCTTGTTTCTTCTCTTTTTCATGTGGTTTGTTTTCTGCATGATGGGAGAATTGTGACTATAGATGAACTATCGTCCATTGGTCAGCACGCACCTCCTTTTCAACCATCATCCCCTATCAACTCTTGTTTTCAAGCAATACCTTCCCCGCCATAGGTCAATTATGTAGGTACCTGTCCTATCTCCACTTTTGCTGATGATCACACAGATGGTATTGTACATTATGTATTGTGGGCTTTGGAACTCGATCTGTTTATGGTACCAATTGACATGTATTCCTCCTAAAGCGTGGTTCTTCTATCTAATGGAAACCTCTTGGGAGCCATGTTCTCTTATGGTTCATGAACAAATGTGATGAGGATAGTTCCTGGTGTTGTGTCAACCTTGTTAAAAAATCAAACAAAGGGTATGAGCATAGTCCCTTGTCTTGTGTCAAGCTCATTAAAAAATGAATCAAGGAGTCTCGAGGACAGTTTGTTCTTGTATCAACCTCGTTAAAAAATGAAACAAGGGCCATGAGGATAGTTTCTAGTCTTGTGTCAACCTCGTTAAAAAATGAAACAAAGGGTGTGAGCATAGTTCCTTTTCTTGTTCCAAGATCATTCAAAAGTAAATCAAGGAGTTTGAGGATAGTGTCTTCCTATATCAACATTGTTAAAAAATGAAACAAGGAATGTGAGCATAGTTCTTTGTCTTGTATCAAGCTCATTAAAAAATGAAACAAGGGATCGAGGATAGCTCTTTTACTATGTCAACCTCATTAAAAAATGAAGCAACTCCCTTTTCCAAATCGAGTCTTTGATTAAGATGTCATAAAATCCCAGTCGAGTCTTTCCAAGATCTCGAAAGTGAACCTTCATTCCATCCACCTAGTTGACTGAAATGAAGCTTGGGGGGCATGTACCTTCATTTGAGTCATTATGTTGTGGCCATGCAAAATTATTTCAAGCACAGTTTTTCATTTCAAGCTTGTGTAAACATGAAACCAAATTCAAGCAGAGTTCCCCATGGTTCAAGCTTGTGTAAAAATGAACCCATGCCCAATTCACATCTCGTGATTGTCATTTTTATCAGCTAATTTTTGCTATACGAGCCTTGGTTGTTTCATTCCATCACCACCATCTCTTTGGCTAATCATATGTTTTCACTTGGTTGTTTTTCCTTTCCTAAGGGACTGCAACAATGAGTGGTTTTACTAGCCAGCCTCTTGACCATTACATGTTTTGAGCAGTTCTACCACTGGCAAAACCAATTGCTACCCTTTATACCACTCGTTCCTCCATGAGGATTCATGTTTCAGCTCCTTTCTTGACTTGTTAAACTCATATGAAAATATTGTCGAGTACTTTTTCCCTTTTTGACATGTTAAAAGGAATAAAAATGGGGGGTCTGCTTTCAGCTCTTTTCCAACCCTTTAAAAGCGAAAAGATGGCCGAGCCCTTGTCATTTCGAACATGTTAATGGATATGAAACGTTGTGCGCCGAGTATAAGTTTACCCCTTTTTCAAGATGGGAGGCACTATTTATGGAAAAGGTACTCCTTGATTGAAATGGTCAAGCAGTTTTCTCAAGTGTTGTTTTCTACCTTTTTGGGCTCGAGAGACACAAATGTATGAAAAGGGACTGTTACACAAAATATTGTCACCATGACTATTTGCAGTCAATATGGGTCTATCATCATTCATATTGTCCTCCTTAGCAAGTCTCAAACCTCAGCTCTTCATGTCAATGTTTGAAAATGAGAAAAATTCCTTAAAAATCAATAAAGCTCTGGTTCCACACTTTCTCTTATTGTTGCCTACAGTCCAGCACTCCTTGTTCATGTTACCTACGGACCTGCCCACTCTGTCTCTAAAGGAGTGGGTTCGGACCCTTGTGAAAGTAAAAAAGGTGCAAGTTTATTCTTAAAAACTCACTTGTTGTTAATTCTGGATGATTCTAGAAGGAATCTTGATGTGGATGGTTCGCTCCTAGGTGGTTCATGCATCCCAAAACTAAAGGAGCTAATCCCTTGATGAGAGGAGCTTATCCATTTGAAGGAGGGTTTATCCCTTTGAAGGTGCACCTAGTAACTTCCCTCCATTGCACTATAAATTAAGGCATGGGCTGGTTACTAGGGAGGTTAGAAGCTGAACATTTTTTAGGGTAAATGCTGTTGGAATTGAGACTTCATAGTTAAGCTTGAGAGGAGAGATTACATACCTTTTGGCTTCATTGGGAAGAGAGTGAAACTTTTCAAAGTAGAGGAGATTCTTGCTGGACCCTGGGAGGAGCTTGTACGGCATCAAGGCACCAAGGTTGTAAAGTTCTTCTTTGATTAAAGTTAATACAATCAAATTCATTTTTCTCAACAAATTGTCTTATGTGATTTGTTTCATGAATTCCTTGATCATCATGATAAGTATGCTTTATTATATTGGCTTTTCAAGTGCTTCTTAATGTGTGTGCTTGTTTGTGTTTGCAGATTCTTTACAAAGTAGCTCATTTGGATCAACGGAGAGTGGCTTCCACAAACTTGCACTAGACCTAAGGTAGGCCTAAAACACTTGTTTGCCTTTATCTATAAATTTCATATTTAGAGAAAGATAGAATTTGTTTGGTTTGCTTGTCGCTAGATATCATTAGATACTAGGGAGGTCGGTCTTGTCCGCAAGAACGACTTATCTGGTCGACAAAAGGTCGACTCCGTTGGGGACTTGAATTTTTTATTTTTCTTTTGCTTTTACTTTGACTTGAGAAACTGTGTTGTTGTTTTTGTTTTTGGCTTGATGTGTGTGGGATTGGGTGGGTTTAGTAGATCTTGAATTATTTTTTGTTTTTCATACTTTTGGGAGAGGACCACACCCTTTTCTTGTAACACAGTGTGGACATACCCGCACTTTTGCTTTACACACAGAGCGGTCCCGCACCTAGGTGAACTGGGGGCCTGCAGACCTTGTCAAAATTTTGAAAAACTTAAGATTTTCTCATTCAATCAGCTTAGGATTTTTTAGGTGTTTTAACCTCTGCCCAGATCTGCACATGAATTGTCAGGAACTTTTCTTAGGTTAATTCCATTGGCATTAGGGTTTTATGTGAAATTCCTAGAAGTTTTGGCTACCGGGCTTGATCTTCATTTTGGTCTTGTAGTATTTCAGAGCTTAGAAGCATTAGAAACCACAGATCACCTTGGTTTTTTAGTGGCCTTCTTATGAGTCTGACCATTTTTTAAAATCTGCGTTTGTTGAGGAATCTATCTTGTGTTTCTCTGTGCGAAACTTTGAAAGGAATTGTGTTGAAAGTTTTGGACTCATTTTTAGAAAAGAAAACAAAAATTGGTTGTTTTTTGACTGATTTGTGATTCTGGACAAATTAGTCCTTAGTTTTCTTATAGCTAAGTAAAACATCTTTGAAAAGAAATCTTGTAAGCTTTTACTTCAAATAGTTTTTTAGAATTTATAGATCTCAAGATTAGATTTTCCCATAGTTTTGAGTGTTTTATAAAAATAAAAAAATCTCTTTTGAAAAAGTTTGTTTTACTAGTATTTGGGTGTTTGAAAAGAAAGGGAAATTTTCGTGAGCATAAGTAGTTGTCTCGTTTTTGAGTGTATTGGAAAAGACAAAAAGCTCTTCTTTTGATTTGTTTGTTAAGGAAAGATTTGTTTTTACAAGCATTTGCATTCTCAACTTTTTCTTAGCTAGAAATTCGTTGAAGGGAAAAGATTTCTTATCATTTTAAGTGCATTTTTTAGTGATTTGGAGTCGAGTCTTTTCACCATAAGTTTCATCTCCGCACCTTTTGACTTAAGAAAAAACCAATAAAAATAACACTTAAAGTAAAATCTATCTAGTAATATTTTTATTTCTAGGGCTTTTTATCGCCAACATAGCTTAGGCTAGTATCTTGGAGTAGGGAGTAATTAACTCTCCAAGATAGTAAAAAAAACAAGTAGCTGTATCTTGCGGTAGGAGATAAATTCCAATTGTTACATCTATGCTCTGGGAAAGCTCCTCTTAAAGGAGAAGCACGAGATCATATTTGAACCAGTGTGGGAATCAATCTTTCCTCACTGGGAACAATAGAAGATATTCACGTATTAAAAATGGTAAACCTCGGATTGACCATTGTCGAGGAGCCTGGGGTCACTTGTTGGTAAACCTTGGATTATGTCAAGGAGCCTTCAAGGGGATTGAGCTTGTTACTCTGCCCTTGCATGTGTATCGAATCGTAGACAGTTCCCCCAGGTATATTTGTCTCCATTGGTAACCATAGTGACCATATTCTATAGGATTCTTTCCAAAGGTGATGGTGGAGGGAAGATTCCACTATACCTGGAGCAGACGTCGGCTAGACTCACTTGGATTTTCTGGGGGGTTCTCTTCACTCGAGACGATTTAGTGGAGAAACTTGTGCCATTCTATTCATTAAGCAGGTTGTCAGGGTAACTTTTCCAACTGCCATTTCTGCAACGTTGGATTTCATCACCAACTAGTGTTTTCGAAACGGAAAGTTACTATTTGTGTGTGGTTTGATCTCCTAGATTCTTTAGGTGTGTGATTCAAAATTCTTTGGTTCTTTAGAGACTTTAGGTGGTTTTCATTGAGATTTTTCTTTGTTTGTGTGTGAAGTAGTTAAAATATTTAATCGTGGCTGAATTACCGAGTAAGTCCCGTAGACTTCGGGGCCAACCTCCTGAGTTTTCACCGAGCCAGCTTGAATGGCTGTGAGTCCTTGTAAATCCTAGTGACAGTAGAGTTGGGTCACCTAAAGAAGGAGAGTCTTCAATGGTTGTACATCCTGATTATCAAGCACTAGTAGTAGATTATAATCTACAATCTATTTCATTTTCTGAAGTTACTGGTAGTTTTTCATCTACTAGTGATTTAGCTAAGGAACCTGAAATATATGAACCTGAAACTGAACCTGCTGCTTGTTGGGTTGTGTTATATTCTTTCCACGTAGTTAATAGGGGGTTTGAAGGACACCCGTAACCCCACTTTATGGACCATATGTTAGGTTGGGCGGACCCACCTATCGTTTTGTGCATGATTTTCGCACATGTTTTTTTTGGACGCGATGGTTTTTCGGTCCATGGTATTGGACGCGATGGTTTTCGGTCCATGGTATTGGATGCTTTGGCATGTATAAATATGTATTGTAACATTGAAAGGAAAATAATGAAAACTCAAGCTGGTAGTCCCAGTTTTGGGATCCAGGGAAAAATCTCTGTGCATATGTGTTTTATGGGTTATGCTCTCGCATTGTTTATTTTCTTTGTTTAAGAATTCATATGCAGGTAATTTCTGTACAGGGTTAAAACCTACATTTGGTATCAGAGCTTTTTTGGCTTCAAGGGGATGCCTTTGTTGCTGAGAGGTTTCACTCGGGCCTATGGTAGACCCTGTTCAGTGGGAGATCTGCGAGATCGATTCTGGTGGTGAAAGAAGATGGCGAGCAGTGGAAAGATAGAGATTGAGAAGTTCAATGGTCAGAATTTTGAGTTGTGGAAACTAAAGATGGAGGATCTGTTGGTGGATAAAGATCAGTGGATCGCGGTAGATCCGGGTACTAAACCATCGGGAGTGATCGATGAAGAATGGAAGAAGTTGGATCGGAAGGCAAAGAGCACAATACAATTATGTGTCTTAGATTGAGTATTGTTGAATGTATCAGGGGAAGCTACGACAAAGGCTTTGTGGGTAAAGTTAGGGACTTTGTACCAATCTAAGTCTCTGGTGAATAAACTGTTCCTGCGGAAAAAGTTGTATAACCTGAGGATGAAAGATGGAGACTCGGTGACAGAGCATCTGAATGCGTTTAATACTGTGGTAAGTCAGTTATTATCTGTTGATATTAAAATTTCAGATGAAGATAAGTGCATCAGTCTGTTGTGTTCTCTACCAGATTCGTGGGATAGTCTGGTTATTGCAATAGGTAGCAATGCAACTGCTTTGCAGTTTGATGAAATAGTCTCAGCCTTGCTGACGGAGGAAATGAGACGGAAAAATATGGACAACCAGAATGGTAATGCCTTGTCTGTACGAGGACGGTCCCAGAACAGAAACAAAAATAAATCATCGAGTGGGAGATCTAAATCTCCAGGAAAACCTACAAAGGTGGTGTGCTGGAAATGCAGAAAGGAAGGGCACTTCAGAAGGGATTGTAAATCTAAAGCTCCTGATAAAGGAAAGGGATCTGATGATGCTCCTTCTGTAGAGGCAAAAACCACCTCAGATGAAGGTGGGGATGTGTACTTGGCTTCTTCAAGTACACATGTAAATCATGAGGCATGGTTGATTGACTCAGGTGCATTCTTTCACTTCACTCCCCATAGAGAGTGGTTCTGCGAGTATGAGAAATACGATGGTGGTGATGTCTTCTTAGGAGATGATAGGAAGGCTAGAATCATTGGTCGGGGAAAAGTAAAGTTGAAGTTGCAAGGTGGAAGGGTTAGAACACTTCCGGGCGTTCTACATATTCCTACATTGGCCAGAAATCTGATTTCTGTAAGCAAGTTGGATGATGCAGGTGTAAAGACGGTGTGCGAGAAAGATACCTGCAAGATGGTTCGAGGAGCACTGATATTGATGTGGGGAGTTTGAATTGGAGCTCTGTACAAGCTGCAAGGTAGCACTATTATTGATGGGTGCAATAGTTCTATGGTTCCTGAAAATGGAGTAGAAAATCTAGTGGTCTCTGGAGAGAAGACCATGTTGTGGCATCAAAGGCTTGGACATACTGGAGAGAAGGGCCTTCGAATACTTCATGGTAAAGGTATGGTAGAAGGTATGAATGATAGCTCTCTCGATTTTGATTTCTGTGAAAATTGTGTGTATGGGAAGCAGAATCGGGTGATTTTCCCCTCTAGTGGTAAGAGGACGAAACAGATATTAGAGCTTGTGCACAGTGATGTGTTTGGACCTGTGAAGGTTCCATCACTGGGTAAGTCTGTGTACTATGTATCATTCATAGATGACTTCTCAAGGAATACATGGATATATTTCCTTAAGAAGAAATCTGAAGTCTTTGATAGGTTTAAAGATTTTAAGGCTCTGGTGGAAAATCAGACAGAGAAGAAGATAAAGGTGCTGAGGACAGATAATGGTGGAGAATTTTGCAGCAAGGAATTTGAAGAATTTTGTAAGAAGTGTGGTATAGCATGGCAGAAGACTACTCCATATACACCTCAGCAAAATGGAGTCGCAGAAAGAATGAACAAGACGTTGATGGAAAGGGCAAGAAGCATGCTCAGTGGTGCCGGGTTAGGACAGGAATTCTGGGCAGAGGTAGTGGATACTGCATGTTACCTGATCAACAGATCACCTTCATCAGCGTTGGAGGATAAGACTCCACAAGAAGTATGGACTGGTAAGAAACCCTCTCTTTCACATCTAAGGGTATTTGGATGTGATGCATATGTACATGTTCCAAAGGAGAAATGAACCAAGTTGGATAGTAAATCTGAAAAGTGCATGTTTATTGGGTAGAAGGATGGTTTAAAGGGTTATAAGCTTTGGAACCCAGTCACACGGAAGGTTGTGTACAAACGAGATGTGTTGTTCAGAGAGGTAAAATATGTTATTCAACATTAAGTCCAACCAAAGGAACCTGAGAAGATAGAGTTTGAGCCAAAGGAGGAAGAATCAGACTCTGCAGCAGAGGAGGAATCATAAGATGAAGAGCCACAAACTCCGGCTGTGAGAAGATCAGTTTGAGAAAGAAGGCAGCCAGAAAGGTATAGTCCATCTGCTTTCAGTTCAAATTTTTCTTTGTCTGTTACTGATGATGATCCCAGAACTGTGAAGGAAGCAGTGGATTCAGAGGATGGAAAACTCTGGAAAGAGGCCATGGTTGATGAAATGGCATCTTTGCACAAAAATGAGGCTTGGGATCTGGTGGAGTTGCCAGCTGGAAGGAAACCCATTGGCAGCAAATGGGTGTTCAAGAAGAAGACAAATGCAGAAGGAAAGGTGGAGAAATATAGAGCTTGGTTGGTAGCAAAAGGTTATTCCCAGGTGTCGGGTATTGATTTTGGTGATATTCTTTCTCTTGTTGCCAAGGTAACTTCTATTAGATTACTTTTATCTGTTGCTGCTGCTTTTGATTTTGAAGTAGAACAGATGGATGTGAAGACAACATTTCTTCACGGTTATTTGGAAGAGGAAATCTACATGAAGCAACCTGAAGGCTTTGCGGTGAAGGGTAAGAAAGAACTGGTATGCAAGTTAAAGAAGTCCCTGTATGGGTTAAAACAGTCACCAACGATGTGGTATCAGAAATTTCATACATTTATACGGGGACTTGGCTTCACCAAAAGCAAAGCAGATCATTGTGTGTATTTTAAATTAATTGGTGACCATGTTATTTATTTGGTCTTGTATGTGGATGATATGTTGCTGGTTGGAAATGAGAAAGAAATTATCCAGGATTTGAAGACCCAATTGTCCTCCAAATTCGACATGAAAGATCTTGGTGCTGCAAACTATATTTTGGGCATGGAAATTAAAAGAGATCGGTCAAAGAGGAAGCTCTGGTTAAACCAGAGGAAGTATGTCGAGACAATACTGCAGAGGTTTAATATGCAGGATAGTAAACCGGTGAAGGTTCCTATTCCTGTAGGTGTGAGGTTATCTGCTGAACAGTCTCCCAAGACACAAGAAGAGGAAGAGGACATGTCTCGTGTTCCATATGAAAGTGCAGTGGGTAGCCTGATGTATGCAATGGTCTATATTAGCATAGACATTGCACATGTAGTGGGAGTATTGAGCAGGTTTATGTCAAAACCTGGGAAGGAGCACTGGACAGCAGTGAAGCGGGTTTTCAGGTATTTCCGTGGCACTAGTGATTATGGTTTGTGCTACCAAGGAAGACCAGGATTGGACAGAGTGTTGGATATTCATGGATTTGTTGATGCAGACTGGGCTGGAGATCTGGATCAGAGAAGATCTACAAGTGGATATGTGTTTAACCTATTTGGAGGTGCAGTCAGTTGGATGAGTAAGAAACAATTTGTAGTGGCACTATCAACTACAGAGGCAAAATACATGGAAGCCACTCATGCAAGCAAGGAAGCAGTTTGGTTGCATAGATTGTGTTCAAGTATGGGGTTAGTATAGGGAGCTATAAGAATAGAATGTGACAGCCAAAGTGCAATTTTCTTGGAAAAGAACCCTGCTTATCATTCAAAGACAAAGCACATTGATGTTCAGTATCACTTTGTGAGGGATATGATAGAAGACAGAAAGGTGTTGCTGGTAAAGGTGGACACTTTGAAGAATACTGCAGATGCATTGACAAAATCTATGAGCTCTGAGAAGTTCTCTTGGTGTAGAGAAGCAATGGGAATCTCAGGGCTGAAAAAATGACTAATCTCTCCTGTGGCCCCCTGTGGAAAGAAAACAACAAGTGGGAGATTGTTGGGTTGTGTTATATTCTTTCCACGTAGTTAATAGGGGGTTTGAAGGACACCCGTAACCCCACTTTATGGGGTCCGGGGCAGCGCCCCAGAAAATTTTGGTTTTGGACCATATGTTAGGTTGGGCTGACCCACCTATGGTTTTGTGCATGATTTTCGCACATGTTTTTTTTGGACGCGATGGTTTTTCTGTCCATGGTATTGGACGCGATGGTTTTTGGTCCATGGTATTGGATGCTTTGGCATGTATAAATATGTATTGTAACATTGAAAGGAAAATAATGAAAAATCAAGCTGGTAGTCCCTGTTTTGGGATCCAGGGAAAAATCTCTGTGCATATGTGTTTTATGGGTTATGCTCTCGCTTTGTTTATTTTCTTTGTTTAAGAATTTGTATGCAGGTAATTTCTGTATAGGGTTAAAACCTACACTGCTACTCCAACATCAGGATCTGCCTCTCCAACTTCCAGTGGTCCTAGTTCACCTAGGGTAGAAAGAGTAATTACCCAAAATCTTCATTCTGGACTTATAGCTATTGAAGAACTTGTTACTCCGGAAGAAAGTATCCCTATCCCTAAAAATCAACCAGCTATAGAACTTAGGGAGCGTGAATCGATCTTTTATAGTCCACCCAGGAGGGACACTTAGTATCTTTCATTGACCAATTTTTTGGAAAAGCCGGGACTATGTTTTTCACCACCTCGCATTCCTTTTCACCCAACACCTAGAGGTTATTATCCTTCGTTAAATATGTCAAGACAGTCATCCATGTTTTCTCAATCTCCAGAAACCTTTTTATATAGCGGTCCTTTTATTCCCTCTGGGTATCAATCACTTACTGGTACTTTTTCGGGAGCATCTCCTCAACCTATTGAACAAGGGTTCTTAACTGGTAATAACGGAACTAAGCCATTGAGTGTAGAAGATATTCTTATGATGTCAGGTATTATTCCTAATCTTCAACCCCAAGGTGGCCAGTTACCGCCTGGGGGCAGCCTCAGGGTCCTCAATTATCACCTGGGGAGAAACCTCAAGGTACCCAATTACCGCCTAGGGGACAACCTCAAGGACAGTACATACCTACGGGACAGTACATTCCCCAATGTCAACCCCAGACTCAGTATGTACCTCAAGGTCAACCCCAGTATCAATATGTACCTCAAGGTCAACCCCAGTATCAGTACATGCCTCAAGGTTATCAACCTCAAGGTCAGTACCCCACCCAAGGTTTCCAACCACCTTCTGGTCAATCATTTGTCCAAGAAGATGGAAATGTACCTTTGAATTATCAACCCTACCCTCAACCCGGTTATGGTCCTCAATATTCTCAACCTGCTATGGGTCTGTACCCCAGAATGAATTTAGTGTGGGATCCATCTCAATCTCAACAAATCTTGCAACCGAATGTGCAGTTTTCATCTCAATCTGGACAACCCTTGGTTTCTGATTCAACCCAGCAACCTGTCCAGTCTACTATTCAAACTTCTACACCTTCTATAGTTTTTCAGCCTAGGCCTAGTACGCCTCATACTCCACCTCAAATGATTGTTGCAACTGCTGCAACATCTGTTCAATCTACCCCACCTACTTCTGGAGTATCGACAGCTCCGGTTTCTACTGTTCCTGTATCAACTCCTCAAGCATCTTTACCTCAGTCTGGATCCACAATTCAGACTTCGGTTCAAATGCCTGTAGGACAACCTGGTCCAAATATGGTTGTCACAAGTCAACCTCAATTTACTTATCAACCGTACCAGGGACAGTACCAATTCGGTCCTGCTGTGCAGCAGCCAGTCTATCAGTATCAACCATACCCTCGATATACATATCAACAACCTCAACAACCCTAGTACAGTCCGGTTAATCCTGGTTTTCCGAGAGGATATATTATCCCAAATACAATTCCAATTCCTAGTTATCCTAGATATCCTCCTCCTGGGGCTGGACTCATGACCCAGGGTTTCAGGGAACCTAATCGTCAGTTACCGTTCATTGCAACTTTGGACTTGCCTGACTTGTCGCGCCTTACAAATGATCCAATTAACTATCTTTTGTTTTGGCCACCAATGCTAAATAAGTTTCCTAGTGATATTCCTATGTTTGAAGGCAAATCAGGAGAGGACCCGTCGAACGATGTGATGAATTATGACCTCTGATGTGCATCTAATTCCATTTCAGATGATTCAATCCGTTTAAGGCTTTTTCAATGCACTCTAATTGGTCTTGCGGCCAAGTGGTACATTGAGTTACCATGAGCCACTTTTTATAACTTTAGTCAGTTAGCTACTTCGTTTTTAACTCATTTTCATTTTCCTGTCAGATATGACAATGGCACAAAATTATTAACTTCTTTAAAATAGTCAATGTCCACTTACATTTCAGATCACATTCATGAATGAAGACGTCGACGACGTTTAGTGAATTTTTTTATTCCGGATCAAATCTTAGCTGAATGGTTTGTCAAATCTTTACTACCGAAAATCGCTGAGGATGTAGCTAAGGTAGGAGTCGTTACTGAAGAGCAAGTAATTGCTCAAGCTCAGTACCTTGACTTAGTTTATACGCAGTCATGTATGTTACACGAGAAAGTCCCCGACCTTCCTAAACAAAATCAAATAAATGTAGCTTCTTCATGGTCTCATGCCGCTGATGGTATGATTGGTACGGTTAATACCAAAAGTAAGAAGAAATCTTCCAAGAATTCTTCTCCTATCATAACTTTACCAGATTCCCTGACAGGAGATTCTTCCATGGAAATTTCCGCTGATATTCATGTTGTAGAGTCATCTATAGCCAAATCAAAATCTGGCGGTAAAAAGAAAGGGAAGAAGAAAAATAAAACAGATAAAAATTCGAAAGAGAAACCAGAAAAAATGGAATAGACTAATGAGAAATGCAAACCTCGTTATCCTTGTCTCATTTGTGATGAAGGGCATTTTACAAGAGACTGCCCTCATCATGCAGAGGTTGCAAAAATCGTCAAAGGTTCCCAAACGCCCGTTGTTTTGAAGGATCCTTTTCCTAGTCAAGACAATAAGATGATAGGTTCTTCCTCAAATGCCTCCGAAGAACCCATAATGATGATCTCCCATGTTAGGATTACGACTCGATCGCAAGATTATGGAAGTAAAAGTCCTGTTGGTGGTAAGGAAGAACAATCTTCTAATTCAAACCCGTCAACTTCAACTCTTGGTTTTGATCCACTACAAATCGAGAAACCTAATCCAGACTTAGTAATCAAACCGCCCACCAAGGGTATACTTTGAAAGTTAGCTTTCAATCCACATGTGAGAGCGGCTTAGAACTATAACATTGTTGAAGATTTGGCTATTTCACTTTCAGCAATGTCAGCTTTGGAGGTGCTGCAATCATGTCCAACACAGCGTAAATTGCTATTTTCTGTTATAGGAGTTGTTGACGTTAAAGACTCGAATCTTATAATTTTCGATCTAGAAAATAGTACACCTTGCTTACCTCATCAAATGGCTTTCCAGATTCCAGTGTTAGTAAAAAACAGACCTTGTTATAGGACTGTGATTGATGAGGGAGCCTCAACGTGTATTATGTCGATCCAATGTTGGAGATCGCTTGGTTCTCCTACACTTAATCAATCCCCGATGATTATAAAGGCCTTTGATGGCCATGGGTTCCATCCTTTTGGAATTCTACATGATCTACCTATAGGGGTTGAAGGCAAAACTGTTAATCTAGATGTGGAGGTGGTTGATTCCCCTCTAGATTACAACCTTCTCTTGGGTCGTAGTTGGTCTTACGCTATGACAGTTGTTGTTTCATTGGTCTTTTGGCTTATAAAGTTCCCTCATAATGGAAATATCGTAACTATAGACTAGCTAGCTTACTTTTCATCCAACCCAACCTCTTCTAAAAGTATTCAGCATGTCAGTAAAACAACTATCCCATATAAGGATGTTGGAGTAGGACTAGTTAAAGATTCTGGTTTACTAGGACTTTTCCCTTTCCTCCTATCAACGCATTGTCTTCTACTACAACCATTCATATGATTTCGTCAGACACTATTGTTTATGATGATCCTTGGATCGTACCTTCCGAATCTGAGATAGATTCATTTGGTGATGTTATGCCTTTGAGTACATATGAAATTGCGTATCAGGCTGTGCAGTCGTTTTCCCACCCTTATTCAACCGAAATTTACTTAATGAATGTGGTCCATGAAGAATCACTTTCAACATCAAACTCAGATTCAACAATGTTTTCCGAACTTGTTCACACTGATGAGAAAATTCGTGAAATCCTGTGTGTTGATGATTTACCATGGGAAGATCTTCATCATAGATCTTTGTTTTTACCTGATATTGATCGCTTTGGAAATGACTTTTCATCTATTTTTACAACTAATTATGTCAAGGAACCTCAGAATCTAATGAAACATCCTGATTCTGAGTTAAATTTGGGAAATACCTCTCGAACTATTCCTATTGACATTTCGGTTAAGCCTGGAATTGTTGAAAACATTCATATAGGTGCCTCTTGTATGGAAAATGAAATTCAAACATATAAGGCCCTATTTCAAGAATTCTGCGACGTGTTTGCCTGGTCATATGAGGATATGCTAGGAATTGACCCAACAATTGTTGTTCATGAAATCAAAACTTACCCGGATGCTAAACCTGTCCAGCAATGTTTGCGTCAGATCCACCCGTGAAAAGCTGCTGCTATTAAAGCAGAAGTTGAAAAATTACTTAAAGCAAGTTTCATTTATCCAATTCCGTTAATGGATTGGGTATTGAATATTGTTCTTGTTAACAAAAAGCAAGGAAAAATAAGAATATGTATCGATTATAGGGATATTAATCAAGCCTGTCGAAACGACAATTACCCAACTCCCTATATCGATCAAATCATTGATGATTGTGCCAGTAGTGAAATATTCTCCTTCATGGATGGTTTTTCCGGATACAATCAAACATATATTCTACCTGCTGATCAACCAAAAATGGCTTTCATTTGTCCATGGGGGACATTTTCTTATTGCAAATTACCTTTTGGGCTCAAGAACGCCAGGGCAACTTTTCAAAGATCCATGTCTTACGCGTTTCATGACATCAAGCACATTGTGCAACCCTATCTCGATGATTTACCTTCTCATTCATTACATCGAGCTGATCATCTGATCCATTTACGAGCAATCTTTATGAGGTGTAGGCATTATCGAATTAGGTTGAATCCACACAAGTGTGTTTTCTATATAGAAATGGGTTGGTTACTGGGGTTTGTTGTTTCGAAAGCTGGCATTTGCATCGATCCCTCGAAGGTTGAATCTATTGTCAAATTGCCTCCTCCTTCGAGTCTTTGCCAACTCTAAAGTTTGTAAGGGAAAGAAAACTTTTTACGTCGATTCATTCCTAACTACGTCGAGATCACAAAGGGTTTCACCCAGTTGTTGAAACATAATACTCCATTCTTTTGGGATGAGATCGCTGACAAATCTTTTGATGCCCTAAAACATGCGTTGACCCATGCACTGTTATTGCATCCTCCCAACTACAACCAGGACTACTTCTTATATCTCGCTGCCTCACATTCCACCATTGGAATGGTGTTAGTTCATGAAGATGAATTCGGTAGTGAACATGTGATATATTACCTTAGTCGAACTTTAAATCCAACTGAGCTAAAATATTCACATGTGGAGAAATTGGCATTGGCAGCTGTTCAAGTTGTCCAACATTTTCGTCATTACATTTTACTACGCAAAACTAAAGTAATTTCTGATTGCAACCCTATGATCTATAATTTGACCAAAGAATTGTTGGGGGGCAAGTAATCCAAATGGATTGTGCTCCTGCGTGCTGACATGGAAACTGTGGCAGAGGAGCCCATTGCGGATGAATCCTTGTTTCTAATCAGCACTTTAGATCCATGGTATGGAGATATCATCGTTTATCTCCAAACCCAATCCTTTCGTCCAGAAATTTCCAGATCAGAACGCCGGAAAATACGATCCCAGTCCCAACAATTCAAAATTATTAGAGATACACTTTATCGTTGTGGGGTGGACTCTGTTTTCCGATGTTGTTTAACTCATGAGGAAGCTGAAAGGGTTCTAAATGACTATCACTTTAGAGCATGTGGTGTTCATATGTCTAGGTTTTTCACAGCCTAAAAGATATTGTGCGCTGGCTATTTCTGGCCATCTTTGTTTAAAGATTGTATTAACGCAGTTCGAAAATGCCACAACTGCCAAATTTTTTATCGGAAGATGCGCGCTCCACCTGCTCCTCTCCACCCTATAATTGCCATCGGTCCTTTTTCGAAATGGGGTATCGATTTTATTACATGTAACCCTCACTCGGCTAGGGGGCATGCGTACATTATCCTTGCGGTAGATTATTTTACCAAGTGGGTTGAGGTGATGCCTACATTTGAGGTAGACAGCAAAACTGCTGCGATTTTCATGTTCAATCATATAATTGCTAGGTTTGGTGTTCCACAAGTGATTATCACTGATCATGTCCGTCATTTTCTAAATATTAGGATGACTGAACTTACAGACCAACTTGGCTTGCGTCACGATAGTTCAACTCCATACTATCCATAGGCTAATGGTCTGGTTGAAGCCATCAACAAAGTTCTAGTCATCATGATCCGACGAATCATTGGGATTCATAGGTCGAAATGGCATAACATGTTATTTTCAGCGCTTTGGGCATATCGAACCTCAGTAAAAACGTCAATCGATTTCACTCCTTTCCAACTAGTTTATGGTCTAGAAGTTGTGTTACCCATTGAATGCGAAATCCCGTCATTGTAAATGGCCATCGAATTACTTCCAGCCACTTCCGAAGAGGAAAAACGTTTGTTATACTTGGCTTATCTAGATGAGAATCGACTTGATGTTACATTATCAATCGAAACTCATGCCAAATGTATTAAAGCTCAGTATGATCTAAATGCTACCCCTCGTAATTTTTCAGAAGGAGACCTAGTCTTATTGTGCGATCAAGCAAATGATAAATTAGGCGCTGGAAAATTTGTACCCATGTGGCATGGTCCTTATGTTGTTAATCGAAAGCTGGCAAAAGGGGCCTATGAATTGGTAGACTTTGACAGGGTCTCTTTAGGTAAACCTAGAAATGGTCTTTACCTGAAGAGGTATTATGCTTAAATCTGTGAGTGGAGATTTTTAGTTAGGTTAGTTTTCTTTCTAGCTGGTGTGTTGTAGATTAAAAAGTGTGCTTAGCTTAGCGAGTGTTTTCTGTCATTATTCCTGCTTATCTTGATTTTACTCTTGATATTGCAGATGTTGATGCCTCTCCAAACATACATTGGTTTTGCTGATGGTGCTTATCGTAATACACAAAACATTTCTTTTGCAGCTTGGGTTATCTATTCGCCCTCTAATGAGTTGGTATCTATGCATGGGGTAAGCCTCGGTCAAACATCGAACAACATTGTCGAGTATAGTGCAGTGATTGAGTTATTATCTGAATCTATCTCATTTTGGATTTGGATTTTGATAGTGAGGTTAGATTCTGAACTCGTTGTATTACAGCCTAATAGAGTATATGCCATTAGAAATCTAGTGTTATTCAGATTATTTTTGATAGTTCGTCTCTTGGAACGTGAATTTGACTATATTGAATATCAGCATATTCCAAGATATTTAAATACATTAGCAGATGCAATTGCTTCTCGAATGTTAAGTAGACATTTGCAATAATCATACAAGTAAATTTAAAAAACATTCCATAACATGTTTTACAAGATAAGCTGGTAATAGTGATATAGTATAGCATAGAAGTGTGTCAAATATACATCGTCTTCGATCATAGGTTGAAAAAACACCTTATGATCGACAAAAATGTCGTATGTGTCTACAACAGGTGATCATCCTATCACTAGTGATGATCACGATAAGAAACCACTGTATGGGCCACCCTACAAAGGAACCTCTAGAAAGGTCCTGGGACCCCAATCACATAGCGTTGTAGCCTAAGAGGAATGTCATCTATGCTGGTCTCCAGAATGTCTACTGTCAAACGCTCTTGATGACTCTCAAATTCAGCCAAGGTCTATGTAGATTCGTCCTATGGGGCTATTGCTACTGCAGCTGGTTGTTTCCTCTCATAGGGTCGAAGAGTGGCTGGTCGTCGTGGACCTACATCTACATTTGAAACTTTTACTATCAATTTTGGGACGAAATAAAAACAAAAAAAATTAAATTAGAAAATGTTGAAAATGATTTTACCTGAGTCATCCCATTGCTCTCCTGGTGGAAGAGCCATGTCTGGGTCACCACGATAATCTACCCCAGCATAAGGAAAGTCCTGAATAGCAAAAACTTGGTTCTCCAACTAATGAAAATACTCAGGAGTGAATCGAATGACTTTTGTTCCCTCCTCAGGATGACGGGCCATAATTGCAACCCAACGCATCAGTTTGGGCTCTCGGGGAAGTCCAGATCCAACGGTAAGATGCTGTGGGACCAACATTGGGAGCCTCTCCAGACCAAGGCTCAAAACTAAAGCACCATATCCAAACGTCTTCAGTTGTCCGTTCTTTGCTCTAGTTAGTTGGCCTTTTATATTAGCCAACACAGCCTCGCACCAGTTGAAGATGGTGCCTCAAAAGTAGTCTACTACCATCCGCATTTGGGATCCAGTGGCGATATGTAGTGCTATGCTTCCGCAGAGCCTGGTAACAGCAAACCCAATCACTTTCAGCTCAGGAAGGGATATGGTTTTGATATCTATCCCTCTGTCTCTAGTTTGGTCATTACAAAACTCTAGCCAGAGGCTATCGACAGACTGGCCACCTGGCGTAGTCCAGAATAGAGTCAAATGTTCACCTATCTTAGGCAAACCAGTCAAAAATTAAATGTCTTCTGGATCCATTTCAAGTTTGTGACCACCAATAAAGAAGCACTGGTCTTGTATATTCCATCTATCTACTAGCCACTGCAAAAAGTCCACCTGGGCCCTCATGCCAGGTATGGCCCAGAATTTGTATAAACCGCATGCCTTCAATGCATGAATCAAAGGTTGATGATTAATCGCAGTGAGATCTACATCCTCGTGCTCCCACTCCCGCCAATCAAGCATGATGTATACCCTACATTCAATAAAAAGGTGGATTAGAATATCTAAAATCAAAATTTTTGGGTGGAATTTGAAAATTTTAGGTTTAAAAACCTTTGTTGTGGGGACCACACCCTCTCTGTTAGAGACAGTGCGTGGGTCCGCACTTTTCCCTCACGGCAAGTGCGAACCCCTTGTTATAGACATTTTTGTGCCTTACAGCATTGAGCATGAAATGTCCATAATCTAAGGGATCCAAAGTCCCTAAACATGTTGTTCCTACCCCTAGAGGAACAAGGCTAACAAACCACAACAATTCACAGAAGTTCTCCACCAGAAACTGCTCAAAAACAAGTCAATTCAGGATCATGTCAATGGCTCAACTGACTGTCTGCGCTGAATGTCAAAGCCAACACTGGCTACCTGCGCTGAATGTCAAAGCCAACACTGGCTACCTGCGCTGAATGTCAAAGCCAACACTGGCTACCTGCGCTGAGCGAGAGTGGACATGTGGCAAGCTCATTTCTCAAGGTGTCAAAACCCAGGAAGCTTCCAAAATGACACTTGCCTTAGGGAATTCGACTGGTGATGAGTAAGAGGTTCCGAATCTCCAAGTGGAAGCAAGAACCTCCAAGTGGAATCAAGAACTGACAGAGGGAGAGGACACTAGTCAGATCTCAAGCTGACTCATCCTCTCTCCAAACATCTATATATGGATCTCTCCTCCATGAGATCTGGGGGCTGGAATTTTGTTATTGCAAAGAATTGCTGTTGGTTTGAGACTGGAATCATTGGGTGCTTAATGCTTTGAAGGGAGGTGAAGATAGGAATTCCATTTTTCTGGGAAGGAGATGCTGGATTGGAGCCCTCTGGGTTGTATCTCTTCCTGAACCTTGTTATTCATCAATAAAGCTATCTTGGTTTTCTCCTATATATTGATGTATCTTTGATGTATGATTGCATTAGTATGTTTAGTTTACTTCTAATCCTGAACTAGTTATGTTTATGAATCTATGTCTTTGTGTAGTGTTCTTCTCTTGTAATCTTGCAGAGACCTGTTGAAGCTAGGCCAGCGAGAAGGCAAGTAGCTGTGAACACCCAAAGAGAAGAGAAACCGGATCGAGGGACAAACGGAAGACACCGGTTAGTCCATCCATCTCTCTTCATTCTTAATTCATAAAGGAAGAATACTAGAATAGCTGTCTCTGTTTGTTGCTAAGGCACTGTCACACCTTAGGTGGATAGGATCGTCCTGCATAGGCATTTTTCCCCACAACAAATTGGCAACTCCGCTGGGGAGATCTGTTTAGTCATTTTATTTGTGTCTCTATCATTGTTTGTTTCATAGACTCAACAGCAACAATCGAACTATATTTGGTCTTCTCAGATGCAAAGTAGATAGTTGCTGCTTTGATCCAATCACTGGATTTGTCTATGATCTGAACAATGGAATCACAAATGATTTGATGATCCTTTGTGATAGATCTTAGTACCCCCTCAAAGCATCCCTTTGATTGTACCTTGCCTGTTGCTTTTATTTGGCCTAAAACCGTTGATTAATCAGCAAACTGTGACCCAGAACCCAGTGAGAAACTCTCGTTTCTCCTTCAGCGCGACCCCTGTGAAGGGATTCTGCATTTCAACGCAGGTCCCGTGAAGGCTACCTGCGCTGAATGTCAAAACCCCAGTGTTGAGGTTGCGCTGATCCGGTTTTGCCTTGTGCAGCTGGGGTTCTCTGCTCTCTGTTGCCCTGTTTTGATCTCTGATTTTTGCAGCCTATAACCAGCATAGGTACCAGTCTGATAACCCCTTTTCTCTGCTTAAATTCTGCCTCCTTTTGTACAAAAAGACTGTGAGTGTTTTTATGTGTTTGTGGCGTCATTTACAGTTTTCCTTTGCATGAGTGAAATAATCATCCTGTAGCCCTTGATTCAGATCTGTTGATTGTGATCTTAGGAGAGAGTTCATTGGCTGTTTACAGTTGATTATACATTTGATTTTTCTTATTGGTTTGAGTTTGTCTCTTTTAAGTGTCGAAACAAGTATTCATTTCGAAATTCGTAAAGTGTTGTATTCTCTTCTACCCTTTCTGATTTCGAAAAAGTAAACTTGTTTGTATTTGTCATTTAAAAGCAAATTCAAAGTTGTACAAAAAGCTTTCTTTGTAGGCATCAATACTAAGAAAGCGGAAAATAAACACCTGCATTGTGCATTTGCATTTTGATAGTTTGCATGCTTGATTTAGGAAAAGTGCATTAGAGTGTGTTGATTGCTCTTTGAGAAAAGATGGTGTCTTTCTTTTCCCTTAGTAGCTAGGATTTTCAAAGTTCAAAAGATATAAAGCTTGCTTATCATCTTAGACTGCATTTAGGAATTGTATCATACATCTCGTGGTGATCCAGAAAGGCAAACTTCTAAAAAGATCAACTTAAAATAAACTGAATGAACTTAACAACGCTTTGCAACATAACGCACAACATAGAGGTCTAGGCTAGAGACGTGTTCCGACGTCGTAAAGCCTGGTGGCTGTCGATCTCGTTGAAGGTGGGTGATTCCTCCTGAGAGACGATAGCACCAGTACGGATTGTGCTCCCACGTACCGTCGCGTATATATTGGGAGACCCCTATAGGAATATAACCTTTATCCTTAGGAAGCCGTGTCGGCCGCCCTACTGATCGCAATGCACTGAACACAGCATTCAGGAAGATCGACCACCCGTACCTTAAAAAGTATTCTGCGGTTTTGCGAAAAGTTTGGCACACCCTCTGCCTAGAACTCCAGAGCAGTTTCTTTTGGCCTTTTTCAGACTCTATAACAGAAAAAGTCCATCCGAGCATTTGTCACTTCGGGCTCGTTAAAACATCGAAGGAGACTAGAGTCATCTTTAGCTTTTTCTCGACTCTTTAAAAATGAAAAAGCAAGTTGTGTCTAAAGCGTCGTTAACAATTTATTTTAAACGGAACAATCACCCTTTATTCCCGCATTGATCTTTAGGTTGAAAAGATGGAGCCCACCAACCAAGGAATTCCCCTTGGTGGAAATCCTAGTCCCTTCTCCTCTTGGGGAGATGTTGGTGCGCCCCACATGGCCACATTGTCACTTCCAGGATTGACAATTGGCCTGCCGATCTGGCTCTTTTCAACCAATGTCGTTCAGAACACCACGATTCTTGAACAGTCGAGTCAACAGTTAGACCAGACAAGAGTTACCCACCAGCCTTCTACTTTGTATAATTCTTCCTCTCCTCCTTCCTCTTCGCTTGACGGAACTGGTAGAACAAAAAACCGAGTTCCTAAGGAGAAGAAGGAGAAGAAGAAGAAAGAGAAGAAGAGGAGCCAAAGGCAACTAGAGGCAAACAAGTGTCGTCTGACAAAAATCCACACACAGCACTCACTAGGCCTAAATCGCCATGTGTCATATGCAAGGGAGACCACTTCCACAGAGATTGTCCCTGCATCCCTCGGATACTAAGGGACTGGTCTCCCCGTTTGCACAATTCGGTGGCGTCAACCTCTGATAGCCATGTTGACAGCACACCGTCAACTAGTGGAAGTGAAGCCGCAGGAAAGAGAGGGAAAGCTATATTTCCCTGCAAACTGTGTGAAGGCGATCATGCCATCCACCATTGTCCCTTCTTAGATGAGGCTAAGAGAGTTCTGGAAGATCGCCCGATTTTACGAGCGCAACTTCCTCCTAGATATCAAAGACTCCTGCCAAGTCCTTCGCTAGTTGAGAACCCGGCTGGCCCGCTCAGGTGGTCGGCCGAAGCACCTATCATTGAAGATGAACCGTCTGAATCCATACCTGACGAAAGTCAAAAGGTTGAGGCGGCAGTTGACCCGGTTTTGCCTTCAGAGGCTCTATCTTCGAATGATACTATCATAGAGGAGAATAAAGATGACACCGTCCAAATTCTCTTCATCAACACTGACTCTGATGAACAAGGGGGCAATGCCCCCATTCCTTTATCGCAGGAAGGAAGTTCATCAGAGCGATATCCGGCCGTC
Organism: Pinus tabuliformis; assembly: GCA_031772625.1. Taxonomy (NCBI): domain Eukaryota; kingdom Viridiplantae; phylum Streptophyta; class Pinopsida; order Pinales; family Pinaceae; genus Pinus; species Pinus tabuliformis. The sequence goes on along the minus strand of CM062817.1, from coordinate 1,164,926,922 downwards.
TATTCGGTCCCACCACCAAGCAACCTAGTTGTCTCGTTCGACTGGAACCAACTAGGTAGACCCCGGTTGCCAGCCAGTATACCGTTCAGAATTATCGTCCAAATATACAAAATGGTAATGGCTAGCACTATCATTGATGAAGGGCATCTGTGAGCATCCTTTCCTCTATTGCTTGGAAAGCGCTTGGTTCGCCTGCGCTTTTGCCTGAAATGAGAAATCTATCAGGCTTTGATAAAGGAACCAGTCGACCTTTAGGGATCCTCCCTAATGTGCCCGTAACATTGAAAGGGAAGACCGTTCAAATGAACGTGATGGTCGTTCAAGGACCCTTGGATTATAACCTACTCCTTGGACGAGACTATATATATTGCATGGGAGTCTTCGTCTCCTCACTCTTTAGAGTAATATGTTTTCCGCATGAAGGAAGAGTGGTCAAGCTCGTGGACCAAGTTCATTTCCCGGATCACGCATCGCAAATAGTCATGTACCATCCCTAAATGGTCTATTCACGCAAGAAGTGTCTCAACCCACGGTCTGTCCTCCTGATGAGCGCGAGTAATCTGGGAGGATATGACTGGAACCCAGGGGGCATGCGTCCTGGTCTGCTTTGGCAGGGAAACTTTGGGTATAGAGTAGGTTTCCGCGGGAGAATATGACTAGTCTGTACCCCGTCCGTAGAGGAAGAGGGGTTGTTCTAGAATAAGATTCTTTTGTCAAAGTTACGTGAGTTGGCGGGCTTCGTCGCTCACCTTTGGTAGACATTGCCAAGGAGGTGTTTTGTTTGAAAAATTAACGAGACAATCTTTGGGTAACCTGAAAGAGGTAGGCCTCTCTCGGCAAGACAAATGTTTTGGCGGAGGTGAAGTAGAGGTAACCTTGAAATCGTACTTTATGCCTGGGGGCATGCAAACCTTTTGGAGTGAAAGCAAGGGGCGACTATTTATTTTTTAAATTTTTAGGTCCTCCCTTTAAACCTGTAGGTCTAACCCTTTAAACTCGTAGGATTAGTCGTTTCCGAACTTGCATAACGAAAGGATCTGGGGCAAAGCTTCGTGAGATGAAGCTCCATAAAAAATAGAATCTCAATGAGACACTCTTATCATATGACTGGTATAATTGAGCAGTTTTAGCACAAAGTTCATGCTCGTTAAAAATAAACGCAAGATCCGAGAAGTTTTAACACGGACTTCATGCTCGTTAAAAAATAAACATAAGCAATGAGCAAGTGTTTCCACTAGTGTTTAAGATCAATAAAAAATGAACCACCACCCGGTAAATAACCACTGTGAATGTAACTTTATCAGCCATTAAAGCCTTGGTCGTGTTTGCACCGTCACCTCCACTTTTCCATTGGCCGATCGTTCACCTCCATATGATTGTTTACCTATTTTGAGGAACAGCTGCGAAGAGTGATTTCGCCTAGCCATCCTTGTGACACTGCCGTGATTGGAAAATTCCAACCTGTACCTGGAATCAGCTGCTAACCCTGTTTATCACTCGTTCCTCAAAAGACGAGTCTTCTTTAAGCTCTTTTCAACTGACTCGTAAAATATGAAAAGATTGCCGAGTCCTTGGCCTTCCAGCTCGTTAAAGGGACAGGAAGTGCTATCCCTCCTCTAGATTTTAATCTTTTTGGACCTGGGGGATTATTACACAAAAAGATCGAGCGCTTGTTTTGTTCGGCTCGTTAAAACTATCGAAAACTCATCCCTTCTGTATTGTTTTATACTTTTTCGGACTTAAGGGATTAGATGACGAAAAAGGAATTTTGGAGTTAACTTTACGTACCTTTTTAGACTCTCTAAAAATGAAAAGGACCGAGTTATCTTTGTCGTTAGACTCGTTAAAATCACTAAATAGCGACAAACTTGTCTTTAGACGAGAACGAGTTTCATTATCGCTAGGCTCGTTAAAACATAGCGATGGGCTTGCCCGAAGGGCAGGTTATAGAACAAGCATATGTTATCCTCCTCAAGCTTGACAAAAATAAAGAGGTACTGGTCAGCAATGACTGGAGAAAAATTGGGAGAAACTCAAGAAAACTTTGATGGTAGCAAGTCGCTCTTGAACATGACACTTTTCCTCCGTACCACAATTGGGTTGGGTTGTTTCATTCACCGGTCACATCGCCATGGTCTCGCCATACCATCCATAATTGGTAATGCTACCGATCCATCGCATCAGTGTCGCCATATGTTCAAGAGAAGTCGTTCAGAAAGAGTCAACCGTGTCCCATCCACTGCCATACATTATCCTTCATCCGTTCATGACCGCCACCCTGAATCATATGTCACAGATCGTTTTCACCTCCATCAAAATCATTAGCTCCGTTCCGTGTCACTGATGTGGGATTCATTAAGGCCCTCCTTTGACGGATCGCTTCTTGTCGACATCAGCTCATTATCCAAGAAGTTGATCTAAGAACAACCCCTTCAGTACTTTGAAGCTTACATGCCTCAATGGCAAGTTTCTCACTTCCGGCGACAGGTATACATCAATGACCTTCGACCAGAAGATTTTGCGTGGTGTTCGACGCCAAGTTCTTTATTCACACCACGTGAATTGTACTGCAGTACTTTGAGGGTCATTATCATTATCAGTGATTCCTCTCGCACTTGTTAACGGTTTACCTCATTGACCGGTAATCAAGCGATGTCTTTCCATGTTCGACTTCAGAACAATTCTCACATGGATCGACTTGTACTTAGAGTGAAGATCGAACGAGTTTGAAGACCCCGGATCTAGTTTCATCCATCCGGGCTGCGATATATATTCAGGAAAGATAAAGACATTTGACATGTACATCATTGCAGCAGATGATCATCCTACTCAAAGGATGATAATTTCATCAAAATTATCAGTCTACCATCAGACAATTGTCTATTCTATGTACAGAAAATGAATTTATAAAGCTGAGCATGGGAATGCCCGCCTTAGCTAGATCATGAAAGCAGTATGAAAAATAATGTATTGTATTGTATCTTATTACAGGTCTCCTCCCAGCATTGGATGAACTTCGGACCCTCCTGGATAAAGCATTTCACCCGATAAACGGCCTCATACTTTAGGGGGCAACTGTTATAGACATTTTTGTGCCTTACAGCATTGAGCATGAAATTTCCATAATCTAAGGGATCCAAAGTCCCTAAACATGTTGTTCCTACCCCTAGAGGAACAAGGCTAACAAACCACAGCAATTCACAGAAGTTCTCCACCAGAAACTGCTCAAAAACAAGTCAATTCAGGATCATGTCAATGGCTCCACTGACTGTCTGCGCTGAATTTCAAAGCCAACACTGGCTACCTGTGCTGAATGTCAAAGCCAACACTGGTTACCTATGCTGAGCAAGAGTGGACATGTGGCAAGCTCATTTCTCAAGGTGTCAAAACCCAGGAAGCTTCCAAAATGACACTTGCCTCAGGGAATTTGACTGGTGATGAGTAAGAGGTTCCAAATCTCCAAGTGGAAGCAAGAACCTCCAAGTGGAAGCAAGAACCTCCAGGTGGAATCAAGAACTGACAGAGGGAGAGGACACTAGTCAGATCTCAAGCTGACTCATCCTCTCTCCAAACATCTATATATGGATCTCTCCTCCATGAGATCTGGGGGCTAGAATTTTGTTATTGCAAAGAATTGCTGTTGGTTTGAGACTGGAATCATTGGGTGCTTAATGCTTTGAAGGGAGGTGAAGATAGGAATTCCATTTTGCTGGGAAGGAGATGCTGGATTGGAGCCCTCTGGGTTGTATCTCTTCCTAAACCTTGTTATTCATCAATAAAGCTATCTTGGTTTTCTCCTATATACTGATGTATCTTTGATGTATGATTGCATTAGTATGTTTAGTTTACTTCTAATCCTGAACTAGTTATGTTTATGAATCTATGTCTTTGTGTAGTGTTCTTCTCTTGTAATCTTGCAGAGACCTGTTGAAGCTGGGCCAGCGAGAAGGCAAGTAGCTGTGAACACCCAAAGAGAAGAGAAACTGGATCAAGGGACAAACGGAAGACACCGGTTAGTCCATCCATCTCCCTTCATTCTTAATTCATAAAGGAAGAATACTAGAATAGCTGTCTCTGTTTGTTGCTAAGGCACTGTCACACCTTAGGTGGATAGGATCATCCTGCATAGGCATTTTTCCCCACAACACCCCTACCTTTTTTCCTTTTAAGAAAAAGTCGAGGTCCACAGGTTTCCTGTGCGATGCCTGCGGACCCCCGCACGCGGGTTTTAACCTAAAACATTTCCTAAAAAACAAAATGAAGCCCTAAAATCAATTTTTAAACGGATAAAATGAAAGAGTATGATGATGTGGATTACTTGGAGGAAACGGCGTTCAATTCCAATGGGCAGATTTTCCCCAATTTTCGCGGGAAGTTTCTGACGAAAAGCTCTCTTTTCTCACTCTGAAGTCAACGGTAAAAATGAATTTACAAAATCCCTTTTTATAAGCTTTTTTGAATAAATGAGTTTTTAATTTGTTTATATTTCACTTTAAAGAGGTAACTTTTGAAGCATTTTTATCCATTTTAAACAGGTATGAGTAATGTTTGAGTTTTTGTGCAGGATAACGGATTTTTCAGGAAAAATTGGTCACTTTCGACAAAAAACATTAGAGTCACCTTTAAGCTCTTTTCTGACTCCTAAAACATGAAAACATCACCGAGTTTTTCTTTTTAAGCTCATTAAAATAGAACTAAAAGGATAGTCCACTTATAACCCTTTTCTGACTGTAAAAACATGAAAAGATTGCCGGATTTTTGTCATTTCAAATTCGATATCGGTTATAAAACGATGTGTCATTGATCGCTTTTTTACTTTTTCGGATCAGAGGCACTAATTATGAAAATTACTCCTTGGTCGTAATGATCAAGCGGTTCTCTCAAGTATTATTTTATACTTTTTCGGGCTTGGGAGACACAAATTTATGAAAAAGGACAACCATGGAGTCTTCTTAAGTTTTTCAGACTCTCTAAAATTGAAAAACGCTGAGTTTCTCCTATACTGGACTCGTTAAAATTTAACAGTAAAGGACCTGTTCAATTACAAACAGGAATGGACCACTCCTTCTTAGGGTTCAAATTTAAACTAAGTTGGACTCATCTGAAGGATGAGATTATAACCAAGCAAATGTTATCCTCCTCAAGCTTTTCAAAAATAAAGAGGTACTTGCAAGAAATGGTGGGGGAAAAGAGAGAAAAATCAGCCTGTTTGTCATACTTTGTAACCACTCTTGAACACGACACTTTTATTCAACTAGGTTGGGAAATCCTTTGCCTAACAGATGATCAAACCATATTGAAAGTGTTCAGCTTGTTTCTGGGTATTAACTTTGGGTCAATTGTCACCAAACCATCTACTGTATCATTATGTATTCAGTGCAAATAAACCATTCATCTGCAAAATATCTGTCATCCATCTTGACCATCCCTAAGTCAATTCTTGCAACTAAATTTCTTCCAACTTGATCTATGATTTCGTGTTGTGGGCTTGCCTACGACGGATCACTTTTTATCGACTCCAGCTCATTATATAGAAAGATGATCTAGAAATCATCAGTACCTTGGGATCTGCATACCTCAATGGCAAGTTTCTCGCCTTCGATGATAGGTTGCACCATTGACCTTTGATCAAAGGATTCTGTGACATGTTCGACATCAACACATCTATTCACATCTCATGGATTGTACTAAGTACTTTTAGAGCCATTGGCATTACTGGTGGTTTCTCTCACACTTGTTAACAGTTTACATCATTGACTAGTAATCAAGTGGTTTCTACCATGTTCGACTTCGACACATTCATTCACATGGATAGAATCGTACTATTTCAGGAAGTAGAAATCAAGACCCCGGAACTAGTTTCCACCATCCAGGCTGCGAGGAATTTTGTATTCGTTATACAGTGGACTATTCATAAATAGATGGTTGCATCCATACTGTGTCTACATGTGTCTATACTTGTGATATATTACAAGATCATTCCTATATCAGAGCAGTACTTAGTTTTCTAGTCAGTTTTGATTTGAGTATGGGAATGCCTACCTCAGCGATGATATGATCTCATATATATATCTATATATATATATATATATATATATATATATATATATATATATATATATATATATATATATATATATATATATATATATATATATTGCATTGAATGTTTTTACAGGTTCCAACCGAGCTCTCCACAAGATGATCCTCAAAATGATAAAGTACTTCACTCTTCTTAGATGATAAATGAAATCCTCATCTACTATAGACTTTGCACTTTAGGGGGAAATCTGTTAAACAAAATATCATCACCATGACTATTTGCTGTCAGTATGGGTCTATCATCATTCATATTGTCCTCCTTAGCAAGTCTCAAACCTCAGCTCTTCATGTCAAGCTTTGAAAATGAGAGAAAGTCCTTAAAAATCAATAAAGCTCTAGTTCCGCACTTTCTCTTATTGTTTCCTGCAGTCCTGCACTCCTTCTTCATGTTACCTGTAGACCTGCCCGCTCTGTCTCTAAAGGAGTGGGTACGGACCCATGTGAAAGTCGAAAAGGCACAAGTTTATTCTTAAAAACTCACTTGTGGTTAATTCTGGATGATTCTAGAAGGAATCTTGACATGGATGGTTGGCTCCTAGGTGGTTCATGCATCCCAAAACTAAAGGAGCTAATCCCTTGATGAGAGGAGCTTATCCCTTTGAAGGTGGACCTAGTAACTTCCCTCCATTGCACTATAAAATAAGGCATTGGGCTGGTTGCTAGGGAGGTTGGAAGCTAAACATTTTTCAGGGTAAATGTTGTTGAAATTGAGACTTCCTAGTTAAGCTTGAGAGGAGAGATTACATACCTTTTGGCTTCATTGGGAAGAGAGTGAAACTTGTCAAAGTAGAGGAGATTCTTGCTGGACCCTGGGAGGAGCTTGTACAACATCAAGGTACCAAGGTTGTAAAGTTCTTCTTTGATTAAAGTTTATACAATCAGATTCATTTTTCTCAACAAATTGTCTTATGTGATTTGTTTCATGAATTCCTTGATCATCATGATAAGTATGCTTTATTATATTGGCTTTTGAGGTGCTATTTAATGTGTGTGCTTGTTTGTGTTTGCATATTCTTTACAAAGGAGCTCATTTGGATCAACGGAGCGTGGCTTCCACAAACTTGCACTGGACCTAAGGTAGGCCTAAAACACTTGTTTTCCTTTATCTATAAATTGCATATTTAGAGAAAGATAGAATTTGTTTGGTTTGCTTGTCGCTAGATATCATTAGATACTGGGGAGGTGAGTCTTGTCCGCAAGAACGACTTATCTGGCCGACAGGGACCATGTGGAGTTTTCTTTTACATGTATTTTTCAAACTCTCTAAACATGAAAAAGATACCGAGTTACACCTTTGTCAGACTCGTTAAACTATTTAACAACATCGAATTTATCACCATGACGAGCACGAGCTTCTCCTTCCTAGGGCTTGTTAAACTTACGAGGTCAAATTCAACCAAAGGATGAACATACAGTGCAAGCATATGCTATCCCCTTCAAGCTTGTGATTAAAAAATAATTAGGGTACTTTCCAGAAATGGCGGGGGGGAATTTAGAAATCTATCGAGTTGTGTCGGCAGCTTACTCTTGAACATGACACTCTTTGCTTCGTGTCGGGTTGGGACATCCTACTTTATATCATTGACCTTTCTGGGTTTGTGTCATTCAATTTTGCCTTCCATCTGATCTCTGTTATGTCACCATGAGCACTGATCCTATGGATCCAAAAGCTACCAAACTTCCAGTTGTGTCACCGATATGTTCAAGAGTTGTCCTTCTGCAATTACACTTACCTCTGATTCTCTGTATCCTCCAAAATTATTTTGCATCCTCTCATCTCATGTCAATGATGTTGGATTCATTATGGCCCTCCTTTGACACTGTCATTTTCTATCGACTTCAACTCATTATCTAGGAAGTTGACCGAGAGACTCCCTTCCAGTACCTTAGAGCATGCATGCCTTAATGGCAAGTTCTTCTCACTTGATGATAGGTTCACATCATTGGCTTCCGATCGAGTGATTTCACAGGTGTTCAACTTCAGTTCATGTATTCAGATTCCATGAATTGTGTTGATAGTACCTTGAGGTCCATTTCCATTATTGGTGATTTCTCTCGTGCTTGTTAACAGGTTACAGCATCGATGTAGGTTTTAACCCTGTACAGAAATTACCTGCATATGAATTCTAAAACATAGAAAAATAGAAAATGTGAGAGCATAACACATAAAACACATATACATAGAGATTTTCCCACTAGATTCCAAAACCGGGATTACCAGATTGATTTTTTATTATGTTCCTTTCAATGTTATAATACATATTTATACATGCTGAAGCATCCAATACCATGGACTGAAAACCATCGTGTCCAGTACCATGGACCAAAAACCATCACGTCCAAAAAAACATGTGTGAAAATCATGCAAAAAACCATAGGTGGGTCCACCCAACCTAAAGTGGGGTTACGAGTACCCCTCAAACCCTCTATGACCTCCCCCCCTCTAATCGTCGATTAACTATGTGGGATAGTCATGGAAAGAATATAGCACAACCCAACATTCTCCCACTTGTTGTTTTCTTTCCACAGGGGGCCACAAGAGTGCTTAGTCATTTTTCCAGCTCTGAAACACCCATTGTCTCTCTACATCAAGAGAACTTCTCAGAGCTCACATATTTTGTCAGTGCATCTACAGTATTCTTCAAAGTTTCCACCTTTACCAGCAACACCTTTTTTTCTTCTATCATATCCCTCACAAAGTGATACTGAACATCAATGTGCTTTCTCTTTGAATGATATGCAGGGTTCTTTGCCATGAAAATTGCATTTTGGCTATCACAATCTATCCTTATAGCTTCCTGTACTAACCCCATACTTGAACACAATCTCTACAACCAAACTACTTCCTTGCTTGCATGAGTGGATACCATGTATTCTGCCTCTGTAGTTGATAGTGCCACTATAAATTGTTTCTCACTCATCCAAGTAACGCCACCTCCAAATAGGTTAAACACATACCCACTTGTAGATCTTAGCCCAGTATGTACCAACAAAGCCATGAATATCCAACACTCTATCCAATCCTGGTCTTCCTTGGTAGAAAAAACCATAATCATTAGTGCCACGCAAATACCTGAAAACCCACTTCACCATTGTCCAATGCTCCTTCCCTCGTTTTGACATAAACTTTCTCAATACTCCCGCTGCATGTGCAATGTTTGGTATAATATAGACTATTGAATACATCAGGCTACCAACTACACTTGCATATGGAACACAGGACATGTCCTCTTCCTCTTCCCGTGTCTTGGGAAACTATTGAGTAGATAACCTCACACCTATAGGAATAGGAACCTTCACTGGTTTACTATCCTTCATATTAAACCTCTGCAGTATTGTCTCAACATACTTCCTCTGGTTTAACCAGAGCTTCCTCTTTTCCCGATCTCTTTTAATTTCCATGCCCAAAATATAGTTTGCAGCACCAATATCTTTCATGTCAAATTTGGAGGACAATTGGGTCTCCAAATCCTGGATAATTTCTTTGTCATTTCCAACTAGAAACATATCATCCACATACAAGACTAGATAAATAACATGGTCACCAATTAATTTAAAATAGACACAGTGATATGCTTTGCTTTTGGTGAAGCCAAGTCCCCGTATAAATGTATCAAATTTCTGATACTACATCCTTGGTGACTGCGTTAACCCATACAGAGACTTATCTAACTTGCATACAAGTTCTTTCTTACCCTTCACTACAAAGCCTTCAGGTTGCTTCATGCAGATTTCCTTTTCCAGATCCCCGTGAAGAAATGTTGTCTTCACATCCATCTGTTCTACCTCAAAATCAAAAATAGCAGCAACAGATAAAATTAATCTAATAGAAGTTACCTTGGCAATAGGAGAAAAAAATATCACCAAAATCAATTCACAGGACTTGCAAATAACCTTTTTCTACCAACCGAGCTTTGTATTTCTCCACCTTTCCTTCTACATTTGTTTTCTTCTTGAACACCCATTTGCTGCCAATGGGTTTCCTTCCAGGCGACAAATCCTACAGATCCCAAGCCTCATTTTTGTGCAAAGATGCCATTTCATTAACCATGGCCTCTTTCCAGAGTTTTCCATCCTCTGAATCCACTGCTTCCTTCATAGTTCTGGGATCATCATCAATAACATATAGAGAAAAATTTGAACAGAAAGCAGATGGACTATAGCTTTCTGGCTGCCTTGTTTCTCGAACTGATCTTCTCACACCAGGAGTTTGTGGCTCTTCATCTTATGATTCCTCCTCTGCTGTAGAGTCTAATTCTTCCTCCTTAAGCTCAAAATCTATCTTCTCAGGTTCCTTTGGTTGAACTTCATGTTTAATAACATCTTTTACCTCTCTGAACACCATATCTCGGTTGTACACAACCTTCTGTGTGACTGGGTTCCAAAGCTTATAACCTTTTATGCCATCCTTATACCCAATAAAGATGCACTTTTTAGATTTACTATTCAACTTGGTTTGTTTCTCCTTTGGAAGATGTACATATGCATCACATCCAAATACCCTCATATGTGAAAGACAGGGCTTCTTATCAGTCCATACCTCTTGTGGAGTCTTATCCTCCAACACTGATGAAGGTGACCTGTTGACCAAGTAACATGCAGTATCCACCACCTCTATCCAAAATTCCTATCCTAACCCAGCACCACTGAGCATGCTTCTTGTCATTTCCATCAATGTCTTATTCACTCTTTCGGCAGCTCCATTTTGCTGAGGTGTATATGGAGTAGTCTTTTGTCGTGCTATACCAAACTTCTTACAGAATCCTTCAAATTGCTTACTGCAAAACTCTCCACCATTATCTGTCCTCAACACCTTTATCTTCTTCTCTCTCTGATTTTCCACGAGAGCCTTAAATTCTTTGAACCTGTCGAAGACTTCATATTTCTTCTTAAGGAAATATATCCATGTATTCCTTGAGAAGCCATCTATAAATGATACATAGTACATAGACTTACCCACTGATGGAACCTTCATAGGTCCAAACACATCACTGTGCACAAGCTCTAATTTTTGTTTCACCCTCTTACTACCAGAGGGGAAACTCACTTGATTCTACATCCCCTAATACGTTTAGCAATACTGAATCTAAGGCACACAATCGTATTGTGCTCTTTGCCTTCCAATCCAACTTTTTCCATTCTTCATCATACACTCCCGTTGGTTTAGTACCTAGATCTACCACAATCCACTGATCTTTATCCACCAACAGATCCTCCATCTTGAGTTTCCACAGCTTAAAACTTTTACCATTAAATTTCTCAATCTCTATCTTTCCATGGCTCAGCATCTTCTTTCACCACCAAAATCGATCTCGTAGATCTCCCACTAAACAGGGTATACCATAGGCCCGAGCGAAAACCCCTTAGCAACAAAGGCATCCACTTGAAGCCAAAACAGCTCTAATACCAAATGTAGGTTTTAACCCCATACATAAATTACCTGCATACGAATTCTAAAGCATAGAAAAATAAACAATGTGAGAGCATAACACATAAAACACATATACACTGAGATTTTCCCACTGGATCCCAAAACCAAGACTACCAGCTTGATTTTTCATTATGTTCCTTTCAATGTTATAATACATATTTATACATGCCAAAGCATCCAATACCATGGACTGAAAACCATCGTGTCCAATACCATGGACCGAAAACCATCGCGTCTAAAAAAACATGTGTGAAAATCATGCACAAAGCCATAGGTGGGTCTGCCCAACCTAACATAGCATCCAAAACCAAAATTTTTTGGGGTGCTGCCCTAGACCCCATAAAGTGGGGTTACAGGTACCCCTCAAACCCCCTATGACTTTGCCCCCTCTAACCCCCGATTAACTACATGGGATAGTTGTGGAAAAATATAACACAACCCAACAATTGACTAGTAATCAAGTGACTTTCTAGTATGTTCGATGTAAACAAATTGATTCACATGCTAGGATCTGTACATTGGTCGGGTCGTGTTGGAGCGCAAGACCATAGACCCAGGTCACACAAGTCCAACTTGTGAAGTGATGTGACATGGTTATGATGATATGCATGTGTCTTTTAGATGGCTGGATATGACCAAACCATGAGTTATCATATGTGATCCTTCTCATTATTGGATGGTTGTGATCATACCTTGGTTTCATTATGATCCTCTTTGATGGATGGTTGTGCCCATACCTAGATCCATTTACATGATCATTCTCTGCATGGTTGCATCCATGCCACAATTCATGTATCATTTGATAGAGATCTTAGTTTATGTATATGTATTTGTACTTGTTTGCAAGTTTTCTGACAGCAAACCAGTTCCCTGAACTGATTTACAAAGCATTTCATCCCTCACTCTGGCTTGGCCTCCACGCTTTAGGGGTCATCTGTTACACAAAATTTTGTCACTGTCCTTTTACTCCCTGTTACTTGATCCTACAGGACCTCTACAATGAACCCTGCATGCTTTGCCTTCATGAAGAAACTTCCATTATGTCCCACTTCATGAGCAGATCATTCCCCTTTTGCACCATTTCCCCTGAAACTTCTGTTTTGGCTAGTTTACAAGACCGGCACTAAGGGCCTTTGTCTCCCCTACACCGAAGTGAAGAGATTAGCATTACTCCTCGCACCAACCAGAGCAACTAGGCTATGTCTCAGCCATGCCAGTCCTGTTATGGAAAGTTTTTTTAAATTAGAGCCAAATCTTCCAGCTCTGGAAGCTCCATAATGGAATTCTGGTAAATAGTTTGGCCATATCGGGTCGAGGATGACAGTTTGTGCTCCTTTCCCCTATAATTATGGAACTACCTCAAGGCATAAGTCCTTCTCCCCTGAGGAGAGGATCCATCTCCCATCCATATTTCATATATAGACCTCCCTTCTTGCTAAGAACAAGCTAGTTAGAGAGTTGGTTGAGTGTGAGTATACTATTTTGATTAAGCAAGAAATTTATTACTAGTTGTAGCCATCTAGTTGTGTGAGGGAGAACTGTGTTTGGTTTGGAGTGAATCCTAAAGTGAAGAGCTTTTAAACTATTATTGTTTGAAGCCATCATGGAATTCTAGCAGAAGTGTGTGGGAACCTGGTCTTGTCAGAGGAAGATTGCGACGTCGAGATGAATGGTTGTAATCTCTTTTTGATATTAATATATGCAACTATCGATTGATTTCCTACATGTTTTATAATATTACTTATTTGTGTCTTAATGCTTCTTGACTTGTTAAGTAGGTTGAATTACAATTTGTCTATTATTATGTTTGTGTGTTGTTGTTGTTTACCTGTTTCAGGAGCTTGAAGAAGGAATCAAGAGATTGTTGGAGTGAGAAATGAAGGACATCATCAAGCAAGATCAGCAACCAAGAGGTAGGCCCTCTTGATTGATTCTAACCTAAGGAAATCTTCCATAGAATGTATCTATTGTGGCTAGACCCATCATCGGGCTAGAGGAATTCGTTTGTGTCTACACTTATAATTTTACTTCACCATAGTAGGTGACTAGGTATTCCTATGGCTACAACCATATAAACAAATTTCTCTCAAGCAAGCCAAGAAGGATAAGAAATTATCACTAAAGTATTATGGTCCGTATAAGGTGTTGCAAAATATTGGTACTATGGCATACAAATTGGAGCTTCCTGTAGCTTCCTGAGTGCACCCATTCTTCCATGTTTCATGTTTAAGGAAGGTTATAGGTGACAAGCTCCTAGTTCAAAAAATATCGCCAGAACTTGACGAGGAAGGAAAAATCATATTGGAACCTGAAGCAATCACAGAAACAAGAACTCGACAACTACAAAATCGATCAATTTTGGAGTATCTCATAAAGTGGAAGAACTTACCTACTGAAGATTCCACATGGGGGGATGAGAATTTTATACAGAAGCATATAGAATTACTCAAGTATTGAGGACAACACTTTTCTGAAGGAGAGTGGCATGTTAGATCCCTATAATACTAGTGATTCACCCATTACTATTGTCATTGTAGTCCTTATTGTTATTATTATTCCCCTATTGTCCCCATATTGTTATTAGTGTGCCACATAGAAACCCACTATTGTTATTATTGTGCCCTTGTGTTATTACTGTTATGTTGGCTTTGATTATATCATGACCCCTTAGACTCTTATATATAGAAAGGATGTTTAGTCATTTGTATCATCCAAGAATTATTCATTTGTGTAATGTAGAGGAGGTTGCCCCTTCGAGGAGGCTGATTTTGAAGGCATTATCTGTCTTTTCTTCTATTTTGTGAGTTGATTTCATAAAAAAATTCAAATAACTCATGTTATCTCATCCCTTAATGCTCCTAAGAACATCTGGGGACTTGAAAAACTTAGTATCTGAAAGACTTCAAAGCATGTCCAACAGATGACTGACAAGACTCTATACAAAATAATGTCGGTCTCATGTCAATAGGTCTCCTATGATGAATGCATAGGAACCTACTACATAAACCTTTTTTCTATTCTCTTAGCTACCTATGGATAATTTCCCTTTCCAAATATCAATAATTATTTTCCAATAAAATATAAAATAATCATAGTTTTCCACAGAATAAAGATAATACTATGGATAATCCGGATAATGCTACTCCAGAAAACTACCAGAGAAGCTTGAAATCTAACATAACTTCCCTGTATGGAGGAGATACATGGAAGGAGATCTGTTTTCTCAAAATGTTATGGATAAAGATTGAGAGGAGAACTGCTGACCTGATACTATGGTCAAAAGATTCTTCTCTCAAGGAACTATCATTCATATTCTATCTTAGTTGTGATGATGGACCTCCTTTGGGGTTTGAAACGTTGACAGAATAAAGACAATACCGTGGATAATCCAGATCATGCTACTCCAGAAAACTACCACAGAAGCTTGAAATTTAACATAACTTCCCTGTACATAGGGGATACATGGAAGGAGATCTGTTTCTAGAAATCTTAAGGATAAAAATTGAGAGGAGAACTGCCAACCTGATACTATGGTCAAAAGATTCTTCTGTCAAGGAACTGTCATTCATATTCTATCTTAGTCCTGATGATGGACCTCCTTTGGGGTTTGAAACATCGAAAGAATAAAGACAATACTGTGGATAATCCTGATCATGCTACTCCAGAAAACTACCACAGAAGCTTGAAATCTAACATAACTTCCCTGTATGGGGGGGATACATGGAAGGAGCTTTGTTTTCTCGAAATCTTAAGGATGAAAATTGAGAGGAGAACTATCTACCTGCAAATACTATGGTCAAAGATTCTTCTCTCAAGGAACTATCATTCATATTCTATCTTAGTCCTGATGATGGACCTCCTTTGGGGTTTGAAACATCAACAAAATAAAGACAATATTATGGATAATCCGGATCATGCTACTCCAGAAAGCTACCACAGAAGCTTGAAATCCAACATAACTTCCCTGTATGGAGGGGATACATGGAAGGAGATCTATTTTCTTGAAATCTTAAGGATAAAAATTGAGAGGAGAATTGCTGACCTAATACTATTGTCAAAATATTCTTCTCTCAAGGAACTATCATTCATATTCTATCTTAGTCTTGATGATGGACCTACTTTGGGGTTTGAAACTTCGATAGAATAAAGACAATATTGTCGATAATCCGGATCATGATACTCCAGAAAACTACCATGGAAGCTTGAAATCTAACATAACTTCCCTGTACGAAGGGGATACATGGAAGGATATATGTTTTCTCGAAATCTTAAGGATAGAAATTGAGAGGAGAACTGTCGACCTGCAATTTCTGAAACAATGTAGAAACAAGAAAATCATTCCTCCATTCTCATATATAAGGGTCAACTTCTTTATAAATCGAGATCTTGGTTTATTTTTACTATGGTCAAAAGATTATTCTCTCAAGGAACTATCATTCATATTCTATCTTTGCCATGATGATGGACCTCCTTTGGGGTTTGAAATGTCGACAGAATAAAGACAATATTGTGGATAATTTGGATCATGCTACTCCAAAAACTACCACAGAAGATTGAAATATAACGTAACCTCCTTGTACAGAGGGGAAACATTGAAGGAGATATGTTTTCTCGAAATATTAAGGATAAAAATTGGGAGGAGAACTATCGACCTACAATTTCTGAAACAATGTAGAAACAAGAAAATCATTCCTCCATTCTCAGATATAAGGGTTGGCTTCTTTATAAATCAAGATCTAGGTTTATTTATACTATGGTCAAAAGATTCTTCTCTCAAGGAACTATCGTTCATATTCTATCTTAGTCCTGATGATGGACCTCCTTTGGGGTTTGAAACATCGACAGAATAAAGGCAATACTGTGGATAATCCGGATCATGCTACTCTAGAAAACTACCACGGAAGATTGAAATCTAACAAAAGTGAAGAAATTGAAGTCATGCCACAAAGTGAAAGGAAATAAACAAAAAAAAAAAACTTTCTTCAAACCACCAAATATATAAAGAAAAGGATAATAATTATAAAACTAGATCTATAAATCTAAACATGAAATAAGAACTAAAAGAATTGAAAGGAATAACATAATCTTTGACCAAAGCAAATCCAAAACTCAAAACTCAACGAAATTCCCCAAACAAAAGCAACATATAAACCATTAGAATTTTCCTCGATATCAAAGCTAGACATATAAGTAGTTTCATGTACTTGAATGAGGCCATTGTTGCTTTGCTTTAATCTTATTAAATTATTTATTTATCATTTAGTACTAGTCATACACTATATATGTTAAAAAAAATGGGTCCCAACTTCATTTCCTGTCACAAATAAGAAACAAACAATGTAATGATTAAATATTAAACATCAATCATAAAATAACATGCATCAAAGAAATATAGCTACAATGTTACAATGAAAAATAAAAAAATACAGAACCTATTTGTACCTGAAATTGACATATAGTAATATTTCATGAACAATGGAACATGTATACCAAAATAAGAGTCCCCTCACATATATCGAATTAGATTACGTCGTAGGGTTTATCAATTTCCCAATACTCATCTTGGTCCTCATTTTATACATTGCAAACATTATCTTCTCCAAATGAATTGTCATTATGAACCTCTCAAACTTTATGTTATGCATCAAGTTCATTAGAGAAATTTGTTATATTTTTTTCTCCCCTTCTATCACAATTTGATCACCAAAGAGCTAGTTCTCTTTCATATGGAAAATTGTTAATGTGATACTTTGTTACATATAATCGTAAACATGCATCCATATGTTTATCAAGTTTTTTCCTCAAATTTGACTTCAAGAATGATAGTGCACTAAACATCTCTCATCCTCCATTAATCCTAAAATCATGGTTTGACAGAAATCTACTAATTTGAAATATTCTGATATGTTTTCTTGGAGATATTGGCTAGCACTTAAAGTAGTCCATAATATCATTATAACACCATTTTTATTAGTATTCTCCAAAACTGGATATTGATTCCACATTGTTTCAACAAAGCACCCACCTTGTTGACACAATTTTTATGAATCTAAAATACCTTCAATTTGTTCTCCATGTATCGAGACATTTGTGAAAAAGTGGTCTAAAAATTTTAATCTCTTTTGAAATTTAGCTTTTAAATTTCTTTGTCATTGACAGTTATTCCAATATTGAGGCTATATCTCACACATGGCCTCCAACAATTCAACTCGAGGAGATCGTTATCTTAGATTTGAATGATAGTGATATTGCAACTTCTATCAAATTTTGTCTCACTGTGTTGTGGCCAGCAACAACGCCCCTTCTTATTTAGTGTTATTACTAATACTAAATAAGTGGGGACCCTTAGTCAAAATTAAAAAAAATCAATCAGTGTTTGTATTTCCTTTTTTAATAAAACTTACCATCAAAAACTTAAGAAAATAGCCTTGAAAAACCTAAAGAAGCTAAAGTTTTATGATAAAGTAGAATTATTCCTTAGGAAATATCACATCGCAAAAGGATAATACGGTACCTCTTTGCAAGCTGAATTCTAAAATTGCGAGATCATGATACGAGACTACAAACATATATAGCACCGCATGCATCAAAGGATACTTATGCTCAAAACACTTTAAACTGCCAATATGCAATGGTGCATATCGCAAATTGCAAATCACAGGAAACAAATTAATGAAAATTGTCATATGCCACGCTCCTGCGATATCGCGATATTGCGATATTGCGATAGAGAAATTATGCAATATTGCGATAAAAGCAGAAATGTGATAGAACGATCATGCGATAATGCGATATTGTGAATTTGCAATATAGCAGGTAAGCGATATGGTGATTCTGCGATATTGCGAAGCAAATCGCAAAATCGCTTCATCACAGATCTTTCGGGCTCATTGTTCAAAAAATTATTTTCCATAAACCGAGGCCGGGTTATGCGCTTTAATGCTAATTAAATGAGTTAGTTGCCGATCAGTAATGAAATAGGGTTTTGTGTTTATCAAGAAGTCATTTCACATAAGGTGGTATATTTTATATGACTTCAGCATTCAAGACCTTCCCGTCACCTTTCTTATCATTACTCTCACTTTACTTGTAAATTGCAGGAACGAAGAGCAAAGAACGATACAAAGTAGTACACAGAACACTATGGGAAAGAAAGACAAAACCTGAGGTCTGAAGAAAAGGAAATGGCACCCTTGTATACAGACACCGCCTACAACCGAGACACTGGTATTGCTACCTGGGAAGGCATGTACAATCTACTTGAGGAAGAGAATCCCAAAGTAATGGAGGTCGAGGCTACTGCAAGCTCACATAGTTCTTCCGAGGCATCCATCATAAAACTTGCTTGTTCATTCTTACACAGGATAGCGACGAGGCCCAGAATTCTTCCATACAGAGACATGGTTAAATGGATACTAGATAGCATGGATATCAGAGATAGACAATTTAAGACTCAGGGTCAAGAGCTTACGAAATCTTTATTTTTACAAATTTTGAGCTTTATATACACTAAAAGAAAAGCGAAAAAGGCGAAAAATGCACCAGGGAAGCCCAGATCAAGAAACGGAGGCAGTTTCTGATGCGCGATTCACTGGGCAAAATTTCTTGAAAAGGAAAGCTTCTGAGTGCTCAGTCACTTGTAAGCCCAGAAATTTGTAAAAAATAACACTAAAGGCAGAATCAATCCAAAGGTTAACCAAGTTGAATTGGGATTGTTACTAGATGTACTTGGTAAAGCCACACAGCCAGTGGATGACTCTCAAGTGTATCATCAATTATGTCGAGAAGATAGTGGTAGCTCTTGCCAATTCTGTTTTTGCAGCACAGTTAAAATCGAAAATTGGTCAGTCGACTCTTCTCAAATAGATGCTTAATGCGTGCGACTTCAAGGAGCAGATATAGAAGTAGTTAGTAATTTTAATTTTAGATTCAGTTTTAGTTTTAATTTTGTTTTATTTTTGCGCAAAATGAGGACGGTCATTTAAACCGCATCCTACATTTTTGTAATAAGTTATTTTTGGATTTATTTAGTAGTATTTAAACCCTTCTCATGCATTTAGAGAAGGGTGTTGAAATTTGTCAAAAACTCATCCCCAGAAGATGCAATTTTGTACCCTTCGTCGAGGTTTTGATGAATGAATGGAACAAGATTTATCAATATCTGTATTTAATATTTGCTACTGTTATTGCATTTCTGTACTCTTAGTGGATGTTGGGTTACGAAGAGATAAATCATTATCGCTTGAAGCTAATGAGTAGGACTAGTTATAAATGTTACTTCTATCTCTTAACTATTTATGCCTTTGTGTTAAAAGTGATATTCAAGTTCACTTGTTTATATATTGATGTGTGAATGCTTAAGTTATCATTTGGCACTTTTGTACGGTGATAGCTATTTATTTATGCTTAATGTATGAATAGCTTATTATGCGATATGCCTTTCACAACTATTTCGTCTAACTTTTTATACAAAGTGGTTTATCTGTATTGAGTTCTTTTCTCATAACAGTTGAATGATCTTTATTACCAATTTTTATATAAAATCATTTTAGATCGCATAACAGAAGGATTACACCCCGGGTTAGTGTAGACTTAGATATTTCTACTATTAGAATACCATTGACATGTTGTTAGATTAGAGATAGAATTATAGCATTTCACTTAGGAACTTTTAGAATGGAAATATCAATTCTTCACACACACAAACATAAATTGGGAAACTGGTCCCATATCCCCAGTCGGACCCACTATGCCAAGTGGAAAAGGAGCTACTAACCAAGGATCGGATCGGGTGGGTATCCCCCTTGCTGTAGACCCGATTTTTTAGGCTTCAACATATTTGGCGCTAGAAGGAGGGCCACAAACTGTCAATGGCAAGTAAGTCCAAATCTAAATACCATTCTGAGAGTAAATCGCCCTCACCATCTGCCCCGAACTCTCCATTGCATCTAGAATCTTTAAATCTAGAGCCAGAAGTCACTGGAGCAACAGTCACTGCTATAAACCTTGAAATTTCAGAAAAATCTACTACTGAACCTGCTGAAGTTGAATCTTTGATTCACAAACTTCATTGATTTTCTATATCTCCTCAAAAATCTGATAAATCTCAAGGCAGCGTGACTTTGCAATATAACCCTGCTCATCCTCTTACTAGATTAAAGAGTGGAAAGTTTGGTGTTCATCCAACCGAATTACCTCTACCTACAAGGAAGAGAGCAAGGAAATCTCCTAAAGTGTCAGATAGTGACACTCTTTCATCATCACCATCCATCTCAACCTCTTCACTGCAAAGTCAACCATCCACCCCTCCACTTCAAATCATTGTCCATTAATCCACCAATGCTTCCACATCTCCTTCTCAATCATCTGGAATCATAATATCCTCATCTTCTCAACCACAGGGATCATTTTCTGCACTTTTCTTTGTTACTAGTTCAGTGATGGCCCATTCTCCATGGAATAACCCAGGGGTAGTCTTAATGCCTACGCCCTTGAGTCGGTTACCGGCCCATCCTGAAAAATGGCTGCCTAAGTTTGATCCTAAGGCAGGCATGCTAGCGGAAGAACATATAAATAACTTTATGTTATCCATAAATCTTAATGGAGTTACCAATGAAGACACTGTTGTTCGACTTTTTCCTTATACTCTGCAAGGAACAGCCACGTCATGGTACTTCTCATTACTGTCTGGATCTATTACTAGTTGGGAGATTTTCCAAGAACAATTCTTGACTAAGTTTGGTGCTGATAGGTCCATGGCAACATTGATCAATGACCTGTCTAATCTTAGGGCCGAGACAAAAGAACCTATCAAAGATTTCAATTTACATTTCAATAAAATCTTAAATAAAATCCCTGTTGCTTCCCATCCTAGCGAAGAAGTGTGAAGTGAATGGTACATTACTGCTTTACCATCAAACATAGCGATCTTTGTTGATAGGGCTAACAAAACAACTTTAGTTGAAAATATGAAAGAAGCAATAGCAGTAGAGAAACGTATTATGGCCTTAGAAAAGAAAATGCAATAGAAGAATGAAAATATAAGAAGGTTTCTTTCAAGGAAGATCCCAAGAAAAAACAATCGATTTACAAGGATTGCAAAAAGTTTTGAAGACTATGTCTAACGAGATGGTTGACATTAAGAAATAAGTGGTAGAAATTCTAAAAATCCATACATACCTTTTAAAAGAAACCCTTCAACCGATTCCAAACCCCCTAATGCTATTACAAGTGTTGAATCCGAAGAAGAAGAAGAGAAAATTCCTACTGAGGAACATATCGATGAAGAAGAAGTTGTAGAGTTACAAGGTATGTGGGATTTCATCCTCCCATATGAAGAGGATCAAGAGGCATCCCTGGTTAGTACTCGTAGCCGAAATCAACTTGATCCTCCTCAACTTACCCCTAAGCCAAAATGCGCAAGCTCAATGACTAAGGATAAGGGTGTAGCCAAGAAAACGACACCTAAAGTGACTCAAACCAACCCACTCCAAAAAGGCTCATCAACTACATCTAAAATACTGATCGTTTTGGATGAAATGGAGTAGAATATTGTAGAAGACATGAAAAAAACTAGGGCCAATATCACGCTTTACGAATTGAGCAAGTTAAAACACCAGCAAAAGGTACTTTTGAAAGAATTACATGTTGTACCAGTTGCACCTTTGCCCGCCGCTATAATTTCTCAAGCTTCCCATGACATGGAAAGACCTCCAACTAATGCGATGAAAAAAGTTGATCCAAACGATAGCACCTTAATTGGAGGAAGATTGAGATCCCATACTCCCCCATTTCTTCTTACTTATGAAATTTTCAGTAAAAATTTGCATAATTGCTTAGTGGATTCTAGAGCTTCATCGAATATTTTACCAAAGTCAATATGTGCAAAATTGAACGTTCAACCACAAAAATCAGTTCTACGGATAGTTCAATTAGATCGATCGCAAGTCAAAGTGATTGGCGAATTAAATCAGGTCACCATAAGGCTGTCATCCAACCCAAAGGTATGTTAAGTTATCGACATTTTAGTTGTTGATATTCGAGAATTTTATGGCTTAATTCCTAGCAGAGATTGGTCAGAAAAACTTCATGGATACTTTGCAACTGACTGGTCACACATGTGGCTCCCTTGCATTGGTAAACCAAATCAGATAAAAGTTGAGCAGGAAAGACACAGAAATACATAGTAACAGAACTTGAGGGAGAAAATGAACCAGTAGCATATAATATAACATCATAGGCAACTATTCAGTAGATTATATCCTAGGAAATTTTAATGCTCATACTTCACCTTACTTAGAACATTATGTTTTATCTCAAATAGAAAATTTCTCTCAAACAGATAATTCTAAATGTATTAATTTTTGAGATAATCCTATAAATTAATCTTTATTTTGGAAATTATTTTTTGACGGTTCTAAGTCTAACGAAAGAGTAGGAGCAGGATGCGTGTTAATAAGTCCAGAGGGAGATAAAACTATGCTAACCTGCAAATTCGAATTTGATTGCACCAACAACATCGCAAAATACGATGCTTTAGTCCAAGGATTGTACAAAGCAATTGGATTAGATGTCAAATATCTTCAATTTTTCGAAGATTCTGAAATTGTATTAGACAGGTACATAATACTATACATTGTGTATCAGGTCATTTAAAACATTACCAATCTTTAGTTCAAGATCTGACTGAACACTTTATAGCATTTAATATTTCATCAATTCTCAGACTCCGGAATCGTAGTGCAGACCTCTTAGCCAACGTAGCTTCCAAACTCATTCCTTTAGAAGATTTTAGCCCTGATTGATTTTCAATTGAATTAATTTTTAGACCATCTATTCCTGATAACATTACCAATTGGAGGATTTTCAATGACGATCCTGATATCATGGGTTTCCTCACATCTGAAGGATCGTATACCAATCAAATAATTGATGAAGACCAACATGACCAACAATTACAACAGGATAGCATTAACAATGCCATACCTAAGTCAGTATTCAAGTTAGAAGATATTTATGATTTGAAAGATCGGTTTAAAATCTACCAATTCAAAACTCCAAAGCTCAACCTTGAATTATGAATTAGTAAATCTAGGAACTGATACCAAACCACAGAATATCAATCTAGGCCTTGGTCTAGCTCTTGAAGAAAAATTAGCATATATTCATCTCTTGAGACAATACAAAAGTGTCTTTGCTTGGAATTATGATGAACTCAAAATGTACGACACATCCATCATCCAACATACTATTCCAATGATAGACAATGAAAAACCTGTCCAACAAAAATTGAGAAAGATCCATCCCAATCTAGAAAACCAGATCAAATCTGAACTCAATAAGTTACTGAAAGCCAAAATAATTTAGTCCAGTTCAACATTCCAAATGGGTTTCCAATATGGTCCCTATTAGAAAGAAAAATGGATATATTAGAATCTACACTGACTTTCGAAATCTTAACAAAGCCTACCAAAAGGACAATTTTCCTTTGCCTCCCATGGAACAAATACTGCAGGCGGTCGCAGGCTCGGAATTGATGTCTTTCTTGGATGGATTCTTAGGATACAATCAAGTATTGGTACATCCTGATGATCAATTTAAAACCATATTTAGAACTAAATGCGGCACATACGCATATCAAAAGATGCCATTTGGTCTGATTAATGCTGGTGCCACATTTCAGAGAGCTATGGACATCGCATTCAAGGGGTTAGTTAACAAATCAGTTGTAATCTATTTGGATGAATAACCATATAAGCCAAGAAATGAAACAATCATCTTAGAGATTTAAAACAGATCTTCCAACATTGTCAAAGGTATGGAATTTCACTTAACCCGAAAAAATCTTTTTCCGCATTAAGTGAAGGAAAACTTCTCGGATTCATAGTGTCAAAATCTGGAATTCACATTGATCTTGACAGAATCAAGGAGATTTCCACAGTCCCTCTACCTCACAACATGAAATCCATGCAATCGTTTCTTGGCCAGATTAATTTTGTAAAGAGATTTGTTCCAAATTTTCCAAGAATTTTGTCTCCTTTACAAGAAATGATTAAAAAGAACTAAAACTTTAAATGGGGCCAAGACGAACATGAGGCATTCAATCTGATCAAACAACAAATCATTAATGCTCCATCTTTAGCAACTCCAAATTTTTCCAATCCTTTTATTTTATATACATTTCCTTTAGATAGGTCATATGCTGCGATACTCACTCAAGTAAATCAAGAAAAAGTAGAAGCCCCAATTGCTTTTTCTAGTTCCAATTTACAAGGGGCTGAGTTGAATTATTCAGATGTGGAGAAACAAGCTTATATTGCTTTCAAAGCAATTAAGTATTTCACACCTTTTCTACTCAAAACACATACAAAAATCATAGTACCGTTTCCAACGGTAAGAATCCTCTAGTACAGAAGGATGTGGGAGAGAAAAGAGCCAATTGGGTTACTACCTTACAGGAATATGACATAGAAATCAAACCAGCAAGTATTGTAAAAGGTCAAGGCTTTGGCAAAATGCTAGCCGGAACATCGCTGATGTTCGAAATTCCATCTGCAGAGATACAAATGTACGAGGTAAGCCTAAACGATGTTGAGTCATTATATGCTGATATCATTTATTATCTAAAGAATGGATACGCTCCTTCAAACCTCGATCATACTAAGAAAAGAGCTCTAAGATTGAAATCCAAACAATATCAGCTCATGAATGATGTTCGTTTTAGAATAAATTATGATTTTGTTCTCCTTAGATGTCTTGAGAAATATGAAGCTGAAAAAGTCTTGTAGGAACTCCACGATGGGCCAGCAGGCAGACACTACGCTGGAGATGCTACTGCTCATAAAATCTTACGCACAGGCTATTACTGGCCCACATTATTCAAAGACTCACACAACTACGTGAGGAAATGTCAAGTCTGTCAAACCGCTGCTGGGAGACAAAAGAAACCATCATTGCCACTGCAACCAGTTAACATTGAGTAGCCTTTCAATCAGTGGGGATTGGACATAATAGGTGAGATCATTCCTCACTCTTCTAAACAACATAGATATATCCTTACAGCAAAAAATTACTTTACTAAATGGGTAGAAGCAGTTCCACTCAAGACGGATAATGCTGAAAATATCATCGAGTTCATAGATCAGTTCATCATCACCAGGTTTGAGTTTCCTTTTGCTTTAATGTTTGATAATGCATCATATTTTTCTAGAAATGCGATGACTGAATTTGCACTCAAAAGTGTTTTCAAGCTTAAATACTTTACCAATTATTACCCACAGGGAAATGGATTAGTTGAATCTACAAATAAGAACTTAATCAGGGTTATTAAGCGAACCATTGACCAAAACCATAAAAATTGGCACAAATCATTAATATATGCTTTATGGGCAAACCAGATAACTCAGAAAGCCTCCATTGACACTTCCCCCTTCAATTTAGTTTATGGGAAAGAAGTGGTTCTTCCAACTCATTTCACAATTCACTCTTTAGCACTAATTCAATACATTGATGAAGCACCAACTTCTTCCTTACAACTAAGGCAACTGGAAATAATTAAGTTGGAAGAACAACGAGAACAGGCTAAAATAACTCACGCTCATCATCAAGCATTAGTAAAAGCCTCTTTTGATTCTAACATGATATCCATAAAAGATTTTCAGATGGGAGATCTAGTTTTAAAATGGGACAAGGCTCATGAGGAAAAAGGGAAACATACAAAATTTCAACGAATGTGGCTTGGCCCTTTTCAAATCATAGAAGTCATAGGTCCATCTACTTTTATGTTACAGGATTTAATAGGAAAAAGAGATTCTTTACTTGTTAACGGACGGCTCCTCAAAAATTATTTTCCATAGGAGATCATTCTTCTATTTTGTAGAATAGTTGTTTTAGTTTCATAATAAAACCGGTTGTAAATGGTTACATTTGAGATACATGAAAAAGAAACAAATTCTCTTTTATAATTTGTTTTTCCACTTGTATAAATAGAGTTCTTTTTAGAAAATTGATCATTACTATTGAAAGATATAGTTAAAATCTCTAGGCCTAGAAATGATACTAGTTTCAACTTTATAAATTTTGATAAAAAACAACTTTTAGTGGGAAACTGTTTTGTATCAGTTCAGTAAAAGGTATCAATAATAAAACGAAGATTCTCTGTAGAAAATATCTTTCCAAAAACTCTATTATTGTCGTCCAGAGCCATCTTAAGAAAATAATGATCTCCTCCCCACTTAGGAAACTTCAACGTTCAGGGAATGATCCAATGATACACTTTAACATCAGTAAGAGATCTCATCACAAGCCGGCTTATCATGATCATAGATATTATAGCTTGCTGAATTTGCGTATACTGCATACCACAACAGCTCAATGACTCAAGATTGTTGCAATCAAAAGACAAGGGGTCTCATCACGAGCCTGCTTGTTCAACAAAGTTATAAATCAGCGAATGACTATGTTATAAATTGGCTACCAAACCAAAACATTGTTCTTTAAGGATAAAAAAAGAAAATGAAAGCAACAAGTGTAGAAATGGATTTCTCTTTGAAAATTGTAAATTTCTCTAAGTCGGATACAAGATCATTGCTAGGTAACGAGTAACCTTGTCAAGGATATAAACGCTTGCTGACAGCAAAGGCTTTACCTACGACAAATGAGCATATCCAAAACTGATTTACAGAGAAGGCTTTGTTTTTATCTATATAAACCAAGTAATGACTGATATAGATACAAGGACTAGCTTGAGGGAGTAAATAATCAAAGTTGGAAATAGAAGAAACAAAATATCATTGATAGGTAAAAGTATAATGTACTTCATCTTTCTATAATAAAGTTTAATTTTCTGGAAAATTTTATGTTTTGGAAGTTTAGAAAATTCAAAAGAAAAGCAGAGATAACTGGTTCTTCCAAGTGAATCGCCAATTGTTGTGGCCAGCAACAACCCCCCTTCTTATTTAGTGTTATTACTAATACTAAATAAGTGGGGACCCTTAGTCAAAATTTAAAAAAATCAATTAGTGTTTGTATTTCCTTTTTTAATAAAACTTACCATCAAAAACTTAAGAAAATACCCTTGAAAAACCTAAAAAAGCTTAAGTTTTATGATAAAGTAGAATTATTCCTTAGGAAATATCGCATCGCAAAAGGATAATAGGGTACCTCCTTGCAAGCTGAATTCTAAAACTGCGAGATCACGATACGGGACTACAAACATATATCGCATCGCATGCATCAAAAGCTACTTATGCTAAAAGAACTTTAAACTGCCAATATGTGATGGTGCATATCGCAAATCGTAGTAAACAAATTAATGAAAATTGTCATATGCCATGCTCCCGCGATATCGCGATAATGCGATATTGCGATAGAGCAATTATGCGATATTGCGATAAAAGCGGTAATGTGATAGAACGATCATGTGATAATGCGATATTGTGAATTTTTGATATAGCAAGTAAGCGATATGGTGATTCTGCGATGTTGAGATCTGCGATATTGCGAAGCAAATCACAAAATCGCTTCATCATAGATCTTTCAGGCTCATTGTTCAAAAAAGTATTTTCCATAAAGTGAGGCCCGGTTATGCACTTTAATGCTAATTAAATGAGTTAGTTGCCGATCATTAATGAAATAGGTTTTTGTGCTTATCAAGAAGTCATTTCACGTAAGGTGGTATATTTTATATGACTTCAGCATTTAAGACTTTCCTGTCACCTTCCTTATCATTATTCTCACTTCACTTATAAATTGCAGGAACAGAGAGCAGAGAACTATACAAAGCATTACGCAAAATACTATGGGAAAGAAAGGCAAAACCCTGAGCTGTCAAGAAAAGGGAATGACACCCTTGTATACAGATACCGCCTACAACCGAGACACTAGTATTGCTACCTGGGAAGGAACATACAATCTACTTGAGGAAGAGAATCCCAACATAATGGAGGTCGAGGCTACTATAGGCTCACATAGTTCTACTGAGGCATCCATCACAGAACTTTCTTGTTCATTCTTACACAGGATAGTGGCGAGGCCCAGAATTCTTCCATACACAGACATGGTTAAATGGATACTAGATAGCACAGATATCAGAGATAGACAATTTAAGACTCAGGGTCAAGAGCTTACGGAATCATTATTTTTACATATTTTGAGCTTTATATCCACTAAAAGAAAAAGCGCAAGAGGCAACAAATGCACCAAGGAAGCCTGGACCAAGAAATGGAGGCAGTTTATCACTGGGCAAAATTTCTTGAAAAGGAAAGCTTCTGAGTGCTCAGTCACCTGTAAGCCCAGAAAATTGTAAAAAAGAAAACTAAAGGTAGAATCAATCCAAAGGTTAACCAAGTTGAATTGGAATTGTTACTGGATGTACTTGGTAAAGCCACACAGCCAGTGGATGACTCTCAAGTGTATCATCAATTCTGCCGAGAAGATGGCGCCAGCTCTTGCCAATTTTGTTTTCGCAGCACAGCTAAAATTGGAAATCAGTCAGTCGACTCTTCTCAAATAGATGTTGAACGCGTGCGACTTCAAGGAGCAGATATAGAAGTAGTTAGTAATTTTAATTTGAGATTCAGTTTTAATTTTAATTTTGTTTTATTTTTTCCCAAAGTGAGGATGGTCATTTAAGTCGCATCCTACATTTTTGTAATAAGTTATTTTTAGATTTAGTTAGTAGTATTTAAATCCTTCTCATGCATTTAGAGAAGGGTCCTGAAATTTGTCAAAAACTCATCCCCAAAACATGCACTTTTGTACCCTCTGTGGAGGTTTTAATGAATGAATGGAACAATATTTATCAATATTTGTATTAAATATCTGCTATTGATGTTGCATTTTTATACTCTCAGTGGATGTTGGGTTACGAAGAGATAAATCATTATCGCTTGAAGCTCATAAGTAGGACTAGTTATAAATGGTAATTTTATCTCTTAACTATTTTTGCCTTTGTGTTAAAAGTGATATTCAAGTTCAGTTGTTTATATATTGATGTGTGAATGCTTAAGTTATCATTTGGTAGTTTTGTACGGTGATAGCTATTTATTTATGCTTAATGTATGAATAGCTTATTATGCGATATGCCTTTCACAATTGTTTCATATAACTTTTTATATGAAGTAGTTTATCTATATTGAATTCTTTTCTCATAAGAGTTGAATGATCTTTATTACGAATTGTTATCTAAAATCATTTTAGATCACATAATAGAAGGATTACACCCTGGGTTAGTGTAGACTTAGATATTTCTGCTTATTAGAATACCATTTACATGTTGTTAGGTTAGAGTTAGAATTATAGCATTTCACTTAGAAACTTTTAGAAGGGAAATATCAATTCTTCACACACACACATAAATTGGGAAACTGGTCCCATATCCCTAGTCAGACCCATTATACCAAATGGAAAAGCAGCTACTAACCAAGGTCTAGACCGGGCGGGTATCCCCCTTGTTGTAGACCTGATTTTCGGGGCTTCAACATATTTGGCTCTAGAAGGAGGGCCACAAACTGTGAATTGCAAGTAATTCCAAATCTAAATACCATTCTGAGAGTAAATCACCCTCACCATCTCCCCTGACTTCTCCATTACATTTAGAATCTTTAAATCCAGAGCCAGAAGTCGCTGGAGCAATAGCCGCTACTACAAACCCTGACATTTCAGAAAAATCTACTATTGAACCTCCTTAATTTGAATCTTTGATTCAAAAAAATTAGTGATTATCTATATCTCCTCAAAAATCTGATAAGTCTCAAGGCAGCGTGACTTTGGAATATAACCTTGCTCATCCTCTTACCAGATTAAAGAGTGAAAAGTTTGGTGTTCAGTGAACTGAATTACCTCTACCTACAAGGAAGAGAGCAAGGAAATCTCCTAAAGGGTCAGATAGCGAGACTCTTTCATCATCATCATCCATCTCAACCTCTTCATTGTTAAGTCAACCATCCACCCCTCCACTTCAGATCATTGTCCATCAGTCCACCGATGCTTCCACATCTCCTTCTCGATCATCTGGAATCGTAATATCCTCATCTTCTCAACCACAGGGATCATTTTCTGCACTTTCCTCTGTTAGTAGTTCAACGATGGCCCAATATCCATGGAATAACCCAGGGGTAGTCTTAATGCCTGCACCCTTGAGTCAGTTACCGACCCATCCTGAAAAATTGCTGCCTAAGTTTGATCCTAAGGCAGGCATGCTAGTGGAAGAACGTATAAATAACTTTATGTTATCCATAAATCTTAATGGAGTTACCAATGAAGACACTGTTGTTTGACTTTTTCCTTATACTCTACAAGGAACAACCAGATCATGGTACTTCTCATTACTGTCTGGATCTATTACTAGTTGGGAGATTTTCCAAGAACAATTCTTGACTAAGTTTGGTTATGATAGGTCCACGGCAACATTGATCAACAACCTGTTTAACCTTAGGGACGAGATAAAAGAAACTTTCAAATATTTCAATTTACGTTTCAATAAAATCTTAAATAAAATCCCTGCTGCTTCCTAACCTAGCGAAGAAGTGCAAAGTGAATGGTACATTATTGCTTTACCATCAAACATAGCAATCTTTGTTGATAGGGCTAACAAAACAAATTTAGTTGAAAATATGAAAGAAGCAATAGCAGTAGAGAAACGTATTATGGCCTTAGAAAAGAAAAATGCAATAGAAGAATGAAAATCTAAGAAGGGTTCTTTCAAGGAAGATCCCAAGAAAAAACAATTGAAAGATCCATTCGATTTAGAAGGATTGCAAAAAGTTTTGAAGACTATGTCTAACGAGATGGTCGACATTAAGAAACAAGTGGCAGAAACTTCTTCTAAAAATCCATACATACCTCTTAAGAGAAACCCTTCGACCAATTCCAAACCCCCTAATGCTATTACAACTGTTGAATCTGAAGAAGAAGAAGAAGAGGAATTCCTACTGAGGAACATATCGATGAAGAAGAAGTTGTAGAGTTACAAGGTATGTGGGATTTCATCCTCCCAAATGAAGAGGATCAAGAGGCATCCCTGGTTAGTACTCGCAGCAGAAATCAACTTGGTCCTCCTCAACCTACCCCTAAGCCAAAAAGCATAAGCTCAATGACTAAGGATAAAGTCGCAGCCAAGAAAATGACACCTAAAGCGACTCAAACTAGCCCACTCCAAACAGACTCATCAAATCCATCTAAAACGCTGATCGTATTGGATAAAATGGAGTATAATATCATAGAAGACATGAAAATGACTAGGGCCAATATCACTCTTTACGAATTGAGCAAGTTAAAACACCAGCAATAGGTACTTTTGAAAGAATTACATGTTGTACCAGTTGCACCTTTGCCCACTGCTGTAATTTCTCAAGCTTCCCATGACATGGGAAGACCTCCAACTAATGATATGAAAAAAGTTCATCCAAACAATATCGCCTTAATTGGAGGAAGATTGAGATCCCATACTCCCCCATTTCTTCTTACTTATGAAATTTTCAATGAAAATTTGCATAACTGCTTAGTGGATTTTTGAGATTCATCGAAAAATCAATATATGAAAAATTGAATGTTCAACCACAAAAATCAGCTTTAAACATAGTTCAATTAGATCGATCGCAAGTCGAAGTGATTCGCGAATTAAATCAGGTCACCATATGGTTGTCATCCAACCCAAAGGTATGTCAAGTTATCGACATTTTAGTTGCTGATATTCCAGAATTTTATGGCTTAATTCTTAGCAGAGATTGGTCAAAAAAACTTCATGGATACTTTGCAACTGATTGGTTGCACATGTGGCTCCCTTACAATTGTAAACCAAATCAGATAAAAGTTGAGCGGGAAAGACATCAAAAATACATAGTAACAGAACTCGAGGGAGAAAATGAACCAATAGCATATAATTCTAACATCATAGGAAACTATTTAGTAGATTCTTTCCTAGGAAATTTTAATGCTCATACTTCACCTTACTTAGAACATTGTTTTTTATCTCAAATAGAAAATTTCTCTCAAACAGATAATTCTAAATGTATTAATTTTTTAGATAATCCTGTAAATAAATCTTTATTTTGGAAAAAAAAAATTGACGGTTCTAAGTCTAACGAAGGAGCAGGAGCAGGATGCGTGTTAATAAGTCCAGAGGGAGATAAAACTATGCTAACCTGTAGACTCGAATTTGATTGCACCAACAACATCGCAGAATACGAGGCTTTAGTCCAAGGATTGTACAAAACAATCGGATTAGATGTCAAATATCTTAAAGTTTTCAAAGATTCTGAAATTGTAATTAGACAGGTACATAATACTATACATTTTCTATCATTTAAAGCATTACCAATATTTAGTTCAAGATCTGACTGAACACTTTATAGCATTTAATATTTAATCAATTCCCAGACTCCAGAATGCTAGTGCAGACCTCTTAGCCAACGTAGCTTCCAAAGTCATTCCTTCAGAAGATTTTAGCCCTAATCGATTTTCAATTGAATTAATTTTTATACCATCTATTCCTGATAACATTACCATTTGGAGGATTTTCAACGACGATCCTGATATCATGAGTTTCCCCACATCTGAAGGATCCTATACCAATCAAATAATTGACGAAGACCAACATGACCAACAATTACAATAGGATAGCATTAACAATGCCATACCTAAGTCAGTAGTCAAGTTAGAAGATCTTTATGATTTGAAAGATCGATTTAAAAGATTTACCAATTCAAAACTCCAAAGTTAAACCTTAAATTATGAATTAGTAAATCTAGGAACTGATACCAAACTACAGAATATCAATCTAGGCCTTGGTCTAGCTCTTGAAGAAAAATTGGCGTATTTTCGTCTCTTGAGAAAATACAAAAGTGTCTTTGCTTGGAATTACGATGAACTCAAAACGTATGACACATCCATCATCCAACATACTATTCCAATGATAGATAATGAAAAACATGTCCAACAAAAATTGAGAAATATCCATCCCAATCTAGAAAACCAGATCAAATCTAAACTCAATAAGTTACTGAAAGCCAAAATAATTTTTCCAGTTCGACATTCCAAATGGGTATCCAATATGGCCCTTGTTAGAAAGAAAAATGGAGATATTAGAATCTACATTGACTTTTGAAATATTAAAAAAGCCTGCCAAAAGGACAATTTTGCTTTGCCTCCCATGGAACAATTACTGTAGGCGATCGCAGGCTCAGAATTGATGTCCTTCTTGGATGGGTTCTCAGGATACAATCAAGTATTGGTACATCCTGATCATCAATTAAAAACCACATTCCAAACTAAATGGGGCACATACGCATATCAAAAGAAGCCATTTGGTCTGATTAATGCTAGTGCCACATTTCAAAGAGCTATGGACATCGCATTCAAGGGGTTAGTTAATAAATCAGTGGTAATCTATTTGGATGATATAACCGTATATTCCAAGAAACGAAACAATCATATTAAATATTTAAAACAAATCTTCCAACGTTGTCAAAGGTATAGAATTTTACTTAACCTGAAAAAATCCTTTTTCGCATTAAGTGAAGGAAAACTTCTTGGATTCATAGTGTCAAAATCTGGAATTCACATTGATCCTAACAGAATCAAGGAGATTTCCACAGTCCCTCTACGTCACAACAAGAAATCCATGCAATCTTTTCTTGGCCAGATTAATTTTGTAAAGAGATTTGTTACAGATTTTTCAATAATCGTGTCTCCTTTACAAGAAATGATTAAAGAGAACTCAACTTTAAATGGGGCCAAGATGAACATGGGGCATTCAATCTGATCAAACAATCAATCATTAATGCTCCATCTTTAGCAACTCCAAATTTTTCCAATCCTTTTATTTTATATACATTTGCCTCTAATAGGTCATATGCTACGATACTCACTCAAGTAAATCAAGAAAAAGTAGAAGCCCCAATTGATTTTTTCAGTTCCAATTTACAAGGGGCTGAGTTGAATTATTCAGACGTGGAGAAACAAGCTTATGTTGTTTTCAAAGAAATTAAGTATTTCAGACCTTTTCTACTAAAAACACATACAAAAATCATAGTACTGTTTCCACCGGTAAGACATCTTCTAGTACAGAAGGATGTGGGAGAGAAAAGAGCCAATTGAGTTACTGCCTTACAGGAATATGATATAGACACCACCTGCAACCAAGACGCTGGTATTGCTACATGGGAAGGCATGTATGATCTACTTGAGGAAGAGAATCCCATAGTAATGGAGGTCGAGGCTACTGCAGGCTCACATAGTTCTTCTGAGGTGTCCATCAGAAAACTTGCTTGTTCATTCTTACACAGGATAGCGGTGAGGCCCAGAATTCTTCCATACATAGACATGGTTAAATGGATACTAGATAGCACGGATATCAAGGATATACAATTTAAGACTCAGGGTCAAGAGCTTACGGAGTCATTATTTTTACAAATTTTGAGCTTTATATCCACGAAAAGAAAAAGCACAAATGGCAAAAAACGCACCAGGGAAGCCCGGATCAAGAAACGGAGGCAGTTTCTGATCGCGCATCGCTGGGCGAAATTTCTTGAAAAGGAAAGCTTCTAGGTGCTCAATCACTTGTAAGACCAGAAATTTGTAATAAAGAACACTAAAGGCAGAATCAATCCAAAGGTTAACCAAGGTTAATTGGGATTGTTACTGGATGTACTTGGTAAAGCCACGCAGCCAGTGGATGACTCAAGTGTATCATCAATTCTGCCGAGAAGATGGCACCAGCTCTTGCCAATTCTGTTTTTGCAGCATAGCTAAAATCAAAAATTAGTCAGCCGACTCTTCTCAAACAAATGCTGAACGCGTGTGACTTCAAGGAGCAGATACAGAAGTAGTTAGTAATTTTAATTTTAGATTCAGTTTTAGTTTTAATTTTGTTTTATTTGTGCCGAAAGTGTGGATGGTCATTTAAACCACATCCTACATTTTTGTAATACATTATTTTTAGATTTAGTTAGTAGTATTTAAACCCTTCCCACACATTTAGAGAAGGATCTTGAATTTTTTCAAAAACTCATCCCCATAACATGCACTTTTGTACCCTCTGTGGAGGTTTTGATGAATGAATGGAACGGGATTTATCAATATCTGTATTTAATATCTGCTACTGATGTTGCACTTCTGTACTCTTAGTGGATGTTGGTATGAAGAGATAAATCATTATCGCTTGAAGCTCATGAGTAGGACTATTTATAAATGGTACTTCTATCTCTTAACTATTTATGCCTTTGTGTTAAAAGTGATATTCAAGTTCAATTGCTTATATATTGATGTGTGAATTCTTAAGTTATCATTTGGCACTTTTGTATGGTGATAGCTATTTGTTTATGCTTAATGTATGAATAGCTTATTATGCGATATGCCTTTCACAACTGTTTCCTCTAACTTTTTATGCGAAGTGGTTTATCTGTATTGAATTATTTTCTCATAACAGTTGAATGATCTTTATTGCCAATTGTTATTTGAAATCATTTTAGATCGCATAACAAAAGGATTACACCCTGGGTTAGTGTAGACTTAGATATTTCTGCTTATTAGAATACCATTTACATGTTGTTAGATTAGAGTTAGAATTATAGCATTTCACTTAGGAACTTTTAGAACGGAAATATCAATTCTTCACACGCACACACACATAAATTGGGAAACTGGTCCCATATCCCTAGTCGGACCCACTATACCAAATGGAAAAAGAGCTGCTAACCAATGTCTGGACCGATTGGGTATCCCCCTTGTTGTAGAACCGATTTTTGGGGCTTCAACACACTAAAATCACAATATTATCAAATAGGTCTCTTCACGTGGGGCACTCTTTAGTGATTCATCCCATCTTACTAATATAATGAAAGTGAACCATATACCCCCACACTGTGATACATATTAACCCTTTTTCAACGAACATAAAAAAATAAAAATAAAATAAAAAATAAATACTTTCTATATTGATGATCTTAGTCCAACTTGTAAACTATCGACCAGTATAAGACTCTAGCATCATATAAAAATTATCCAATGCAAGGCATGCTAAATCCTTTGCATTTGTGTATTCTGCAATATACATTATGTGATTCTAAGATATTTTTATTAAGACATTCATTTCATGTAGTATAGGAATTATTCTAGGTAATGTCAATAATTTCTTTATAAAAGCTAGTTGAAAAGGAAGATCTTGAGATTTGTCTACAATTTAGCAATTTTTATACATCAACCTTACCAAATATTTGAACTCACTAAATAGTCTTTGATGTTCTCCATTCAATGAGATTCATCTTGTATCAACATCTTTCAAACGTATTTTTCCATCCATAACACCATTTTCAAATTATTGAAACTCTAAAAATCGTTTGGGACTATGAGAAAAGTCTGCATGAGTCTCACATACAAGAAATTCAACTTTTGAAACTGATGGAAACTTTCTTACTGTTTTAAATGAAAGATTGATCCTATGATCCATACAATGAATATTAAGAATATATGGTGAAGTATATAATTTTAGTCTAACAAAAAGGCCACCCCTTTGTCCTTGCATTACCGATGCTCCATCTACTCCAACAGAAACCAACTTTTTTGCAATCATTAAATGATCCATACCACTTTCCATCAAACTACTAAGAACAAATTCATAAATATTTTTAGTTGTAGAATTATCTGTCATATTTTAAATCCCAAGTAGATAGGAATGCCTAATGTGGTCATTAACAATATAAATTTCCATGTAAATCCATGAAGTACTATCTATAGTTGCAACCTCATCCAAAGACAATGCCAAAAACCTAGAATTTGTGATCTTTTTCAAATCATTCTTTTCTACTTTAGTTAGATATCTTGCCCATTCCCAACCACTAGTTACATACCAATGCAAAGATGGGAATTTTAATGGTTGAAGGAAAGATGGATATTTCATGTGATCTTGATAATTTTTCATAGGACGATGTCTAGATAAGATGTGAAATACAATACTCAATTGTATTTTCTTGGATAACAAACTTATTTCCAATGTGACTCTTTTGAAATAGAGATATGATGGTTCCTCCACTTGCCTCAAGTTTTCTCTTACTTATTCAATATTTATTTAATTCTTCTACATAATGGATATGTCGACTTTCCTCAGAAGATTTCGATTTGAGAATATATCTCTCTTCACCATTTACATTTTTATTTTCATACACCTTTCCTACATGCTTTTGTATTGTATTTAGCTTCATATGAAATTTCCCTACCTTTATCATTTGTAAGAGGTATTGCTTCAATAAATAGAAAACTTGAGACCCATTATTCTTGGAATTGTCTCCCCATGGTCCACTGGCCTTTTTTCCTTTTTCATGAATGGATTGTGTCACCTTCCAAGGAAAAATATTCAATATTTTCATCGCCAGTTTCTATTTAAACTACATTTATCTCACACTAATCACTTTAGGAAACTATTCGTTCATCCATCATATGGACATCAGATGCATTTTCACAACAATTAAGATCTCTCTCAGTAACAAATTTCTCAAAGGAGCTTGAAGCATGTAGAGAATGTGTATTCTTGGATAGAGGCTTTTGAAAGAATGATATACATCCATTTTCCTTGACAGTTTCTTCCAATGATTATGTTTTGACATCTCACTGAATATTCCACAAGTAAAACTTCAAATCGATCTAGAAACTTGCATCAATAGTTTCGAAGAGTTGAGAATTACTAAATTTGTGGGTAGTATTCAAAATATGATATATGGAATATTTCAAAAGTA
The DNA here is from genome assembly GCA_031772625.1 of Pinus tabuliformis. Taxonomy (NCBI): domain Eukaryota; kingdom Viridiplantae; phylum Streptophyta; class Pinopsida; order Pinales; family Pinaceae; genus Pinus; species Pinus tabuliformis. The sequence continues at coordinate 1,164,888,660 of CM062817.1, read as the reverse complement.
CATATGAATAAAAAAGGATTTCATCATACTCCATAAAATTAAACATCAATTAAAGAGCCACTATACATTCTATGCCCCGTTTTCATTTTTGTCATTAGCATTTATGTAAAATGAAGAAGAGAAGTGGTCTTAAAGTTTGGTTATTTTATGGTAGAGTTTTGTTGGTGATAAGAAGTGGTGACAAAAGAATTACATAGATAGGTAAAAAGTAAATTGGAGGCATGAGGTGGATGGACTCATGTTATCTCATCCCTTAATGGTCCTAAGGACATGTGGGGACCCAAGTAACCATTAGAGGAAATTTAAGCCTAGATGTGGCAATGGAATTTTCATGGGATTTCTGTAATAATATATAAACCAATCAAAATCATTTAAATTTAAAAATAGGTATATGTACATATTTTGGAGGGAAAAGAAGAAAAACTACTTTTTTTAATTCTAATTTTTGGCTTATCTCCTTATAGGTTTACTTAAATTTCAAGTGAAGGCACTCGTTTGATGTAAAAATAAATTCCACATCCAATGATTACCCATTACGCATACTTTTGAGAAGACCCACATTGATAAAAATCAAAGATACATTAAAAAGAGTGTTGAACACGTTTTTTTAATGTATCTTCATTTTTTTCAATTTGCACCTTCTCAAAAGTATGCATAATGGGGACTTGTTTGATATGGAATTTAATTCCATATCCAATGAGTGTCTACACTTGAAATTTGAGTAAAACTATAAGGAGAAAATCCAAAAATACAACTAAAAAAAAGTAGTTTTCTTCTTTTCCCTCCAAAATTGATAACTCTTATTTTATTATTTTAATTATTATTTTATTATTTTCCCTTAGGAGGATACTTTTAGGTTGAAAATTAATCTAATTTTAGTACCCCAATGACTTGAAAAATTGGTCGAAATATGGATGGAAAGACTATAAAAAATAATGTCAATCTGATGCCAATAGGTAACAAAAGACTTACATCAAAAGGTTAAAACTAGATTCGGGCTTGAGTTGGAAATACTCATGTTATCTCGTCTCTTAATGGTCTTGAGGACATGTGGGACATGAATAAATTAGTACCTAAAAGACTTGAAAACATTGTTGATAGATGGATGACAAGACTCTATACAAAAGAATGTCGATGTCATGCCAATAGGCAACAAAAGACTTACATCAATAGGTAAAAAGTAGATTCGGTGAATGAGTTTGATTGACTCATGTTACCTCATCCCTTAATGGTCCTAAGGACATGTGGCGGCCGAAATAACTTAATACCCAAAAGACTTGAAAGCATGGCTGACAAATGGCCCATAAGACTCTATACAAAAGGATGTTGATCTCATCCCAATAGGTCTAAAGCCAATGAGCAGTATTCAAAGTGTACTATATGGCTTTGTTAAAAGTTACATATGAATAAAAATGATTTCATCATACCCCATAACAAATAAACATTGATTAAAATTAAGAGCCAATATACATTTTGTGCCTCGTTTTCTTTTTTGTCTTGAACTCACTTAGTGTACAACAAAATTTTACTATTTGAAAGATTTTAGAGAAAAATAATTACATTTTCCTTTCATCATTATGTGTACCCCTTTGTACCCAATTTTCTTTAATAAGATATGCTTCATAAAAATTCACTTGTTCATAGAAACAGAAATGTACTCTACAAAAGAATTGATGAGTAAGCATTGAAAGAACATATATCAGAAATTTAATTTTGAGGCAAAATGGAATTTCACAAAAAAATGTGTTTAAAAATGTTAATGGGAAACTATTAAGACATAAAATATAATAATTAATTTGTATAAAATTGAAACAAAATCATCCCTTGGGAAAACATTGAAAGAACATATAAATTGAATTTTGAGGCAAATTTGAATTTCAAAAAAAACAATCTATGCATGGTAAATAATGTTATGCAACAAGCACTAAAAAATTTGTAGAAATAATCAGATGAAAAAGTTCGTAACCTAGATGCATAGTTTGTCATGGGAACTAGATCTCTTTTCCATGCTACCTTTATCAAATAATTTACATAAAAAATCAATTTGCAATCTTTATATCCTAACTGAATACTTTCTAATTGAAAACAAAAGATATTTTTTCTTCTGAAAATATTCTAACAATGATGAGGGATACATATAAGTCTAGTATGGTACTTCTTAAAAAAAATGAATTATCTTGTTATTGTTAGAAAGAGGCTAATGTTCCCAAATTTAGCATTACATGGGAAACATTATCACTATTCATTTCAATTACCTTTGGCTTACAATTCATGAGTGGGGGGTATCTAGTCCACCAAATTTGCATAGGACTTACACTTGGCCTTGACCATTGTTGCCTACACTAGTGCACATCCACATAAGTACAAACATGCCAGATGTGGAAAATTAAGAGACATGCTTTAGCCTTGGTCTGGTAAGTGGAAAATTTTGGATGCTTCAGCCTCAATTTTGTCCTTTCTTTGCAGATCTCCCAGTTTTAAGAAAATTAATATTCATCTTTGAGAATTTTCTAACACTGCAAATTATTTTGAAGAAGTTTCCTAGAAGTTATGTAACCTTTTAAGTGGCCGGCTACCATCCCTTAGTGTTCTTATAACAGAGCTATTCAACTAGTGATGAGCACCAGTATTGCAGTAAGATTTTTGTAACTCCTGGGCTACCAGCTTTACTTTATCAACCCGAGGTTCGTACAAACTTGGAGGTGACAGTGTTGTATACATAAGTAGATGCAATGGGTCCACCCTTTGTGAATACTGAGCTAGTGATAGACCACTACGTTTTCTCAAACCAGCCTTCTATTGATTTAGAAGAATTTTGATTACCAATGGAGAAAGGGGGATTTTACCCTAATTGAGAGAATTGAAATATTCTCTACTGCAGTAATGAAATGTTGAAAGAAATGCTTTAATTGCACCACTCATATAACTACTTGCTAATAGGTCTTGCTTTAGAAGAATCCTAAGCTAACATGAATGCAATCCTAGCTATCCTAGGCATGAAATTTGAGATAATCAAACACTTTACCAATGTGCATATGAAAGAACACAATAACCTTTTTTCCTTTTTGTCCATTTTGGTGAAAATATGAATGCTAATTCTTCTTGGTGGTATGGCATGTGGGCTAGAGATGGTTTTGAAAGGTCAGATGGCTTGGGAGACAAGTATGGGTCTTTTCCTATCTTCCTAGATGTTTTTTCCACCAATCGGCCTTGAAACAAGCCACTACAAGTCACCCTACCAGATGTCCTAATGCACCGATAGGATGTCCTAATGCTCCTACAACATCTCCTGTATTCCTAGAGGATCTGGCCTAAAGAAATATGAGTGATTTGAAAGGTGCTATAGGGCTTAGGGAAGGTAAATGATGGATGAAATAAGGCAAGGGAGTGGCTACGACTTCCTCAGAACTCAAACCAAAGTTTGTAAGATGGTTAGATTTGCTCAACGAACATGGAAAGTTGTTCTTGTGGAATGATAAATTGTTTGATGGAATTAGTGGCTCTTGGTGATCATGGATGGATGAGGTTAGGCTGGGACTACTGACATGAGATCTTCTTGCACTATTGGAACTCCTACAATGCACACATCACTGGCATTTACCCATGAATCATGTCAAACAAGAAAGTATTCCAATCAATATAAGAAAACAGAATTCCATTATTTAATTGCTTAGTTCATGAATGGAAATATTTCCAGAGTTTTGTGAAACACCATGAGATCTAATACAAGGTTGGAGATATCAGAGATAAAAACTAAAACCTATTCTTGAAACTGAAAAGATGCTAGCCTAATTAGCAAAAAACCATAAATTCCATGAGAAATCATAATTCTGTCTGTTTGGGGTTGAATATGAGTTTTTCCTCAAACCATGGTCCCTGAAGGGATAAGTGAGGCCAAATCCACCTACTATCGGCCTTTTTGGTATTCCATTATCTCCCTAAAACTATTTCTAAAGCTATGCACAAGTGGAAGAAAACTAATCAAGTTCACAACTACTTGCAATGAAACAGTGCTAAAATCAATTCAACAATTAATCTATGAAATAAGCTAAGTATACAAGTACAATAAGAGGAAACTTTGTTGCTAGGGTTGGGTCCTAACCCAAGAGCTTTAGCCCTTAGAGTCAACTCAATGCTGGATCAAAGAAATGCTCACTCTCATTATCATATCAAAAAAATTACATAACAGTGTTTTGCCACAATCCTTTTACTCGAAAATGCTTGGTGCTACTACATAAAAAATCTAAATCCTAGTGAGGCTCTAGGCCTCCTTAGTTATACAACTAAAGTCTCCAACATCTTCCTTAAATCTATGGAGGCTTGGCTCCCAAAATCAAGATGAACTAGTTCTTAACTGTCATTGGCTCGGCTACCCATGATCTCCATGACTCGACTACTTGCAACTCTAAGTTAGCGTGATTTGATTGAGGAATATTTGAATGAGTGAGGATTTAATGAAGAAGATCCATCCCGTATAATCTCTCCTTCTTGTCTCATTCAAGTTCGTGCACCTTAATTAGCCAAAATTTCCATAATTTGCTCCCAAAAACCTGTAATCAATGCACATTATCCTACTATACATAACATCTTACTTTTACTCATCTCATTAAGAAAAATATAAGAAAAACATGTAAGTAATTATGAGAAGAGGTGCTTATAGTAAGCTTGGAGGTGAATTAAGGTCCATATAGTTACCCAATGATGAGGCTCATCATCAGCCCCCTACTGAAACTGTTGCTCATCCTCTGAGCAACTTAATATATGTCCATGTCCTTCATTTATTTGGTGGCCTCCTTGACATCCCATGCTTTTTCTATGGTTTCCTCTTCCTACGAATAAAATCCTACCTTCCTCTCTATCTCTTCCCACTTCTTTCTTTCTTCTTCTTCTCTCCTCCCTTCCAACATTCCTAAAAGTAGTGGTGGACTGAGTCTCAAGCCAACACAATTGACTTTCAGTCTTTGTAGAGCCTGCTTATACTTGGGTGTTCTATTTAGTGCATCTCTCATTCTCTGAGAAGAATGGTATTCTATGATTTTTACACTGTGAGGCAAGGTGTTCCACCTCCTTTAGGAAGCTTGCATGTTTCCATCTCCTAGCAATCTAAACATGTCTTCAAGGTGTGTGACCACTTGTTCTTGTGCAGCAAGGTACCTAGGTGCAAGCTTAAGATCATTTGCAATGAGGTTGTGAGTGTTGATGACAACCATTGGATTAGATTGTTTAGCTCTGATAATGAGGGGTTTTATCTCTTCTCTTGCCATTACCTTTTTCATCTCTGTATCTCTTGCCTCCTCATGATTCATCCATGATGCTAAGGCCATCAGTTGCAAGTCTCCTAGTTTTGAATTTGGGTCCCACACATTCAAATCTGTCAAGGCCAAGTTGTGTAGGTAGAACTCATATATTTTTTTCTCTATATTCCAAGGTGCTCTGATCACAGAGATTGATGAATTATCTATAGTCTTGGAATGGAATAGTGCCTCTCTATGCTAAATTCTTAATTTGGAATTGTAGCCATTATTCCTTGAGATACAAGGCATAAGACTTTGCTAGCATCCTGCACTAGATTTCCTCCAAGGATAAACTGGCCATAGTTGCCAACTAGCTTTCCCTTTCTTGTAGTTGCCCCCTTAGCCATTCATTTTCTTCTTATAACTGAGCTTTCATCATTACCTCTCTTTCCCTTATACTGCTCAGTTCTCTACCCATTTCCTTCAATTTCTCCTCCATGTGGCCTACATCCTCCACTCCTTTTGATTTGGAATTTTTTATCTACCTTTTTCCCCTTGCTGTCTCTTTTTTCATGTTCAAAGAATAAGGGGATGGAAAAATTTTGTGGGATTACGCTACCTCCTTCAATGAACCTGTAGTAGGAGTTGAGGTTGGGTTGTGGGCTAGGTTCTCTTAGTTTTTGGTCTTCTTCCTTTATTTCTTGCTGAGTGATACCTTCTTGGTCCCTTTTCTATACATCCTGTAGGTTTTATAGGGTTTCATGTCTGATGGCCTCTGCTTCCTATAGGTCTATTTGTGTCTGTTGTAGGAGACTTTTTCCCTTTGATGAGGTTGACCTTGTGACAAGCCTCCTAACATAAGTCATGGGATATTTGGTAGAGGCTTGTCCTGATGATCCTTCTCCTTGACTTTTCTATAGAGGGGTTACCTTTTCTTGCTGTTTGGTGAATCCTCAATGACAATTGGAGTTTTTGTGCAGGTTTGAGGTCTTCCTTGCCTAATCCTTGTGCTCTTTCTTGTCCTGAAGTACATCGAGTTTTGTCTTTGCCTCCTCCATTTTGACTTGATAGGTGTACTTAGGGAAGTAAGAACAACTACTGCCTCTTTCTCAGTGGGTTCTAGAGATACCCTTGGTGATTATTCCCCTTCTTTGTCTTAAATTGTAGGCATCTATTCTTCCTTCTATTCTGTCGCCTCTTTTCCATTCTCCTTCTCATTCTTCTCTTTCTCTTTCTTTTCTTCCTCTAGTTCCTCACGCTACTCATCTGTATCTTCTTTTGTTTCTCCTTCTATCTCTTCTTCATTCTCCTACTTTTTTTCTTCCTCTTTTTACCCCTCCTTTTCCTCTTCATTCTCCTCCTTTGTCTCTTCTTCCCTTTCACTAATAGTGGGGATTTTTTCATATTCAAGAGCTTGAATTTCCCATCCTGCCTGCATTTCTCTAAAGGTTGTCCATGTAATAGGGAGTCATAGGTTTTGTAGAGCATATTCTAGGATGAGTTTGATCAACCCATGATGGGCTATTTGTTGATGTTTTCCCTCCTGCACTTTGATGCTCATGTCTATCATTGATTGAAGAAGCAATTAGGGTATACTTAATCTGTTTTGAGGAGGTGTGTCTACCCCAAATCTTAATTCTTGGAGGAGTTTGAAGTGGTATCCATACACCACAGTGTATCTCCCTTAAAATGATATGTATTTAATGAGGTGGTAACTAACTTCATTCCAAGGGCACAGAATGCTTCCTCTTCTGACCCCATTTCTTCATCCATTGGCTCCTCCCCTTCTAAAAAGAATTTCTTCTTTGCAAGGGTGTTTTTACCCTTATATTCTTTTCTCCATGGTAACCCTAAAGGGAGTGTAGTGATTCTTCTTATAATTTCAGGGATAATTACTACTGATAGGCCTTTCACCATAATAGTGGCATGGGTCCTAGTGAGGGGTATGAGTGAGAGAACAAAGTCTTTGACCACCTCATCATCGTATCCTCTCATCCTCTCAAAGAACCCCATCCATTGGTGCCTTGTGACAACTTATACTATAGGAGGACGTTGGTGGATCCTTACTATGTTTGTGGGTTCCCTCTTGTTAAAATCTCCTGTCATCGTTCCCTAGTAATTGTGGAGCCTTCTATGGATACAATTCAAGAATTCTGGTAGGTGAGAGAGGTTTGAATGTTAACTATGCATACAATTCTCCTAAAATGCAATTCCTTTAATCAAATTGATGATTTTTCTTCTTTTAATTGGAAAAAATGGAAGGAATAGCTCCTACCTCACTTGTTATGTTCTATTGAGGACAACCTTTGATTTCTCCTCCCTTAGTGCCCACAGATAATCCTATAGGTTGACTGCTCTGTATCCTGTAGGTTTTCATGTAGGATCCTATAGGTCTCCTTGTTATAGACATTTTTGTGCCTTACAACTTTGAGCATGAAATTTCCATAATCCAAGGCATCCAAAGTCCCTAAAAGTGTTGTTCCTGCCCCTAAAGGAACAAGGTCAACCAATGACAGCTTCTCCCAGAAGTTCTCCACCAAAAGCTACTCAGAACTAGTCAAATCAGGATCAATTCAGATGCTCTACTGGCTGCCTGCGTTGCAAAGCACCCCAGTACACTAGCTAGGTGTGTTGCAACACACCTAAATGCACTACTAGGGTGCGCTGAGCAAGAAATTCCAAATGGCAGTGTCATTCCACAAGGTGTACAGACAATGGAAGCTTCCAGAATCTTCCTCAATGACACTTGCCTCACTGAGTTCGACCAATGATGAGTAAGAGGCTCTCAGCCTCCAAGTGGAAGCAAGAACTGACAGAGAGAAGCCACAAGTCAAAACATAAGCTGACTCATCCTCTCTGCTTACATCTATATATGGATCCCTCATCCCAGAGATCCAAAGGCTGGAATTTTGTACTTTGCAGAGAATTGTTGTTGGTTTGAGATTGAGATTAGTGCATTGGGTGATTTATGCTTTGTTGGAGGTGAGGAAGGGATTCCTTTGCTGGGAGGTAGATGCTGGATCGGGACTCACTTGGTTGTATCTCCTCTTGGACTTTCTTATTATATCAATAAAACTATTTGAGTTTCTCCTACATGCTGTGTATCAATGATGCTTTGTTATATTTGCATGTTTAGCTTAAATCTTATCCTAAGCTAGTTATGAATGTAAATCTATGTCTGTTGTGTAGTTTTCCTCTTCTGTGATCTTGCAGGAACTTGGTGAAGCTGGGCCAGTAAGGGAGCAGGTAGCGAGAAGCAAACAAAGAGGAGAGCGAGTGGATCAACAAACTAGCGAAAGACACAGGTTAGTTAAATCCTTCCTCTTCGTTTACATTTCATAAAGAAGAATACGAAAATAGTTTTCCTTGTTTGTTGCTAAGGCACTATCACACCTTAGAGTGGGATAGGGGCATTCTGAATAGATACTTTTCCCAAAAAAAAAATGGCGACTCCGCTGGGGATCGTATCTAGTTAGTTTATTTGTGTTTCTATTGTTGTTCTTCTCATAAACTTAGGAGTGGCGAATCGAACTGCGTTTGCCATTTACAAATGCAAAGTAGAGATCTGCTACTCTAGTCCATTCACTGGGCCTGTTTATGATCTGAACAGCTGATCCAAAAATGCTCTAATTGCCCTTTGTGATAGCTCTTAGTCCTCCTTTAAATCATCCCTCTAATTGTACCTTATTGATAGCTTTTATCCGGCCAAAAACCATAGATTAAACTGCAAACCGTGACCCAGAACCCAGAGAAAACTCTCGTTTCTGCTTCAGCACAGGCTCTGTGAAGAGGTTCTGCATTTCAACGCAGGTCCCGAGAGGGCTACCTGCGCTGCAATTCAGTTTCTCTGTGCAACAGGTGCGCTGATCAGCCTTTGCCCTGTGCAGCTGTGGTTCTTTGCTTCATTTTGTTCAGTTTTATCTCTGATTTTTGCAGCCTGTTATCAGTGTGTGTACCTATTTGAAAACCCCTTTTCTTTGCCTTAATTCCACCTCAGTTGTATAAAAGAAACTGTATTTGTTTTTGTGTATTTGTTACATCATTTGCAGTTTCCCATTACAAAAGTAAACTAGTCATATTGTCGCCCTTAGATCTAGACCTGTCGTAAGTGTCGTTTTGATCTTAGGAGAAAGTTTATTTGCTGTTGACAGTTGATTACGCTTTTACTTTTGTCTTTTGGTTTGAATTTGTGAATTTCTAGTGTCGAAACAAGTGTTTATTTCAAAATCATAAAGTGTCGTAATCGTCTCTACTTTGTTGATTTCGAAAAAGAAGCTTGTTTGTGTTTTTCACTTGAAATCGAATTCAAATTTGTACAACAACTTTCTTTTTAGGCATCAATATTAAGAAAGTGAAAAAAAATACATGCATATGTGCATTTGCATTTTGACAGTTTGTATGATTTGATTTAGGAAAAGTGCATTTACAGTGTGCTCTATGCTCTTTGAGAAAAGATTGTGTCTTTCTTTTCCCCTTGTAGCTAGGATTTTCATTGTTGAAAAGAGATAAAAGCTTGCTTATCATCTTTAGACTGCATTTAGGAATTGTATCTACATCTCGTGGTGATCCAAAAAGGCAAACTTCTAAGAAAGATCAACCTAGAATAAATTGAATGAACTTAACAACGCTTTGTAACTTAATGCACAACATAGAGGTCTAGGCTAGAGACGTGTTCCGGCGTCGTAAAACCTGGTAACTGTTGGCCTCACTGATGGTTGGGTGATTCCTCCTGAGAGACGATAAGTGCCAGTACGGATTGTGCTCCCACGTACCGTCGAGTATATATTGTGAGACCCCTATAGGCATAAAACCTTTATCCATAGGAAGCCGTGTCGGCCGCCCTACTGATTACAATGCACTGAACACAGCATTCGGGAAGATTGACCGCCCATACCCTAAAAAGTATTCTGCGGTTTTGCGATTGGTTTGGCACATCCTCTACCTAGAAATCCAAAGTAGTCCCTTTCGTTCCTTTTCAGACTCCTTAATGGAAAAGGTCCATCTGAGCACTTGTCACTTCAGGCTCATTAAAAATCGAAGGAGACTAGAGTCATCTTTTGCTTTTTCTCGACTCTTTAAAATTGAAAAAGCAAGTTGTGTCCAAGCGTCGTTCAAATTTATTTTAAACGGAATATTCATACCCTTTTTCCTGCGTTGATCTTTCGGTTTAGAAAATGGAGCCTACCAACCAAGGAATTCCGCTTGGTGGAAATCCTAGTCCCTTCTCCTCTTGGGGAGATGTTGGTGCGCCCCATATGGCCACATTGTCGCTTCCAGGACTGACAATTGGCTTGCCAGTCTGGCTCTTCTCAACCAATGTCGTTCAGAACACCACTATTCCTGAACAGTCGAATCAGCAGTTAGACGAGTCCAGAGTTTCCCACCAACCTTCTACTTCCTCTAATTCTTCCTCTCTTCCTTCCTCTTCGCGTGACGGGACTGGTAAAGCTAAAAACCAAGTTCCTAAGGAGAAAAAGGAAAAGAAGAAGAAAGAGAAAAAGAAGAAGGAGCCAAAGGCAAATAAGGGAAAACAAGTGTCGTCTAATGAAAATCCACACACAGCACTGACCAGGCCTAAATCGCCATGTGTCATTTGTAGAGGAGACCACTTTCACAGAGATTGTCCTTGCATCCCTCAGATACTAAGGGACTGGTCTCCTCGTTTTCACAATCCGGTGTCGTCAACCTCTGATAGCCATGTTGAAAGCACACCATCAACTAGTGAAAGTGAAGTCCCAGGACAAAAAGGGAGGGCTAGACCTCCCTGTAGACTGTGCGAAGGCAACCATGCCCTCCACTGTTGTCCCTTCTTAGACGAAGCTAAAAGAGTTTTGGATGATCGTCCGGTTTCACCGTTACGACTTCCTCCTGGATATAAAAAACTCTTGCCGAGTCCTTCGTTAGTTGAGAATCCAGCTGGCCCGCTCAAGTGGTCGGTTGAAGCGTCTATCATTGAAGATAAACCAACTGAATCCATACTAGATGAAAGTAAAAAGGTCGAGGCGGCAGTTGACTCGGTTTTGCCTTCAGAGGTTTTATCTTCGAATGATACAGTCACTGAAGAGGATAAGGATGACACCGTCCAAATTCTCTTCATCAACACAGACTCCGACAAACACGGGGGCAATCCACCCATTCCTTTATGGCAGGAAGGAAGTTCGTCAGAGCGATACCCGGCCGTCTACTCGGTCCCACCTCCAAGCAACCTAGTTGTATCCTTTGACTAGAACCAACTAGGCAGACCCTGTTTGCCAGCAAGCATACCATTCCGAATTATCGTTCAAATATACAGAATGGTCATGGTTGGCACCATCATAGATGAGGGGGCATCTGTGAGTATCCTTTCCTCTATTGCTTGGAAAGCACTTGGTTCGCCATCGCTTTTGCCTGAAATGAGAAATCTAACAGGCTTTGATAAAGGAACCAGTCGACCTTTAGGGATCCTCCCCAATGTGCCCATAACATTGAAAGGGAAGACCGTTCAAATGAACGTGATGGTCATTCAAGGACCCTTGGATTATAACCTACTCCTTGGAAGAGACTATATTTATTGCATGGGAGCCATCGTCTCCTCACTCTTTAGAGTAATGTGTTTTCCGCACGAAGGAAGAGTGGTCAAGCTCGTGGACTAGCTTTCATTTCCTGGATCACGCATCGCAAATAGTCATATACCATCCCTAAATGGTCTCTTCACGCAACAAATGTCTCAACCCACGGTCCGTCCTCCTGATGAGCGCGATTAATTCGGAGGGATATGACTGGAACCCAAGGGGCATGCGTCCTGGTCTGTTTCGGCAGGAAAACTTTGGGTATAGGGTAGGTTTCCGCGGGAGAATATGACTAGTCCGTACCCCGTCCGTGATTGGAAGAAGGGTTGTTCTAGAATAAGATTCTTTTGTCAAAGTTATGTGTTTGGCGCTCGTTGTCACTCACCTTTGTCTGCTTCGGTAGGCATCGCCGAGGAAATGTTTTGTTTGCACTGCAAATAGAACAATCCTTGGGTAACCTATAAGAGGTAGTACCCTTCCTGATAAAACAAATGTTTTGTCAGCTCGAATAAAGGGTTACCCTTCCTGATAAAACAAATGTTTTGTCAGCTCGAATAGAGGGAGACCTCGAAACTCTGTTTTATACCTGGGGGCATGCAAACCTTTTGGAATGCAAGAAAAGAGCGGTTATTTATCCGTCTTTGGGATTAGTCGTTTCCTAACTTGTATAAAGAAAGGATGTGGGGAAAAAATCTAAAAGTTGCCGTTTTTATATGAGACATTCTTATCATATGACTGGATTAATCGAGCAGTTTTAGCACAAAGTTCATGCTCGTTAAAAAATAAACATAAGATCGAGCAATTGTTTCAACCCGCGTTTAAGCTCGTTAAAAAATGAACTATTCTCCGGTAAATAACCACCGTGAATGTAAGTTTATCAGCCATTAAAGCCTTGGTCGTGTTTGCACCGTCACCTCCACTTTTCATTTGGCCGATCATTCACCTCCATTTGATTGTTTACCCATTTTGAGGAACAGTTGCGAAAAGTGATTTCACTAGCCATCCTTGTGACACTGCCGTGATTGGAAAATTCCAACCCTTACCTGGAATCAGCTGCTACCCATTTTATCACTCGTTCCTCAAAAGATGAGTTTCCTTTAAGCTCTTTTCATCTGACTCGTAAAATATTAAAAGATTGCCGAGTTTTGGCCTTCCAGCTCGTTAAAGCGACCGGAAGTGCTATCCCTCCTCTAGATTTTAATCTTTTTGGACTTGAGGGATTATTGCACAAAAAGATCGAGCGCTTGTTTTGTTCAGCTCGTTAAAACTATCGAAAATTCATCCCTTCTGTATTATTTTATACTTTTTCGGACTTAAGGGATTAGATGACGAAAAAGGAACTTTGGAGTTATCTTTACGTACCTTTTTAGACTCTCTAAAAATGAAAAGGACCGAGTTATCTTTGTCGTTAGACTCGTTAAAAAGATTAATAGCGATAAACTTGTCTTTAGACGAGAACGCGTTTCACTATCGCTAGGCTCGTTAAAACATAGCGATGGGTTTGCCTGAAGGGAAAATTATAGAACAAGCATATGTTATCCTCCTCAAGCTTGACAAAAATAAAGAGCTACTGGTCAGCAATGACTGGGGAAAAATTGGCAAGAAACTCAAAGAACCTTTATTGGTAGCGAGTCGCTCTTGAACATGACACTTCCACTCCGTGCCTGAGTCGGGTTGGGTTGTTTCATTCACCGGTCACATCACCATGGTCTCGCCATACCATCCATCTTTGGGGTAAATGCTACCAATCCATCATATAAGTGTCGTCGACATGTTCAAGAGAAGTCATCTAGAGAAGTCACCCGTGTCCAATCCACTACCATACATTATACTTCATTCTTTCATGACCGCCACCCTGAACCATATATCATCAGATCGTTTTCACCTCCATCAAAATCATTTGCTCCATTTTGTGTCACTGATGTGGGATACATTAAGGCCCTCCTTTGACGGATCGCTTCTTGTCGACATCAGCTCATTATCCAAGAAGTTGATCTAGGAACACCCCTTCAGTACTTTGAAGCTTGCATGCCTCAATGGCAAGTTTCTCACTTCCGGCGACAGGTATACATCAATGACCTTCGACCGAAAGATTTTGTGTGGTGTTCAATGCCAAGTCCTTTATTCACACCACGTGAATTGTACTGCAGTACCTTGAGGGTCATTATCATTATCGGTGATTCCTCTCGCACTTGTTAAGAGTTTACATCATTGACTGGTAATCAAGCGATGTCTTTCCATGTTTGACTTCAGAACATTTCTCGCATGGATCGACTTGTACTTAGAGTGAAGATCGGACGAGATTGAAGACCTCGAATCTAGTTTCATCCATCCGAGTTGCGATATATATTCAGGAAAAGTAAAGACATTGACATGTACAGCATTGCAGCACAGATAATTATCCTACCACAAGGATGATGACTTCATCAGAATCATCAGTCTACCACCAGACGAATGTCTGTCCTATGTACATAAAAATGAATTTATAAAGTTGAGCATGGGAATGCCCGCCTCAGCTAGATCATGAAAACAGTATGAAAAATAATGTATTTTATTGTATCTTATTACAGGTCTCCTCCCAGCATTGAAAGAACTTCGGATCCTCCTAATAAAGCATTTCACCCAATAAACGGCCTCATACTTTAGGGGGCAACTGTTATAGACATTTTTGTGCCTTACAGCTTTGAGCATGAAATGTCCATAATCCAAGGCATCCAAAGTCCCTAAAAGTGTTGTTCCTGCCCCTAAAGGAACAAGGTCAACCAATGACAGCTTCTCCCAGAAGTTCTCCACCAAAAACTACTCAGAACTAGTCAAATCAGGATCAATTCAGATGCTCTACTAGCTGCCTGCATTGCAAAGCACCCCAGTACACTAGCTAGGTGCATTGCAACGCACCTAAATGCACTACCAGGGTGCGCTGAGTGAGAAATGCCAAATGGCAGTGTCATTCCGTGAGGTGTACAGACAATGGAAGCTTCCAGAATCTTCCTCAATGACACTTGCCTCACTGAGTTCAACCAAGGATGAGTAAGAGGCTCTCAGCCTCCAAGTGGAAGCAAGAACTGACAGAGAGAAGCCACAAGTCAAAACATAAGCTGACTCGTCCTCTCTGCTTACATCTATATATGGATCCCTCATCCCAGAGATCCAGAGGCCGGAATTTTGTACTTTGCAGAGAATTGCTCTTGGTTTGATATTGAGATTAGTGCATTGGGTGATTTATGCTTTGTTGGAGGTGAGGAAGGGATTCCTTTGCTGGGAGGTAGATGCTGGATCGGGACTCACTTGGTTGTATCTCCTCTTGGACTTTCTTATTATATCAATAAAGCTATTTGAGTTTCTCCTACATGCTGTGTATCAATGATGCTTTGTTATATTTGCATGTTTAGCTTAAATCTTATCCTAAGCTAGTTATGAATGTAAATCTATGTCTGTTGTGTAGTTTTCCTCTTCTGTGATCTTGCAAGAACTTGGTGAAGCTGGGCCAGTAAGGGAGCAGGCAGCGGGAAGTGAACAAAGAGGAGAGCAAGTGGATCAACAAACTAGCGAAAGACACAGGTTAGTTACATCCTTCCTCTTCGTTTACATTTCATAAAGAAGAATACGAAAATAGTTTTCCTTGTTTGTTGCTAAGGCACTATCACACCTTAGAGCGGGATAGGGGCGTTCTGAATAGATACTTTTCCCAACAACACTCCTGCGCTGCAAATGTTAACTATCTCCTGTAAGTGCTGCTTCAGGAATGCTGAGAGAAACCTCTTTTTGATGAATTCTTGAGATTACTAATGTTCTCATTGTATTGGAATCAATGTTTTATTTCCAAATATGTATGATCATGTGGGATGGTGTGTTGGCTATCTAAGTATGAGCACCTCCTTTTGGACTATTGGTCCCACTATCAGTCCATCATCCCACCTTACCTTGTAATCATCTCCCACTTTGTTCCTCTATAACTTAACCATTTTTGGCCTTATCTCCTTTTTATTTTGATTTGACTACTGCGACGTGTGGAGTGGTCTAACTATTTTCTCCTCAATGACTGGCTGAAGGTGGCCAAGTTAAATGGCCACGTTTTCTTATAAAATAAACTCTCACATAATCCTACACCTTTGATCATATCATACTAACGAGAGAGAATGAGCAAGATGACATACCTGTGGGTAAGATGATTTGATGATGATGCGTGCTAGAGAGTGATGTATCTGTGTTGTGTATTTGTTGCATATCCTTCTTTGTATTGGCCTCTTTTGATGCTTGTTTCCTTTGATGTGCAGGTGCTCAAGAGTGATAATGGTGATCTTGCTACTACTACTTAGCTCTAAAGGAGCTTCCTCAACCTTGAAATCTTTGTGATGAAGATGGCTACAAATCTATGAAGTTTCCTTTGTGGGATAGGTTGCTACAGGATATCCTACAGGAAACCTACAAGATGTCCTGTAGCTAACTCTCCCCTAAACATTCATACTTTTTCTCACTTCTGGAGAATGAGGGTTATTGACATCAGTAGAGAATGGTTGTAGTGAATTGTAGGTGAGAGTTGTGGCCTTCAGGTATTGCCCTATTCTATTTTGCTTTCTTTGAAAACTATTTTTTTCTTATTTTTTTCAATTAACTTATTGGATGGATGCAGGGATACATGGTGATGAAAGGCATGGCGATGATGCAGTCGAGTGTATGGGTTTTTTCTTTAACCACATGATTTTCATCCCCTTACTCTAGGGTCGCTTTTCTTGGGATTTGAAAGCCTCTATAGTTCCTACAAGAAGCTCTTGTAGGTTTACAGGGAATCCTGTACAAAACACAGAGCCTGTGTAAACTGACCTGGAGGAGTTCATAAATGGAAGAATGGATGAAATAATGAAGAATATGAGATGGAGGGATTGAAATATGGATTTTGTAGGTCCTTCTATTCCTCTCAAGCTGCGCTTATCCTCCTTCTGCTGACCTGCAACCAACATTTCCAAAAAAATTTACCTTTTTTCATTTCATTTTTTTTTTTTTAGAAAACAACTAGTTTGCCTCCATAGAGGTTTTCATCCTAGTTGCCTACCCTGGGTGCCTCAGAAGGGGTTTTCACCTAGAGATATTTTATTTTTTCCTTTCTTTTCGACACCATTGGGCTGCCTCAAGAGGTTTTCAACCCAACAGTGGGACTCAGGTAGCTCATGGACGTTTTCACCTAAGTCGCTTTATTTTTTTCTTTTTTCTTCTTTTTTCCTTTTTTTCAGGTACTTGATGGGTGGAAGATGAGACTTTCTCCACCACCATCACTATATTTTTGATTCCATTGATGAATTCTTGCTTTGATAAGGGCTTCTTGTAGACCTTCAATCTATATCCATTGACAAGTAAAGGGATAACCTCTGCATCAATGGTTCTTTTTTGTACCAAACCATTATCATGACATTTTCTATGACATAAGACCCTAACCATCTAGTCCTTAACATTCCTTTAAAATCCTTGTACCTGGAATCATACAACAAAGCCCAATCACCTTCTTGAAAGTACTTGTCCTTTATATTCTTTTCATGCCAAATTTTACTTTGAACTTGTGTCACCTCTTTGTGTACGAGGGTCTACATCCTAAATTCATCTAACCCATTTAGCTAGAGCATTCTTTCTTATTGTTCCCTGGTGAGATCTATATCCAGTTCTTCTATCATTCTTACACTGTTGTATTCAAATTCAATGCACAATAGGGATTTCTTCCCATAGACCAACTCATAAGGAGTAAGCCTAATGGTGGTCTTTCAAGTGGTACTGTAGGCCCAAGTGGCCTCAACTAATCTATCTACCCAATCCTTTCTACCACTGCTAATCACCTTGGTCAGAATGCCTTCTAGCGCTCTGTTGGTTAACTCCACTTGCTCATTAGCTTGTGGGTGGTAAGGAATGGATGTTTTGTGCTTGATCTTGTGTTGGCTCAATAAATTTTTAGTCATGTGAGATGTAAATTGACTACCTTGATCAGTGACCAATTTTCTAGGATACCCAAACTTATAAAATACATTTTCCCTTAAAAATTCAGCCACTTTTTCTTCTGTTTCTTCTTTGATGGCCTTGGCTTTAGCCCACTTGGCTAAATAGTCATGCACACAATGATGTATTGCTTTTGCCTGGATGGAGGGTCAATGGGTCCAATGAAATCCATGCCCCACTTGTGAAATGGCTCGAAAGTCACTTAAGGTTGCAGAGGCATTTCATCCTTTGGGGTAGGCTTCCCCATCCTTTGGCACCGATCACGCTGACTAGTATACCTCCTCACATCTTGGTGAAGAGTGGGCAAGTGATAACTAGCTTGTAGTACATTGAATGTTGTTCTTTTGGCTATAAAGTGACCTCCACAAGGCCCATCATGACAGGTCAAAAGGATGTCAAAGACTTCCTCCTCCCTGACACATCTTCTTAGAATTTGATTCAGTCCTAGTTTGAAGAGGTTGCCCCCTATCCAAGTGAATGGGGTGCTCTTCCTTACAATCTTGCTCTTTTCCTTGGAGGACAAATTTGGTGGGAACTATGCAGACACCAAGTAATTTTCTATGTCAGCACACTAGGGAGAGATCATCAACCATTCCTTCCTCCCCTGCAGGTAAAGTCAATCTGGATAAAAAATTTGCAACAACATTCTCCTTTCCAAGCTTATCAATTATAGTTAAATCAAACTATTGCAACAAAAGTAACCATCTAATAATTCAGGCATTTACATCAGGTTTATTCATCAACTATCTAATTGGAGCATGGTCAGTACGCACAAATGTTTAGTAACCAGTAATGTAATTCCTAAATTTATTCAATGAATACACAACAACTATGAGCTCTTTTTCAGTCACCGTGTAGTTTAGTTCAGCTTTTGACAGATTCTTAGTGATGAACTAAATGGCATAAGGTAGCTTGTCATCTATCTGGCCTAGAGATGCTCCTATGCTTTTGTGAGAAGCATCAACATGTATATGGAATGGAAGAGCCCAATTTGGGCTCCAGAGAAT
Source organism: Pinus tabuliformis (assembly GCA_031772625.1). NCBI lineage: Eukaryota > Viridiplantae > Streptophyta > Pinopsida > Pinales > Pinaceae > Pinus > Pinus tabuliformis. The sequence continues at coordinate 1,164,869,889 of CM062817.1, read as the reverse complement.
AGGTGCAGTAGTCAACTTGTCCTTGAGGGTGTCCAAGGTTTCTTGACAACTCTCTAACAATACAAATTTGGAGTCTTTGGCTAATAACCCAAATAAAGGGGAAGTTAACTTGCTTAATTCTTTTATAAATCTCCTATAGTATCCAGCTAAACCTAGAAAAATCCCGACATCTCTCTTTTTTTGTAGAGCTGGGACCCTTTGGATGATCGCTATCTTATTTAGGTCTACCTGCACTCCCTTCTACGATATTGTGTGACCTAGAATAGTCCCTACAATCATCAAGAACTCAGATTTTTTGAGACTAAGGGATAGGTTCATTTCAATGCATTTATTTAGCAGCTTACCCAAATTGGAGAGAGCCTACTGGAAATCACACCCATAGGGTGTAAAGTCATCCATATAAATTTCCACTACATCATGGACTAGCTCAGCATAGATACTCAGGGATACCCTCTGGAAAGTGGCAGGGGCATTACATTGGCCAAAAGGAAGGACCCTATAAGAGAAATTACCCCAAAGATAGGTGAAGGTGGTTTTATCGTGGTTGTCTGGGCTAATATGGATTTGATTATATCATCCAAACCCATCTAAGAAAGAGAATAAAATTTTCCCTGCCAGGCCATCTAACACTTGGTCAATGAAAGGTAGAGGGAAATGGTCCTTCTTTGTTGCTTTGTTTAATTCTCTGTAATCATCAAAAATCCTCCACTTTCCATTTTTATTCGCAACCAACACCAAAGGATAAAACCACTCACTCTCCGAGATAGGGAAAATGAATCCTGCATCTAGCAGCTTTTGTAATTCTTCTTTCACTATATCCTTGGGAGATGGATTCATTCTCCTTTGGGGTTGCCAGACTACTTTGAAACCTTCTTTGATATATATTTGGTGAGTACACATCGAGGGGTGCAATCCCTTCATTTCTTTGTAACCCTAAGCAAAGGCATCCAAATGTTCCCTTAGCATGTTGTACAAGTCTCCTTCTTAGTGTACAGAAAGAGAGAGATTGATTTTCAAAGTTCTTTCAGGGATGAATTCTATTGTCTTGACACGAGTAGGGTTTGAATCAGCTAGGCATAGATGAATCTGATGATTTCTCTTGGTTTCCTTTACGACTTCCTCTAAGTACAAGGTGTTGGGAGTTGGATTTTTGAGGATGTGTTCAATCAAATCATCTTCATCAAGTTGTCCTCCTCCCATGGCAGTTTCTAGGGTATAGAGTTGGGTTGAGTAAAATGCATCTTCTTCCTCCTCTTCTAGCCATAAAGGTAAATCATGTTTTAAAGATGGCTGAGCAAGAGGGTAAAAGATCAACTGCTTAGATAGATGCCCATTTTTTATAGTCATGTTTCCAGCCCTGCAGCTTATGTAGCCATTGACAGTGGCTAACCAAAGCCTCCTAAGTATGAGAGGATAACCATTAAGCTTGGCCTTAGGTTGGAGAACTAGGAAGTCAGAGGGGTTCTCTCTCATACCTCAGGTTGATTTCCTGAATCTCCACAACATAAGCAAGGTAGGAAGTCTCTCCACTGTAGACCTGTTGTGCCTATCTATTTTTTGGGTTCAGATTTGGCTGGGCAAGCATATGCAGTTTTTTAGCTGGAGCAGGGTGTAAAAGATGTGGCTGAGTAGGAGGTGAAGGTAATAAATCTAGAGCATTGTTGTATGGGGGCCTCCACCCTTGGGGTGGTGTTATAGAAATTTTTGGGCACTTCAACCCCAAGAATAAATGTCCATAAACCAAGGGCTCCTAAGTCCCTAAAGGTGTTGTTCCAACCCCTAAAAGAACAAGGTCAACTGATTACAACATCTCCCAGAAGTTCTCCCTAAAAAACTACTCATAACTGGTCAAAACTGGACCATTTCACCTGCTCCATAGGCAGAGTGCATTGCATCCCTCCTGAATACACACAGTAGGTGCGATGCATGTCAAAAAACCCTTCTATGGGGTGTGATGGGCAAGAAGGGACAAATGGCAGGGTCAATTCGCAAGGTGGAGGAGCATGGAATCTTCCAGAAACCTCTCCCGTGACACTTGCCTCTCTGAATTCGACCAGGGATGAGTAAGAGATCATCAATATCCAAGTGGAATCAAGAACTATCAGAGAGAAGACACTAATAAAATCTCAAAAGCTGACTCACCTCCCTTGCAGACATCTATATATGGATCCCTCATCCCAGAGATCCAGAGGCTGGAATTTTGTATCTTGTAAGGAAGTATTGTTGGTTTCTTGGTGCAATATCATAGTGTTGGGTGATCTAAACTTTTCATGAGGTGAAGAAGGGCTTTCTTGCTGAGAGGATTATGCTAGGTCAGAACAATTGGTTGTAATCCTCTTTGCTCTTTCTTGATTATCAATAAAGCTATTCAAGTTTTCCTCCACATTCTTGTATGATTGATGATTTATGCATTTGTGTGGTCAATGTACATCTGATCCTATGTTGTTTATGATAATAGATCTATGTTCTTGGATAGTGTTATGCTGCTTTGATTCTATAGGAACTCCTTGAAGTTGGGTAGACAAGGAAGTGAGTGGCAAAGACCGACCAGAAGAGAGAGGAATTGAGCAAGGAACCAAGTTCAAGACAGAGGTTTGTCTCCTTATTCTTCTCTTATCTATTTCTCATAAAGGAAAATGAAAGTAGTTTTTAGTGTGTTTGTTTCTAAGGTAGCTACTAGCCTTAGTGGGACTATCAGCTCTGTATAGACACTATTTTTCCCGATAACAAAATGGCGACTCCACTGGGGAGTGAATAGATTGTTTGTTCATCTACATTTGTTTACTTTATAAACTTACAGACGGAGCCTGAAGTCAAGCCAGCTAGCCTTCGAACTGCATTTGCTATGCAAGTGCAAAGTAGATCAATGCTGCTTCAGTCTATCTCCAGGTTTTGTTTATGAATTAAACGATTGATTTACAAGCTCTCTAATTTCCCTCGTGGTGGCTCTAGTAACCTCCTTAGATCTACCCCTGTGATTGATTTACTGATTACCACTTGCTCGGCCTAAATCCATGAACTGAACTGCAAACTATGACCCGGAATCCAATCAAAGTCTCATCCCTGGTCTAGCGCACTGTCTGTTCTGTGAACTTCAAATGCATCTCACTTCCTGAGTGTAGTAGGTGCGTTGCATTTCAGTTTCACTATGTTATAGGTGTGCTGATCAGACAAGGCCTTGTTCCTAAATTTTGGTTTCTGTGTTCACTCTTTTCAGCTCTATTAAGGAGTTTTGCTGCCTGTAGTCAATACACCTCTGTTTGAAACCCCTTTCCTTGCTGTTATTCTGCTTCCATTGTGCAAAGAACTGTAAATGTTTTTATGTATTTTTGAGTCATTTTCAGTTCTCCTTTACAAAGAAATAGCATAATTGTACTGTCGTTTCTTGATCTGAAAGTGTCGCAAGTGTCGTTTTCAGTCATAGAAGAGAATCCGATTGTTCTTGATAGTCGATTACACTGTTACTCTTGTACTTGATTTGAGTTAATATTTTTTCAAGTGTCAAAAGCAAGTTTTCAATTCCAAACAACAAAGTGTCATCATTGTCCTCATTTTGTTTTGAAAAGAAACTTGTTAGTAATTGTCTCTTTGGAAAATAATTCAGATTTGCGCTTAGCTTTCTTTTTATCATTCACACATTAAGAAGGCTAAAAACAAATACATGCATTTGCATTTGCATTTAGACTATTTGTTGGTTTGATTTAGGACAGTGCATATATTGTGTGCTCTCTGCTCTTTGTTGAAAGAACGCCATCTCTCTTTCCTTAGTAGCTAGGATTTTCATTGCGAAAAGAAGATTAAACGACTGTTTATCATCTTAGATTGCATTTTAGGAATTGTACATCTACATCATGCGGTGAACTTGAAAGGAAAATTTATTAAGCAAGATCAACCAAAAATAAATTTAATGAATCTAAGAATGCTTTGGAACCTAACGCACAACATCTAGAAGTCTAGGCTAGAGACGTATTCTGGCGTTGCAAAGCCTGTAACTGTTGTTTTCACTGTTGGTTGGGTGATTCCTCCACTTTGAGATGATAATTGCCAGTATGGACTTGTTCTCCCACATACCGTCGAGTATATTTTGGGAGACCACAATAGGCTCTATCCTTTATCCATAGGAAGTTGTGTCTGTCGCCCTATCGATCACAATGCACTGAACATAGCATTCGAGAAGATTGACTGCCATACCGTAAAAAGTATTCTGCAGTTTTGCAATTGGTTTGGTAATCCCTCTGTCTAGATTTCCAGAGTAGTCCCTTTCGTTCCTTTTTAGACTCCTTAACGGAAAAGGTCCATCTGAGCACTTGTCGCTTCAAGCTCATTAAAAATCGAAGGCGACTAGAGTGATCTTTTGTTTTTTCTCGACTCTTAAAAATTGAAAAAACAAGTTGTGTCAAAGCGTCTAAAATTCATCTAATTCGGAAACATACTTCCCCTTGATTTTTAGTTGATCGAGTAATCCGCAATCATGGAAGAAAGTCAATTGAAACCCCGTCGTTCGCGGAGGCTTACGAGTCATCCGTCTTTGTCTCCAGAATCGAAACTATTATGGACAGAGCGAACTCATTTAACTGGTTCCAAATCCCCTGGTAAAGTTACAACAAGTGTTCCGACACCATCGGAGACTCCGGTTACTCCAAACATTTCTGGTATCCCTGCCTTTACAGAATAAGTTCCGCAGCCACCAAAGGACAGTAGAACTGATCCTAGTGTGAAGGTAAACACTTCTGTTATTGAGCCAGCTCCATCTACAGCTGATTCGGAAGGTGTTATTCCCCAAACATCTGTCACTGCAGATTCTATACCTTCTTCGGAACCAGAAATATTTTACGGACCTGACGGTCTACCTCTTCCACCTAGTCTGATTGCTATAGAAGATATTGTGGAGAATCCTCCATCTAGTGCTCCATCACGATTTGGAGTCGGGATCACTCTATATCCTTCTTCGTCAAAAATTAATCTACCGCCATCGGAAGCTCCTGTAGAATCGCTAGGCAATCTTTTGGATAGACTAGAAATGTCTGAACAACCGTCGACATCTAGGACTGTGTCATCCGACACAGCGACGGCAAAACTCCCTGTTGTCACTCCAACAATGTTCGTCGGCATACCATCTATCCCAGCTAGCTCTCAATCGCAAGACGGGGCCCACTCAGGGGCTATTTCGACTGTATGGTCCGTTCCTGTTTGTTCATCTGGAATAGTATCCGGGAACTCTTATGTTGAGTCTTAGCAAATTGATCCTTCAGGGTGTCAATTTGGGCAGTTCGCTCCTCAAGGGAAAACAATTCCTTTAAGTACCGGATTACCGCCATAAGGGGGGCAGTATACCCTTTCATTGTCTCCTCCGAGAAGACAACCATACGGGAGTTTACAAAAAAATTTAGGTTATGTTGGAATTACATCTAGTGGTTGGGTGTCGATACTGCCTCAACAACCAGGAGTTGTATATGCGATGCAACAATGCTTACCTATGTCAAATATACCGACTACGCCAGCTATTGTGATGATGTCGCAAGTACAAGCGCTGCACGTTGTATGCCAACCTCAAGTTTCTCAAGTGGTAATGCAACATCCTCTTATCCCTACGACTCAACCACAATCGCCAACTAGTGGAATGACACAGGCCCAAACAGGTACAATTATCCCTCATCTTGTTCAAACAGTCAGTATTGGACAACAACACATGGCTTCACAACCATGGCTGGTGCAATACCAACAACCACAATTCCAACAAGTATACCAAGGATCTGAGCAACAAATATTTGCAAATAATGGGCAGCCGTATATTCAAAACGGTCAAAATAAACCATTCTACAATGGTTATGCCCATCAACCTTACCAAAGTTACCAGCATCAAATGCATTATGCTAGTATGCAAAGACCAACTGCTCAGGCAATTCCGTCATATCTTGGGTATGCTTCGCCAAACCTGAATCAACAGTTACCATTCGTGGCAACTTTGGAGTTACCGGTGTTGTACCATGAATACGACCACTTTGTAACGCTTATTTCATCCATTTTTACTCTTCCCTATTATATCATCTATTATAATTTATCATTTAAATCCATTTTATAAATGATTTATGCTCTTATGGATGAATATTATTTATTCTCCTTTATTTCTAATAAATTGATGATTATGCATGATTTTATCAATGATAGTTTTAATAAATCAGTTGTAACATTATTCATCATTTTTAGCCTCCAAGATAATTTCCAAATTGAAGACTTGATCATTAAAAGTACCAACTCAGAAATTCGCTGGAATAAGAAGTGACGGTTTTGCGGTTGAGATTCTGAGCAAATGAAGCAGAATCTGGAAAATCTGGAACATGGGTTTTGTCCAGAACGGACCCAATTAACTTTTAAAAAGAACGGTTTGCCCAAATTCGGCTTGTACTGAGAGAAACGGAGGGTTCTTTGGGCACGATTTTCTCAGATTTGTTGTTGCGGCCGTCATCCAAATCTCAGCTGCAAAGCCAAATTCGTCTTGCTCTTGTTGAAAGCTGGATGGAAATATATCTTCTTGTTTATCAATTGGTTGGAAACAATCTAATTTTGTAATAGAAATCATGTTGTACTTATCTTGATTGTAACTGCTCTCTGATCTCTCTTTATTTAAATCACAACAGAGATCAGAGAGGGGGTGATTTCAGAGGGATTCGAATGATGGAATTGAGGATGAATTAGAGATTCTAAATTGAGGATGGCAGAGAGAATGGATAATGGCTGAGAGATTGAGAGATTTCTTGTTGTAATCCATTGTAACTCTGCTTTGATATTTTAATATAAATCTAGTTGCCATTTCATCTTTGATTCTGAAGTAACCCAACAGGATCCGCTGGCAGCTAAGGGCCCAGCCTCCGATGGAGTACGCTGCTACTGTATTATATCTTTATGCTTAATGTGTGGTTTGATTTCTTTCTTTTACTCTGTTCAGTAATCTGATGCACTTTACTGTTTTACATATTAGCGCTATTAGATATACTTGATTGGATACTATCGTTATCCGCAACAGGAATGCTATGTTATCATTTTATCTTTGTATCGCATTGCTGTTCCTTTTGATAATTGATATAACATTGTTGTTCCTTACAGATTTTCATTCGATTACAGATTAACCACGCTGTATGTTCCTAAATCGGTACAACTGTATGATGTATTCTTAAATTGTGAATGTTGTTTATTCGGGATTGTTGTTCCGTTACAATTGTTGTTACTTTATAACTGTGATTCATGCATATTGTATCGAAGCTCGGATTACTGTCCCTTTTAATGATAAGTGTGTTGCGTGCTTGATTTGGATTGCTGTACATTCATATTTAGTTTTTGTTCCATTTCTGAATTGTTGTTTCATTTCAATTGCTGGTCTATTTCAAGATTGCTGATTTGTTGTTTCATTTACTTTCCATTTCTTAAGGACAGACTCAGGCTGTAGTGAGTGTCAACTTCTTCTATTTGGCTCCCAGACCTCTGATCTGCTCCCATCAGTTATGAAAGGGATAGGTTATTGCCAACAAACCCTTGGCTGATGTGTCGTTCTATTTCATTGTGATTTCCTTTACTTGCCATTTCATTTACATTCATCAAGGACGATCTCAGGCTGTAGTGAGCCCTAGCATCTGCTACCTAGCTCCCAGACCTCGGATTTGTTCTCATCAGTTATGAAAAGGATGGGTTATTGCTACCAAACCTTCGATTGATGCAATGCTTGGTGTGATTTAGCCTTTTGAAGTAGTTAAGTTGTAGACATGCACCCATTTACTTTGTTGTTCATTTCTATTTATTAATTGCACTAGTTTGCTTTTAAAGAGTTTTCCTAGTTTACTTTCAATGGCAGCTTTAGTTCAAGTTCGATTTCCTTTTGATTGCTTTAAAGAAGGACTGTCAACTGTAGAGAACATTGGTTATTGCTTCCACGTTCCCAGATTGATTGTCTTGTTCCATTTTGATTTCAATTGCATCAATCTCTAGAGGAATGAGTTATTGCTACTGTATCCTCAATTGATGTTTGCTGAGTGAATAGTTGGATTTCAGAGCATTTGAGTTTATGTTATTGTTAGATTTCTTTTTTAAGCATTCATTTACTGTTGTAGCTTTTAAGCACTATACTACAAAACATTACTCTTGAGTAAATAGCCGCCTTAAACTGAGTACACTCTTGAAATAAAAAGTCGTCCCTGGGTTGATAATTAATGTGAAGGTAATTAGGAGTTTAAAAGACACATTTTTATCGCTCCACATTTTGGCGCCGTTGTCGGGGAGAGTGTAGCCATTTCTAAAGAGTAGTGTGAATCTGATGAGTGCCTTCTAGGGAAGAGTTGGATCTCAAAAACAGAAGGTAAGAACCTGCGTGCGGAGCATGTAAAAGCCCTGCTCCACTGTCCGCTTTCCTAACAGATTTGCTATTGCTTTGTTGTGTAGAAATAGATGTTTGAATTTTTGTGTGAATGACTAGGAAAAAATAGAAATTTTGAAAAATAAATCACATGATTTTACTGAAGTGGTGATGTAAGCACCACCCATTTCACTAACTAATTGACAGGAACATTGGAAGGAGGAGCTTCGAAGGAACACATGAAGAACATCTTCTGTTATGGTAAGAAACTGACCAACATTTCTACTTTTGAATTTCCTGCAAAACTAATTCCACACCCTCACCATAATAAACCAGTACAAGATGCTTATAGTGTTGGACTGCCAAATTTACCAACCTTCCCACCCATTCCATCTCACATGTGCCATTAGAGAAAATTTACAATGAGATTCAGAATGTTTTAAATTCAAAAATTGTAGAAGCTATGGAAGAAAATGAGGTTTCTTGTAGGTTGCACCAACAAACCATTTTACAAGCTCAAGAACTTCATGGTATGATGGGAAATCAAGAAAGGAACGGATATATTGAAGATTGGTTTCACTCCATCACGTGTTTGCATAATCACTCCATACTTCAACAATTTTTGATACCATCTTTTCAAGGGAAGTTGGCTTCTCATACCCTAATTTTTATCGACATACATTTTTCAAATTTGGGTATGTGCATACGTAAAACCTCAATTATAAAATGGTTCCATTGGAAATACTCTTATACATAAACATATTCGATTCTCAAAGAAGAGTAGGATAGTGGAGAAAATAAAATAAATAAACAAATAAAACAAACACATCTTTTTTATTTTTATTTTTGTAAAGCTAGTTGTTTTTTGTTACAACATGCTATGGAAATCAACATCGGTGATAAATTTTTTTTTTAAATTCATTTGTGTATGTAGATGACTTATAATGGAAATAATATTTCTACAAACACTTATATTCATTTTTATCATCAATATGAAAAATGGTTGAATATCATTTTTTTGGCTTTCGGGCTTGATGAAATTTCTGGAAAAACAGTCGGGACAGTCATGTTTTGAGGGACCAAAAGTGAATATTTTTAAAACCTGTTTCTACCCTAGGTGTCCCTTGATGTATACTTTCTAACCCAATTTGAACCACTCAATTTGGATTTGAAACGAAAAGGTTAGAAACAAAACATTGACAGGGTGTCTAGTGGGCAGCTCAGGAATAGAGTTGGGACAGTCAGTTTTTGGAGGCATAAATGTTTGAATTTTTAAAACCTGTTACTATGGTAGATTCCCCTATGAATCTAGTTTAAAATAAAATTTGAATCACTCATTTTTGATATCGTATGGGGAAGTTATGATAAAAATACTGACTGTCTATCGTAAATCAGCACCCTTAAAACTATGTCTTTCCGGCTGTTCCTTACAGTATTTGACCTATCAATTCTTCTTTTCATCAAAACCTGTTTCTATTGGAGATAAAAAAATTAATCTACTTTCATTTCCAATTTGAATCCAACATCAGAAGAAAAAATTATGCTTGAAATATCAACCGTTGGTCTAAGTGGAGTAATCAAAAATGACTCTGTAATGCAGGTTGTTCTAACTAAAATTGACATATCATATCATTGAATTTTTAAAACCTGTTTCTATTGGAGATATACCTTTGAATTATCTCTCATTTAGCTTTGGAATCAATCAATTTGGACAAAAAACAAAGAAGTTGTGATTAAAACACTGCTGGTTAGTATGGTCGACCACTGCTCTCCCGCAGGTGACAAATAAATTTTACTTTGTTATTTTCTCCATGGATTTGTTTTAGAGAGTAACTACTTGTTAGTTTTTTTGCATAATTCTTGGATTATGGGAGCCGTGCACCTCTCTTTCTCCATGATTTAATGTTTTATTGCAGGTAGACACTCGTTTTTTGGAGGTCCTAGGAGAAAAAGAATGTCAATTTATGGATGAGTGATTTTTGAAAGAAATTTTAAATGAAACAAAGGAATTTCATCCAAATCATTACCCAACGGATTCATAATAGAAGAAATCAAGAATTGATTTCCATTTGAAGATTCATGTCATGTCTTTGCTGCCAAAACATTTTTCAAATAAATCATTTACTTTGACATAACATCATAGTTGTTGTAACTTAATTTATTTATTTACATACAGTTTTTTGTTGTTTCTTTTCTAATTTCTCTTATATTTTGTGTTTCAGGTGTTGCTTCATTCAAAGTGTAACTCATCCTCAGCATCAATGCCGTGAACAACTAATTTGTTTTTTTTGCATGTTTGCATTTTATGATTGTCCATTTTTTTGTTCTTTTCTGAATGGAACAGCACTTTTTCACTTTCACGTTTTGTTGTTCCTTTCTGAATGGAACAGCACTTCTGCACTTTCACGTTTTGTTGTTCCTTTCTGAATGGAACAACACTTTTGCACTTTCACGTTTCGCTGTTCCTTTTCGAATGGAACAGCACTTCTGCACTTTCACGTTTTGCTGTTCCTTTCTGAATGGAACAGCACTTCTGCACTTTCACGTTTTGTTGTTCCTTTCTGAATGGAACAACACTTTTGCACTTTCACGTTTCGTTGTTCCTTTTCTGAATGGAACGACACTTGCATTTTTGCTGTTCATTTTCCAAAGGAATGACACTTTTCATTTTTGTTGTTCCTTTTCCAAAGGAACGGCACTTGTGTTTTTGTTGTTCCTTTTCCAAAGGAATGACACTTTTCATTTTTTCTGTTCCTTTTCCAAAGGAACGGCACTTGCGTTTTTGTTGTTCCTTTTCTAAAGGAACAATACTTTTAGTTTTTGTTGTTCCTTTTTCTAAAGGAATGACATTTCCATTTTCACACTTTTTGGTGTGTATTTTTGCTTCTTTTTTTTTGTGCATTTCTTTTGTTGTTCCCGACAAGGAATAACACTTTTTTTGAGTGTTTTTGTTGTTCATTCAAAAGAGCAACACTTTGGGAATATTTTTGAGAGCAACCCTTTCCTTCCTCTTGTAGGATTACTCCTAGTTCATCTCAACCACATTTTACCGACTCCCTTTCATGGCATGAAGTACACTACTTTTATAAGGACAAGAATTATGGATTCTATTGAAGCGAGTTAATATCATTCACGTTATGATCTTTAACAGGATAACTCATTGATGATAACTTATTTTCAAAAGGGACACAATTATTTATATACTACTTTACTACATTGTTTTCTGTTGAACATGATATTGATTGATCATCTTAATACCATGCCGGTTCCACCCTTCCTGGTTATAATCTTCTCTGTCTGTAATAAATGAGATTATGGGTATATTTTTTTTCTATTGACATGTTCAACTTCTTCCACCATCCCTACTCTTAAGGAGTACTGCGCCTCCCTCTTTTTATCATAAAAATGTGTAATAACAATAAAATTTTGTTCGCATATGGAGGATAGGGGGTCTCATTACGAGCCAGCCTACCATGTTCATAAGGTTGTAAGAAAGTGACATTCCCATTATGGCCACCACACCAGGGTTATGATCCATTGGATAGCCAAATTATCCTTGGAACAGGAGGTCTCATCACGAGCCGGCCTGATCACTTTTGCTACATCCCAGTGAATGGCAGTGTGATTATCTGGTTACCACGCCAGCACACTAATCTCTTCTGTAGAACAGCATTGTAACTCTCCATTTATAAATTGAGGATCCTGGCTCATATGGGTTAAAAAGCAACCCTGCCGAGGCTATGGACGCCTGCTGGCATCAGCGGCTCTGCTTATGGTATTGAAGTTATATCTTATCGTCAATTATTATTATAATACCCTTTTCTTATTTTTTCTTTTTAGCAGAGAAGTTATTTCCTTAACTTTTTCCTTGTTTTGAACCTTTATGCATGAGAAATTGTTTTATAGTCAATCACATCATTTTCAGCTAGAATACCGTCAGCAAAGCATCTTTTTAGCATATTGTTGTCCTTTTTCGTTTTGCATAAACTATCATCAATCCAAAGCGTCCTATCTCTTATTCATAACTATCTTTACACACTTTGCTCTCAATATAACCATAAATTTCACCGTCCTATCATTGATAAGTGTACTCTGCTTCATTTACTGATATATTGTTCATTCCATTGCCTTGCCGTCAGCACCACCCCTTTTATATGCTTTATGGTTATGGAACCCATTTTCCAATTGGAGGGGGGAATGTATGCATTATGGGATTGCATGCGATATGATTACTACACTTTGCCATACCTTGTTGATTTGACAACATATTAGTATTGCATGTATACATAAGTTTTTCTAGTTGAAATTTTGCATGCATCTTATCTGTTGCTATTCAAAGCTAACACTATGGATTCAAGAACATTGTATGCAAAATAGTGCTTTGTTTACAGGAGCACAACAAGTATGGGCAGAATTCTATTCATAGCATGACCACACTATTGCACTTAACAGAAGAGGCTCGCGAACGTGAACAATTCTTCAAACATGGTGTGCTTACCTGGATTCCACCTTTTGCATCACTTTCTGCACCAACTCAGCTTCAACAACTGCCAATCAATATATGTCATTTCACATTTTTTTTTTTTTTGGAGGTAAAACTCGAGGTAAAATAGCATAATTTTCTAATTTATTACAAATTTAGGAGAATTTAACGAAAATCCATTTTGAGCATTATTTATCATCCTTCATTTCACATCTTTACCACTTCCCCTTTTTCAGCAACATATCATTTCCGAGTGTGGGGGAGTGTTCCTTCATTTCATTCTTATGACCACGTCATTCATATTTTTTATCATCCATTGTTATTCTTATTCATTCTCAACACCTCCCTTATTCCATGTTGTTTTACACCAAGCATAGAATTCAACAGATAGTAGCAACCACCTCTATTTGTTTTCTAGCATCGCATGAGGGCATGCTAATTTTTCAAAGAGGGGGAGGAATTGCTACGCATGATGGATGTTTTCTATTTTCTTTCTCATTTAAGGCATACAATTTCAGTGAAGAAATTGATTTCCATAATATTTTTAAAACTATGAACTCAATTCTTGTGATCTCTAGGAAACACAGACATACTATTAAAATACACATACCTAGATAATTTCAAGATAAATTGGTTCATAAAATTTCGGAAATCATGCACTCTCACCTAGAGCCATTTTGTTTATATCTCATGATCCGTGCATCAAAACAGTCCGATTTTTGGATCATAAAGGCATTCATATATTATAAATTTACTTGCCAAATTTCAACAAAAGCTGGTTTGTAGTTTTTGAGAAAATAGTTAATGAAGTTTGCTGTTACTTATATCATATTTTGTTGCAACTTCATATATACATATAATTGAATGTCAATGTAAAAATTGTTATGCCTTCATCAAGATTACTAAAGTGAATATTCATTAATTAAGGAAGAATTCATTTGTTCTATCCATTTCATGAGCTGAGATGAACATATTTTTTATCGCTTGGTTAACACATGGGTTTTTGTCTTTGGGTTGCATGAAGACGTGCAATATATTCAATTTTCGTTGCATGAGGACATGCAATGTATTGAGTGTGGGGGTATGTTGGGCCATGAATACGACCACTTTTTAACACTTATTTCATCCATTTTTACTCTTCTCTATTATATCATCTATTATAATTTATCATTTAAATCCATTTTATAAATGATTTATGCTCTTATGGATTAATATTATTTATTCTCCTTTATTTCTAATAAATTGATGATTATGCGTGATTTTATCAATGATAGTTTTAATAAATTAGTTGTAACATTATTCACCATTTTTAGCCTCCAAGATAATTTCCAGATTGAAGACTTGATCATTAAAAGTACCAACTCAGAAATTCGCTGGAATAAGAAGTGACGGTTTTGCGGTTGTGATTCTGAGCAAATGAAGTAGAATCTAGAAAATCTAGAACATGGGTTTTGTCCAGAACGGACCCAATTAACTTTAAAAGAGAACGGTTTGCCCAAATTCGGCTTGTACTAAGAGAAACGCAGGGTTCTTTGAGCACAATTTTCTTAGATTTGTTGTTGCGACCGTCCTCCAAATCTCAGCTGCAAAGCCAAATTCGTCTTGCTCTTGTTGAAAGCTGGATGGAAATATATCTTCTTGTTTATCAATTGGTTGGAAACAATCTAATTTTGTAATAGAAATCATGTTGTACTTATCTTGATTGTAACTGCTCTCTGATCTCTCTTTATTTAAATCACAACAGAGATCAAAGAGGGGGTGATTTCAGAGGGATTCGAATGATGGAATTGAGGATGAATTAGAGATTCTGAATTGAGGATGGCAGAGAGAATGGATAATGGCTGAGAGATTGAGAGATTTCTTCTTGTAATCCACTGTAACTCTGCTTTGATATTTTAATATAAATCTAGTTGCCATTTCATCTTTGATCCTGAAGTAACCCAGCAACATCCGCTGGTGGCTAAGGGCCCAGCCTCCGGTGGAGTACGCTGCTACTGTATTATATCTTTATGCTTCATGTGTGGTTTGATTTCTTTCTTTTACTCTGTTCAGTAATCTGATGCACTTTACTGTTTTACATATCAGCGCTATTAGATATACTTGATTGGATACTATCGTTATCTGCAACAGGAATGCTATGTTATCATTTTAACTTTGTATCGCATCACTGTTCCTTTTGATAATTGATATAACATTGCTGTTCCTTACAGATTGTCATTCGATTACAGATTAAACGCACTGTATGTTCCTAAATTGGTACAACTGTATGATGTATTCTTAAATTGTGACTGTTGTTTATTCGGGATTGTTGTTCCGTTACAATTGCTGTTACTTTATAACTGTGATTCATGCATATTGTATCGAAGCTTGGATTACTGTCCCTTTTAATGATAAGTGTGTTGCGTGCTTGATTTGGATTGTTGTACATTCATATTTAGCTGTTGTTCCATTTCTGAATTATTATTTCATTTCAATTGCTGGTCTATTTCAAGATTGCTAATTTGTTGTTTCATTTGCTTGCCATTTCTTAAGGATAGACTCAGGCTGTAGTGAGTGTCAGCTTCTGCTATTTGGCTCCCAGACCTCTGATCTGCTCCCATCAGTTATGAAAGGGATAGGTTATTTCCACCAAACCCTTGGCTAATGTGTTGTTCTATTTCAATGTGATTTCCTTTACTTGCCATTTCATTTACATTCATCAAGGACGATCTCAGGCTGTAGTGAGCCCCAACATATGCTACCTAGCTCCCAGACCTCGGATTTGTTCTCATCGGTTATGAAAAGGATGAGTTATTGCTACCGAACCTTCGACTGATGCACTGCTTGGTGTGATTTAGCCTTTTGAAGTAGTTAAGTTGTAGACATGCACCCATTTACTTTGTTGTTCATTTCTATTGATTAATTGCACTAGTTTGCTTTTAAAAAGTTTTCGTAGTTTACTTTCAATGGCAGCTTTAGTTCAAGTTCGATTTCCTTTTGATTGCTTTAAAGTAGGACTATCAACTGTAGAGAACATTGGTTATTGCTTCCTCGTTCCCAGATTGATTGTCTTGTTCCGGTTTGATTTCAATTGCATCAATCTCTAGAGGAATGAGTTATTGCTACTGTATCCTCAATTGATGTTTGCTGAGTGAATAGTTGGATTTCAGAGCATTTGAGTTTATGTTATTGTTAGATTTCTTTTTTAAGCATTCATTTACTTTTGTAGCTTTTAAACACTATACTACAAAACATTACTCTTGAGTAAATAGCTGTCTCAGACTGAGTACACTCTTGAAATAAAAAGTCGTCCCTGGGTTGATAATTAATGTGAAGGTAATTAGGAGTTTAAAAGACACATTTTTATCGCTCCACAACCGGATCTAAATAGGTTAACAAATGATCCAATTGCTTACACCCCTTGGTGGCCAGCGATTCCACATAAACTTCCGTCAGATATTCCTAAATTTAATGGAAATCTAGGTGAAGACTCGTCGAATCATGTGATGACATTTCATCTGTGGTGTTCATCAAACACCCTAAACAATGATTCGATTAAGCTTCGCCTTTTTCAGCGGACGTTAATTGGTCCGGCAACAAAATGGTATATTGAGTTACCCAGAGCTTCGTTTGACAACTTCAGTACCCTAGCCACAACTTTTTAAACCCATTTTCAGTTACCGATAAGGTACGAAACGGGAACAGAACTTCTTACCAATTTCAAGCAAACAATAGCCACTCACATATCCGATCATATTCATGAGTGGAAACGTCATCGTAGAATGGTAAAAACATATGTTCCTAATCAACTTTTAGCTGAATGGTTTATTAAGTCTTTATTACCTTCCATTAGAAAAGATGTGGCAAAAGGAGGAGTCGTCACTGAAGAGCAAGTTATTGCTCATGCGCAATATTTAGACTTGATTTATACTCAGTCTAGCATGCTCTACGATAAAATCCCTGACGCTCCCAGACCGGAATTTTCCGTCCCCCCGCCTCCTAAATCAAATAATGACTCTCATGCCAGTGATGGTGTGATTGGTACGACAGACACGAAATTGACAAAGGCTACATCTAAAAAGGCCCTTAAGATTTCCAGTCAAATTGAAAAAGAAGAACTTCTCACCTCGGAAGTAAATGCCATCTCGATAGATAAAGGCAAAGAAACCAAGCAACCGGGAGGCAAGAAGAAAAACAAAGGGAAGAAGAAGAAACAAGAGGAATCATCACCTGAAAAATATTCTGCAAACCCTCCTGGAGATAGGAAACCAAAAAATCCATGTATAATATGTGATGAGGATCATTGGACAAGAGATTGTCCACATAAGGCTGAGCTTAAAAGATTCATCAAGAATTCAAAAACCTCGGCAGTATTAACTGATCTGTTTCCAAATCTAGGAACAAGTCTGGTTGCTAGTGAAAATGCTTCCCCGTCCCAAGTACTGATGTTGTCAGTTTCAAAACAGCAAAATGATGCTTTGATATCGACAAGGAACAAAAATTACGGGAATCCACAGCTGTCGAACAACAAGGATAAAGATCAACCTAGTAGTTCAACAACAACTTCAACAGAAGTTGCACTGCCCATCATTCCTGAGCTAACAATAAAACCGCCAAAGGGAGTGGTACACAAGTTGACATTTAATCCTCGTGCCAGAGCAGCACATCATTATAATATAGTGGAAGATCTGGCCCAATCGCCACCCACTATGTCAACACTTGAGGTACTACAAAATTTCCCATCCCAAAAGCAGGCTTTATTATCAGCTATCGGTGGGACAGACCCAAAGGATTCTAAGCTTGTGTCCTTTAATCATAAAGGATACGATCCTCAGTTACCAGCTCAACTAGCTTTCCTCATTCAAGTGAAAGCCCTCAACAAAACTGTTCATCGAACAAATATTGATGAGGGGGAATCTACATGTATTATGTCGATGAGTTACTGGAAAACTTTAGGATCGCCAACCTTGTCGCGATCTTCGACAACATTAAAAGCATTTGACAGACGAACGTATACCCCATACGGTATTCTAAGTAACTTGCAAGTTGAGCTAGGATGGAAAACAGTAGAAATAGATGTCGAAGTAATCGACGTAAACCTCGATTACAACATCCTACTGCGAAGACCATGGATATATGCTATGGCTGCAGTTGTGTCGACCTACTTTAGGAAGATTGCATTTCCTTTTCAGGGAGGAATTACGATCGTCGACCAACAAACATTTCTCTCGAATAGTTCCCAGGTTACGGGAAGCATTCCAATGATCCATGGAAGCCCCCATACGCTCCAAAATATCGGAGTAGGCCTACTAAAAGACCCTATATTAATGGGGAATTTTTCCCTTCCGCCTCCAATCAGTCTGGCGGAAGTAGCATCGGTAGGAACCTGCAATATGATATCTTCGATTCAAAATATCTTAGAAAATGATATAAACATGGATCATACGCAGGTATTGCCTCCAAGCCCAATAGAAATATTGTAGCAATCATTGTTTTCAGCATGGGAGGTAGACCCAAATCAATGCTCATCAAGCATGTGGATAGATAGGTCTAAGGAATATGGCACCCCTTCAGATCCTTGGTCGCAAGTGCATTACACTGTCGAAGGAATTGTTCAATCAATGGTAATTGGAGGGGCACCATGGCAAGATTACCACCATCGTTCCCATCTTCCGAATTGTAAAGAAGATACTCTTGATGACCTTCATCATCCTTCAGTTTTTGATTTCCTATCAAATACTGTAAACAGAGTGGATTCCAAGTGAAACTTGTCCAACATTGAAGAGACTATCGCCATATATATCTCGACCAAAACAAATGTTGTAGAGAATATTTGTGTTGGAAAATGTTGTTCTCCTTCAGAACTAGAAATATATAATGCTCTCTTTTGCGAATTCAAAGATGTCTTTGCTTGGTCATATGATGAAATGCCAGGCATTGATTTGAGTATAGTTGAACACGAAATCAAGATGTATCCAAATGTCAAACTAGTATGACAACGACTACGACAGGTGCACCCCAAGAAAGCCGCTGCCATCAAGGCAGAAGTTGAAAAGCTTCTCCATGCTGGTTTCATTTACCCAGTTCCTCTAACCGATTGGGTATCGAACATTGTTCCTGTTATGAAAAAATAAGGAACGATTAGAGTGTGCATCGATTATAGGGATGTAAATCAAGCTTGTCCAAAAGATAACTACCCTACACCCTTTATTGACCAGATAATTGATGAATGCGCCGGATGCGAAATCTTTTCATTCATGGATGGATTCTCTGAGTATAATCAAATAAATATCCACCCACAGGACTAGTCAAAGACTGCATTTTCATATCGCAAATTACCCTTTGGTTTAAAGAACGTAGGGACAACATTTTAGAGCGCAATGAATTATGCCTTTCATGACATCAAAAACATCATTCAACCATATCTCAACGACCTTCTGGCTCATTCCCAAAAGCGGACCGATCATCCATAGCATTTGAGAGCGATATTTCTACGTTGCTGACACTACAAGATACGATTCAATCCACACAAATGTGTGTTCTGTGTCAGTTCTGGTTGTTTACTTGGCTTTGTGGTCTTAAAGGATGAGATTTGTCTCGACCCATGTAAGGTTTAGGAAATCATAACTTTTCCTCCACCTTCAAATTTTCTTCAGATTCAGAAACTCCAAGGGAAAGAAAACTTTCTAAGGAGGTTCATTCTGAATTATGCCGAACTTGCTAAAGGTTATACACGTATATTAAAAAAGGAAGTTCCCTTCATCTGGGATTAGGTCACGCAAGCTACCTTTGATGCATTAAAAGAATCCCTAATGAAAGCATCATTAATGTATGCTCCTGATTATCAAAAAGACTTTAACCTGTATCTAGCTGCAGTGGATACAACCATCGCAATGGTTTTAGTTCAAGAAGACAACGGAATTGAACAGCCTATATATTATTTAATTAGGAACTTAAATGATACAGAGAGCAAATATTCCTATGTTGAAAAGCTGGCGCTATGTCCTCTTTCGAAAAACTACCATTCTGTCAGATTGCAACCCCATGACTTATATATTGTCGCGACAGTTGCTGGGGGGCAAATATTCAAAATGGATAGCAATTCTACAAGAGTTTGATATGAAATTTGTAAAATCTAAATCAAAGAAAGCCCTGATTTTCGCAGAATTACTATGCGATCTCCCATCATCGTCCAACGATGAAACATCAGATGAAACAATCGTGGATGAATCATTCTTTCTGATATCTTCAAGCAATCCGTGGTATGGAGATATAATCATCTATCTCCAAACCCAAAAATATAGGCCTAATACCTCTCGCTATGAACAAAAACCTATTCGATACCAATCAAAAGACTACATGATCGTCGGTGATACACTTTACTGTCATGGAATCGATATAGTTCTGAGGAGGTGCCTCACCAATGAGGAATCTGAAAAAGAACTGAATGATTTCCATTCAGGCGCGTGCAGGGGGCATCAATCTGGTTATTCTATAGTGCAAAAAAAATTACGAGCAGGATACTTCTGGCCAACAATGTTCAAAGATTGCATAACCGCAGTCAGAAGTTGCCATGCCTATCAAATTTTCGATAGCAAAACCAGAAGACCACCCACACCTCTACAGCCAATAGTTGTTGTTGGGCTATTCACCAAATGGGGCATTGATTTCATGACATGTAACCCCACCTCAACCAGGGGGCATGGGTATATCATAGTCACAGTGGACTATTTTACCAAATGGACCGAGGCGATGCCTACATTTGATAACACTGGTGAAACAACTACCCTTTTCTTTTTCAATCATGTAGTCACCAGATTCGGCGTTCCACAGGCTATAGTCACAGATCATGGATCACATTTTCGCAATCACATGATGGCCGAATTAGCTGAAAAATTAGGGCTGTCTCACGACAGCTCTACTCCATACTACCCGCAGGCCAACGGACAAGTTGAAGCAATCAAAAAAGTCCTGAAGTGCATGCTGCAAAGGATGATTGGAGTCCACAAAAGGAGTTGGCACCTGATCCTATACTCGGCCTTGTGGGCATACCTAACATCAATAAGGAATGCAACTGGGTTTACACCCTTCCAACTGGTGTATGGCCTGGAAGCAATCTTACCGGTTCAGTGTCAAATCTCATCCCTCAAACTCGCAATCGACCTTCTCCCCGGAACTTCAGAAGAGGAGGCTCGTTTCTTGGAACTAATCCAATTGGATGAAACCCGTCGTGATTCCGCTTTGGCTAACAAAGCCCATGAGAAACAAGTCAAGGCGCAGTTCGACAAGAATGTCAAACCCCGTGTCTTCTCAAAAAGTGACCTGGTCTTACTTTACGACCAAGAATCCGATAAATTGGGAGCAGGTAAATTCAAGTGTTTATGGATGGGCCCCTATATTGTTAAACATGTATTAGCAATAGGAGCCTACTAGTTAATGGATTACGACGGAATTCCATTGGCGCAACCCGTAACGGGTTGTACCTTAAGCATTACTATGCATGATTCAGTGTGGTAACCTATATGCTTTTGTTACATTTTTGTTTTCGCTAAGGGTAATCGTTTTGGTCAAGTAAATCCACTTTTTACATTTGTCGCAGATGTCGAACCTATTGCAATCTTTTGTTGGATATGCCGATGGAGCAAGTCGTAGTTTATGGGACCTATCTTCTGTGGCCTGGGCAATTTTTGATCCAAGTGACGAGTTAGTAAGTTTCAGAGGGGTATGTATTGGTCGATCAACGAATAACATCGCTGAATATAGCACGTTGATAGAACTTTTCTCTGATGCTGTCACACATGGCATACGACTTGTCGTCAGGCTAGACTCACAGCTCATCATACTACAACTCACTGGTATCTACTCTGTCCGAAATCCAGCTATCTATCGCATGTTCCTAAGGGTCAAGATTTTGGAAAGGAAATTTGATTTTATTCAATATCAGCATATTTCCAGAAGCTTAAACACATTAACTGACTCATTGGAAAATTATGTGTTAGATAGACATTTGCAACATTTATAAAAAGAAGCATTTCATCAATATTTGCATTCGGATCATGTAACTTAACCAAAATAAAACTCCGAAAATCAAAAACATATATATAACTATTTATGGTTTACACATAATGTTCTGTAGCCAAGAAAAAATTGGTCAAATGACCCAAAACTCAAAATGGTAAGGGGCACCCTAGTCTAATGATGCCGGTGATAACAAGTCACCGCCTGTGCAATCATGCGTAAAAGCCTAGTCCATTGACTTGGCACGCCAGTAGTATGTCGCTGCAACCTGTTGAGGCCCCGAAAATCGGGTCAATAACAAGGGGGATACCCACCCGGTCCGGACCTTGGTTGGCAGCTCCTTATCCGTTTGGTATAGCGGGTCCGACTGGGGATAATGGGACCAGTTTCCCAATCTAAGGGGTGTGTGTGTGTGTAGAGTTGAATGATGCTGATCTAGGAGTATTTTAAGCTAATTTAATTCAAACTTCTAAGCTAACTCTATGCTATTGTAATCTAATAAAGGAAAAAAAACACATCTAATCTACACTAACCCGGGGTGTATTTCTTCTATTATGCGATCTAAAAAGATTTCGAACAATAACTGGTAATAAAGATCATTCAGCTATCATAAGAATAGAAATCAATTAAGATAAACCATTCTGCATAAAACGTTAGGCAAAACAGTTGTGAACAGCATATCGCATAATAGGTTATTCATATATCAAGCACAAATAAATGACTCCACCGTACAGAAGTGCCAAATGGTAACCCACACATTCATGCATTAACATATAAACAACTGAAAACTGCATATCACTTTAAGAATATGAACAGAAACAGGTCAAGAGATAAAAGTACCATTTATGACTGGTTCCACTCATAAGCTTCAAGCAATAACGATTTATCTCTACTTGTTCTAAGATCTACTAAGAGTACAAAAGTGCAACATCAGTAGCAGACATTAAATGCAAACATCGATAAATCTCGATCCATCCATTCACCAAAAACCCCCTCCGAGGGTGTAAAAGTGCATGTTCTGAGGACAAGTTTTTTGAAAAATTTCCGGACCCTTCTCCAAATTCCTGAGAAGGGTTTAAATATTGCTAACTAATTAATCTTAATTACATAAATTTAGGACACGGTTTCAAATGAACGCCCTTCTACTAAAGCAAATTATTTCTAAAGATTGAATCTAATCTCTAACCGTTTTTGTATTTGCTCCTTAGTGCTGTAAGCAATGCAACATTTGCCTGGGAAGAGTCTGCTGGTTGTTTTCTCCTTTCATTTGAGTTACGAAAATAGAAACAATAAGAGCTGGCACCGCTTTCTGACAAACTGGAAGATATTTTCCTCTGGCTTGGTCTATTCACTGTGTGTATACTTGGTAATATCCCAAATTTCTCTCAAACTGATTGTGCTGTTGCTATTTCAGTTTCCAGCCTGGCGAATGACTGAGCAAGTTAGGGACTTTGCTCTCTGAACAATTTTCTGTATTGAAAACTGCTTCCGTTCTTTGTTCCAAGCTTTTCTGGTGCGTTTTCCCTCTTTAGCGTTTTTCTTTTTGCTTTACCCAGTCTAAGCTTCAGGATCTTTTGAAAACATGCTGCTTTTGTGTGCCTTTGACTCTGAGTCTTGGATAGTCTATTTCCATCAGTCTTTGTTGAGTGATACTCTGGAATCCGCGGTCTTGCTGCATGCGGCATCTGTTTGCGAAGGAATTTCTTCTCTGTTCTCCGAGTATTGATGCTTTCCCCTTTTCCTTAGATGTTTCTTGCACATTGATTTATATTAGTTGTTGTCTTACAGTTTACGCAAAGGAAAAGAGTAACGACGAAAAGATTGACATGAAAGCTTTAAGCTCTAATGAATGCATAATCATGACACTCATAATGAACTGACTCTTCGAAAAACACAACACAATCCTTCTCGGATACTTTGGCATACAATCATTAATTTCTTTTTAAGGCGCGCGCCCAATTTTGGTCTGCAGACAGCTTTCCTTGAACGTTGTGCCGAGGAACCTTTGCGATGAGTGATTTCTATGACTCACATCGCAGTGTCAAGGATTGCGTCGTTTAAGATGTGTCATCGCAGGATTTGATGATCGCATTCATCGCAGATCGCAATATCGCAGATCGCAAATATCGCAGATCGCAATATCGCAGATCGCGCTTAATTATAATCATTGTGTGCTTCTTATGCGATGTTGCGATATGCGACGTTGCATATCGACCGTCGGTGATTCCTTAAGCTTTTTATTTAAGAGAGCTTCACAATATAAGCGATGCGATGAATTTCGCGTCACTTCTTCGCAGCTCATTATGTGCATAGGAAAACGTCTCGTTCTCTTCTCGCGATGCGATATAGCTTTAGGGAGTCAAAATACAGAAATTTTGATAAAAAAAATTTTGGATTTTTTGTTAAGGGTCCCCATTTGCTTGGTGTTATTGCTAATACCAATCAAAGAGGGGGGTTGTTGGTGACCACAACAATGGCGATTCACTGTGAAGAACCAATTATCTCTGTCTTTCTATTGAATTTCAACTTCCGAAGCAGAAAAAATTTCATATATCTAAATTTTTTTATGGACAGATAGAGTATATTATGCCTTATTCTAGCATTGATACTTCGTCTCAACCTTTTCATATTCCAATCGTTTGTTTCCTCAGGCTTAGTTCTTGTATTCACACCAGACACTACTTGGTCTTTTAAAGATAAAATAAGGTCTTCTCTGTGTGCTGGCCTTTTAAAATATGCCCATTTGTCGTAGGTAGAGCCTCTGCTACCCGCAAGCGTCCATAGCCTCGACAGGGTTACCTGTTACCCAACAATGATCCTTTATCCTGCTCGAGGTTATTTACAACATTTCAGAGGAAAACCCCTTCTTGACACTTTTTCCTTTTTTATTCTCTAAAGAACAATGTCTTGGTTTGGTGGCCAAATTATGACACAGTCATTCACTTGATTTACACTTTTGCTGAACAAGCTGGCTCGTGATGAGACCCCTTGTCTTTTGATTGCAACAATATTGAGTCGTTGCCCTGTTTTGGTAGACAATATTGGCAAAGTCAGCAAGTTATAATATCTGTGATCATGATAAGTCGGCTCGTGATGAGACCTCTTATTCATTGAGACATAGTGTTTTCTTGGATTGTTCCTCTGAATGTTGCGATTTCCTTTAGCAGGGAAGAAGTCATTGTTTTTCCTTAAGAAAGCTCTGGACGACAATAATAGAGTTTGAAAACAACAGCTTTACAGAGAATATTTATTTTATTATTGATACCTTTCATTGTGCTGATATAAAACAATTTTTTACCAAAGGTTTCTTTCATCAAATTTTTGAAGTTGAAACTAGCATCATGTCTAGGCTAAAGTTAACTCTACCTGTCAATAATAAAAATCAGATTTTTCAAAAAAATTTGCTACGTGTACAAGCGAAAAGCTCAAAATCTGATAGAGAATTGGTGTCTTTTTCATGAACCCTTTTAGTGACCATCTACAACTGGTTTTATTTATAAGAAAGAGAAAAACAAATAAAAACTAAAACTATCCTACAAAAATAGAAGAGTGATCTTCTATGGAAAATATTTTTTAAGAATCTGTCCATTAACAGGCAAAGAATCTCTTCTGCCTGCTAAATCCTGCAACACAAACGTCGATGGGCCTATGACTTCTACAATCTGAAAAGGACCAAGCCACAGTTTCTGAAATTTCATATGTTTGCCCTTTTCTTCATGAGCCTTATCCCATTTCAGAACTAAATCTCCCATCTGAAAAAAAATTCTGGTCATTATGCTTGAGTCAAAAGAGGATTTTATCAGTGCTTGGTGATGAGCATGGGTTTTCTTAGCTTGTTCTCGTCGTTCTTCTAATTTAATTATTTCCAGTTGTCTTAGTTGTATGGAGGAGGTAGATACCTCATCGATGTATTGTACTAAAGACAAAGAGGGAATGACTAAGTGGGTTGGAAGAACCACTTCTTTCCCATAAACTAAATTAAAGGGAGAAGTGTCGGTTGAAGCTTTCTTCGTTATTCTATCAGCCCATAAATCATTTACTAATGCTTTGTGCCAATTCTTTTGGTTTTGGTCGACTATTCTTTTAATAATTCTAATCAGGTTTTTGTTTGTTGATTCAGCCAATCCATTACCTTGCAGATAGTAGTTGGCCGAATATTTCAGTTTGAACCCTCTTTTAAGTGCAAACTCAGTCATTGTATTTCCAGAAAAGTATGAAGAATTATCAAATATTAAGGCCGTTGGCAATCCAAACCTAGTGATTATAAATTGATCTATGAATTCAATAATGTTTTGAGAATTAGCTGTCTTGAGAGGAACTGCTTCTACCCATTTAGTAAAATAATCTGTTGCCGTGAGGATGTACCTATGCTGCTTAGAAGAGTGAGGAACGATCTCACCTATTATGTCCAAGCCCCACTGGCTGAATGGTTTCTCGATGTTTACCGGTTGTATTGGCATGGACGGTTTCTTTTGTTTCCCTGCAGCAGTCTGGCAGACTTGGCATTTCCTCACATAACTGTGTGAGTCTTTGAACAACGTGGGACAATAATATCCTGCACGTAAGATTTTTTGTACAGTAGCATCTCCAGCATAGTGTCCGCCTGTTGGTCCATTGTGGAGTTCCTGCAAAACCTTTTCGGCTTCAGTTTTCTCAAGAAACCTTAGAAGCACAGAATCGTAATTCCTTTTAAAGAGAACATCATTTATGAGCTGGTATTGTTTAGCTTTCAACTTTAGAGCTCTTTTCTTGGTGTGATCCAGGTGTGATGGAGCATACCCATTCTTAAGATAATAAATGGTTTCAGCATATAATGATTCTGCATCGTTTAGGCTTACCTCATACGTATGTACCTCGTCAGATGAATTCTCAGGAATTTGCGGTGCTCCAGCCAAAATTTTGCAAAAGCCTTGGCCTCTTACAATCTTTGCTGGTTTGATCTCAAGATCGTATTCTTGTAAAGCGGTGATCCAATTTTCTCTTTTTTTTCCCACATCCTTCTGTATCAGAAGGTTTCTTACCGCTGGAAACGGTACTATGACTTTAGTATGGGCTTTAAGTAAGAAAATTCTGAAATATTTGATCGCTTTCAAAATAGCATACGCATGTTTCTCCACGTCGGAATAGTTGAGTTCAACACCTTGTAAATTCGAGCTAAAAAATGCTATTGGAGCTTCCGCTTTCTCTTGATTTGTTTGAGTTAGAATCGCGGCATAAGATTTCTCTGAGGCAAATGTGTATAAGATAAAAGATTCTAAAAAATTCGGGGTTGCTAAAGATGGAGTGTTAATGATGGCTTGTTTTATCAAGTTGAATGCTTCATGCTCATCTTGAACACATTTAAAATTTGAATTCTTTTTTATCATATTTTGCAAAGGAGAAACAATACGTGAGAAATCTGGGACAAATCTCTTCACAAAATTAATTTGACCAAGGAAAGATTGCATGGCTTTTTTGTTATTAGGCATGGATATTTCAGAAATTTCTTTGATTCTGTCAGGTTCAATGTGAATGCCAGATTTTGACACTATGAATCGTAGAAGTTTTCCTTCACTTAATGCAAAAAAAGATTTCTTCAGGTTAAGTGAAATCCCATACCTTAAACATCGTTGAAAGATTTGTTTCAAGTCTTTGAGATGGTCGCTTTGCTTCTTGGAGTACACTGTTATATCATCCAGGTAAATCACTACAGATTTATTGACTAAACCTTTGAATGCGATGTCCATGGCTCTCTCAAATGTAGCAATGGCATTGATCAAACCAAATGGCATCTTCCGATATGCGTATGTGCCCCATTTAGTTCAGAATGTGGTTTTTAATTGATCATCGGGATGCACCAGCACTTGATTGTATCCTGAAAATCCATCCAAAAAATACATTAATTCTGAGCCTGCTACTGCCTGTAATATCTGCTCCATAGGTGGGAGGGGAAAATTGTCTTTTTGACAGGCTTTGTTGAGATTTCGGAAATCAATACAAATTTGAATATCTCTGTTTTTCTTTCTAACGGGTACCATATTGGAGACCCATTTGGAATGTCTGACGGGGAAGATTATTCTGGCTCTCAACAACTTATTTAGCTCAGTTTTTATCTGATTTTCTAAATTGGGGTGGATTTTTCTGAGCTTCTGTTGGACAGGTTTTTCATTGTCAATCATCGGGATAGTGTGTTGAATGATAGAAGTGTCGTATGTCTTCATCTCATCGTAGCTCCAGGCAAAAACATGTCTGTATTGTCTCAAAAGATGGATATATGCTAATTTCTCTTCAGGGGCTAGGTCGTGGCCTAGATTAACGTTTTGTGGTTTCTCATCGGTTCCTAGGTTTACTAAATCGTAGTTCAGAGTCAAACTGTAAAGTTTAGCATTGGTAGACCTTTTAAACCGACTTTTCAAATCATATAAATCTTCTAACTTAACCACTGACCTAGGTATAGCATTATCAGTGCTATGCTATTGTATTTGGTGATCATGATGGTCTTCGTCAATTATTTGATTTGAGTAGGATCCTTCAGAAGTGAGGAAATTTACAATGTCTAGATCGTCATTGAATACTCTCTAGTTTGTAATGTTGTCAGGGATGGACGGTCTAAAAATTAATTCTATTGAGAATCTATCTGGACTAAAATCTTCAGAAGGAATAAGTCTAGAGGCTACGTTAGCTAACAGGTCTGCGCTCGCATTTTGGAGTCTTGGGATCGACGAAATATTGAATGCTATGAAATGTGCAGTCAGATCTTGTACTAAAGATTGATAGTGCTTCAAATGACCTGATAGGCAATGTATGGTGTTACGTACCTGTTTGACGACAATCTCAGAGTCTCCGAAGACTTGAAGGTACTTAACGTTCAACCCGATTGCTTTGTATAGGCCTTGCACCAAGGCCTCGTATTCCGCTGTATTGTTTGTGCAATCGAATTCAAGTCTGCACGTAAGCATGGTCTTATTTCTGTTTGGGCTAATCAGAACGCATCCTGCTCCTGCTCCCTCGTTAGATTTGGAGCCATCAAAATATAATTTCCAAAACAAAGATGTATTTACAGAGTTATCTAAAAAATTAACACACTTCGAATCATCAGTTTGGGAAAAAATTTCGACTTGGGACAAAACTGAATTTTCTAAGTAAGGTGAGGTATGAGCATTAAAATTGTCGAGGAAAGAATCTACCGAGTAGTTTCCTATGATACTGCTGTTGTATGCTATTGCTTCATTTTCTCCCTCCAATTCTGTCACTATGTACTTCTGGTGTAACTCTCGTTCAACCTTTATTTGATTCGGTTTACCATTGTAGGGTAACCACATGTGCAACCAGTCGGTTGAGAAGTATCCATGGAGTTTTTCATATTAATCCCTACTAAGAATTAAGCCATAGAATTCAGGGATATCAGCTACTAGAATGTCAATAACCTGACACACCTTCGGGTTAGATGACAATCTTATGGTCACTTGATTAAGTTCACCAATCACTTCGACTTGGGATCGATCAAGCTGAACTATGCACACTGTGGATTTCTGCGGTTGAACATTTAACTTGGCACATATTGATCTGGGTAAAATATTCGTTGAAGCACCAGAATCTACCAAAAAATTGTGCACGTTTTTGTTGAAAATTTCATAAGTGAGAAGAAAAGGAGGAGTGTGAGACCTTGATCTCCCTCCAATCAAGGCGATGTCATTTGGGTCAACCTTATTGATCGTGTTGGTTGGAGGTCTTCCTGTGTTGTGGGAAGCTACAGCTGTAAGCAAAGATGTAGTAGGCACGGCATGTAATTCTTTCATCATTATCTTCTGTTGATGTTTCAATTTGCTCAACTCATAAAGAGTGATATTAGCCCTAGTCTTTTTCATGTCATCAATAATGTTATACTCCATTTCATCCGACACAATAAGTGTTCTTGATGGAGGTGTTTGATCTGGTTGGACTGGGCTAGATTGAGTCGCCTTAGCGGTTGTTTTCTTTGTTGCGACTTTATCTTTTACTGCAGGGCTTGCGCCCTTCTGCTTAGGGGTAGTTTGGGGAGGATCAAGTTGATTTTTGCTTCGTGTACTAACCGGAAATTCTTCTTGATCTTCTTCTTGTGGGAGGATGAAATCCCACATTCCTTGTAGTTCCACAACTTCTTCGTCATCGATCTGCCCTTCAGTGGTATTCTCTTCTTCTTCTTCTTCTTCAGATTCGACGTTTGAGATAGCGTTGGGCGGTTTCACCTCCATTGAAGGATTTCTTTTAAAATCTCTGTAGGGCTTTCTCGAAGAAGTTTCTGCTACTTGTTTTTTTATGTCAATCATCTCATTGGACATGGTTTTTAACACTTTTTGTAATCCTTCCAAATCGAAAGGATCTTACGATTGTTTCCTCTTGGGGTCTTCCTTGCAGGAGACTTTCTTAGATTTGAGTTCCTCTATCGCAGATATTTCTTCGAGGGCCACTACGCGTTTTTCTACTACTATCACCTCTGTCAAGTTTTCAAATAAGGTTTTCTTATTTGCCCTATCCACGAAGATTGCCAAGTTCGATGGTAAGGCCGTAATATACCATTCACATCTCACTTCTTCGCTGGGCTGGGAAGCAGTAGGAATTTTTTGTAGGATTTTATTGAACCGTAAATTAAGGTCTTTGATGGGTTCTCTAGCCTCGGATTTAAGATTGGATAGGTCATTTATTAGCGTCGTCGTTGATCTGTCATCGCCAAATTTGGTAAGGAATTGACTTTGAAAAATGTCCCAACTTGTGATAGACCCGGAAGGTAATGAAAAGTACCATGACCCGGCTGTTCCTTGCATTGTGTAGGGAAAAAGCCGGACGACAGCATCCTCGTTGGTAACTCCGTTGAGATTAACAAAAAGCATGAAATTATTGATATGCTCTTCAGCTAGCATGCCCACTTCTGGATTGAATTTGGGTAGCCATTTCTCAGGATGGGTCGGTATTGGGCTCAGAGGTGGAGGCATTAAAACTGCCCCAGGATTGTTCCATGGAGACTGGGCCATCGTTGAGCTGCCAGTGAATGCAAGTGCAGAGGATGATCCCTAATGCTGGGAAGATGAAGGTATTATGATTTTTGATGATTGAAGAGGAGGGGTTGTGGAAGATGGATGAATGGTTTGAAATGAAGACGTGGGTGGCTGACTTCGCGGTGAGGGAGTTGAGATGGACGACGTAGATGAAAGAGTCTCACTGTCAGACTCTGGTGGTGTTTTCCTTGCTCTTTTCCTGGTGGGAAGAGGGAATTCAGTTGGCTGGATGCCAAATTTTTCACTCTTTAATCTGGTCAGAGGATGAGCAGGATTGTACTGCGAAGTCACGCTGCTTTGAGATTTTTCAGACCTCTGAGTAAAAATAGAAAATCCCTGGAGTTTGCGAATCAGAGTTTGAACTTCAGGGGGTTCAATGATAGATTGGTCTGAAATACTAGGGTATGTAGCAGCGGTTGATACCCGAGCGACTTCTGACTCTAGATTTAATCGTACTGGAAAAGTCGGGGGAGTTGGTGAGGGAAATTTACTCTCAGAATGGTATTTAGATTTTGATTCAGATGCCATTCATAGTTCGGGCCCTCCTTCTAGCGCCAAATGTGTTGAGGCCCCGAAAATCGGGTTGACAACAAGGGGGATACCCACTCGGTCCGGACCTTGGTTGGCAGCTCCTTATCCGTTTTGTATAGCGGGTCCGACTGGGGATAATGGGACCAGTTTCCCAATCTAAGGGGTGTGTGTGTGTGTAGAGTTGAATGATGCTGATCTAGGAGTATTTTAAGCTAATTTAATTCAAACTTCTAAGCTAACTATGTGCTACTGTAATCTAATAAAGGAAAAACAACACATCTAATCTACACTAACCCGGGGTGTATTTCTTCTATTATGCGATCTAAAAAGATTTCGAACAATAACTGGTAATAAAGATCATTCAGCTATCATAAGAATAGAAATCAATTAAGATAAACCATTCTGCATAAAAAGCTAGGCAAAACAAATGTGAACAACATATCGCATAGTAAGTTATTCATATATCAAGCACAAATAAATGACTCCACCATACAGAAGTGCCAAATGGTAACCCACACATTCATGCATTAACATATAAACAACTGAAAACTGCATATCACTTTAAGAATATGAACAGAAACAGGTCAAGAGATAAAAGTACCATTTATGACTGGTTCCACTCATAAGCTTCAAGCAATAACGATTTATCTCTACTTGTTCTAACATCTACTAAGATTACAAAAGTGCAACATCAGTAGCAGACATTAAATGCAAACATCGATAAATCTCGATCCATCCATTCACCAAAAACCCCCTCCGAGGTTGCAAAAGTGCATGTTCTGAGGACAAGTTTTTTGACAAATTTCCGGACCCTTCTCCAAATGCCTGAGAAGGGTTTAAATACTGCTAACTAATTAATCTTAATTACATAAATTTAGGACACGGTTTCAAATGACCGCCCTTCTACTAAAGCAAATTATTTCTAAAAATTGAATCTAATCTCTAACCGTTTCTGTATTTGCTCCTTAGTGCTGTAAGCAATGCAACATTCACCTTGGAAGAGTCAGCCGGTTGTTTTCTCCTTTCGTTTGAGTTACGAAAATAGAAACAACAAGAGCTGGCACCGCTTTCTGACAAACTGGAAGATATTTTCCTCTGGCTTGGTGTATTCGCTGTGTGTATACTTGGTAATATCTCAAATTTCTCTCAAACTGATTGTGCTGTTGCTATTTCGGTTTCTGGCCTGGCGAATGACTGAGCAAGTTAGGGACTTTGCTCTCTGAACAATTTTCTATATTGAAAACTGCTTCCGTTCTTTGTTCTGGGCTTTTCTGGTGCGTTTTCCCTCTTTACTGTTTTTCTTTTTGCTTTACCCAGTCTAAGCTTCAGGATCTTTTGAAAACATGCTGCTTTTGTGTGCCTTTGACTCTGAGTCTTGGATAGTCTATTTCCATCAGTCTCTGTTGAGTGATACTCTGGAATACGCGGTCCTGCTGCATGCGGCATCTGTTTGCGAAGGCATTTCTTCTCTGTTCTCCGAGTATTGATGCTTTCCCCTTTTCCTTAGATGTTTCCTGCACATTGATTTATATTAGTTGCTGTCTTACAGTTTACGCAAAGGAAAAGAGTAACGATGAAAGGATTGACATGAAAGCTTTAAGCTCTAATGAATGCATAATCATGACACTCATAATGAACTGACCCTTCGAAAAACACAACACAATCCTTCTCGGATACTTTGGCATACAATCATTAATTTCTTTTTAAAGGCACGCGCCCAATTTTGGTCTGCAGACAGCTTTCCTTGAACGCTGTGCTGAGGAACCTTTGCGATGAGTGATTTCTGTGACTCGCATCGCAGTGTCGAGGATTGCGTCGTTTAAGATGTGTCATCGCAGGATTTGATGATCGCATTCATCGCAGATCGCAATATCGCAGATCGCAAATATCGCAGATCGCAATATCGCAGATCGTGCTTAATTATAATCATTGTGTGCTGCTTATGCGATGTTGCGATATGCGACATCGCATATTGACCGTCGGCGATTCCTTAAGCTTTTTATTTAAGAGAGCTTCACAATATAAGCGATGCGATGAATTTCACGTCGCTTCTTCGTAGCTCATTATGCGCATAGGAAAACGTCTCGTTCTCTTCTCGCGATGTGATATAGCTTTAGGGAGTCAAAATACAAAAATTTTGATAAAAAGTTTTTTGGATTTTTTGTTAAGGGTCCCCATTTGCTTGGTGTTATTGCTAATACCAATCAAAGAGGGGGGTTGTTGGTGACCACAACACAACCTCAGAGGAAGCTCGTCAGTCCTCACATCTGGAATACCGAGAGTGAGGCCCTCAACCTGATCCTGTAATGCTGAAAGAGTCTCAGCCACATTAAGGTCACGAAGGATAGCCCTTCCCACAGCCTCTCCTGCTGGAGCGGCAGCTGGTACTCTCAGGCATACTATTGGCCGAACAGGACCAACATCTGCATGAGCACATGAGTTCTGATTCATCTTGACAGAATAAAGCACAAGGACATTATAAAGAGAAACGATAAAATGAAATATGGTCAAAGAATTTACCAATGACACCCCACAGCTTACCAGCCGGTAGTACCAAATCCGGGTCACCCCGGAAGTCCATACCAGCATATGGATACTCGGAAAAAACCATCTCCTGACGATCGAACCACCCGAAGAAGGTATCAAAAAAGGAAACCTGAGACTGACCAGCATGTCTGGACATATGGTCAACCCATCTCTGCATCCATGGTTCAGTCAGTGGAGGTAAACCAAGTGAAATATACTGTAGCTACGTCAGTGGGATCTTTTCCAAGGCAAAGGCGGTCAAAATAGAACCATATCCAAAGTTCTTCAATATTCCGTTTTTCACCTTGGTCAACTATTCTTTCATCACAAAGAGTATTGCATCACACCAGTTGAACACCTTCGGTTCGAGGCATTCTAAGGCATACTGCATATAAGACCGGTTGGCCACATGAAGAGCCACACTACCAGCCATCCTACCAAAGGTGAACAGAATGGTCCTCAGGGACCTGTCAGTGACATCTCGGATGATGATCTTGCCGTCTTTACTCGGCTGAGATCCCTCTTTGCAATACCTGTGAATGTAATCTCTAACAGATTCACCCCCACGGGCCGAACCTGATAAGGAGATAGGGGCACCCTGCCTCGATAAGCTGGTCAAAAAATAGATGTCCACGAAAATCAAGGGGATGGATTTGCCCCTAATCTGGAACACCTAGCTGGTAAGGTCCCAGGCATCGAGCAAATACTGTAACAAGTTGATTTGTTGCCTCATGCTAAAGATGCGGAAAAACTTGAACAGGCCACAGTTCCGCAGTGCATTTACCATAACCGTATCATGTAAAGCAAGCATGTCCTCTTTTTCATGCTCACGTTCCTGCCATGTAATAGGAATTTTTCTCCATCAAATCTATGAAAACAAACAAGAGAAGAGTTAGATCCTGATTTGGTGAGAAATAGGCAAAAATTTCCATTGAAAATTGTGCACAAATTTCCCTCCTTGCGCCCACCGCACCCCCAACAGTGTTTTGGGTGCGTTGCATGCCAACTATCTAGTGGGTAGGCCAACATGCAATGCACCTTTCAATATAGAAAGGGTGCGATGGAGCCAAAGTGAGTTTTTCAAACCCCAGAGGCTCAGAAAAACTAGAAATTAGGCTCAGAATGAAAAATGGAAAGGATGAAGTGAAAGAGCTCAGGTTTAGCTCCTACCTGGGCCGGACGGTGCCAAAAATCGTCCACAGAATCTCCCAAAATCAGCTAGTGAAAATCAAGAGGGAAAGCACCTCCAAGGCTCCAATAGACCAAAGTTCAAATGAAATGGTAAAATGAGGGGTAAAAGCACTTTTAAATTACTTTTTACGTAATTCAAGTAAAATATTAGTGTCTTAACTCATTTTCCAAACATGTATTGTTCATTTCTAACTAGTTTGATGAAGCAATTGGGCAAGTGGCACAACCTTTGAAGGAACAAAGTCAATAATGGTAAAGTCAAGAAATGACCATTATATTGAGCAGTTTTAACGTGGAATTTAAGATCATTAAAAAATAAACATAAGCAATGAGCAAGTGTTTCCCCCAGCATTTAAGCTCATTAAAAAATGAACCAATTTCTGGTAAATAACCATCGTGAATGTATTACTTCAGCCTTTGAAGCCTTGGTCGTGTTCTCATCATCACCTCCACTCTGTATTGGCCGATCATTCACCTCCACTTGATTGTTTACCCCTTTTGAGGAACAACTGTGAAGAGTGATCTTGTTAGCCATCCTTGTGACACTACCGTGATTGGAAAATTCCAAACCTTACCTGGAATCAGCTCCTACCCGAATATATCACTCGTGTTAGATGATCCAAAAATAATTTATTATAATAGGTTATAAAATTGAAATAAAATAATTATTATTTTAAGAAATTAAATTAATAATTATTATTCTAGAATGATTAATTATTGTAGAGACAATTAAAATTAGTATATTGTTGTAACAAGATATGACTCTCCAAATGTGTCGTATCTTAGGCTTTATTTTAGGAGATTAGTTAGCTAGTTGGTTTGAATGGCATTTAATGTAAATGGACACTTGTTATTTAATAAGTGATCCATAAATAGAGGTAGTTAGGACATGGAGCTTATAAATAGCTCATTGCAAGAGTGTTTGGTTGTTCGGGTGTAAACTCTTGCAAATCAATTATGTAATTGTTTTTTTCTGATTAATAAAATTATGTGTCTGAGGACACTTCTGCCATTATTGTGGTATCAGAGCTCCAGTAATGCTGCAGTTAATTTGAGGAAGAGATTCCAGCAGTTGATTTGAGGAGGAGATTCCAGCTCTATCAGATCGTGGAAAAACTCAACTCCATTGAAGTGATCAGCAAAAGATTGGTATGAAATTTGCAACAATTTTTTATTGATTTTAGATCTGCCAATTCTAAAATCATTTATAAAAAAAAAAAGCTGCAAATGCAAATCTGTATGATTTGTTTTTTTAAATTGGTTGAGTGAATAAAAACATAAAAAAAAAGGACAGCGCTGTATATTTGTTTTTTTTTAAATCTTTTCCAAACATTCAATCGATTCTGCAAATCGATTCTGCATTTTTTATAAGAATGGTTGACATCTGTTTATGCTCAAATACCCTGCGTTGAGCATTCTCGCATCGGTTGCTGTATATTTGAATTGGTGTGAGAGGAAGCCAATTGTGACAACTCTGGATATTACATCGTCAAGAGTAGATCCATTATTTGAAACAGAAAAATCTGTTGCCGCATTATCAAACGCTTCATATAAAATTCGCGATTACGCAGTTTGTATTGGCATAAATCTTTTTGCTCGCCCGGGCCGGACACGAAACACCCACTGCCTGAATTTTTGGTTTCATTTTGGTTATATGTATGTCGACAGTGTCTATTTTCTGCGAGACACTTTTCACACAGCAGGGGATTTCCAGGTCGATGTACCGACTGTTTGCGATGGAAATAATCTTGCTCAGGAGAATTAATTTTCTTTAAGTACAAACTTGTATCGTGGTATTGAAAGAAACCTGAAAGAGCCAAACACTCTAATGGTGCAGAACTGAGATTATCCCGTGCGCTCCATGTACATTACCCATTTTCGCATCGGATATTCCTCTGAACAAAAGTTGCGATCTATGTATAGAGCCGATTGAGCCATAAAAGAACAAAACGAATTGGAATTATTGAGGAGTCAACAGAATTGCACTTGATCCACACTAGGTTACCGCCGGTGTCCAGAACGGTAGAAAAGCTCTTCATATCTGGCTTGGCTGCGTTGGACTGCTCGTTGCCAGATCATAGGCGACTTGCCCGAAGGCTCATGTGTTGGAGGACGGTTGCTCCAGTTTGGAGAAGGTTTGCATGCAGGAAAGAATGCCATCCTCAAATGATTCGAGCTTTCTCCTGCACGTAGATCAAATCGCCAAAGTCAACTTTTTTTTTAAGCACTCTTAGTGGAGTAATATTTTAAAGGTTTTGTGTGGAAAAAGTGCATTTCCAGAAACGTGAATTCAAGTGATTTCATAAAGTTTTAATAATTATTTTTAATGGGAAGTATGTAAAGGCTTTTTTAAAGAGTGTTTATAAAGTCCTTATGGAATTTTAAGGAGACATAAGGAGTATTTCTAATTCCTTATGTAATGGAGTGATAAGTTTGGAGAGATCTAATGATTTGTAATTTTGGGAATTTATTGTAACATTTGTTAAGGTGATTGTAATTTTTTGGAGCAATAAGGAGTTTGTTATTTTTGTAATTTTTCGAAGGAGATAAATGTAACTCAAAGTAATTTTACTTTGAGGGGGGGTAAATTATTTTTTTTCCAGATTTTGCAAAAGCACCATTGTAAAAAGTCAAATTTTGAAAGTTACCCTGTAAGAATTTGAGAAATTGACTAGAGCCAAGTGCAAAGCTCAGTCAATATTCTACTATTTTGACGACTATTCGAGGGTCAAGGCCAAGCCCCGATAGATCGTGTTTTTTTGCATGGTGTGTTGTGTTGAATATCTTGTCCTTTCTGTTTTGCTTCTTGGTGCGTCTCTTCATCGCTAAAAATGTCTAATTTGATTAACTTATTTTTTGATTCTGACAAACTTGAAGGCACCAAGTGTCCTTTAAGCTCTTTTCAACTGACTCGTAAAAAATGAAAAGATTTCTGAGCCATTGGCCTCTCCAGCTCGTTAAAGTGACCGGAAGTGCTATCCATCCTTTAGATTTTAATCTTTTTGGACCTGAGGGATTATTACACAAAAAGATCGAGCGCTTGTTATGTTCGGCTCGTTAAAATTACCGAAAATTCATCCCTTTTGTATTATTTTATACTTTTTTGGACTTAAGGGATTAGATGACAAAAAAGGATTTTAAGAGTTTCCTTTACGTCCCTTTTCAGACTCTCTAAAATTGAAAAGGACCTTGTTATCTTTGTCGTTAAACTCGTTAAAAGCTAATAGCGACAAACTTGTCTGTAACAGACAAGAACAAGTTTCACTATCGCTAGGTTTGTTAAAACATAGCGATGGGTTTGCCCGAAGGGAAGATTATAGAATAAGCATATGTTATCCTCCTCAAGCTTGAAAAAAATAAAGAGGTACTGGTCAGCAATGACTGGGGAAAAATTGGGAAGAAAACTTGAAGAAACTTTTTTGGTAGCAAGTCGCTCTTGAACATGACACTTTCACTCCGCATCCAAGTCGGGTTGGGTTGTTCCATTCACTGGTCACATCACCATGGTTCCATCATACCCTCCACATTTGGGGTTAATGCTACCAATCCATCATGTCAGTGTCGCTGATATGTTCAAGAGAAGTCGCTCAGAGAATTCACCTATGTCTCACCCACTATAATACATTTTCGCTCCATTCTTTCATGACCGCCACCCTGAACCGTATATCACCAGATCGTTTTCACCTCCATTAAAATCATTTGCTCCATTCCGTGTCATTGATGTGGGATTCACTAAGGCCCTCCTATGACAGATTGCTTCTTGTCGACATTAGCTCATTATCCAAGAAGTCGATCTAGGAACAACCCTTCTAGTACCTTGAAGCTTGCATGCCTCAATGGCAAGTTTCTCACTTCCGGCGACAGGTTTACATCAACGGCCTTCGACCGAAATATTTTGCGTGGTGTTCGAAGCCAAGTCCCTTATTCACACCACGTGAATTGTACTGCAGTACCTTGAGGATCATTATCATTATCGTTGATTCCTCTTGCACCTATTAACAGCTTACATCATTGGCTGGTAATCAGGCGATGTCTTTCCATGTTCGACTTTAGAACATCTCTCACATGGCTCGAATTGTACTTTGAGTGAAGATCGAATGAGATTGAAGACCCCCGATCTAGTTTCATCCATCCGGGCTGCGATATATATTCAGGAAAATAAATACATCAAATGTACATCGTCGCTGCATAGATAATCATCCAATCTAAGGGATGATGGATCTACCAGAATCATTAGTCTACACTCAGACGATTGTCTGTCCTATGTACATGAAAATGAATTTATAAAGTTGAGCATGGGAATGCCTGCCTCAACTAGATCATGAAAATAATATGAAGATAATGTATTGTATTATATCTTATTACAGGTCACCTTCTAGCTCGAAAAAACTTCAGATCCTCATGATAAAGCATTTCACCCGACATCAAAAGATTAACAACCTCATGCTTTAGGGCAACTGTTATAGACATTTTTGAGCACTGCAACACCAAGCATAAATGTCCATAAACCAAGGGTTCCTAAGTCCCTAAAGGCGTTGTTCCAACCCTTAAATGAACAAGGTCAACTGATTACAGCATCTCCTAGCAGTTCTCCATAAAAAACTACTCAGAAGTGGTCAAAACTGGACCATTTCACCTACTCCATAGGCAAAGTGCATTGCATCCCACCTGAATACACACAGTAGGTGTGATGCATGTCAAAAAACCCTTCTATGGGGTGCGGTGGGTGAGAAGGGACAAATGGCAGTGTCAATCCGTAAGGTGGAGGAGCATGGAATCATCCAAAAACCTCTCCTCTGACACTTGCCTCTCTAAATTCGACCAGGGATGAGTAAGAGATCATCAATCTCCAAGTGGAATCAAGAACTATCAGAGAGAAGACACTAATCAAATCTCAAAAGCTGACTCACCTCCCTTGCAGACATCTATATATGGATCCCTCATCCCAGAGATCCAGAGGCTGGAATTTTGTATCTTGTAAGGAAGTGTTGTTGGTTTCTTGGTGCAATATCATAGTGTTGGGTGATCTAAGCTTTCCATGAGGTGAAGAAGGGATTTCTTGCTGAGAGGATGATGCTGGGTCAGAGTAATTGGTTCTAATCCTCTTTGCTCTTTCTTGATTATCAATAAAGCTATTCAAGTTTTCCTCCACATTCTTGTATGATTGATGATTTATGCATTTGTGTGGTCAATGTACATCTGATCCTATATTGTTTATGATAATAGATCTATTTTCTTGGATAGTGTTATGCTGCTTTGATTCTACAGGTACTCCTTGAAGCTGGGTAGACAAGGAAGCGAGTGGCAAAGACCAACCGGAAGAGAGAGGAATCGAGCAAGGAACCAAGCGCAAGACAGAGGTTGGTCTCCTTATTCTTCTCTTATCTATTTCTCATAAAGGAAAATGAAAGTAGTTTTTAGTGTGTTTGTTTCTAAGGTAGCTACTAGCCTTAGTGGGACTAGTAGCTCTGTATAGACACTAGTTTTCCTGATAACAGGTGGTGCATTCCACTAAGGATGTGGAGGACTGTATGGCTAAAATGGCTAGTTGGTCAGCTAGGAATGGTAATGAGGTGCAAAAGACCAAGGAGAAGGTGTAGACCAAGAGGGATGAGTAAGGGGCCCCTAAGAGGGAATGGATGTGTTTTGGTTAGGCTTGTAATATGGATAGGATGACCCTTGCATGCCTTTTTGGTACGTTCGAGGCCCATGAGGCCTCCTTTGATTTATGTAAAAGAGTTGTTCAGTCACCCCTTCAATTCCTTGATACACATATTTTATTCCAGGTAGAGAAGGGCACTTGTCTGTGGAGTGGTGTTTTTCACAGACCGAGCATATTTCTATAAGTTTTAATGGACATTCGTTCCTAGGGTGCCTCCTTGTGCATTTGGGGCAGAAGATGGCTAATGCTCTCTCTGCTTCCTCCTTCTTTCTCTTGATGTGCATAGTGTCCATATGTAGGGCAAGGGTTTGCAACATCTCACTCTTGAAATCATCCAACATATTTCCAATTTCACCTTTTATGGATGTGTTGGAAGAGGATGAGTTGGCCATTAGTTGACTACCCCTACCATTTTTCCTAGTTGCCCTAGAATGGTTTTTGAAGGCAGTCTTGATATCTTCATAGGGTATATGGTAGATGTCCCCTCCTACTAGGAGGTTTAGGGTATCCAAAATATCTTCCCTGATCCCCCTGATTAGGACTAGCTTCAATGACTCGCGATCAAGTGTGCACTAGCCCTTTTGTAGCTAAGCTAAAATCTTTCCCCATAATCCTCTAAGGACTCATCATGCCCTAAGGTCATTCTAAAAATTTTCTCTTTAGTGTCTCTGGACCTAAAGTAGTCCTGATACTTGTTGTTGAATGCTTGCTACATCTGAGCCTAGGTGGTGATGTTATACCTAGGTAGACCCATGAACCAGCGCAGAGCTGCGTCTTGGGAGTGCATGGGAATAATTTCAAATTTTGGTCATTAGTTGTCTAATCATAAGTTATGCATATGAAAATGAACTCAAACAAGAAAATATCTGGATCTTCTAAGACCAGGCCATGGAAGTGAGGAAGAGCAGAGGGGCTTATGTTTTTCATCTTGGCATCCCCATTGATTTCTTTAATGGAAAAAGGACCCTCAATTGTTTCTATATCTCCTCTTTCATTTCTATTTTCAACCATCAAGTCAGTTGGAATAGGTTCTCCTTCTTCTTCTCCCCCTGAATTCTCTTCAAAAATCTTTGGTTGCTCGCCTAAGGGGTCATCCAATTCACAGCCACCGAAGAAGAGGGAAGGTTGGTTGTTTGAAGTGGTGGGGGTATTTTGTTGAAATTTTCCTAAGTTATCCCTATCCCTATGAGGCATGAAATAATTTTTTTTGTTTTGTTTTGTTTTTCAAGCTTTAAGACTAATTGTAGAATCGAAATAACAAACTGAATGGAAACTAACTGTTGAATGAAATCTTACTTGCATAATGGAAAGGAAAGCAAACCAACTTACAATTAGTTTTGCAGAAAAGAAGCTAATAGTGGAATGAAAGAGATAATAAATGGAATAAATAAATAATAAATTACATCTACTCAGACACCTCCGCAGCAATGGTGCCAAAAAGTGATGCGCACCAGTATTGCAGCAAGAATGTTGCAACTTCTAGGCTACCAACTTTACTTTATCAACCTAGGGTTCATATAAACTTGGAGGTGACAGTGCTGTATACACAAGTAGATGTAATGGGTCCACTTTTTTTCACTGTTAAGCTGGTGATAGACCACTAGGGTTTCTCAAACTAGCCTTCTATTGATTTACAATAAGTTTGATTACTAATGGAGAAAGGGGGATTTTACCCTAATTGAGAGAAGTGAAATATTGTCAACTGCAGTAATGAAAGGCTGAAGTAAATGCTTTAAACACACCACTCATCTGACTGCTTTCTAAGAGATCTTGCTTCAGAAGAATCCTAAGCTAACATGTGTGTAATCCTAACTATCCTAGGCATGCAATCTGAGATAATCAAACACTTTAGTGTTGTGCATATGAACGAACACAATAACCTTTTTTCCTATTTGTCCTTTTGGTGAAAATATGAATGCTAATTCTTCTTGGTGGTATGGAAGGTGGGCTAGAGATGGTTTGAAAGGTTAGATGGCTTGGGAGGCAAGTAGGGGTATTCTCCTATCTTTTTGGATGCTTTTTCTACCAATTGGCCTCAAAACAGACCAATACAAGTCATCCTACAGGATGTCCTAATGCACCTATAGGACATCCTAATGCTCCTACAAGATCCCCTGTATTCCTATAGGATCCGACCGAAAGAAATAGGAGAGATTTGGAAGGTGGTATAGGGATTAGGGAAGGTGAATGGTGGAAGAATTAAGGCAAGGGAGTGGCTAGGACTTCCTCTAAACTCAAACCAAATTTTTTAAGATGGTTGGATTTGCTCAACAAACATGGAAAGTTGTTCTTGTGGAATGATAAATTGGTTGATGGACTTAGTGGCTCTTGCTGACCATGGATGGATGAGGTTAGGCTTGGACTGCTAACATGAGATCTTTCTACACTATTTGAACTCCTACAATACACACATCATTGGCATTTACCCATGAATCATGTCAAACAAGAAAGATTTCCAATCAAAGTAAGAAAACATAATTCCATTATTTAATTGCCTAGTTCATGCATGGAAATATTTGTAGAATTTTGTGAAACACCATGAGATCTAATACAAGGTTGGAGATATCAGAGATAAAAATTGAAACCTATTCTTGAAACTGAAAAGATGTTGGCCTAATTAGCAGAAAACCATAAATTGCATAACAAATCAGAATTTTGTCTTTTTGTAGCTCAATAGGAGTTTTTTCTCAAACAATGGTCCCTAAATGGAGGAGTGAGGCCAAATTCACCTGCTATCAGCCTTTTTGGTATTCCATTATCTACCTAAAGCTACAGCTAAGGCTATGCATAAATGGAAGAAAACTAATCAAATTCACCACTACTTGTAATGAAACAATGTTAAAATCAACTCAACGATTAATCTATGGAATAACCTAAGAATACAAGTACAATAAGAGGAACCTTTGTTGCTATGGTTGGGACCTAACCCAAGATATTTATCCCTCTCAGTCAACTCAGTGATAGATCAAGGGAATTATCATTCTCATTATCATATCAAAAAAAATGCATAATAGTGTTTTTCCATGATCCTTTTACTCGAAAATGCTTGGTTCTCCTACATAAAAATATCTGAATCCTAATGAGGTTCTAGGCCTACTTATTGATACAACTGAATTCTCAAATAACTTCCTTAAATATAGGGAGGCTTGACTCCCAAACTCAAGATGAACTGGTTCTTAACTCTCACTGGCTCGGCTGCCCATGATCT
This sequence comes from Pinus tabuliformis, assembly GCA_031772625.1. Classification (NCBI taxonomy): domain Eukaryota; kingdom Viridiplantae; phylum Streptophyta; class Pinopsida; order Pinales; family Pinaceae; genus Pinus; species Pinus tabuliformis. The sequence goes on along the minus strand of CM062817.1, from coordinate 1,164,825,933 downwards.
CCATGACTCAGTTGCTTGCAACTCCGAGCTAGTGTGATTTGATTGAGGGATATTCGAATGAATGAGGATTTAATTAGGAAGATCCATCCCCTATAATCTCTCCTTCTTGTCTCATTCTAGTTCCTGCACCTTAATTAGCCAAAATTGCCATGATTTTCTCCCAAAAACGTGTAATAAATTCACATTAGCCCACTGGACATAACATCTTACTTTTACTCATCTCATTAATTAAAATATAATTAAAACATGTAAGGAATTATGAGAAGAGTTCATTTTAGTAATATTGAAGATGCATTAAGGTCCATATTGTTATCCAATGATGAGGCTCATCAACTAGAACATATGATGATGAGATCATCTTAAGATTGCTTCATATATGAGTTGATCTTTTGTATGAATTACCATCAAAATTCCCCTAAGTCTATCCTTAAATATGCCTTCCTTTCATCGTTTGAAACTAGGACACCCCCAAAAATATTAATAATTTTTTGTGGTAACAGGAACCATGTGATGAGAATATAAATCAACATGACATACAGCATTATCAGTGGAAGGTAGGTTTAGAGAAAAATGATATGTTGTAGCATCATTTTTCAAATGACTAACTGCGATGAAAATGGTGAAACACTTCTCTCCCTTAAATTTAAATTTGTATCAATGTCCACCAAATACTGAAATAAGTGAGAGATTAGTAACTACAACAAAAAATAATAGAAAATCAAAATATATGGGTGCAAAAAGAACCCTTGCAAGAAATGAAATGAATGAAAAGTAACTATAAGAGCAACATGAAACAATATCATTTAAAGGGAATCTATATCATTTATGAAGTTGATTATAGGTTCTTCCCTTACTTGCAACTATGTTATCATTTTCACACATGACTTCATAGAGTGGACTTCCTTTGGATAGGTTTTTGGTTTGATGGTTAATTATTCTATCAAATCATCTAGGAATTGTACCCACTCCCATTCCTTTTAAAATTTAGCCATTTTCTCAGTGCATCCATACTATCATAGACATTTAGACTTCCATCACTACCTTTACATTAAGTATACCAAAGGTTTGTCCATAGCACTTTATTTTGAAGATTGACTTTACTCATTCATGCACATTCATTTTTTATTGGCATTTGATTCCAAAACCTAAATAGTTTGTGCTATATGTTGGAGGATTTTTGCCTTCACCTTGATATTTGGATGCTTGGCTTGGTATTTGAACGATTGTATTGGCATTTTCACATAAATGATGAAAAAATTAACAATTCCATGTGTAATATAACGAAACCCTTAAATCTGTTATGGCACTTTTTATCATATTTAGATTTGACACTAGGAAAACTTGGCATATTCTATCAACATTAAAATGCATAAAGATGATGTGGAAATCAAATTCCCATGACATACCTCAAGGAAGAATCGCAAAGATATTTCTTCCTCTGGGGAGTCCTGCCATTTACTAGGACAAGGGGAATAAATTGAATATTCTCAGAATAAACAAGCATTTATAGTTCGAGGAAGATCCGTATCAAGGAGATTGAGAGATCCCCACATTAAGACATTTGACTCGAGGAAGTCCAGCTGTTTATGTGAATATGAAAAACAATTTGAAAATGGAAATAAAATACATATTTCAACTTAGGTAGAAGGATGTGAGAAAACAAAGAAGGGAAACATGGGGAAACAATTAATGACAGAGAAGGTGGAAGAGTGTGATGCTAGATAATCTAAGGAGATTAATTTTAATAGTGAGAAACCATGTCAAGAGATTAATTATATAGATATTAAGGAGATCAATACTATGAGTCAGATTGAGGAAGTAACTGTAGGGATGTTTGATGTGAACGAATCTGGAGGAATAATAAGTAATATAAACTCAGGGATTTCTGCAAAATCAGATAACTCAAACAGAGAGATTGAAATTTCAAAAAATATGAAGGAAATAGTAAAGCATAGAGGGGACATCAAGCAGGAAATAATGTTTCAATGTTCAAGGAGAGATAGTAATATTCATATTCAATATTCAATGTTTCAATGTTCAATCTTAGTCCAAGGAGGAGTAATATTCATTTCAAGTCTAATTTAACAACTAAAATGGAATCTGCAATGAAAGGTTTAGTGGAGGATACCATCAAATAAAAGTTTCATGATTTCTATGGAAGCATAGAAATTGAAATTGATGAACCATTGGCTCCTTTCCTAGCTAGTTATTAAATGGTAGAGAAGAAATTTTAGATCCATGATGATATGATATTTTATTTGAGGATCAATGACAATGGATTGAATTTTAGTGGCACTATAGAAGAGGATAACTCAATTCTTAAAATTTTCTAGATGAAAATGGATTAGACTTTCTATAGAGATGGAAATAAGCTTAATCTTAGTCCAGAGAAGACTAATATTCATTGCAATCCTATTTTAATAAATAATTTGGAGTATGGAGAGATAGGTTTAGTAGGGAATAATATTAAAGAAAGTCCTCAATGCCCTTTCTCACACATAGAAAATGAAATTGATAAATCCTTAGTTCCTATCTTGGTTAGATGTTCAATGATAGAGAAGAAACCTCAAGCCCATGGAGACTTGATATCTAATCTCAGGTTTAATGAGGATTTCCTAAACATTATTAGTATGTTATAAGAGGAAAACTTAATTCTTGAGAATCTCTGCAAACAAATGGAGTAAAATTCATATGGGGATGAGAATAATTATGATCTTAGTTAGACAGGAGTAATATTTGTTTTGGGCATGTTTTAATAGATAAATTGGACTCTACAAAGAAATATTTAGTGGAAAATAACATCATAGAAAGAATTCAACATGATTCTACAAACAAAATAGTTGAAATTGATGAATCCCTGGTTCCTATCTTGCGTATATGTTCAAAAATAGAGAATAAAATGGAGGTTCATGAATGTCTTATATTTGATTTAGCAATCAATAGAGATAGCATGAATTTCCATGTGATTATAAAAGAGGAAAACTCAAATTTGAGGGCCTTGTGAAATACATGAAATATATTTTACATGGTGATGGAAATAGTCTCAATCTTAGTGCAGAGAATACTGATAGTAATTCTAATCCTCTTCTCAGCCATGAAGATTTGATATATGATTTAAGGATTAATGAACATGGATTGAATTCCCATGGCATTATGAAAGAGAAAAACTCAGATTTTAAGGCTCTTTCAAAAGAAATGTGGCATATTTCACACGGGGATGAAAATAATCTCAATCTTAGTTCAGAGAGGACTAATATTTCTCATAGGCATATTTCAGTTCATGAAGATCTCATATCTGACTTAAGAATTAATGCAGATTGCTTGAACTTCCATAGAATTATATGTTAATTTTTGCAATTATGGTCAAATTCCACCTTGTAAAGCTCAGATGACCAATATTATGATTTCGTTATATTCCTCATTTTTAGAGGACCAAAATCGACCTAAATATCACCCTATTTGAACAAGAGGAAGTTGGTTTTTCAATTTATTTATTCACTCATGTATATTGCATTAGGTTGGCCCTAAGCACATGTTAAATTGGTCAGGTCAGCCTCAACCCCAAGTGGACCCTCATGAAATGTTGTAAATAGAAGAGGTCTCAAGCTCATTTGGACACATTTGATCAAACCACCTTATCTTCCCTTATTGTCTTGGTTCACACAGGTCTGACGAAGGAACACTCGTGCAAAGGGTTTGAAACTACAAGGCTGAAGCTGGCACAGATCTAGGGTTTTCTCGATCTCAGATGATGGCATGTAACTAAGTATTTTTGTCCCTAGATTCTAGCACAGTATTATCCTAATAGCTTCTAGGGGGCCTTGGATGCTAAAAGAGAGTATTTTTGGGAGTGCCTGGGAGACTAGGGTTTATGCTGCTCAATTTATTCCCCGTGTGCATGCACAGTATGGTCTTGAGAGCATCTGGGCTACCATAGACACATGCACTAAATCCTTATGAGAGAATCTAGGGTTTGAGGCATATGTAAGTATGTTTGAGCCTGGAAACACTCATCCAGTTCACTTGGGAGCATCCATATCTATTCCAAATGTAGTCTTCCAGTTCTACAAAGAGCATCCATATCTATTCCAGATGTAGTCTTCCAGTTCTACAAAGAGCATCTAGAATTGTTATAAAAACTTGCACAACCCCTTCTCCCTACGTCTAGGATGCAAATATTATATATCAGTATTCTAAATATTCCACTCAGTGGAAGTAGTATTCAGTGGTGTTCAACACAGTGACAATAGTATCTAATAGTTGACTTCAAATAATGACAACACATTACAGCCATAAGAATCAAGGTTTTTTATTATAAGCATGATTAGATTTGTTTCATGGATATCATAGTTATTTTGTTGCATAGATAAATTTATGTATCATTGTACTCTCTTTTTCTAAATAATTTTATGACAATCTAAGAAGAAGAATATTTTCAAGGGCTTTCCCCATAGTGGGCTTTTCCCTAGTCTCGGACCAATCCCAGTATCTCTATGTGTGTGCATGTTTTTCTTCTATTGTTATGCTGCATTGATGATGATGATGTTGTTATTTCTATATAATTTCATGTGTTGATGAATAATGGTGTAGATATGAATAATGTAATCATGATATGTGGTGAACTTAATGTATTAATGAATAAATGTAATTATCTAAGCAAAGAACAATGTAGCCCTATGAACAATTTAGCATGGTATTAGAATTGGGCTGAAGAAAAGCCATCGAGATCACCCTGATGATGACACCTTTTATGAAAGAAAGAAGAGGATGGTGGAGATCTAAAATAATTCTAGGGTTTGAAGAAAATCCTAGGAAACTTTATTATTAAGGCTTAATGGATTCTATAAGGTTAGGGTTGGAGAGAAGCCCTTGGCTTATGGAAACAATATGATATATGGAACCTTGGTGGTCAATGTGAAGATTCTCAAGCACTTGAAAAAAAATTATGAAGCCCTAGATGGGATATTCAATAGCAGACCTGGTTGGATAATTGAAGGGAAAAATTCTATATGGACCATGGATATTGATAGCTCTTGAAGATTGGTTCAAGAGGGAGAGGATCACCTCTCATTTAAGATAAGTATTTCTTAAATTATGATGCCTCTTACTTTTGTTTAGACATATGGATATGATGATTACGTTTATTTCTTATACTTCCTGAATATGTATTTGAGTATATGGATGCTTCTCACCTAGTTGATGAGATGTGATGAGTAGATCCTTCTTGAGGATCATTTGAGATGCAGGAAAGAAAAGCTACACCTAGAAAGAAGTAAAGGCATACTTGATGAAAAGGTGACAAGCACTACAAGTTTCCAATGAGAAGGTGAACAGGCATTTGAATACCACAAGGTATGCAAGGTATGTTGTATTTCGACAATAACAATGATGGCTATGTTATAGACATTTTTGGGCCCTACAACCCCAAGCATGAAATGTCCATAAAACAAGGGTTCCTAAATCCCTAAAAGTGTTGTTCTAACCCCTAAAGGAACAAGGTCAACAGATTACAGCTTCTCCCAGAAGTTCTCCATGAGAAACTGCTTAGAATTGGTCAAAACAGGATCATTGCATCTGCTCCACTAGCTAACTACGTTGCATCTCACCTAAATACACTGTGAGGGTGCGTTACATTTCAAAATTCGCTTTTGTGGGGTTCGATGGGTGAGAAATGACAAATGGAAATGTCATTTCCGCGAGGTGGAGAGGCAATGGAAGCTTCCAGAATCTTCTCCTGTGACACTTGCCTCACTGAATTCAACCAAGGATGAGTAAGAGGCCATCAGTCTCCAAGTGGAAGCAAGAACTATCAAAGAGAAGAAACTAATCAAATCACAAGCTGACTCATCCCCCTTATAGATATCTATATATGGATCCCTCATCCCAGAGATCCAGAGGCTGGAATTTTGCATATTGTAAGGAATTGTTGTTGGTTTCCTGAGACAAACATCAGATTGTTGGGTGATCTAAGCTTTGTTTGAGGTGAAGAGGGGCTTCTTTGCTGGGAGGTTGATGCTGGGTTAGAACAACCGGTTGTAACTCCTCTTGGCAATTTTCTTGTTTATCAATAAAAGCTATTTGAGTTTTCCTCCATTCTTTTGTGTCATTGATGCTTGTTACATTTGTATGGTCAATTTACATCTGACCCTAGATTGTTTATGATTATAGATCCATGTCTTTGTATAGTGCTATGCTTCTGTGATCTTACAGGTACTTTGTGAAGCTGGGTGTGCAAGGGAGCAGGTAGCTGAGGACTATCAAAGAAGAGAGGGATCAAATCAGGAGATTGGCGCAAAACAGAGGTTGGTCTTTATGTTCCTCTCTATCTATAATTCATAAAGGAAAAACAAAAGTAGCTTTTCTCTGTTTTTTTCTAAGGCAGCTGTCACACCTTAGTGGGATATAGCAGTTCTAAATAGACACTTTTCCCTGTAACAAAATGGCGACTCCACTGGGGAACTAATTAGTTTGTTTTTTTATCATTCTTTGTTGTCTATTTCGTAAACTTACAAGTAGCATTCGAACTGCATTTGCCATAACAAATGCAAAGTAGACAACTGCTACTTCAATCCATGTACTGGATCTGTTTATGATTTAAACAATTGATTCACAAACTATCTGATAGCTCTTAGATCCTCCTTAGATCTACCCCTAATTGTTGCATCACTGATTGCTTTTTTGCTCGGCCAAAACCCAAGAACTGAACTGCAAACTGTGACCCGGAACCCAAACAGAGTCTCGTTTCTGGCCCAGCGCAAGTACTATTCAGAGATTCTGAATTTCAGTGCACTTCCCGAGTGGACAACCTGCGCTTCATTTCAGATTCTCTGTGTTACAAGTGCGCTGATCAGACTAGCTCTATGCAGTTGTGGCTTCTGTGATTCATTCTTTCCAGTTCTATTCCTGAATTTTGCTGCCTATGATCAGTATATGTCTGTTTGAAACCCCTTTTCCTTACTGTTATTCCGCCTCCTTTGTACAAAAGAACTGTAGATGTTTTTGTGTGTTTGTTGAGTCATTTACAGTTCTCCTTTGCAAAAGTAGCGTAATCGTACTGTCGCCCTTTGATTTGAAACTGTCGCAAGTGTCGATTTCAATCGTAGGAAAAAGTTTAATTGTTGTTGATGGTCGATTATCTTGTTACTATTGCTTTTGGTCTGAATTTGTAATTTTCTAGTGTCGAGAACAAGTATTCATTTCAAAATCGTAAGGTGTTGTAATCGTCTCCATTTTTTGATTTCGAAAAGAAACTTGTTGATATTTGTCGCTTGAAAAGAAATTCAGATTTGTGCATCAACTTTCTTTTTAGCATTCATATACTAAGAAAGTCGAAAACAAATACATGCATGTGCATTTGCATATAGACAGTCTGATTGGCTTGATTTAGGAAAGTGCATTTAGAGTGTGCTCTTTGCTCTTTGTGAAAAGATTATGTCTTTCTTTTCCCTAGTAGCTAGGATTTTCATTGCATAAAGGAGATAAAAAGTTTGTTTATCATCCTAGATTGCATTTTAGGAATTACATCTACATCTCGTGGTGAACCCGAAAGGCAAACTTCATAAACAAGATCAACTTAAAATAAATTCAATGAATCTAACAACGCTTTGGAACTTAACGCACAACATTTAGAAGTCTAGGCTAGAGACGTATTCCAGTGTCGTAAAGCCTGGTAACTGTTTTTCTCACTGATGGTTGGGTGATTCATCCACTTTTAGACGATAAAGGCCAGTACGGACTTCTGCTCCCACGTACCGTCGAGTATATTTTGGGAGACCCCAATAGGCTTAATCCTTTATCCATAGGAAGTCGTGTCTGCCGCCCTATCGATCGCAATGCACTGAACACAGCATTCGGGAAGATTGACTGCCATACCGTAAAAAGTATTCTGCAGTTTTGCGATTGATTTGGTAATCCCTCTACCTAGATTTCCAGAATAGTCCCCTTCATTCCTTTTCAGACTCCTTAACAGAAAAGGTCCATCTGAGCACTTGTCACTTCAGGCTCATTAAAAATCGAAGGAGACTAGAGTCATCTTTTGTTTTTTCTCGACTCTTAAAAACTGAAAAACAAGTTTCGTCAAAGCGTCTAAAATTTATTTTAAACGGAATATTCATTACCCTTTCCTATGTTGATCTTGGGTTGAGAAAATGTAATCCACCAACCAAGGAATTCCCCTTGGAGGAAATCCTAGTCCCTTGTCCTCTTGGGGAGATGTTGGTGCACCCCATATGGCCACATTGTCGCTTCCAGGACTGACAATTGGTTTGCCTGTATGGCTCTTCTCAACCTTTGTCATTCAGAACACCACAATTCCTGAACAATCGAATCAGCAATTAGACGAGTCCAGAGTTACACACCAACCTTCTACTTCCTCTAATTCTTCCTCTCCTCCTTCCTCTTCACTTGATGGGGCTGGTAAAACCAAAAGTCAAGTACCTAAGGAGAAGAAGGAAAAGAAGAAGAAAAAGAAGAAGAAGAAGGAGCCAAAAACGAATGGGGGCAAACGAGTGTCCTCTAGCGAAAACCCACACACCGCACCGACCAGGCCTAAATTTCCATGTGTCATTTGCAAAGGAGACCACTATCACAGAGATTGTCCTTGCATCCCTCGGATCTTAAGGGACTGGTCTCCTCGTTTGCACAACCCGGTGTCGTCAACCTCTGATGATCATGTTGAAAACACACCGTCAACTAGTGAAAGTGAAGCCCTAGAAAAAAAAGGAAAATATAGATTTCCTTGTAAACTGTGCAAAGGCGATCATGCCGTCCACCATTGTCCCTTCTCAGATGAAGCTAAAAGAGTTTTGGATGATCGTCCGGTTTCACCGTTATGACCTCCTCCTGGATATAGAAAACTCTTGCCGAGTCCATCACTAGTTGAAAATCCGGCTGGCCCGCTCAGGTGGTCGGTCGAAGCATCTATCATTGAAGATAAACCATCTGAATCCATACCAGATGAAAGTCAAAAGGTCGAGGTAGCAGTTGACCTAGTCTTTCCTTCAGAGGCTCCATCTTTAGATGATACAGTCACTGAAGAGAACAAGGATGACACCATCCAAATTCTTTTCATAAGCACAGACTCCAATGAACGTGGGGGAAATTTACCAGTTCCTTTACCACAGGAAGGAAGTTCATCAGAGTCGTACGCAACCGTCTATTCGGTCCCACCTCCAAGAAACCTAGTTGTCTCCTTCAACTGGAATCAACTAGGCAGACCCCGTTTACCAGCTAGTATACCATTCTGAATCATTGTTCAAATATATAGAATGGTTATGGTTGGTACCATCATAGATGAAGGGGCTTCTGTGAGTATCCTTTCCTCAACTGCTTGGAAAGCGCTTGGTTCACCATCGCTTTTGCCTGAGATGAGAAATCTAATAGGTTTTGATAAAGGAACCAGTCGACCATTAGGGATCCTTCCCAATGTGCCCATAACATTGAGAGGGAAAACCGTTCACATGAACGTAATGGTAGTTCAAGGACCCCTGGATTACAATCTACTCTTTGGACGAGACTATATTTATTGCATGGGAGCAATTGTCTCCTCACTCTTTAGAGTAATGTGTTTTCCGCACGAAGGAAGAGTGGTCAAGCTCATAGACCAGCTTTCATTTCCCGGATCACGCATAGCAAATAATCATATACCATCCCTGAATGGTCTTTTCACGCAAGAAATGTCTCAATCTTCAGTTCGTCCTCCCATGAGCGCGAGTGATTCGGGGGGGACATGATTGAAACCCAGGGGGCATGCACCCTGGTCTGCTTCGGCAGGAAAACTTCGGGTATAGGGTAGGTTTCTGCGAGAATATGACTAGTCTGTACCCCCGTCCGTGATTGGAAGAGGGGGTTATTCTAGAACAAGATTCTCTTGTCAAAGTTATGTGACTGGAGTAGCCTCCTTCACTCAACTTTGTCTATTTCGGTAGACATCACCGAAGAAGTGTTTTTTGCGCTGTAAATGGAACAATGTTTGGTAAACTGTAAGAGGTATGCCTCTCTCGGTAAAAAAATTGTTTTAACGGACTAAAGAAGGGGTAACCTTGAAACTCTATTTTATACCTGGGGGCATGCAAACCTTTTGGAGTGTAAGCAAAGAGTGATCATATATCTGTTTTTTGGATTGGTCATTTCCTAACTTGCATAAAGAAAGGATGTGGGGCAAAAATCTAAAATTTGCCATTTTATATGAGACATTCTTATCACACGACTGGATTAATCGAGTAGTTTTAGCACATAGTTCAAGCTCGTTAAAAAATAAACATAAGACATGAGCAAATGTTTCCCCCCGCGTTTAAGCTCGTTAAAAAATGAACTATTCTCCAGTAAATAACCATCGTGAATGTAGTACTTCAGCCATTAAAGCCTTGGTCGTGTTTGCACCATCACCTCCACTTTTTCATTGGCCGATCATTCACCTCCATTTGATTGTTTACCCATTTTGAGGAACAGCTGTGAAGAGTGATTTCACTAGCCATCCTTGTGACACTGCAATGATTGGAAAATTCCAAACCTTACCTGGAACCAGCTGCTACCCGTTTTATCACTTGTTCCTCAAAAGACGAGTCTCCTTTAAGCTCTTTTCAACTGACTCGTAAAATATGAAAATATTGCCGAGCCATTGGCCTCTCCAGCTCGTTAAAGGGACAGGAAGTGTTATCCCTCCTCTAGATTTTAATCTTTTTGGACCTGAGGGATTATTACACAAAAAGATCAAGCGCTTGTTTTGTTCGGCTCGTTAAAAGTATCGAAAATCCATCCCTTCTGTATTGTTTTATACTTTTTCAGACTTAAGGGATTAGATGACGAAAAAGGAATTTTGGAGTTACCTTTACGTTCCTTTTCAGACTCTCTAAAATTGAAAAGGACCGAGTTATCTTTGTCGTTAAACTCGTTAAAAAGATTAATAGCGACAAACTTGTCTATAGACGAGAACGAGTTTCACTATCGCTAGGCTCGTTAAAACATAGCGATGGGTTTGCCCGAAGGGAAAATTATAGAACAAGCATGTGTTATCCTCCTCAAGCTTGACAAAAATAAAGAGGTACTGGTCAGCAATGACTGGGGAAAATTCGGAAGAAAACTTGAAGAAACTTTGTTGGTAGCAAGTCGCTCTTGAACATGACACTTCCACTCCGTGTCTGAGTCGGGTTGGGTTGTTTCATTCACCAGTCACATCACCATGGTCATGCCATACCATCCACATTTGGGGTTAATGCTACCAATCCATCACATCAGTGTCGCCGATATGTTCAAGAGAAGTCATTCAGAGAATTCACCTGTGTCTCTCCCACTACCATACATTATACTCCATTCTTTCATGATCGCCACCCTGAACCTTATATCACCAGATCGTTTTCACCTCCATTAAAATCATTTGCTCCATTCTGTGTCATTGATGTGGGATTCATTAAGGCCCTCCTATGACAGATCACTTCTTGTCGACATTAGCTTATTATCCAAGAAGTTGATCTAGGAACACCCCATTCAATACTTTGAAGCTTGCATGCCTCAATGGCAAGTTTCTCACTTCCGGCAACAAGTTTACATCAATGGCCTTCGACCGAAAGATTTTTCGTGGTGTTCGACGCCAAGTCCTTTATTCACACCATGTGAATTGTACTACAGTACCTTGAGGGTCATTATCATTATCGATGATTCCTCTCGCGCTAGTTAATAGTTTACATCATTGACTGGTAATCAAGCGATGTCTTTCCATGTTCGACTTCAGAACATTTCTCACATGGATCGACTTGTACTTCGAGTGAAGATCAGACGAGATTGAAGACCCCGGATCTAGTTTCATCCATCCAGGCTACGATATATATTCAGGGAAATAAAGACATTAAATGTACATCATTGCTACACTGATAATCATCCACTCAAAAGGATGATGGCTCTATCAGGATCATCAGTCTACACTCAGACGATTGTCTATCCTATGTACATGAAAATGAATTTATAAAGTTGAGCATGGGAATGCCCACCTCAGCTAGATCATGAAAATAGTATGAAGAGAATGTATTGTATTGTATCTTATTACAGGTCTCCTCCTAGCATTGAAAGAACTTCAGATCCTCATAATAAAGCATTTCACCCGACACCAAAAGATTAACGACCTCATACTTTAGGGGGCAAATGTTATAGACATTTTTGGGCCCTACAACCCCAAGCATGAAATGTCCATAAAACAAGGGCTCCTAAGTCCCTAAAAGTGTTGTTCTAACCCCTAAAGGAACAAGGTCAACAGATTACAGCTTCTCCCAGAAGTTCTCCATGAGAAACTGCTCAGAATTGGTCAAAACAGGATCATTGCAGCTGCTCCCCTGGCTACGTGTGTTGCATCTCACCCAAATACACTGTGAGGGTGCGTTGCATTGCAAAATTCCCTTCTGTGGGGTGTGATGGGCAAGAAATGACAAATGGCAGTGTCATTCCGAGAGGTGGAGAGACAATGGAAGCTTCCAAAATCTTCTCCTGTGACACTTGCCTCACTGAATTCGACCAAGGATGAGTAAGAGGCCATCAGTCTCCAAGTGGAAGCAAGAACTATCAAAGAGAAGACACTAATCAAATCACAAGCTGACTCATCCCCCTTACAGATATCTATATATGGATCCCTCATCCCAGAGATCCAGAGGCTGGAATTTTGCATATTGTAAGGAATTGGTGTTGGTTTCCTAAGACAAACATCAGATTGTTGGGTGATCTAAGCTTTGTTTGAGGTGAAGAGGGGCTTCTTTGCTGGGAGGTTGATGCTGAGTTAGAACAACCGGTTGTAACTCCTCTTGGCAATTTTCTTGTTTATCAATAAAAGCTATTTGAGTTTTCCTCCATGCTTTTGTGTCATTGATGCTTGTTACATTTGTATGGTCAATTTACATCTGACCCTAGATTGTTTATGATTATAGATCCATGTCTTTGTATAGTGCTATGCTTCTGTGATCTTATAGGTACTTTGTGAAGCTGGGCGTGCAAGGGAGCAGGTAGCTGAGGACTATCAAAGAAGAGAGGGATCAAATCAGGAGATTGGCGCAAGACAGAGGTTGGTCTTTCTGTTCCTCTCTATCTATAATTCATAAAGGAAAAACAAAAGTAGCTTTTCTCTATTTGTTTCTAAGGCAGTTGTCACACCTTAGTGGGCCAGTTCTAAATAGACACTTTTCCCTGTAACAGGCTAGGTAAGCCCTAAGACATTATGAGAATTTCGTTTTCTTTGATGGCTCATACATGCATATGAAAGCGACTTGGATCTATGTTTCCTATGATGAAATGATTCACCTTGTGTTGAACATTTTGATCTTCTTGAATTCTACGAGGATATATAATATTGATACACTGATACACTTGATGATTTGCTAACGTACATCTGCTGGACATCTTGACCCTATAAGGAAGGCTAGCACCTTGAATCTAGTAAATGATACTCTTCATACTTGTTATAATGGATTTCATATACAAGGATATATAATTAACTCTTATACATGATACTACTAGTAATGCATGTGATAATAATGATGAAAGCATATGGAAAGAAAGATTGACACTCTTGTTGTTTTGGTAAAGTTTTATTAAATGACCTAACTTGATTTCATTTACCATGATAAGCATGGTAACCTTGATGTTAGAGGTATAACTATGAGATTGATATTCTAGATCTCTTACTACATGTTGTCTTGCCTTGATGGCATATGGTTAAAATGAATGTCCTAACTTGATGAAGTGACTTGATAGAAAGTGCTTATATTATTTGAGATATGATTTTCATATATATGTTGCTTTAAGCCTAACCTTTGATGAAAGATTGATGTCATACCCATGATAGATATATGTTTATGATCTAACAGATCTGTTGTTGCTTGACTCTAGTAAAAACAGGTGTTGAAAATAACAACAAGAAATGCTAAAAATAGAAGTACTAAAAATAGCACTGCTATAAATAGCATTTCGGGATACATTCCAATTTTAGTTAGTCCCTAAACTAAAATTGAGAATTAAAACTCGAATTTGATCTTAGCATCTATTTGTAAAATAATTAATTAACTCATCTTGAGTTAATTAGTTGTAGAAAATCAAACATGAAGTCTATGTGAAGACATGCAACAGTTTCCCCTTTGATTGAGGAAGTTATCCCTTGATTAAGGAGATCAGGATGAGTTGTACTTTGAGTTGTAATTAGTTAGATCAGTTTAGTTCCAACAGTTTGTGGAATTGATTGTGATTTCAGTTAGTTAATGCTTGCATGCCTGTAACTACTGCACTTTAGATAACTGAATATTCTCTCATAAATAACTCATGCATGTCAGTTTAGTCAGAGACCCAATTGAGATCAGATGATGGGAAAGTGTACTATCAGTTGCATGAATATTCCATTGAAGATATCTCTTGCATACAGAAGGAATTCATTCCTTAGAGATTGCACGGTTACTTCTGAGTTTGGTGAGATGTGTGAGAGGTCAATTCACACAGGTGGCAGCCAGAGGACCCAAGAGAAACTACACAAGGAAATACGAGGCTTGGAGGACTGGAGTGTTATAGACATTTTTGTGCCTAACAGCATGAAGCATGAAATGTCAATAATCTAAGGGATCCAAAGTCCCTAAACATGTTTTTCCTACCCCTAGAGGAACAAGGTCAGCAAACCACAGCACTTCAGATCAGTTCTCCACCTGAAAACACTCAAAAACAAGCAATTTCAGGATCATGTCAACTGCTCCACTGAGCATCTGCGCTGAATGTCAAATGCTCCACTCTGTACCTGCGCTGAATGTCAAATCTAATGAAGGCTACCTGCGCTGGGCGAGATTGGCCAAGTGGCACAGTCATTCTGCAAGGTGTCAGGTGCCCAGGAAGCTTCTAAAATGACACTTGGATCAACAAATTCGCCCTATGATGAGTAAGAGGTCCTTAAACTCCAAGTGGAAGCTAGGATCTCCAAGTGGACTCAAGAACTGGAGTATAACTGAAGAGGGAGAGGACACAAGTCAGCTTCATGTCAGTCTCAAGCTGACTCATCCTTTCTCCAAATATCCTATATATAGAGCTCTCTCATGAGGTCTAAGGAGGCTGGAATTTTGTGAATGTAAGGAAGTGCTGTTGGTTTGAGTATAGAACTATTGGGTGATTGCTTTGAAGGAGGTGAAGAGGAGATTTCTTTCTGCTGGGAGGTGTTGCTGGATTGGGCCTCTTATGGTTGTAACACTCTCAGAACTTTACTTCTTCCATTAATAAAGCATTTGAGGTTCTTCTATATGCATGCATCTTAATGGTGTATTGATGCTTGTATATTTGATTTATTCTAATCCTTGAATCAATTATGGATGTATGCTTCTTGTAGTTTCCCTTTCTTGTGCTTTTGCAGGATCTTTGTGTAGCTGGGCCAGTGAAAGAGCAAGGAGCTGGGAGCAAGCGGCAAGGAGAGAAGACTGGATCAACACTAGCGAAAGACATCGGTTGGTGGATCTCTTTCTCCCCTATTTACTTTCATAAAGAAGAAATCTTAGATAGCTTTACCTTCAGTTGTTGCTGAGGTACTATCACCCTTAGAGTGGGATAGGGTCATTCCGTGTCGGATACTTTTCCCTACAACAAATTGGCGACTCCACTGGGGATCGTATCTTGTTGGTTGTTTGTGTTTTTTGCTATTCATTTCATAAACAAAGGGAGTACCGAATCGAACTGTGTTTGAACCTTTCAAATGCAAAGTAGAGGGCAGCTACTCTAGCTCAGTTTCTGGGCATGTTTATGATTTGAAGAGCTGATCCACAAGGACTCTAATAAGCTCTTAGTGATAGCTTTTCATCCTCCTTGTCATCACTTAGTGTGTCCTTGACTAATAGCTTCTGATTTGAGCAAAAACTGTGAATTTTTGAGCAATCTGTGACCCGGAAACTGTGAAAAACGCAGGTCTCGTTCTTCAGTGCAGGCTATACAAAGGCAGTCTGCATTTCAGCGCAGGTAGCCCCTTCAGGAACTGCGCTGAATGTCAATCTGACAGTCCTTTACCTGCGCTGAACCAGTGGTACACTGTGCTACTGGGGTTTCCTGCTGGTTCTTGCCTTGTTTTCACTCTTGTTTTTGCTGTTTGTTACCAGTCAGTGGGCCTATCTAAAACCAACTTTCCTTGTCACTATTCCGCCTCAGTTGTGTAAAGAAACTGTGTTTGTTCTTTGTGTATTTCTTGTACATTTACAGTTTCCCATAACGAAAGTGAACTAGTCTTGTTGTGACCTCTTAGATCTAGACCTGTGATAAAGTGTCGTTTTGATCTTAAGAGTTAGTTTGATTGCTGTTCATAGCTGATTGAGCTTTTGCTTTCGTCATATGGTTTGAATTTGTATATTTCTAGTGTCGAAACAAGTAAATCTTAAGGTGTCTTTTGATTTTGGACAAGCTTGTTTGCTTTCACTTGAAATTGAATTCAAAATTATACAACAGCTTTCTTTTTGCATTTCACCAACATTAAGAAAGAGAAAAGAAATACTTGCATTGTGCATGTGCATTATGACAGCTTGCATGTTGATTTAGGAAAATGCATTAGTGTGTGCTCTATGATCTGTGTGAAAAGGTGTTATCTTTCTTTTCCCTCAGTAGTTAAGGTTTTCAAAGTTGAAAGATTGAAAAGCTTGCTTATCATCTTAGACTGCATTTAGGAGTGTTACTATACATCTCGTGGTGATCCATAAAGGCAAACTGCTAAACAAGATCAACCTTAAAATAAATTGAATTTACATAACAACGCATTGAAACATAACGCAAACATCTAGAGGTCTAAGCTAGAGATGTGTTCCGGCGTCGTTAAACGTGATATCTTAGCGTTGAGTGGTTGGGTGATTCCTCCACGGTGAAGCGATAAGTATCAATACGGACTTGTGCTCCCACGTACCCTCGCATATATATTGGGAGACCCCTATAGGAATAAAGCCTTTATCCAATAGGAAACCGTGTCGGCCGCCCTACTGATCGCAATGCAGTGAACACAGCATTCACAAAGATCGACCACTCGTACCGTAAAACGTATTCTGTGGTTTTGCGAAAAGTTTGGCACACCCTCTGCCTAGAACTCCAGAGTAGTTTCTTTTGGCCTTTTTCAAACTCTATAACTGAAAAAGTCCATCCGAGCATTTGTCACTTTGGGCTCGTTAAAACATCGAAGGAGACTAGAGTCATCTTTAGCTTTTTCTCGACTCTTAAAAAGTGAAAAAGCAAGTTGTGTCTAAGCGTCGTTACAAAATTTATTTTAAACGGAACATAATCACCTCCTATTCCCGCGTTGATCTTAAGTTGAGAACATGGAACGCCCCAACCAAGGAACTCCACATGATGGAAATCCTAGTCCATTCTCCTCTTGGGGAGAAGTCGGTGCGCCCCACATGGCCACATTGTCGCTTCCAGGACTGACAATTGGCCTGCCTGTTTGGTTTTTCTCAACTAATGTAGTTCAGACCACCATGGTTCCTGAACAGTCGAGTCAACAGTTAGATCAGTCTAGAGCTACCCACCAGCCTTCTACTTCTTATAACTTTTCCTCTAATCCTCCATCTTAGCAAGGTGGGGCTGGCAAAAGCCAAGCTCCCATGGAGAAGAAGGAACAGAAGAAGAAAGAGAAGAAGAAGAAAGAGCCTAAGGCGACTGGGGGCAAGCAAAAGACATCCGACAAAAACCCACACATAGCACAGACCGGGCCTAAATCGCCATGTGTCATATGTAGAGGAGACCACTTCCATAGAGATTGTCCCTGTATTCCCCGGATACTAAGGGACTGGTCACCTCGTTTGCACAATTCGGGAGCATCAACCTCTGATAACCATGTTGATTGCGTACCGTCAACCAGCGAAAGTGAAGGTTCAAGACAAAGAGGGGGAGTAAGATCCCCCTGCAGACTGTGTGAAGGCGGTCACGCCATCCACCGTTGTCCCTTCTTAGACGAAGCGAAGAGAGTTTTGGAAGATCATCCGGTTTCACCGGTAATACTTCCTCCTGGATACAAAAAACTCATGCCAAGTCCTTCGTTGGTTGAAAATACAGCTGGCCTACTCAAGTGGTCAGCTGAAGCGTCAGTCATTGAAAATGAACCTACTGAATCCAGACCAGACGAAAGTCTAAAGGTCGATACGGCAGTTGACCCGGTTCTTCCTTCAGAGGTTTCATCCTCAAATGACACCGTCACTGAAGATTCATCTTCAAGTGACACCCTCACTGAAGAGAAAAAGGATGACACCATCCAGATTCTTTTCATCAACACAGATTCTGATGAGCATCAGGGCAATGTGCCCATTCCTTTATCGCAGGAAGGAACATCGTCAGGATCGTATCCGGCCGTGTATTCGGTCCCACCACCAAGCAACCTGGTTGTATCCTTTGATTGGAACCAACTAGGTAGACCCCGGTTACCAGCCAGTATACCATTCAGAATCATAGTCCAAATCTACAGAATGGTAATGGCTGGAACTATCATTGATGAAGGGGCATCTGTGAGTATCCTTTCCTCTATTGCTTGGAAAGCACTGGGTTCCCCGGAGCTTTTGCCTGAGATAAGAAATCTCTCGGGTTTTGATAAAGGAACCAGTCGACCGTTAGGGATCCTCCCCAATGTGCCTGTTACATTGAAAGGGAAGACCGTTCAAATGAACGTGATGGTCGTTCAAGGACCCTTGGATTATAACCTACTCCTTGGACGAGACTATATATATTGCATGGGAGCTATAGTCTCCTCACTCTTTAGAGTAATGTGTTTTCCACACGAAGGAAGAATGGTCAAGCTCGTAGACCAACTTTCATTTCCGGGATCACGCATCGCAAATAGTCAAATACCAACCCTCAATGGTCTTTTCACCCGAGAAATGTCTCCACCCCCAGTCCTCCTTCCCGATGAATGCGAGTGATTCGGAAAGATGGAACTGGAACCCAGGGGGCATGCATCCTGGTCTGCTTTGGGCAGAAGAGACCTTGGGTATAGGGTAGAATTTCCGCGAAAGAATATGACTAGTCCGTACCCCGTCCGTGGATGGAAGAGGGGTTGTTCTGGAACAGGATTCTTTTGTCAAGGTTACTTGTTTGACAAAGGTCATTCATCTTTGTCTAAAAAAGTAGGCTCTGCCAAAGAAGGGGATCCGTTTGCGGCAGCAAGTAGTAACCATCTTTGGGTAAAAGGCAAGCCTCACCCATTAAAACAAATGTTTTGAAGGATAAGTAGGGGCAGCCTCCAAAGAAAGAGATTCTATTGCTGCAACAAATTGTAACCATCTTTGTGTAACCTAATGATAGACATCGCCGAAGAAAGAGTTTCATTTGCGGCAGCAAATAAAACCATTCTTCGGGTAACCAGAAAGAGGCAAGCCTCACCCATTAAAACAAATGTTTTATCGGATAAGTAGGGGCAGCCTTGAAATTCTATTTTATACCTGGGGGCATGCAAACCTTTTGGAGTGCAAGCAAAGAGCGGTTATTTATCTGTTTTTTGGATTAGTCGTTTCCGAACTTGCATAAAGAAAGGATGTGGGGCAAAGGTCAAAATTTGCCAAATTAG
The DNA here is from genome assembly GCA_031772625.1 of Pinus tabuliformis. Taxonomy (NCBI): domain Eukaryota; kingdom Viridiplantae; phylum Streptophyta; class Pinopsida; order Pinales; family Pinaceae; genus Pinus; species Pinus tabuliformis. The sequence continues at coordinate 1,164,806,408 of CM062817.1, read as the reverse complement.
GAGCACAGCTTCGTGAGATAAAGCTCCATAAAAAATAGCTATCTCACAGGAGACATTTCGTATCTTATGACTGGTATTTCGAGCAGTTTTAGCATAAAGTTCATGCTCGTTAAAAAATAAACGCAAGATCCGAGCAGTTTTAGCGCATAGTTCATGCTCGTTAAAAAATAAACATAAGTTTGAGTAGTGTTCAAGCTCGTTAAAAAACGAACCCATCCCGGTAAATAACCTTGGTAAATATAACTCATCAGCCATAAAAGCCTTGGTCGTGTTTGCACCCGCCACCTCCACCGTCATTTGGCTGATCGTTCACCTCCATATGATTGTTTACCCATTTTGAGGAACAGCTGCGAAGAGTGATTTCACCTAGCCATCTTTGTAACACTGCCGTGATTGGAAAATTCCAACCTGTACCTGGAATCTGCTGCTATCCCTGTTTATCACTCGTTCCTCAAAAGACGAGTCTTCTTTGAGCTCTTTTCTGACTCGTAAAACATGAAAAGTTTGCCGAGTTTTGGCCTTCCAGCTCGTTAAAGGGACCGGAAGAGCTATCCCTCCTCTAGATTTTAATCTTTTTTGGACCTGAGGGATTATTGCACAAAAAGATCGAGCGCTTGTTTTGATCGGCTCGTTAAAAGTACCGAACACTCATCCCTTCTGTATTGTTTTATACTTTTTCGGACTTAAGGGATTAGATGACGAAAAAGGAATTTTGGAGTTAACTTTCTGTACCTTTTCAGACTCTCTAAAATTGAAAAGGACCGAGTTTTCCTTGTCGTTAGACTCGTCAAAATGATTAAATAGCGACAAACTTGTCTTTAGACGAGAACGAGTTTCCCTATCGCTAGGCTCGTTAAAACATAGCGATGGGCTTGCCCGAAGGGCAGGTTATAGAACAAGCATATGTTATCCTCCTCAAGCTTGACAAAAATAAAGAGGTACTGGTCAGAAATGACTGGGGAAAAATTGGGAGAACCTCAAAGCTTTAATGGTAGCAAGTCGCTCTTGAACATGACACTTTTCCTCCGTACCACATCGGGTTGGGTTGTTTTCATTCACCGGTCTCATCACCATGGTCCTCGCCAAACCATCCACATTTGGGGTAATGCTACCGATCCATCGCATCAGTGTCGTTATATGTTCAAGAGATGTCGTTCAGAAAGAGTCAACCGTGTCCCATCCACTGCCATACATTATCCTTCATCCATTCATGGTCGCCACCCTGAGTCATATATCACAGTTTGTTTTCACCTCCACTAAAATCATTAGCTCCGTTCCGTGTCATTGATGTGGGATTAATTAAGGCCCTCCTTTGACGGATCGCTTCTTGTCGACTTCAGCTCATTATCCAAGAAGTTGATCTAGGAACAACCCCTTCAGTACTTTGAAGCTTGCATGCCTCAATGGCAAGTTTCTCACTTCCGGCGACAGGTATACATCAATGACCTTCGACCAGAAGATTTTGCGTGGTGTTCGACGCCAAGTCCTTTATTCACACCACGTGAATTGTACTGTAGTACCTTGAGGGTCATTGTCATTATTGGTGATTCCTCTCGCGCTTGTTAACGGTTTACATTATTGACCGGTAATCAAGCGATGTCTTTCCATGTTCGACTTCAGCGCAATTCTCACATGGACCGACTTGTACTTAGAGTGAAGATCGAACGAGTTTGAAGACCCCGGATCTAGTTTCATCCATCCGAGCTACGATATACATTCAGGACATAAAGACATTTGTTATGTACATCATTGCAGCAGATGATCATCCTACTCAAAGGATGATAATTTTAGCAGAGAATTATCAGTCTACCATCAGACGAGCGTCTGTTCTATGTACCAAAATGTATTTATAAAGCTGAGCATGGGAATGCCCGCCTCAGCTAGATCATGAAAACAAGATGAAAAATAATGTATTGTATTGTATTTTATTACAGGACACCTCTCAGCGATTGAATGAACTTCGGATCCTCTGGATAAAGCATTTCACCCGATAAACGACCTCATACTTTAGGGGGCAACTGTTATAGACATTTTTGTGCCTAACAGCATGAAGCATGAAATGTCAATAATCTAAGGGATCCAAAGTCCCTAAACATGTTGTTCCTACCCCTAGAGGAACAAGGTCAGCAAACCACAGCACTTCAGATCAGTTCTCCACCTGAAAACACTCAAAAACAAGCAATTTCAGGATCATGTCAACTGCTCCACTGAGCATCTGCGCTGAATGTCAACTGCTCCACTCTGTACCTGCGCTGAATGTCAAATCTAATGAAGGCTACCTGCGCTGGGCGAGATTGGCCAAGTGGCACAGTCATTCTGCAAGGTGTCAGGTGCCCAAGAAGCTTCTAAAATGACACTTGGATCAGCAAATTCGCCCTATGATGAGTAAGAGGTCCTTAAACTCCAAGTGGAAGCTAGGATCTCCAAGTGGACTCAAGAACTGGAGTATAACTGAAGAGGGAGAGGACACAAGTCAGCTTCATGTCAGTCTCAAGCTGACTCATCCTTTCTCCAAATATCCTATATATAGAGCTCTCTCATGAGGTCTAAGGAGGCTGGAATTTTGTGAATGTAAGGAAGTGTTGTTGGTTTGAGTATAGAACTATTGGGTGATTGCTTTGAAGGAGGTGAAGAGGAGATTTCTTTCTGCTGGGAGGTGTTGCTGGATTGGGCCTCTTATGGTTGTAACACTCTCAGAACTTTACTTCTTCCATTAATAAAGCATTTGAGGTTCTTCTATATGCATGTATCTTAATGGTGTATTGATGCTTGTATATTTGATTTATTCTAATCCTTGAATCAATTATGGATGTATGCTTCTTGTAGTTTCCCTTTCTTGTGCTTTTGCAGGATCTTTGTGTAGCTGGGCCAGTGAAAGAGCAAGGAGCTCGGAGCAAGCAGCAAGGAGAGAAGACTGGATCAACACTAGCGAAAGACATCGGTTGGTGGATCTCTTTCTCCCCTATTTACTTTCATAAAGAAGAAATCTTAGATAGCTTTACTTTCAGTTGTTGCTGAGGTACTATCACCCTTAGAGTGGGATAGGGTCATTCCGTGTCGGATACTTTTCCCTACAACATGGAGGAAGGCATATGTTGTGTCTATTCAGTCTATGAGTAGCAATGATGGATTGTACTGAGAGCTAGATAGCTTGTGAGCTAAAGCTTTATGTAATTTGGAGTTATTTCCACTTGTATGATAATATAGAGATCGGAGTTTTTAGCTTAGGCTTTCCCCAGAGTATTCTTCTGTGTTCATGTGTGATTGATTTCTCATTCTCTGTTATATGTGTTCTATTTGATCTTGCTCAAAATCAATTAAGGTTCTGCAAGTTGGTTTGTAGAAGTAGATCAAGTATTTTGCTTTAGAATATTGAATTATCATGTGATCTACAATGGGAAATTCTGCATGGTATCAGAGCAAAGGTGTTCAAAGTGAAGAACAATATAAAAAGAAGGGAGAATCAAAGTTTAAAGTTCCTTATTATAGAATTTGAATTCTTATAACATCTCAAATTTCACCAATGGTGTTCAACGGTTTGAGACTCGAGTATGCCCTTGATGGCAGCTTGAATTATATAGCCTGGAAGGATCACATGCAAGCGGTATTAGAGGAAAACAGTTTGAAGGACTTCATTGATCAAGAAGTCCCCAAGCCAACAGCTGCTAATGCCCAAGAGTTGGCAGAATGGAAGAAATGTGTGGCTAGAGCGAGGAGAATCCTTTTGGAGGGAGTTCGAGACCACATAGTCTCGAGTCTCCATGGGAAGGAGACACCATTTTCAATGTGGAAAACATTGAAATATCTATATCAGAATAGTAGTGATAGAAGGAAGTTGGTGCTGAAAGACAAGCTTCGGGAAATAAAGTGTGAAAAGGGCGACACGATCTATACATATCTAAACAAGCTCACCACCTATAGGGATGAGCTTGGAACTGTAGGGATCACGACAGCCAATGATGACATGGTGAGTCTTTCTCTCCTTGGTCTTCCTAAGAGCTGGTCGGATCTGATGCAGGAGGAGACAAGGAGAAGCACAAGAGATGGATCTTCATCAAAGCAAGATGATGAAGAAAATCTAGCCTTAGAGAGTAAGGCGAGGAAAGGGAAAGGGAAAGGCATCCCATTCAAAATCCAGTTCTTCCCATGGTGGGAGGAATATTGACAAATCGAAAGTGAGATGCTTTCATTGTCATGAGGTGGGCCATTATGCTACGAATTGTCCACAGAAGAAATCCAAGAAGGAATCCTCAAACATATCAGATGGTGAGGCACTGGCCTCATAGTTTGAATTGGATTTCACCCTCATCGCATGTATGGTTTCATTGATGGTGGGTTGTGTTCGGTACTTGGACAGTGGAGCTTCATTCCACATGACTGGCGACAAGAATCTTTTCAATAACTTGGACGAGAAGGACCTCCAGATGCAGATTGAGATGGGCGACGATGGAGCTCCTCTCACCCTGACTGATATAAAGTATGTGTCGGGTCTAAAGAAGAATCTTGTGTCCATCGCTATGTTGGATGACAAAGGCTATGATGTAGTCTTTAGTAAAGGAAAGGCATTCCTGAGGCATATCGGCACTGGACAAACCAAGAGGATTGGGATTCGAGTAAAGAATCTCTACAAGCTAGAGGTAGACAACTATGTTGCATTGAGTTCCAAAGCGGAGTTGGTGCAGAGCGAAGATGTTGGCAAGGTATGGCATAGAAGATTGGACCAGTTGCACCATGGGGCCTTGAAGATCATGCAGCAGATTTCTACCAGACTTCCCAAGGGAAAACTGGAGCAAATGGATACATACAAAGGTTGTAACTTGCGTATGTATGTGAAATCTTCCTTTCATGATCAAGACAGTAGAGATGGAGAAATCCTAGAGCGAGTTCATACATATGTGTGTGGAGCATTCTCTACAACCTCCACCGCTAAACAAAGGTACTATGTTATTTTTATTGATGATTTTTCTCATAGATGTTGGATCTACTTTATGCAGAAGAAGGATCAAACCTTCTCAAGGTTTTGTGAGTTTAAAGCCTTGGCAGAGAAATAATTTGGAAAGAAAATAAGGGCCTTGCATAACAAAAATGGTGGAGAGTATGTCTCCCAATAGTTTAAGGACTTCTGCACAGCAGAAGGAATTAAAAGGGAGTTGACGGCACCCCATAACCCACAATGGAATGGGGTGGATGAAAGGAAGAACAGATCGATTGTGGGAGTAGCTCGGGCGATGTTGCATGACTAAAGCCTACCACTTCATTTGTGGGCTGAGGCATGCAATACAGAAGTATACTTGCAGAACAAAAGCCTGCATCGTATACTGGGGATGAAGAGACCAGATGTGAGTCACTTCAGGATCTTTGGATCAGCGGTTTATTGCCATGTGACCAAAGATGCCCGGAAGAAGCTAGATCCAACAGCTAAGTTGGGGATACTTTTGGGGTACGCTGATACACCCCACAACTATCCGGTGTTCTTGCCTACCAGTTAGAGGACAGTGGTATGTAGATATCATAAGTTCAACAAGAAGAAATCCATGTGAGTATCACTTGAGAGGGAGCTCAAGTTGCATGTAGAGGAGGAACTTTTAGTTCCTAAGGAGGAGGAGCCTCAGACTGATGCGGAGCAGCCGCATGCAAAGGATCTGGGAGTGGAGACATCCACTCATGCTAAGTCATCTAGAGATGGGTGGAAACACTCAAGGGAAGCTGACAGGTTGATGTTAGATGTGAGAGAGAATGTGGTACAACCATCTTCTTAGCACAGACAGAGGAGGTCACCCATGCGGTACACTGGTTACATGGCCCTGGTTAGGGAGTGTGTAGAGACTGAACCTTCTTCTTTTGAGGAAGCAGTGCAGCAACCAGTCTGGGTTGATGCAATGGTGGAGGATTACGACTCCATCATTCGGAACAATGTTTGGTATGTTGTCCCAAGACCAGAGGACAAGTCAGTAGTGAGTTCCTGATGGCTTTACAAGGTAAAGCAAGCAACTGATGGTAGTGTTGAGAAACATAAGGTAAGGTTTGTTGCCCATGGTTCCTCACAGGTTGAGAGGATTGACTACGATGAGACCTTTGCTCCTGTAGCAAGGTACTCATGTATCAGATCGATGTTGGCACTATCAGCTCAGATGGGTTGGAAGATCCATCAGATGGATGTGAAGATTGTGTTCCTCAATGGGAAGATTGAGGAAGAGGTGTACATTGAGCAACCAGAAGGTTTTGAGACCTTCGATAGCGAGTCGCATGTGTGCCAACTCAAGAGTGCTTTGTATGGGCTGAAGCAAGCACCTCGTTCTTGGTACACTAGGATCGACAGCTATTTCACTGGGTTGGGATTCACCAAGAGTGAAGCAGATGCAAACCTTTACCACATCATGGTAGAAGGTAAGCCATTGATCATTGTTCTTTATGTTGATGATCTGATATTGATAGGTGATGATTAGTTAATCAAGTCTTGCGAGGAGGACCTTGCAAGAGAGTTTGAGATGAAAGGCATGGGTCTTATGCACTGCTTTCTAGGTGTGGAAGTGTGGTAGAAGGATGTGAAAGTGTTTGTGTCTCAAGGCAGGTATTCCAATGAAATACTCAGGCGATTCCACATGGAGAAGTGGGAGCCCATGCAAACTCCTCTAGGTGGTAACTAGAGGAAGGAGGATGTTACTTTAGGTGAGGTAGTAGCTACTACTATTTATCAACAACTTGTGGGTTAATTGATGTATCTAGTGAACACACTACCAGATTTGTGCTTTGCAGTGAACCAGCTGAGTCAAGCTATGGTTTAGCCTACCAAGTTTTTTTGGAAGGCAGTGAAGAATGTGCTGAGATACCTCAGAGGCACATCTCAGTATGGATTGTGGTACAGGCGGATAGAGGAAGTGAAGCTTCAAGGCTTCACAGATGTAGATTGGGCAAGGAGTCCACTAGACCAGAAGAGCACTTCAGGAGGACAACAAAAAAATCTGGTAGAGAACACAAAAAATCGATGCACTGAGTTTCCATCCTTTATCCTGAGGTTATACAACTTTTTCCATAGGAATAGTTTATTCACCAGAGACATAGATTAGTACAAGGTCCCTAAATTTTCCCACAAAGCCTTCGCCATAGCTTCCCCTGATACATTCATCAATACTGAATCTGAGATACACAATTGTATTGTGCTTTGTGCTTTCTGATCCAACTTCTTCCATTCTTCATCGGACACTCCCATTGTTTTAGTACCTAGATCTAATGCAATCCACTGATCTTTATCTACCAGCAAATCCTCCATCTTGAGTTTCCACAACTCAAAACTCTGACCATTAAATTTCTCGATCTCTATCTTTCCACTACTCACCATCTTCTTTCACCACAAGAATCGATCCTGCATATCTCCCACTGAATAGGGTCTACCACAGGCCCGAGAAAAACCCCTCAGCAACAAAGGTGTCCCCTTGAAGCCAAAACAACTCTGATACCAATTGTAGGTTTTAACCCTCTATAGAAATTACATGCATATGAATTCTAAAAACAGAAAATAAACAATGGCGAGAGCATAAAACATAAAATAGATATACACAGAGATTTTGCCTTAGATCCCAAAACCGGGACTACTAGATTGATTTTTCATTATGTTCCTTTCAATATTGCAATACATATATATACATGTTGAAGCACCCTTAAGCCCCAATCCATTAACCCTGGATTAGAACATAACTGTAGTTCCCTTGACCGAATGTACAAAATACCATGGGAAGAAAACTATCATGCCCAAAACCATGTGTGAAAACCACGCACAAAACCATAGGTATGTTTTCCCACCTAATATAGGGTCCCACACCTAAAGAATATAACACACACCCAACAGCAAATAGCAAGATCTAGAAGTAAGAAAATCTTTAATGTTTTCCATAACATGAACATTCATACTGGACTTGTGTTTGAAGGTGACTAGGACATACATATAGATATGTCACTATATTTGTGTTACAAAAGGTTGGCATGATTTGACCGATTGATATAAATGAATAGTGTGTTGTCATGATGCTTGACAATACCTTTGAATTAACGATTGAGATATTCCTTGACTATATATCTCTCAATGATAACAAATTTGGACTTGACCTAATGTTTAATAATTTGATCTCATGACTTTTTATTTTCCCTCGTGTCAATGCTTATGTGTGTCTTCGGAAAAATTATCTTGTATTGACATCCTTGTTCCTAGAACAATGGTTGAGATACTGAAAGTTGTGACTCATCATGAAATTGAAACTTGCATGACTCATCCTTGGTGTATGCATTTCCACCTAGTGACAGAAATGACTTGCGTTATGATTATGAGAATGACTTGAGGAAGTTTTGGATTTATATTACATGGTTTATTACAACTTGTTGGCATAATAATAAATGAATTCAAGACATGATATGAGCTCTACTTGTCACCTAGATGAACGAATTGATATTGTGATATTGATGACTCTGATAATAGTTTGATTTGACTTCTAAACTTTGATGAGTTGACTATGTTGATGTGATGGTACAACATTGATCTATGTAAGGATGATTATGAGGGCTTAGCAAGGCATTATGCTTAGAGAATTGCATGAAGCAAGTTCCCCGATCCAGATATGTATATATTTGATAGTTATGTGATGAAGTAAGGATGATAAGTTCCAAGGTATGACTTTGATTTTGATTATGGTTTTGGTTTTAAATCTTGTTGATCTACTTTTGACAGGTGATGAGCCTCTGATGATCTAAATTATAGGGAGAGAGCTTCTAAAGCTCAAAATGGTGTATCATGGCATGATGAATCAACTTCTAGAATTCGGAAAAGAAATTATATATTGCAAAGCTATTGAAAAATGTTTTTGATTAATGAAAAGGAAAATCCTTGGATACTCTGATTTGAAGTCCAAAGATGTTGTTGAACTTGACATCACATTCGAATTTTGATTGAAGCAATGATGTTCCTTTTTGAAGATCCATCTATATATATATATATATATGTATGTATGTATGTATGTATGTATGTATGTATGTATGTATGTATGTATATGATGTGCATAGAACCTGAATAAGTTCATTAGTGAGTTACTTCATTCACATAGAGTTGCCACTAAGCATCCTTTGAAATATCTACATGAGATATTCTATTTTTTGAGGATGACATATTTCTCCTATGATATGTAACTACATGGATGCATTTTTGTTGATATATATTACTGTTAATCACATTTAGATGCTTCTTTAATATGAGATCTACCATGATATCTTGGATGATAGTTCCATAGTACGATTGAGGATGAGTACGATGTTGCTAGCATGGCTAGCAGTGAGGCGAGATGAAGACTCTCCTTAGAGAGTTGTCTGAGAATGATCTAGATATGACATGGATACGTTGTTATGACATAGAGTGAGATCAAATTGGAAGGAAGTCCCATATTTATAGTTGGGACTGAGATACTCTCATATATTGAGAAAGTGCAGTTGTTCGAAACAAGCTCAGTCTTGTGGTTGGAACATCATTTAGAGGGAGGATGATTATGGTATCCATTTTTTATTTATATGATTATTTATGTTCTGATATGATATTTGATTTGCTTTCATGTATGAACAGGAAACAGTTTCTATTGAGACAAGAGATACCATATTTTAGTATGATGAGAACAACACTGATCAAGGATGCTGAGCCAACTCTTCCTCCCTGTCTAAACTACCAGGATGAGGAATTGAGATGGAGGGCTCTTGGGGTTGACGAAACTCTAGACAACAAGGTATGACCCCTAAATGTTACACATAAGGTTGGAGATATTTCTCCCCTATCTTCATAGGGTCAGAGAATGTTGCTCCCCTATTTGGTCGTTATAGAGTATATGCAGTTGGCATCATACCCACAAGCAGAGCTTGTTAGGAATATCGCCCCTCATTTTGCCAAAAATTTGAGAGCATACTTGTTGTGTACAACCGAATTCGATTATAATGTAGGCATTCTACCACATGACTATTTAGGGTAATTGATGGGAAAATCTATAGGAAATAGGATGGGTTGAGATAACCCTATGCAATTCAAGGTTGAGATTGAGCTCCCTGATGTGATCCCACGGTCGATATGTGCTCCCCTATGTGTTTGGATATCCTATTTCTCGATATGGGGTTGTATATGTATAATTCTCCCATGAGATTCCGAGTTGAGATGTGTTCCTCGATGTAATTCTAGGTTGATATGTGATCCTTGATGATATGTTCTCTCATGATGATTGAAGATGATATTCTAGGTAGTAGCCCACTGGCAGATATTCTAGATAGCAGCTTGATTGATATAGGGCGGTAGCTTAAGCTTCCCTCCAGTAACAAATTATTCTTCTTCTAGATTCGAGAATGTTCAGCATATGAGCAGGAACAATAAAGAGATAAGCATGAATAAGAAAGGGATAGATTGAAATGTACATTGATGATTTGTGATGATGAAATACTTGAGGTGGTCATGGAATGATGACTACATGATAGAGATGATCATAGATGACACGTGATGACACTTAAAGGCACAAGAATGACATATTGATTGACGAAAAAATATTGGCAGCTAGAATTCTACCCAATTGAGAGGGAGTGTTAATTTTTGAAATTACAGTCAAATTCCACATTAGAAAACTCATTTGAAAAATTTGATGATTGCATTAGATTCCACTTTTTGAGAGGACCAAATTCAAACTAAAGATCACCTTATTTGGACAAGTGCAAGTTGGTTTTTGAATTTATTTATTCACTCATGTATATTGGGTTAGGTTGGCCCTAAGCACATGTTAAATTGGTGAGGTTGGCATCAACCCAAAGTGGACCCACATGAAAGAATATAAATATAATATACCTCAAGCTCATTTGCACACATTTGATCAAGCAACCTTCTCTTCTCTTATTGTCTTATTTCACACAAGTCTGACAGAGGAAAGCTCACGCAAAGGGTCTAAAACTACAAGGTCGAAGCTCACACTGATCTAGGATTTTCTAGATCTCAGATGTTGGCATGTAACTGAGTAGTTTCATCCCTAGACTTTGGCACAATATGGTCCTGAAAGCATCCAAGGAGCCTTGGATGCTGGCACAGAGTGTTTGTGGGAGTGTCTGGGAAGCTAGGGCTTCCATATCTCAGTTTGGTCCATGTACACACACACAGTATGGTCATGAGAGCCTCTGTGCTACCATAGACTTTCACACATTAGCCTTATCAGAGCCTCCAAGGTTTCGGGTAGATCTGAGTATGTTTTACCTGGGACACCCTCATCCAGTTCACCTAGGAGCATCAAAATCTGTTCCAAATGCAATATTCCAGTTCTACAAAGAATGTCCAAAATTGCTATAAATGCTTGCACATCCCCTCCTCCCTGCGTCAAGGACTCAAAGACGATAATTCAGTATTTTGAAGATTCCACATAGTAGAAGCAGTGTTCAGCAGTTTTCAGCATAGTGATAGAAGTATCCAGCAGTTGATTTCAATTAGTGACAACACATTACAGTCATCAGAATCAAGGTTTTTTATTATAAGCATGATTAGATCTATTTCATGGATATCACAGTTGTCTTGTTTCATAGATAAAGTTATGGATCATTGTACTCTCTTTTTCTAAATCATTTAATGAAAATATATGAAGAAGAATATTTGCAGGGGTTTCCACATAGTGGGTTTTGCCCTGGTCTCGGACCAATCCTGGTGTCTCTATGTGTGTGTATCCTTTTCTTCTATTGTTCCTTTATGCTCCGTTGCATTGACAATAATGATGTTTTTCTTTCTATATAATTGTATGTTGATGAATAATTGTGTAGATATGAATAATTTAATGATGATATGGGGCGAAAATAATGTATTAATGAAGAAATTCAATTATCTAAGCAAAGAACAATGTAGCCGTATGAAAAATTTAACATTATAAAAGAGGAAAATTTAGGTTCTGAGAATATTTTAGACGAAATGGAGTAGTTTTCATGTGAGGATCAAAATAATTTCAATCGTAGTCCAAAGAGGATTAATCTTTATAGTGAGCCTATTTTGGTCCATGAGAATCTGATATCTGATTTAAGGATCAATATGGATCATAAGCATATTTTGGTCGATGAAGATCTCATATCTAATTTAAGGATCAATCAAGATGGCCTAAATTTCCATGGCATTGTAAAGTAGGAAACTTCATATTCTAATAATCTTTTGGAATAAATGGAGTAGATGTCAGGTGAGGACAAAAATTATCTCAATCGCAGTCTAGAGAGGACTAATATTGATAGTTAGACTACTTTGGTTCGCGAGGACCCAATATCTGATTTAAGGATCAATATTGCTCATAAGCCTATTTCTGTCCATGAAGATCTCATATCTGATTTAAGGATTAATGCAGATGGCCTGAATTTCCATGGCATTATAAAAGAGGAAAATTCAGATTCTAAGAATTTTTTGGAAGAAATGGAGCAGATGTCATGTGAGGATGAAAATAATCTCAATCGTAGTCCAGAGAGGACTAATATTGATAGTGAGCATATTTTGGTTTGTGAGAATCTGATATCTGATTTAAGGATCAATACAGATGACCTAAATTCCCATGACATTATAAAAAAGGAAAATTCAGATTATGATAAGTTTGGAAAGAAATGGAGAATATGTCACATGGGGATGAAAGTTATTTCAATCTTAGTCCAGATAGGACTAATACTTATTGTAAGCCTATTTTTATAGCTAAAAGTGAGTCAACTTAGAAAATATTTGAGGAAAATAACATCAACAAAACATTTCAATAGGTCTCTGCAAGCATAGAATCTGAAAATGTTAAACCCTCAATTCCTATCTTAGCTAGATGGTCTACATTAGAGAAGAAAATTAAGGTCCATGAAGATATGATATTGGATCTAAGGATCAATGATGATGAATTGAATTTTGATATAATTTTAGAAGAAGAAAACTCAGACCTCAACAATATTTGGAAAGAAATGGAGCAAATTTCACCTAGGCATCTACTTTTATCAGCAAGAATGGTATGTGATGTAACTATGATATTTATCTATATGGAAAGATTCTTCCTTATTTTACTTTGTCAATGGACATTTGTATTTGTATACACTATCGGTAAGTCTATTGATTTTACCCATGTACTTTAGAATATCAAGGCATGTGTTATTCATTATGTGGTTACAATTCATGAAATATAATAGATGCAAAATGCGTCCCACCTTCCCTTCCTTGACTCCACACCCATAGAAGATAAGATCTTCATGCACTTAGGAATGGATATTTTTAAATAGTGGTTGGAAGGATTTTCTAAACTGGATAGAGGAAATTGATATGTAACTTCCATGGTTGCTTAGATACAAGTGTCCTTAAACTGGCATTATTTCAACTTTATCGTTATCAATGAACTAAGAGGTAAAAAATCCCATGGGATGTTTCTATTGTAGCATACTTAATTATTTTTTTCTAAGCATCAGTAACTGTATGGGACGTGATTGGTTTTGCTATTATTGAAATTTATGATAAATATGTTCATATAGAAATTGAAATTTCAACAATGCCAAGTGGCACTGAAAACCTTGCAATAACTTGAAGAAATGAAGAGATTGCCTCATTTTTTTCTTTTTCCATATTTACTTGCATTTCAATGCAACTAAAGAAGCTAGGGATTTCAACAAAGTAAGCTATAATAAGATTTTTATCTACAGTTTGTCTTCAATGTATATATTATCCAATGCCTTCCATGTACTCCAGTATTTTTTTCTATTTCCTTGAATCTTTGTATATTCATGATCTCATTTATGACCGTTATATTTGACATATGCGTGTGAATAATAGGACATGAATAATATTTAGCAAAACTTCACTACAAAATGTTTCTTAACTCATAGAAATACACAATCATGAATAGTTATTGTTCGTCTCTAGACACGGTTCTACACTAAAACTTCACTTATTATCCAATTTCCAATTACTCTTAGAAGTGGGTTACCTAGTGCATGGATTCGCAAGAATATATATGAATAAAATAAAAAATACGATTAAATATGAGTTCAATGAAAGAAATTAGCCTGGCAATAGGCAATGCAAGAGAGAAAAGACATTGTTAGGCTTGTAAAGCTGGAAATTACCATACATCTAATATTCAGTAGTCTCAAGATTATGTTGTAAGTGGCATGTGATTGCAACGCACATCTTGAAGAAGACACTATGATTGCATATGATGGTTTTGAGAAATTTAAAGCATCCTCTCTTTTAAAATGAAAAAAAAAGGTTGTACCTCTTGTTTGATCTACACAGAAAGGACCAAACTGATACTGAAGCATCCAAAATTTTCCAGTCATCTAGGCCACCAATGGACAAACTAGACTAAGACTAAATCATCCAGATAGGCTTGTCAGGTATTCCCTCATCAGTCAGATTACACGACAACGGATATAATCAATTTTCCTTAACAACATCGTAGCTAATTTTGTTTTCTACACCGGGTTACCTGAATTTTAATTCCTTTCCATTCTTAATATGGAAATCAACCCTAATGTAATCCCTGTTCTTCACCTGTCTGTGCATGATAGAGAATTCATGATTATTGTAATAGATTTTTTTGAATGTAAGACAATTACAAACATAAATACACGTGGTTTAAAATTACAAGCTTTGCATGTCTACGTGTGATCGATAATTCATGATGATTGTAACATATTTTTTGAATGGAAAACAATTACAAAAATAAATACCCGTGGTTTAAAATTACAAAAAAATGTACAACCAAATAAATATGTTGCATCAACTCCAAAACCCATGAAGCCTAAATGAAGCAAAAACATGAGGAGCAACAAGGAAAAAAAGGATTTTCTCACAGAAAGTAGGTTGGAGAACTAGGTTGGAGAACTAACCTCAGCCAAGAAGAAGGCCATCGTCTAACTTCTTCACTCCTCTACTTTTGGGCATGGGATAAAAACCCAAATAATGTTTCCCAATGCCCACTCTGAAGACTCAATCGATCAAGAACTTGCTACACTCTTTTGTGTGTAGATACACATTTATACATGTAAATCAAACTATAAATGCAATAAAACCCCTAAAATATTGGATGAATTCAACCATAGCCTTGATTTCCGGGAGTGGTAGAGGGTGAAATAGCCCCTAACTAGTGCCATTATTGGAAATCGGGGGGTGATTGGAAGAAAATCCCACCGGCAAATGATTTTTTCAAGGCGAATCGGGACCTGGAAAGAAACTTTTGGAGACGCAAAATTTGTTGTATCATGCTTATTTTCCATGATATTCGTGGATAAAATAAATATTTATTTATTTTTCAAATAATTTTTTGGCTAACTATACAAAAAGGATGTAATATAAAAAAATCCCCTCCAAAATATAAAAACATTTAAATTTCACCCATTGGTTAAGACTCCCCACTAAAATTTTCTATGGACATCCATAATAACATTAAGGACCAAATATCGACACTATGGGTAATTTTGGTGGTGTCAACTAGACTCACAAACACCCCTACTATATTTATGTGTCTATCGAATAATGTCCCCAAACCATATCTACACAAGTTTATATTTGTTTTTGTGGATGACATTTTGCTCTACTTGAAAACAAGAGGAGCATGATGAGAATTTGAAAGTGGTATTGCAACTTGTAAGAGAGCACAAGCTCTATGTCAAGTTTAGCAAGTGTGATTTCTTCCAATCACAATTCCAGTACTTGGTTCATATCCTTTTTAGCGAAGGATTCAAAATGGATCTTGAGAATATCAAGACCACCATAGGGTAGCCTAGTCCTTGAAATGCCATAGAAGTCATATATTTTATTGGATTGGCTAGATATTATGAAAGTTTCATTCAAGATTTTTCAAATACTTGGCATCTAATTACAACTTTACAAAATAAAGGGATAAAAATCCAATGTATTAGAGAGTGTGTGGCTATCTTTGAGAAACTCAAGCATTTTCACACGCATGCACCTATCCTTAGAATAGTTGATCTAGAGAAGGATTTATTAGTTTCTACAGATGCCTTCAAGGAAGGACTAGATGGGGCCCTTATGCAATAGGGACATTTGATTTGTTATGAATCAAGTAAACTAAGTGAATGCTTGAAGGACTATGTTAGTCATTACTTGGATCTTGCAATGATACTTCATGCATTGAAAATATGGAGGCACCACTTACTTTGGAGGGAATTTGTGTTTGTTTCAAACCATGGAGGGTTGAGATACTTTTATGACCATTCCAAATACAATATAAGTTAGAAGGTTGGAAGTTGTCAACGTGTTTGACCTTGAGATAAAGCACATTAAGGGAAATGAGAACAAAGTACCAGATACACTTAATAGATTAAGTATACAAGTGGCTCACTTGGCAGCCAAAGGTACCTATGAAATTGACATCCAAGAAAGGATCAAAGAGGAATTACTACATGATGATCATTACCAACATGTGAAGTAATGCTTACAACAACAATAATAAGGATAAATGAGAAAGAATTAGACACTCAATGAAGGTGGAATGTTGAAGTCCAAGAAGAGAAGGAATGTGCCTTGCATGGGTGACTTAAAGAAGCTCATAATGGATGATTTTCATAAAATATTTTATTCAAGTCATCCTAGTTATCAAAAACTGATAAAATCCATGAAGGAAATGTCTTACTAGCTAGTCATGAAAAAGGAAGTTGTTGATTACATTCCTAGAAGCCTAGGACATCAACAAGTTAAAGTGAAGTGTAGGCACCTAGAAGGATTACGACAACCAATCCCAATTCTTCAGTTGAAGTGAGAATTCATATCTGTCAGAGCCTATATTTGCCTCAAGCTGAAAAGACAAGGTTCTAGGTCCACATCAAACCACGCTCAGCCTCGTAGCTAGCCCTACGAGGATAGGAGAGGGCTCTCTCTAGGTCAATCTCAGCAAAAGATAATCGATGGGGCTTGAGATGACTGATTTAACAACTGATTTTAGGCTAGGTATTAAGTGAAAGGGTTTGATTTTAATTTTTTGTGGTTTTGTTGGAAAAAGGGACAGGGAAATTTTGGGTCCGGGGATGAAGCACAATTTCTGCAGAGTTCTGATTGGGGCAAGGAAGGCAATTGTTTTGATGCTTTAAGGTGAGTGAATGGATAGATCAGACTGGTGAGAAGCTAAGGAGAGCAAGAGAGTCTCAAGAATTCTCCTTAAACAAATGAAAACATGGAAATTTAAACAAATTCAAAGGCAGAGCATAGCAGTTAATGGATTCTACCTTAATCACTCATTTGTTCAAATTCAGAAGAAGAGACAGGGAAATGATACACATAACACTAATGAACTTACAATTACTTAGAGAAGAACAACATAAAGCCACATGGATCCCAAACAGTGCTGCAAAACCCTGGTCTTTCCTTAGCCAAAAATGCAAAGATAGAATGTACAATGATATGCCAAAGCAATCCATAGTGTCCAACCCAGAAAATGACTTATGAATTACATGATATAGACTAGCCCAACCCATTCCCTTGCGTCTAGGGATTGAGCTCATCATTCTAGGATTTGTTTCAACCAATTCTAAACAAAGCACTAAAATCTAGGCAATCAAAACAACTTGCCTCTCTAAGGTAGGAAACTGATTCATTCATTAAATTTTCACTTTTTAGTGAATGAATCCTCTATAACAAGTAAATAAGTGCCAAAATTACATCATGGTTATCAAATTACATCACGAAAAGTCAAGAATAACATCAAGAAGCAAAAATGGTCAAAACTGGGTGAATTTCTGAGTTGAACAGTGAGAAATGGGCAAAAATCCTCTATGCACTGTGCCTGATTCTCTATGCATCGCGCCAGTTTGGAGCTGATTTTGAGGCACTTAATGAAGTCCAAATTAAGCCCAAGATAGCTCACTGGAAATACCTACCTATATACTTTCTAACCCAAGTGGAATTTTTCAATTTGGATGTCATTTGCCCCTCCAAAACTGCAATCTCCCAGCACTGCTTCCTATGTGTCAAAATAGGGGCAGAGAGGTCATTTTGTGAGTGTTTTTGACCTCCTGAGGAGTCAAAACTTGCCCAAACTTCTTGGCCATGGACCAGCAGTCATGATTTTTCATGCCAAATCTAATTATGTAAACTTTTTGCAATTTGGAGCTCCCTAGCAAAAGTGCGCACCACGTGGCACAACACTTAGGGAGAAAAACCTGTTTTTTGTGCCAAAATTTGTCAAAATGCCAAAAATGCCCCAAATTTCTTGAAATTTGGGCTGGAGCTTCTTCATTAAGTGTCATGCTGGGATAAAGAGGCTTCGGCCAATATCTAAAGACGATCATGCTCCCTTTTCCTCTTTTTCTTCCTTATTGCCTTCTTTAGTTTTGCCTTTAAATTCCTGATTCGTGCCTTGCAGACCTTGTTTCGTGACATGTAGTGGAAAGCCATGTGTCTCAGCAATGCATGGTCCTTATTAGCCTTGTCCAATAGTCTCTCCAAGTGGATGCTGATTCTCTCAAGATTAGACTCCTGAACCTCATTAATCTCTTGCTCCAATGACGTGATGATCTGAGTTTGAAACTACTTGAAATTTGTTTGCAAGGTATTCAATTCAGAATTAAACATGTTTAAAAGATTTCCATGTCATGCAGAAAGAAAACACATGAAATTTTCAGCTGTTCATGACCCATTTGAGAATAGCAGAGTTATTTCCTTTTATTATTTAACCATTAAAATGAATTTGATCTGCAAAATAAATCAACCACAAATGTAAAAGAAGTTGATAAAGCAGTTCACCCCCTCCAGGGCTACGTCTGCTGGGTCCAAAGCTCCCAACCAGGCTTGTCCTTGTTTTTATTAAATGGTCAAATTGAAAATACAGCTGAATAGAAGCATCTACAAGAGAAATAGATGGTAAAAATGGATTCATAACACTTGAATCCTTCATGATTGACTATTGGATCACCTCCAATGGATACCTGCAACCCTATACAGTCTTCACAAAACTGGGCCCTGGTGGCTCCTAGAACTTTCACGGCTCCAAAAACTCTACAAAATGACCTTAGATGGCTGTAATACCTACACCAATGGCTTCAGAAGGTCGAAAATACCCAAAATAAAAAAAAAAATCGTCCAAAACCGACTTTCCTAGCCAAAGTTATGGCCATTTAAAGTTTCTTCAGTTTGCCCCTCGAAAAACTCCAGCTAACTTTAGTTAACTCCAAATAGCTCCGCCAATTATGGCGGGTCCGCCAAATTTGGCGCTCCTACCAAAATTCCGCTAACTTAACTACAGTTACATTTAATGTTTGGTGGTTGCCTCAGATTTTGTGCCAGGCGGAATATTTAATTTCTAATGTTATGGACAAATTCTTCTTTTTGCCATAACTTCCTCATACGGCGGTCGTTTTTCGAACCGTTTGCGGCACTGGAATCGGGAAGATGAGCACTTTCCAGTCATTCAACTAGTTCTAAGCACTTTAAATTTTGAGCATTTTACGACACTTAGGACATGAGCACCTGATCACGCCTCCTCATTGGGAAGCTTTTGGACCCCAAAAGCCTTCAACTACCTGTTAAAGAGGTGAGGGTACATCTCCCTCACTCTGTCCACCTCCATCAACTTTGCCTTGTTCGGTTTGCTGCCTTTGAAACCAACCCGAACATAATCTACACTGCCCCTCCTTGAAGTGCGTGTCCTTCTGTCAAGGATTGTATCTTCTTTTAGCTCATCTAAGAATTCTGGCGAGAAATCTTCTATAGATGGCAGCTGAACAGCATTTTCATGATCAACAATCAAAGGAGGTTCATACAAATGTAATTTCTCCACATTGACAACAGAATACATTTGCATGTAGGAAGGTAAATCTAATTGAAAAGCATTATTTCCAACCTTCTTGAGGATTTTGAATGGACCATAACGAATAGGCTTCAGCTTTTTACCTTCTCCTTGCATCCTTTCCTTACTAATGTACAACCATACCTCATCTCCTTCTTGAAACTTGTGATCGACTCTATGCTTGTCGTGTCTTTCCTTGTACTTTCTTTGACTCTTCTCAAGCTGTTCTTGAATTTGCTGATGTATTTTCTGAATCCTTTCAATGAATGAACGAGGTTTGTCAATGTCACTATGTCCCTCAATGGCAACATCTTTCTCAAGAATGAAATCAAGAGGTGATTTCGGCAAGTAACCAAAACAAGCTTCAAACGGTGAGGTTTTTGTGGAAAAGTGCTTTGCATGATTGTAAGCATGTTGTATGTAGTGCAAATGTTCATCCCAAAGCTTGGGATGCTTGCTGCAATAACCTCTCAAGAGGTGCACAATGGTTCTGTTCACAACTTCGGTTTGTCCATCTGTTTGCGGATGGAAAGTAGTACTTTTCTTCAACTTTGTGTCCATCATCTCCCATAGGTTAGACCAAAAATTCCCCACAAATCTGGAATCCTTGTCAGTAATAATGGAAGTAGGCAAACCAAAGTGAATCCATACATGATGAAAACATAATTCAGCAGTTTGTTCAGCAGTTATAGTTTTCTTACAAGGCATAAGTATACACATTTTGTTGAAACGATCAACTACTACATATAAATAATCATGTTGCTTTCTAGATTTTGGCAAATCTCCTACAAAATCCAAAGAGATGCTCTCCCATGGTCTAGAAGGTACCGGCAAAGGAGTATACAAACCAAGCTTCTTGTTGTTAGGCTTGCTTGTAGCACATAATGAACAACCTCTTATGAACCTTGAAACAGAATCTACCATGCGAGGCCAATAGCAATACCTCTGTAGATGTGCCACTGTTTTGCTCACACCAAAATGGCCAACAATAAGAGAAGAATGAGCTTCTCTTATGACATTTATCCTCTCCCCCTGTGGTATACACAACTTGCCCAAATGAAACAGCAAATTGTTATGCATGTGATAGTCATTTTCCTCTACATGATTTCCTTTACTCAAGTTAGCATACACATCTTTAAAGTCATCATCAGATGCATATTGTTCTATGTAACTATCATGTACAATGGAATCATTCTTAAGTAAAGTAACAGCACCAATAATAGGCCTTGAAAGCATATTAGCAACCTTATTCAAAGTACCTTTCTGATACCTTATTACCAAATGGAACTGTTGCAAGAAGCCCATCCATCTGAAGTGTCGTGACTGTTGTAACTTGCTTTGTGATTGCAAGTACTGTAAGGGTTGATGGTCGGTATGTATAACAGTTTCTTTGCCCATCAAGTAGTGTTTCCACTTTTTGACGCTTTGTACCAACGCATACAACTCCCTATCATATGTAGGATAGTTTACAACAACACCATTAAAAGTTTCAAAATGAAAAGAAATAGGCTTACCATGCTGTAGAAGAACTGCACCCATAGCATAATCACTAGCATCAGTTTGTATCTCAAATGGCTGTCTCAAATCCGGTAATGTAAGGACTGGAGCTGAACTAATCTTCTCTTTCAAAGATTCGAAAGCTTTTTGCTGCTTGCCTCCCCATTGGAAAGCATGCTTCACACTTGTCACTGCATGCATAGGAGCTGCTATAGAAGAGAAGTTAGAGATAAACTTCCTCCAATATTGAGCTGCACCCAAAAAACTTCTTACCTATGTTATGGATTTGGGAGTAGGTCACTTCACAATAGCCTCAATCTTAGCAGGATCAATTCTCAAAGCACTTCCTCCTACTATGTGTCCCAAATAAACCAAAGAAGTCTTTCCAAATTCACACTTTGACATTTTAAAAAATAATTGATTCTTCTTCAAAACATCAAGTACTTTTCTAACATGCATGACATGATCTTCTCTAGACTTGCTGAAAATTAAGATGTCATCTAAGTATACAATAACGAAATCATCAAGAAAAGGACGCAAGACATCATCCATTACCCGCATGAAAGTTGTAGGTGCATTGCACAAACCAAACGGCATCACAAGCCACTCAAAGAGTCCTTGTTTGGTTTTAAAGGCTATCTTCCAAATGTCACTTTCTTCAATTCTTACTTGATGATATCCACTGTGCAAGTCTAGCTTAGTGAAATATCGAGCATCTTTTAGCTGGTCTAGCAAATCATCTATCCTTGGGAGTGGGTAACGATTCTTTACCGTTATCTTGTTCAAGACCCTGAAATCAACACACATACACCAAGTGCCATCTTTCTTTGGAATCAATACAATTAGTGACCCACATGGCGAAGTACTTGGCCTTATGAAACCCTTGTCCAACAAGTCCTTGATTTGCTTCTTTATTTCAGCATTCTCCATAATAGACATGCGGTACATGCCTATGTTTGGAAGAGGACAATCTGGATGCAAATGGATTTCATGCTGAATCTACCTCTTAGGAGGCAAACGTGTAGGCTCCTGAAACATCTCATGATATGCATCAACCACATCATACATATCTGATTTAAGTTTTGGATCACAATTGTCAAATGACTCATGATTCACATCAACCTTGGTCTTAATCATAAGAAGAACAAAATTCTTACTTGAATTGACCAGCCTTTTTACCTGTCCTGCATTCACCATCGCTATATTTGTCTTCTTGCGATGAGCTCTAACAATGAACTCCTTGCCATCTTTGAACATATGATATTTTTTTTCATGGCAATGAAAGATAGCTTTCTGATGAGCCCCAATTTTTGGTATAATTTGGGCTCATTTGGCCTACTTGCTTTGCTCAAACCATTCATCTTTTATTGCTTATGCATGCATTTCTTAGTTTATTCGTGTTGTTTGTAGGAATAAGGGTAGACATTTTATCTACGTGACTAATGCATGATGCTTTCAGGTTTTTCGCATTAAAAGGGAGAAAAGACCACGTGAAAGGAGACAAGGAGACAGTGAGGTGGCACTGCTGGTTTTTAGGAGAAGATGTCCACAGTCTTGGGACCTTCCTCGTGATTCCCACCATAGCTCCGAGCTCCAACCCATCTCCCCACCGAGCTTAGAGGCAGCCAACTGTTCTACAGGAACAGCAGTTATGACTGTTCTACAGGATCACCAGTTTAACCTTCAGTTGGGCAGCCGAGTTCCACAAATCAAGGAAACCTGTTGGATCATAATTTTGCATAAATACTGAGGCCGTAGCCTTGGATAGAAGCTTTTTTGAACTTTTGCATTACTCTTGTAATTTTGAAGTACGAGCTACAGCTCGGTGTTAGTTCTTTTTGTAAGCCAGTTTTGGCATGACATCAGATTATGAATAAAGAAGGCAGATTTTGATCTCATTCTGAGTTTTCTAAGGGAGCTATAGCTCTCAGGTTAGGGCCCAACCTGAGAGCAATAGATCTCCTCTGTGTTGTAATGTTATTTGCCTTTCGTTCCAGCACTTCGTTCTTTACTTTGACATGCAATTCGAATTTACAGTTTGCTGATTTAGTTTTATGAGATTGCATAGGATTAGTTTATGGTGAATTTGCTTTCAGTTGATTAGATTAGAAGCGGATAGTTATAAGTCATTGGAGCTCCAGAAAAAGGTTGTTAGAGATCACTGCCATCTCTGCTTAGGGATTGGGGTGAAGTCTACATCAGCCACCAAAAAGAAATGCAGTTCTTTTCACTTCCATGCAAGCTACAACATAGTCACTTTCGTTGAAGATCCATTCATGCACTTTCGGTCTTGATCATCACTTCTTCATTCCACGTCCATGCACAAGTTTCTTTCATAAATTTCACTGCTGTTAATTGGTTCCAAATAGCACAGTTAACATAGGTTAAAGAGTTCTCGTTTTGGTGACATTCATAAGCAATTTGTTTCATTTACACTGCTCTACATCATTCCACTTCCTCCCTTTGCTTGTCAACCACACCTCAAGTCCCTTTCTCGACCCTTGTTCAGCTCGTTTACCTTCCAGCTCTCCCATCACTCACGTAACTCATTTACTTGACCTTTCATTGACCCCATCCTTTCGGCCATCAACCTACAGCATGCACTCTTTCTCCATCTGACTTCTCTGCTCCTGAGCCATCACCAGGTCCATCTCCATCTCACCTATCCTCCCACACCACTCCATCACTTCACCATCTCCCAAAACTCCCACGGTCAGCCATCCTGTAGAATTTCACAGCCTTCCTGTAGAAACCCCTGAGTTTCCTGTAGGATCCCCTGCAGACTTCCTGTAGAAGCCTGCAAACTCGGTTGCTGAGCATCCGAACGTGGTAGACTTCTGGGGACTGATGCTAGAGACCCTCTGGGACCTCCCCTAGCCATCCTGACCTTGCCCATGCTTTCCTTCCATTTGAACCGCTCCTGCACAGTCAAACCCTAATCAAAAAGCACCATCACAATAAATCCAACCACTTAATGACAAAATACAAAAACATGTCTTTTCAAGTGCAAGTAGCTTAGATTCATGTATTTCAACTCACTGCATGTAATAGCATCATTGGTAGAAGTTTCATTCACATTTTTGCATCATAAGGGTCAAGCTAGTTAAATTAGGGTTTATTAGGGTTTCTATGCTTTGTTGGCTTTCCATTTCCTTTTTGCAAAGTAGGTTAGCTTCCTTCAAGATAGCTTTCGTCCATCACTCATAAAGCTTCTTCTGAGAGCCTATAGAAGTTGGCTTGAGCCCTAGCGGACTTGTGCCAGCTGACCAAGTGACAACTGCGACAAGAGCTAGTACTTGTGCATACAGCACCGTCGCTTCCAAGTTTGTACGAACTACCGGGTTGATAAAATTAGAGATAGGGAGCTCCAGGAGTTGTAGCATTATTGCTACAATACTGGAGCCCACCATCTTTTTGGCGCCGTTGCTGGGGAAGCGTCAGAGTATTAGTAATTGTTGTTTTTCTTCTACTTTCTTACTCTTACCTTCTGCTAAGTAGTTTATTTCATTTCCATTCTGCAAAAGTAGCATAGACATTTCCTGCTTTCATAGATTAGCATTTCCTGCTTTCATAGATTAGCATTTCCTTTCTGCAAGCGTAGACTAGCATTTCCATTCTTGCAATTTCATTTGAGCAAAGTAGTTTAGTTCTTTCCTGCTTTCAGTTTAATTCTGCATCTTTCATAGTTAGTTGTAGATCAGTCTATTTCAGTTTTGCAGGTACCAAAGAAAAAAGCAAAAGAAATCAAAAGAAAAAGAAGGTCTTTTCCATTTCATGCCTCGTAGGAACCGAGATAGATCAGGAAAATTCCTACCAAACACCCCCACCACATCACTGAGTCACCCTTCTCTCTTCTTTGTGACAGTGACCCAGAAGAACCTATAGGTGAACATCCTGAGATATCCAAAGATCCTATAGTAGAAGAAGAGTTAGAGACCACTCCATTTGAAGCTATAGCTGATAATAGAAGAGAAGATGAGAGAATAGAAGGTGCCTTCCCCATCTGAGAGACCAATGGAGAAATGAAAATGAAAAAAATTAGCCCCTCCGCCTTACCTCACTTCCATGGGTTGACCACTGAAGATCCAGATACTTTCCTGTTTGAGTTTGCTGTCCTTTGTAGAACCTATGACTATACTGAAGATGAGCAAAAGCTGAAACTTTTCCCCTCCACTCTTAAGGATGCAGCATTACGCTGGTTCATGGGCTTACCTGGGAATAGTATCACCACTTGGGCTCAGATGCAGCAAGCTTTCAATACCAAGTACCAGGATTACTGTAGGTCCAAGGAAACAAAGGGGGAGATCTTTCGGATGACCATGGGAAATGATGAGTCCTTAGAGGATTATGAGGAGAGGTTCCAACTTAGCTATAAGCGGGCCAGGTGTACACTTGACCCTGAATCCCTCAAGTTGGTCCTACTCCGAGGAGTCCCTGAAGACCTCTTAGATACCCTTCACATGTTAGCTGGGGGGGGACATTTACCAACTTCCTTATGAGGACATCAAGACTGTGTTTAGAAACCACTCCAGGGCAGCTCGGAAACATGGTAGAGGAAACCTCCTCTCAACTAGTGTCCCTTTCTCCAAACATGAGCTTGCAAATCAATTAGAAGATCTTAAGAGTGAGGTGAGACAGACCATTGCCATGCAGCTTGACACATTCAGGATTCACCAAAAGAAGGAAGAAGCTGAGAGAGCCTTGGCGGTCTTCTGCCCTAGGTGCATAAGGAGACACCCTAAGAACGAATGTCCATTGCATTCTGTTGAAGTGTGTTTTGTTTGTGAGGAGGACCATCCCACAAATCAGTGTCCAACCTTACCTGGGTTTAAAGCCATGTACCAAGGGACAGAAGCTCCCACTGAACCTCTCTATTACCTCAACCAAAGGAGGCCACAAGGATCTAGACCTTATCAGCAGGGGATGCAAGGGGCATCTCAAGCTTATTACAACCCCAACCAGTTAACTCCTATGCCTTCCTGGGGTCCCCCTGCTCATCCTTCATGGTCCATGCCTCCTCCATGGTCTTACCCACCTCAGTACCCCACTCAACCTACTTCTCATTCATATCACTCACATGCCCAGCCACAGCCTCAATGGAATGCACCTCAGTCGGGGTGGAGGCCCCAATACAACACTCCTCCTGCCATTTTGCCTCCACCACCAGTTCAACCTCAACCATTACCTCCTGCTCCTCCAAGGTAACCTCAAATGCCTGCTCAACCGAACCCGAACCCCAACAATAGACAGGCCCAGCAGGTATACACTGGGGAAACCTCATGCCCTACCTATGTTGTGGAGATCCAGGAGATCAATCTTCGATCTGGAAAGACTCTACCAGATCGCCAACCTCCTCCCCCAGAGGATGAGGAAGATAAACAGGAAAGTGAACCAAAGGCTATTCCACCCTTTCCTGAGAGACTAACAGCCACCACACAACCTAACCCAGAGGAAGATGAGCTTCTGGGTGAGCTCAAGCAGTTGTGTGTAAAAATACCACTTCTCCAAGCCATCAAGGATGTGCCAATATACAACAAACTGGTTAAGGAGAAGTGTTTCAAACATCCAGGCAGACGGAAGAAAGATGCTTCAACTATCAATGTCATAGGACAACTGTCTGACCTTATGCTAGGACAAGTCATCTGCCCAAAGTACCTAGATCCTGGAAGTCCTGTAGTAGATGTCCACATCAATGGCACCATTATACCTCACACCTTGATTGATCTGGGGGCTGCCATTAATGTGATGACCAGGGATACCATGCTTAAACTCAATCTTCAGGGTTCCTTGAGGAAGACCTCGACAGTACTGCAATTAGCAGATCGCTCGACTGTGACTCCCGAAGGGATTGTGGAGGATGTCATGGTCTCTATTGATTCTTGGGAATACCCTGCAGACTTCCTGGTTCTACAACCAAAGGCAAAGCTTACTGGATATCCCCTCATTTTGGGAAGGCCTTGGTTAGCTACTGCAGATGCTTACATAAGTTGTCGTGCAGGAAACATGACCATCAAAAATGGTCCCATGTCCAAGCAACTAGTCCTATACCCTCCTGCCCAACCCTCCTTAGAGCATGATTTACCACTCTGGTTGGAAGAAGGAGAAGAAGATGAGGTGTACTCAACACCTCTGTGCACCTTAGATACCACTAGAAGAGACCCCCCAACCGAGGATGACTTGATCGAGACCTTGATCCAGAATCCACCTTCCAGTGCACTACCCTTAGAGAAATTGGTGGAGGACGCCCAAGCTAGCACCTTAGTGGATCTTTGTACAACCAACCCTCTTACTCCCAGAATCAAGAATGTGGAGTTCGGCCCTGAGAAAGTATTGAAGATCAGCTCCTCCCTATCTCCTTCCCAGGAAAAGGAGTTGTGTAGTCTGTTGGCCAACCACCTAGATGCTTTTTCTTGGAGCTATAAGGAAATGAAAGGAGTCCATCCTTCGGTCTGTACCCATCATATATACATCAAAGAGGATTGTAAACCAGTAAGGCAACCTCAGAGGAGAATGAATCCAGCCCTTAAGGACATTGTCAAGGAAGAATTGCAAAAACTGTTGGATGCCGGATTCATCTACCCCATCTCAGATAGTGAATGGGTGTCCCCTCTAGTGTTGGTTCCCAAGAAAAATGGGAAATGGAGAATCTGTGTGGACTACCAAGAACTGAACAAAGCTACCAAGAAAGACCATTTCCCTCTACCTTTCATAGATCAAGTGTTGGATGGACTGGCAGGAAAGAAGTTCTTCTCTTTCCTGGATGGATTTAGCGGGTATAACCAAATCCAAATCAGCCCGGAAGACCAAGATAAGACCACCTTCACTTGTCCTTGGGGTACCTTTGCCTACTGAGTCCTTCCCTTTGGGCTATGCAATGCTCCTGCTACCTTCCAGAGAGCTGTCTTGAGCATCTTCTCGGAGCTGGTCCATGATGCAGTAGAAATCTATATGGATGACTTTACTCCTTATGGGGCCAACTTCCAGGAAGCATTGTCTAACCTGGGAAAAGTCCTAACCAAATGCACCGAGATGAACTTGTCCCTTAGTCCTGAAAAATGTGAATTCCTAATGACTGAAGGGACCGTGCTAGGCCATACCATTTCTTGCCAAGGGTTGCAGGTGGATCCTAACAAAATTGCTCTCATCAAGAGGGTTCCACCTCCTCAAAAGGTAAGGGATGTCCGGAGTTTCTTGGGATTAGCCGGATACTACCGGAGATTCATTAAAGATTTCAGCAAGCTAGCCTCGCCATTGTTTGGTCTGTTGGCAAAAGATGTGGAGTTTAAATGGACTGACGATTGTCAGAGGGCTTTAAATGAATTGAAGGACAAGTTGGTGTCAGCCCCAATCCTGAGAGGTCCAAACTGGGCCCTACCTTTCCACATCCACACTGATGCCTCGAACAAAGCCATTGGTGCAGCTTTAGGACAAGTTGAGCAAAAACTTCCATATGCCATTTACTTTGTTAGCAAAAACTTGTCCAAAGCTGAGCTGAATTACACTGTAACCGAGAAAGAATTCTTGGCTGTGGTCCATGCACTGAACAAGTTCCGACATTATATTACTGGTTACCAGACCTTTGTAAATACTGACCATGCTACAATTAGATATTTAATGAATAAACCAGATGTGAATGCTCGCATTATTAGATGGTTACTTTTATTGCAGCAGTTTGATTTCACCATTGTTGACAAGCCAGGTAGAGAAAATGTTGTTGCTGACTTTTTATCGAGATTGGATTTGTCTGCAGATGAGGATGGAACAGTGGATGACCAGATGCCCGATGAACATCTGTTTGCTATTTCAGTACTCTCTCCATGGTTTGCTGATATAGCAAACTATCTTGTTTCAGCACAGTTCCCTCCGCACCTATCTTCCAGAGAGAAGAGAAGAATCATCAGAAAAAGTGCCTCCTTTACTTGGATCGGGGGCAATCTGTTCAAGCTTGGCCCCGATCAGATCTTAAGGCGTTGTGTAAGGGAGGAGGAAGTCTTTGATATCCTCCTCACTTGTCATGATGGGCCTTGTGGAGGACATTTTGCAGCAAAGAGAACTGCCTTCAAAATCCTGCAGGCAGGCTACTATTGGCCCACACTCCATCAAGATGTCAGAAGATATGTCAGTCAGTGTGACCAATGCCAAAGAATGGGGAAACCGACCCAAAGGGATGAGATGCCTCTCCAACCTCAAGTGACTCTTGAGCCATTTGAGAAGTGGGGCATGGACTTTGTGGGCCCAATCAACCCCTCTTTGAGGCAAAGGTCTTACATCATTGTGTGTACTGACTATTTGACAAAGTGGGCAGAGACCAAAGCAATCAAAGCAACAACAGAAGAAAAGGTGGCCGAGTTCCTAAGAGAAAACATCTTCTATAAGTTTGGCTATCCAAGAGAGCTGGTCACCGATCAAGGGAGCCAGTTCACCTCCAACCTGGTTGAAGATATACTAGCTCATCACAAGATCAAGCATAGGACTTCCACCCCTTATCACCCTCAAGCAAATGGGCAGGTGGAAGTCACCAATAGAGCATTAGAAGGGATCTTGACTAAGGTGGTGAGCAGCAGCAGAAAGGACTGGGCAGATCGCCTGGTTGAAGCTACATGGGCTTACAACACCACTTGGAAGACCACCACCGGCTTCACACCATATGAGCTGGTCTATGGGAAGAAAGCTTTGCTGTCCATTGAGTTTGAATACAATACCTTGAGGATGGCAGCTCAGCTGGACCTAGATCTCAGCCATGCACAACAAGAAAGGCTATTACAGTTGAATGGCCTGGATGAGCACCGAATGCAGACCCTCCTGCACTCAGAAGTGGTGCAACTTCAGAGAAAGGTGTGGCATGACCAACATCTCCATGACAAGCAATTTCAGCCGGGAGATTGGGCTTTATTGTATGATTCCAAATACAAAGATTTCAAGGGGAAGCTGAGAACCAGATGGCTAGGACCATATGCAGTGGAAAGATGCCATGATAATGGATCTGTCCTTATTCGAACCATTGATGAGAAATCCATTCCCATGCTTGTCAATGGGCATCGGTTGAAGATCTACAGGAGACCTCTCTCAAGACAAGAGTTCATCAAGACTATGGAGAAATCTGTATTGGTCATAGAGAAGGGTTCTGCCTCTGCTTTTGGCATACCCTGAAGGACATATAAAAAAAAAAAAAAAAAAGAAAAAAAAAAAAAAAGAAAAAAAAATAATAATAAAGATCCTTGGGCGAAAACCTCTCTGAGGCGCCCAAGGCAGGTAGTAGGGGTGAAAACCTCATTGAGGAACCCCTATTGTCCTTCCAAAAAAAAAAAAAATAGGGAAAAGGTGAAAAAGATCCTTGAGTGAAAACCTCTCTGAGGCGCTCAGGGCAGATGGCATGGGTGAAAACCTCTTTGAGGCGCCCCTGTTATCTTTCAAAAAAAAAGAGAAAAAAGAAAAGAAAAAAAACAATAAGCAAAATATGGTAAAATTGCATGCAGACTTTCTATAGGAAGCTCTGTGTTCTACAGGAAACTTCCTGTAGAAGGGTTGAAGATGTTCTATGGAGGAGAGGAAACCCTCCAACTCAAAGCCAAAGGTCCGTATCATGCTGTCAAGGGACCTCACCAGCACCTCCTCCAAGGATATCCATGTTTTTTTCAAGGTATGTGCAATTTTATCATGGTTTGAATCTTCTACAGGATGATGCAGTCTTTCTACAGGAAGATGCGGATTTTCTACAGGAAAGTGCATACTTCCTACAGGAAGCCCTGTGTTCTACAGGAAACTTCCTGTAGAAGTTTGGGACGGCCCAGAATTTATTGTAAAAGGAGATCTAGCGGCTACGGATTGGTTTGGACGCATGCAAGCCTCTGTTGGCACCCATGCACAACGCTGTTACCTTGCTCCACCATCCTCGTCGACATGCAACCAAGTCCCCTGCACCAACAAAGCAGATCAATGAGTTCTCGCGGGAAAAGCCATTTTCAAAGCTAAACAAATGATGAGACCTCATACCACAGGCATCAGAAGCTCCGGGAGCGTGATCGAAAGGCCAGATCCTCCGTCGTGCAGCATGCACCCAAGGAGGAAGAGCTGTTACGAGACACCCCGCGGGAATCCTGTAACAGTTCAACCTGCTGGAGTGGATACCGTTCACAGCACCGCCATCTCCAATGAAACGCGGGCGCACGCAACCACAGCATCTCCTCCATCGTTGGCAGCCTGTAACCATGAGCCTCCGGGTCTGTGTAAGTTCGCATGCAGCAGGTAGATCCACTCACCATCGTCCAAAAACTGGAAAAATCGTGTGCAGCCACGCAGGTAAGTGTCTCAACCCTTCCTTCCATCAAATCGCATGAATTTTACTTTGATTTGTTTGCACAGCGTAAAAGTGAATGGTTGAGCAGCCGTATGGCCAGTCGACTGGCCACGTCGGCTAGTTATGGTAGAGTTGGACGTTTGGGTGGCGGCCACGACAAAGAGAACGAGCAGCACGCACGTGAGAATGAATGCAATGAGTTTAACAGAAAAAGGCGGCGGCAGATCTGTGGGAATGGATGCGGCAGCAAGTGAATACGCAGGCGAATGATGGATGACATCGCCCAACGGTCCGGCGGGGACAACTCATCCCCCGCGCCACGGATTGCGCCGATTCAAAATCTAATCGGCTAGATTTTGCGCATGCATTTATCAACCACCACTTCAAACTTGAGTGGCTATTCTGATCTCCTCTGCACTTTGATACGCCGAGCTTTTGGCTACCAAAACACCGGTGAAGCACACCTCGAGCGCAGTCCAATTACAGTCCTCCCCGAAATTTGCGCACTACTCCTACAGGAACACAGTTCTACAGGAATGCAGTTCTACAGGAACGCAGTCTCTACAGGAATGCAGTCTTCTACAGGGAAGCGGGTGCCTCACGAAAAGGTGGCCAATTAAAGAGGTAACCCTGAACTCTTCATGCAACTGGTTAGTAAGAGTGGCAAGATCATCGTCCATAGTCTGGTTATAAAGATATCGGTGGAATTGTTGTTTGCTATGCCTATACTGTCGTTCTACAGGATGTCAGTATAATTAGACTATGTTGAATTTTGTGGATTATGTGCATGCTCTGTCTCAATCGACCAAGTCTCTTTCGTGTTTTTTAGTCAAAACAACCGTGTTCATCATGCCGGGTGGGTTTATAAGATGAGAACCCACTGATTCAAGCAAATTAAGGGAAAAACAGGAGGTGGTAGAGCTCTTTACACGAGCACAGTGGATGTCTTTTTGTGATAAGCTGCAAGGTTACGATGATGAAGTGGCCGAAGAATTCTTGCAGGCTCTGAGGCCGAAATCCCAGACACTGGCCACAGTAAACTTCAGAGGCCTCAGCCTCAAGCTCACTCCGCAACATATCAGTTGGATCACAGAACTCCCTATGGGTTTGCCATGGGATAAGGACGAAAGAAAGCTGAGCCAGCAAGCAAAGAAAGAATTCTTTCCACCTGAGGAAGAATTCTCGGAGGAAAAAAACGGGGTGAGAAGAACGAGTCTATTGCCACCATGGAATGAAGTCAGTTTGCAAATCATGAAATACATCACTTGTGAAGGCCGTTTCAGCATCGTGTATGCATATCACTTTCGGTTGCTCACTGAATTGAGGCACCGAATTAATCTTCTTGTAGAGAAGAAACTGAGCATCCCCTATTTTCTATTGCAGTCGCTAATGGAGTGTGCCACCAAGCTAAGAGAGGGCATACCTGATCAGATAGCCCACCATGGGTTAATCAAGCTTCTTGTGGAGGATGCGCTGCATTCTTATAAGGTTCCCCTCTCATGGGAATCCTTCCGTAATTTGACCAAAGATGGGGACATTAAGATGTTGATCGAAGAAACGGGTTCCTCCAGCAGTGAGGAACAAGAAGCAGTGGCCGAGGGACAGAGAGGAAAAGGCCAGAAGACCCCTACCACGGTGCAGAAGAAGGAACAAAAGAAGAAGCATGAGGAAAAGGAGGACGAAGAAAAAGGTGGCACACCTATCCTGTCAGCAAGAGAAAAGAGGCTGAAGAGCAGAATGGACAGAGCTGAGGTGGTCCACGCCAGCCCAAGCACCTCAACAGTACCTGCAACCAAAGCAAAAAGCAAAACTCAGGCAGGCAAGCAAGAAAAGGTGGAGACACCTGTGCCTATAGGAAAGCAGAAGCAGGCTTCTACAGGAAGCCCGAAAATCATTAAGAAATAGGCTTCTACAGGAAGCCCGAAAACAGAGATAAAGGCTTCTACAGGAAGCCCAAAATTGCAGAAACAGGCTTCTACAGGAAGCCCGAAAATAGAGACGAGGGCTTCTACAGGAAGCCTGAAGTTGGAAAAAGGGGCTCTTACAGTAAGCCCGAAAATCATTGAGAAACAGGCTCCTACAGGAAGCCTGAAGACAGAGAAAGGGTCTTCTACAGGAAGCCCAAAGATTACCAAAGCAGGGGCTTCTACAGGAAGCCCGAGAGTGGCTAAAACCGGGTCTCCTACTGGAAGCCCAAAATCGGGAAAGAAAGGATCTTCTACAAGAGACCCGGAAGTGGGCAAAGCAAGGGCTTCTACAGGAAGCCCAAAATCTGAAAAGGAGGGGCCCTCTACAAGGAGCTCTGAGAGAGCAAAACACACGAAAGAGAAGGCTGGTATTCTCGAAAGGGAGGCAGCAGCAGCGCTGGCCGCCCTAAGTACACCTCCAAAGCCAAAGGAGAAAAGAGAGAGGGAGACCCCTCTACCATCTGAAGCCAGGAGAAGCAAGAGGATAAATACGGGCAAGCCACAGCCTCCACCCAGCAGCCAAACTATTTTAGGGGATGCCCCTACTTCACCCAGTGCAAGAACCCCCTCTAAAACATCAGCCACCCCCGAGAAGGGAAGCCCAAAAATAACCTCCTGGACACGAAAAATAGGCCAATCGCCTTCTGAAGCCCGGCTCAAGGAAATGAAAAAGGGGGAAGATGCGCCACCCTCGTCACCACCAGGGACAGAAAAGGCAGGGCCAGCAAAAACAGGAAAGGAAGAACATGCTCCCGGCTCTAGTTCTCGGCCAAAGACGAGGAGCCAGAGCAAAGTTGCTCAAGGATGAGCAAATAGTTTAGCTGGGGGGTGATGATGAGCCCCAATTTTTGGTATAATTTGGGCTCATTTGGCCTACTTGCTTTGCTCAAACCATTCATCTTTTATTGCTTATGCATGCATTTCTTAGTTTATTCGTGTTGTTTGTAGGAAGAAGGGTAGACATTTTATCTACGTGACTAATGCATGATGCTTTCAGGTTTTTGGCATTAAAAGGGAGAAAAGACCACGTGAAAGGAGACAAGGAGACAGTGAGGTGGCACTGCTGGTTTTTAGGAGAAGATGTCCACAGTCTTGGGACCTTCCTCATGATTCCCACCATAGCTCCGAGCTCCAATCCATCTCCCCACCGAGCTTAGAGGCAGCCAACTGTTCTACAGGAACAGCAGTTATGACTGTTCTACAGGATCACCAGTTTAACCTTCAGTTGGGCAGCCGAGTTCCACAAATCAAGGAAACCTGTTGGATCATCATTTTGCATAAATACTGAGGCCGTAGCCTTGGATAGAAGCTTTTTTGAACTTTTGCATTACTCTTGTAATTTCGGAGTACGAGCTACAGCTCGGTGTTAGTTCTTTTTGTAAGCCAGTTTTGGCATGACATCAGATTATGAATAAAGAAGGCAGATTTTGATCTCATTCTAAGTTTTCTAAGGGAGCTATAGCTCTCAGGTTAGGGCCCAACCTGAGAGCAATAGATCTCCTCTGTGTTGTAATGTTATTTGCCTTTCGTTCCAGCACTTCGTTCTTTACTTTGACATGCAATTCGAATTTACAGTTTGCTGATTTAGTTTTATGAGATTGCATAGGATTAGTTTATGGTGAATTTGCTTTCAGTTGCTTAGATTAGAAGAGGATAGTTATAAGTCATTGGAGCTCCAGAAAAAGGTTGTTAGAGATCACTGCCATCTCTGCTTAGGGATTGGGGTGAAGTCTACATCAGCCACCAAAAAGAAATGCAGTTCTTTTCACTTCCATGCAAGCTGCAACATAGTCACTTTCGTTGAAGATCCATCCATGCACTTTCGGTCTTGATCATCACTTCTTCATTCCACGTCCATGCACGAGTTTCTTTCATAAATTTCACTGCTGTTCATTGGTTCCAAATAGCACAGTTAACATAGGTTAAAGAGTTCTCGTTTTGGTGACATTCATAAGCAATTTGTTTCATTTACACTGCTCTACATCATTCCACTTCCTCCCTCTGCTTGTCAACCACACCTCAAGTCACTTTCTCGACCCCTGTTCAGCTCGTTTACCTTCCAGCTCTCCCATCACTCACGTAACTCATTTACTTGACCTTTCATTGACCCCATCCTTTCGGCCATCAACCTACAGCATGCACTCTTTCTCCATCTGACTTCTCTGCTCCTGAGCCATCACCAGGTCCATCTCCATCTCACCTATCCTCCCACACCACTCCATCACTTCACCATCTCCCAAAACTCCCACGGTCGGCCATCCTGTAGAATTTCACAGCCTTCCTGTAGAAACCCCTGAGTTTCCTGTAGGATCCCCTGCAGACTTCCTGTAGAAGCCTGCAAACTCGGTTGCTGAGCATCCGAACGTGGTATACTTCTGGGGACTAATGCTAGAGACCTTCTGGGACCTCCCCTAGCCATCCTGACCTTGCCCATGCTTTCCTTCCATTTGAACTGCTCCTACACAGTCAAACCCTAATCAAAAAGCACAATCACAATAAATCCAATCACTTAATGACAAAATACAAAAACATGTCTTTTCAAGTGCAAGTAGCTTAGATTCATGTATTTCAACTCACTGCATGTAATAGCGTCATTGGTAGAAGTTTCATTCACATTTTTGCATCATAAGGGTCAAGCTAGTTAAATTAGGGTTTATTAGGGTTTCTATGCTTTGTTGGCTTTCCATTTCCTTTCTGCAAAGTAGGTTAGCTTCCTTCAAGATAGCTTTTGTCCATCACTCATAAAGCTTCTTCTGAGAGCCTATAGAAGTTGGCTTGAGCCCTAGCGGACTTGTGCCAGCTGACCAAGTGACAGCTGCGACAAGAGCTAGTACTTGTGCATACAGCACCGTCGCTTCCAAGTTTGTACGAACTACCGGGTTGATAAAATTAGAGATAGGGAGCTCCAGGAGTTGTAGCATTATTGCTACAATACTGGAGCCCACCACTTTCCTGTCAAACAAGTAAGGACTTCTCAAAACAATTCCTGCTATATCAAAAGGTACCACATCAATTTCAACTGTGTCAATAAAATGTGCAGTAATTGCAAAGCGCAATGTTCACTTTCTTGGAACTTGTAAATTTGCATCCTTGCAAATCCATCCAAGTGGATATGGCTTCGGATGTGGAACGGTCTCAAGTTTAAGCTGCTTGACCAAGTCCTTTGATATAAGGTTTGCTTGTGACCCTCTATCAAATAGTGTGTCAATTTTAATATGTTTTGAAATCACCCTCACATGAAACAGTTCAATTCTTTCTTCCTCATTAGGAGCTTGTACATGGAAGTTTGAGGTACTAGTGCTGGCTTGAGTTTCAATTTCTTTTCCTTCAAGTTTTTCAAACCCATGGCTGTAATTTTAGTTTCATCACCTGAATCTTCCCCTAAATCTTGTGGTGTAGATGTAGTAGCAGCAGTTTTCTGTTTCCCTTTGGATTTGTTAAATTGAGGTATTTTTTCAGGATATAATTTCCAACAGTTTTTCTCCTCATGACCTGGTTTAGAATAGTGTTTACAGATCACTTTCTAACTCTCCTGTTTGATAGATGCAATCTTTTTGCCCTTTCCCTTGGAGGTTTTCTCTTTGTTTTTCCCCTTGGGGGGTTTGTTTCTACCCTCTTCAAATGTGTTTTTTCCCCTTGCCTCTAAATGGGTAGCTTGGACACAAACCTCATCCATGCTAGTAGGGTTAAACATCAAGATGGTGTGTCTAAGGTAGCTATGCAAGCCACCAATGTATTTCAGCAAGGTTTCCTGGGTCTGCAAATCTACCCCTAACAAGAGAGCTCTTCTCCTGAATTATTGGGTGTAGTCTTGGACACTCTAACCCTTAAGTTGTCTGAAATTTTTCCAATTCATAATGGCCTTCTGCATGTGAGAAAGAGGATAAAACTGTTTTCTAATGGCTAACAGAAATTCAGGCCATGTTAAGGCAACCTTACCAAATTTTTTGATCTCCTCTTTAGTCTTGGCCTCCCACCAGACCAATGTTGCTCCATCCATTCTCAAAGAAGCCAACTGAATCTTTGTGGCATCATCATGCATATTTTGGATCCTCAAGTAAACTTCCAACTGCCTAATCCAGTTGTCAAGCTTTTCTACATTCACTTCACCATTAAACATAGGTAATTCGAATTTTACATCAAGCTTCAAAAAAGGACTTTTTCCAGAGGATCTATGCTTATGAACAGAAGAAGACGAAGATGAAGAGGAAGAAGGTGAAGATGGGGGTGGTGGATCACCATTTCCTCCATGTCCTTTCTTGGAATGATCATCATCCTTCTTACCTCCTGAAGAGCCCTCTCCTTCATGTGGATGTTTGGACCCTTCTCCAGCCAATTTCTCATTTCTTTCTTGGTACAATATCCTCACCATTTCAGTGAGGTCCAAGAAAGCCTTTCTGAAGACTCTTTCTTCTTCTCTTGGATCTGTCTCTGTAGGAATTTCTCCTTCATGTTCAGACATCCTTGAAGCTTATGCTGAGACTCTTGAGGGTGAAATTGAAGGTGGCGGTGATGGCTCTCTGGCCTTCCTTGACTGAGGATTCTCTCATTCTCTAGTCAACTGTCCTTCCCCTCTTTTAAGTTTCAACCTGGTAAGCATCAATACTTCGCAAGACAGTTAGAAGATCTTTGCACAAAACCTGGCTCTGATACCAACTTGATCTGAATTTGAAACTACTTGAAATTTGTTTGCAAGGTATTCAATTCAGAATTAAACATGTTTAAAAGATTTCCATGTCTTGCAGAAAGAAAATACATGAAATTTTCAGCTGTTCATGACCCATTTAATAATAGAAAAGTTATTTCCTTTTACTATTTAACCATTAAAACAAATTTGATCTGCAAAATAAATCAACCACAAATGCGAAAGAAGTTGATAAAGCGGTTCACCCCCTCCAGGGCTACGTCTGCTGGGACTAAAGCTCCCAACCGGGCTTGTCCTTGTTTTTATTAAATGCTCAAATTGAAAATACAGCTGAATAGAAGCATCTACAGGAGAAATAGATGGTAAAAATGGATTCAGAACACTTGAATCCTTCAGTATTGACTATTGGATCACCTCCAATGGATACCTGCAACCCTATACAATCTTCACAAAACTGGGCCCTGGTGGCTCCTAGAACTTTCACGGCTCCAAAACCTCTGCAAAATGACCTCAGATGGCTGTAAGACCTGCACCAATGGCTTCAGAAGGTCGAAAATACCCAAAATAAAAAAATAAATAAATAAATAAAAAACAAAAATCGTCCAAAACCGACTTTCCTAGCCAAAGTTATGGCCATTTAAAGTTTCTCCAGTTTGCCCCTAGAAAAACTCCAGCTAACTTTAGTTAACTCCAGATAGCTCCACCAATTATGGCGGGTCCGCCAAATTTGGCACTCCTGCCAAAATTCCACCAACTTAACCGTAGTTACATTTAATGTTTGGTGGTTGCCTCGGATTTTGTGCCAGGCGGAATATTCCTTTTTTAATTTTTTTTTTGAAAAATTAAAATTTCTAATGTTATGGACAAATTCTTCTTTTTGCCATAACTTCCTCATACGGTGACCGTTTTTCGAACCATTTGCGGCGCCGGAATCAAGAAGATGAGAACTTTCCAGTCATTCAACTTTGAACCAGTTCTAAGCACTTTAAATTTTGAGCATTTTATGACACTTAGGACATGAGCACCTAATCACGTGAGCTCAATTCTTCTCCTTTATGCAGCTTGGCGATTCTCGCAGATGTTTTGTAACTCCATGATTGCTTTCTGATCTTCAAGTTATATGCGCCTCTGCTCCAAGTATTTCATAGTCCACTTAGCTCTCTCGAAGTCAAGGGATAAGGCTTGGATCTTTGTTTGCTGCTCCTGGATGATCTCCCTAAGTTTGGCACTTTGTGGGCCCGTATCTATATCATCATCATCAATGAGAATGAAGTCAATCTCTTGTTCACCTGAAGGCCCCTCATCCTGCATTGGCCTCTTGCCTTTGTCCTGTACCTGTGATGTTGATGGAGGAAGCGAGGCCCCTTCCACCCCGGGTGGAGATAACACTCGCTTCACTGCTACAAACAAATGTCTAGTGCCCCTCTAATATGTGATGAATACCGGCACACTAGTGGTCTCATGGTGCTCATACTGATGAGAAGGTCCACTTGTCTCATGCTTAACCTCTAATAATCCCTGTGAAGCTCTGAAGAAGTCACAAGAGATGAAATCATCCCAAGTGATGCCCTGTAATCCAGATTCCAAGCTGATGAGCCACCAAAATCTTAATAAGAGCAAAATGATCAACAATGTTAAGTTGTTGCTGAGGGGTTTTGTGCTGCACAAGGGTGGTCATCCTCTCTATGTTCCAGCAAATGAAATACAAAATGTTCATCATCCATACCCTGGTGGAATGCATGAGCAATCTGATGTGATAAGCATATAAACGAGAGAACTGTCCCTCACAACTGAAATACTTCATGATCAATTTCATTAGTGGAGCATATTCATCTTTCAGATATCAGAATGGAAACACTCTCTTGAGCTGCCTCAAGAAACCAGTTTTAATGTATGGCTCATAATGCTGTCGGTCAATCTTCTTCCTCTTGTTCCATGGTTCCCCAGTGTTTGGTATGTCGGTTGCTAGTGAGACAAATTTTGGTGTAAGTGTGAAGGTGACACCAGCTAAGGTAGCTTGATCTCCATGTAAATTTAGCACAAATAGATGAGCCAACTCATGATGAAATTGAACATTAGCCACCTTTTGACAAAACTCATAGCATGATTCATGCTGGAAACAAAACATGGAAAGAGGGTAGGCCTGTAATTTAGTGGCGGTGACTGGTTCTTCTCTGATATGTCTACCTCCTCTATGAGGCCTCCGGGGTGCATGTTCCTCCATGGGGGAGTCACTTTGGGTTTCCATTTCATAATCCGATGAATGCTCAAATTCCATGACTGTTGTTTTTCAAACTGCCTTGGAGAAAAAGATGTTGGTGTAGGAAAACTGTGCTGAACTGCACTTTTAGTGATGTGTTCAAATTCTGCCACCAAGGGGAAACATATGAAACAAAGGACTGTTAGGAAGAGGGAAAGTAGTAAGGGATTAGGGACTATTGGGACTATACGGATTAGGGAAATGTAGGAGGGTTTTGAGGGATTTGATGCAGGATTTGATGTATAGGGTTAGGAATTGTTGTGTAGGGTTTGAGGTGTGAGATTGGAGAATTTGGGACAGAGCATTTAGGAGAAGGAATTAATGAGCTTAGGGGGGTAGGAAATTAGGGAATGATAAAAACAAGGCAGGAATTGATATAGACATTTTTGGGCACTGCAACCCCAATCATAAATGTTCATAAACCAAGGGCTCTTAAGTCCCTAAAAGTGTTGTTCCAACCTCTAAAAGGACAAGGTCAACTGATTACATCTTCTCCCAGAAGTTCTCCATGAAAAACTGCTCAGAACTGGTCAAAACTGGACCGTCTCACCTGCTCCATGGTCAAAGTGCGTTGCATCCCACCTAAATACACACAGTAGGTGCGATGCATCTTGAAAAGCCCTTCTATGGGGTGCGATGGGCGAGAGTGGACAAATGGCAGGGTCAATCTGCAAGGTGGAGGATCATGGAATCTTCTAGAAACTTCGCCTGTCACACTTTCCTCTCTGCATTCGCCCAGGGATGAGTAAGAGATCATCATCTCCAAGTGGAATCAAAAACTATCAGAGAGAGGACACTAATCAACTCTCAAAAGCTAACTCACCCCCTTTGCAAACATCTATATATTGATCCCTCATCCCAAAGATCCAGGAGGCTGGAATTTTGTATCTTGTAAGGAAGTGTTGCTGGTTTCTTGGTGCAATATCATAGTGTTGGGTGATCTAAGCTTTTCATGAGGTGAAGAAGGGCTTTCTTGCTGATAGGATGATGTTGGGTCAGAACAATTGGTTGTAATCCCCTTTGCTCTTTCTTGATTATCAATAAAGCTATTCAAGTTTTCCTCCACATTCTTGTATGATTGATGTTATGTTCATTTGTGTGGTCAATATATATTAGGTCCTATATTGTTTATGATAATAGATCTATGTTCTCGGATAGTGTTATGCTGCTTTGATTCTAAAGGTGCTCTGTGAAGCTGGGTAGACAAGGAAACGAGTAGCAGAGATCTATCAGAAGGGAGAGGAATCGAGCAAGGAACCAAGTGCAAGATAGAGGTTGGTCTCCTTATTCCCCTCTTATCTATTTCTCATAAAGTAAAATGCAATTAGTTTTAGTTTGTTTGTTTCTAAGGTAGCTACCAGCCTTAGTTGGACTAGCAGCTCTGCATAGACACTATTTTTCCCGATAACAAAATGGCGACTCCACTGGGGAGCGAATTGATTGTTTGTTTATCTGCATTTGTTTACTTTATAAACTTACTGATGGAGCCTAAAGTTAAGCCAGCTAGCCTTCGACTTTGCTATGCAAGTGCAAAGTAGATCAATGCTACTTCAGTCTATCTCCGGGTTTTGTTTATGAACTGAACAATTGATTTACAAGCTCTCTAATTGCCCTTGTGGTGGCTCTAGTAACCTCTTTAGATCCACCCCTGTGATTGATTTACTAATTACCACTTGCTCAGCTAAATCCCTGAACTGAGCTGTAAACTATGACCCGGAACCCAGTTAAAGTCTCATTCCTGGTCCAGCGCACTATCTCTTCTGTGAATTCCATATGCATTGCACTTCCCGAGTGTAGTAGGTGCGCTGCATCTCCAGTTCACTGTGTTACAGGTGCGCTGATCAGACAAGGCCTTTCCTACTCCTAGATTTGGTTTCTGTGTTCACTCTTTTTAGCTCTATTCAAGAGTTTTGCTGCCTGTAGTGAGTACACCTCTATTGAAACCCCCTTCCTTGCCATTATTCCGCCTCTATTGTGCAAAGGACTGTAAATTTTTTTATGTATTTTGAGCCATTTTCAGTTCTCTTTTACAAAGAAGCAATGTAATCGTACTGTCCTTTCTTGATTTGAAAGTGTCGCAAGTGTCATTTTCAGTCATAGAAGAGAATCTGATTGTTCCTGATAGTCGATTACACTGTTACTCTTGTATTTGATTTGAATTAGTGGTTTTTCAAGTGTCGAAAGCAAGTTTTCATTTCCAAATCGCAAAGTGTCGTCATTGTCCTCATTTTGTGTTGAAAAGAAGCTTGTTAGTAACGTTGCTTTGAAAAATAATGTAGATTTGCGCTTAGCTTTCTTTTTATCATTCACACATTAAGAAGGGTGAAAGCAAATACATGCACATGCATTTGCATTTAGACTATTTGTTGGTTTGATTTAGGACAGTGCATATAGTGTGTGCTCTCTGCTCTATGTTGAAAGAATGCCATCTTTCTTTCCTTAGTAGCTAGGATTTTCATTGCAAAAAGAAGATTAAACGATTGTTTATCATCTTAGATTTCATTTTAGGAATTGTACATCTACATCACGCAGTGAACCTGAAAGGAAAATTTCTTAAGCAAGATCAACTGTAAAATAAATTTAATGAATCTAAAAACGCTTTGGAACCTAACGCACAACATCTAGAAGTCTAGGCTAGAGACGTATTCCGACGTTGTTAAGCCTGGTAACTGTTGTTCTCATTGTTGGTTGGGTGATTCCTCCACCTTGAGACGATAAGTTCCAGTACGGACTTGTGCTCCCACGTACCGTCGAGTATATATTGGGAGACCACAATAGGCTTTATCATTTATCCATAGGAAGCTGTGTTTGCTGCCCTATCGATCGCAATGCACTGAACACTGCATTCAGGAAGATTGACTGTCGTACCATAAAAAGTATTCTGCAGTTTTGCAATTGGTTTGGTAATCCCTCTGTCTAGATTTCCAGAGCAGTCCCTTTTGTTCCTTTTCAGACTCCTTAAAGGAAAAGGTCCATCTGAGCACTTGTCACTTCAGGCTCATTAAAAATCGAAGGCGACTAGAGTCATCTTTTGTTTTTTCTTGACTCTTAAAAATTGAAAAAACAAGTTGTGTCAAAGCGTCTAAAATTTATTTTAAACGGAATAAATATCACCTTTCCTACATTGGTCTTAGGATGAGAAGAATGGAGCCCACCAACCAAGGAGTTCCCCTTGGGGGAAATCCTAGTCCCTTCTCCTCTTGGGGAGATGTTGGTGCACCCCATATGGCCACATTGTCGCTTCCGGGATTGACAATTGGTTTGCCCGTATGGATCTTCTCAACTTCTATCATTCAGAACCCCATGATTCCTGAACACTTGAGTCAGTAACTAAACGATACCAAAGTTACCCCACAACACTCTACTTCGTCCAATTCTTCCTCTCCTCCTTCCTCTTCACTTAACGACGCTGGTAAGGCCAAAACTCAAGTAATCGAGAAGAAGAAGGAGAAGAAGAAGAAAGAGAAGAAGAAGAAGGAGCCAAAGGCGAAAAGGGGCAACCAAACATCATCTAGCGAAAATTCACACACTGCACCGACTAGGCCTAAATCGCCATGTGTCATTTTCAAAGGAGACCACTATCATTAAGATTGTCCTTGCATCCCTCGGATCTTAAGGGACTGGTCTCCTCGTTTGCACAATCCGGTGTCGTCAACCTCTGATGATCATGTTGAAGGTACACCGTCAACTAGTGAAAGTGAAGCCCCTGGAAAAAAAGGAAGATGTAAATTTCCTTGTAAATTGTGTGAAG
Source organism: Pinus tabuliformis (assembly GCA_031772625.1). Taxonomy (NCBI): domain Eukaryota; kingdom Viridiplantae; phylum Streptophyta; class Pinopsida; order Pinales; family Pinaceae; genus Pinus; species Pinus tabuliformis. The sequence continues at coordinate 1,164,762,207 of CM062817.1, read as the reverse complement.
GCGATCACGCCGTCCACCATTGTCCCTTCTTAAACGAGGCTAAAAGAGTTTTAGATGACCGTCTGGTTTCACCGTTACAGCTTCCTCCTAGATATAAGAAGCTCTTGCTGAGTCCGTCACTAGTTGAAAATCTGGCTGACACACCCTTGTGGTCAGCCGAAGTGTCTATCATTGAAGATAAACCATCTGAATCCACACCAGATGAAAGTCAAGAGGTCGAGGCGGCAGTTGACCCGGTCTTGCCTTCAGAGGATCCATCTTTAGATGATATAGTCACCGAAGTGAACAAGAACAACACCGTTCAAATTCTCCTCGTAAGCAGAGACTCCGATGAACATGGGGGCAGTCTACCCGTTCCTTTATCATAGGAAGGAAGTTCGTCAGAGTCATATTCGGCCATCTATTCGGTCCCACCTCCAAGCAACCTGGTTGTTTCCTTCGATTGGAACCTACTAGGTAGACCCCGTTTATCGGCTAGTGTACCATTTTGAATCATTGCTCAAATATATAGAATGGTCATGGCTGGTACCATCATAGATGAAGGGGCTTCTGTGAGTATCCTTTCCTCAACTACTTGGAAAGTGCTTGGCTCGCCATTGCTTTTGCCTGAGATGAGAAATCTAACAGGCTTTGACAAAGGAACCAGTCGACTGTTAGGGATCCTTCCCAATGTGCCGATAACATTGAGAAGGAAAACCATTCACATGAACGTAATGGTAGTCCAAGGACCCCTGGATTATAATCTACTCCTTGGACAAGACTATATTTATTGCATGGGAGCCATTGTCTCCTCACTCTTTAGAGTAATGTGTTTTCCGCACGAAGGAAGAGTGGTCAAGCTCGTGGACCAGCTTTCATTCCTCGGTTCACACATAGCAAATAGTCATATACCAACCCTAAATGGTCTTTTCACGCAAGGAATGTCTCATCAATCCCCAGTCCATCCTCCTAATGAAAGCGATTAATTCAGAGGATATGACTCAAAACCCAGGGGGCATGCACCCTGGCCTGTTTCAACAGGAAAACCTTGGGTATATGGTAGGTTTCCGCAGAGAGTATATGACTGGCCTGACACACCCGTCCATTTTGGAAAATGGGATTAGACCGGAAATAGATACCTATGTTAAGTTAGGCCTTTCCCGATAAAAAAAATGTTTTGTCTGCAAATTGAGGGGTAACCTGAAAAGGTAGGCCTTTCCCGATAATAAAAATGTTTTGTCTACAAATTGAGGGGTAACCTGGAAACTCTACTTCGCTATACTTGGGGGCATGAAAGCCTTTTGGCATGCAAGCGAAGAGCGACCATTTATTTTTTTAAATTTATAGGTCCTCTAACCCTTTAAAATCGTAGGATTAGTCATTTCCTAACTTGCATAAAGAAAGGATGCGGGGCAAAGATTTGAAATAATGTCGTTTTATATGAGACATCCTTTTTATACGACTGGATTAATCGAGCATTTTTAACGCAGAATTCAAGCTCGTTAAAAAATAAACATAAGCAATGAGAAAATGTTCCCCCATAGTTTAATCTCATTAAAAAATGAACCATTCTCCAGTAAATAACCATTGTGAATGTATTACTGTCAGCCTTTTGAAGCCCTGGCGTGTTCTCATCATCACCTCCACTTTGTTTTAGCCAATCATTCACCTGCATTTGTTTGTTTACCCTTTTTGAGGAACAGCTGCAAAGAGTGATCCTGTTAGCCTTCCTTGTGACACTGCCGTGATTGGAAAATTCCAAAACTTACCTGGAATCAGCTGCTACCCAAATTTATCACTCATTCCTCAAAAAATGAGTCTCCTTTAAGCTCTTTTCAACTGACTCGTAAAATATGAAAATATTGTCGAGCCATTAGCCTCTCCAGCTCATTAGAGGGACCAAAATTGTTATCCCTCCTTTAGATTTTAATCTTTTTTGACTTGAGGGATCATTACACAAAAATATCGAGCGCTTGCTTTGTTTGGCTCATTAAAAGTACCGAAGATTCATCCCTTTTGTATTGTTTTATACCTTTTCGGACTCGAGGGATTATATGGCGAAAAATGATCATTGGAGTTTTCTTTACGTCCCTTTTTCAGACTCTCTAAAATTGAAAAGGACCGAGTTATCCTTGTCGTTAAACTCGTTAAAATCGAATAGCGACAAACTTGTCCATAATAGATAAGAATGAGTTTCACTATCGCTAGGCTCATTAAAACATAGCGATGGGTTTGCCCGAAGGGAAAATTATAAAACAAGCATATGTTATCCCCCTCAAGCTTGACAAAAATAAAGAGGTACTGGTCAGCAATGACTGGGGAAAATTGGGAAGAAAACTTGAAGAAACTTTATCGGTAGCAAGTTGCTCTTGAACATGACACTTTCACTCCGCATCTGAGTCAGGTTGCGTTGTTCCATTCACTGGTCACATCACCATGGTTCCGTCACACCATCCATATTTGGGGTTAATTTTAACGATCCATCATGTCAGTGTCGCCAATATTTTCAAGAGAAGTTGCTCAGAGAATTCACTTGTGTCTCACCCGCTGCAATACATTCATGCTCCATTCTTTCATGATCGCCACCCTGAACCTTATATCACCATATCATTTTCACCTCCATTAAAATCATTTTCTCCATTCCATGTCATTGATGTGGGATTCATTAAGGCCCTCCTATGACGGATCACTTCTTGTCGACATCATCTCACTATCCAAGAAGTCGATCTAGGAACAACCCTTTCAATACTTTGACGCTTGCATGCCTCAATGGCAATTTTCTCACTTCCGACGACAGGTTTACATCAATGGCCTTCGACTGAAAGATTTTGCGTGGTGTTCGACACCAAGTCCCTTATTCACACCACGTGAATTGTACTGCAATACCTTGAGGTTCATCATCATTATCAATGATTCCTCTCACGCCTGTTAACAGTTTACATCATTGGCTGGTAATCAGGTGGTCTTTCCATGTTCGACTCCAGAACATCTCTCACATGGATCGACTTGTACTTTGAGTGAAGATCGAACAAGATTGAAGACCCCACATCTAGTTTCATCCATTCGGGCTGCGATATATATTCAGGAAAATAAAGACATCAAATGTACATCATTACTGCACAGATAATCATCCAATCTAAGGGATGATGGCTCTACCAGGATCATCAGTCTACACTCAGACGATTGTCTATCTTATGTACATGAAAATGAATTTATAAAGCTGAGCATGGGAATGCCCACCTCAGCTAGATCATGAAAATATTATGAAGATAATGTATTGATTGTATCTTATTACGGGTCACCTTCTAGCTTGAAAGAACTTCAGATCCTCATGATAAAGCATTTCACCCGACATCAATAGATTAACAACCTCATGCTTTAGGGGGCAATTGTTATAGAAATTTTTGGGCACTGCAACCCCAATCATAAATGTCCATAAACCAAGGGCCCTTAAGTCCCTAAAAGTGTTGTTCCAACCTCTAAAAGAACAAGGTCAACTGATTACATCTTCTCCTAGAAGTTCTCCATGAAAAACTACTCAGAACTGGTCAAAATTGGACCATCTCACCTGCTCCATGGTAAACGTGTGCTGCATCCCACCTAAATATACATAGTAGGTGCGATGCATCTTGAAAATCCCTTCTATGCGGTACGATGGGTGAGAGTGGACAAATGGCAGGGTCGATCTGCAAGGTGGAGGACCATGGAATCTTCTAGAAACTTCGCCTGTGACACTTGCCTCTCTGCATTCGCCCAGGGATGAGTAAGAGATCATCAATCTCCACGTGTAATCAAGAACTATCAGAGAGAGGACTCTAATCAACTCTCAAAAATCTGACTCACCCCCCTTGCAAACATCTATATATGGATCCCTCATCCCAGATATCCAGGAAGCTGGAATTTTGTTTCTTGTAAGGAAGTGCTGCTGGTTTCTTGGTGCAATATCATAGTGTTGGGTGATCTAAGCTTTTCATGAGGTGAAGAAGGGTTTTCTTGCTGAGAGGATGATGATGGGTCAGAACAATTGGCTGTAATCCTCTTTGCTCTTTCTTGATTATCAATAAAGCTATTCAAGTTTTCCTCCACATTCTTGTATGATTGATGTTATGTGCATTTGTGTGGTCAATATATATCTGGTCCTATATTCTTTATGATAATAGATCTATGTTCTTGGATAGTTTTATGTTGCTTTGGTTCTATAGGTGCTCTGTGAAGCTGGGTAGACAAGGAAACGAGTAGCATAGATCTATCCGAAGGGAGAGGAGTCGAGCAAGGAACCAAGTGCAAGACAGAGGTTGGTCTCCTTATTCCCCTATTATCTATTTCTCATAAAGGAAAATGAAAGTAGTTTTAGTTTGTTTGTTTCTAATGTAGCTACTAGCCTTAGTGGTTCTAGCAGCTCTCCATAGACACTAGTTTTCCCGATAATAGGAATGCGAAGGAGGAGTGACTTTGGTAGCAAAACAGTGAATTGCGGAAACCACAACAATTTCTTTTGAGGCACGTTGAAGTAGGATTTGGATTTTTGTTTCAATCATTAGCGTCCATAAACCACCATCACTCAGCACAAAAATGGATGAAACATCAAGATGTCAACCCCACCTAGCAAATCCACACAAATAAATGGCAATTTAAAGAAATTTCAAATGTTTTCGAGCTTTGGATTGTATGTGTCACGCCGCATACCCAAAGCGTCACGCCATCCCAGTGCGCCACGCCTAAGAAAATTTACACTGGGTTTCTCCTCCCAATGTGCCGCGCCACCTGCTCTATGTGCTGCACCGACCCGGCTTCATCCCACTTCACCCAATTTCACCCAATTTCACCCAATTTCACTCTTACACACCAAACTTGCTTTGAATATTTTACTCTTTCATTTTAGCTTTAATGATGAAACTTTTGGTTATTTTTTGCAGGGATAGCTGACATAGAATTTGGCAAAGGCGACCAGGGCTGCATCTGAAGAATTCAACAACTGAAAAAACTTTTAAAAAATTACAAAAACGAAATGTCGAATTTTCTTCAAAACAGAGTTTTGAAGAAGAGTCATAATCCATCCATATGATGATGAAAATCTTTGAATGACAACTTTTTAAGAACCTCCCTCTGGCCTGTTGGCTTTATTGGACATTGTGAAGACACAATTTGTGAAACCCTAGACCTAGTGACTGAAAATAACTCTTGCTGATCAAAAGACACGAAAACTTGATTTTGATGAACAGACCTGAGCCAGCAGTGCAAAGCATGACGGTTGATGAATGAACAAACCCTTCCATCAGATTATTGCATGCACCTAGCAGAATGCAACTCAGTGAAATGGGTGAGACACCTAAAAATAAAATTCAATAAAGAGAAATGATCTCTGACGGAGGGATGTAAATACCGACTCTAACAATATCCATGGAATTATTCATAGGATTACTAAAAGAATATAATAAACATGATTCCATTATGGTGGTAGTGGACAAGTTGAGTAAGGAAACTCACTTTATAGATATCAAGTCCCCATAAAGAAATTGACATTGCTCATATTGTCATGGAGGAGATATTTAGATTGCATGGCATACCTAAGAATCTTATTTCGAATCAGGATGCAAAGTTCAGCAAATTTTTTTTGAAAGCAATGATTGTTGGTTTTGGAACCTAACTAGCTTTTAGCACAACATATCGTAGGCTTAGACTGATGGAAAAACTATAAGAGTGAAGAGTGTTTTATAGGGCATGATAAAGATGTATGTCATGCATCAAATATATAAGTTGGAAAATTCCTACCATTAGTTGATTTTTCATACAATAATGGATATCAAGATTCACTGAAGATGAGCCCTTTTGAGGCTTTATAGCGCTGAAAATGTAACACTCCCATTAGCTGGGATGAACCAATGAACATGGTGGTTATTAGACCTAATATGCTAAAGGAAATGAAGAAGTAATTAATATCAAGAAGAAATTGAAGGAATCCTAGGATAATCAAAAGAGTTATGCAAATCAGAATATAATACACAAGGAATTACAAGTGGGATAACATGTATATCTCCAAGTCAAAAGAAGGAAACATTCATTGAGACTGGGGGCTTTTGCTAAGTTGACACCTATTGTTTGTGGACCATTTCAAATATTGGAAAGAGGGCCAACAATTATAGATTGGCCTTACCACCCATATTGAAAGCACATAATGTTTTCCATGTTTCTTTACATAAGAAGTATGTATGTGGCACTAATAATGTTTTGCATTAGTCTATGATATAGGTGGAACCAAAGGATAATTCCAAAAAGAATGATTATGCATCCTAGACCAGAGGCTTATCATGCTCTAGAATTGAATAATAAAGTAGGCCAAGGTGCAATGGAAGAACTTTGGACTAGATGAAGCCACCTAGGAAATGGCAGATCAAATGAGGGCGCTTTACCCATTTCTGCTTTATAAATGAATCTAAAAGTTGTAAATATAAACCTCAATGTTTGCATTTTGTTTTTATGTGCATAGAACACAAATTATGGTGTTTCCTTAAGGGGATGGGGTATATAGTCTTCCATTTTCTTGCACCCAATACATGTGAATATCACTATGTGGATTTTTCTAAGAATATGCAAATTTAGGTAAAAAATTTAATTGATGTCTAGTTGAGGGGAGGGATACATATCTAAAGATTCAATGGGAAAGGTTGCGTGGGTTACATCAATTTCTTGTGGTATGTTTTGAGTAAGTCATACACACCTCATTTATTTATGTTGGGTTGTGTTATATTCTTTCCATGACTAGCTCCCCTATATTAGGTGGTTGGACCTACCTATGGTTTTGTGCATGGTTTTCGCACATGGTTTTGGGCGTGATGGTTTTCAGTCCATGTTATTGGATGCTTCAGCATGTATATATATGTATTGTAACATTGAAAGGAAAATAATTAAAAATCAATCTAGCAGTCCCGGTTTTGCGATCCAGGGGAAAATCTTTGTGCATATTTGTTTTATGTGTTATGCTCTTGCTATTGTTTATTTTTTGTGTTTTAGAATTCGTATGCAGGTAATTTCTGTACAGGGTTAAAACCTACATTTAGTATCAGAGTTGTTTTTGCTTCAAGGGGACGCCTTTGTTGTTGAGGGGTTTCGCTCGGGGTTATGGTATACCTTGTTCAGTGGAAGATCTGCAGGATTGATTCTGGTGGTGAAAGAAGATGGCAAGCAGTGGAAAGATAGAGATCATGAAATTTAATGGTCAGAGTTTTGCGTTGTGGAAACTCAAGATGGAGGATCTATTGGTGGATAAAGATCAGTGGATCGTGGTAGATCCGGATACTAAGCCAATGGGAGTGTCTGACGAAGAATGAAAGAAGTTGGATCAAAAGGCAAAGAGCACAATACGATTGTGTGTCTCAGATTCAGTATTGCTAAATGTATCAGGGGAAGCTATGGGTAAGGCTTTGTGGGACAAGTTAGGGACTTTGTACCAATCTAAGTCTCTGGTGAATAAATTGTTCCTACAGAAAAAACTATGGTAAGTCAATGATTATCTGTTGATATTAAAAATTTTGATGAAGATAAGTGCATCAATTTGTTGTGTTCTCTACTTGATTTGTGGGATAGTCTGGTTATGGCAATAGGTAGCAATGCAATCGCCTTGCAGTTTGATGAAATAGTATCATCCTTGCTAGCGGATGAGATGAGATGGAAAAATATGGAGAGCCAAAATGGAAATGCCTTCTCTGTACGAGGATGGTCCCAAAACATAAACAAAAAAAGGTCTTCGAGTGGGAGATCTAAATCTAGAAGGAGATCTAAATATCCTGGAAAACCTGTAAAGGTGTGCGGGAAATGTAGAAAGGAAGGGCATTACAAAAGGGACTGTAAATCTAAAGGTCTTGAGAAAGGAAAGGGATCTTATGATGCTCCTTTCGAAGAGGCAGAAACCACCTCAGATGAAGGTGGGGATGTGTACTTGGCTTCTTCAAAGACACATGTAGATCATGAGGTAATGTCGATTGACTCAGGTGCAACCTTTCACCTCACTCCCCATAGAGAATGGTTCTTTGAGTATGAAAAATATGATGGTGGTGATGTATTCTTGGTGGATGACAGGAAGGCTAGAATCGTTGGTCATGGAAAGTCAAGTTGAAGTTGCAAGGTGGAAGGATTAGAACACTTCTAGGTGTTCTGCATATTCCTACATTAGCCAGAATCTGATTTCTGTAAGAAAGATGGATGATGCAGGTGTAAAAACAGTGTTCGAGAAAGATACCTACAAGATGGTTCGGGGAGCACTGGTATTGATGCAGGGAGTTTGGATTGGAACTCTGTACAAGCTACAAGGTAGCACTATTATTGATTGGTGCAACAGTTCTGTGGTTCCTGAAAGTGGAGTAGAAAATCTAGTGGTCTCTAGAGAAAAGACCATGCTATGGCATCAAAGGCTTGGACATATTGGAGAGAAGGGCCTTTGAATACTTCATGGTAAAGGTATGGTAGAAGGTATGACTAATAGTTCTCTGGATTTTGATTTCTGTGAAAATTTTGTATATGGGAAGCACAATCGGGTGAGTTTCCCCTCTGGTGGTAAGAGGGTGAAACAGATATTACAGCTTGTGCATAGTGATGTGTTTGGACTTGTGAAGCTTCCATCACTAGGTAAGTCTATGTACTATGTATCATTTATCCATGACTTCTCAAGGAATACATGGATATATTTCCTTAAGAAGAAATCTAAACTCTTTGACATGTTTAAAGAATTTAAGGCTCTGGTGGAAAACCAGACAGAGAAGAAGATAAAGGTGCTAAGGATAGATAATGCTGGAGAGTTTTGCAAGAAGGAATTTGAAGAATTCTGTAAGAAGTGTGGTATAGCATGACAGAAGACTAATCCATACACACTTCAGCAAAATGGTGTTGCAGAAAGAATGAACAAGACGTTGATGGAAAGGGAAAGAATGATTCTCAGTGGTGCCAGGTTAGGCCAGGAATTTTGGGCAGAGGTAGTGGAGACTACATATTACCTAGTAAACAGATCACCTTCATTACCGTTGGAGGATAAGACTCCACAAGAGGTATGGACTGGTAAGAAACCCTCTCTTTCACATCTTAGGGTATTTGGATGTGATGCATATGTACATGTTCCAAAGGAGAAAAGAACAAAGTTGGATAGTAAATTTTAAAAGTGCATCTTTATTGGGTATAAGGATGGTTTAAAGGGTTATAAACTTTGGAACCCAGTAACAAGGAAGGTTGTGTATAGCCGAGATGTGGTGTTAAGAGAGGTTAAAGATGTTATTAAACATGAAGTCCAACCAAAGGAACCTGAGAAGATAGATTTTGAGCTAACGGAGGAAGAATCAAACTCTACAACAAAAGAGTAATTAGAAGATGAACATCCACAAACTTCGGTTGTGACAAGATCAGTTCGAGAAAGAAGGCAGCCAAAAAGGTATAACCTTCTACTTTCTGTTCAAATTGTGTTTTATCTATTACTAAAGATGATCCCAGAACTGCGAAGCAAGTAGTAGATTCAGAGGATGGAAAATTCTAGAAAGAGGCCATGGTTGATGAAATGGCATCTTTGTACAAAAATGAGGCATGGGATCTGGTGAGTTGCTAGCTGGAAGGAAACCCATTGGTATCAAATGGGTGTTCAAGAAGAAGACAAATGTAAAAGGAAACATGGAGAAATACAAAGCTCGATTGGTAGCAAAAGGTTATTCCTAGGTGTCGGGAATTGATTTTGGTGATATTTTTTCTCCTGTTGCCAAGGTAGCTTCTATTAGATTACTTTTCTCTATTCATGTTTCTTTTTATTTTGAGGTATAAAATATGGATGCGAAGACAACATTTCTTCACGAGGATCTAGAAGCGGAGATCTACATGAAGCAACCAGAAGGCTTTGCAGTGAAGGGTAAGAAAGAACTAGTATGCAAGTTAAAAAAGTCTCTATATGGGTTAAAAAAGTCACCAAGGATATGGTATTAGAAATTTTATACATTTATACAGGGACTTGGCTTCAACAGAAGCAAGGTAGATCACTATGTGTATTTTAAGTTAATTGGTGATCGTGTTATCTATCCGGTCTTATATGTGGCTGATATGTTGCTGGTTGGAAATGACAAAGAAACTATCTAGGATTTGAAGACCTAATTTTTCTCCAAATTCGACATGAAAGATCTTGGTGGTGCAAATTATATTTTGTGCATGGAAATTAAAAGAGATCGAGAAAAGAGGAAGCTCTGGTCAAACTAGAGGAAGTATGTCAAGACAATATTGTAGAGGTTTAATATGTAGGATAATAAACCAGTGAAGGTTCCTATTCCTACAGGTGTGAAGTTATATGTTGAACAGTGTCCCAAGACATAAGAAGAGGAAGAGGAAATGTCTCGTATTCCATATGCAAGTGAATTTGGTAGCCTGATGTATGTGATGGTCTATACTAGACCAGACATTGCACATGTAGTGGGAATATTGAGCAGGTTTATGTCAAAACCAGGGAAGGAGCATTAAATAGCAATGAAGGGGCTTTTTAGGTATTTGCATGGCACTAGTGATTAGGACTTTTTCTACCAAGGAAGACCAGGATTGGACAAAGTGTTGGATATTCATGGCTTTCTTGATATAGACTGGGATGGAGATTTGGATCAGAGAAGATCTACAAGTGGGTATGTGTTTAACTTATTTGGCGGTGCAGTCAGTTGGATGAGTAAGAAACAATATGTAGTGGCACTATCAACTACAGAGGCAAAATACATGGCAGCTACTCATGCAAGCAAAGAAGCAGTTTCCTTGCAGACATTGTGTTCAAGTATGGGGTTAATATAGGGAGCTATAAGGATAGACTACGATAGCCAAAGTGCAATTTTCTTAGCAAAGAACCCTGCTTATGATTCAAAGGCAAAGCACAATGATGTTCAGTATCACTTTGTGAGGGATATAATAGAAGACAAAAAGGTGTTGCTGGTAAAGGTGGACACTTTGAAGAATACTACCGATGAATTGAAAAATAATGTGAGCTCTAAGAAGTTATCTTGGTGTAGAGAAACAATGGGTGTTGGAGGGCTGGATAAATGACTAAGCTCTCCTCTGGCCCCCTGTGGAAAGAAAACAATAAGTGGGAGAATGTTGGGTTGTGTTATATTATTTCCACGATTAGCTGCCCTGGTTAAATTGGGCGGAGGCCCCCCTTCTTTGCACCAACTGTGCAACAGGGGGGTCACATGGGGAGGCAGTTAGCCCCCCTCTACAAGGTCTGAGGCAATGCCCCGGGGAAATTTTTTTTGGATCCTATATTATGTGGGTTGACCTACCTATGGTTTTGTGCATGGTTGTAGGCGCGATGGTTTTTGGTCCATGGTATTCGATGCTTCGCTATGTATATATATGTATTATAACATTGAAAGGAAAATAATGAAAAATCAATCTGGTAGTCCAGGTTTTGGGATTCAGGGGAAAATCACTGTGTATATTTGTTTTATGTGTTATGCTCTTGCTATTGTTTATTTTTTTTGTTTTAGAATTCTTATGTAGGTAATTTGTATACAGGGTTAGAACCGAAAATTTCCACTAACAACACGCTGACTATGGTGCTACTTGTGTTGGCAAGAATTGAAGTTTTTGATTGGGTAGAAAGGTTAGAGGACAATTCCCATCCATATCCCCTCCTGGAGGACCAAGGAAGGGAGAATATTTCTTGATAGAAAAAGGATAAGGGTTAATGGTTTCAAGAGATATGATAGAGTAGATGATAGAAAGAATAAGAGAAAAAAAAGGAGATAGAACATAACATAAATCAGAAAAGGTGACAACTTGTGGGGAGAGAAGTTTGGAAAGTGTGCAGAAAGGAGAGTGATTGGTAGCATAGCAACCTGGAACAACAATATTAAAAATATAAACTATTGGAAGAGAAATGGAGAAGACTGAATTGGACTAGATTATTCTTTAGCTAGTGCTCTATGATTTGGAGTGCCATCCCCTATGTAGTGATGAGAAGGCCATGGATTTTATGCCTAAGCAAGAATAGATAGTGGGAATACTAACAGAGGATTGACCCACTTAGTAATTGATAAAAAGTTGATAAACCACTAAGTATTTTCTAAACAAGATGATAAACCACTTAACTCTTGTTGAATAATCTAATAAAAAACTTGGGTACTTGTTATATTGTTGATAAACCACTTGGCAGGGAAAGCTAAGCCATTGTGGTGCTTGCTAGAAGAGTTTATGAACCACCTAGATAGTGGACTACGTGCAATCACAATGATTTCCATGAAAACACAATTAATAACCCACACAGATAGTGGATTCAGGATCCTAGAACTAAGAGATAACCGCAGTCGAGCCTTGGGAAAATCCATGTGGTTAATCTTCAATAGAGTAAGAGAGTAATTGAGAGTAGTTGATAAATAGTGGACTCAATCTCCTGAGTGGTTTCCTAATACTTGGTGTGAATATTCCCTTGAAAAAACATCTTGAGAGGCCCTAGATCGAGCTTAGTGGTGGTTGGTTGCATGAGAGATTGTAGTGTAGTTGGCCTATGGTTGGAGTCAGAGTTGAAGTCCCTCCGTTAGTTTCCAACCATATCAACTTAGATAAGTATAAAGGTGTGCATATTCAGAATGAAAGTTGTGACATATTTGTTCTATTAATGAATGCTATAATGAATATGCACATTTATCTGTGTATTCTTAAGAGTTATTATTAAGTTCACTTCTAGCTATCTTGAATATTTTAGTTTCAATGACTAGTATCACCATGGAGTTGCTACCCTATTTATGATTTATAAGTTATTTGTATGCTTGGATCTAAGTGCCTAGATGAATATAGTAAAGGCTAATATTTTTTGAAATTTACGTAAACTATAAATCTTTGTAAACTTCCTTGTTGCAGTTGTTGGAATTATAACTCCAATTAATCGCTTAGAATTCACTAGGTTAATATAAGCATGTAAATATTCTTAAGAGAAAGTTGCATACTTGTTTGAATGGGTTTTAGACTTGTGTTACTCATTGGAGGCCAAGGATATTCTCAAAAAGAGCTTATTAGAAATTTGAAATTTGGGTAGTGCCCCCTTTCCTTAAAGAATATCCTAAATTTCCATTAGTTTCCTTCGTATCTCATTAGTTTTTGTTCCTATAGGAATCTATAGATCTAAGGTCTAAGGCTGCATTTTATTGGCTACAACCACCCTCCAAAATTTTTCCTTAACTTCACTTTGGAGCCTCCCTACCAACCTTCCACAGTAGCATGTCTTGTCTTGTCAAGTACACAAGCTTCAGTGATTTTCTTGCTGAATGACATCCTGTCCATCAAATCTTGCTGCATCTCCCTCACAAGTCATTTCACCAGACTTAGTCCAGTTGCAGGCTGAGAAACTCCATTAAGAAATTGCATAATTCTGGAGGTCAACCAGCCTTGCCTCCAGAAATTGTGCAATTATGCCTGGTAGCCTATTGGGCTCTAGAATTGCGTAAATCTGCCTGTCACTGTTCACTGAGAAAATTGCTCAATTCCTCACAAAAGGGCTACTCAGCCTAGAAATTGTGCAATTCTGGCTAGCAGTTAGCTACTCTGCCCAAAAATTGTGCAATCCCTCGGGGAAGCTAGCCCAACTCCCTCCTAGAAATGCACATTAGTTTCCTCCCAGCTGATCAGACTGTTGCATGTGCAATGGAGTTGACCAGTTCCCTCCGGGACTGAGAAAAATTGATTTGCATGCATGGGCTACTCCTGCCAAGGTAACATGCAAAGGCATCCCTTGTTTCAGGGATCTATTTTTAGCGGTTGGAGGTTACATGCAAGGATCATTTCAAAAACCTCCCACCAAGTGTCACTTTCCCTAGATTTTTGTCATGCTCGTTGCAACCTCGATTTTATCAAAACTCATCAACCAGATGTTGTAGAGCTTATTACTCACATCAATCTTGCAACTTTGACATCCCACATTGCATCTAAGAGTCATCAACACATTCAACTCAGTTGTTTTTGGTTAAGCCCGCTTTTCATGTCTCGTGTTGTGTTTCTGGCGCTTTTTGTGTTCTGCTTCGTATGAATGTTGTCTACTTGATTTCAATGAGAACTTCCTATCATTTTGATACATACTAGCTTGTACTAGCACTGTTTCAGTTTTAATTAACATCTCACTGCTTTCACATGCATTACATTATTTTTCATGAACGGTCGATGTTGCGGCGGCTCGCTTCACACACATACATGATTTCCCATTTTGCGAATCATACACTTGTTGTTTTCATGAATGATCATTCACTCTGGTTTGCACTCATCTCGTCACGCTTTCACACTTCTCATGTTTTCAGTCACCTGTTGGTTGGACTGGGTTGCCTTGGCCCAGACCGTACCTTGCCCAGATAGCACTACGCATTTCTAAAAGTAAAGGCTCTTCCTTTCCCCCAAAAATTGCACAATTCTAGCTGGGGACTGACCTCTAGGCTTGCATTGTGCAATTCTTGGAGGCAGTGTTCTGTTGGCCCCAGAAACTGCGCAATGAAGTTTGTTGGTTGCATGTCACTACTAACTGAAATTGCACATTGCATAGTTTTAGTCCTTAGCAGGCTAAGATGGACTCTGCATTGGACAGTTCTAGTGGTCAGTCAGCCTCTTGAGAGCCTGGACTATGCCTTGTGTAGTTTTGGTAGTCACTCTCCTAACCTCCCGGCAGAAATTGCGTGGCCTTCATGATCAATCACACAGGTGTGTTGCAAGTCAGTTCTGAAGTTCGTTTTGGTTTTCGACTAAAAGATTGCTTGCCATGATTGTTACCATGTCTTCAGGTATCGCAGGTGTTCATTTACCTCTCAGAAGCACATATACAATGGTTTCCAGGAGTGCAGAGTCGAAGCCACCATTCAGAGCACACTTTGGGATGCAATTGATTAAGTGTCTATGAACTTGCTTACTTGCGAAGACATCAAGTTGTTCGTAGACAGGGACATCAAGATATGACGATAATAGCATCACAACAAGCACCACCATCAATAGTAGTTGAAGGTAGCATACCGGATGCAATGAACGCAAGAGGAAGGTTATTAACAACACAGAGGCAGGACAAAGTGGCAGGCTCAAGCAGATCCACTTATGATAAAAGCAACTTTGGAGACTCAGGCTATGAGGTGATGGTGTGACATGAGTATCGTGTGAAGGTAGAGAAAGGAACAGAGAAGGAGTTTCATGTGTTGAAGCAACAAATCAAGGAAGAACAGGAGCTACATAGATGAGAGAATGAGTTGTAGCAGGAATAGGTACAGCAGGGGTGCAACATGCACTCACGGATGAAACTGTGCCCATACAAGTTATAGATCCATCCCAGCAGCTGGCACGGAGAAGAAAACATGAGCAATGTTGTTTGTCGCATGGAAGGGAATGCTGCATCATGCACGTCATTGTGTGCACACATGAGATCCCACCCATTCATCACACTCACCAAGGAAAAGACAAGAATCAAGTCCGACTAGAGCTGAACATGCAGTTGACAGTTGATGCGCATGACCACCAGCACACACTGGAATATCAACACAGACACTATGCATCAGTGTGTTGTTGGTTCGACTGCACCCAAGAAAACCATGTGCATGCTAGAAGACGAGTTGGATGGAGGATCCATACCAATGCACCCAAATGGAATAGAGGCAAGGGATCGCTTTGGCAAGATATCACCATGGAGCGCATGAACACCATCACAGATGACCAAGCTTGGCATCATCTCATCACCTTCACCATCACAAGCATGTCAAAGAGTTGGTCTCCCTACAACGGACTGAGTGTCAGTGATGTATTGCATGGCTTGCTCAAGACATTTTGTCTCACATGGGCACATGTGCATTGTAATGTAACGTCTTGTCAAGTGGAAGTTCAAGTGTTGATAGTTGGATGTAACATTCATAGAGTAGATGAAGAATCATGAGGGTAGATGAACTGTCACAAAGGGGAATGTCAAGGGTCACCCCACTATTTGCTATAAATAGAACCTCATAATGCATTGTAAAGGTTGTTGGTCAGCCAAGCTTCCATTAGGACAATCTTAGAGAAAGCTTACATAGTATTGTAATGAGCCTTGGCTTCTCCACTACGTAAAGCTAGTACATCTCTTTGTAGGAGCAGGCAGTTGTGGCTGTAACATTCCGCTGTTAGAACTAGTGATTGGACATGGATGTATTGTATGACTAGAACTTAAACTTCTTAATATAACAAGAACCAGCACGTTTCATGCATATGTTGTATTATATTCTATGTTATCTAGTTTACTCTAAATGATCTATGTATTTGTTTGCTTATGCATGCATGTATGTACTATTCTATATAAGTATGTATGAATCTTTTTGAAATGTGTTGTTGCTTTAACCATCACTTTGGATTGCTTGCTAACTTGCTTTCCAACTTGTGATGCATCTTTGCTCATGTGTTCCCTTCCAAGCTGCATACTATTACAAGTTTCCAAGGAGCGCACTCACTTCACCCTTAGTGTGTTAGAACCTCTCATGCACCTTCCTTGGCTTACTATAGTTGTCACACCCTTGCTACCAACAGGGACATATTACTTGCCTCTGTGTGAAATCACGGTCAAGGCATTACCTTATGACCCACTACTAGGACTCCTACACCAAACAGTGTGAGCTCTAATTGGAACTTCTTACCAGGGAGATCCCCTTACATGTTGGCGGGTCCAACACCATCAACAGGTTAGTAGGGAGTAGTTCCCCTTGTGGTATCCCATATTACACCCAAGGGTATATTTCTCTATTCAAGAGCCTTGATAATATGGCATCTAGAATTTGGGGATCTAGGGTTGGATGAAGGCCAACCCTTAATTGGAGGTCAGATAGGCCATAGGAAAAACCTCCCTTTGTGAATCTTATTGAATCTAAGAATCTAGTCATAGAAAGGGGTGAGATGTTGTATGGTGATCCCTATGCCTGATTTTCCTTACAAAGGAATTGGATCTAGAGATCCAGGTATCTAGTGCTAGAGAGGTTTGAAAATACATTGAAGGGCCTAAGTGGGCGTTGGATGGATACAATCGCGGGACAGAAAAAGATGTTAAGGTGTAGGGATTCATTAGGCCCTACGTTAAGTTAACATGGTAGTGCCATGAGTGCCACCACATGGATTCCACATGGTATGAGGTTATCCTTGTATCAAATTAACCTCATACCCTACTCATATCTGGGGATCTGACCATCTAGGAATTTCAAGCGACAACACAATATCAAAGGACCAAATTTATATTGGTTAGATGTAAAGGAAAGGTAAAAATATTCAACATGTTCAGAATATCTAGTGGACCAGTGGTGGATTGATGTGGTAGTTCCATAGGGGCCTGAGAAGGATCACATGGAAATACATTGATGATGCATCGTAACATAATTTTACGGACATTTGATGAGGATAACTTTCAATTTGGTAGTAGGATTGAGATAAAAATAATATCACCAGAAATATCTCAACGAGTTGAATGAGATGGTGAATATCTTTTTAGAGATGTGAATACCTTAGGAGAATAGGGTTTTCTAACACCATCTCCATCACATACTTTGGGGATCAGACTAGATCATCATGAATTCACACCTCTCACAACTTGGGATGGGACAAACAGGTGGAAGGTTCCATTATAGCCAAGATTAGTAAATTTAAATTTTTTCAATCACAAGTGCATTATTTGTAATATCCCTAGTGGAAAATTCCATGTAATAAAAGTTAATAAAGGAAAAATAAGACCACGATTAAGGGGCACATATTCCAAGTTGAATTTTGGGCAAAGACATCATAGTGGGCATCATTATATGTGTGTTATGGCTAAGGAAAATTGTCAAATGCTAAGCCAAAGGAATTAAAAGGCAAAAAGGCATTTTTGGCACATTTATTTATGAAAATAAAGAAAATTAGGAGAAAAGGAAGGAAATAGGTCACAGGTTGCACGTGAGGAGGAAATTGAAGTAAAATAATGGAAAATGAAGAAAATAGAGGCCTCATTCATAAAAAGTCTTATGAGGACCAATTGGTAACCTTTTGCCAGTTCAAGTTTGGAGCTCTCTCATTATTCTCTCTCTCTCTCACTCTTAGTCACTTAGAGTTTTCTTGGCGCACATTAGCTTTGGATGAAGGAAGGAAAAGCAAGAAGAAAGGAAAGGAAGGAAAGAAAGGATCAAGGAAGGAAAAGTAAGATCAAGAAGCTTTAGTAGGAATACTTGCAAGTAACCATTTGCGTGTGTGATTTCCAAGTTTGTTTGGACATGCATGGCTTTGCATGATTGTGTATGGTTCTCTTGCTGTCAGTGGCATGT
Source organism: Pinus tabuliformis (assembly GCA_031772625.1). NCBI lineage: Eukaryota > Viridiplantae > Streptophyta > Pinopsida > Pinales > Pinaceae > Pinus > Pinus tabuliformis. The sequence continues at coordinate 1,164,743,962 of CM062817.1, read as the reverse complement.
TTTTGCTGAGTTATGATAGTGGATTTCATCCTAGCCTTGACCTTTTCTGGATGCCATGGTGTATTGGGATGTTTATCTCAGTTTTTAGATTTGGTTTTCCAAATGGATTTCGAAATTCAAGGTGGAGGTGGTCTCAGGTTTCATTCCCAAAAGCCTACGAATCCCTCGACTGGTTTTGGCAGGATACATGGTAAAGCTTGAGGGAGAAGCCTCAATTTAGGGCCTAGTGATTCGGGTTTGGATTGCACTAAATCTGAAGAGAATGGTCTCTGTATAAGGCCTAGTGATTTGAGTTTGGATTGTGGTAAAGCCTAAGAGACAAGGAGATGAAAAATTCCTCAAGGATAGTGATGGATTCTGAATGGCATTCCATGTTCAATTCAGTTGTCATTGGAGCACCGATTTTGGTTTGATCATGGTTTCATGAGGGTGGAAGTGTTTTAACCTCTAGATTCCCTTAGTTGTTCATGGATTGGTTGTTCTATGTGATCCCACATTCATGCTTGGAATATGGTATGGGGGTGACTCGCTAAAAGAGAGATTTAGTTCAACCATGTCTATGGTCGGGTGGTACATGGAAGTCCCAACCTTGGTCAGATTTTCCTATGATTAATAAAATCTAAGTTCTCTTACTTTTCACTATTTTATATGTGCATTTAATGGTTGCCATATCTCTGATATTTATATGGTTTTATGCTAGTTATAAGCATGGTTATATGGCTTGTTCATGTCATAGTTATTTCATGTATTTACTTGTAATTTCTAAATGGACAGATGCAAGACCTAATTGATGATATAATACTTAAATTGATAAGGTGGTGATCCTTATGGTTATGTTTCATAAGTGATTTCAACCATTTATGCTCTATCTTGTGTTCTAGACCTGTAGGTTTCATTGATGCCAAGTGTTTGAGAGAATGTCAATTCAAGTTGGGGATGCTCAGGCTTAGTCCTAAGGTTTATTTTTTATTCTTTTATCTTGTCATCATGTCTTTGATGGATACTGAAGGTTATAACAAGTTCTCGGCAGAGGCCGGGATTCTCGGATTGAAAATTGGCTCAAATTTCAAGGAAGATGGCACAGGTCTGCTAAAACGAGCCCAGGGACGCTGTCACATAGGCCTGTGAGAGCGACTTTGGATTTTGGTTGTTGTTTTTCCTATAGCATGAGAGCGACCAAGGATTAAAAGGCTTAAATCATTAGTGGAACTCAAAGAGAAGATCTGTGAATAGATGACATGTCTTTTGAGGGTGTGGTTTCTGATGTGGAGGGGTTTGTTTAAGGTGTTCCATCGATTCCATTTCCTTAAGGTCACCAAGGAAGTTGAATCCCTTGTAGTAACCTCCCTCATCGCATGTTTACCCTGGCTAGTCGATTTCTTGGGTAGACCTAGGAGGAGGAGTTGTTACATATTGGTATCATAGCATGGTTGCATTCTCCTTGGGTGAATGTGTTGGTCATGTATGCATGTGTGTATCTTACACTTGAATTCCATGTGCTTTTTGCATTGCATTTTTTTTATCATGATTGTAGTAAGGTTGTCATGAGGAACTTGATGATTGATTTTGTGGAATGTGTCGTCAGAAGTATATGACTAGTTTTATATGGTTATATGTGGCTTACATGTTGATTATATGTCACTTGACTACGTCCTTGTATCTCAGGTGCATTCTTGAATGTTTTGATTACATGTATCAGTCTTGTAGGGTGGTTACAAGAATTGATCACTTATGCTCAACTACATGTGTTCATACGTATGTGTATTTGATTAGGAATTTCTTATTGATGTTGATAGTTACACATGGCAATGTGTACGTTGGAGTAATGGTTGTTCTCATGCATGAGGTCATCGCATGCATTGTTGATATGGCCTTGCATTGGTGGATGGACCCTAACTATAATGATTCTTATGCATTGATGCATTTATTTGATATATATCTATATGTTTTTATGATTATGTTATACATGTATCATGTTGATTTGATGATCTTGTAGACAAGGTATCCTCCCCAAATTATGTTAAGGTATGTTGGTTTATTACAATTTGGTTTAGCTGACATAGTATGCCTTGTAGGAAAGAGATCAGATGGCTAGCAATGTCATAGACTACATAGAATATGCCTATGCATCAGATGGGAAACATGGTGTGAGGAACTCTTCCGACATGGAAAATACATTGAGAAGCCTGAAGGAAGAAATAAGGAGTTTCAAAGAAGACAATGGAAAAATCATACAGGTACAAGAGAAGCAAGCAGAGGTGAATGTGACACTACTTCAAAGTTTGGCAAATTTGTAGCCACAGGGACCACTTTAGATCAACCATGGACATGAGGACAGAACTAGTGAAGCATATGGTATTAGGTCAACTATTAGACATAGGCTGGATAGATTTTACACAGTGAGATATGGCAGGTTTTTGGACACTCTAGATAGGAAAGGTGACCGACACAGGTACTATTCCAATTCCAGTTCTAACAGGTATCATGATCATCATTGTTATCATCCTTATAGGAGGAGTGATAGGGGATAATTTCTAGATGAGTTTAAGAAAGTGAAGCCACCTACCTGTGATGGAGAAATGAAGAAACCACATGATGCAGAGGCATGGTTGCTTGGTATGACTAAATTTCTTACGATTACATGATTATTTAGAAAACATGAAAGAAAATATAGCCACTTTTGGTCTCAAAGGTACAAAGGATATTTGGTGGGAAGACGTGAAGAATGTCAAAGGTATACATGAGGAGGATTTGACTTGCCATGCATTTGAAAGGCTCTTCAAGAAGAAGCACTTGTCAGAGAGGTATTCTGATGACAGAGCTAAGGCATTTTAAGAGTTGCAGATGGGTTCCACGAAAAATCATCAGTATATTAGTAGGTTTTTGGAGTTATTGGGATATGTTCCTTACCTCAAGGAGGAGAAGGCTAAGGTTTATAGATTCATCAGTGGACTTACAGTTGCATACAGAGACCAGATTGATTTCGATGATCCTAGATCATTGGAGGAGGCCATCCCAAAGTTGAAGCATTGTTATGAACAATCAAAGCGCAAAGTCGGGCCTAAGCATGACTTGAAAAGAAAGGAGAAAGATAAAGGAAAGTGGCCACCAAAGAGAGGAAGACCTCAAGATGCAAGTGAGAAAGAAAATACAGTTCCTTACAAGAGATCCAATATAGCTGAGAAGAGAATTGGAGAGCAGCAAGCTAGAGGTGGTGGTAGGGAACCATTGCAATCTTGGATATGTGGTAAGGATCATCATAAGAGGGATTGTCTTTAGTATCAGAGTGGTAGTAGACCCCAGATCTATAGTGCTCACGAGGTGGATACAGTTGGTGATGTTGGTCATAGAATTCCTCATAATTATGCAACTATGGACAACAAGCAGGCAGATCATCAGGCATCGATCATTGAGATGGATGGTAAGCTTTGTGATCAAGTTTTTTTCATTTTGATTGATCCTGGATCTAACTATAGTTATATTAATCCTGACCTGGTGGATAAGTGTGGTTTGAGAAAACAAGAGCATCCAAAATCTTGGTTGGTATAGTTGTCTATAGGTACAAAGAAGTGAGTTCACCATTCGGTGAGGGCTTGCACATTTGAGTTAAATGGTATGCATATAGAATATCATTTTAATGTATTTCCATTGGGATTGTACAATATGCTTTTGGGTATGGATTGGCTATACCTTCACAAAACCAAAGTGGATTGCTTTGACAAGGTCATTGAGTGTGCGGATGATAGTGCAGAAAAGAGAACTTTACAAGTGAAGAATAAGCCTACATCAGTGAGGATGGTTACCACTATGCAGGATAAACATAATTGCATAAAATTTTGTGTAATGTTTGTAGTACAAATTTCTAGTGACAAGGGTAAGGAGGTTGAGGATGTTGACGTGTTAAGAAGGTACCCAGTTTTGTAGCAATTTCAGGATGTATTTACTGAGGACATTAGAGAGTTTCCACCTCACAAGGAGATAAACTTTTCTATTGAGTTGGTGCCAGGGGTAGATCGAACATCAAAAGCACCTTAGAGGATGAGAACACCTAAGTTGGTTGACTTGATGTTGTAGTTAAAGGAGATGCTTGACAAGCGATACATTAGGCCAAGTGTATGACCTTGAGGTGCACTAGTGTTGTTCGTAAAGAAGAAAGATGGTACTCTTAGATTGTGAATTTATTACAAGAAGTTGAACAATGTAACAATCAAGAATAGGCACCCTTTGCCAAGGCTTGATGATGTGTTTGATCAGTTGATGGGAGAAGAAGTGTTATCTAAGATCGACTTGAGATCGGGATACCATCAGCTACACATCAAGAAAGAGGATATATTCAAGACTGCATTCAAGACCAGGTACGAGTATTATGAGTTTGTTGTTGTTCCATTCGGTTGGACTAATTCTCCAACTGCATTTATGTGTTTGATGAATAGTGTGTTGCGTCCTTATCTGGACAAGTTTGTTATTTTATTCATTGATTGTTAGGCCCCTATACTACTAGTGTAACCCCTTATTATATTTTTGTACCCATGTAGTCCCCATATTGTTATTATTGTGCCCTTACATTATTATTGTTATGTCAGCTCTAATTATATTATGACCCCTTAGACTCCTATATATAGAAAGGAGATCTTGTCATTTGTATCATCTGAGAATTGTTCATTTGTGTAACATAAAGGAGGTTGCCCCCTCGAAGAGGCTTATTTCTAAGGTGTTTATCTATTCTTTCTATCTTTTTGTGAGCTGGTTTCATAACATTTGGTATCAGAGCTTTGGATTCTAGGGTTTCGCTGCTCCAAACAGGTCATCGTGGAAGTTTCACTATAACTTGTTCTCTGCAACGTTTCAGAAGTGAAAAACAAAACCCATTTGAGACAAACTCACACTAAACCTCAGATCTGAATTTCAGAGACTGTTGCACTATATTTTCAGATATATGATCTGAGGAAGTTAGGGTTTTTTTCAAGATCTAGAATTTCAACTAAAACAGGTCATTGTGGGATTTTCATTATAACTGTTTTGCTACAAAGTTTCAAAAGCTAAAACAAAAACCCATTTCAGAAGAAATCGGTCTGAACCTCAGTTTTGAATTTCAGATAATATCTCGCTATAGTTTCAGAGAGATAGTCTGAGGAAGTTAGGGTTTTTTTCAGACCCCCGAATTACATCCCAAACAGGTCACCTTGGGAAAACCGTCATAACTGTCTCTTTAAGCATCAAATTGAAATTTCGTCAGAAGTTATAGAAAAATGATGGACTATAGTTTATTTTTTATATATTTCAGATCCAAACATAAAAATAGTGACATGTGGCACTTCATACAAGTTCACTCTTCTGAAAAGGTATATAATCAAGTCATCTTGGGAGGTTGTGCATAACTCTTTCTTGGAGAATCCAATTTTGATTAGACTAGTGGCATTGGAATGAGGACATAGAGGGCTACTGTAGGTCACAATTTCAAAAATGGAAGAGATGAAATTACAAAGTTATATTCATTTCATGATCGAACTCCTAAAATCAAGAAAAGGCGATATGAGGAAGTTTGATGGCAAGGATCCGGTAAATTGGATACTATGGATGGAGCAATATTTTGATCTACATGAGGTGAAACTGCTACAAAAGGTACATATTTTATCTTCATATTTAGAACCAGATCAATTTTTATGGTATAGAGGGATTTGTTCTCGTAAATCACCTGTTATGTGGTCAATTTTCACGAAGGAAATGATACCACATTATTAGGATACAAAGCGAAACACCTTCTTTAGCCAATTGATAAATCTCAAACAAAAGTGTTCAATGGCAGAGCACATTGAAGATTTTCAAAAATTGAATATAATGGTAAATGATATTCCAGAGAAGCAAAGGATTGAGGATTTTCAAAAATTGAATATAATGGTAGACGATATTCCAGAGAAGCAAATGATTGATGTCTTCATAGGTACTTTAAAGGATAACATTCTACATTAGGTTCGTCTTTGGGAACCTGATTCATTAGAGAAGGCATTCAGGTGGGCAAGAAAAATTGAAAGCGAAATTATGGAAACAAGGAATCCCACCACTCACGACTATAATTATGGAAGTGTTTCTTCTCCTAGCCTTCCATAACCTACAAGGTTTACATCACAACAATTGGAAGTAAAAAGAGAAAAAGAGCTTTGTTACAATTGTGATATCAAATGCACTAAAGGTCATAAGTGTGCTGAGAAGAAATTATTTTACATAGAATATGAAGAGGAGGAAGAAAAGGATCAAGAAACATCAAAAGAAGAGGATATATGTCAGGAAAAAACCACAGAGAAGGAAGAAATGAATCTGACCATATCTTCTAAATCATTGGCAAGAGTTACCACTCCTAAAACTCTCAAGATAGAAGGGCATATGAAGAAGAAAAAGCTTCAAGAAGTGAAATATCACATCAATAAAGAAGAAATGAATCCAACCATATCTTTTAATGCATTGACTGGAATTACCACTCCTCAAACTATCAATATAGAAGGACATATCAAGAAGAAAAATGTTCAATAAGTGAAAGATCAGATCGAACATCAAGAAATGAATCTGACCATATCTTGTAAAGCATTGGAAGAAATTACCACTACTCAAACTCTCAAGATAGAAGGACATATCAAGAAGAAAAAGGTTCAAGCAGTGAAAGATCACATCGAGCATCAACAACAAGTTCTCCAACTTTTAAAGGATAACACCACTTTGGTGCATAATCGAATGAAACAACAGGTAGATCAACATCGCAGTGCCAAAAGTTTTGATGTAGGTGATTGGGTATTTTTACGGCTACATCTCAGGCAAGCTATTTATCAGAAGGAAATGTTGGCAATACTACATGCACTTAAGAAATGGCAACCTTACCCAATGGGAAGACACTTCAAGGTAAAAATTGGATCATGATAGTCTTAAATACTTTTTAGAACAAATATTATCTTTAGAAGTATAGAAAAAATGGGTCACAAATATGTTATGTTATGACTTTGACATCATCTACAGAAAAGGGAAGAAAATTTTTGTTGCAGATGCACTCTTAAGAAAGGATGAGGATGTGGAAGAATTGTTTTGTGTTATTTCTATTATCCAATCAGATTGGATAAATGAAGCAAGGGATGAATGGAAGAAGGATAAAGAAGTGTGGCCACTCATTCAAAATTTGCATAGTATCCCAATTCAAATGATACTGCCAGAACTTGAAGAGGAAGGAAAAATCATATTGGAACCTGGAACAGTCATAGAAACAAGAACCCGATAGCTATGAAATTGATCAATTTCAGAGTATCTCATCAAGTGGAAGAATTTACATGTTGAAGATTCCACATGGGAGGACAAGAATTTTATACAAAATCATCAAGAACTAATCAAGCGTTGAGGACAACACTTTTTGAAGGAGAGGGGCATGTTAGGCCCCTATACTACTAGTGCAACTCCTTATTGTTATTAGTACAACCCCCTTATTATATTGTTGTACCCATGTAGTCCCCATATTCTTATTATTGTGCCCTTACATTATTATTGTTATGTCGGCTCTGATTATATTCTGACCCCTTAGATTCCTATATATAGAAAGGAGGTCTTGTCATTTGTATCATCTAAGAATTGTTCATCTGTGTAATGTGAAGGAGGTTTCCCCCTCGAAGAGGCTTATTTCTAAGGCATTGATCTATCTTTTCTATCTTTTTGTGAGTTGGTTTCATAACATTAATGACATCTTGGTATATTCTAAGATGTAGGAAGAATATTCTGAGCATTTGGTAGCAATGTTGAGATTTCTAAGAGACTATCAGCTGTATGCTAAACTTAGCAAGTTCATTTTCCTTCAAACTGAGCTACACTATTTAGGGCATGTTATCTCCAAGGAAGACATAGTAGTAGATCCAGGAATGACAAGGGCTATCATGGAGTGGGCATCTTCTAATAATATGGATGAGGTGAGATCACTCATGGGAGTGGCAGGTTACTATAGGAGGTTCATCAAGAACTTCTCATGCATTGCATATCCTATCATATCATTACATTGAAAAGGTAAGAAGTTCGAATGGACAAAAGCATGTGAGGTTATTTTTCAGTAGCTTAAGTAGTTATTGACACATGCACTAATGCTAAATATTGTGTACAGGAAGTTGAACAATGTAATGATTGAGAACAGGTACCTTTTGCCAAGAATTGATGATGTGTTTGATCAATTGAAGGGAGAAGAAGTGTTCTCTAAGATCAGCTTGAGATCGGGATACCATCAGGTACACATCAAGGAAGAGGATATTCAAGGTTGTGTTTAGGACGAAGTATGGGTATTATGAGTTTGTTGTTGTTATATTCGGTTGGAATAATTCTCCAGCTACATTTATTTGTTTGATGAATAGTGTGTTGCATCCTTATCTAGACAAGTTTGTTATTGTATTCATTGATGACATACTGGTATATTCTAAGAAGTAGGAAGAACATTCCGAGCATTTGGTAGCAGTGTTGAGATTGCTAAGAGACCATCAGTTGTATCCTAAACTTAGAAAGTGTAGCTTCTTTTAGACTGAGGTACATTATTTATGGCATGTTTTCTCCAAGGATGACATAGCAATAGATCCAGAAAAGACAAGGGCTATCATGAAGTGGGCATCTTCTAATAATATGGATGAGGTGAGATCATTCATAGGATTGGAAGGTTACTATAGGAGGTTCATCGGGAACTTCTCATGCATTTCATATCTTATCACATCATTGTAGTGGAAAGGTAAGAAGTTCGAATGGACAAAACCATGTGAGGTTATTTTTTGGTAGCTTAAGTAGTTGTTGACACATGCACTAGTGATAAAGATTATGTATCTGGACAAGGAGTTTGTAGTGTGTACAGATGCTTGCAAGAGAGCACTTGGTGGGGTTCTCATGCAAGAAGGAAAGGTGGTGTGCTATGAATCATGGAAATTGAATGAGAATGAGTAGAACTACCCGACGCATGATCTTGAGCTCACAAAGATGATACATGCATTGAAGATGTGGAGGAACTGTTGGCTTTATGATTCAGGTGTTGTCCTTGATGGCAAACCCATTCAGGTGATAAATCAAGAAGGACGCAGGAAATATGTTCAGAAAGTGCGTCCCCGCAGGTATACCATACAGAACCCGCGTCCAGGAACGCAGGCCAGCCGTTCAGGAGGTGCGTCCGCCCAGTGCACACATTTCAAGGCAGAGAAAAGCACGTGGGGGTTTCTTGTGTGGTATCTAGCCGACGGTTTTGTGTTTCTATGGTGTCGGCTCGTGGTTTTGTTCCATGTTTTGGGGAGAAGCTTGCCTATATAAAGCAAAGGAGTTCATTTGGATTAGGATCATCTTGGTTGAACATCTTTTGGTGAGATCTAGTCCAGATCTATGAAGGCGAATCTTCTAATGGACTGTGATCTCTATGGCGCATGATCAGATCTGTGGATCTGAGTGTTTGGGTTGGTTCTGAAGTCCTCATATCTTTTATATCTGAAGGGACGCAGGTTCAGTGAAGGGAAAGTGCGCCGGGACGCAGTACAGTAAAGGCTCAGGTGCGTCTCTGAGGCAAAGGACGCGGCGCGACAGTGTTATTGGGTGCGTCTCTGAAGCAAAAGACGCGGCGCGATAGTGTTTCTGAGTGCGCCGGTCGCAGCAAGGCATAGAGGAACAGTGCGTCGGCACGCAGAACAGTGGAAGGTAGACTGCGTCCAGTCGCAGGTCACAGAAAGAAAATATGCGTCCCTGTCTTAAGATGATCTGTTAACTGTATATTTCTGTTCATAAGGTGTTCTGGGTTATTTCTGTAATTACTGATCTGATATCTGTAGTGGACTGTATCTGTTGTATACTTGTTGATCATTTGATTCTTCATGAAAAGAAGTAGGGGGTTGTAGCTCCCTTCCAGGAGAGACTGGAAAACGAGAGAGAGTTGTAGCTCTCTGCAGGTTGCAGCCTGCGTGCTGGTAAAGGACTGCACCAGTACAAAATCATTGTAAAAAGAATTTCTTGAAAGAAGATAGAGACATATTGCAGCAGGTGGTTTTCTCCCGCATTGGGTTTCCACCTTACATCTTGTGTTCTTTGGTGTGACTGTCTATTTTCTTTATTCATGCTCATTATTTTATGGTACTGATATGCAAGAATAATTCAAAAGATCAAATAAGGAAGATTTGGTAAATTACTTGATAATACTGATTCACCCCCCCTCTCAGTATTATTTCCAACAATTGGTATCAGAGCAGGTCCTTCAGAAAAGCTTGATCGCTTGAAGGTAGATCGTTCGTCATGAGCAACTACGAGAGAGAAGCATCAATCAGGCCACCCGTCTTCGATGGGACAAACTTCAATTATTGGAAGGTAAGAGTTACTGCATATCTTCAATCTCTTGGTACAGAAGTTTGGAACATTGTAGAATCAGGCTATGCCTTTCCTTCAGCTACTCCTACAGATCCAGCTGAGAAAAAGCAGTATGAAACAAATGCAAAAGCAGTCAGTACTCTATTAGGAAGTATATCTCAAACAGAGTTCATGAAGGTCATGCACTTCAAATCAGCAAAAGAGATATGGGACAAAATGATCACTAGCTATGAAGGAGATGAACAGGTAAAAGAAGCTAAACTTCAAACTCTCAGGATTCAATATGAGACTCTCAAGATGTATAATGATGAAAGTGTGGCTAATTATTTTCTTCGGGTAGATGAGATTGTTAATTGTATGAAAAATTTGGGTGAAGAAATAAAAGAGACTATAGTAGTTCAAAAGATTCTAAGATCTTTATCCCCCAAGTTTGAATCTAAAGTATCTGCAGTAGAAGAAAAGGAAAATCTCCGTGTTCTCACTATGTCTCAGCTGCATGGAATTCTAACTGCTTATGAAATGAGAAAGGGAGGTCCATCAGACAGAAGGGAAGCTGCTTTTAAAGCATCAGGCAAAGAAGATCACTATGAAGCAAGTCATGTTCCAGAAGAAGAGGAAGAAGAATCAAATTTTGTCAGAAATCTTCAAAGAGGTTCTGGAAGGTTCAGAGGTAAGCTACCTTTCAAATGTTTTGCTTGTGGAAGAGTAGGTCATTATGCTGCAAAATGCTCTTATAAGGATAAAGGAAAGGAACCAGTTAGATGGAACAAGAAACAAAGTGCAAATAAGAAAAGCTACTACACCCATGAAGATAGTGATGGCTTATCAAACAGTGATGAAGATGAACAAGGTAACAAATATAGATTGTTAATGGCATTTGAAGATGATGATTATGAGGATGCTGTAGATGTGGATAACCTTTATGATGAAATTACTAGACTCAAGAGATGTATAGAAGAAAAGAACATGATTATTAATACTCTACAATTTCAGATTGATGAAAAGGAAAAACATCTTGAAAAATTAGAAGGTGAAATTGTTGGTCTTAGAAAAGAAATTGAGAAAACAAAAACTATTAATCTCAAGTTTGTCAAAGGATCTGAAACGTTGAATGAGATTATCAGTGTGCAGCGGTCTCCTCTAAATAAGACAGGTCTGGGCTATAATGGAGAAACTTCTCAAGCATCCACTTCAAAAAGTTATCTTGATGCAGCAAGAAGAAATGAGCAAGAGCACAAGGAAGATCATCAGGTAAAGCAGGGAAAAACGTCAAACAGAAACTATCAGGGGAAATCCAGCTTAAGGGTGAACAAAAGCCACAACCAGCCACAGGTAAAATCTTCCCAATTTGGTTCAAGAATAGATGAAAATAGAAATTACAATCAGTTGGCTGGTAGATTCAATAATCGCAGAAACTTCTTCAATGGACAATGCTTTTCTTGCCATAACTTTGGTCACAAAGCAGCTCAATGTGTTGCGTATAAAACAATCATGACTAGGGAAGCTCAAAAGCAAAGAAGTATGACAGGGATTACAAAAGGGACCTACAACAATTTTTCAGCTCTTGAAAATGAAGTTGAGTGCTCTATTTGCAATAATTTTGGACATGAAGATTTTGAATGCAGAAGCAGGTTTCCGGAAAGAAAGGTACAAGAACAAAAAAGGGAACAAACCTCAGGCACCAAAACATGGAAAATAAAGGAACCTCAAACAGAAAGATGTGGGATAGCATTCTATGCAGAAGGACAAGAAAATCTAAGGTACATTGACAGTGGATGTTCAAAGCATATGACAGGTGATAAAGAAAAACTTGAATCTTATTCTAATTTAGAAAAGGGAAAGAAAGTCTCTTTTGGAAATGATACTCCTGCAACTATAAAAGGAAAAGGTATTGCTCCTTTAAAAGAAGATGTTAAGGCTGGAAATGTTTTGTTTGTTGATGGACTAAAGCATAATCTTCTAAGTGTAAGCCAGATGTGTGATCAAAGAACCGAGGTTATATTCAGATCAAATGGGTGTCTTGTTCGTGATCTTGATACAGGTAAAACAGTTCTCAAAGGTAAAAGAACTCCAAATAATCTATACATATTTGATGAAGGACAACAACAATGCTATCTAAGCAAGGATGAAGAGCACTGGTTATGGCATCGAAGGTTGGGACATCTAAGCTTCTCACAAATAAGGAAAGCTTGCAAATATCAGGCAGTTCGCGATCTTCCAGATATCAAAATTCCTGACAACACCATATGCAGATCATGTCAGTTTGGAAAACAAACCAGAACTAACTTTCCAGAGAAAGAAGGATCAGCCAGCATGCCTCTTGAGCTAGTACATACAGATGTATGTGGACCATTCAGAAAAAGAACACCTAGAGGAGAGGAATACTTGATATTATTTATTGACGATTTCTCCAGGTTTGTTTGGTTAGGTCTTATGAAGCACAAAGATGAAGCATTCGAAAAATTCAAAACCTTCAAAGCCTTGGCTGAAAATGAATCAGGTCACAAAATTAAGTGCCTCAGATCTGACAGAGGTGGGGAATTTACTTCAAATGAATTTTTCGATTTCTGTGATGAACATGGGATAAGGAGAGAATTTTCTACAGCTAGAACTCCTCAGCAAAATGGAGTAGTGGAAAGAATGAACAGAACAATCCAGCAAATGGCTCGTGCTATGCTTGATGAATCAGGAACTCCTGCAACCTTCTGGGGTGAAGCTGCACATGCGGCAGTTATTATTCTCAACAAGACAAATGTCCGAGTGAACAACACTCAAACTCCTCATGAGCTCTGGAGTGGTAAAACTCCTTCGGTAAAGCACTTCAAAATCTTTGGGAGCAAATGCTATATCAAGAATACTGAGGAGCAGCTTGGCAAACTTGATCCTAGAGCAGATGAAGGAATTCTTCTTGGCTACTCTCCACATAGCAAAGCATACAAATGCTACAATAAAAGACTTGGCAGAATTGTTGACAGCATTGATGTAGTGGTTGATGAGAAGGGATACATTCCTAGGCAAATACATCGTGAAGACATTGAAGAAGATGAAAGCTACCCTCAAAGACAGAATGATGAAGAAGAAGAACCGCAAGAACAATCTCAAGAAGGACCTCACGAAGAAGCAGAAGAAAGAACAAGAATAGAAGAAAAGACTCCATCCAGATATGTTCAAAAGAATCATCCAGAATCTCAGATCATGGGACAAAAAGAAGCAGGTATACAAACTAGAAGAACAGTTGCAGAAGCTTCAAGTTATTTGGCATTACTCTCCTCTACTGAACCACAAAATGTGAAAGAGGCATGCAAAGATGAATGTTGGGTGAAAGCAATGGATGAAGAACTTGAGCAAATCGAAAAGAACAACACTTGGGAGCTGGTTCCTAGACCAAAGGATAAGAATGTTATCGGAACAAAATGGGTTTTCAAAAATAAATTGAATGAAAATGGAGAAGTAATTAGAAACAAAGCCAGACTTGTTTGTAAAGGGTATGCACAGCAAGAAGGAATAGACTTTGAAGAAACTTTTGCTCCTGTTGCAAGACTTGAGGCCATCCGAATGTTTCTTGCTCTCTCAAGTTGTCAGAACTTCAAAGTATTTCAAATGGATGTGAAATCAGCCTTTCTGAATGGAGACTTGGATGAAGAAGTGTACATTGAACAGCCAGATGGTTTCATTCTTGGAAACGATCCAAATCTTGTATGCCGATTAAAAAAGGCTCTCTATGGTCTCAAACAAGCTCCAAGGGCTTGGTACTACCGGTTGGACAAATATCTTCATCAACAAGGTTTTTCAAAAGGTTCAGCAGATAGCAATCTTTATATAAAAGTTGAAAATGACAAATTACTAATACTTGTTGTGTATGTAGATGACATTATTTTTGGCAGTAATGAAGAAGCTATGAGTCAAAGCTTTGCCTCGGTCATGCAGAAAGAATTTGAGATGTCCTTGCTAGGAGAACTGACATACTTCCTTGGTTTGCAAATCCAACAAAAGAAAGGAGGAATCCTTTTATCTCAAACCAAGTATCTCAAGCAGATTTTGAAGAAATATGGCATGGAAGATGCAAAACCAGTATGTACACCCATGGTCACAGGATGTAGTCTCAGTGCAAATGACGAATCTGCAGCAGTACATCAACCAACCTACAGATCTATGATTGGAAGCCTACTATATTTGACAGGTACCCGACCAGACATCATGCATGCAGTTGGAATAGTTGGAAGGTTTCAGGCAAATCCAAAGGAGACTCATCTTCAAGCAGTGAAGAGAATCTTCAAATATCTTCAAGGGACTCAAAATTATGGCCTATGGTATCCTAGAGATACAGATCTCACTCTTCATGCTTATACAGATGCAGATTGGGCCGGAAGCGTGGATGACAGGAAAAGCACAAGTGGTGGTGCATTCTTTATGGGTCCCAGACTGGTATCTTGGTTCAGCAAGAAACAGAGTTCAATTGCCTTGTCTACAGCTGAAGCGGAATATGTTGCTGCTGCATCTTGTTGCACCCAACTCCTCTGGATGATGCAGAATTTGCAGGATTATCAAATCACTTGTACTCCTCCAATCCCTATCTTATGTGACAACACAAGTGCAATCAGCATCTCAAAGAATCCGGTTATGCATTCAAAAACCAAGCACATACCAATCAAGTACCATTTTCTCCGGGAACAAGTACTTGAACAGAAGGTCAAGTTGGAGTATGTTCCTTCTAAGGAACAAGTTGCTGATATTTTCACCAAACCATTGCCCAGGGACACTTTTGAATACCTCAGGAAAAAGCTGGGGGTTGTTGATGCATCATCTTACTGTTGATCATCTTCCTATTGGTGGTATAGGCTCAGGGGGAGCACATAATGCATTGTTGGCATTATGCAGAAGGAGATCTTGGAAATAGCTGCAATATGTCTCTATCTCCTTGATGATGGTTTTCTGGTTACAGATCTGGAGATGCATGAGCATAGGGGGAGCATACCCTTTGCCCTTGATGTCAAAGGGGGAGAATGAAGCTGAAGATTATGTGGTTGCCATCAAGTCCAAAGGGGGAGATTGTTGGCTTTATGATTCAGGTGTTGTCCTTGATGGCAAACCCATTCAGGTGATAAATCAAGAAGGACGCAGGAAATATGTTCAGAAAGTGCGTCCCCGCAGGTATACCATACAGAACCCGCGTCCAGGAACGCAGGCCAGCCGTTCAGGAGGTGCGTCCGCCCAATGCACACATTTCAAGGCAGAGAAAAGCACGTGGGGGTTTCTTGTGTGGTATCTAGCCGACGGTTTTGTGTTTCTATGGTGTCAGCTCGTGGTTTTGTTCCATGTTTTGGGGAGAAGCTTGCCTATATAAAGCAAAGGAGTTCATTTGGATTAGGATCATCTTGGTTGAACATCTTTTGGTGAGATCTAGTCCAGATCTATGAAGGCGAATCTTCTAATGGACTGTGATCTCTATGGCGCATGATCAGATCTGTGGATCTGAGTGTTTGGGTTGGTTCTGAAGTCCTCATATCTTTTATATCTGAAGGGACGCAGGTTCAGTGAAGGGAAAGTGCGCCGGGACGCAGTACAGTAAAGGCTCAGGTGCGTCTCTGAGGCAAAGGACGCGGCGCGACAGTGTTATTGGGTGCGTCTCTGAAGCAAAAGACGCGGCGCGATAGTGTTTCTGAGTGCGCCGGTCGCAGCAAGGCATAGAGGAACAGTGCGTCGGCACGCAGAACAGTGGAAGGTAGACTGCGTCCAGTCGCAGGTCACAGAAAGAAAATATGCGTCCCTGTCTTAAGATGATCTGTTAACTGTATATTTCTGTTCATAAGGTGTTCTGGGTTATTTCTGTAATTACTGATCTGATATCTGTAGTGGACTGTATCTGTTGTATACTTGTTGATCATTTGATTCTTCATGAAAAGAAGTAGGGGGTTGTAGCTCCCTTCCAGGAGAGACTGGAAAACGAGAGAGAGTTGTAGCTCTCTGCAGGTTGCAGCCTGCGTGCTGGTAAAGGACTGCACCAGTGCAAAATCATTGTAAAAAGAATTTCTTGAAAGAAGATAGAGACATATTGCAGCAGGTGGTTTTCTCCCGCATTGGGTTTCCACCTTACATCTTGTGTTCTTTGGTGTGACTGTCTATTTTCTTTATTCATGCTCATTATTTTATGGTACTGATATGCAAGAATAATTCAAAAGATCAAATAAGGAAGATTTGGTAAATTACTTGATTCACCCCCCCCCCCCCTCTCAGTATTATTTCCAACAGGAACTATCTTCTTGGCAGGAGCTTTACACTAATGAGTGATCACACTGGGTTGACATATTTGTTTGATTAGCCGAATGTGAATTCTAGGCTAGCTAAATGGTTGGCTACACTTAGTGAGTTTTACTTTGAGATCAGATACATCAAAAGGAGAATCGGGTTGCAGATGATCTTAGTAGGAAGGTAGAGGTAAATCATATAGTAGCTATGAGCTCTTATGGGACAGAGTTACAAGATAAGATCTTGTAGGCAGGACAACGGGGTGACAAATACATGGAGATTATGCATAGGTTAAAAAAAAGGATAGGTACAGGTATAGGTGATTGGGATGGAGAATATCATCTCATGACATATGGCTTGGTGAGGTTTAGAGATAGGATCTATGTGTTGAATTGCAATGAGCTCAAGAAGCTTATCTTGACGGAGTTTCATGCTAAGCCATACTCACGTCATCCAGGATATCAGAAGACATTGACGGTGGTGAAATATTTCTACTATTGGTCAAATTTGAAGAAGGAAGTGGCATATTTCGTGGCTAGATGTTTATATTGTCAACATGTCGAGGCAGAATGTAAGCATCCAGGT
Organism: Pinus tabuliformis; assembly: GCA_031772625.1. Taxonomy (NCBI): domain Eukaryota; kingdom Viridiplantae; phylum Streptophyta; class Pinopsida; order Pinales; family Pinaceae; genus Pinus; species Pinus tabuliformis. Next base: position 1,164,726,793 of record CM062817.1, on the reverse strand, counting down.
GGGTTACTATACCCAATAGCGATTCCAGAATGGAAATGGGAGACCATTTCCATGGACTTCATCACAGGTCTTTCGAGGATAGCGAGACAACATTATTCCATTATGGTCATGGTCGACATGTTGAACAAGGTAGCTCACTTCATTCCAGTAAAGACTACATACTCAATCAATGAGGTAGCATGGGTCTTTATCATAGAGATAGTGAGACTCTATGATGTTCCAAAGAATATTGTGTCGTAAAGCGATGCAAAGTTCACTTCCATTTTTTGGAAGGAGCTGTTTGCAGGCTTGGGTATAGATTTGGCCTTCAATACAACTTATCATCCATAGAAAGATGGACATACAAAGCGGGTTAATAAGATCTTGGAAGATATCTTGAGGGTGTACATGATGCACCAACAGAGGAAATGGTAGGAGTATATTCCATTATTTGAGTTCATATACAACAATGGCTATCAGGAGTCATTGAGGATGATTCCTTGAAAGGCATTATATGGGTGGAGTAATAACACTCCCATCAGCTCGAGTGGTTCAGTGAATAGGGTACTTATTAGATCGGATATGTTGGCAAACATGGAGTAATAAATGTAGGTTATAAAGAAGGATCTAAAGGCATCACAAGATAAAAAACGATTTATGTGGATCAACATAGAGTATTCAAGGAGTTTTAGGTTGGGGATCATGTGTATTTGTGCATAAAACCCAAGAAAATATCTTTGAGGATGGGTTCATGTGCCATGTTGGCACCACGGTATTATGGGCCTTTTGAGATCCTTGAGAGGATTGGACCAATGGCATATCAACTTGCACTGCCTCCAATAGTGAAATTCCATGATGTTTTCCATATTTCATTACTTAAGAAGTATATAAGGATGTTGATTACATTATTAATTGGTTTGTATTATAGGTGGAGAAAGAAGGAGAGTTCTAGCCAAAGCCGCAATGCATATTGCAGCGGAAGAATCTCATGCTTAGGAACAGAGACATGGAGCAAGTTAAAGTGCAATGGAAACAATTTGAGCTTGAAGAAGCTACATGGCAGATGGCGGATCAGATGCGGGCCTTGTATCCTTCATTGTTTGTCAGTTGAGGCAAGGCAGTTTTGGTTTGATGTTGGTATATGTTTGGCATATGTTTTGTTGATGTTTTGCTATATGTATGTATATGTATATGGATGTAAATACCATCGTGAGCTAAGCTATAAAGATATAATAAGTGGTATGGGTGTCATGTTATTATGGTTGTTATATTTTCATGTTCTCATGATGTTTTACTTTTGAGCAGGTCATTCATTGTAAATACTGCAACCAGCTAAGTTATAAAGCTCCATGGGTAGTATGTTTTCTTTTCACCAATGTTGTTACGGTCATGGTGTGGTTTAACACTGACATGGTGTTCCCAAGGGGAGAGTTTTTTAAATTCCCTGGTGGAAAATCCCATGTAATAAAAGTTAATAAAGGCAAAACGAGACCAAGGTTAAGGGACACTTATTCCAAGTTAAATGTTGGGAAAAGGTATCCTAGTGGGCATCACTGGATGTGTGTTATGGCTAAGGAAAATTGGCAAAGGCTAAGGCAAATTCATTAAAAGGAAGAAAAGGTTGTTGGGATGGGGTCCCCTGTGTTAATTTGGGGTTAAGATAACCTAAATTTTGGTATAATTTTGTAAATAATGTAAAGTCTCTGTGATTTTTGGATGTGGAGTGCGTAGATGAATATGAATCAAAGGGGTGTAATGCCTTGTTTTGCACAAGTTTTGAGTCAGTTTTTGGCTTTGTATGAAAGAAGTCTATAAATAGTGAGTCTTAGCAAAAGAAAGAAGCAACTAAGAAGAAGAGAAGAGGGTAAGATAGAAGAGTGAAAGGCTCAGCAAGGCTTAGAAGAAGAAGGGATCTGTAGTTGAGTGTGCAGAGGCCTAGGTAGAGTCCATAGCTGAGTCAGTGGACCCCTGCAGTTGTGTGCGCAAGGCAGTTTGAGTCTATAATCCTTGAATTGAAGATCAACAAAGATAATTTTCCAAAGAATTCCTGAGTATTTCTATTTATCTCTATTAATGTTATATGCTACTGATAAATGATATGTCTTATGAATTATTGATAAATTCTACACGATTATCTTGAATCTAGCTTGATAATGTACGAAATGAATGTTTAACAACTTCTGTGAAGAATCTGGTGATTTCTCTTATGTTTACTGATGACTTGAGTAGATTTGTGCGAACACCAATTTAGGATTGCTCTCTAATGCACGAAAATAGGTAAATCGACTGTTAGAGGTCTCCAAGGACTGATCTTGGATCTTCGCAAAGGACTAAAGGCCACTTTAATAGAGTTACAATATTGAGTCCTAGGAGTTTATCGATCTGCGTGAAGGCAGACCCAAGGCACTGGAAGACATCACATTAGTCTCTAGATGCAGAAACTTGGTTCTGGCATCCCCCCATACTGCTTCGGGTGAAACTGTAGCTTGCGCTACATGGGTTGTTCCCAATAGGGCGAGTAGCGTAGGGTTTTTTTTGGTTGGCGCAACTAACTCCAAACCTAGGTAAAGGTCCCCTAAGCCAACAAAGGCATTTTTGGTACATTTATTTATGGAAATAAAGAGATCAGGAGAAGAGGAAGGAAAAAGGTCATAGGTTGCATGTGAGGAGGAAATTGAAGGAAAATAATGGAAAATGAAGAAAATAGAGGCCTCATTCATCAAAAGGATTCTGAGGATCAGTTGGTAACCTTTTGTTAGTTCAAGTTTGGATCTCTCTCATTATTCTCTCTCTCTCACATAGTCTTGGTCACTTAGATTTTTCTTCGAGCACTCTAGCTTTGGATCAAGGAAGCAAAACTAAGCAGAAAGGAAAGGAAGGAAAAGAAATATCAATTAGCTTTTACAGGAATACTTGTAGGTGACCTTTTGCATCTGTGATTTAGCTAGCTTGGACATGCATGACTTTTCATGTTGGTGTATGTTTCTCTTGTAGTCAGTGGCATGGTTATACCACGTTATGATAGTGGATTTCAGCCTAACCTTTCCTTTTTCTGTATGCCATGGTATGTTGGGATGTTTATCTCGGTATTGAGCTTTGGTGTGCTGGATGGATTTTGGAATTCGGGGCAAAGGTCATCTCAAGTTTCATTCCCAAAGGCCTAGGAATCCCTTCACCAGTTTTGGTGGGATACACAGTAAATCCTAAGGGAGAAACCTTGGTTTAGGGCCTAGTGATCCGGGTTTGGATTGCGGTAAATCATGAGAGAGTGGTCTTGGTTTAGGGCCTAGTGATCTAGGATTGGATTGCAATAAAGCCTGACAGACAAGGAGACAGAAAAATCCTCAAGGATAGTGATGGATTTCAGATGGCATTCTAAGATCGGGTCGATTTTGATCGAAGCACTGGTTTTGGTTTGATCACGGTTTGATGAGGGTGGAGGTGTTTAACCTATGGATTCCCTTAGTTTTTCATGGATTGGTTTTTCTATGAGATCCCACATTCATGCTTGGAATATGGCACTAGGGTGACTCGCTGAAAGAGAGATTTGGTTTAGCCATGTCTATGGTCGAGTGGTACGTGGAAGTCTCAAACCTGGTTGGATTTTCCTATGATTAATAAAAGCCAAGTTCTCTTAATTCTTCACTGGTTTATATGTGGATTTAATGGCTCTCATATCTCTAATATTTATATGATTTTATGCTAGTTATAAGCATGGTTATATGACAAGTTAATGTCATGGTTATTTCATGTATTTACTCATAATTGCTAAACAGATGGATGAAATACCTAATTGATAATATAATAGTTCAATGGAGAAGGTGTTGATCCTTCTGAGTATGTTTCATAAGTTCTTTCAGTTATTTATGATTTTTCTTGTGTCCTGGACCTGTAGGTTGCATTGATGACAACTATTTAACAAAATGTCAATCCCAGATGGGGATGCTTAGGCTTAGTCTTGAGGTTGATTTTTGATTTGTTTACCTTTTCATCATGTCTTTGATGGATACTGAAGATTATAACAAGTTTTGGGAAGATACTGAGATTCTGGGCTAGAAAAGTGGCTTAAATCGCAGGGACACTGGCACAGGTTTGTTGAAAAGAGTCCAGGGACGTTGGCACATAGGTGTAGGTTTTAACCCCATATAGAAATTACCTGCATATGAATTTGAAAAACATAAAATAAACATTGGTGAGAGCGTAACACATAAAACAAATATACATTGAGATTTTCCCCTAGATCCCAAAACTAAGACTACCATTTTGATTTTTCATTATGTTCCTTTCAATGTTACAATACATATATACACATGTTGAAGCATCCATAAAACCAAATCCATTAACCCTAGATTAGAGAATAACCATAGTTCCCTTGACCAGATCTACAAAATACCATGGACCGAAAACCATCACACCCAAAACCATGTTTGAAATCCATGCACAAAACCATAGGTAGGTCTGCCCATCTAATATAGGGTCCACTAGTGATGGACAAGATATAACACAACCCAACAATAGGCTTGTGACAATGACTTTGGCTTCTGGTCCCTATTTTTCCTATAGCATGAGAGCGACTAGGGATTAAGAGGCTTAAATCATTAGTGGAACTCAGGGATAGGATGTCTTAGTGGCTGACATGTCTTTCAAGGGTGTCATTGTTGATGTAGAGGGGTTTGTTTAAGGTGTTTCATCGATTCCATTTCCTTAAGGTGAGTAAGGAAATTGAATCCCTTATCTGCCTCCCCCCTCTCATGTTTACCCCTGTTGGTCAGCTTCTTAGGTAGACCTGGGGGGAGGGGGTGTTCCATTATTTGAGTCTGGTAATTTTTGGAAGGGGTGGTTGTAGACCCCAAGAAGATAAAGGAAATAACATAATCACATGTCCCTCAAAATGTAGCATAAATAAAATCCTTTATGATATTGGTAGGATGTTATAGAAGGTTTATTAAAGTTTTTTCAAGGATTGAAAAGCCAGTCACTTTGTTGGAAAATAAAGTGGTAAATCTTAAATGGACATTTGAGTGTGTAGTGAATTTTGAATGACTATAGCATATTCTAACAAATTCCACCATATTAAATTTTGTAGATCTAGATAAGGTTTTCTTAATTTGTACAGATGCTTTGAAAGAAGGACTCCATGGAGTTCTCATGTATGAAGGACATGTGATCAATGACAAATCTAAGAAGTTGAATGAGCATTAGAATAATTATATAACATTTGATTTAGAGCTTGTAACTAATGAACAATATTTAAAAGTGTCGAGACACTACTTACTTGAGAGGATATTATACTTATTAACAAATCATAGTGGCTTGAAGTACCTGTTTGATCAACCTTGAGTAAATTCTAGAAAATATAGGTGGATGGAACCTGTTAGTGTGTTCAATTTTGAGATTAAGCATGATAAGGGAAAGGAACACTAAGTAGCAGTTGTGCTCATCAAGAGCATGGAAATATACATATGGAAATGATCAATGTCTCTAAGTCAAACATAAAAGAAAGAATCAAACGAGCATTGAAAGGTGATGAGCACTTCTAATATGTGACTAAACACTTGAAGCAAGAACCCAAGGGGGGAATAGGAGAAGTGCACCGATTAATGGAAGATGGTGTATTACTCTATAGGGACAAGTTTCATATACCAAATGTGATAGACCTGAAAAACCTCATAATGGATTAACTCCATAAAATAGCTTATTTTGGTAACCTAGGTGTTGAGCCTCATGATTGCTTCATTTTGACACTCTCCCTTACCTATTTTTCCTTTCCTTAACCACCATCATCAACTCAATAGGCATAAAACTATAAGGTTTTTGACATGGTAAGGTATTTAATTGTATTATCTTTCACATTTAATAATGTTCCTTATTATTGAGTTAATATTTGTATTAGCTTCCAAATTCACTTGATTCTATAGCTAATTTACGTTTATGTAGCTCATTCCATGGTTTACCAGGATCAAAGTTGCCAGCTAAGAGAAGAAAGATATGGACAAGTAGAGATTGATCCCTTTAATGATTTCCTCCTATTCATCTGAATCAGATCATCAAAGGATTGTTTGATTGTGTGGTCAAAGGGAAAAGTCAACTTGTTGTTGAACAGGCGAGCGAGAATCCGAAATTCCTATGCTTCACGATTTTCTTTGCCAAATAGAAAATTGTGAGAAATGATATCGTGATATTTGTTAGAAGCTTGATTTAGAACTTTGTTAGCTAAGGTAGGTGTAAAATCCTCGAACAGTTATTGACATGGGATTTTATAAATACCATGCAGCAAACATGAACAAAAGGTTAATTTTTATGTATGCGACAGTATTGTTCTAACACTTTGTTTTTACTCTGTTAATGAAGAAAGTCCTTTGAATTTTTTATGCGTAGCTGACTATTCAGTTGAAGTTCTATGACGGCCTATTTGTGGATGGCCCCTGCAAATAGTGAAGGTTTTTCATTTTTCATAACTTTTCTTTATCGTTTATTGCAATTATTCATACATTTTAGAATCGTTTTGTAGTCTTTATTTCAATCAGATAGTGATAGAAATATTTCATTAATGAAACCTTTTTTAAAGTTGATTTAGAATGATGCTAATGATAGTGTAATCGCTTTTCATAGATTTCCTTATGATTTCAGAGTGTTTCATTTCAGAGCTTGATAGATTTCCTGATAGTTTCATTTTATATTTCATTTCAAAGTATGTGTGATTTCTTTATGGTTTTTATTTCAAAGCATGAGTGATTGATAATAAGTAAATGTGTGGCTTTCATTTCGAATAGAAGTTAATTTCATTTTGGTTTTTATGAAAAGGATTGTTAGACTGTTAGATGAGCAATTCTTCTTTTAGAGATTAAATTTTTGTTGCAATAGATCAGTTATGTTTTCTTAATAAGATAGTGTGAGTTTGCTTAAAGTTTCATTTTGCAAGTGCGAAGAGAATTTTTAATTTCATTAGAAATGAGTAGGAATATTTAATGTGTTAAATCCATTTTATTTGAAGAGTAAGATAGGAATAAATTACATCCTTAGAAAAAAATTTCAATAACTCAATCATGCACATTAATAATCTGATTTAATAAAAATGACTTCTAACATATATATTTCACTTGCACTTCACAAGCTTACCAACTCCGGTTAATAATTCATGTAACAATTTAAGACAATTAAATTGAAAAACATTTTGGCACCATTTCCTGGGAAGTGTAAATAGAAGTCTTAGTCTTTTTCATTTTGATAAAAAGAAAAAAGAAAGAAAACAACATACACCTAAAACAAAAACATGATATCCACAGGGAAAGAGATTCTGGGGTAGATTTGTAGGTAGAGGTAAGAGTCTAATTCCAACAACATCACTCACCCCATCACGACCTTGTAGTGACACACCACCCAGACAAACTCGAATTCCATCCATAGCAGGAAAACAAAAACTCCCTGAGATATTAAGATCTGAAATCCAACCTAGAGATTCACCAACTTCATCAATAGAAGCCATAATAGAAGAACAAGATCCCATCCCCAACAAAAGGAGTAATTTTCCTATCTTCAATTGGATAACAACTTCTAGCTTAAGAGTTGGAAGTTCCTAATGAAGAAGAGGAAGAAGAAACCTATTTTAACAAACCATTGACAAAGGAACTAGAGGAAGCTGAAAACCTAATCTTGGAACCAGAACCCTATATTATTTCTAAAGAATCTACAATTGTTGGAGAAGGATGAGAGATAAATAATTTTAATGGTGAACAACCTATGATTGGAGGAGGATGAGGAGGAAATAGGGGAGGTGTAAGAGGTGGAGGAAGAGGAAGAGGGGGAGGAGAAGATATAAATCCAGAATCCTTTGGATTTCCTATCCTCGATGAAGGTACAACTGTGACAATGAAAAATATCTCACCCTCTGCCCTTCCAAAGTTTCACAGACTAAGGAGTGAATATCCTGAAATATTTCTCTTTGAATTTGAAGTCTTGTGTAGATCATATGATTATCTGCATGATGCTCAAAAGTTGAAATTATTCCCTCCAACCCTTCAAGATGTGGCATTAAAATGGTTTATGATTTTAGGAATAAACTCCATAATAACATGGGAACAAATGAAAACTACATTCTTAGATAAATATAACGACTACTGTATGCCCCATAATATTAAGGATGAAGTATTTAAAATGGTATAGAAAGAAGATAAAAATCTTGAAGACTTCATTGAAAGATTTCCTTATAATGTTAGAAGGGCAAAAAAGAATAATCTAGATAAGGAAACTTTGAAAACTCTCTTATTCAAATCCACTAGAGATGAGTCGATTGATCTTCTAAATATAATGGGTCAGGGATACATTTATCAGTTGTAACTTGGCAAAATTTGTGAGCTATGCATACACATTTCAAGAGGCAAAGAAAGAACCAGCAAAAATCCAAGAGATCATCTTTTAACAAGGATTAATAAATCTGTAGCCGGGACAGTAAGTAAAGTAGAATTAGGTAATTTTCTTGATCATTTTAAAACAGATATTTTAGGGAGTCTTAATGAACAAATTGACACCCTTAAAATGCAAAACAAGCAAAAAGCTGAAAATGTTACATTGTCTACTCTTTTCCGTAAGTGGAGAAAGAAACATTCCTTGAGAGAATGCCCTCTTGATTTAAAGAGTATAGAAACTTGTGTTATATGTGCGAAAAATAATGATACAAAATAGTTTCCCTCAATACCAGGTCTTAAAGATGTCTATCAAAAAGGAGTACCAAATCAGGTAGACCCATTTTGTTTATTTCTAAATGCCCTTGGCAGAATCCATAACCAAATATAGCTTAAGGTTTTAACTCTCAACCATTTTCACAATCATCATAAAGTAATTGGACTACCCCAATTCCTTGGCAATCTTGGCCACAACCTTGTTCACAAGGATGGAAAAATCCATATGGAAAATACCCTCGATACCCTCAATATCCTCAATCTCTACAATTTTAACAATCATATCCTACATTTCCTCCACAATATTATCCTCAACCTATTCAACAAACTCAACCCCACAATTTGAATCCACAACTTTCATTACCATTTCCTCAAAGACCAAACCAATGGCATCCGCAACCACTTCCAAATATGAATAATAATAAAAATTCACAACCTGTTTACAATATGGAAGGACAAAATTTCCTAACTTACACGATGACTCCACTAGATCTAGACAATGTTCAACTTAGATCTGGTAGAATATTAGAGAAAAAGTCCCTCTTAGTTCTGATTAAGGAAAGTGAAAAAGAAAATATCCCTAAAGAAGAGAAGTCTTTTAATGAAAAATAAAAAACTCAAAAACAAGTTACTCCAACACATTCAAATGAATCAACTCCTATTATGGAACAATCTTCAGTATCTGTTTCAAAACCACTTTTTCCCGAGAGATTAAAAATTGATGAAGGGGTAGAAAAACATATTTTGTTGCTTGATTATGAAATGTTAGATGAACTCAAGAATTTTTGCATGAAAATTCCTCTGCTACAAGCCATTAAGGAAATTCCAATTTTTGCAAAGACAATTAGGGAATTGAGCATAAACATACTAGGAAGAAAAAGAAAAGAAGTCAAAAGAATCCAACTAGTTGGAGAAATTGCAGATATCATGATGGGTAAGACAACAATTCAGAAATTTCTTGATCCAGGAATTCCCATTGTGAAAACACACATCAATGGTGTAGAGATCCCAAATACTTTGATTGATCTAGGAGCAACTATAAACATCATTAGTAAACAAACTATGAACCAATTAAAACTTTCTAATCTTCAATATACACCTACACTGTTACAATTGGCAGATAGATATGTAATCAAACCTGATGGTGTATTAGAAGATATATATGTATCCTTATATTCTTGGGAATACCCTATCAATTTTATGATTTTAACACCCAAGAATAACTTACGAGGACATCCATTGATTCTAGGAAGACCATGGCTAGCTACAACCGATGCTTTTATAAGTTGTAGATTTGGTGATATGTTTATTTTTTATGGGAGCTCAACAAAGAAATTCACACTGTATCCACCTACAAAGACAATAATAGAAGTTAAAAATGAAGAATGGATAGATGATGATATTGATATAAGACCAATATTTAGTACTTCACAAATAGATGAAGAAGATCAAATTTTGAATTGAATGGAAAATAATGAATGTTCATCATATTCCGAATCTAATCAAAGTTTTCAAGAATAGTGCAATGTTGAATATTTATCATCTCGTCCACTATCCTTGCATTCTATGGAAAATTTTGGCAATTCTACAATTCAAATCTTCCAAGGAAAAACTTTGAATATCAATAATAAATTGGAAGAAATTCAAAAGAAATAATTAATAAAGGTGTTACAATAACATTCCTTTGCCTATGCATGGGAATAAACTGACATGAAGGGAATTGATCCTAATACTTGTATACATCATATCTACATTGAAGAAAATTCCAAACCAATTCAAAAACCCCAAAGAATAATGAATCCAAATCTAAGGGAAATTGTTAAGGAGGAACTACAAAAAATGTTGAATGTTAATTTTATCTATCCAATATCAGACAGTCAATGGGTTTCACCCTTAGTAATTGCTCCTAAAAACAATGGAAAATGGGGAGTATGTATTGACTATAGGGAATTGAATAAACAACTTTAAAATATCACTTTCCACTTCCTTTCATAGATCAGTTTTTAGATACATTGGCAAGAAAGAAATATTTTTCATTCACAGATGGTTTTAGTAGGTATAATCAAATCCAAGTTGCTCCAGAAGACCAAGATAAAACTACCTTTACCTGCCCATAGGGAACTTATGCCTATCGAGTACTTCCTTTTGGATTATGTAAGGCACCTACAAAATTCCAAAGAGTAGTATTAGGCATTTTTTCTGATCTAATTCATGATTGTGTGGAAGTGTATATGGACGATTTTACAATTTATGGAAATTATTTTGAAGAGGTTCTTAAAAATTTGGAAGAAGTTCTCGTTAGATGTAACGAGGCAAATCTCTCATTAAGCCATGAAAAATGTTTTATGATGTTTACTCAAGGAATTGTTTTAGGATACCCTCTTTCAAGAAATTGAATTAGAGTGGACACATCTTAAGTAGAAGTTATTTCTAAATTATTAATTCCAACTTGTCAATGAGATGTTAGAAGTATTCTTGGTTTCAATGGTTGCTATAGAATATTCATAGAAAATTTTACAAAAATTGCATCTCCACTTTTCAAACTGCTCACAAAACACTGTGGATTCAATTGGAAATTTGATTGCCAAAAGGCCTTTGAAACATTAAAATAAAAAATCCCTTAAGCACCCATTCTTAGAGGACCAAACTGGAAACTACCTTTTCACATTTCAATTAATTCATTAGACAAAACTTTAGGAGATGTACTCGTACAAAAGGAGTTTGACTCATGCTATTTATTACACCAGTAAAAATTTGACTCCTCCATAGTTAAATTATATTGTAACAGAAAAAGGGCTTTTAGTTATTGTCCATGCCATCAATAAATTTAGACATTACATTATTCGTTACAAAACTTTTGTACATACAAATCATTCTACAATCAAGTACTTAATGAATAAACCTATCATTAATGGCAGAATTACCAAATGGTTGTTGTTGTTGTAGGAGTTTAACATCACTATTTTGGATCGACCTAGGAAACAAAATACTATTGCTCACTTTTTGTCTAGAATTCAAAACGCTAATAATGATCTACATATAGAAGAAAATTTCCCTGATGAATATCTTTTTGTAGTATCTACTAAATCACCTTAGTTTGCAGTTATTGCTAATTATTTGGCTGCATGGAAGTTACCATGATATTTATCTCCTCGAGAAAAAAGGAAGGTAATTCAAATTAGTGCATCTTATTCATGGATAAATGAATAATTATATAAAACAAGGCCAGATTTGATCATTGAAAGGTGTGTTAGAGAAGATGAAGTACCAGAGATATTGAAAGCTTGTCATGATGAGCCATGTGGAGGAAACTTTGATGACAAATGAGCTGCCTAAAATGTCCTCTTAGGATATTATTAGCCTTCCCTTTTTAAGGATGCCAAGGAGTATGTCAAGAGATGTGATAGTTGTCAAAGGATGGGGAAACCTATTCCTTCTGATGAAATGCCTCTACAACCTCAGGTACTTATTGAACCTTTTCAAAAATGGGCTCTGGATTTTTTCAGTCCAATCAATCGACCATCAAGATAGAAAGTTACATTCTCGTTTGCATTGATTATGTTACAAAATGGGTAGAATCTAAAACACTTCCTTTTTCTACTGAAAATGTTTGTAGTTTTGTTTCTTTTCCAGGATATATTTACTCATTTTGGTGTCCCAAGGGAAATTGTATTAGATCAACGTACTCAATTCACATCCAAGTTGGTACAGGAGAAAATGGAGGAGTACAAAATCAAACATTGGAAGTCCACTCCATACCATCCATAAGAAAATGGACAAGTGGAGTGCACCAATAAAGTAATTGAAGCAATTCTGACCAAAACTATGCATATGCATAGAAGAGACTGGGTAGAAAAGCTTCCAGAAGCTTTATGGGCATACCATACCACATGGAGAAACACTACAGGGAATACTCCCTATGAACTTGTTTATGGGAAGCAAGTCCTTTTTCCTATTGAGTTTCAAGTAAAAACTTTCAAGACAACAATTAAATTGGGTCTTGATCTTTCAGAGGCACAAAAACAAAGAATGGAGCAGCTAAATGAACTTGATGAGATAAGACAAGATGCAATCCAAAGAACCAATCTAGTTCAACAATAGAGATCTAGATGGCATGAAAAATATATCAAAGAAAGAAAGTTCTATCTAGGATATTGGGAATTACTTTTTTATTCAAAGTTCAAATATTTCGAAGGAAAATTTCAAACTCATTGGCTTGGGCCCTATGAGATTGAAACAATCTTTGATAATGGTTCAATTAGGATCAGAACTATTGATGAAGAAATTACCACCTTTCTTGTGAATCGTCATCGATCAAGAATCTATCATAAGCCATTGATAAAGGAGGATTTTATTAAATAGGTGCAAGGGAACACTGATTTCTAGTTGGTTAAGAAGGATTTTCTTTCTCCTCCAACTTAACTCATAAGCCTTTTTATTTTCTAATAATAATAATAATAATAATAAAATTATATATATATCTATATATATATATATATATATATATATATATATATATATATATATATATATATATATATATATAGATATATATATATATATATATATATATATATATATATATATATATATATATATATATAATAAAATTTGTATAAACATGAAAACCAACACTATTGGCATGTTTATATAGAAAATTTAGGGTGAAAACCAAGTAATTTTGGCATCCTAAATTTTCTTTCCCATTCCCATTTTCTTTTTATCCCTCTTTTTCTTTCTAGAATAAAATAGCTACATAATTGCTAAGAATCTACAGCTTTGACAAAATTATGTAGCTAGTGTTTGATAGGGACTACTAATTGGAGCAATTGAAGAAATGATCAAATCCATCCTTAGAAGCACCTGAAGGCAATACAAGAAAAAAGAGAAATCAAATGTTAGAATGATCAATTCAAAAGGTATGTAAATATTTAATTTAACAATAAGGGTCAAAACATTGGTGTATGAATTATATGGACAATATACCGTAGGTTCAAAAACCATCATTGTCGAAAGTGAGATGAAAATATCTTGTCATATCAAATAAAAAGTTGTAAATCACCCATTCATCCCTCATCATTACACAACACTCGTCTCAAATTCATTCAATGTTGAAATTTTCCAACCCACATCCATTCACACCCTAGCGGTCACTTCATGTTTTTCCCCTCACTCTCGTTTATACTCTCACCGAAGCCATTCTCTCAAAACCTTGACTCATATCTTGTCAAGAAGAAAATTTTGAGGTAAAACTTCTAAACCATGGGCATCATAGTAAGAACAGAACCAAATGGAAGAAAATTCATGGAAGGATATTCGCAGGTGAAGGAAATGTTGTAGAAAGCACAATGGCTAAAGTTTGTGGAAAATTTTGATGGTTGCAACAAGGAAGTAACCAAATCATTTGCCAGAGCTTTTGATAGCATAGAGGTTGACATTGGAGACATCAAGTTTGTAGTGAAAGAATCTATTATTGCTGAAGCTACCAGGTTATCAAGAGTCAGAGAGAAATGGTTTAAGGACAAGGTCATTAAAGGAGAAGAATGGAAGGCCTTCTTGAAAAACCCAGGTTTGGATATCACTATTTCTAAGAAAGGAATTCCCAGTACAATACTTAAGGGTAAATGGATAAATTTGTTGCTAGCAATTCATAAATTTGTCACCTATGACAGAAGATTTTGTTATATGTTCTTTTACCACATTCGTTTGATGACGCATTTTCTTAAAGAAAATGAAATCAATCTTCTTTATTTTCTGTTAAATAGCTTAAGGAAAATGTATGGGAATGTTCATAAAATGATCCAATTCATAGAAAACACGATATATCACCACAACCTTATAAAAACACTCATTGAATTTCATCTTGAAAGACTAGGAGATAATAGGGATAGCTTCCTAGTTAGAAATCATTTTAAGGAGGAGGATCAAGAGTCTCCTAGAAGAAGAAAATCAAAAATAGGAAGGAAGAGAATATATGGGAATCCTGTTAAAAACTTACCTCAACAAAAATGACAAGAATAATTAGAAGATGAGACTCCTATTGTAGAAATTTTAGGAATCATTAAAAGGAAATCCATCATAAAAAAGAAATCCAATGAAAAGAAAGAAAGTACATCCAAGAAAATAGAGGAAGCTAAAACATAGAAGAAAAGAGTTAAAACTAAAAACCCTCTTCCATCAAATGTAAGAAGAAGCATCAGGCTTAATCAAAAACCATCTCAACAATCTACAAATGTTGTTAATTTGGAGGAAGAAGAGAAAATGGAAGTTCCATCACCTACTGTCATCTCACCTGTTCATAGCCCAGGTCGAAGAACACCAGAAATAGATCCAGTACAGCAAGAAATCTATGACTACATTGAGTCTCTAGAGAGGAGAGCTGCAGAAAAAGCATCTTGTTCTATAGTCCATGAAAAAGAAATCCAGTCTAACAGTCCACAAGAACCTCCACTCATGAAAACTCTGAAACAAGAAGTCTTTGAGTTGGAGACACTAAATAGACATCTGAAGAAAGAACATGAGACATTAAAGATGCAGAATGAGATACAAAGGATGAAGAACGATTACATTCCTCTAAATATGGGCTTATGGTATGAAAAGAAAAATAAATTAAAGAAAAATAATGAATCTCTAAAAAATAAGGTCATGAGTCTAAAATGCAGGATTTTGATGAAGAAGCCCAAAATGACAGTTGCAAGAAAGAAGATAAAAAGGAAAAACTTGGATGTTCTAGCCCAAGTTTCTGAGAGAAACAGGTGATAGAGAAAGACTTCCAATTTTGAATTTTTGCATGAGGACATGCAATGGCCTCCATGTGGGGGGATATTGAGCCTCATGATTGCTTCACTTTGACACTCTTCCTTACCTATTGTTCCTTTCCTTGAGCATCATCATCAACTAAATAGGCATCAAACTACAAGGTTTTCTACATGGTAAGGTATTTAATTGTCTTATCTTTCATATTTAATAATGTTCCTTATTATTGAGTTAATATTTATATTAGCCATCGAATTCATGTGATTCTGTGGCTAATTTATGTTTCTGTGGCTAATTCTATGGTTTACCAGGATCGGAGCTGCCTTCTAAGATAAGAAAGATATGGACAGGTGGAGATTGATCCCTTTAATGATTTCCTCCTATTCATCCAAATCAAATCATCAAAGGATTGTTCGATTGCGTGATCAAATGGAAAAGTCAACTTGTTGCTGAGCAGGTGAGCGAGAATCTGAAATTCCTACGCTTCATGATTTTCTTTTACAAATATAAAATCGTGAGCAATGATATCATGATATTTGTTAGAAGCTTGATTTAGAAATCTTTTAGCTAAGGTAGGCATAAAAGCCTCGAATATTTATTAACACGGGATTTTAAAAATACCATTCAAAAAACATGAACAGAAGGTTAATTTTTATGTATGCGACAGTAATGTTCTAAAACTCTGTTTTTACTCTGTTAATGAAGAAATTCCTTTGAAGTTTGGATGCATAGCTAATTGTTTGATTGAAGTTCTATGACCACCTACTTTTGGAGGGCCCCTGAAAATAGTGAAGGTTTTGCATTTTTCATAACTTTTCTTTGTCGTTTATTACAATTATTCATACATTTTAGAATGATTTAGCAGTTTTGATTTCAATCAGATAGTGATAGAAATATTTCATTAATCATTCGCTTTTTTTAAGTTTATTTATAATGATGCTAATGATAGTGTAATTTCTTTTCATAGATTTCCTTATTATTTTAGAGTGTTTCATTTCAAAGCTTGATAGATTTCCTTATAGTTTCATTTTACAATATTTCAATTGAAAGTATGCGTTATTTTTTTATGGTTTTTATTTTAAAGCATGAGTGATTGATAATAACTAAATGTGTGGTTTTCATTTTTAATAGAAGTTAATTTCATTTTGGTTTTTATGTAAAGGATTTTTAGAATGTTAGATGAACAAATATGCTTTTAGATATTAAATTTGTGTTTCAATAGAACAGTTAAGTTTTCTTAATAAGATAGTGTGAGTTTGATTTAAGTTTCATTTTGAAAGTGTGAAGAGAATTTTTTATTACATTAGAAAGGAGTAGGAATATTTAATGTGTTAAATCCATTTTCTTTGAAGAGTAAGATAGGAATAAATTACATCCTTAGAAATAAATTTCAATAACTCAATCATGCACATTAATAATCTGATTTAATGAAAAGGACTTCTAGCATATATAGTGCACTTGCACTTCACAAGGTAACCAACTCTGGTCACTAATTCATGTGACAATCTAAGAGGATTAAATTGACAAACACTAGGATACCAAAAAATCATGAAACTACCACAAACTTTATTATTGTCCAAGGGTGAAAAGGGAAATAGTTGAATATATTTTTTAATGTTGAGAATGTTAGTAAGTTAAGGTGGAACATTGATCATGCAACCTAGTTTTTTTAGCCAATACTAATCCCAAAATGGAAGTGGAGAAAACATATATATGGACTTCATCACTAGTCTACCAAAGGACCCAAAAGCAGAATGATGTAGTCGTGGTGGTAGGGAATGAGCTAAGAAAGAAAACTCATAATTTATTTATGTAAGTTCTATCCATGAAACAATTAATATTTCCCATATTTTCATGGAAGAGACTTTTAGGTTACATGGCATGCCCAAGAAGATCATATCTGATTGGGATGCCAAATTTTACTTCAAGGTTTTGGAAGTATTTATTTGTGGGTTTTGGAACCCAGTCGTCATTTAGTACATGTTAACATCCTCATAGAAATGGAAAAATGAAAAGCGTAAACTGAGTGTCGAAGGATAGGTTAAAGATGTATGTTATGCATCAACCCAAGAAGTGAGAAAAATATTTATCGCTAGTGGATTTTTCCTACAATGAATGGCTATCAAGAATCACTAAATATGAGTCCCTTTGAATTTTTTTATGGTAGAAATTGCAATATTCCAATCAATTGGGATAATTGCATGAATGAGATCACATCTGGCTAGATTTTTTAAAAGAAATGGGATAGGAAGTGACATATATTAGTCAAAAGTTAAAAAGTGGATCAAGATTAACAAAAGAGCTATCTAGTACCAAGAAAAACTCAAAAGAAGTTTCGATTAGGATAATGTGTGTATGTTCGGATCAAGTGAAAGAGAAGTCCCTTGAAAGTGGGATCATGTGCCAAGCTATCACCACATTATTGTGGACCCTTTGAGATCCTGGAGAGAGTGTAGCTTATAACATACCAGCTTTCCCTACCTCCTACCATAAAAGCACATGATGTATTCAATTTATCCTTTCTTATGAAATATATACATGGTAATAATCATATTACTGATTGGCCTATGATATAGGTGGAACCTGAAGGAGAATTCTAACTAGAACCCCAATGCACACTTAATCAGAAGGAGACCATGTTCTGAAATCGGGCCATCATGTACGTCAAGGTGAAAACATGGAAACATGGAAACATGGGAAGTGGAAGATGTCATGAAAATGGCATATCCATTTTTTTTCTAAATAGAAATAGTTTGATGAATAGTACAACATCAAGGAATATGCACCTTTATGGGAGAGGCGATTATAAATCTATTCTTAATTTCCTAGATTTTGTAAAATCTTATTAGCATTAATAATGCTAGATGACCAATATGGACATTGTGCTAGACTCTATTTGATGTAATTTTTATGTTATTTCATATATATTATTTAAAACTGAGAGGGAATCCAACATGAATCACGATGCTTGGGAGGGAATATTAACTAAGGGGAAATATGTAAGAGAGTTGGGGAAGATCCCTATCTACCTAATTAAAGTGACGATAATCGTAATGTGACTATAGAATTACCCAAACTTCTAATAGTACGAGGGATTGTAGGAGATGGTACTATACTACCCTGGAGCATGGCCTATGTATCATTATAGAAGCTTTTGTTGACCCTACATTCTGAGGAGGACCCCAAACTCTCATGTTGGGACAGTGTGTGTGGAGCTAAGTAGAATAGAGTATAAGTGACATCCCCTTTGGAAAAATTTACCACTGTTATAAACATTATAAATATTTCATATATTTTGGTTATAAATTAAGAAGGCCTGAGAATTAAGACACAAATTACAGAGTTTGACAAAGGATGTTTCTTGAGATTTCAAGGAAGCTTGACTAGTTTTATGAATGTCATAAATGGCTAACATATATGCTTTAAATTGGGTTGCACATATCAATTAATGGATATATACAAGAGGACATAAGAACCATGCCTTCCTTGGATAATTTACAAGGAACTAAGGAAAAAATTAATGAGGATTGGTTCTATTGGCACTTGGGACATCCTTAAAGTAAAAAAATTAAGAAGTGGAAGGGAGAGATGACACAAAAATATCCCCAAGACCATGTGAAGATAGAACCACCATGACTGAGCTTGAAGGGGTGGTAAAAGATGTCTGACCTCACAGCCTCAATGGTTGCAACATGCATGGGGAAGGAGAAGAACATTCTTGAAGGGAATCTTCCTTCTCATGCATTGAGGAAAAAATATTCAGGGGGGCGACAGAGGGAATGCAAGAGAGGAATGTCGAAGGATAATATGAAGAAAACTCAAAGGAATCGAAATGTAGAAGGAATAGTTAGACTATTGAAGAATGAAATCAATAATGTAGGAAGGAAAAAAAAGAGAAAGCTTTATGTTACTATCAGAATGCAAGGAGAAGAGAAAACATTTGGTTGAGTTGTTAGAGGAAATAACAATATCTCTCAGGTGAGAGTTGTAGTCTCTAGATTGCATGTAAGGCTAGAGGGTGGAGATGATTTTCTCTAGATTGCCTTTCCAAAATGGGTGGAGGCTTATTCCTTGGATTCCTAGTAAGGATAGTTTTTTAGCCATGTCTAATTTTTTTCTCAGTATTGCATTGGGTTCTTGATTCCCAAAATTGGGTGGAGCCACTTTTTTAAAATAATTGAATGGGGATGTGTTACATTTGGTGGAGCATTGGGAGGAGATAATAATATCTCTCAGGCGAGGGTAGAAATCTCTATAATCCTTGTAAGACTTAAGAGTGGAGATGGTTTTCTCTAGATTCCCTTACCAATATTGGTGGAGGCATGTTCCTTGGATTCCTGGTAAGGAGATTTCTTTAGCCACCTATATTTTTTTCTTGGTTTTCTTATAGTGAGATTTCGACTCCCTTGTTGATTTACAGGTGGAGGTATAACCTCCATATTCCCTTATTGATTTGAGGCTGGAGGAATGGCCTCTAGATTCCCCTGCTAATATGATGGTGGAGGTATAGCCTCTATAATCCCTTGTTGATTCGAGGGTGGAGGTATATCCTCTCAATTACCTTGTTGATTTGAGTGTGGAGGTCTAACCTTTTAATTCCCTTATCGATTTGAGGGTGGAGGTATAGCCTTTGGATTCCCTTTTTGATTTGAGGATGGAGGTAAAATCTCTGGATTCCCTTGCTAATTTGAGGGTGGAAGTGGTGGAACTGTATATTCCATTGTTGAGTTGTGGGTGTAGATGGTGGACCTATCGATTTCATTTTTTAGTCTATGATGGTGGAGCTATAGTTCCTATCATGGTAGTTTAAGGGTGGAGGTGGTGGACCTCTAGATTCCTTGTGAGAAATTGACTACACTAAGTATCTAGTGTGTGGAGGTGGATGGTCCTCTAGACTCCTTATTTCAGTTGGTATAGTTGGTTTAATACCTTAAGCACTCATCCTCAAGCTCTAGAATCTGGCTTAGGGGTGATTACTGTAGCAAAGGCTTGGCTATATGTTTTTAAAGGTTGGTTAGATAGTTGAAGTGCCAATCTCAGTTATTGAAAACATTTAATCAGATAGGTATACTCAAGATTTGTACCTTGAATGTCAAGCATATGTAAAATGTGTGTTCTTAAGACTTTCTTTTGTATTGTTTCAATGTGTTGGCCTGATGCTTATGATATCTTATGGAATGTGATTTTCAACATGCTTGTGAAATATGATTCCCTATTTGGTATTGATTTAATGTTCTTGTTCTGCATGTGATCTAATATGGAATGTAATTTCCTACATGCTTAAGGAATGTTGGTTTTCCTGTAAGATTTCAAAGTAAATGGATGGATTCCTTTTTGCATTCCTGGGTATATTCTATGTTTATTATAATTCCAAGAGACATATACATATCTAGACTATTATGGGCCTAAAATATGTCCACTAATCTTAAGTATGAATGGAGGGATAATTCTTTTTTGTATTATTTATAATGAATGGATGGGATATTAAGCCTCCTTTTATTAATGTTAAGCTCAGGAAGAATGGTATCTATATGTTTATAAATCATCTTTGTGTGTGTGTGTGTGTGTATGTGTGTGTTTATGTATATATGTATATTTGTAAGTATGTATGTATATATATGTAAGATGGGTTGAAGCCTTCATAAGCTCAGGAGAGAGAGATGAAAGTATATGTGTTTGTGTGTGTGTGTGGATAGGACCAAATCCAATAAGATTAACATAGGAAACATATTGTGCATATGTATGGCACTGTAACAAAGCACAGGGATTTGAGGAATCCCCAAACATGCACATATGCATGTGCCGAGGGATGGAAGTTCATGACCCAGAGGAGAAAAGATCACTGAATCCTAAGCACGATGTGATCATATTCCATGTACAAACATTGAGAGCAGGGGTCAAGATTCATTTTTGGGGATTAAAGGAGTGGGCTCCCTACCAAACCATATGGCTAGGAGCCATGCCGAAGGGCGTAGGTGGGAGAGATCTGAGCCATAAATGTTGAAGAAACTTGTATGTTGTCCATGTGTCCTAGATATTTTACCTAAGAGAATTAAAGGGGATACCTAGGTAATCCTGTTGAGACTCATTCACCAAGATGACGTGGTGGGTTGGGGTCACTTGTTAAGAATTTAGCACATCAAGGTGAAGGACCCCCCAAATCACATATAATTTTAAAATACAATGTTACCCCATTATGGAGGACTAATGGGACATAAATCCAACATGGTAGGTGAAATGGCCTAAAAACCGTGTGGTGACCTAGAAGACATGACATTTGTCAGTTGAATTCAAGGCTTTTGTAAGGCCATCTGGTTTGAAAATGAGTGATATGTGGCATTCATAGAATGAAGCCATGTGGAGGGTGATGTCACCCTATCAGAAAGGGCCACTATCATCATCCCGTCACCTTATCACCAATGATATCTTATGGATTTGCGTATAAACCCATTAGGATTTCATCCCTGGGTGAGGTGGAAATGGTCGGGCACACCTGCATAGTTGTAAAGTTGGAGGAACCTTGACGAGGTAGTGGAACCAAGATCAAGTCAGATATGGCCCATTAAATGGCATGCATGTTTGGACACGAAGTCATGATTAGCTAGTGTATGGGGCTAATTTGAGTTGTTAGATCCTTCGAGCAACAACTTGATGCTAATTCCCATACTAGTCTCAGACCCGAATACATCTCCATCGTCTAATCTATGGCTTGCAACAGTTGATCAACAATGTGTGGCTAGAGGGATTGTGTTTCATATAGTGTAGGGGTATGAGTGATGGGCCCCACCTACACCAGCATAAGTATGTATGACCACACAACTGGTTAAGACTAAGTTGAGGTGGTGAATGACCAGGTGGCTACTCCATGTAACCCCGCTTTATTTTCCTAGAAGATGCAGCAGGGGACCACGTGGGATACCACTAGCATTTTATTCCCGAGTGACATGGAAATAGAGGGGTCCGTGCCCACATATCTTGTGTGCATTACACACACACACAGAGGATATGTAGACCTCATGCACCATGGAACAGGGATAATATGTGATATGATATGACCGGGTTGGAAGTTGGGGTCATGCTTCCAAGTAGTATGAGGTGGTGATGATGTGGAAATACACATGTGGACCACATGGGTGCAACACATCAAGTCATGATGACATGGAAGTATCTAATCGGCCAATATTTGAGTGACTATATCTTTTGATCTAAGGGCTAGATTGAGATGAATTTCACGTCATTGGAAAGGTCTCAACGATATGAACACAATGATGTTATCTTCTTTAAGTTTTGATAAAGTAAAAACGGTCAAAAAAATTTAGACTCCATTTCCATAATAGGACATAGGAGGTTGGGTCATTAGATTAATTGCCTCCTTCTACCCTTAGTGGGGGCTAGGGATAGTCAGGGGTATGTTATAGAGTGGTATCAAAGCTTAAAGGTTCAACACTTAGACTAGACAAGCTCTATCACTGAAGAAACGTAGAGAAAAGGTTTCAACACTAGACATTTGGGAGTAAGATGGTGCCTAGTTACTGAATCAATAGTGTAATAAGTCCAAGCATTGGACCTAGATTGGATTTTTGTACCCTGGTAGAGCTCTAGTTCTAAGTGCTAAAACTAAATGTGGATATGGTTGTGTGTTATTTATAGCTTTCACTATGTTTTGACATGATTGATTTTATTGAAAAATGAAATGATATTGTATGTGTTTACTATTAGGCATCTTGAATCTATGGACAACCTATTTCTCCCACCATGGATGTTATTGATTCTTTGGCGTTGGAAGAAATACTTACATGGTTTTCTGCATGATCGTTTAAGTGGTTTTTTTTTACAGACTTTGGATGGATGTGCATATGAATTCTCATAGGCTATGAGGATTTCGAAAATCCCTGTGCTGGTTCTATTGCATAACATGGTTGTTCGGTTGATTATACATGTGTGTGTGTGTGTGTTTGTGTGCACTCTAATTGGGATGTGAGAATCCCTTGGTCTAATTGGCTTATGGCAAAGGGCCTCGGTGGAGGTTGACTATTTTTGATGATTATTTTTGGTTATTATGCCTTTTTTCCTTATGAATGCTTGTCATTCATGGTTAATGCCTTCCTAGTTTAAGTATTTTTGTGTAGCATATGAAAATGGTTGGTTGAAACCTATAAAGGTTGCTATCCAAATATGAGATAGAACATCCATGTTCAATACTTGAATAGGATGAGTTCAAAGGAAAAGGTATTGTGAATACCTTGTAGATGAATGATTTGTAGCTATATTAGAGAGTGATGTGCTTGATGGTTATTGTCTTGTGCAAGTAGGTGTTGGGTGTAGAACTATGATTGAATGGTTTTTTATATATACATTAATTGTGAGATTGCTTAAATATACATGATGCATTTCATAAATGTGAAAAATTATAAGCCATAAAATATGAACACTTATGTCCTGTATTTTGAGACATGTGGCTAATGAATGAATTAAGATATGAGCATAGTTGCAGGATTCCAATCTTGGTATAACATGCAAGGGAATCAACTAATATGTGTTTTGGATTGATAATATTAATAATTGAATGAAAGTGGTATCTCTTAAAGAGATTGGTACAAGAAGAAGAGAGTGACTTGTAAGAGCTCTCAAGTACTTGCGACAACAAATTTTGATGTTGGAAGAGAAGGAAGAGGAGGGGGTTTTCCCTCAAGACCCTCTAATAAGTATTGAAGGACTCCTCCTATGAGAAACTAGATGGGAATTAAAAGTTTAAAATAACTACCATGAAATCTTTAAGAAGGATGGGACTATGCTTTTATTCACAAAGTATTGAAAACACTGAAACTCATGGGGATTGAGTGGTAGTGGTTGTTTAATATTTGATGTTTTCTATTCCTCAATTGATTTTATATTTGATTTTACATTTTTTACTAGTGCATGTGCATGGCCATTCTACCTTACTGGAGGTTTTTTATTGTTGCTATGATCTTTTATGATGTTTCCTTTATTTTCTTCTTGTTCTTATCTTTTATGTTTTTGTGGACCCTAGGAATTTGTTGGGGAAAAAAGGATGGAGCTCGAGGAGAACTGAGTGGAACCAAATAGGAAATTTAAGAACCATATGAAGCGAAATGCATGAATAAAGGTTAATTGAAGGTAGGAAGGAGAAATAGGACAACCATTTGAGCTAGTTAAGTCCATGGGAATAAATGAGTCGTGGCAAGATAATCGTGAAAGAAGAGCACAAAGAGAAGCTCTCTAAAATTCAAACTATATATATATATATATATATATATATATATATCTGTGTGTGTGTGTGTGTGTGTGTGGATATCTTATATTATGATGTAGTGAAGGAATAGTCGAGAGCCACCACAATAGTAGGATGAACAAGTTATCCTTAAAAACATGACACTATGAGTGGAAATAATTATGATTTCCATGTTTTTTTAACTACTCAGGTTACTTAATGGGTTCCATGCAACGTGGAACATTATTGGGCAAGTGGTAATGTAAGGAAAATGCCCAAAAATCCATTAGAATGGTGTTCCTGAGTGTGAACAACTTAAACTAGAAATACAAAGTTCAAGGAACGGTTGGGCACAGTGATAGCAATAATATCAGTTGATAATGCTAATGATAGAAAAAAGGAAAAGGTAAAATAAATGGAATTGTGGTAACAAACTTATTGGCCAAATTGGGAACTATTTTTCTCAATTTTGTGCATGTTTTGCACAGATAAAGGAAGTTCTCTTAACCATGAATTTATGGAAACTTGTAATTTTATTGTGTTCATGATCATGTTGGTAAATGAATAAATGTATATGATGTCATCATGATTGACTGCTTATTATATGGATCATTCTTATCAAATAATTATTTATCATACCTTTAGCATATGAATGCATGGCATGTTTGTGATTCCTAGTTATGCAGGGAATCAATTGGGAAAGAAATAGCCCTGGCCAATTTATGATTTTAATGTCATACGATTATAACTCTTATATTGTGTCCATGTTTTCATTATGAAACATGGAATGCTGAAGGAAATATATAAAGAATGAAAGAAGTATGACCTATAGAACATTAGGAGAGACAAGGGAAATTGAAGGGACCACAAACCTGGAATTTGGGTTGTGGATGCAGATTGTACAATAAGGAAAAGGAATGCTAGTGGAGAAAGTTATTTTGACTCATATTTTGTATCAAGTGGAGCTCAAACATATTTATGGATTACTTATTCTTTCAGGAATAGGTGGAGGTCAGCTCTTTGGACTCACATGGAGGCCATCAGGTGGAATGGCTAGTGTACTATGGATTCCTACATGACACAAGTAGAGTAATTGGGTTCTAGATTCCTGATGTGCAAATTGGTTGGAGAGTATTCGACCTCTCGATTCTTGTAGTTGGGGTTCATATGCAGGTGCTTTGGATTTCCTGACTTGATTATGCTTAGGTGGAGACAAAATGCACTCTCGATTCTTGGTGTTTAGGTGAAGGCAATATGGAATATAAATTCCCTTAGTTTGAAAATGGTGGAGGTGGGATACCTAGATTCCCTTGGTTTAAAAAGCGTGGATGTGAGACACCTCTAGATTCCCTTGATAGAATAATCAAAGAGAAAAGAGGGAATCATGGGAATTGCCTAGTCCAAGTCAATGGAGATGGATATAGGAACAACAAGTAGCACCTTAAAGATAACAGAATGTGCAATAGAAGAACCAAGAAAATTGTAAGGAGTCACAAAAAGTGGCTTATACCAAAAAAAAAAAAAAAACCCTTTTATTTTGTTGCTGAGAAAGTAAATTTCACATTATAAAATGTGATTGTAAATAAGCTACATTATCAAGTTCACATTGATTTATGTTGGGACTAAGCATGTAATTCATTGTGTTCAGGATTAGAAAATTGAGAACAATATCCAATGGGGATGGGTTTTTGATATACCTTTTGGGAAACTTTACCCTCTTATAAATAGTGTAAATATTTCATATATTTTGATTATAAATTAAAAAGGCCTAAGAATTGGGACACCAGTTCCATAGTTTGAGGAAGGATGTTTCTTGGGATTTGAAGGAAGTTTGACTTGTATCATGAAATCCATTAATGGCTGATAGATATGCTTTAAATTGGTCTGGTCATATCAAATAATGGAGTTGGACAATAGGATAGCAGAACCATGCTTTCCTTAGATAAATTTACAAGGCATCAAGGACAAAAATAACAAGGATGGGCTATTTTGGTAGCTGCGACATCCTAAAGTCAACAAAAAGAAGTGGAAGGGAGAGTTGACATAAGAGCATCCCCACGGCAATCTGAAGATAAAACCACCATGATAGAGATGGAAGGGGTGACAAAAATGTCTTCCCATGCAACCTAAATAGTTTCAACAAGCACGAGGAAAAAGAAGAACATTCATGAAAGGAATTTTCCTTCTCACATGTTGAGGAAAAACTATTTGGGGGCAAGAACAAGAAAAATCGAGAATGTAGGAAAGGAATACCAAAGGAGAATACTAAGAAAACTCTTAGGAAGAGAATTATAGAAGGAATAGCTCAGCATGGAAAATTTTATTGGCTAATATTCGCAAGTGGAATAATTTTCCATGATTTTTCCGAAAAAAATATTTGTCAATTTCCATTTCTTCTAAAAATGTTTTGCCCAAATTTTACAGTATAGAATTATTTTACCCCAAAAATTTCTAAATTATACGGACTCTACCTCTAAAATAATTATAAATTTGGATATTTTTATAAAGGTATCAAAAAGCATTTTATAGTTTTCATATTAGACACTAGTGAGATTCGCCAAGATTTATAAACTTTAAAATAACTTCCATCCCTAAAATTTTCTGTAAAGAGCTGAACTCTAGAGGATGAAAAGCTATAGCACAAGAAAGAGTAAGAGAAAAAACATTTGCACTACTATAAGAATGCAAGGTGCAAATCAAACATTCGGTTGAGCGATGGGAGGAGATACGAATATCTATTAGGTGAGCGTAGTTGTTTATGGATTCCCTACAAGACTTGAGGGTGGAGATGGTTTTCTTTGGATTCCTTTACTAGCATGGTTGCAGGCTTGTTCCTTAGATTCTTGGTAAGGAAATTTCTTTAGCTCCCTATACCTTTTTTCTCAGTTCTGGAGTTGGTTCTAGATTCCTAGAACTAGGTAGAAGCATAATGTAAGAATAATTGATTGAGGGTGTGTTACATCCGGTGCTGATTTTATAGGAGATAACAATATCTCTGAAGTGAGGGAAGTAGTCTCTATATTCCCTGTAAGAAGAGGGTGGATATGGTTTTCTCTAGATTCCCTTTCCAACATGGGTGGAAGTATATTCCTTTGATTCCTCATAAGGAGATTTATTTATCCTCCTATGCTTTTTTTGTTGCTTTTCTTACAATGAACTCTAGACTCCCCTGCCAATTTGATGGTGGAGGTATAACCTCTTGATTCCCTGGTTGATTTGAGGGTGGAGGTAAAACCTCTAGATTCCCTTACTGATTTGAGGGTGGAGTTATATCCTATGTGTTAGCACCTAAATTTTCCTTAGGCTAAAGGAAGGAAAAATTCAGGGTAACCACAAACCACGCTCAGTCTGGTAGTTGGCCCTACCAGAATAGGAGAGGGCTCTCTCCAGGTCACACGCAGGAAAATAAACAATAGGGTCTGAGATGACTCAAAAATGGATATTGATTTTAGGCTAGGTAAATAAATATGATGGAGATGTTTGAAGAATGACTGAGTTTTCTGTGATGTGTGGGGCCAAGGAACAACATGAGCAGAGAATTTAACACAAAGATGCAGGTTGTTTCGTGAGGCAAGACAGGCGGAAAGTCTAGCAATTAGAGTCGAGAAAATGTGAGGTGGAGAGATTTTTTGAGAGTGTGAAAAGGGCATAAATACATGAATCCTTTTAAACAGAATAAAACATAGAACGTGAAAACTATCCCAAGGCAAAGCAGTGCACTGAATTCTACCTTTTTTACTTAGAAAGCTTTCACTAGAAATGAATGTAAATGAAAATATGAAACATAAAGAAGATACATTTGCTAAACTCACGCCACAAGAATCTCATGAACCAAAGCTGCAATCTTTCATTAATTCTCTGTCAAAATGCACAGTGAGTGACTCGGTTTTTCTCCCACAATTCCCAGAAATGTCAACCAACCCTTTGCAAATGGTTTGCATACAATAAATAGACTATGCCATGAGGAAATAGAATGACCAAGAGTTGGGAAGTTTTTCAGATCATTACAAAGTGGAAGTGGAAAGCCAACCATTAGTTACAGGTGCAGCATTACAAAAATGACAAATGGCTTGGGTGACTGCTCGCCTTCCTTTGCCACTTGGATAGGAGCCCACCTTTTGTGAAAATACTTTTTAAACATTGCCTTAGTTGTCGAGAAAAATATAGTGTAAATGAGCGAGCCCACTTGGAGAAAGTCGCAAAGCGGGCGCGATTTTGGCCTTTTTCTCTATATGCGTCGTGCCCAAATATATATGCACTGCGCCACTTTGGAGGTGATTTTGAGGTTCCTGCTGGAGTCCAAATTGAGCCCAAGTGCACTTGTTGAAATGCTTCACCTGTCTACTTTCCAACCCAAGTGGAATTTCTGAATTTGGTGCTCATTTGCCCCTCCAAAACTCATTCTCCCAAGACTGCTTCCTGTGTGTCAAAATAGGGGTAGAGAGGTCATTTTTTGAGTGTTTTTGACCTCCTGGGGACTCAAATCATGCCCAAATTTCTTGTCCATGCAATAGAAGGCATGATTTTTCATGTTGAATCCAAAAATGCAAGCCATTTTTGATTTGGAGCTCCCAATCCTAAGTGTCGCGCCAGTGGTGTGGCGCACAGGGAGAAAAAACCTGTGTTGTGACCAAAAATTTTCCTTGTGACCAAAATTGCCCCGAATTTCTCAAAATTTGGGATGGAGCTTCCTTATCAAGTGTTATGCTGGGCCAAATAGGCTTTGGCCAATATCTAAAGTCGATCGGTCTCCCTTTGCCTCTTTTGCTTCTTGATTGCCTTCCTCAATTTCGCCTTCAAATTCCTGATTCGGGCCTTGCATACTTTGTTTTGTGCCATGTAGTGGAAAGCCATGTGTCTTAGCAATGCATGGTCTTTGTTGGCCTTGTCCAGCAGCCTCTCCAAGTGCATGTTAACTCTCTCGAGATTAGCCTCCCGATCCTCATTAATCTCTTGCTCCAATGACGTGAGCTCAACTCTTCTCCTTTGTGCAGCTTGGCGATGCTCACGAATGTTTTGTAGCTCCATGATCGCTTGCTGATCCTCCAGCTGTTTATTCCTCTGCTCCAAATATTTCATGTTCCATTTGGCTCTTTCAAAATCAAGGTACAAGGCTTGAATCTCTACTTGCTGCTCCTAGATGATCTCTTTGAGCTGTGCACTTGTCGGTTCTGTATCTGTATCATCATCATGAAGGAGAACGAATTTGGTCTCTCGTTCACCTCATGGCTCACCCGAAGGCCCCTCATCCTGCATTGGCTCCTTGCCTTTTTCCTGTTCCTGGGATGCTGATGGAGGAAGCGAGGCCCCTTCCACCCCGGGTGGAGATAACACTCGCTTTGCCGCTGCAAACAAACGTTTGGTGCCTTTCTAATATGTGATGAAAACCGGCACACTAGCATTCTCATGGTGCTCATACCGACAAGAAGGTTCACCCTCATGGTTAACCTCTGATAATACCTGTGAAGTGCTAAAGAGGTCACGGGAGATGAAATCATCCCAAGTAATGCCCTGCAATCCCAGCTGATGAACCACCAAAATCTTAATAAAAGCAAAGTGATAAACACTGTTAAGTTGCTGCTGAGGGGTCTTGTGCTGCATGAAGGTGTTCATCCTCTCTATGTTCCTGCAAATGAAGTATGGGATGTTCATCATCCGTACCCTGGTAAAGTGCATGAGCAACCTGATGTGATAGGCATATAGACGAGAGAACCTCCCCTCAAAGCTGAAGTACTTCATGATCAACTTCATTAGTGGAGCATATTCATCTTTTAAATATCGGAATGGAAAGACTCTTGTGAGCTGCCTCAAGCAACTGGCCTTAATGTAAGGCTCATAATGCTGCCAATCGACCTTCTGTTTCTTGTCCCATGGTTCTCCAACATTCGGTATTCCGGTTGCTAATGAGACAGTTTCGAGTGACAGTGTGAAGGTGACCCCGGCCAAGATAGAGTGATCTCCATGTAGGTGAAGAAAAAAAAGACGGGCCAACTCATGATGAACTCAAACATTAGCCACTCTTTGACAAAACTCAAAACATGATAGATGCTGGAAACATGACATAGCAAGAGGGCAGGCCTACAATTCAGTGAGGGTGGTTGGCTCATCCCTAACATGTTTGCCACTTTTGTGATGTCTCCAGGGAGCTTGTTCTTCTGAGGATGAATCACTTTGAGTTTCCATCTCATCCTCGGATGAATGCTCAGATGCCATGATTGCTATATGTGTACTGTGCTTGGACTGCCATTTGATGATGGTAGTGAAACTAGGTGCTGTTGTGATATCTGCCACCAAGGGGAACAATGCAAAAAGGGAGTGTTAGGAAGGGGAATAGGGGTTATGAGGGGAAATTTTGTTCAAGGAT
The DNA here is from genome assembly GCA_031772625.1 of Pinus tabuliformis. Taxonomy (NCBI): domain Eukaryota; kingdom Viridiplantae; phylum Streptophyta; class Pinopsida; order Pinales; family Pinaceae; genus Pinus; species Pinus tabuliformis. The sequence goes on along the minus strand of CM062817.1, from coordinate 1,164,695,784 downwards.
ATGTAGGAGGGTTTGGGGATTTTATAATGTAGGGTTTTGGGGTTTTATAGTTGACAAATATGTGGAGGGATAGGGAATAGGGGCTTAGTAATGTTTTAGGGTAGGGAAAATAGGGAAAAATGGGATAGGGGGGAAGGGAACAATGGAAAGGAGTGAAAAAATGAGAGATGAAAGAGGAGCCTTGGCATCAACACAACAAGTTTTCAACCCTAGAGCAATGGCTCTGATGCTTTCAAGAGGTAGGGTTTAGGTGTTTTTTATTGTGATTATACATAGCCATGAACCACCATATGTTCAAAAAATTGGATGAGCAAGCCAAGAGATAGACCCTACTTGGAAATTTGAAGTAATTCCAAAAGATTTGATGCAATTGGGAACAATTTTGGACCTCTGTGGGTGTGCGCCGTGCAGCAAACCCAGTGCACCGCGCTCGGTATATGTGTCGCGCCCGTTTTAATTTTACACTACGAGGTCGTGCTCTGTGCGTCGCGCTCCCTATGTGAGCCATGCCCCTCTGTGTGTGCGTCGTGCTCCTGAAAGTGACTCCAAACTCACTCCAAACGCGTGCTTTGCACTCTAAATTACTTTGCTATGTTTCTCTATGACCTTGGTGTGCACAATGATTTGGTTTCTGGTGGAAACTTGTATATAAAGACCTTGGAGTCATAGGTTTAATTTTTGCTTCTTCAAAACCCACTTTAATAATGTTTCATTTTGACACTTTTCACTGATTTAATGCAACACTGAATTTCACTTTTCCCTTTGAATTTTTAGCTAAAATGATGAAAAAAATTTGGCACTTTTGCAGGGGTCTCATGACATGGTGCTTGGCCAAGGAAACCATGACTGCACCTGAAGAAATCAACTACAGATTTTTGAAAATTATCACAAATGACACACTGTTTTACTTTTCTTCAAAACAGAGTTTTGAAGAATAGTCATAATCTGTCAACATGACGATGAAATTCTTTAAATCGTAACTTTGTAAGGGCCTCCCTCTAGCATGCATGGCTTTATTGGACATGTTTGAAGACCAATTTATCTGATCCCTAGACCTAATGACTGAAAATGTCTCTCGTCCATTAAAATATCGAACATTGACTGTCATGGACATTAGTGAACTTTGACAAAAGACTTAAGCCAACAGGTGCCAGACATGAGGGGAAATGACTGACAAGACCCTTCCGTAAGATTATGGCATGCCTCTAGCAAAATGCAGCTGAGTGAATGGAGCGAGACACTTAAGAATGAAATGCAGAAAGAGTTTTTATCTCTGACAGAGGACTGACAAGACCGACTCTAACACTATGGATTCCCTTGCTAATTTATGGGTGGAGGTAGTGCCTCTGTATTCCCTTTCTAACTTGACGGTAGAGTTATAACATGTGGATTATGTTTCTGATTTTAGGGTGGAGATGGTGAACCTCTGGATTACCTTGTTGACTTGAGGGTGGGGGTTGTGGACCTATAGATTTCATATTTCAGTCTGTGATGGTGGAGCAACAACTCTGATTGAGGTATATGAAGGGTGGAGGTCGTGGGCCTTTAGATTCCCTGTGAGAAACTGATTGCACTAAGTAGTTGGTGGGTGGAGGTTGTGGTCCTCTGGATTCCCTATGTGAAACTAACTGCACTAAGTGGTTGGTGGGTGGAATTGGATGGTCCTCTAGAGTCCATGCTTCATATAGCATAATTGGTTTAATAGCTTAAGAACTCATCCTCAAGATATGGAATCTAGCTTGGGGGTCGGTAATCCAAGGAAGGCTTTGTTGCAGTGTGTTTATGGTTGGGTGGAGAGTTGAAGTCCCAATCTTCATTCTTGAGCACATTTAATTAGATAAGTATACTCAAGATTTATACCCTAAATGTCAAGAATATCTTAAGTGTGTGGGCATAATGCTTTGTTTTGGTATTTCTTCAATGTGTTGACCCAATGCTTATGATATATTATGGAATGTGAATTTTAGCATGTTTGTGAAATATGATTCCCCGTTTTGGCATTGATTTAATGTTCTCATTATTCCTGTGAGCCAATATGGAATGTGATTTTCTTCATGCTTAAGGAATGTTGATTTTCCTATAAGATTTCTTATTAAATGAATGAATTCTTGTATGCATTCTTGAGCTGATTCTCTATATTATTAGTCCAAGAGACCTATTGATATCTAGACTACTATGGGCATAAAATTGGTCCTCTAAGCTTAGGTATGAATGGAGGAACAAATCTTCATTATATTATTTGTAATGAAAAGGTTTGGTTATTAAGCCTCGTTTTATTAATGTTAATCTCAAGAAGGATGGAGTCTATTTTTGTATAAATCAGTTCTTTCTCTCTCTCTCTCTCTCTCTCTCCCTCTCTCTCTCTCTTTGTGTGTGTGTGTGTTTATATATATATATATATAGATATATAGATAGGATGGGTCGAAGCATTCATAAGATAGCTAAAAGTATGTATATCTATATGTGTGTGTGTGTGTGTGTGTGTGTGTGTGTGTGTGTGTGTTTGCATCGAATGGGTTGAGGCAAGCCTTATCAAAGATCAGGAAGGATAGCATAATATATATGTATATAAGGTTGGATTGGGGAAATGCTCAAATAATATTAAATAATATGGCACATCACATATATGAATGGCGATGTAACCAAATAGACGGGGATGAGGAAGCCCCAGACATGCACATATGCATGTTCGAGGGGCTAGATGTTTAGGACCATGAGGAGAAAAAGAGATTCGAACGTAGGTGCCATGTCCAAACTTTGAGAGAAAGGGTCAAGATTCATTGCAATGGGTTAAAGGAGTGGGATCCATACTGAACCATATGAGTTGGAGCCATGACCAAGGGTATGGGCCGGAGAGATACAAGCCTTAGATGCTGAAGAAACTTATATGTTGTCCACATGTTCAAGAGGTTTTACCCAAGAGAATTTAATGGGATCCTAGGATAATCCCACCAATACGCATTCGTAGGAGGACCTAATGCGGTGGGGTTGTGTTGAAAATGCAACAAGATGATGGAGCTTAGTGAAAAGAAGTCACCTTCACTAAGTGGGCCCGCAGGCTATTTTTGGCACAAAGACTATTTTTAGACTACGTCTATTTTTAGACATATAGAACATGGTCTATGAGTTGCAGGATGCTATTTATGGATGATTGGTCATGTTGGTAAAAATAGATGGACCTCTATTTTTAGACATATGGACAAAGTCTATTTTTAGACTGCCAGTCAAAAAAATAGAACAGTCGAATATTATTAGCTCTTAATAATATTTGGACTATAAACATTATCTTATCCTCTTGCAGCACTTCAGTTCGAGCTACGGATGTGGCACATGCAACTGCGAGAAGGAAATACACTTTTCCTATGTGTTAGTTGAGCTATTGCATGATGGACTTTAGTTAGAACTCAAGTGATTGAGTTTGGTGGAGTTGATTGAGGAGTTGGAGTTGTGTTCAGTTTGACTTAGTTGAACTAGTTGTATTTAGTCTAACTACGAAATACACTAGTGATGAGTGATGTGAATTAATTATTAATTAATTCACTAATTATTAACTCATAAATCAACTAAAGAATACATCAGTTAACTCATTGCATGGACAGTTCAGTGGAGACAAGTGTTAGAGTTGGGTGAAAGGGTGAGACTACTATCAGTTGTGACTATAGCTCTGCATGAGATTTGCATAATCATTGATTGAGATTGCCAATGAGGATTGTGCAGTACAAGCCAAGGAAATTAAAACTTGGATCTGATCTATTCTCAACTTGGATTGCGTAGTAGAGGCAGGCAAATAGTGGAGGAGATTTGAACCGGTGACTTGTTCAGATCTGAGCTAGTTTGTGTGTAGCATGTGGAGATAGTACTGAGTACTTGTGAGGAGTATTGTACTATGTATTGTTACATGTTCTCTATCATTAAAATATATAGATAGTTGGGGGTTTTCAGCTGTATGCTTTCCCCATTACATACTGTGTTGATATGTGTGATTGATGTTTCAATGCACACATGCGATTGTTTTTTTATTCTGCAAATTGATGATCAATGGTAGAGGAGGTTATGTATTATGCATGAATTCTGCAAATAGTGTATAGTCAGGATAATCTCTGTGAATAAGTGTTATATTATTCAAATTTATACATGGTATCATAGCGAAGTTGATCATCAGATCTATTATTCAGAAAGTGATTACATTTTATTTCTTCAGGCAGAGTCTGTAATCGGGCCAGGTAGCCTCTGGATTCATCCTTCTTTTGGAAGGTGAGATATCCAGTAAATGTCCATACAGTCAATCTTTGTACGAGAAATACTTTGTTCTCACGAATTTTAGATCAGAAGCAGTTGAGTTTTGAGCTGGTGGAATTCGAATTTGCAGCAGTGTTTTCTTGGTGTCGAAGTTGAAATTTCTTTCAACAGATTGCGATTGGAGTATGCCCTTGAAGGAAGCTCGAATTATATTGCATGGAAAGACAGGATGGAGGTGATGTTAGATTAAAATGGGTTGAAGGAGTTCATAAATGCTTAGGTCCCAAAGCCTACTGATGCTACTCAAGTTGAGGCTTGGCGAAAGAAGACAGCAAAGTGTCGAAGGATTCTATTGGAGGGCATGAAGGATGACATTGTATCCAGCTTGCATGGAAAGGCTTCTCCATACTTGATGTGGAAAGCATTGACAGATTTATTCCAAAGCAAGAGCGACCAGAGGAAGTTTGCACTCAAGGGTAAACTTAGAAACATTAAGTGTGAGAAAGGAGACAGTATGCCCAAGTATCTCACAAAGTTCACCCAATACCGGGATGAGTTGGGAAGTGTCGGGGTGATTGTCGATGATGAGGACTTGGTGAGCTTGGCTCTCCTTGGTATTCCAAAGAGTCGGCATTCCTATCAGGACTCTGTCAATGATCAGGAGAAATTGCCAGGATGGAAGAGACTTTGCTCTGATCTTGTGCAAGAGGAGATCAGGCGGAATACCAGGGACGGATCTTCATCAAAGGCATATGATGAAGAAAATTGTGCTTTGGCTACCAAAGAAAAGAAGGGGAAGAACAAGAAAGATTTTCATTCTGGTGCGAAAGGCAAGAAGCAGGACATGTCCAAGGTGAATTGCTTTCACTGTCACCAGCACGGACATTATGCCATAAATTGCCCGCAGAAGAACAAAAATAAGCAAGCTGCTAAATCTGCAGTGGGAGAGGCCTTAGCCTCACAGTTTGAGCTAGGATTTTCGCTGATCGCATGCTTGGTATCAAGTGTGATGGGATCGATATGGTTCTTGGACAGTGGTGTGTATTTTCACATGACAGGAGATCAAGATTTGTTTTCTGATCTAGATGAGAAAGATCTTGGAGTGCACATCGAGATGGGTGATGATGGTAGATACAGTGTGACTGGTATCGGTACCATTTCCTTTAAGATGGAGTCTGGTAAACCCTTCGTATTGAAGGAAGTGATGCATGTTCCAGGATTGAAGAAGAATCTTATCTCTGTGGCGATGTTAGAAGACAAGGGATATGATGTTGTCTTCAGTGAGGGAAAGGCTTTCCTGCATAGTAAGACAACTGGAGAAACCCAAAAGATAGGGGTTCGAGTCAAGAACCTTTATCAATTGCATGTAGATGGCTATGCAACAATGGCATGCAAGGTAGAAGGATTGGTGAGCCGAGATGATGGCGAGCTATGGAACCAGAGATTGGGCCACCTTCACCATGGAGCCTTGAAGATACTGTAGCAGATTTCTACTGGGCTTCCTAAAGGCACTCTTGCACGGTTAGATTAGTGCAAGGGGTGTACTTTGGGAAAATTTGTGAAAGCCACCTTTCATGAGAAGGATAGTCGCGCCACAACGATCCTTGAGAGAATTCACACAGACGTGTGTGGACCTTTCTCAATAGCTTCGACAGCAAAGCACAAGTACTATGTGATCTTTGTTGATGATTTCTCTCAAAAGTGTTGGATCTTCTTCATGCAGACGAAGAGCGAGACATACTCAAAGTTCTGTGAGTTCAAAGCACTAGTCGAGAAGGAATTGGGGAAGAAGGTGAAGGGTCTTAGGAGCGACAATGGTGGTGAATTCATCTCTGGCGAGTTCAAGGATTTCTGCAACGCAGAAGGGATTCGAAGAGAGCTCATAGCTCGCCATAACCCACAACAAAACGGGGTTGTTGAGCAGAAGAACAGAACGATCGTGGGTGCTGCATGGGCGATGTTGCATGATCAAGGGCTACCCCTTCACTTCTGGGTGGAGGCATGCAATACTGCAGTATATGTGCAAAACTGTTGTCCTCGCAAGATACTTGGCATGAGTACACCCGAGGAGGCTTATTCTGGTAAGAGGCCTGATATTTTCCATTTGAGGATTTTTGGTTCTCCTGTTTACATGCATGTGATGAAGGATGCCAGGAAGAAGCTATATCTGACCACAAAGGTTGGGATATTTGTGGGGTACACTAATACGCCCCACAACTATCATGTGTATTTTCCAGACACTCGCAAGACTGTTGTGTGACGGGATATCAAATTTCAGGAGGAGAAAGCCATGAAGTGTTCGCTTGAGAGGGAGCCACACTTGCATGCAGATGAGGAGCTATTAGTTCCTAAGGATGAGCTTCAAGATCTAGATCAGCCAGAAGATGAAGTTAATGGAGTGGAAGAGACCACTCATGCAGCGCCAACCATCAAGGTGAAAGCGCACTACAGAAGCTGAGCGACTGGCTCAAGATGCAAAGAAGGTTGTAGGACCACCTACAGCACAGCGCAGATAAAGACAGTCACCTAATCGGTACACTGGATACATGGCTCTTGTGAGAAAATGTGTCGTGACTAAGCCATCCTCTTTCGAGGAAGCTGTGAAGGATCCCGCATGGGTAGATGCCATGGTGGAAGAGTATGATTCGATTGTCAGAAACAATGCATGGGAGATTGTCCCAAGACAGAAGGGAAATCAGTGGTGGGTTCGAGATGGATCTACAAAGTGAAGTAGGTGGCTGACGGGAGTGTGGAGAAGTACAAGGCAATATTTGTTGCTCGAGGCTTCTCACAGATAGAGGGGATCGATTATGAGGAGACCTTTGCACCTATTGCAATTTATTCTTCCATACAGATGATTCTTTCTCTCTCAGCGTAGATGGGGTGGCACATCCATTAGATGGATGTGAGACTACGTTCCTCAATGGAGTCATTGAGGAGGAGGTGTACATAGAGCAACCCGAAGGTTTCGAGATCTTCAGCAGCGATTCGCATGTGTTCAGGCTCAAGAGAGCATTGTATGGGTTGAAACAAGCACCTCGTGCTTGGTAACACGGATAGACAGTTATTTCACCAGACTTGGATTCTCCAAGAGTGAGGCGGATCCTAACCTATACCAAATTGTGGTGGAGGGTAAGTTGCTGATCATTGTACTTTATGTAGATGATTTGATTTTGATGGGAGATGAGCTGTTGATACTTTCATGCAAGGAGGATCTTGCTAGATAGTTTGAGATGAAGGACTTGGGCCTCCTTCATTATTTCCTGGGATTGGAAATTTGGCAACGTAGTGATGGACTATTTATTTCTCAAGGTAAGTATGCCCGAGATATACTAGAGAAGTTCAACATGCATGGCTGCAAGCCTGTTGATACTCCTTTTCCTGGAGGTTGGAGGAAGGAGGATGCTACTTCAGCGGAGGTAGTGGGCACCACTGTTTATCGACAGTTGGTGGGGTCGCTTATGTATCTGGTCAATACACGACCCGATATATGCTATGTTGTTAACCAGCTTTCACAAGCTATGGTTAAGCCAACCAAGCTCTTCTGGAAGGTAGGCAAGCATGTATTGCGTTATCTCATAGGCACATCGGGATATGGATTGTGGTACAGACAGGAGGATGAGGTGAAGCTATGTGGCTTCACGGATGCAGATTGGGCAGGGAGCCCAACGGACAGAAAGAGTGAATCTAGAGGGATCTTCAGTATCAGGTTGACAATAGTTTCTTGGTATAGTAGGAAGTAGAGATCCATGGCACTCAGTTCAGCGGAGGCTGAGTATATGGCAACAAGTTTGGCTACATGCGAGGCTATATGGATGAGGAAGATCCCAGTTGGGTTGTTCAGGTCACACTTGGAGCCTACTGTGATTTATTGTGATAGTTGCATTAAACTCTCGGCTAATCCAGTATTTCATGATAGATCCAAGCACATCGACATCAGGTACCATCATATCAGAGATTGTGTGCAACAAAGAATCATGTTACTTTCATACATTCCCACGAAGGATCAGGATGCTGATATCTTGACGAAGGCGCTCACCAGGAGCAAATTCGAATACCACAGAGGCAGGATAGGGGTTGCAGATAATCCATATCTTGTTGAGAGGGAGTGTTGAAAATGCAACAAGATGAAGGAGCATAGTGAAAAGAAGTCGCCTTCACTAAGTGGGCCCGTAGGCTACTTTTGGCGCAATGTCTATTTTTAGACTATGTCTATTTTTAGACATATGGATCATGGCCTATGAGTTGCAGGATGCTATTTATGGATGATTGGTAATGTTGGCAAAAATAGATGGACCTCTATTTTTAGACATATGGGCGGAGTCTATTTTTAGACTACCAGTCAAAGAAATAGAACAATCGAATATTATTAGCTCTTAATAATATTTGGACTATAAACATTATCTTATCTTCTTGCAGCACTTTAGTTCGAGCTACAGATGTGGCACATGCAACTGCCAGAAGGAAATACGCTTTTCCTATGGGTTAGTTGAGCTATTGCATGATGGACTTCAGTTAGAACTCAAGTGATTAAGTTTGGTGGAGTTGATTGAGGAGTTGATGGAGTTGTGTTCAGTTTGACTTAGTTGAACTAGTTGTATTTAGTCTAACTGCCAAATACACTAGTGATGAGTGATGTGAATTAATTATTAATTAATTCACTACTTATTAACTCATAAATCAACTAAAGAATACATCAGTTAACTCATTGCATGGACAGTTCAGTGGAGACAAGTGTTAGAGTTGGGTGAAAGGGTGAGACTACTATCAGTTGTGACTATAGTTGTGCATGAGATTTGCATAATCATTGATTGAGATTGCCAATGAGGATTGCGCAGTACAAGCCAAGGAAATTCAAACTTGGATCTGATCTATTCTCAACTTGGATTGCGCAATAGAGGCAGGCAAACAGTGGAGGAGATTTGAAACCGTGACTTGTTCAGATCTGACCTAGTTTGTGTGTAGCATGTGGAGATAGTACTGAGTACTTGTGAGGAGTATTGTACTATGTATTGTTACATGTTCTCTATCATTATAATATATATATAGTTGGGGTTTTTCAGTTTTATGCTTTCCTCATTACATATTGTGCTGATATGTGTGATTGATGTTTCAATGTGCGCATGCAATTTTTTTTTATTCCGTAAATTGATGATCAATGGTAGAGGAGGTTATGTATTATGCATGCATTCTGCAAATAGTGTATAATTAGGATAATCTCTGTGAATAAGTGTTATATTATTCAAATTTCTACAGGTTGTTTATTAAGCATTGGGTGCATCAAGGTAGAGGAGCTCCCCAAAACACATATAACATGAAAATGCATTTTTACCCTGAAGTGGAACACTGGTGGGACCCATAGCCAATATGGAAGGTGACATGGCCTTAGATCCATGTGGCATCCCAGGAGGTAGGACACATGTAAGTTGAATTCGGGGGTTTTGCGAGGCCATGTGTTCTAAAAACAAGTGACATGTGGCATACTTTCGGTGGAGCAACGTGGAGGGTGATGTCACCTTGGAGGAAAGGGTTATTGTCATCAACGTGACACCTTGTCCCCGAAATTTTTTTGTTGATTTGGGTACAATCCCACAACGATTTAATCCCTCAGGTGAGGTGGCAATGTCGAGGCCCCACCTACACAGTTGTATAGGACATGGAACATTAACAAGGTAGTGGAACCAAGATCACGTCGGAGAAGTATCATAAATGGGAGTGCATGTTGGGACCGAAAGATAAGAGAAACATGTGGATGAGTTTGATCTGAACTGCCATATCCTTGGACAAGAAACGTGATGTTAATGCCCGTTCTAGTCTTCGGCCCAAAGAAATATTTGTCATCTAATATATGGCTTCCATCCATTGATAAAAAACATGTGGTTGGAGGGATCATTTTTCATACAACACACAGGTAGGAGTGATAGTATCCACATGCATAGGCATAAGGAATCATGACCACACATTTAGTTAGGACTGAGTTTAGGTGGCAGGTGGCAAGGTGGTTGTTCCATTTAACCATGCATCGTTTTCCCCATAAGTTGCAACAGGGGACCGCATGGGATACCACCAAGATTTTATTCCCAAGTGACATGGACATAGAGGGGCTCGTGATCACATATCTTATGTGAATATATATATATATATATATATATATATATATATATATATATATATATATATATCTGTGTGTGGGGGGGGGGAGGGTGGGGGTGGGGCATTGGAAGGGGGCTGGTAAGTCATGGAACAAGGATAATACATGATACGGTGTGATCAAGTCGATAGTTGTGGTCATGCTACCAAGTAGTAATGAGGTGGTGATGATGTGGATAGTCATATGGATGCCACATGGGGACCACATGGGCACCTTGTAGCAAGTCGTAGTGTTATAGACATTTTTGGGCACTGAAACCCCAAGCATAAAATTTCCATAAACCAAGGGCTCCTAAGTCCCTAAAAGTGTTGTTCTAACCCCTAAAGGAACAAGCTCAACTGATTACAACTTCTCCCAGAAGTTCTCCATGAAAAACTGCTCAGAACTAGTCAAAACGAGATCATTTCACCTGCTCCATAGGCAAAGTGCATTGCATCTCACCTAAGTACACTCTGTGGGTGTGTTGCATTTCAAAAAGCCCTTCTATGGGGTGCGATGGGCGAGAAGTGACAAATGGCGGTGTCAATCCGCGAGGTGGAGAGGCATGGAATCTTCCAGAAACTTCTCCTATGACACTTGCCTCTCTTAATTCGATCAAGGATGAGTAAGAGATCATCAATATCCAAGTGGAAGCAAGAACTATCAGAGGGAAGACACTAATCAAATCACAAGCTGACTCATCTCCCTTACAGATATCTATATATGGATCCCTCATCCCATTGATCCAGAGGCTGGAATTTTGCATCTTGTAAGGAATTGCTGTTGGTTTCTTGAGACAACATCATAGTGTTGGGTGATCTAATCTTTGTATGAGGTGAAGAAGGGCTTACTTGCTGAGAGGATGATGCTGGGTTAGAAAAACTGGTTGTAACTCCCTTGGCTCTTTCTTGATTATCAATAAAAGCTATTAAAGTTTTCCTCCATACTCTTGTGTCATTTATGTTTTATGCATTTGTATGGTCAATTTACATCTAATCCTAGATTGTTTATGATTATAGATTCATGTTCTTGTATAGTGTTATGCTACTCTGATTCTACAGGTACTCTATGAAGCTGGGTGTACAAGGAAGCAAGTATCAAAGGACTATCAGAAGAGAGAGGAATCGACCTAGGAGCCAAGCGCAAGACAAAGGTTGGTCTCCTCTATTCCTCTCTCATCTATCTTTCATAAAGGAAAAACAAAAGTAGCTTTACTTTGTTTCTAAGGTAGCTATCACACCTTAGTGGGATAAGCAGTTCTGTATAGACACTTTTCCCTGTAACACATAGTGACATGGCACTATCTGGTATGCTAATCTTAGAATGGAAATATATTTTGATCCGAGAGTTGGATTGAGATAAATTTTATATCATTATAAAGGTCTCGACGAGAAAAACACAATGATGTCATCTATTTTAAGTTTTGGTAAGGTTGAAAAGGTCAAAAAAAATCTAGCCCCCATTTCCATACTTAGACATTGGAGGTCGAGTGATCAAAGTAATTTCCTCCTACCTAGGGGCTAGGGATAAGTTACAGTAAAACTTCGTGATATAATCAAGAGACCAAAGAATTGGTAGAGACAAAGAGAAAATTTCTACAACATACAGAATGAAGAGGATAGATCAAGAGAAGTGTGTGAGAACCAAAGAAAGTATATACTAGTGAACTTGTGAATTTTGCAAACTGAAAAAGATCCATATGTGGGTGTTGAAAATGTGATTTTGAATAGAATGGGACTAAAATTCCTATAAGTCACATCCATTTTGGTATGGAAGTTCAATCTTAATCGTATTGAACAAGGAATTAGTGACTCGAAGCCTTAAACTTGAGATGCAAGGGCCTAAAAGAAATTTTAAATAACTTGTTTGATAAAGGAGAGATCCAAGCCTTAGATGCTGAAGAAACACAAGGAGATTTATATATTAGTGAATGGGTCCCTTTTGCATTGTGCAGGCCCTAGATGGCCATATTTATTTTGTTAATAGGCCTTGGATCAACAATTGAAGTGCAAAAACCATGAATATTGTATGGAAGGAGAGTTTCCTTCATTACTTCTACTTAACTTTAAACCCTCTCTAAACCATGAGTGAAGGTTTCCCTTAAGGCATCAAAATCTACCTCAGGGTAGCTAGATACATTAAATACGACAATGTTGTTGAGCCTAAAGTTGGGTGGAGAGAGACTCTCCCTTCTTGAATTCAACAAGTTTAAGTGAAAGAGATAAACTTGTGTATCCCTTGCTTGCTAATGAAATGGTATTGATGTTCAATAATTTATGAATATTTCTATGTTGGTGACTATGCTTGTTTGTAATGGTGAGCTAAAAGTTGTTATGGTGATTTCTTCAACATGTATGAATAAAAAGATACAAGTAGGATTGGAATTTGGATTCCTTGTTACCTGTCAAACAATTTTTTTTTTTATGTTTTGGGTCTTTATGCTTCCCATGAAGGAATGTCATGTTTAAAAATTTAGCGATGTTTATTAATCCTTGACCAATAAATATTTTATTAAAAAATAACCCTTCAATAATATAATTATGTTAAAAAATACATATTTATTATGAGGTACACATTATTATTATGAAATGAGACTTTTTTTATAATATGACATTTTTATTATTACGCCGTAAGGCGTTTCCCTTTGAAATAGACTCCCTCTCCATACCACTTGTCTCATTGTGCATCGTCGATCTTACATGTTAGACGATTAAAACAAATTCTACCGTTCGATCCTGTTAGGTTTGTAACTACCCAAACATGAGTATTTATTGTTCAAAACATTACCGCTACGAGGCTCCATGCCACTGGTAGGTTTATGTGGCAGTTAGGTCTCGCTTGGTTTTTCTGACAGCTAGGTCTTGCTACTCCGCGCCGTGTCACTGTGTGCGGTTGTGCATCATCCAATCGTTTTGTTAGACCATCAGATTGGATTATTATATCAATCGCCTATTCTTCCGTTCGTATGTTTTAATAAGTGAAGGGTTTGCACAACATTCAAAGTTGCAGCCATAGTTTCAAAAAGGATTCTGGAGGAGCTCCAGGATTTGTAGTGGTATCCCCAAACATCTTGTAGTGGTATCCCCAAACATCTTGCAACGCAGTTATTTTTACACCCATTTCAGATTTTCCCCTTAAATTGATTCTTGGGTTTTCAAGCGAATGTTTGTTTTGTTTTATGCAGCTTTCTGGCGCAAAGAATATGTAACTGTTCCATCTTTTTGTATGTATGATGTTCTAGCTTTTTGTATGTGGGTTGTGTTTTTTTTAAGGGTTCGAAAGTTACCTGCATATGTATGTTGGATGCTTCCTCCCTATTTAACCAGAGTTTCAATTGGAATCGCTCCACAATATCGAGAAATGGCATTCCAATGGGTGATTTGTCTGGGTAATGTCTGAATTGCAACTATTATAGTTTGCCTTTTCCCTATTTTAGTTTACTCAATATGCATGTAATTTCTGGTTTTGGTTTTTTTCCATGGTGTGTGTTTCTTAATTTCATTGCTCGCTTTTTTTGGGTAGGATTAAGTTTTATTTGTGGGGATTTCAATTTATAGGCTTTATTGTGCTTCTTTCTTTTTTATGGGTGTCAAAAAAGATTCTGAAGGAGCTCACGGATTCGCAGAGGGATCCCCTAACATCTTGCAGCGTTGGTATTTTTATACCCATTTCAGATTTGCCCTTTAAAATGATTCCTAGATTTTCAAGCAAATGTGTGTTTTGTTCCGTAAGTGTTCCAACTTTTTGTATGTATGTTGTTCTAGCTTTGCTGCAGAAAGTGCGGTTGGATAAACTTTCATAATTACGTGTATGATGTCTTTTTATTTGTATTTAAACAGACTTCGGTTTTTGCTGGTTTTGTTGCCCACTTCTAACCATGAAATTCCCAGTGCCATATTATTTTTTCTGTGTGACAATATATGTCACCATAATAATCCATGTAGTGCAATTCTTGCTGAAGAGGTGAATGTAGGATCGATCTTGAGACCTTCTGACCACCAACCCTTCTGGTTGTCTCCGGTTGGGTTCCTACCCATGCTCAATGCTCATTTGCGCGTTCCCTTCAGCCTGCAAGTTGACCCTTCCCACCCTGCAACTTACAACAGGAAAACTGGGGCATCGAGGGTTCTGACAGTAGGCACTCTTCTTTTATCTTTAATTTTTGCATAATTTTCTCTTTGCTCTTAATTTTCTATTTGCAGTGATTAAATAAATATGTATTTGAGCCATGGATAGCTGATGGAGTTATTTTTCATCGAGAACTCACTATTGTTGCAGGGTGGACCAAGAAAAGATTGCATGTCTTAACTGATTTTATTTTTTATTATACACAATCAACTTAAACTATTCATATAAATAATTAGTATAGTTCTTGCCATAAGGAATATCACAGATAAAAAATGAAGTCACTGCACACAACTCAAATGTAAGTTGGATTTACGAAAAAACTGGAGTAATTCTAAAATTGGTAAAATATATGTTTCTGTATTCACGCATATTAATTTTTATTAAGTTTGTAATACAAAATTGGTAAAATATATATTTTTTTTTGTTCATGCATATTAACTTTTATTAAATATTTAGTACAATGCCGGGTGGATAAATTTATCACTAATTTTTTTTTTACAGTAATATGTGAATACAATTGCATTATTCATGTCATAATTTTTACATTTAAAATATTTATACTTGCCAGAACAGCTTCCACCGAAATGGATTCCCAGAACATAACCAATTTTCCAAATCTTCAAGTGCCTGGGCGCATCCTGTAATGACTTCTTCCTTAGAGCAGAGATACCCTTCTTCAAACCCTAGATGCAATCCTCCTGGAGCAATAAAAAATAAGTGTCCCTGTACACATCAATAGAGCCATAGCTTCCCCTCTTAACACAAGGGAATCCCTTCAAACAATTTCCCGAAGCCTCATCATATGTATGTAAACCTGTAATTTCAGGTAACAACGACATTTTATTCCATGGAAGATTAACGTTTGTTAAGGAAATTGCATTTCCCGCCTAAGCGGTGAGCAAACCCAGAAGGAATTGGCAGTGGCAATCAATGTTTTCTCCACTCTTTCTTTGAAACACGATGTCATTCAACAACGACAAAACATCATAAACTGTTTCAGGACAGTATTCTGCAAGGCGTATTATGAACTTCTTGAGCATCTTTTCTGCTGAAGCTGAGTTGAATATATCTACAATATACTCTTCCAGAGACCAATGCAAGAGAGAAGTACCACTAAAAATCCTATAGAATTTCTTCAACCTTGCAGTATATAATTCTGCCTCGTTGCCATGCGAGATAATGTTAACTAACTCTAATACAGAGTATACAAGTTTAAAACACGACTTCTGTAAATTTAATACCTGCAGAAATCCAGCTGGGCATTTTCTAATGTCTCGCAGAACATTGCTTTTGGTGCCTGGAATGTCTTCTTGGTGAGTTATGATTATTCGTTATGATAATTTAGTTAGCCTACGAGCTAGAAATACTGAAATTTTCTCCAGTCTATTGGCTAAAATCTTTCTCTTGCAGGTTGATTGCATACTGGGTGACAATCCAAGGGCCACAAGTTACATGGTGGAATATGGACCAAAGTATCCTCGTCAGTTCCACCACAGGGCTTCCTCCATTGCATCACAAAGAGGATTCAACCTTTCTTAGTTGCAAAGGAGGATATTCGACATGGTTTGATTGCTAGTGGAATGACCCTAATGTTTTATTTGGTATTGTTGTTGCAGGACCTGATAACAATGATAACTTCGTAGATGCAAGAGACAACTATAAGCGGACAAAACCTACAAACTACAACAGTAGGCCTATGGTGGGATTTTTGGCCAGACTTTAGGGGGGGGAATTGCTGGAAATGGCCTATGGTGGGATTTTTGGCCAGACTTTATAGGGAAATTGCTGGAAATGAACAGAGTCTTCCAAGTAGCCTTCTCTTATAGGATGCAATTAATTTGGTTTTAGTTTGTTTTAGTGATAATGTTGTTGGTGGTGTTCTAATAGTTGTTTCTTTAAATTGTTGTTCCTAGGCCTGGATCAGGTTCAGGTTCCCTTGCTCCAACTCATGATCTACCTCAAAATCCAAAACCTAAGCCAAAGTCCTCTCCAACAAGTAGGAGCTATACACAGATTGTTTTCCAACAGTTCTATTTACAGAGAGAGGGTTTCATTTATAGTGGAAGCCATAGTGAGAAGCATCATTCCTACCAATTGTGCTCTCCTTTTGTTGCAGAGCATAAAATAGAGAGGACGCACACTCTGCATTGGAAATTGTTGGCTTTAAGATTTCGAAAACTAGGTCAACATTCACAGCCATGATCCCTGAAATTCTTGAGAATTCAATCAAAAGCCCAACGTAAGTTGAACTGTCACTTGCGATGCTTTCCACATGACATATCCACACTCTGATGGACTTGGAGTTTCAATGTGCATTCGGAAAGCTCTGGCAAATGTAGGAAGTTTACCAAAGGAGGTCAGTGTTTTTGATTTTTTAATAAAGGATTATCAATGTTGTAGAATTACTACAGTTTTAATATTTTATTGAAACTTGTAAATGCTTAATTACCAATTATCATATCCTCAATAACAATGCAGGTCAACTATATCAATACACATGCAACCTCAACCCAAGTAGGAGATCTGGCATAGATTAATGCTATCGATAAGGTTTTTAAGGATACTTCTAGTATTAAATTGAATGGAATTTTACTAGAGATATAGTTTGGGCTGCATGATAAATTTAGCAGACAATTGACATTTATATGTGGTTTATTATCAGTTCCTCATGCAAGGTAGGGGTGGGCAAAACCTAGCAGTTCTGCAACAATACCAACAAAAAGATGGGTATTACATGTGTGCATGTGTTCAAAAGAATGGAGAAAACGTACAAAGAACACCAGATTTGTTTGTCTTGACATTAATCTGTCCTCATGAATACATTATACACGTATGCTCTATCTTGATAACAAGTCACAAAGTGGACTAAATGAGTGTTTCTCTGTATTCAGGTGGACTGTTGTACTCACAGAAATGGAACAATATGCATGTTGTGACAAGTGCCTTATTCTTGCTCATATTCTACTCTGATTATTTGTCTTCTGCTGGAAAGCAATTCCAATGTCCTCGTTAGAATAACCTTGAGAAGGGAAAATAGTGTGGAAGCTGACTCAAAAAATGTGAAAAGCGAATTCCACAATTTGAAGAGAAGGGTGATAGAACAAGAAGTAGAATTAAAATTTAAGATAATTAAGAGAAAAATTGTCTCAGATCAGGAAGCGGTTAGAGATTAAAAAAGGGAGAGCAGCATGGAGGACAAGAATGGATTATTATTGAATGATGAAGCTCCTTATAGAAATTCTAATCCGTCTTTTAAAATATTGAAAAATGAAATAATATACGGAAGCAAGGCACTACATAAGGAACCAGACAACCTTTTAGATACCCTGCTGCCCAGAAAGGCACCACCTGCAATCCTTTTTGTCATTTTGATCTATAGGATGATATCTAATAATAGTTTTTGTGGGTGTCATGGATTAGTTGTCTAATTGGAAAAAAGGAAGATTGCCAAAATCCCATGGCATATGGAGAGTGCAGTGGCACAACATATGCTCTTTGGCAATGGACTCAGAAGTTTCCTAAACGATAGCAGAATGCTGGCTATTAGCAGTCAATGCATCAGTACATGGTGTTGTGATTATACACAATCAACTTAAACTATTCATCGAAGTAATTAGTATAGTTCTTGCCATAAGGAATATCACAGATAAAAAATGAAGTCACTGCACACAACTCGAATGTAAGTTGGATTTACAGAAAAACTAGAGTAATTCTAAAATTGGTAAAATATATGTTTTTGTTTCACCCATATTAATTTTTATTAAGTTTGTAATACAAAATTGGTAAAATATATTTTTTTTGTTCATGCATATTAACTTTTATTAAATATTTAATACAATGCCGGGTGGATAAATTTATAACTAATTTTTTTTTGCAGTAATATGTGAATACAATTGCATTATTCATGTCATAATTTTTACATTTAAAATATTTATACTTGCCAGAACAACGTCCACCGAAATGGATTCCCAGAACAGCTTCCACCGAAATGGATTCCCAAAACATAACCATTTTTCCAAATCTTCAAGTGCCTGGGCGCATCCTGTAATGACTTCTTCCTTAGAGCAGAGATACCCTTCTTCAAACCCCAGATGCAATCCTCCTGGAGCAATAAAAAATAAGAGTCCCTGTACACATCAATAGAGCCATAGCTTCCCCTCTTAATACAAGGGAATCCCTTCAAACAATTTCCTGAAGCCTCATCATATGTTTGTAAACCTGTAATTTCAGGTAACAACGACATTTTATTCCATGGAAGATTAACGTTCGTTAAGGAAATTGCATTTCCCGCCTAAGCGGTGAGCAAACCCAGAAGGAACTGGCAGTGGCAATCAAGTTCTCCACTCTTTCTTTGAAACACCATGTCATTCAACAACGGCAAAACATCATAAACTGTTTCAGGACAGTATTCTACAAGGCGTATTATGAACTTCTTGAGTAGCTTTTCTGCTGAAGCTGAGTTGAATATATCTACAATATACTCTTCCAGAGACCAATGCAAGAGAGAAGTACCACTGAAAATCCTATAGAATTTTCTTCAACCTTGCAGTATATAATTCTGCATCATTGCCATGCGAGATAATGTTAAATAACTCTAATACAGAGTATACAAGTTTAAAACATGACTTCTGTAAATTTAATACCTGCAGAAATCCAGCTGGGCATTTTCTAATGTCTCGCAGAACATTGCTTTTGGTGCCTGGAATGTCTTCTTGGTGAGTTATGATTATTCGTTATGATAATTCAGTTAGCCTACGAGCTAGAAATACTGAAATTTTCTCCAGTCTATTGGCTAAAATCTTTCTCTTGCAGGTTGATTGCATACTGGGTGACAATCCAAGGGCCACAAGTTACATGGTGGGATATGGACCAAAGTATCCTCATCAGTTCCACCACAGGGCTTCCTCCATTGCATCACAAAGAGGAATCAACCTTTCTTAGTTGCAAAGGAGGATATCCGATATGGTTTGATTGCTAGTGGAATGACCCTAATGTTTTATTTGGTATTGTTTTTGCAGGACCTGATAACAATGATAACTTTGTAGATGCAAGAGACAACTATCAGCAGACAAAACCTACAAACTACAACAGTAGGCCTATGGTGGGATTTTTGGCTAGACTTTACAGGGGGGAATTGCTGGAAATGGCCTATGGTGGGATTTTTGGCCAGACTTTATAGGGGAATTGCTGGAAATGACCGGAGTCTTCCAAGTAGCCTTCTCTTATAAGATGCAATTAATTTGGTTTTAGTTTGTTTTAGTGATAATGTTGTTGGTGGTGTTCTAATAGTTGTTTCTTTAAATTGTTGTTCCTAGGCCTGGATCAGGTTCAGGTTCCCCTGCTCCAACTCATGATCTACCTCAAAATCCAAAACCTAAGCCAAAGTCCTCTCCAACAAGTAGGAGCTATACACAGATTGTTTTCCAACAGTTCTGTTTACAGAGAGAGGGTTTCATTTATAGTGGAAGTCCATAGTGAGAAGCATCATTCCTACCAATTGTGCTCTCCTTTTGTTGCAGAGCATAAAATAGAGAGGATGCACACTCTGCATTGGAAATTGTTGGCTTTAAGATTTCAAAAACTAGGTCAACATTCACAGCCATGATCCCTGAAATTCTTGAGAATTCAATCAAAAGCCCAACGTAAGCTGAACTGTCACTTGTGATGCTTTCCACATGACATATCCACACTCTGATGGACTTGGAGTTTCAATGTGCATTCGGAAAGCTCTGGCAGATGTAGGAAGTTTACCAAAGGAGGTCAGTGTTTTTGATTTTTTAATAAAGGATTATGAATATTGTAGAATTACTACAGTTTTAATATTTTATTGAAACTTGCAAATGCTTAATTACCAATTATCATATCCTCAATAACAATGCAAGTCAACTATATCAATACACATGCAACCTCAACCCAAGTAGGAGATCTGGCATAGATTAATGCTATCGATAAGGTTTTTAAGGATACTTCTAATATTAAATTGAATGGAATTTTACCAGAGATATAGTTTGGGCTGCATGATAAATTTAGCAGACAATTGACATTTATATGTGGTTTATTACCCGTTCCTC
This sequence comes from Pinus tabuliformis, assembly GCA_031772625.1. NCBI lineage: Eukaryota > Viridiplantae > Streptophyta > Pinopsida > Pinales > Pinaceae > Pinus > Pinus tabuliformis. The sequence goes on along the minus strand of CM062817.1, from coordinate 1,164,675,216 downwards.
ATGCAAGGTAGGGGTGGGAAAAACCTAGCATTTCTACAACAATGCCAACAAAAAGATGGGTATTACTTGTGTGCATGTGTTCAAAAGAATGGAGAAAACGTACAAAGAACACCAGATTTGTTTGTCTTGACATTAATCTGTCCTCATGAATACATTATACATGTATGCTCTATCTTGATAAAAAGTCAGAAAGTGGACTAAATGAGTGTTTCTCTGTATTCAGGTGGACTGTTGTACTCACAGAAATGGAACAATATGCATGTTGTGACAAGTGCCTTATTCTTGCTCATATTCTACTTTGATTATTTGTCTTCTGCTGGAAAGCAATTCCAATGTCCTCGTTAGAATAACCTTGAGAAGGGAAAATAGTGTGGAAGCTGACTCAAAAAATGTGAAAAGCGAATTCCACAATTTGAAGAGAAGGGTGATAGAACAAGAAGTAGAATTAAAATTTAAGATAATTAAGAGAAAAATTGTCTCAGATCAGGAAGCGGTTGGAGATTAAAAAAAGGGAGAGCAGCATGGAGGACAAGAATGGACTATTATTGAATGATGAAGCTCCTTACAGAAATTCTAATCCGTCTTTTAAAATATTGAAAAATGAAATAATATAGGGAAGCAAGGCACTACATAAGGAACCAGACAACCTTTTAGATACCCAGCTGCCCAAAAAGGCACCACCTGCCATCCTTTTTGTCATTTTGATCTATAGGATGATATCTAATAATAGTTTTTGTGGGCGTCATGGATTAGTTGTCTAATTGGAAAAAAGGAAGATTGCCAAAATCCCATGGCATATGGAGAGTGCAGTGGCACAATATATGCTCTTTGGCAATGGACTCAGAAGTTTCCTAAACGATAGCAGAATGCTGGCTATTAGCAGTCAATGCATCAGTACATGGTGTTGTGATTATACAAGTGTATTTTCATAGAATTCAATGAACCACCGAAGTTTTCTTGCACAATTGAAATGGTCAAATTTGTGCAACAAGTAGAGGAACAAATCATGCCATAGTAGAGGATTGCAATAGTTAATCAACTTAAAGTCTTAAACTATTCATCGAAGTAATTAGTATAGTTCTTGCCATAAGGAATATTACAGATAAAAAATGAAGTCACTGCACACAACTCAAATGTAAGTTGGATTTACAGAAAAACTGGAGTAATTCTAAAATTGGTAAAATATATATTTTTGTATTCATGCATGTTAATTTTTATTAAGTTTGTAATACAAAATTGGTAAAATATATATATTTTTTTCATGCATATTAACTTGTATTAAATATTTAATACAATGCCAGGTGGATAAATTTTTCACTACTTTTTTGTTACAATAATATGTGAATACAATTGCATTATTCATGTCATAATTTTTACATTTAAAATATTTATACTTGCCAGAACAGCTTCCACCGAAATGGATTCCTAGATCATAACCATTTTTCCAAATCTTCAAGTGCCTTGGCGCATCCTGTAATGACTTCTTCCTTAGAGCAGAGATACCCTTCTTCAAACCCCAGATGCAATCCTCCTGGAGCAATAAAAAATAAGTGTCCATGTACACATAAATAGAGCCATAGCTTCCCTTCTTAACACAAGGGAACCCCTTAAAACAATTTACCAAAGCCTCATCATATGTTTGTAAACCTGTAATTTCAGGTAACAACGACATTTTATTCCATGGGAGATTAACGTTCGTTAAGGAAATTGCATTTCGTGCCTAAGCGGTGAGAAAACCCTGAAGGAACTGGCAGGGGCAATCAATGTTTTTTCCACTCTTTCTTTGAAACACCATGTCATTCAACAACGACCAAACATTTTAAACTATTTCAGGACAGTATTCTGCAAGGCGTATTATGAACTTCTTGAGCAGCTTTTCTGCTGAAGCTAAGTTGAATATATCTACAATATACTCTTCCAGAGATTTTTCCACTCTTTCTTTGAAACACCATGTCATTCAACAATGACAAAACATCATAAACTGTTTCAGGACAGTATTCTGCAAGGCGTATTATGAACTTCTTGAGCAGCTTTTCTGCTGAAGCTGAGTTGAATATATCTACAATATACTCTTCCAAAGACCAATGCAAGAGAGAAGTACCACTGAAAATCCTATAGAATTTCTTCAACCTTGCAGTATATAATTCTGCATCGTTGCCATGCGAGATAATGTTAACTAACTCTAATACAGAGTATACAAGTTTAAAACCCGACTTCTGTAAATTTAATACCTGCAGAAATCCAGCTGGGCATTTTCTAATGTCTCGCAGAACATTGCTTTTGGTGCCTGGAATGTCTTCTTGGTGAGTTATGATTATTCGTTATGATAATTCAGTTAGCCTACGGGCTAGAAATACTGAAATTTTCTCCAATCTATTGGCTAAAATCTTTCTCTTGCAGGTTGATTGCATACTGGGTGACAATCCAAGGGCCACAAGTTACATGGTGGGATATGGACCAAAGTATCCTCGTCAGTTCCACCACAGGGCTTCCTCCATTGCATCACAAAGAGGATTCAACCTTTCTTAGTTGCAAAGGAGGATATTCGATATGGTTTGATTGCTAGTGGAATGACCCTAATGTTTTATTTGGTATTGTTGTTGTAGGACCTGATAACAATGATAACTTCGTAGATGCAAGAGACAACTATCGGCGGACAAAATCTACAACCTACAACAGTAGGCCTATGGTGGGATTTTTGGCCAGACTTTAGGGAGGGAAATGCTGGAAATGGCCTATGGTGGGATTTTTGGCCAGACTTTATAGGGGAATTTCTGGAAATGACCAGAGTCTTCCAAGTAGCCTTCTCTTATAGGATGCAATCAATTTGGTTTTAGTTTGTTCTAGTGATGATGTTGTTGGTGGTGTTCTAATGGTTGTTTCTTTAAATTGTTGTTCCTAGGCCTGGATTAGGTTCAGGTTCCCCTGCTCCAACTCATGATCTACCTCAAAATCCAAAACCTAAGCCAAAGTCCTCTCCAACAAGTAGGAGTTATACACAGATTGTTTTCCAACGGTTCTGTTTACAGATAGAGGGTTGCATTTATAGTGGAAGTCCATAGTGAGAAGCATCATTCCTACCAATTGTGCTCTCCTTTTGTTGCAGTGCATAAAATAGAGAGGACGCACACTATGCATTGGAAATTGTTGGCTTTAAGATTTCAAAAACTAGGTCAACATTCACAGCCATGATCCCTGAAATTCTTGAGAATTCAATCAAAAGCCCAACGTAAGCTGAACTGTCACTTGTGATGCTTTCGACATGACATATCCACACTCTGATGGACTTGGAGTTTCAATGTGCATTCGGAAAAGCTCTGGCAGATGTAGGAAGTTTACCAAAGGAGGTCAGTGTTTTTGATTTTTTAATAAAGGATTATGAATGTTGTAGAATTACTACAGTTTTAATATTTTATTGAAACTTGTAAATGCTTAATTAACAATTATCATATCCTCAATAACAATGTCGGTCAACTATATCAATACACATGCAACCTCAACCCAAGTAGGAGATCTGGCATAGATTAATGCTATCGATAAGGTTTTTAAGGATACTTCTAGTATTAAATTGAATGGAATTTTACCAGAGATATAGTTTGGGCTGCATGATAAATTTAGCAGACAATTGACATTTATATGTAGTTTATTACCCGTTCCTCATGCAAGGTAGGGGTGGGAAAAACCTAGCAGTTCTGCAACAATGCCAACAAAAAGATGGGTATTACTTGTGTGCATGTGTTCAAAAGAATGGAGAAAACGTACAAAGAACACCAGATTTGTTTGTCTTGACATTAATCTGTCCTCATGAATACATTATACATGTATGCTCTATCTTGATAAAAAGTCACAAAGTGGACTAAATGAGTGTTTCTCTGTATTCAGGTGGACTGTTGTACTCACAGAAATGGAACAATATGCATGTTGTGACAAGTGCCTTATTCTTGCTCATATTCTACTCTGATTATTTGTCTTCCGCTGGAAAGAAATTCCAATGTCCTCGTTAGAATAACCTTGAGAAGGGAAAATAGTGTGGAAGCTGACTCAAAAAATGTGAAAAGCAAATTCCACAATTTGAAGAGAAGGGTGATAGAACAAGAAGTAGAATTAAAATTTAAGATAATTAAGAGAAAAATTGTCTCAGATCAGGAAGCGGTTGGAGATTAAAAAAAGGGAGAGCAGCATGGAGGACAAGAATGGACTATTATTGAATGATGAAGCTCCTTACAGAAATTCTAATCCGTCTTTTAAAATATTGAAAAATGAAATAATATAGGGAAGCAAGGCACTACATGAGGAACCAGACAACCTTTTAGATACCCTGCTGCCCAAAAAGGCACCACCTGCCATCCTTTTTGTCATTTTGATCTATAGGATGATATCTAATAATAGTTTTTGTGGGTGTCATGGATTAGTTGTCTAACTGGAAAAAAGGAAGATTGCCAAAATCCCATGGCATATGGAGAGTGCAGTGGCACAACATATGCTCTTTGGCAATGGACTCAGAAGTTTCCTAAACGATAGCAGAATGCTGGCTATTAGCAGTCAATGCATCAGTACATGGTGTTGTGATTATACAAGTGTATTTTCATAGAATTCAATGAACCACCGAAGTTTTCTTGCACAATTGAAATGGTCAAATTTGTGCAACAAGTAGAGGAACAAATCATGCCATAGTAGAGGATTGCAATAGTTAATGCATTCTATATTTCCAATCTACCAATAGTTATGTAAATATTGCAACACAATCTACCAACTTCAAGTAAACTGGTTAGAATTTTGTTTATCAGTCTTAGATGGCAGTAGTCAAGAATCGAGAATATAGAAAGATTGTATATACAAATCAAAGAGAAAATTGTAAGTCGTCTCTAAACTATCTCAGGGTGCACAAGTAAATCCATCAGAATTGTTTGGATTTGCTAAGTCACACATATAGACCAATGATCACCTAAATTTGATCTGAGAACCAATGTCTTCTTGGTGGGTTATGGTTATTCACGATGATAATTTAGTTTCTCTAAGATCTAGAAATACTGAAATTTTCTCCAATATATTGGCTAAAACCTTTATCTTGTCGGTTGATTACATATTGGGTGACAATCCAAGGGCCACAAGTTACATGGTGGGATTTTTACCAAAGTATCCTCGTCAGGTCCACCACAGGGCTTCCTCCATTGTATCAAACAAAGAGGATTCAACCTTTCTTAGTTGCAAAGGAGGATATTCTATTTGGTTCGATTGCTAGTGAAATGACCCTTACCATATCTTTCTCCTGGAATGCTTTCAATACAAGTCAATAGGCCTTGTAAAATGTAGGGCTTTCATCTATCACAATATTTGAGCTCGCACACAAGAGTCAGCCAATTGCTTGGATCTCCACTTCTCCTGTTCCGCTTCTTCCATCCACAATCCTTGCAAGCATGATCATTCCATTCACAGAATACTCACAGTGAGTCACAACACCCCAAATTGGGGACTCAAAGTTCCCTCCATCATCGGAGAGACAAAGAAGGCTTCCGGACAGTGGACGCTTATAATTCTTCAGCTTCTTTACATGTATTGCCACAGTTGTGAATAGCTTCCACCGAAATGGATTCCCAGAACATAACCATTTTTCCAAATCTTCAAGTGCCTTGGCGCATCCTATAACGAATTCTTCCTTAGAGCAAAGATACCCTTCTTCAAACCCCATAAGAAATCCTCCTGGAGCAATCGAAAATAAGTTTCCATGTGCACATCAATATAGCCATATCTTCCCTGATTCTTAACACAAGGAAACCCCTTCAAACAATTTCCCAAAGCCTCGTCATTTGTTTGTAAACTTGTAATTTCAACTAACAACGGCATTTTATTCCCTGGAAGATTAGCGTTTGTTAGGAAATTGCACTTCCCGCCTGAGCGGTGAGCAAACCCACAAGGAACTAACAGTAGCAATCAATGCTTTCTCCACTCTTTATTTGAAACACCATGTCGTTCAACAACGGAAAAACATCAGAAACTGTTTCAAGACAGTATTCTTCCAGGCATATCATGAACCTGTTGAGCAGCTTTTCTGCTGAAGCTGAGCTAAACATATCTACAATATACTCTTTCAGAGATCAGTGCAAGAGAGTAGTACTACTGAGAAGTCTATAGAATTGCTTCAACCTTGCAGTATATAATTCTGCCTCGTTGCCATGAGAGTTAATGTTAACTAACTCTAATACAGAGTATACAAGATTAAAACCTGGCTTTTGCAAATTGAATACCTACAGAAATCAAGCTGGGCGTTTTGTGATATCTCGCAAAGCATTGCTTCTAGTGCTTGCTTGGTATTGGCTCAAAAGTGTCTCCAAGTAAAAAGCTAAATATTCTGAACTTCTTGGCGTGCATTGCACTAAGAGGGCACAAATTGCCCTTGGCTTGTCTGGCAATTCATTGGAAACAAATTCCAAAATATCCCCTACTTCCAGCTGGATCATGCCTGTCTCTTTGAATGATGAAGCTCCTTATTGAAATTCTAATCCGTCTTTTAACATGTTGAAACATGAAATAATATAGTGAAGCAAGACAGTACATAAGGAACCAGGCTACCCTTTTAGACACCCTGTTGTCCAGAAAGGCACCACCTGCCATCCTTTTGTCATTTTGATCTATAGGATGACATCTAATAATAATTTATGCGGTTGTCTTGGATTAGCTGTATAATACTACCACTGGAAAAAAGCAAGATTGCCAAAATTCCATGGCATATGGAGAGTGAAGTGGCACAACACATGCTCTTTGGTAATGGACTCAAAAGTTTCCTAATCGATGGCAAAATGCGGACCATTCGTAGTCAATGCATCAACGCATGGTTCTGCGATTATACAAGCATATTGGCATAGAATTCATTGACCCACCAAAGTTTTCTTCCAAACCGAAATGGTCAAATTTGTGGAACAAGTGGAGGAAAAAATCATGCCATAGTAGAGGATTGCAATAATTTATCCATTCTATATTTCCATTGTTAATGGAAATGATATGTAAATATTGCAAAGTCATAGTGAGAAGCGTAGTTCCTCCCAACTATGATATTCTCTTGTTGCAAAGCAGAAAATAGAGAGGACACACATTGTACATTGGCAATTGTTGCGCCATCCACTCGCTTTAAGATTTCAAAAATTAGGTCAACATTCAAAGCCATGATCCCTGAAATTCTTGAGAATTCAATCAAAAGCCCAACGTAAGCTGCACTGTCCCTTGTGATGTTTTCTAGATGAACGATCCACACTTTGATGGACTTGGAGCTTTAATTTGCATTCGGAAAGCTCTGGAAGATGCAGGAATTTTACCAAAGGAGGTCAGTGCTTTTGGTTTTTTAATAAAGGATCATCAGTGTTGTAGAATTAGTACAGTTTTAATATTTTATTGAAACTTATAAATTCTTAAAGACCAATTATCGTATCCTCAATAACACTGCAATTCAACTATATCAATGCATATGCAACCTCAACCCAAGTAGGAGATCTGGGAGAGATTAATGCTATCAAGAAGGTTTTTAAGGATACTTTTGGTATTAAAATGAATGGAATTTTACGAGAGTTAAATGGATAGTTTGGGATGCATTATAAATTTCGCAGGCAATGTGGTTTGTGATCAGTTCCTCATGCAATGGTAGGGGTGGGCAAAACCTAGCAGTTTTGCAACAATATCAACAAAAAGACAGGTATTACATGCGTGCATGTGTTAAGAAGAATGGAGACAACATACAAAGAACACCAGCGTTGTTTGTCTTGACATTGATCTGTCTTCATGAATACATTATACAACTATCCTCTATTTTGATAACAAGTTACAAAGTGGACTAAAGGAGCATAGGAGTGTTTCTTTGTATTCAGGTGCACTGTTGTACTCGCAGAAATGGAACAATATGCATGTTGTGACAAGTGCCTTGTTCCTGCTCATAGTTTATACTGATTATTTGTCTTTTGCTGGCAAGATGGATAGTTTGGGTTGCATGATAAATTTAGCAGAAAATGACATTTATATTTGGTTTGTGATCAATTCCTCATGCAAGGTAGGCGTGGGAAAAATCTAGCAGTTATGCAACAATACCAACAAAAAGTTGGGTATTGCAAGTGTGCATGTGTTTAGAAGAACAGAGACAATTTACAAAGAACACTAGTTTTATTTGTCTTTGACATTAATCTGTCTTCATGAATACATTATACACCTATGTTTTATCTTGATAATAAGTCACAAAGTGGACAAAAGGAGTGTTTCTCTGTATTCATATTGCAGAGTTCAAAGCCTTGAATTCACTCTCGTTAATAAATTCCAAATCTTTGACTTGTGACTCTGAGGAATGTGGCCCTCATCAAGGCTTAAAACACCTAGACTCTTTATAAGGTACCTTCCTATCTGCTTTGTTTTGACATTTCTTCATGGGTGAAAGTGTAAAACAAAGAGTAGCTTCGTATCAACACACTTTCCTTCTTATGCCACTCATGTAGCATTTTTATGTTGTAAATATTACATACATGTCCGGGTGCTTTACATGACACAAACATTACAAATCCTCTAAAAGGGGACTCCCTTATTGTGAAGTCTCTTAATTGTGAAATCTCGTAATCGGTGATTTTTTAATGGGCTCAAAATATAAACATGAATGATAACATTCCACTTTTTAAACTCTTTGTCATCTAGAGAGTATGCGTTTGGGGTTAATGATTAATGGTTTGCAACTAGAAACATACTCAGAGAACTTTGTACGAAAATTTCTTCTTTTATGCTATTATTTCTTATACCGCCTTACGGCGTTTCCTTTGCAACATGTGGTGCAAATGCTAGTTATTATGAAACGAAACATTTCCTTTTATATAATTGCAAGATCCACGGCAGAATTCAATACGTTTGTTAGTTCACCTACAAAGCTACAACCATTATAATGTTTGTAATAAATTTTGGATTGTTTGGTCTTTCGAGTGTTCAAAATGACATTCACATTTACGTGAAAGATTTTACACAATTATTTTAAAAAATTTACAAAATTGTATCCAAAAATAAATATTTCTACAGTCACCTTTAATTATATCAACTTCAAAACATTGATGATTCAATATTTCAATCAAACCATATATATAATATACTTACATAATGAAAGAATTAATAAACAGCATTCAAAAACTTAAATTTAAAAATTAAGTCACTTGCAATAAAAAAAATAAAACAGTACCATTCAAAATAACCAAACAAAAGAAAAAAAGAGATGCAAAATTTTTTCACAAGCGAGATGAGTAAATGAGAACACATTATATTACAAAAAAAATACAAGCGAGATGAGTAAGTGTGAAACGAATTACTGGATCATCTGTCAAACAGATAGAAATACAAACAATATTTTAACAAAAAATGAGAGATAATATTTCTTATTGAAACAATGAATTTATAATGAGAGAATATTTCTTAGTGAAACAATGAATTTATGAAAGGCTACCTATGGACTACCTCGGGTACTTGATTCAAGTCTCTTAGATGGCCCTTTGGTCGAATCCCTAGAGATCCCTTTATTGTTCAATCACATCAAAAGTCGCTTATTGGAGATGGGATTATATGTTGATCATAAGAATCGTTGATTTTATTGCTTCCTAATCTCAACATTTTGCAAATAATTTTATTTTTTTCTAAATATTTTTTTCTTTACCTACAATTTGGGAAAGATACCAATGTGGATATCTTGGTGATTTTATTAATTCTTAATCTCACCAATTTTCATGTGTTTTTATTTTCTTTTAAGATATTTTTTCCTTCGCCTGCAATTTGGGAAATATACTATTGTGGAGATTTTGGCTAATTTCGTACTTAGTTTTACTAAATAAACTCTTTGTTTTGATTTGATTTTAAAAAATATTATTTATGGAAATATGAATGATATTTATGGGCTATCAAAATTTTAAATTCTTTGGGTAGTTTTGCTTTTGGAGTTTTAATTTTTTTTTTATTTATTGTAAGTTATTATCTTTTAATATATTTTTTCTATCTAGAATTTTGGGGCAAACTTCTTGATTTACTAAACATGTTCGTCAGATACGTAGTTTTTATCATTTACTATTCTACCAAACTAATGGACCTTTCTGCTTTTTTATATATCAAACTTTAATTTGCTTTTTTTGAATATATAGATGTTATTTCATTAATCATGCCATTTCTTTAGATATATATTGCTATGTTGAAAGATTAAAAATTTAATGTTTTTTATAAAAATAAAGCTAATCGTTATTCTTGGTAATTGTGGCATGAAGCTAAGCAACATCATATTCAAACCATACACATATTCAAACCATATTGTTGCAAGTACATTCATATACATAGCACAATGAATATTTCTTTGATTTATTATTCTTTAATCTAGTTTTTTTTTTTATCTAAATTTTTTAAGTTGCAAGTACATTCATATACATATCAAATGAACATTTCTTTGATTTATTATTCTTTAATATAATTTTTCTTTTATCTATAGTTTTGGGGCAAACTTTTAGATGTACTAAAAATGTTTATTAAATGGTCACTAATCACAACACTTTGCACATTGATTTTTATCATTTATTATTCTACCAAACTAATGGATCATTCTATTTTTTTAGATGAAACTTTAATTTGGTTTCTTTTTCATTCTATATACATGTTATTTTATTTGAATGGTCAGTCATGCCATCTCTTTACATATATTGTTATGTTGGAAGATTAAAAATTTAATATTTTTTATAAAAATAAAGCTAATCATTATCCTGGGTGATTGTGGCATGAATCTAGACAACATCTTATTCAAACCATAGTGGATTTTGAGTTATAAGTACATTCATATACATAGCATAAGTTTTAATGCTTCATCTTTACATAGTTTGGCATGCAATCGTAAGAGTCAAAATTTTACATACTTTTGGAATTTCATGCTCTGGAATCCTGAGGAACTTGGAGAGTTATTTCACATAGTACTCAAAATGATAATATCCTTAGAGAGCTATAATATTAAAAAGAAATTAATTTCACTAGTTGTTAATATTGATTGTGTTATATAATTTTAATATTATTTTGTACTATATTTAAACCAAATTCAAATCCAATGACCTTTAATCATCATAATACTATGTAACAGGGTAAATAAACCTTGAAACAAATTTAAATCCAACAACCCCTAATACTAAGTAGCAAGTTAATGTAACAAGGTAAATAAGGATCATCGTAATTTTATGGATATTTTGAGTTTCAAAGTTCAATGGATAGTGGGGATTGTGAAACTTTTACCATCCATACAAAATGAAAGTTTTGGATTCCTTACCTATCATTAAAATTCTAAATATATTAAATCTACATTAAAAAAAAAAGGAATGGTGGGTTTTTTTTGTGTGAGACATAAAATTTGGAAACATTAGCAAATGTGTCAAACGATGTTCATCGAAAAAATGGGGATAAAAAACGATCTGGTATATCTGTATACTGATAGAAAAGCATTTTTATTTAAAAAAAATTGTTTGGGCCCTCCAATGCGTGTGGAAGATTGAGTCATATTCACAAGAATTATTGTTATGAAAGATATGAATATTTACAAGACAAGATATTTGAGTGATTGCATGAGATGGTGAAAAAAATAATACATATAACAAGAATCATTGAATCTCAAAGGGGGAGACTGGGGAGTTGTGCCTCTCACCATTTTCGTCGTATGCAGAATTTAAGCTTATATATACCTAAAAAGAGTTCCCTCTGTGAAAATATACCAAATTTAGCAGTGTGAAGTTCTCTGAAGTGAAGAGGAAGTTGTGATTTCAATCTGCGATAACCTTCCAATTTGATGTTGATGATAGACATTGTAGATTTGCAATTCGATATTATGAAGTCAATATTTCACTAGGTGTTTCTAGAAAAGAAAGGGAAATATTTGTGTACATTCACAATGCAATTTTGCATAACTAAGGGTTCACTTTGCTGAAATTTTAACTAGGCCTTGTCTTCATAATTGTCATTGTACTTGTATTTTATGTAAAAACAAAAGAATAAAATTATTTTTTCCTAGCATGTTCTTCATGCTTTTTTTGTCAAACGAATAAAATAAAAGGGCATGTTCTTCCTAACCCTTGTAAAAAATAAGTAAAATTGAATTTTTGTAAGTGTCATTTATCCCTCCAATTTGTCAAGTCGGCTTTCCAAGGAACAAGTTGGCCCAAGCCTGTACTGGCACCCATTCAGCCTCTCTGGTGACTATATAATAGAGTTATTTGTTCTCCCTCATGAACGCTTGATCTCACATCCAAAATTTTATCCATCTCTTCAATCTAAAAATAATACAAGAAGGATGAAGGTCAAAGTACATAAGGATAAGATGTGGTTTGTATACCCTCACTCAAGTAAGAATAGAAGGTTGAAGGAGAATTATGAATCGGTAATGTTTTTCTTAGGAATGTGAACTCTCTAAAGCAATATATCTCTGTGGAAAGTGAACTCTCTGAGATTATATACTTCTAAGGCATGCAAGATTTCTTAGGAACTCTTTCTTTGTGGGGTGTGACTTCAAATTACAGAAACATGGCATCTTATGACCAGAATTATTGACAGAGTTCTAGTAGAGTTTGCAGGGTTGGCTTGGCATTTGGATCACTGATTAGTTTGAATTGGATTTCTCTTGATGACAAAGATTCTATAAGGAAAGGATTGATGGGTCTTCCCATTGTGGGTTGTTCCCTAGTCTCTCGCATAACTTTCGAGGTTTCTTGTGTCTTATGCACTACAATCTCTATATGTATGGCTAAATTGTTAATGTATAATTATTTGATTACATATCTAAATGAAGTTAATACGAAGAGAATGTATATATATATATATATATATATATATATATATATATATATATATATATATATATATATATATATATATATATATATAAGTCCTAACTAATTATCATGTTTATAAATTATATCATGCATTCAAATTTCAACACACCTGTGGATTCAAGAGTTCATCTAGATTTTATCAATACACTTTAATTTTGGAATTTATTATTGTGAACATCAAGAGATCTACATCCTACAAAAATGAGTGCTTCCTTTAAATGTTGAATCAACCAAATCTTTGACCTATAGCATGAATATCCATCCAACATGCATTTCCTTTAATTAATCCTCCTTGAAGTGGACAAATGCATCAAAATTTTGATGATTTGTCAGTCTATGTCGTAAATGATTAAGTGGAATCAGTGGACCACCTAACTGAAGCACTAGAAAGAAACTGAATCTCACGTTGTAACTGCCATTCTATCAATATTCACCTTATTCCATTATGTCATGGTATTGTGTACCATTCAATAACTTGATTTCATAAAGTCATATTAATATATATCATTCAATATAGATTAGAGTGTAAATATGGTCTACTCTGTCAATGACAGCTAGCCAAAGGAATACATGTGACTAGTGGATGAATAATTTTATTTTTTATCCATGGAAGTTCCATGAATATGCCGAATGGTGTATCCTCTGGTGCAAATTGGACTTGAAAACTACTTCCATTGTTCAACGTGGCAATACCCTTCAACAACTTGAGATGGGGTATTAATGATCTTTTCTGAAAAAATGAAACTAAACCATCATAAATATGTTTTACACACTTCCAACACATCATGAGAGACAAACATATAAAAATTGTAAATGTCCAATACAAGAAAAATGCCCTATGATGGGAAAAATGTAGAAATTAATGTGTAGATTCAAAACTGCTCATGAAAGTTACTAAATCACAAGATTTGAGCTACTTTACTCATCTGCGGAAGTTAATTGACCATATAAAACAAGAATCATAGACATGTAAAAGGAAACATCACACATGCAATGAGATTTATCTAGGGGAAGCAACTGCTCAAAACCCCTTATTATATATATTGCATTAATCAAAGAATCTGGATGAATACAATAAGCTTTCTCAAGCTTGAGCACAACCTTCACATGTATCTTCTATCCTATGCTTCACTGACTAAATTTGGCCAACACTTAGCCAATTTCAAGCCTTCCCCAACTCCTAATTCCTTATGTTGTTCCTCGAGGAATTAGGCCATTAATTAATAGGAAATTTCCTCCACTGGATTGCACAATTCCTTTAGGTCAATTGTCTAACTACATGCACCAACTGTACAACTTGAAATAGTTTACAATTGATAGCACACTACCCTTGAAATCTAATATTAAGTGGGTAACTCGAATTCTCTGCATGCCTGAGCTAATTTAGGTTTCTTGATTAGTTATCTGAATGACCGCTGAGTGTGGTTTAAGTTACACTTCCACAACTTGACTTTCCACTAGATCATCCAACAGTTAGAACTAGTTTAACTGGCCATAACTCAATTTAACTTAATTAAATTGCTACAATTAAAATTAACTCAACCTAGGCTCCTAAATTTTAGGAACCCACTACACACAACTGAACTCCATGCCCCTAATTCCACTTCACTGAGCTAGACTCCTATTTTTTAGGAATCAACTCAAGTAAAATGAAACTCAACTCATTAAATCGAATTGAGTGTTCTTAACTAAGTGACAAGTGTCATGTCACCTCAGTTAAATCCTCAAGTTGTCTTCTAATATGGAATTTCCAATTTCCTCAAATTTTTTAAAGGAAGAAATCAAAATTCAAACTTTTCTTGCTGCATTTTCAACACTCCCTCTTAGCAGGATAAGGATTCTCAACTACCTCAATATAGAACCTTTGGAATGTACTACATGCAACACCTCTCACTGTTGTTGTTGCAACTGCAACACCTGCAATTGAGAAGCATCCAAAAAGAAAATTGAATCAATTGTGTCTACAATTTTCTATCGGGTAAACATTGTTGTTGTTGACTTTGCTATTGAGCCTCATGCTTTGTTATCAACACTCCTCTGCACTCCTCATTATATGACTAACACTAATCCTCTTGATAGTAATACTATGGGCCCCCGTATCAAGGTAATGATCCATAAGGAAAATGCCTCAATGGGCCCTTCCTAAATTCTTGCAACTCTTGGACTAAGGATTTACATCGCTCCACCTCACTCTTGGAGGTATAGATACATGTGATCCCTTTGCCCACTTGGCTCAAACTCTCCCCCTTCTGGAGGTATCTTCTTGAGTGGATGACTCCACTTTTCCTCCTCTCTTCTTATCCATTTGTGGCTTCTCCACAAATTCTTGAAGCTTCATCTGAGGCTATATGTTGAGAGGTCTAACATGTTCCCTCTCAACTACCAAATCTCTAGCAGGGAAAATTTTAGGGGCTAATATTCACAAGTGGGCTATATTCCATACTTTTTCCCAAAAAACGATTCACCAATTTAACTTTTCTCAAAACTAATTCGCCCAAATTTTATAGTATAAAATTATTTTATCTTAAAAATCACCAATATTATATATTGTCTAATATAAAATAATTAGAAATATAAACATTTTTACAAAATTATCATCAAACATTTTAAAATTTGGATATTAGGGAATAGTAAGATTCACCAAGGTTGCTAAACTTTAAGATAAACTTCCATCCTTAAAATTTTCCTAGATCTCTAGTCTATGCCTTTCTCCTCAAGGCTTTGCATGCATCTTCTACCTCAGGTGCATATATCTTCTTGACTCAAACATCGATCTGCTTCACCTGTCTCGTGGCTATGTGTCTTAGGAACGCCTTTCCTTTCCTAAAGATCACATCATAACCACAGTATTCCAAAACTGCAATGGAGACAAGGTTCTTCTTTAGACCTAAAATAATCAGCACATCCTTGAGTCTGAGAGGGAAGCTGACTCCCTCTAAATGGTGACAGTACCAAATCTCGATTGCAATGTACCTTCCATCGTCTCCAACTCAATGTTCATTTTGAGATCCTTCTCCTTCAAATCATTGAAAAAAACTCTATTCCCTATCATATGGAATGAAGCATCGTTGTCGAGATACAACATGCTCCCCATCACTTTTCTCGCCTTGCATGCAATGGAAGTGAAGTCAAGCTCGAACTGTGAAGCCAAAGATTCACCTATTGCTACTACTATAGGCTCTTTCTTTCTTGCCTTCTTCTATGGACGCTTGGTGGCCTAGTGCACAAATTCATGACAGTGAAAGCACTCGATTTTGGACAAGTTTCTCTTCTTACCCTCTTAGCTAGAATGAGCCTCACCTTGGGAATTCTTCCCCTTAGCCTTCTTTCCCTTGCTGAATAATGAAAGTTCCTCTTCATCTTCTTTCAAAGAGATCGCATCTCGGTATTCCGCCTTATTTCTTGCTTCACCAATTTAGACCAAAGTTGTTGCCAATTTGGTAGCTTCTCCATCCCATTCACCGAATCTTGCTAGTTATGCCAGCTCTTGGGAAGGCCTATAAGTGCTAGTCTTACCAGATCATCCTCCGCTACAGTAACACCAACTTGACCAAGTTCATCATGACATTATGTGAACCTACTGAGGTATTGTGGTATTGTGTCATTCTTTCGCATCTTGATATTCCGAAGCTTGTCCTTGAGTGCCAATTTCCTGTGGGCACTACTATTTTGGAAAAAATCTCTCAATTTTTTCTACATTGAATACCATGTCTTTTTCACATGGATATTAGAGACAATATGGTATCAAACTCCCTCCAATATGATCCTTCTCACATTGGCAACAACCTTTTTTCAATATTCTATATTTTAGCATCAACTACTACGAGTTTTAAAATATCATTATCAATGAATTCCTTCAACCCATTATCATCTAGTACTGCCTCCATCTCGTCCTTCCATGCAAGATAATTAAAGCATCCCTCAAGGGCATACTCGAGCCTTAGTCTATTGAAATCCATCTTCTCATTCCTGAAGAAAACGTGCAACTTGATCTACAACCTCGAACCTCCTGCAATGACAACTTCAAAATCCCTGCTCTACAGTGATTCCAGCTCTGATACCATGTAGAAATTAATTTGTAGGTTCAAAATTTATCATGAAATTTACTAAATCACAATACTTGAAGCTACTCTACTCATTTGTGGAAGTTAATTCACCATCTCAAAAACAAGAATCATACATATGCAAAAGGAAACATCACACGTGCACAAATATTTATCTAGGGGAAAGCAACTCCTCAAAACTCCATACTACATGTATTGCATTAATCAAAGAATCTGGATGAATACAATAAGCTTGCTCAAGCTTGAGCACAACTTGCACTTGTATCTTCTATCCTACGCTTGACTAACTGACTCTAGAAAACACTTAGGCGATTTCAAGCCTTCTCGAGCTCCTAATTCCTTACGTTGCTCCTTGACAAATTAAGCTCCTATTTAATAGGAATTTTCCTCCATTGGATTGAGAAATTACTTTAGATCAATTCTCTAACTACATGCACCACTTATATAACTTGAAATAGTTTACAACTTATAGTACACTTCCCTTGAACTCCAATCTCAACTGGGTGACTCGAATTCTTGGCATGCATGAGTTAATTTAGGCTAATTGATTAGTTATCTAGATGATCATTGAGTGTGGTTGAAGTCCCACTTCCACAACTTGACCTTCCACTAGTTCCTCCAACAGTTAGAACTAGTTTAACTTACCATAACTCAAATTAACTGAATTAAATTACTACAACTAAAATTAACTCAACCTAGGCTCCTAAAATTTAGGAACCCACTGCAAACAATTGAACTTCCTATTTTTAGGAATCAGCATAAGTAATCTGAACCTCAACTCATTAACTTGAACTGAGTGTTCTTAACTAAGTGACAAGCACCATGTCACCTTAGTTAACTCCTCAAGTTATCTGTTGATATCAAATTTCAAATTTCCTCAATCTTAGTTAAGGCAAAAATCAAAATTGAGACTTTTCCTGCTGCATTTTCAACAAAAATATCCATCAAAATCCATCTCTGGATACAAGTATTCTATATTTGTGCTTAGTGAATAGCTAGTACTTATTTAAGAAATGAATGATATAATATGCAAAGGTATTCTCTAAAGTATGTTGTGTGTGATGGTTGTGATATGTATGATGTGTGAAGTGTAATTTACATGTTGATTTGAGCCTAAGGCTCTTCTTATATTTTTTCAATGTGAATGACCCTTCTCACACTAGATATGGAAGAAGAGCCATTGTAACTACCTCATTGTTTTGAGTGAGAAGGCTTGAAAGTTCTTATTTTCTTAAGAGGGATTTGTCCTTTTGTAGATATGCTAGTATACTAGTCTCTCTATTTTGTAAATTTTATACATATGAAGGGTGAAGCGTAGCTGTAAAGGAATGGGAGGAACGTCATTCAACTGGGAGAAGTTATGAATTTGGCCATTGGGCACCCTTACATTTTCTTCTAAGGAGTTGTTTGGTTAGAGGAAGAGTTTTGAATGCCTTTTGACATGATTGAAAAATTCCAAGTTTTCTAAACCTTTATGGGAAATTATTGTCCTATTGAAGTTAGATCAAACTTTTGGTACTGCTTGGAATCTCTATCGAAAGTTATAGAATTTTGGAATTGAAAACTTTATTCTCAGGGTTTGTCACATTGCCTACTAGGAGCCATGACCCAAAGCTTAATCACAAGTGGGCCTAAACCCCACAAAAGTGAAGTACTTATGTATCAAACTATCAATCCTTGGTGTTTGAGCCGAGAGGTTCATTCTACAACACAATATGGGGGCTAGGTGTAATTTCATCTGTGCTCAATGTGCAGTTGACACGTGTCCCTCTCAAAATAAAATAAAATATTCTCTAAATATAAGAGAAAAGTTGGCTAAACATCTTAAGAAACATGAATTATATATATATATATATATATATTCATGTTTCTTAAGATGTTTATATCAGGTAATATAATTTCATATCAACTTTGAAGCGACATAAAGTAATTAAAAGTAAAAGAAATGTATGTAAAATGTTTAAATCTTATACATTTAAAAAATATTTTAACATAAGATTTAAATAAACTATTTGGATATATAATGTTAATTAATTGATATAGATATCAACTTCATATATATCTATATATAAAAAAAAAGTGTTAAAATAAAATATTTTAATATTATATATAGTAAAGTTATCTAAAAAGAGTAATTGAAAGTTTAAAATAAAAGTAAAAAATATCATTTACTTTTTAATAAGAATAATAAGAGAAATAAAAATATTTTAATGTTATATATAATAAAATTATTTAAAAAAAGAGTAATTGAAGATTTAAAATAAAAATAAAAAATATCAATTACTTTTTAATAAGAATAATAAGAAGGATATGTGTAATTCATTCATAATAAAAAAAATTCAACGTGGGTTATCAATAATATATTTTAATATGTATACTTAAAAATACATCAATAAGAAAAAGATGATTTTAATGTGCTTAATGTATTTTATATAACATTCGAAAATACAATATAAATAATGAAAATTTACACATTGTGTGTGTATATAACCACTAGAGATTCATTAGAACATTCAAAAATCCAAAATAAATAATGAAAATTCACTCATTGTGTGTATATAACCATTACAGATTCATTGAAATCTATCATGGTATGAGAACTATGCATTTTTTTTTCTTCAAATTTCACACAAAAATAAATTACACCTAAAAAATGATCCCTCTAAATTTATATTAAATCTATATTTAATAGATCTATACTCATAGGAATGACAAACCATTCACTTGAAACCCATTGATCACTATCACCTCCAATAACCATTAATAAAACTAAATAGATTAGTGAAAAAATAAAAATATGTCAATTTCAAACTTTTGTGGTCCCAAACTTTGATCACTATCACCTCCAATAACCATTAATAAAACTAAATAGATTAGTGAAAAAATAAAAGTATGTCAATTTCAAACTTTTCTAGTCCCAAACTGAGTTATCCCGAAATGACTCAAATTTGCATGGTTACCCTACGGTGTACACGCGAATTATCAAAACCTGTTAACGCACCGTACACGCGATATTTTTAACCGCGTTAACTTAAGGTCACGTGATTTTTGTTATTTTTCAAATCAATCAATTACACGGACCACCCAGGGTACATAGACGATAACAATTCCCACGAATCATTTGCATTTACTTAAGAGATTTAAAGTCGCATCCTTTTAAATGTCATTGGAGACCCGTCACGCTATTATCGTAAGGTTAGAGCCATCTCGCACCCATTGAGATTTGACTGGTAACAACTTGTAACCAAATTATAAAAAGGATGATTATTGTGACCACAAACAATTTTGTTTAATTTTTTCCTTTACCAAAATATAAAAAGGATGATTATTTTGACCACAAGCCATTTTGTTTAATTTTAACCATTTTTCCTCTATTTTTATTAGAGTAGTTTAAACCATTTTTATTATTGTTTTCTAATTATAAGGTTACGGTTAAGTCAGACATCAAATTGGTATATGAGACACCCTTGTTTGTAGGACAAGAGACCTACCTTTCGTAGTGATTTGACTTTTAAATCTACAAAAGCATCCATACTATACCCCTCTAGTTTTGAACCTGTAACTGTAACCTTAGAAGGAAACATATGCCCTTAACCATTAGGTCCACTCAAGCTATATATTATAATAACATACACATTTGATTTATTTGATGATCATTGTGACCACAAACAATTTTGTTTGATTTTTCCTTATTTTTATTAGAGTAATATAAACATAATTCTTTAATCTTATTGGCAGAGTATAGACATTTGATTTATTTGTTGTTTTTTTTTTAAATGTAGTTAGATTGTCTTGGCTAGTTTTTTTTAATAGTTGGATATAAAATATAGAAAAAATGTTGAAATTATAAATATTAATTGTTAAAATTGTATAATTTAAATGTATTAAACTTTTTTTTTGGAAATTATTTATATATTTAAAATACAATTTGAAGAATGAAAAATTGAAAGTTGCATTCACATAACCAAATTCGAGTAATAGTTGCCAAAACAAATCAAGAGGTCAAATGTTTAGACTATTCCATTCTTATCCTTACTTTACATAGAGCTTGGTGAAGATCTCTCTATTACTCCACTTAGAAAATGTGACTTTTCCATTGAAGATATTTCCTTGCAAGAGGATTCATTAGAAAAGGTGGCCTCCTCTTTAATATTTTGGACGAATATCTTCTCAACAACTATGATATGGATCTCTAAATCTACTAGAAATGGGAACTAATTATACAACATGATGTTGTCTTTGGATTTCAAATATTTATGTTTTAATTAGTGTTTTCCTTGTGATTAGTCTTGAATACATTTTTTTAGCACTTTAAAGGTTAACTTGCTTTATCCACTAATCTGTGGATTTTGGGTAGCCTTTAGTAATGTGTTGATATTCTTGGTATATATTTCACTAAAACTGCAAGTTTTCATGGCCTATATATTGATGGAAAATCCTAAGAGAGTGTTAGGAGGGCTTTATATAAAATTACTTTCACATGAATACTGGCATGTAAGTATCTATACCCTTTTTGCAATACACATGGGTGGGAGAGGGATCAAAATCAAGAAGGATGTAGATGATTTGGAGTGGATCATTATAGAATATTTCATTTATGTTGGTACTATCTAGGTGGTTAAATTAGAAGAATTGATTTGTAGGGTAAATTTAGTGGCAAGTCTCAATTTGTAGATTTGGGGTGTAGAACCTTCGAGAGCCATTTGGTAGTATTAAATGGAAATTTTTGGGGCCATATCTTTGTGAGAATAGTTCTCGTCTCCTCAAATTTGTTCTACAAATTGAGACCTTTCAAACGATGTTAAAATCACCTCAGTAAGAATTTGTATGTGAACGTTATGTCTCTTGCATGTTGACCTGCCTAGTTGACCACCATGTTATTGTGTGGATGTCACATAAAACCTGACTACTCATGTGTGGGGCTGGTCCCATGAAGACTTTCAAGAATATTATAGAAGGTCTAAAACCCTAAGGCAAATTGAGGGTTGAGGCATGCGAAAAACTTAAGCTTAAAAAACTAATATACTATGTTAAATATTGGGCTACTAGGAGGACAGGAGGTTCCATTCTCTTAGCACTATACTTATTCTATACTTGAGCAGAGCGTGTAGAAGTCAGATTTGAGAGAATACCAAAAGAGGAAGAAGATTATTTAGTATCCATTCAAGCTATAATGTTAAAAGGAACTCCGTAGTGAGTTCATTTTTATATATATTTTCATTTTCATAAAGGCAGTAAAGAAAGAGGAGCATAGACTTCATCTACTAGTTGGGTTTTCAATCATTTTGTGTTTCTTAGGATATATATTATATTCATTTTATGTGAATGGTGTATTTCTTTTCTCATTCTTTCATTTTCATATTTAAATTACATTCTTAAATTTAAGCAATATGTTAGTAATAATAAATTTAAGATATAAGAAAATAAACTTGGATTACAAATAAAATATTGATATAAGACAATTTTTCTTGTGATGTTATTTATGAGGAATATCCATGACTTGTGATGTTATTTATGAGGAATATCCATGTCAATTTATAAATTGCATACATAGGAGACACATGAAATGAAGACACATTTATGACTAGAAACTAACAATAAATAGAGTGTTCTGAGATAGTAAAACATGCATCGAAGCAAGGATTTATGCTTAATTTATATATTACTCTAATAAAGTTCATAACAATGTTGTTTTCTAACTCATACATCACTGTCACCTTGATGCCTTCTCTTAGAATAACCAATATTGTGTTACTTAACAAACATATTGGTTACATATGCACAATAAACATACTATGTGGATTCCCATTAAAGACTGCAAATTTATGAAATATGAGTAAAGTACAAAACAAACATTCATAAAAATATTTTTTTACTAAATATTTAGCTAAGTCTATCATTATTGTTACTTTGTTTTAATGATTTTTGTTTAAGGGTTTGTGTATAATGTATTCATTACTTTAGAAAGTTGACAATAATGATATTGTTTTACTAAGATTATGTTATGATTTTGGTGTGTTATTAATCCCTACCAAGTTAGGACTCTAGCAATAAATTTTCCCATTAACCACTATTACTATAACATTGACCAATGCAACTTATAATATTTAACTTCAAAAAACAAATATTTATTTTTCAGTACTATAAAAAAAAAACTATTTTTCAAAGAATTGGTTAGACCATAACTTAAAGGTATTATTGTAGCCTTTTCACACTATAATTCCATGTGGACAATTGCCTTGTTAGATATCCTGCAAACTTAGCACCCTGTACTTATATCCTAGAAGAAAACTTATCTACTGAATACATACACAACTAGGTTCCTAACACATTCAATGCAAGGAAATTTAAATAACTGATCACATGAAACAACACACATAAATTCTTACCCAACAAGTTTTTCATTAAAAAAATCCAAACTTATTTCAGCTCCCCTCCTCGGATAATCACCCACTTGAGATAATAAAAAATACAATTAACCCAGATTTGATTCAATACATCTTTCATAGCTTGATGCTCGATCTCTCCCACTGATATAGATCTCTAGCTTCTATCCACTCCCTTTGATCGAGCATACAAATCACTGAGATGTTTCTCTCAATATTCTATTAATGTAGTGTGTCTTTCTCCTCTCCTCAACCTTTCTTTTATAACTTTACAATATGCTAAATACCTAACTATATCCCTAATATCATTTTTGTTAATATTCAATATTAGATATCACCTCCCTTGAGATCAACAAATAAGATTAAAACTTACTCACTAAAGTAAATTAATTTACTTTTTCTATGTTTCTTTTAGCTCAATAAGCTAACACATTAATATGTGATTTCTCATAAGTTAGACTTAAGCTAAGTTACATTAGCAACTTTCTTACACTAGAGAAAGCGTTCTAAGTAGAATGTCGGAAACTCCTACATGCCTAAACACAAGGCCTACCCAAAGTACCTACTCTAGATACAAAAATCAACGCTTCCTCTTAGCGAGGTAGATAATTTTGGAAGAACCTCTTCGACGTGGAAATGCCTCCAATCCCACTGCATCATCCACTGTTATAGCTACTCCCTCTGAACTAGAATACTTCCTTGCTAACTTCCTTTGAATCTAAATCAAAGACCTGTTTCTTCCAACCATGCTTTTAGGAGCCTGCTCCTGAGCATCCTTCAATATTATCTCATACAACTGGTTTTGACAGATTTTAAAGAGACATCCTATTGGTCTTCTAGATTAGAAAATTGAATCCTTAGTATCAAATCAATATTTAGATCCTCCCACTCAATCCTTGTCATTAACATCAATCCTTAATCCAAAATCCCCATGGATTTACTTATAGGCTAGCCTTACAAGCTATATAACTTACCCTTCCTTACACCAAGCCTTATTGTTATGTTTCAGGTAGCTCCATTTGAACCCATTAATACTTGTCCTTTTTGGAATAAGACACCAAGCCCCTTGTCCTCTAGAGATGAGACTAATAGAAAGTTCATCTTCATCTCTAAGACATATAACACCTCTCCCTCTGCCTCCTCCACAGATCTTCCCAATTCTATTTAAAATAACATTGTTCCAACCCCTTACACTGTGTTGATGGTACTCATACCAAATTTCACATGAATGTATGAATCTACCTCTAAAACACTAAGGAACACTTATATCATTCCCTTTATATGAGTATATTATCCATTATCCACAAACCATGCATCATTGTCCATAAATCGAGCAATTTTAACACTAGTGCCAAAAAGACAAGTAGCCACTAATGAGAAATATTTCTAAAACTTTTTGCAAACTCTTCAATACCTGTTGATGTTGTGACATGTGCTTTCCCTATGTTTTTCTTTTTATTTCGACAATAACTTGCATAATGTCTTAGCTTGTAATATGCAAAGAATTTGAGGTTTCTCATGTAATTATTTGTCCCTCTACTCAGTTTGGTAGCCCTATTTCCATTTCTTACATGACCTAAAAGAACAATGTTCTCCTCACACCCTTCACCTTTTACTTGGTTTCCATGTAGAGCATCCTCGCATGTCTCCTCCTAAGTGAATTCATCCCACCACCTATCATACGAGGGAGATTCTCTTATGCCATGACTACTTTAATGTACATACCACACCACTCTATGAACCCGTTTAGATTTATCCTTACCCATTATGAGTTTAAAACTTTCTCCCTTATCACAACAAGCTCATCTCATACTTGAAATATTTGGGTGAGATATGAAGAAATTGTTTGTCTTGGACATCTTGAGGCTCTTCAGTTTTTCTCTCAATGCCATTTTTTTATTCTAGTTGTCACTTTGGTATAGCTTGGTCAATTCCTTCGACATTTCTCTTGAAATTTTATTCTTGGATATATGAGTAATAATGTTATCCTCCACTCCATCTAGGATCATTCTCCTAGCTTTCACATCCTTCTTCTTATGGGACACCAAAAGTGTTGCATTTGTAGGAGGAATCTAAGATTGTTATATAAACTCCCAGATCTCGTTCTCCTTTAACACCAACAAAATCCTCTACTTAGAAATGTTGCAATTAGACAACCCATCCAAATGATCTTGAAACTTGAGACTAGTAGCCATCTTTGTCAAACCGATCAAACCCTTCCAAAAAAAAAAAATCTTGATGAAGAAGAAAATTGGTCTCCACTTCTACAACTCTTGACGACTTCAGTGATTTATTCCTATTCCTATCAGTTATGATGCTCCTAAACACCCATTCTTCTATCCTAAGCCTTTTCCTATCCCTGCAATGAAACACATGTATTGACACAACTTGACTAGTGTGCTTATTCCTTGGTCCAAGTACGTATGCAAAAAAAACTCCACATAATGGCTAAAAATATTGTATTTGTTGGGCTATATCCTCTATGTGAAAAACCCCGACTACCTATCCCACATGCATGAAGATTTCTTTCTGCCAAACTCACACACCAACCAATTAACTACACATGACTTGTTTTCCATAGTGGCTAAGTTGCAACCTTGACAATACTTTATTAGTTGGTAATTCTTACATCCAACGATTGAAACCATGAATTATCTCGATTAGATCTCATGTTGGTTGATAATCGTCTTAATAACTAGTCCCTTAATTTTCATTTTTTCCCTACAAAATATTATCCTATCATAGCCCAAGATAACCCATTATTACCCAGCCAAAATTATGAATGATCTCTTAATGCAATTGCTTAGTGGTTTATCTCTTCTATTCTCTATGCCCCCCACCCCCCGTGTCTCAAAATTTCTTGACTTCATGTAAAGCCTGAATTCACTAGTTAGAGTGTCCTTTCTAACCACAACTCCTATCCTGGGGGATCCTCAACCATGAATTCCCTTCTCTTTTCTCATTTGGAAGCTTGTTGTTGCTTGGTCTTAGCCATCGTTCCTCCCCTGTCCATTTCTAGGTAACCAAATATTTTTTCCTCTTCCATTCAACAACACCACCACTTGGTTTCCTATTTTTTCATCTAGTGGCTAGTCCCCTATGATGCTATGGTGGTTGGGTGGGCCATTATGCCTATTGGCCACCACACTTTTCCCTTTGATTTATTTACTTTTTATTTCTTAAAAAAACTACTTGGGACACTTCCTTTTTATTATATTTCTTTCTTTAGTCAACCACACCATACATTATATGACTTGTGATCACAACCCTTTTAAAAATAAATTTGTGCCTCTTATGATTGCATCCAAAATAAACCCCCACGATCATGTGCAATCCTAGCACCTCTAATTTTGAGATCAATTTTTAGAGATCTTGATATAGTAACATGTTAGATTTCTTATGAAACTAGCACTCAATATTTAACTCCTAGCAGAAAACTTATGTACTGAATAAATACACAAGTAGGTTCCTACACATTCAATGGAAGTAAATTTAAATAATTGATCACATGAAGTAACACACGTATATTTTTGTCCAACTTGTTGTTCATTAAAAAAATCCAAACCTACGCAGACTCCTATCTTCGGATAATATCCCACCTAAGATAATACACAATAAAACTAACATGGATTAAATCTAGTAGATCTTCCATAGGTTCGTACTCGATATTTCTTATATATATAGATCTCCAATCTCTTTGGACTCCCTCGATCACTGACATGCCACTGTTAATCTCATCTTGTTGTAGTGTGTCTTTCTCCTCTACTTAGCCTTGATTTTATAAATTTACATTAAGCTAATCCCTCACCCTAACCATAATATAAAAGTGATGAATAACCAAGATTAGATCTCAACTCACTTGAGATCAATGACTAAGAATAAAACTTACTCACTAAATTAAATTGCTTTACTTTTCCTAAGTTTATTTTAGCTCAATAAGCCAACATACTAATATGTGATTTTTCCTAACTTGGACTTAGGCTAAGTTACATTAGAAACTTTCTCACACTAGAGTAAATTCTCTAAGGAGAAAGTGGGTGACTCTTACATGCCTAGACACAAGGCCTATACAAAATTACCTACCCAAGATACAAAAATCAACACCCTCCCTTACTGAGGGAGGTGCCTCGAGAAGAACCTCCTCCTCATGGGCTTATATCAAATTCCACCACATCATTCACTATTGTATTTTCCCCCTTTGAATTGGAATAATTTCCCGCTACCTGGTTTGGAATTTACAACAAAGATGTATTTATCCCAACCATGCTCCAAGGGGCTTGCTCCTGATCATCCATTAATGTTATAACATACAAATTCATCATAATAGATATATAAGAGGTCTCCTACCCATATTCAAGATTACAAAATGAGTCCCCTGTATGAAATCAATCTTAAGAGTGTCACTAACGTTGATCCCTAATCCAACATCCCATTTATTATATTTACAAGATAGCCCTGTAAGCTATACAACTTACCTTTCCTTAGACCAAGCCTCACTGCGATGTCTTCGGTAGCTCCATCTAAACATATGAATACTTTTACTTGCTATAACACAACACCATACCATTCATCCTCCAACGTTGAGACTAATAGAAAGTTTTTCTTTAGCTTTAGGGCATATAAAATCTCTCCCACTACTAGAGATCTTCGTGATTCTAGCTAGAGTACCACTATTCCAACCCCTTCTAGTGCATGTATGACATTCATGCCAACTTTCACATGCATGTCTAAATCTACCTCTGAAACATTAAGGAACACTTCCATCATTCTCTTCATATGGAAAGATGCCCCACTATCCATGAACCATGCATCATTGTCCACAAACCAAGAACTTCTAACAATAGTGCCAAAATATAAGTATCCACAAATGAGAAATATTCCTCAAATTTTGCTGCAAACTCTTCAATATTTGTTGATGCTACAACCTATGCTTTCCCTTTGTTTTTATTTCTACTTATAGACTGAATCGAATAATGTATAGGCTTGTGACATGCAAGGCACTTGAATTTTCTCATGTCCTTATTTTCCCCATCACAAGAGGATCCTTCCTCTCCTTTAAATAGTTTGATAGCCCCCATTCTCTTTCTTGCATGAAATGTGATGAGCCCCAAAAATGGGTGACTTATTGGGCTCATTTTGCCTACTTTTCTTCATCAATCCACCTTTTTTCATAGTTTATGCATGTTTTTTGAATATGTTTATGTTATTTGAACGAATGAGGGTGGTCACTTTACCAAGAAGGCTAATATGTTGTTATTTCAGGTTTTTTTTAGACAAATTTTGGAACAAGACCAAGTAATTATGAGCCAGATGACAGCCAAGCATGAAGGAACAAGGGTGACGATTCGTAGGAAGGGTGTCTCCTACACTAAATGGCCCTTCGTTGAAATCTCCACCCTCAACTTGGAGCTCAGCAGGCCACCAAAACGAATCCTAAAGGCAGCCAAGCAACTTTGTGAAAAGTGACTGTTTACTGGCAGTTTGAACAGCCGAGCCCCTTGAGTTAAGGATGGCTACTGGGACACTCGTAGTGCATAAATAGGAAGGCTTCAGCCTTCGTAGGTTACTTTTTGAACTGTTGGGTTTTGCACTATAGTGCTGTCATTTTTCTCAGCTCATTTTTGTAGCTGTTGTTGTATAACTTTCTTGTGACATGATTATTTTTTAGTAATGAAGAGCAGCTTTATTTGGCATTAGTTCTGAGTTTCTCTTAGGAGCCTATATCTCTTGGGGTTGGGCCCAACCCAAGTGCCAAGGCTTCCTTTGTGTACTATTATTTATCTTTTATGTCTTTGCAAAACAATTTCTGTTAAGTAGATTAAAATCTTGCTGGTTACCTAGGTCATTTTTTATGATTAGAAAGGATTTTTATGTTCAGATTGAGTTGATATGTCAATAACATAGAAGATCTCCATAAAAATGCCATCAAGCACCTCTGATCTCACCTCTCCCTTAGTGGGATCGTGAGCTGGGACAAAGGTGACCTTGTTGCCAACAAAAACACTGTCTTTGCCTCACCATGCAATCATTAGTGTTAGATTCTCATTTGCAGAAGTTGATACCTATTGTGGTTAAGCGTTCAAATTCATGATTGCTTAGTTTGCATAGCTATTTCACTTAATTTCATTGCAATAAACTTCTGTTCATTTCCCTTGCTGTTACATAGGCCAGATTAGAGTAAAGTAGCTAGGTCATTGGTTTTCCATGTCATTGTTTGTTCAATTTGAGAAATAACTAGCAGAGCACCTGTAATACCTCTCCATCTATCTGTACTCCATCCATCCCATCTGCTCCATCCCATACCTATGATTCTTGCCTCACATTTTCTACGTTCCCTCACTTTGACCTAGTTTTCATATTTTTGTGCAACATTGCTCCACTCCTCCTTGAACAAATCCAACCATCCTCATCACTCCTCCACTCCATCCACCAAGTCCTGGACCTCCTCACACCATTATCCTACCCACACACTCCCTTCTACACCTTTCCCTCTCCATCCACTCTCCAAAATCCCATTTCTGAACATCGTGTAGAAAATACAGAACATCCTGTAGAACCCTTGCAGACTTCCTGTAGAAGCTCACGGAAGCGGTTTCTTTATAGCCAAACTCTGTGAAACTCTCTGGAAGGGTGCTAGGGACCCCTTAGGCCCTATTCTAACCTTTCCAACCTCCTGGATGCATTTCCTCTAACCAATCCACCTCTGCACAGTCAAAAACCAGTTAAAGCACATGTGTGACAATTCTGACACTTTACTTAAAAAATACAAAAAGATGTTGTTGTTGTTGTTGTTGTTGTTTTTTTTTTTTTTTTTTTTTTTCAGATTTTACTATAGAAGTAGCTTAGACACATGTATTTCACCTTCTTAGAATTAAATGGCATCTCTTTCAGTAGCTTTCATCCTCTTCCTTTTATCGGTAAGATTAGCTGGTAAAATTAGGGTTTTCTGGGGTTTGCATTTCCTTTCAGCTTTTCAGTTTCTTTCCGCAAGTAGATTAGCCTCCTTGAGTTAACTCCCATCCATCAGTTAGAAAGCTTCTTCTCAAAGCTCATAGAAGTTGGCTTAAGCTCCTAGCGGACTTGTGCCAGCTAACCAAGTGACAGCTGCGGCAAGAGCTAGTACTTGTGCATATAGCACCATCGCTTCCAAGTTTGTTACGAACTACCAGGTTGATAAGAGTAAAGAAGGGAGTCCCAGGAGTTGCAGCATTATTGCTGCAATACTGGAGCCCACCATGTTTTTGGCGCCGTTGCCGGGGAAACATTAGAGTATTTGTGATTGCTGCTTTTCTTCTATTTTTCTACTACAACCTTCTGCTAAGTAGTTTATTTCATTTCCATTCTACAATTTCATTTCTGCAAAAGTATATTAGACATTTCATGCTTTCATGGATTAGCCTTTCAGTTCTGCAATTTAAATTCTGCAATCGTAGAATAGCATTTCCATTCTGCAAGTGTAGAATAACATTTCCATTCTGCAAGCGTAGAATAACATTCCAATTCTGCAGTTTCATTTCAGCAAAATAGATTAGTCCTTTCCTACTTTCATTTCAATTCTGCATTTTCATTTCCGCAAGATATATTTTAGTTAGTTGCAATTCCATCTGTTTCAGTTTTTCAGGAACATGTAGAAAAAAGAAAAAGAAAGCAAAAATCTTTTCATGCCTCATAGGAACAGAGATAATACTGGAAAATTCCTACCCAACACCCCCACCACATCACTAAGTCACCCTTCTCTCTTCTTTGGTGGCAGTGATCCAGAAGAACCTATAGGTGAACCTCTTGAGATATACGAAGATCCTATAACAGAAGAAGAGCAAGAAAACATTCCTTTTGAGACCATGGCTGAAAACAGAAACGGTAGAGAGGATGATCAGAGAATAGAAGGTTCCTTCACCATCCAGGAGACCAACGGGGACATGAAGATGAAAAACATAAGTCCCTCAGCCTTACCCCACTTCCATGGATTGACTACTGAAGACCCTGATACCTTCCTATTTGAGTTCGCTGTCCTTTGTCGAACTTATGACTATGTTGAGGACGAGCAAAAGCTGAAACTCTTTCCTTCTACCCTTAAGGACGCAACACTAAACTGATTCATGGGGTTACCTAGAAACAGTATCACCACTTGGGCTTAGATGCAGTAAACCTTTAACAACAAATATCGGGAATACTGTAGGTCCAAGGAAACAAAGGGAGAAATCTTCCAGATGACCATGGGAAATGATGAATCTTTAGAAGACTATGAGGAAAGGTTCCAACTTAGTTATAAACGGGATAGGTGCACACTTGACCCTGAATCTCTGAAGCTGGTTCTGCTCTAAGGAGTCCCTGAAGACCTTCTAGATACCCTTCATTTGCTAGCTGGAGGGGGCATCTACCAACTACCTTATGAGGACATAAAGACTTTGTTTAGAAACCATTCTAGGGTAGCCCGGAAAAGAGGTAGTGGGAGTCCACTTTCAACTAGTGCTACCTTCTCTAAGCATGAGTTTGCTAATCAGATGGAAGACCTCAAAAGTGAGATGAGACAGGACATTGCTATGCAACTTGATACTTTCCAAATCCAACAAAAGAAAGAGGAAGCTGAGAGGGCTTTGGCCATTTTCTGCCCCAGATGTACAAGGAAGCACGCTAAGAACGAGTGTCCATTGCACTCAGTAGAGGTATGTTTTGTTTGTGAGGAAGACCACCCCACAAACCAATGCCCAACCTTACCCGAATTTAAAGCCATGTACCAAGGGACTGAGGCAACCACTGAACCTCTCTACTTCCTCAACCAAAGGAGGCCACATGGGCCCAGGCCTTACCAGCAGGGGATGCAAGGGACACCCCAAGCTTATTATAGCCCCAACCAATTCGCTCACATACCTTCGTGGGGCCCCCCTGCTCATCCTTTTTGGTCTGAACCTCCTCTATGGTCTTATCCATCTCAATACCATACTCAACCCACTGCTCATTCGTTTCACTCACATATCTAGCCACCACCTCAGTGGAATGCACCTCAACCGGGGTGGAGGCCCCAATACAAATCTCCTCCCACCATTCTGCCTCCACCACCGGCTCAACCACAACCATTACCTCCTGCTCCTCCAAGACAACCCCATATGCTTGCTCAACTGAACCCGAACCCCAACAACAGACAAGCCCAACAGGTATACACTGGGAAGACAACATGCCCTACCTATGATGTGGAGATCCAGGAGATTAACCTGTGATCTGGGAAGGTCCTTCCAGATCTCCAACCTCCTCTCTCGGAGGACGAGGAAGAGAAACAGGAAAGTGAAGCCAAATCCATTCCACCCTTTCTTGAGTGACTAACAGTAACCACACAACCAAACCCAAAGGAGACTGAACTTCTGGGAGAACTTAAACAGTTGTGTGTGAAAATAACACTTCTCCAAGCCATAAAAGGTGTACCAATATATAACAAATTGATCAAGGAGAAGTGTTTCAGGCACTCAGGCAGGCGAAAGAGAGATGCCTCGACTATCAATGTCATAGGACAATTGTCCGACCTAATGTTGGGGCAAGTAATATGTCCAAAGTATTTGGATCCTGGGAGTCTAGCAGTTGATATCCACATCAATGGCACCATAATCCCCCATACCTTGATTGATCTGGGGGCTACCATTAATGTGATGACCAGGGACACCATGCTTAAACTCAACCTTCAGAGTTCCTTAAGGAAGACCTTGACAGTCCTGCAGTTAGCAGACCGCTCCACTGTGACCCCCGAAGGGATTGTGGAAGATGTCTTGGTCTCTGTTGACTCTTGGGAGTACCCTACAGACTTCTTGGTCCTTCAGCCAAAGGCAAAGCTCACTGAATACCCCCTCATTTTGGGAAGGCCTTGGTTAGCTACAACGGATGCTTACATCAGTTGTCGAGCAGGAAGCATGACCATCAAGAATGGGCCTATGTCCAAACAACTAGTCCTATAACCTCCTCCCCAACCTCTACTAGAACATGACCTACCATGCTAGTTGGAAGAAGGAGATGAGGATGAGGTCTACTCTGCACCATTGTGCACAGTAGAAACCACCAAGGGAGGCCCTCAAACTGAGGTTGACTTGATCGAGAATTTGATTCAAAATCCACCTCCTAGTGCACTGTCCTTAGAGGAGTTGGTGGAAGGTACCCAAGCCAGCACTTCAGTGGACCTTTGTGTGACTGATCCGACCTCTCCCAGAGTTAAGAATGTGGAATTTGGCCCTGAAAGAACCTTAAATATTAGCTCCTCCCTATCTCCCTCCCAGGAGAAGGAGCTGTGTAGCTTACTGAACAATCATCTAGATGCTTTCGCTTGGAGCTATAAGGAGATGAAAGGAGTCCACCCTTCGGTCTATAGCCATCACATTTACATTAAAGAAGATTGTAAACCAGTCAGGCAGCCTCAGAAGGGAATGAACCCAGCCCTCAAAGACATTGTTAAAGAAGAATTGCAAAAGTTGTTGGATGCAAGATTCATCTATCCCATCTCCGATAGTGAGTGGGTCTCACCTCTAGTGCTTGTTCCAAAGAAAAACGGGAAGTGGAGAATTTGTGTAGATTACCGAGAACTTAACAAAGCCACTAAGAAAGACCATTTCCCTTTTCCTTTCATAGATCAGGTGTTGGATGGGCTGGCAGGGAAGAAGTTTTTATCTTTCCTAGATGGGTTCAGTGGGTATAATCAGATCCAAATCAGCCCAGAGGACCAAGATAAAACCACCTTCACTTGTCCATGGGGTACCTTTGCCTACCAAGTCCTTCCCTTTGGGCTATGTAACGCTCCTGCTACTTTCCAGAGAGCAGTATTGAGCATATTTTCTGAGTTGGTCCACGATTCGGTAAAATCTATATGGATGACTTTACTCCCTATGGGTCCAACTTCCAAGAAGCCTTGAATAACCTGGGAAAAGTTCTAACCAAGTGTATTGAGATGAACCTATCCCTCAGTCCCAAAAAATGCAAATTCATGATGACTGAAGGGACTGTGCTAGGTCATACAATTTCTCAGCAAGGATTACAGGTGGATCCTAATAAGATTGCTATCATCCAGAAGGTTCCACCTCCTCAAAAGGTAAGAGATGTCAGATTTTCCTAGGCTTATAAGGATATTATAGAAGATTCATTAAATATTTCAGTAAGCTAGCCTCGCCATTGTTTGGCCTCTTAGGGAAAGATGTTGAGTTTAAATGGACCAATGATTGTCAAGGGGCTTTGGATGAGTTGAAAGACAAGTTGGTGTTCGCCCCGATCTTGAGAGGTCCAAACTAGGCCCTACCTTTCCACATCCACGCTGATGCCTTGAACAAAGCCATAGGGGCAGCCTTAGGACAAGTTGAGGAGAAACTACCATATGCCATATACTTCGTGAGCAAAATCCTATCCAAGGCAGAAATGAACTATACTATAACTGAGAAAGAGTTCTTGGCTGTAGTCAATTCCCTAAACAAGTTCAGACACTACATCATTGGTTATCAAACATTTGTACACATTGATCATGCTGCAATTAGATATTTAATGAATAAGCTTGATGTAAATGCTCGTATCATTAGATGGTTACTTTTGTTGCAGCAATTTGATTTGACTATTGTTGACAAGCCAGGTAAGGAAAATATCGTTGCTGACTTCTTGTTTAGATTGGATTTGCCTACAGGTGACGAAGGGACAGTGGATGACTAGATGCCAGATGAACACCTGTTTGCTATCTCAATGCTCTCTCCATGGTTTTTTGATATTGCAATTACTTGGTCTCAGCACAGTTCCCTCCACATCTATCCTCAAAGGAGAAGAGCAGAATTGTGAGGAAGAGTGCCTCGTTCACTTGGATTAGGGGCAACCTATTCAAACTTGGTCCAGATCAGATCTTGAGGCATTGTGTTAGGGAGGAGGAAGTCCTTGACATCCTCCTAACCTGTCACGATGGGCCCTGTGGAGGCCACTTTGCAGCAAAAGGGACTGCCTTCAAAATTCTACAAGCATGCTACTATTGGCCTACTCTTCATCAAGATGTCAAAAGATACAATAGGCTATGTGACTGATGTCAGAGGATGGGGAAACCGACTCCAAGGGATGAAATGCCTCTCCAACCTCAAGTGACCTTCGAGCCATTTGAGAAGTGGGGCATGGATTTTGTGGGTCTTATCAACCCTCCTTCAAAGAAAATGTCTTACATCATTGTGTGCACCAACTACATGAAAAAGTGGGTAGAAACAAAGGCAATCAAAGCAGCGACAGAAGAAAAGGTGGATGAGTTTTTAAGGGAAAATATATTCTACAAGTTTGGCTACCTGAGAGAGTTAGTCACTGATCAAGGAAGCCAGTTCACCTTTAACCTGATTGAAGACTTGCTCGCTCATCACAAGATCAAGCATAGGACTTCCACCCAATATCATCCACAAGAAAATGGGCAGGTGGAAGTCACTAATAGAGAATTGGAAGGGGTTTTGACTAAGGTGGTGAGCAACAGCAGAAAGGATTGGGTAGATCGCCTGGTTGAGGCCACCTGGGCCTACAACAACATTTGGAAGACTAAAACAGGTTTCACACCTTATGAGCTGGTCTACGGAAAGAAAGCTTTGCTGTCCATAGAGTTTGAGTACAACACATTGAGGGTGGCAGCTCAGCTAGACTTAGATATCAGCCATGCTCAACGTGAAAGATTACTATAGTTGGATGGATTAGATGAACACAAAATGTAGGCCCTCCTCCACTCAGAAGTAGTTCAACTCCAGATGAAGATATGGTATGACCGGCACCTTAATGAAAAGAAATTCCAGCAGGGAGATTGGGCGCTGCTGTATGACTCAAGAAACAAGGATTTCAAAGGGAAGCTGAGGACCAGATGATTAGGACCATATATAGTGGAAAAATTCAATGAAAATGGTTCAGTCCTTATCAGGACCATTGATGAAGAAGCCATCCCCATGCTTGTCAATGGGCATTGATTGAAAATCTACAGGACACCCCTTTTGAGGCAGGAGTTCATTGAAACGTTGGAAAAATTAGTGTTGATAGTAGAGCAGGGCTCTGCCTCTATTCCACCCACACCTTGATCATAAAAAAAAAAAAAAAAAAAAAGGAGAAAAAAAAGGAATAAAAATATCCTTGGGTGAAAACCTCTCTGAGACACCCAGGGCAGACAGTGAGGGTGAAAACCTCATGGAGGTGCCCCAGTTGTCTCTCAAAAAAAGAAATGAATGGAATTAAAAAAAAAAGATCCTTGGGTGAAAACCTCTCTGAGGCACCCAGGGAAGATAGTAGGCATGAAAGCCTCATGGAGGCACCTCAACTGTCTCTCAAGAAAAAAGGAGAAAAAAGAAAAAAAGAAAAAAAAAGAGAAAAAAGAAACAGACCTAATCTCTGTAAAATTATTGCAGGTTGCAGGGAATACATTGCAGATAAAGAAGGTCGCAAAAAATGAGGATAGGGGTTAGTGCCAGGCTATAGGACATCGTTACAGACACTCCCTCCATGGCCACTCACTTTTCCCAGGATTTGATCACATTCAGGTCGAGATTCCACCTCCTACAAGAAGTTCTGGGCTTTCTACAGGAAGTTTTGGGCTTTCTATAGGAAGTTCTGTATTTCTACAGGAAACATCCTGTAGAGCCTTCATGCGGGCCAAATTCGATTTTGGAAGGGGATTTGAAGCTTGGATTCTGTTGGTTAGGCCTGCAACCACCCCTCTATTCCATCCATCATCGTATGTCACCCTTGTTGCACCCACCTAGTTATGTGTTCCTGCACAGTCATACAAGAAACCCTGTTTTTTTCAGATGGACAGAAAATTTTTCAGTGACAAATCAAGCAGCAAAGGCCCACACACTCTACTTGCTCAAGCTCCATCTAGACTCTTCATCAGCGAATACAGCCCTGCTCGTTTAGCTTGCATCCTAGGAAGAGAAGTAGCTACAGGACATCCTACAGGAATCCTGTAGCAACTGATCTCTATGGAAGACATACTCTAGCGGCAGGGGAAGCCGAAACCAGCAAAAGGAAACATGTAAAAAGGCTCCTCTTGCACGTGAAAACATCCTCGATAGCTGAAACCAAACACCACCTATGCATGCAGTGTTGCCAACCGAAGGATTAGGTTCCAAAGCCGTGCATACAGCATCAACAAATGAAAGAATGGGTTCTAGCACCTATGCACAAGACAACAACAAGCAGAGCAGCTGTTCCAAGTCCCGAAATCTGCAGAACACGTCCATGGCCATGTAAGTAAGTGTCTAACCTTATTCGTCAAATTGCATAAACTATATTTCGGAAACTGCATGTCTGTGAAAATGGTTCGGATTGAATGAATTCGATGGCCAGTCAACTGGCCACCCACAGTCAGTCACATAGCTTCGTGGGATCTGAGCAAGCTTGGTTACATTCAAATTTTCCAACGAGACGTGCAACCGACACATGTGGAGTGTCCAGTCGGGGAAAATCGGCGAGACTGGCAGTGGTGACAGGAGTTAATGAAAGAGGAGAAGTAATGGCAGTCATGGACACGTAGAGAAATGATGGTTCTGACGTTGGCTAATGGTTCGGCCTGGCCACCTCACCACCTCGCCATGAATTGCACCATAATTCAAAAATGCTCAGCTGAAGACTCACATTAACCACTGTTCATTTGCACTTGCAACCATTCTCGACCGAAGTACACGTCCTCTGCTTCCACAGTCTGTTAACCCAAGATTTTCGGCCTATTTCAAAATTCTCCCACGTACCAGCCTCATTCAGAACCGTCGTGACATCCTACAGAAGCCGGCAAGCATTCTACAGGAAGAAGCTCTACAGAAAATACAACATAGCCTTCCGGAGCAGAGAAGCCTGGACTTTTCTTCGTCAAATTTGGAGTTCCAAGAGAGGTAGGCTCGAAAACACTCTTCCATGCATGGTATATTTCGAAAACATGGTGAATTGAGTTGTCTTGAATTGGAGGGTTAGATACAAGTCTTCCTGTGAGTCGAAAATAGCAGTTTACTTGTGGTTGCACGTAATTTCTTCGTTGGTTTTGCGTCAAAATTCCCCTCCACAGTTCCTGTTAAGAAAATGCCTCCTGTAGAAAAGATAAAGCACTGTCAGGGCTAACCTATGTAGGAAAAATGTGAATTTTACATGGTTGTATGTATGTTGGGGATGAAAATTGAGCTCTGCACTCTGTTTGGGGAAACCTAAGTCTTCCTTTTATACATGGACAATCGAGTTTTTAAAACCAGGGAATTGGTGCAAGGTTGAAATATAAACACCTGAGAGATACTGTCTTGAAGTTCAAAGGAGGAAACCATAAAATAGCAAGTCCTCTCTGCTTAGAGCACAAAATAGAGCACTCTCACCATGCCATGGGGGTTTATCAGGAAGGAACCCTTAGATTCCAGAAAATTGCGTGAACGTCCCGAGGTGGTGAACCTCTTCACCCACGCCATTTGGATGACCTTTTGTGACAGAATTCAGGGTCATGGCGATGAGATAATGGGGGAGTTATTAATGTCCCTGCAACCTAAATCAAAGACACTGGCCACTGTGAAGTTTAGAGGGTTGACCCTAAATCTTACCCCACAACTCATTAGTCGAGTTACTAATCTACCATTGGGGATACCCTGGAGAAAAGAGGAGAGGGCATTGGGCCAAAAAACCAAGAAAGAATTCTTCCCACCAGAGGAATAGTTTGCAGAAGACAAGAATGGGGTCCAAAGAGCCAGCCTACATTCTTTTTGGAGCAAAATCAGCTTCTAGATCATGAAATACATTACCTGTGAGGGGCGGTTTAGTATTGTCTACGGCTATCATTTCCAGTTGCTGAGTGAACTCAAACATGGGATGGATTTATCTCTAGAACAGAAGTTAAGCATCCCCTATTTTCTCATGCAATCATTAATTGAGTGTGGCATAAAATTGAAGGAAGGGACACTGGATTAGCTAGCCCATCATGGGCTCATCAAGATTTTATTGGAAGATGCCCTCCACACCTACATTGTCCCTCTCTCCTGGGAGATTTTCCACAACATGACCAGAGATGGCGATATTAGAATTCTGGCCAAGGAACTCACCTCATCCAGAAGTGAAGAAAGGGAACACACTGAGGCAGGAGAGAAATCCAGTGGTAGAGAAACACAGGACAGACCACCACAAAAATAACAAAAAGAGAAATGAGGGAAAGGCCAAGTCGCTGAGCCTAAAACTGTGGGAGGAACAATGGCACAAACACCCAGGGAGAAATGATTGCAGAGTAGAGTAGAGAGGATTGAAAAATTCCAAACAAGGGAGGACACAACCAAGGCAACCACACATAAATTAAAAGGAAAGACACATCCAGCCAAGCAGACCGAAACAGTTGGAGTAGTTTCTACAGGAAGCATGAAAACAGGTTCTATAGGAAGCATGAAAATAGTTGACACAGGACTTTCTACAGAACACATGGAAATGGAACAGCAAAAGGAGAAATCACCTGAGATTTTGGCCAAGGAGGCGGCAACAGTTCTGGCTACCTTAAACACATCTCCAAAGCAAAAAGGTAAGCGAAAAAGTGAGCCTTCCATGTATTTTAAGGCAAGAAGGAGCATGCGGATAAAGACTGGCAGATGCAGCCACAGTCAAAGGAGCCAATTACGATTGTGGACACCCTAGCTAAACAAAAGGAAAGGTCACCTTCAAAGGCATCCATCACCTATGAACGGGGAAGCCCGAAAACATCCACCCGGAGAGAAAGGATGAAAATGCTGGACACAAAGACCTCTCTACAGGATACTGAGACTATTCTACAAGAAACGTTGGCTAGGCTAAAGGAGACCGAAGAAATGGAAGGAGAGGTAGCTAAATCACCACACGAGGAAGAAAAGGCGGAGAACATTGTGGAAGCTAGCCCCCAGCCTAACTTGGGCTCCTACTCTAACTTGTTAGAGGCTGGAAAGATCATTCCCCAAAAATTCACAGTGCCACTTTTCCTTGCACTAGAAGAAGAGAGAGTGAGGACCCACACTTGGATGAAGATCGCTAAGTCCAAGGGTGTGGCAAATATAGGTCCCCTGGAGGAGAAAATCAAAGAGGTGAGAAAGGAATTGGCCATGGTACGACATGTTGAAAGCAGCCAGTGGGCCAAGCTACAGTAAGAAAACGAGCTGCTTAAACAGTAGCTACAGTTACAGGGACAGCATAAGGAAGACAGGCCTCACATCTTGGGAGAACAACAGCAACAGGAGGATCCCACAACAGACAAAGAAACCCCTGATGAATAGTAGAGAAGAGATGGGTTGCAGGCTAAAATTGAGACACTATCTAGACAGCTACAGGAGAAGGACTTGCGAGCAGCCCAGGAGATACAGTCTCTGAAACAGAAAGTGCAAGAAAACGAGGCCCAACTGGCCTGCATGGCTAGCTGGGTAATGGAAGCTCTGCAGTGTAGGCAACCTACCAAATAATATGCCCTATACCTTAAGGATCAGTGGTTGCAGTTTCAGATTAACACCTTGACCCAAAGGGGCATCATTCCATTTCAAAATTATCATCAATTTGTGGCTTTATGTGATAGTAGCTCATCAAAGGACAAGGCTAAATTATCAAAGTTTTATTTGCACAACTTAGCCCTTCCAAATATGAATTCATGGGATCCCAACACTATGGTAGGAGATGTCCAACTTATGGCCATGGCCTCTTGGATGAATCATGAGGAAAAAAGAGCAGCAGAGGTCCGCAATATTATGAGCAGGGAACTCAGTGAGCCACTAATGATCAAAGCAGAGTCGGAGGACCCCTCAGCAGTGATAAGCGCCCACTAGCACTTGGCCAATAGCCCTCAGGATTTACCAGAGTACATTGAGCAACAGGCTCAAGCTATTGCCCACTTTGAGGACATGGAGAGATTGTTGGGGGATAACTTCCTTCATGCCTATACAAGGCGGTGGAACACACTGCCTCACAGCTTGAAGATAAGAGAATACCACTGTCCCACCAGGATGAGGGAGGCCTTGGCAAGGGTACCCCTCTACAAACAGTCAATGCAAAATCTGCAGGCAAATTGGATCAGCCTAAAATTTAGTCCTCCCTTACTTTTGGGATTTCTAGAAGGAGTTAAGGAAGAGGAGGAAAACAGACAGTGGGAGGAAGTGGAAAGGAAAGTAGGATTTCACGACCGGGAAGAAGATATCACCGCTGAAGCCTGGGATGTGAGGGAGGTAGTCAAAGCTATCAAGGATGATGAGCTAGATTTGTTTCTCAGAGGATGAGCAACCAATTTAGTAGGGGGGGTGATGATGAGCCCCAAAAATGGGTAACTTATTGGGCTCATTTTTCCTATTGTTCTTCATCAATCCACCATTTTTCATAGTTTATGCATGTTTTTTGAGTATGTTTATGTTATTTGAATGAATGAGGGTGGTCACTTTACCAAGGAGGCTAATATGTGGTTATTTCAGGTTTTTTTGGACAAAGTTTGGAACAAGACGAAGCAATTATGAGCCAAATGACAGCCAAGCATGAAGGAACAAGGGTGAGGATTCATAGGAAGGGTGTCTCTTGCATTAAATGGCCCTTCCTGGAAATCTCCACCCTCAACGTGGAGCTCAGCAGGCCGCCAAAACGAATCCTAAAGGCAGCCGAGCAGCTTTGTGAAAAGTGACTGTTTACTAGCAGTTTGAACAGTCGAGCCCCTTGAGTTAAGGAGGGCTGTTGGGACCGTTGTAGTGCATAAATAGGAAGACTTCAGCCTTCGTAGGTTACTTTTTGAACCGTTGGGTTTTGCACTATAGTGTTGTCATTTTTCTCAGCTCATTTTTGTAGCTACTGCTGTATAACTTTCTTGTGACATGATTATTTTTGAGTAATGAAGAGCAACTTTAATTGGCATTAGTTCCAAGTTTCTCTTAGGAGCCTATAGCTCTTGGGGTTGGGCCCAACCCAAGTGCCAAGGCTTCCTTTGTGTACTGTTATTTGTCTTTTATGTCTTTGCAAAATAATTTCTATTAAGTAGATTAAAATCTTGTCAGTTACCTAGATCATTGTTGATGATTAGAAAGGCTTTTTATGTTCAGATTGAGTTGATAGGTTAATAACATGGAAGATCTCAAGAAAAAGGCCATCAAGCACCTCTGATCTCACCTCTCCCTCAGTGGGATCATGAGCTGGGACAAAGGTGACCTTGTTGCCAACAAAAACACTATCTTTGCCTCACCATGCAATCATTAGTGTTAGATTCTCATTTGCAGAAGTTGATACCAGTTGTGGTTAAGTGTTTAGATTCATGATTGCTTAGTTTGCATAGCTATTTCACGTAATTTCATTGCAATAAACTTCTGTTCATTTCCCTTGCTGTTACTTAGGCCAAATTAGAGTAAAGTAGCTAGGTCATTGGTTTTCCAAGTCATTGTTTGTTCAGTTTGAGAAATAACTAGCAGAGCACCTGTAATACCTCTCCATATACCTGTACTCCATCCATCCCATCTGCTCCATCCCCTATCTTTGATTCTTGCCTCACATTTGCTATGTTCCCTCACTTTGACCTAGTTTCCATATTTTTGTGCAACATTGCTCCACTCCTCCTTAAACAAATCCAGCCATCCTCATCACTCCTCTGCTCCATCCACTCTCCAAAATCCCATTTCTGAACATCCTGTAGAAAATACATAACATCTTCTAGAACCCCTGCAGACTTCATGTAGAAGCTCACGGAAGCAGTTTCTTGATATCCAAACTCTGTGAAACTCTCTGGAAGGGTGCTAGGGACCCCTTAGGCCCTCTTCTAACCTTTCCAACCTCCTACATGCATTTCCTCTTGCCAATCCACCTCTATGCAGTCAAAAACTAGTTAAAGCACATGCGTGACAATTTTAACACTTTACTTGAAAAATACAAAATATATATATATATATATATATATATATATATATTTTTTTTTTTTTTTTCAGATTTTACTGTAGAAGTATCTTAGACACATGTATTTCACCTTCTTAGAAGTCAATGGCATCTCTTTCAGTAGCTTTCGTCATCTTTCTTGCATCAATAGGATTAGATGGTAAAATTAGGGTTTTCTAGGGTTTGTATTTCCTTTCACCTTTTCAGTTTCTTTCTGCAAGTAGATTATCCTCCTTTGAGTTAGCTCCCACCCATCAGTTAGAAAGCTTCTTCTCAGAGCTCATAGAAGTTGGCTTAAGCTCCTAGCGGACTTGTGCCAGCTGACCAAGTGACAGCTGCGGCAAGAGTTAGTACTTGTGCATACATCACCATCGCTTCCAAGTTTGTTACGAACTACCGGGTTGATAAGAGTAAATAAGGGAGTCTCAGGAGTTGCAACATTATTGTTGCAATATTGGAGCCCACCAAAAAGAAAGAGAAACATTCTCCTCTTCCCTTTTACCTTTCAACTGGTTTCCATGTAGAGCCTAATCACATGTCTCCTCCTTGGTGAAGGCATTCCACAACCTATCCTAGGTTGGGATATTCTCCCATGTAATGAATCATTTAGGGTAGGTACCCCACTACTCTATGAACCTGTTTATAGATGTCCTTACTGGTTTTTATTCTAACACATTCTTCGCTACTCCAACAAGATTATCTTATAATTGAGATATTTGGGTGAGATAATAAGAAATTATCTCAATCTTTGACATGTTGGTGCTCCTGAGTTTCCCTTTCGACACCACTTTTTGGTGATGGTTTTCACTTTGATATAAATTTGTCAATTCCCCCCATATTTCTTGGTAGTTTTTCTTCCTAGATTTCATGTCATTCTTATGGGCACCCACAAGTGTTGCATCGACAGGAGGAATATGATTTTGTTCTACAAACTTCTAGATATGATTCTTCTCTATCATCAATGTAATTCTCTTCTTCTATATGTTGTAGCTAGAAAA
Organism: Pinus tabuliformis; assembly: GCA_031772625.1. Lineage (NCBI taxonomy): Eukaryota > Viridiplantae > Streptophyta > Pinopsida > Pinales > Pinaceae > Pinus > Pinus tabuliformis. Next base: position 1,164,631,093 of record CM062817.1, on the reverse strand, counting down.
CACATCCAAATGATATTTGAACCCAATTTTAGTAGCCATCTATGTCCAACTCATCAAAACTTGCTAAAAACAACTTTTCTTGATGAAGAAAAAAAATTGGTCTCCACCTCTATGTGTTTCAATGCCTTCGGATGTTTATATATTTTGTTGTCAGCTATCAAACTCCTTCACAACCTATGTCTAGTCTAAGCATTTTCCTATCCCTATGATGGCACTCACTTGCTAACACAACTTTACTAGTGGACTTATTCTTTGGTCTAACACCTGTGCATAAAAAACTCCATGCAATGGCTACATATGATGTATCTATCAAGTTGTCTCCTTCATTTGTTGAACTTGTTAATAGTGTTGAACCAACCAATATTAAGAGGATCTCCCTAATATGAAGTTCCAAAAAAACCTCACATTGTTTGGAGTAGGAGTCCCAATGGTGGGTGGTGATGTTATGCCTTGACTGCGAAAACACACAAAGTGAAGTATGAGAACTTTGGGTGAGTGCAAGTGTGTGACCTTACAGAGAGTCAAGTGTGATGCATGGAGGTTCCAACAAATGAAAGGAAAAGGAAATCTGCCCCTTGGAATCCTGTAATATTACGCAACTTAAAAGGAACATGCGAGCATAATGACATCACGAGCTAACATGGAGAATAGTCCACAAGTTAAGGTGACGAATTAATAGAAAAACACATGTTCAACAAGATTCATACAAATGAAAATGAAATAGTTCATAAGCATAAGAATAAGTTAAATAACATACATTGCAAATACAACAAGAATATTCCTGCTATATTCACAACATATGCATGAAATCATGTCGAATTTGAGTTTTCTTATAAGTGAAAGATCCAGTTATACATACACCGTTGATGGACCACTAGCCCCAATAGTGGAACATTAAAGTCAAGAACACCTACTCCACCAAAGAAGTATACTTTCTCTATGCTACGGAGAAGCAAAGTCTCTCGCAAAACTTCCAAGTTCCTTCTAAGCCTAAGCCTAGCCTAAAGCATGGCTCCCAAAAGCCCTTTACATGAATTATGAGGTTCAATCTATAACAAGAGGGTTGATGACCTTTCAACTCCCATTTGCGACCTTCGGACTACCCTCATAACTCTTAAACTTCTTTCAAATGACTCATTACATTACATCATGACTCTTCACATTCCAATATTGACACTTGGAATTTCTCTTACAACATAATTGCAAATAATATTACAATTTACACATGTACCCACATAAGACAAAATAAGGTAGAGACAACTTGATAGCCTAAGAAGAAAAAAAACTATGATGCTTCTCTGTCACATATTGGTGCCAATATTGGTACTATGCGATGACATCCCAAAACTGTGTGATGGTTTTCGGATGGAAGCAGAGTCTAGCCTCCTTGGCATTTGGGTACAATGATTTGGAACCAGTTTCAACATCCCTCTGAAGCACAAGAAACATTGTTCTAATTTGAATAGGACCAATGATGTATTTTTGCATGTTTTGTCTGTTCAGTTCCAAATCTTCCTTGGTGGCAGTCTGTCTCGGCTCCAAGTATTCTTCGATCTCCTGTCGGACCTGGTTCCTGGGTTTAGCTTCGGTGAGAAAACTAACTGATGGAATATTGTGTTTTTCCATGAAGACATCAAAACTAATGAATAATCATACATATGAGGCTTGAATACTACCAATAAATGTGGTGAGCAACTTTTTGTTCTGAATAAACACCTGAACTCTTGCTCTCTCTAGCTCTACCTATGGCTTCATTTTCTTCCCTAAGTCAAGCGGTGTTGCTTTATATTTCATTGTCCATTTTTTCTTATAGGTAATGGAAGCTTGTACATTCTTAAGAGTTTTAAAAAAATGTTTTCTCTACTATTGTAGGGCATGAAAATGGAAAAATACTTTAAGTACAATAACAAACTCCTCATAGAGGTTTTGCATGGGTTCTACAAGTGTTGATACTTCAACACGTATCGTTGTTGTCGTCTCCTCCAAGTAAACCTGTGCGGAAACTTGGTTTTGTGTTGTTGCACCGAGTTGTTCTACCTCTTGCCTGATAGCTTGTAAGTTTTGTTCCAATTTCTCATTCTCATCCGTCAAATACTGAATGTTTGATCTTGTTTCACTTGCAAAGGACAAGTTGTCTTCGACAATGGAATTTGGATTCCTCCTGGTGTCTGTCACTATCACCCTTTCTATAACAAATGCAGGTGATGCGTGATCATCTAGAAAATTATTTCTCCATGCTTGTACAATTTTCTTTTGGAGCTCATCAAATGATAGATTCTACACATCCATTACCAAATCATCATAAAGAGGAACAACAACCCCTTCCTCTCTTAGGGTTGGATCTGTTGCTAGAGGTGGTGGAGAATGAATGGTGACTTGTGGTGTGCTCGGTATCATATCAAAATCTTCATTTTTCAGCTCCTGTTCCATCTCCATGTTTGTAACCTCAATCAAGTGCTCGATCTGCTAAGCAAGCTATCGATCCTCCATATGTTCACCTTCCTTCATATTAGTTGGTTGGTTCTGTTCATTCTCTTAAACTAGTATAGGTATTCTTTCTCCTATTATTACACCTTGCCTTTCTTCTTATTCCTACTTCTACTTGTCTTTTTTTTCTTTCCTCCTCTACTCCCTTTCTTCCTTCAACTTCTATTTTGATTCTTGCAACCTCAGTTCTGCTTCCTGCAACCTCTGCCTTTCTCTCTTCCTCCGCTCTTCTCTTTGTATCCTCTGCTTCCTCTATGCTTCAATTGCTAAATCTGCTTTCATAATAATGGGATCCACGTTCATCTTGTAGCTTTGTTCTCTCCCTAGAATTTCAACAATATTTCACTTTCCCTTCTCCTACATGGGATTGTTGCCTTATACTGTTGTTTCTTCCATAGTTCCTACCCTCTGTGGAGTAGCCCATGAAGTCCTTGCTAAACTGACAGACTCACGGAGTTTGTAGGAATTGTAAAAATTCCTACATGGATCCTCCTCTAGCTAATGAAAATCCCTGGTGATCCACTGAAAGTGAATTCTCATATAGTAGTCTTTCCATATACTATGGGGATCATACAAATTAAACTCTCGATTACAGAATGAAAAATTCACTATATCCTTTCCCTCGGTATATGAAAATTTCAATTTATTTATCTCGTATATTCCAATTTCCAAAGGAATAGTGGACGATGGTGCTTTCTTCTTTATGTGTAAAGCTACTACCCTATGGTGATATGATATGAAACTTCTTGCATGGCAAGCTTTTCATTGGAATTCCTTGGAAAAACATGCGGCGGATTCTCTCTGCCAAACACTCTAAGAAAGGTGCCACCTGGTGAGGTATACCAATCTGCAATCTCTGTTATTCCCTCGATTACTCCTCGTGACATGCAAGGTGGTTCTTCTTCGAAGATTATTTTGTAGAGTGGGATGGTAAAATGGTTAGTTAGTTGTTCTATTACTCCTCAATGGATGAAATATGATAACAACTTACAATACATATGCATGACTGTTTCTCTTGGTGTCCATGACTAGTTCATGCCAAGAAATTGATCTTGTGCACAAATTGCATCTAGTAAATATGCAAACATATAGATCTTGCCTACTCACCCTTGGGAGAACTCCAGGCCTATGCTACATGGGATCTCAACTGCCGATCCAATAAACCTTACTGTTGAATGTATTCCCCTCATTCACAACTTGGTTTAATAAGACTGCCCACCCTTCAGGAAATGTCTTAGTTCTTTGCTAAAAATGGATCCTACAATCTAAGATAACCAAGAGCTCATAGGCCATCCTAAGGGATTTTTTATTATATGAATGGGTGGGTGCCTGTTTAAAAATTGATGGCTCTTTCACCCAGCCTTTAACAATATCTCTTGTATTCACATATCTATTGCTGTCATAGAAAAATGAGTCCATGAGATTCACTGGCCCAGGCAAGTGATACATGCGTTGATAATCTTCTGTCAAAATGGTAACAAGCTTCTATTCATTGGCACTGTTCAATGTCATGGTATTCTCGTCAATGTGTGAAACAATCCGGCTGATGACATCTGCACATGGGAAGGTTGGATATCTGCATGCAACCTGGTGTAGTCCTGACTACCGGATACTGAGATAAAATTGTTACTCCTCTATATTTTCCTCAAGGCTCTTTATTGAAAGATATTCATAAACTTTTTTCCATGTTAATGTTGATCCCTTTTCTATAAACAATTGAGTGTTCGCATACACTGGCATGTCTATTGGTGTTTCTCAACTGCTTCCCTAGTACTGCTTTAGGTGGTCTCTTTTGGAGTAGGTCCCTTTGGTGCCATGGTAACAATGATTTCTAGAGATAAGTGCTTCACAAGTGTGGTACCTGTGGGATAAAATGGACACTCATGACATGCAAACATTAGCCTTTTGAAAATATGACTTCAAATAGTGATCAAGCAGTAAATTGGGAAACTGATATGAGGGATTATGAAGCTTTCATCAACAAGAAAGGGACACTAGTTGTGGGAAATATGAATTGCACATTCACAACAGCCAAGGGTGCATCCTAAGGCTTGAGACTATGCAATTCACAGTTCAACATGGGCAGAGACTGGGAGAGACTACACATTATGCAATCTTAGTGGCCATGTCAACAAGTTGAGCCCTCTAACTGCGTGACGCATAATTGTGCCAAGATGGAATGCACATTGTGTAGTTCCATATACCAAGCTCTCCTCTTGAGCCTTAGTATTGTGCATTTTCTATCTGGGCAAGGCAAAATCTGGCCAAGGAAAGTGCAGATTTGCCCGGTGGGACTGTGAAGAATGAGAAGAACTAAGTGATACTGTGAGCTTTTGTACAGATCTAACTAAGTATGAATGAATCAATGTAGATCAAATGTATAAACTAAAAAAATAGAAGGAAAATAATGTATGTGAGGAGAGTTGATGTAACGACAACCATCGGTGCAAAAATAAGAAAATTGATGTGACACTAATGAAAGGTAAACAACAACTTAGAACAAGACTTCTAAAAGATAAAATAATTTGGAACATGAGCAACCATGAAGAGAGACAAGAAAAACAACACTCACACAAGCGAAATGACAAAAAGTGACAGAAAGAGCGGCAAAAGACGATAAAAGTGAAACTCACCCGAAAAAACAACAACGAATCTAAGATTCCTTAATCTCCTCGGGAATGCTAGAGCTCCAAGATTGAATTTTCAAATGAGATCTAGAGGAGTCAATTAAATATATTTGAGAGAATTATGGTTTATGACGCGCATGCCTAAAATCAAGGAAAAAGTGACACTTGGTAGAAGTTTCTAAAAATAGCGAATGCACATCCTTTGGGATACTAATAATGGATCCGTATTTCTAGGGATGTTTTTTTCCTTTTTGCTTCTCTAGGGAGACTTGCCATCCACATTGTTAAGAAAGACTATGCAATTATGGGGAACTAGGCAACTATTCAACTCAGTGAACTCCACAGTTTCTGAGGTCAGTGAGGGATTGCGCAGTTTCTAGGTTCAATGTTGGGCTATCTTCCATGACTGTGTATTTTTTTATCTCAAGGCTCACTAACAGTATGAACTACACAATTCCAATCATCAAGGCTACTTTCCCTAAAGGATTATGCAGTTTCTAGAGGCAAGCCCAAAACTATTGTTTGACAAGTTTAGAAGGTTGGCTTGTGACTTAGAAGATGAGGTAAGCATGGAAACAAGCAAACACAATCACAAATGAAAAGGATAAGTCTCAGTTGAATCATGAGTACCTGAATCAGTGCAATATAGGCTCCTGTGGATAGGAAGGAAGGCTCCAAAATCAAAGCATAGGAGAAATTTTGGAGGGTGGTTGTATCCTCTACAACACTAGAAACGCACTAGTAGAAATCCACATCTCTGTATGGATATTGTCTCATGCAAGACATGTCTAACTCTTTCGGAAGTATTGTTCCATTCATTGATTTTCACAACTTCTTCACCTAGCATGAGTTAAATATATAGTCCCCACCATTCTCTTCATCAACAAAAAACATACCAAGCCAAGTCAGAATGAGTTGTTTCGATTGGGGATGAGGAGTAGATAAATGCACAAGTAAAATAGTTTATCAGAGTCTTATTTTTCATCTTTAGTGTTACTCTACTACCAGTAGGCCTAGACAGTACCTCGACGGAGTCACTTCAGGAACACAAACATTAATCCAGTGCTAGCAAGCCTGGATATTCCCTTGACAGATTTGATTTCTTCACCCCTCTGCACAGGAAGCCTTTCTCTTCTTTCACCCTTTATTTCAATTTTTTTGTTCAAATAATTGTGCACAAGAACTTATTTATTTCATGGGGGAGAAAGAAGGGTCCCGACTTATTGAAAGCAGAAGAGGTTGTCCCTTCAGAAAATTATATTGATATATACCTCTGACATACTTGTTAAGGTTTTCCTCCCCTCCTTACTCTACTTGTCTTAGTTGACAAGGATTAAGTAAGAAATAGAAGACTGATTAGAGTAGGTAGTACTAGTTAAAAGTGCAAGAATTGTGATTTCACTGTGACTTTCATCAAAAGGAATGTGTTTTCCATCAGAGTATCATTGACTAAAGAAATGCAAGATTCAAATAAAGAGAAGGAATAAACATATGACCAACTGTTGATAGCATTTGAAATTCCTCTTGGACTTCACCCTACTTGTCTTAGAAGCTAAACACAGTCTCATGCAGAAACTATCCTATGACTAAAATAAAACACACAGAAGAAAAGTGTGAAGCAGAAAGTAAAAGAAAGAAAATCAAAGAAACAAATAAGAAAAGAAAACAAATACTCCTACACCTAACCTATTAGTAAATAAGCCAGACTGACATGAAATGATACTTCCAATGTAGCCACCCACACACTGGATGGCCTATGTATGTGAGGGAATGCATGTCAATAAAGATATACAAGCATAAAAGTAAACAAAAAAGATATGAAAATGAAAAACAAAACGTTCAAAGTTTGGAAGTGCACGTAGAAATGTAAGAATGAAATGCACATGGAAGATGTTATGCAGGTGTATTGTGGTGTTTGGACACACTGAGACCTGAAGACCTACAAGAACAAAATTTCAAACTATAGAAATGGACAAACATAAAGAAAGAATATTTATTTTTCTTTGCAACCATGCTTACCACGTATGACTCCTAAAATTCTTAAGCGATAGGATTGTGTGATATAGATGGAGGATGTGAACATTTTAAAACAGTTTGATTTTCAATGTGTGTGATAGAGTGATGAGGAGCATGGAAAGATTCAATGCATTTCTAATTGGAAGTGGAACTAACCTCAAGAATACGAGAACCTGACATAACCATCATCTCGAGTTAAAGTGCCTTGACAACTTGGGGAAGTTCAAGTTCACCAGAAGATGGATCATAGAAAACCGGTGGCTTAGAAGGATCAACAGTGGAAAAATTAGAATCATGATCAAATGAATCAATGAAAAGATCACAAAAACCATGATCAGAAATTTAAAGATTACATATAGAGGCATCCTCATGATTTGATGAATCATAAAGAGGGGATGATGGAAAATGAGAAATTTCACCCTCTATTATTTTTAGAAAGATAAGATGAGATTTTGGAAAGAGCAGGAAAAACAATTTTTCCTCTTTGTGTTCAGATGAAAAACCAACATTCCACATGTTCTAAGAATGATCAAAAATTGATTCTTCACAACATTTGACAACGATGACATGATTGTGGTAGATGTTAGGATAATGAGGGAGAGGTATGGAAGGAGAACAATCATCCTTCGTCATAGATTCTTGTTCAACTATGGGCTCCCACACATAATCATCGTAAATGATATTGTAAATTAGCTACTCAACACTAACTCCATCAAAAAATTGATCCTCATGAACGTAAAAAGAAGGATTCAAAACAGGTGAACACAACACATCAAAATCCAGAGGATAAAAGGAACCAAAGGATAGATGATGAGGAGTTAACACTTCATCGTAACCATCAGATTCAAATTCTAAACCTACACTGAAATTATGAGTATGTGGGGTGGGAGAAGATGGTGGTAGACCATCAGATGAATTCTCAAATTGTCCTAACTCAAACTACAAAATTGGAGTTTTTTTATGAGAAGGGAACGGAGGGTCACTTAGAACAACAACCTCACCCATTGCTAATTTAGAAGCTCTAATACCGAGGTATATTGTGAGATGTTCGAAATATTCGAGCTCGTGCAGATTATTCGAAATGTGAACAAGATATAGGAATATGTTCACCAAGAAATACCAATCAACATCATCTTCTATAAATTCAAAGAAGAAATTAATAAAAAAATCGTGAAAATCATAGATAGATTCATCAGGTGATTTTCACAAATTCAGAATTTTCTTACACAAACTTTTATGATCATACATATCAAAGGCACAAAACAACTCCAAGGTGTTCGAAAGAGTGAATGGAGTCATTAGGAAATGTGTTACACCATTTCCATACATGCCCTTCAAATGTGAGAACGAACAACCTACAACCAACATTCTCACAGTGGATATTGTGCTTTGTGAAAAAATCAACCAACATCCTCACCATTGAATTTCAAATTTGAAAAGTCATCAATAATTCTGATTGACACTTTCAGATTTGTGTGTTTAGAAAAACATGTTGGGGTTATGATTTGGAGAGAATTCATTAAATGAGTGAAGAAATTCAAAACAAACTTTAAGGGCTCAACTTGTCATCTGTCCCTCTTTTTATCTCCATAAATGTTGATGTTGTTGGACCCACCAACATTCAGCATATCTCCCTGACAAGAAATCCTATCTAGACCTCACACTGTTTGGAGTAGGAGTCCCACTAGGTGGTGGTAATATTATGCCTTGAATGTGAAAACATGCAGAGTGAAGTATGATAACTTTGGGTGAGAGCAAGTGTGTGACCTTGTAGAGAGTCAAGTGTGATGCATGGAGGTAGCAACACATGAAGGGAAAAGAAAGTGTGCCCCTTCGAAGGCTATAATAGCACATAGCTTAAAAGCAACACATGATCATAATGACATCATGATCTAACATGCATAATAATCCACAAGTTAAGGTGACAGATTAATACAACAAGACACATTAAAAAAGTTTCATACAAATGCAAACGAAATAGTTCATAAGCATAAGCATAAGTCAAATAACATACATTGGAAATACAACAAGAATAGTCCCACTATATTCACAACATATGCATGAAAGCATTCCAACTTTGAGTTTTATTATGAGTGAAAGTTCCAATCATAGATAACCATTGATGAACCACTGGCCCCAATAGTGGAAAATTAAATTCAAGGACACCTACTCCTCCAAAGAAGTATACTTGCTCAACGCTATGGAGAAGCCAAGGATCTCGCAAAAATCCCAAGCTCCTAAGCCTAAGCCTAGCCAAAAGCTTGGCTCCTAAAATCCCTTTACATGAGTTATGAGGTTTTATTTTTAATAAGGGGGTGGATGACCCTTCAACTCCCCTTTGTGACGTTTGGACTACCCTCATGTCTCTCAACGACTTTCAAATGACTCTTTACATTACATCATGACTCTTCACATTCCAAAATTGACACTTGGAATTTCACTTACAACATAATTACAAATAATATGACAAATTTATACGTACCCATATAAGACAAAATAAGGTAGAGAAAACTTGAAATCCTAACAAGACAAAACATTATGATGCTTGAGTTTATGGAAGCTCTAGCTCAATAGCTTCCACTTTATACTTCTCGGTCACATACTGGTGCCAAGCTTGGTACTGTGTGATGACATCCCTAAACTGTGTGATGGTGTCTAGCTAGAAGTAGACTCTAGCCTCCATGGCATTCGGGTACAATGAGTTGGAACTAGTTTCAAATTTCCTCTGAAGCATGAGAAACATTTTTCTCATTTCGACAGGACCACTGATGTAGTTGGGCATGTTCTTTTTGTTTCGCTCCAAATCTTCCTTGGTGAAATTTTGTCTTCGCTGCTACAAGTACTCTCCAATCTCCTGCCAAACATGGTTCCTAGGTTTGGCTCCGGTGAGTGAGCCAATTGATGGGATCTTGTGTGTTTTCACCCAGACATCCAAACTACTGAATAACTGTACATATGAGGATTGAATGCTACCAATAAATGAGGTGAGTTTCTTGTTTTTTTGAATCAACAACTAAACTCTCATTCTCTCCATCTATACCTGTGGCTTCAGTTTCTTCCCTAAGTCAATAGGTGCCCCTTTGTATCACATTGTCCATTATTGCACATAGGTAATGTCAACTTGTATGTTCTTGAGAGTTTTAACAAAATATTTTCTCTTCTACTGTAGGCCATGCAAACAGACAAGTTCTTTATGTACGATCATAAAATACTCATAGAAGTTCTGCATCATTTCTCCAAGTGTTGATACTTCAGTAAGTATCGTCGCTCTCATCTCCTCTAAGTAGGCTTGTGAAAAAACTGTGTTTTGTGCTACTGCGAGGAGTTGGTCTACCTATTGCCTGACAACCTATAAGTTTTGTGCCAATTTCTCATTCTCGGTCGTCAAATAATGAGTGGTTTAACTCATTCCACCTGCAAAGGCCAAGTTGGCTTCAACAATCACATTTGGATTCTTCCTAGTGTTCACCACTATCACTGTTTCTCTAACGAATGTAAGTGATGTGTGATCATCTGGAAAATGATTTCTCAATTCTTGTACAATCTTCTTTTGGAACTCATCAAATGACAGATTGTACACATCCATTACCAGATCATCATCAAGAGGAACAACATCCCCTTCCTTGCTTAGGGCTGGCTTTGCTATTAGAGGTGGTGGAGACTGAATGGTGACCTGTGGTGCACTCGGTATCAGATCTGTTGTGGCTGGAATCAACCTCCTAGAGACATCCCTTGGGTTGGAAGAAATACTAGTGCCTAGGACATCCTAGATGAGTGATTGCAGGTTTGCAAGAGTTGTCACACACACTAAGTATTCAATATGTCATGAAATAGAGATGATTCAAAACCCTCATCGAGAGAAAACATAAAAAAATTTGATGAAAAATTAACTCACAGAAACATCAATGCAGATCTACAATGGCCTTCATCACCTTGGTCTATATCTTTATAAGTCATTGTAGTATATTGGACATAAGAGTTAAATAAGAAAGAAATTGAATACACAAGGCTTATTTTTAATAATCCTATGCAGTGAAAATCAGAGAAAAGTGGACTAAGCAAAGATAGAGGATGAGATGAAAAGATACATAGTGTGCACTTTAAGGATTTAATTTATGTGTCCATATAGGTGTTATACATCAATATTTGACTTCAAAGAATCCATACATTCATGAGAAAAACATCCAGTAGCTATTTATGATATAATATGAGAGGAAAATGGAACATATATGAAAGTAACATAGCAATAACACATACTACAAACTCGGGTTAGTCAAAATCACTGAAAAATTGCATTAATTTTCAACAAAGCAATAATACATCAATATTGCGTAGTACTTCTCTATTGGAAATAAAAAATTCACAAATGTTTTGAACGTATTTAAAATATCATCTAATTGTATTTATAGTGCCTCTAAAGGAGGACCTATTACAAAAATATTCTTTCTTGATTTTACTGCAGGGAGTCATCATGTCAAAATTAAGTGTGCTCTACGGCATAGTTGCTTTTAACAGAAAATTGAATTGACTAAGCAATAAAATAATTACATAGAAGTAAAATAAAAGTGGCATGATTGACACAATATGCAACATATTCAATTTTGTTGGGCAGGAGGTGGAGGTTGTATCTTGGAGTTGATGATCTGGAGCATGGGTGGATTAATGAGTTGCTAACATCTTTTCTATAGTACTAGATTTAGGTGTGTAGAATGGAAGAAAAACCAATATGATATATTCAGATTTGTTAAGTCTGTATAGTCCATCTTAACCCTGAATATCATTTTTATCAACCCCAGTAGTTGGATTCCCTTCTTCAGATAATTTACCACTGCTCTTCCTTGTAGAGTGGCAGTATTATCATCGGAGGAGTCTACTCTGCTTTTGGCATCTACCAGTCATTGTTTGTATTAATGCCAAGGATTTAGCTTGCCCAATGCCAAACAACTGGGAAATACTACCCTTATTAGTGCTTCAAAATCCTCTTTAAAAGGATCTACCTTCCTTTGCACTACCCCCAAGCATTGTACAACTTTGACTCTGGGTTCCTCCTTTCGGATCATCTTAGTGATCTCTATGATGTCCCCCACTCTGTCTACCACATCAATAGGCCTCAATTGACTAAGTGACCTCTCATTTACAAACCTGATGAACTTTTGAGAAATCTGGGAATTTCTTACACCATCCTCCTTAGCTGATAGGATGAAGTATTCAAAGTCTTTAACCATTGCTTTATGCTCATGCATCATGGTTATGAATTCCTAGTTCATCCTCATTTCTTCAATGATTTCATCCCACACTAGCTATTTAGCCTGCAGTAGTGACATGTTCCCTTTAATATTACTCTTTAGCTCCAATATATGTTGTTTATCTTCCTATAGGTCCTTGCTAAGGATCTCGGTGTTAGTCCTGTTAACCTCTACTTGTTTCTCCTTTTGGGCTAAGTTTTTCTAGGCAACCTCTAGATCTCTTTTTACTCCTATTCCCTTTCTGAAAGCTAAAGTTCAGTAAGGGTCTTGGTAAGATGTTCACTAAGGCTTTGGGGATCCTCAGGAATGATGGTTGTACATACGTGTGAGTCAATATTCTACTGCATCTTAGCTATATGCTACTTCAGGGCTACAACCTCATTATTCCTATCAATGATCTCATTGGCTAGGATCTCTTTTTCAAATTATACCTACACTAGCTACTTGGATTGGACATGCTCATTTCCTAGGATATTTAGCTTATTCCTTAGCTCCCAAATATATGTTTGTGACCTCTTGAGCAGAGCCTCAAAAGCTAACTTGTCATGAGGATTCACCCCAAGCTATACCACCAGCTCCTTGAAGATTTCATTTTCTATGTGCACGGCACGAGAGTTGGTTTTCTCTTGCTTTAGCCTATTTGCAACATTCTCCAATAGTGTTTTTGCCTTGCTAATGGTCAAGGAATTCCTATTTATGTCATTGTAAAACATGTCCCCAGCCTGTCTCTGTAAATTGATCTTGTCTATGAAGGGAACACTTTCCAAATCCAAAGATACATCCATAGTTTTGAATTGTGAATATGAAGTTAAAGAATGGGATAGAGGGTGCTGCAAGGATAATTTCATTTGGTTACTCTCCAAATCCATTGCATGAAACAACATGGTGTGATATGGGGCCAAATGACATGTCATTTGTTGCTACATATCCTCCCACACTTTCTTATTTCTTTATTCAATGGCCTTTCCAGTAAGCTAGCTTGATCCTATGACTGATGTACTAGCTATTGTAAATAAAACAACTACCTGTGAAGAAGATGAGGTAGTGGGTTGTGACAAATCTTCCAATCAGACATGAAAACCTAGTTGGTTTGGACCTGTCTTCACTAGCCTAGTTTCCAATTCTTCTTCCTCTTTTTCCTAATTCTTAGCCTTTTTAGAAGAGTGTGCACCTACCATCTCAGTATCTCCAATTTGGCCCACGGACCTATTTTGTGCTTTGTCTTTAGCGACTAAAGTCTCAATATCCATCTCTGTATCAAGAGGCCATGATTCAATGTTAGCTTTCCATTCCACCTTAGGTTTAGAATCATGTAAATAAGTCGAAGCCTATATATTTTCTCTCCTTTGAGCAATGACACCATGAGGGTCATAGTGCTAGATATCTCCTAGGCCAAATTTCATCTCTTTGAGCAAGTCCTCGACTGCCTTAAAGGCTTGCCTGGAATTAACAACAAAAGGCTCCACAGGAATTCATAATTTGAACACATGTCCATTCTTTGCAGGGACAAAATGAAGTTGATCTGTATATATAGACTCTCCCTAATAAATTCTAAAGCAAAATTCCTTATAGGCATGAAAACATGTAGGTGATAGGGGGGAAGCTCACACCCATAAATTCTAATCCCCGTGTGGTTTCAAACAAATACCAGTCCAATACCTCGGTGTCCTTATTGAGGTGGAGGTGTTCTATCTATTGGGGCAGAACTCTAGGAGGAGACACACCATGAATGATGCTATATACAAAGGCCATATAAGTGGAGATGAATTGTGAATAGTTCTCAGAATCTGGTCATTTTCTAGCAACAACATCCCAATCAAAGACTGAGCTTCTCTTCCAGTCCCTAGAGACCAAGCTCAGGTCCAGACATTCAAAATTTTGAGCATGAGAACACACAAAAAGATAAAACAATGAGTAGTATCTGAAGTATGACGTGGTGGAGAAGTGGTGCATTTTGGAATCTGATGGCTTCAGACAAGTAATATGGAATGTTAAGAACACATCCAGGTTGTATAATTTTCTTAAGGAAGCCTAAGGTGCCTTTTTTGGCATCCTCTTCTCCTAGCAGGTGAGCAATAATGGACACGATGGGATGGATGGGATCTGCATAGATGGTGATGGGGAATCTATCAACAATAGGAAAGGATTATAGCCTAGGAGCTAGGACCATTCACAAGAAGGGATGTTATTCAAAGGCTATGACAGTAGAATAATAATTCATTAGGGTCGTGTCAGTGAACTGCAAAAGGTTAGGGGGAGAAGTGTACACCAATGCTCTATGGGTTAGCTCTGGGATGATTTCTAGGATTTTGACCCCCTAAGAGGAAATGAAGTAGTTTTTCTTGTCGACATAGGCTGCTCCCAGCGAGGACACAAACTCTAGGAAGCAATGCACAAAGGGTGAAATATGGTAGTATAGTCCCAAGTTCACCACTTGGAAAGGGTCCTCCCCCCCTCACATAGTTGCTCAACAGGTCAGATAAGAGGTCGTCCAGGTTGTAGCAGTAGACATGGTATGAAATTTACGCCTCTAGCTCCATGAAGGGATCAATTATTGATGACGACTTGGGATCATAGGTTTTTGGAGCTCTTAGAATTTTTTACGGCTTCGAGGTTGTCATTTTCTGATTTAAACTGCTAACAGGCGAAAATCACAAAGTACTTGTGAGCAAGTTACATGGTTGTTGTAGAGGAGGTTGAAAACGAAACTAGCATGAGCTATTGTGATGATGGGGTGCACAAATGGAATTATTTGAAAGTTATAGGTGGGAGAAGCACCGAGAAGCAACGAAGAAATTTTAAAACTTTGAGTGGGCATATCCGTTTTATAAATAGTGGGGCCAATGTTTGAGTGACATCATGATGATGTCACAGAGGGTGGACACGTGTCATGATAATATTCGGTGATGGTGGGTGGAATGGTGGAAATGAGTGGGGGCGAGAATGTTAGTTATTGTTACAAAATTGAAATTTTCCCTTTCTTGATCAATCATAGCTCTGACAGATGAAATTCACCCAGCAGCATGGTCCCCACCCTGCTCCGGAGGTTGCACATCGGGAAGACAAACCTCTCCTCTTCCTTGTTGGATCAAACTTTGAATAGTCAACTTTGGAGGGGTGGAGAAATTTAACGTATGGGCAAGTCGCCCCTTGTAACTGCTTCCAGATGGCAGAAAGGTGGAGATGAGTGGTAATCCTCCCAGAAGTTGCACGATCTTGGTGGGATCGGGTCCCATGGGTCAATTTTGGGGTTAAGATAACCAAAGTTTTGACACATTTTTGTAATTAATGTAGAGTCTCCACAATTTGTGGATGCAGAGTGTGTAGATGATTAGGATTCAAAGGGGTTTAGCCCCTTTTTTTATGTAAAGTATGAGTTGGTTTTGAGATCCACCCATGGTCCATGGACCATGGCCTTGTATGCAAAAGGTTTTAATAGGTGTGTCCTAGAAAGTCTAAGAGATGTCTATGATGAAATGATAAGTAATGGGTAAATAGAATAGAAGTGATATCACAGTGAAGTAGGTTAGATAGGGGAAGAAAGGCTCTGTAGCTGAGTGTGCAAAGGCCTAGGTAGAGTCTGCAGCTGAGTGCATGAATCCCTGTAGCTGAGTGTGCAGTGTAGTTTTCAACCTGTAAATATGTATTGAAGATCAATAAAGACAATTACCAAAGAATTCATATGTATATATGTTTTATCTCTGTTTCTATTAATGATATATGTTGCCTATGAATAATACATTTTATGGAATATTGGTTGAATATTGTGTGAATCTGTTGAATAATTGTCAAATGATGTACACAAGCATGTATATTTAATTTCACAAAGACTCTGATGAATTCTCCGATGTTTATTAATAACTGAAGTAAATCTACGTGAACCTTAATTTAGGATTGATTTCTAATCCATGTAAGTAGATATATTGACTGTTGAAGGTCCACGAAGACCAATCATAGACCTTCCCAGAGGTCTAAAAACCATTTTGAGAGAGCTGTAGTAGTGCGCCCTAAAATTTTATTGATCTATGCAAAGGAAGATCTGAGGCGCTAAAAGACATCACACTAGTCTCTGGATCCCAAAACTTGGTTCTTGCATCCTCCCATACTGCTTTCAGTGAGACTGTAGCCTACACTATGTGGATTGCTGCCGAAAGGGCCAGTAGTGTATGGATTTGTTGGTTGGTGTAACTAACTCTGAACCTAGGTCAACACCCCGTAAAACAAAAAATGGTTCCATTTTCAGGACCGAGATCTGGTTGAAAGAGAGATATGTGATGTTGCATCGTTGGAATCTGACAAAGAAAGAAATTGAAAAGTGGTTGGATTGGAAAATTCATGAGTTCGTACTGCAAGAAAAGAAGAATCTGTGCCTATCAAAGGAAGAGTGGTTGAACAGGTATCCATATACAGAGATACATGAGATCTTCTTTTGCACCTTCCCCATTGAGCTATATGAGTGGTTGGCTAAATTGACAGATAGTCAAGGAAGGTGGAAGTTAGATAATCCTATAGTGTGGACTCCAAAATTAGTGCAATAGTTAGAAGCTTCTGAAAACAAGATCGTGCAGGCTCTCAATCATTGGCTCAACCGAATTATAGGACAATTTGTAATAGAGTTTGCAATTGACACCTCAATCAACTATAGCGAAGCAGAGCAAAGATTTTCCAAAGGACCACAAGGTAAGTATTTAAGATCTTTAAATACTTAGATTAAAGTGTTGTTGTGTGAAAAAAAAATGATGCCATTACCTTGATGTTCAGAGCTATCTGAAGTGGATGACTCTTTAGAAATCATGAAGGAATGGGACCAAAGTATAGTCCATTGATTGAACCTCATTTAAGTGATGATGGAGGGGTGGAATAAACTATGTTGTGATGCATTGTTCAACTAATCACTCAAGGGTTTCCTCGAATAAATCATCCTTCCACTCCACCTCCATCGCATACACCTTCGCCCACGCCTCCATCTCTACCCCCACCATTCAACATGGCAAACGCCATGAAGCTACCAATTTTCAAAGGGATAGGGATTGAAGATACAAAGCAGTTTTGGTTTATTGCGAATGTTGTGTGGACAATATAATAGATTATTGATGACAATATCAGGAAGGCGCAGTTAGTTAAAAATTTGCGGGATCACATGCTAACTTGGTATATTAAGTATTGTTTTGATAATCCTCTCACATCACTAGGAGAGACTAAGACTTCTTTAAACAAAGAGTTTAGTAAGGCTAAGTTTGACTCGTAGTTAGTAGTTGGATTTAAGGAAATCATGATGAGGGTCAATGAGACGCCTTGGGAATTAGATCAAAGGCTGAAGTGTCAGATTCAAGAAGCTAACATGCAGCTCACATATGGTCAACATCATGAGTGGTTTATAGCTTCGATTCTGCCTCACCTGAGAATTTCTCTATCACAATAGAAGACACGGACTTAGGCAGGAGCCTTGGAAATTGTAATGAGGTTACATGCAACACCTATTGGGGACATGACCCTAGGGATATAGCAGATCCACTCTTAGTTATAGAGCCTCTTCTTAGGATTGCAGAGCTTGAAGAAAGACAAGGAGAGTAAACTAAAGGTGCGTGCAGAAGTCTGGTGTCTGACGTGCAAGAGCCAGGGGCATGGTAAATACCACTGTCTCATGTTTGCAAATTATATTACCGAAGGGGGACAAATTCCCTTGAATCCAGAAGCCCAAGTAGGGCTGAGAATGAGGTTGTGCTATTTTTCAGGTTGTTGGAGAACACTTGATGGATAATTACCATCTGGTTCAAAAATTTGTCTAGACACCTCAGCGGTTGTTTTGTAACTTCTGCAAATCTGTGGGCCATGATGAGTGCCATTGTAGAAGCTATGAACTAATTATGGAAAGAACACCTACATATTGGATGCAAGAAGAAACTCAGCCTCTAGATCAGGGTGCTAGGGAGCACAAGGAGGTGATCAGGGATATGGACAGGGCTGAGGAGGAGGACCTGGTAGAGGCCGCGGTCAACTCATTTGCTACAGTGTTGAACGCCACGAAAGTATGTGCGAGATTACAAGAATGAGACATGAACGTCATGTCAATAATACAACTAGTTTGACCATACTATCGAAGAATGCCTGGTGTTGATAGGTAAAATGTAAGAGAAGAGAGCACAACCTCAACAGTCTATGCAAAAATTACAAATGATGAGAGTTGAGCCCAGCGAGGAGGATCAAAGCATGAATATAGTGATGAGAAGTGGAATAACAACTAGCAATGATAAAGGTAAACAACCTGAAGAGGATGGATGGGTCTGTAAGGCCCCAAAAAAGGAAGTTGGTTTTGACCTGGAGCACGCTAAGGAAAATTTTATGGAAACCAAGGAAAGCTTCTCTAAGGCCTTCACCTCAGGAAGCCATAACAAAGTGCAAGAAACCGGTACGCCTACAGAGGTTCATCCCTTTGTGCTCACTACGTTTTTGGAGACCTGCATAGAATTACTCTACGATAGTAAAGTTATGGAAGGACTGTAGGATTTAACAAACAAATGTGCTAGCAAGGACCAAGCCCCTGATGGATACTACATAGTTAGAAAAATTGGCAAACATAAGGCAAGAATAGGGTGCGAGATGAGGCTCACCACATAGTTAGGTGACTATGAGATAGATCAGGTCATCTTAGATCTGGGATCTGATGTGAACATTTTTCCAAAGAAAACATGGGAAAGGATGGGGAGACCTACACAACAGTTGTCTCCGATTCAGCTTAGAGTGGTGAACCAATAGAAGATCATCTCTATGGGACAATTATATGGAGTAACCACTGATATAGAAGGTGTGAGTGCAATGGCCAATTTTGAAGTTATAGGGATCATTGATGACAACAATCCATATCCCGCACTCCTGGGAATTGATTGGGCCATTGAGATGAACGAGGTCATCAATATAAAGAAGAGGAAAATGTCATTTGAAAGGAAATTGCTTCAAGTTGTAGTACCGTTGGACTCCATAGAAGGGGCACGCTACACTGAACCAGTCTGCGATTATGAAGAAAGTGAAGATGAACTGGATCAAATCTACAAAATAACAGACCAATATTAGGACTTGATTAATTCGATAGCATATGGATGGATTTAAAGGGAATGGGAGAGTTCCTGCACCTCTGATTTAGATGAAGAGTTAGAACATTGGCAGAATCAGCTGCATGAAGTATCCACACTGCGATGCAATATGATGACAAGGTTTATGCGCTGTGTTTTGTTAGAGGTAAGGAAACTACCCTATTATGATGCTTTAATTGATGTAGATAAGATTTTGGATGAATTTGAGTGTGAATTCCCACAGGTTCAATGCTTCCAAGCATTGGACTTGGCACTGTGCACGATGTTAGGGTGCACGTAAATATATTTTTTCTAGATGGAGAGATTACTGAAGAATGATGAGATTACAGTTTGGGTGCCCTAACACTAGATTGAATGGGAAATATAACTGGAAGGATGATCCACATGATCAATTAGTAAAATGGACTAAAGCATGGGGAGTAGAGCTGTAGCCAGAGTGGGTGCACAGATTTTGCCATACTTTTGATACAATCCATATGAGTTGGTATCTGGAAATGAAGCTGTGCCATAGCACCATGGAGTGGGATATATTGAGGAAAGGGTTCTTATTGACCCTAAAATTTGAAGATGGCTTCACAAGCATCGATGAATCTCTATAGGAGATTAAGGAAGTTATCTTTAGAATGCTGCAAGAACCTATGGAATGGGTCCAACAACACTGGGGCACCCAGCTGTGCCATGCGTTGGAATGCTATAATGTGACTGTTAAAGAGGAGGATGAAGACACAAGGAACATTGGTATTCTAGAAACAGAAGGGCATCGAGAAGTTGAGGGCCCACAAATAGACAACTCAGACATCACCGCATCATTGAATACAAAGCAAGTAAATATTGGCATTGAAGTAGAACTGAAGTTTGCAAATATTGGGAATTATTGGGATGATGCTATTGTTGATAAAGTTGTTGAGATACTCTGTGAATACCAGGATATATTCCCCACCAGGTTCTCATATTTGAAGGGTGTAGTTGGACACTTGGGTGTTATGAAGGTCACTCTGAAACCGGACGTGAATCCTATTAAACAGAGGCTATATCACCTTAATCCAAAGTACAAGGAAAAGCTTCACCAAGAGTTAGATAAGATGCTGGAGGTGGGAATTATAGAACCAGTTGAGGAATATGATTGGGTGAGCCTGATGGTGGTTCAAGAGAAGAAACAGATGGGTGAGATAAGGATTTTCATAGATCTGCGGAAGCTTAATGATGCATGCTTCCATGACCCATTTCCAACACTGTTTACAGATGAAGTGCTAGACAATGTTGGAGGGTAGGAGGCCTACTTGTTTACAAACAATTTTTTTGGGTATCATCAAATCAAGATCGCACCATAGGATAGGGGAAAAACAACCTTCGCAACTGAATGGGATTGTTTTTAGTACACTGTGATGCCGTTTGGACTTAAGAATGCGCCTGCGATCTGATGTTGGGACATACTTGATATTATAGAAAATTTATCAAAGAATATGCTCAGATTACTACACCCATGGAGAAATTACTGAAGAAGGATGCAACATTCTGTTGGGATGAAGAATGCCAGAACAGCTTAGATGTGTTGAAAGGAAATATGGTCACCGCAACAATCTTGGTATTCCTAGATTGGAAAAATGAGTTTCATGTACATGTCGATGCATCTTGCATTGCGTTGGGTGCAGTGTTAACACAGGCCGATTAAGGAGAAACATACCACCCTATAACCTTCATGAGTAGGAAATTATCGAAGGTTGAGAAAAATTATTCAATGACATAGCACAAAGGGTTGGCTATGGTGTATGCGCTACAAATATTTAGGCATTATCTATTAGGATGAAATTTCAAAATGTACACATATCATTCTACCTTGAAATACATGGTCAATAAACCTGTGTTGGGGGGAAATATCTGTAGATGGTTTCTACTATTTCAGGAGTATGACTTTGAAGTAATTGTGAAGTGAGGGAGGTTGAATGCAGGACTTGACCATCTATCATGAATCGAAAAAAGAGAGGAGCCTAATAATCTGGAGGAAGGGTTTCCTGATGCACAGCTCTTTCCTGTGCATGTATCGGATAATAATTTTGCAGATATTATTCACTTATTGACTATGGGGATGACACCAGAAGGGTATACAAGTTAGCAAAAGAATGAACTAGTAGTGTGCATGACATATTTTTCAGTTATTGTGGGACATATGTATAAGATGGGTGTAGATGAAATATTGCGAAGATATGCGCCATATTTTGAGAGGGATAACATCCTTGTTGAATCTCATGGAGGGGTTGCGGGAGGTCATTATGCAGGAAAGGCAACTGCGCAAAAGATTTTGCGCGCAAGTCTATGGTGGCAATGCCACACAAGGATTCCAAGGTGTATTGTAAGGCATGTGATGCATGTCAGATAATGGGAAGACCATCGCGGATGGGTGAGTTTCCATTGCAACCTCAAGTATCTTTGTAGCCATTTGCGAAATGGGTGATTAATTTTGTTGGACCAATTTAGCCCCTAAGAAAGAAGATAGGTGTGCACTATATCATCACCGTGATAGAATATCTCACCAGATGGGCAGAAGCATATCCAGTTAAGGATTATACAGGGGCTACAACAACAAAGTTTTTGTTTGAATATGTCCTAACCAGATTTGGCTACCTGAAAGTGTTGATGAGTGATAGAGGTATGCACTTTCTGAAGGAAACGATTAGCGCATTGACAGAAGAATTCCATTTCTACGATGAGAAGAGTACATTGTATCACCCACAGGCCAATGGAACTGTTGAAGCCTTCAACAAGATTTTGGAGAATGCATTGACAAAGATATGCAACGCGCAATGGAATGACTGTGATGTGTGTGTACCCATAGTACTATGGGATTATAAGACTACTTGTGAGAAGTTGACAGGGAAAATGCCATTTAGATTGGCATATGCTGTAGAAGCTGTAATGCCTATGGAGTACATTGTGCCTAGTTTGTGCATAGCACCTCTCACAGGTATGGTAGATCGTGATGCCTTGGAGGAATGATCCGTGCAACTGATGGGGCTTAAAGAGGATTGGTTTTTGATAGGATTTCATCAACACGTACAGAAGGAATGTGAGAAGGCATGGAAATCAAGGTAAATGATCTTGTCTTGTTATATGATAGTAAATTTACTAAGTTTCAGGGAAGATTCTAGATGCATTGGCTAGGGTCATATATTATCAAATAAATTACAGATGGAGGTGTAGTTTAGCTCGTGAAGCTGAATGGGGAACCTTTTCCAAGAAAAGTGAATGGAAGCAAATTGAAATTGTATACAGGGGATCCTGCGTAATGGCTATATGGTGGTAGGATAGTCTTAGTGCTCCAGGTAGTTGCAAGGGAGCGTGGGACTATAAAATACACTACCAGGTTTGGAGGACAATGGAGCAGGTAGGTTGCAAGGAAAATAATGAAGTTTCCACCTAGGAAGCTAAGCCATGGAGGAAGGTGTCGCGCAGCACAATAGAAAAGTGACTGTTGGAGTCACTGTTCATGACTTAATGGCCATAAGATGGTTAAGAGGAGTAGGATGGTGGCATTTGAGGCAAAAGTATTTGAAGATCCGGCGCAAGAACAACATTTATTGCCAAATTTTGGGGGGAGCGATTAGATTTGAATTCCAAATTTCCTATACATTATGCGTGCTAGTCCAACAGAGAACAATTTGCTCTCTTAAAGTTCTTGTTGAAATTTGTTGTCTCTCACCTATCAGTCGAGCGTTTTGAGAGGAATTTCTGGCACACATAGACATTTCTCTTGAAGCCCGTGAGTTGTTTATGCAAAGGATGACTGCCACCAACCCTGCCAAAGCCTTGAGTTTGGAAGCAACTATATCCAATGCTCCAGGACTAGAAGTATCTAGTCTAGAAGCTATGTCTACGGAGCCCATGATGTCGAGGTCACCAAGGCAAAAATAGACCACGGCGAAAGAAAAAAACCTGCCATGAAAGAGAAGCAACTTGCAGCAAAGGAAAAGTAGAAAAAGTGGGTGCAAATATTTGCTTCCCCAAGGAAGCATACCGTGACACAAACACAGAAGAAAGATAAGCAACAAATGAAAGATAAGTAGAAGGTAGTGGAATAAGAGGTGGAAGAAGGCCAGGGAACATAAGACATTGAGGTTGAAGGAGCAGAGCCCATAACAAGGCTCCCTGAGTATATCCCTCCACGAAAGGGAAAATCGAAGGTCATGAAGGACCCAGATTCAGAAACGTTTATCATTTCCACACCCCTGCTACCTGAGTAGGTCCCGTTTGAAGGTCCTCCGCTCATGTGGATCCCACCATTGAAAATGGAGGATTGGGACCTTGCGGATCACACTAACTTCCCACACATAGTGATGGAAAAATATACGATGAGAGTTTATTATGAACAGAAATGTGTTACAGTGTTGGGGAGGAGGAATGGGTTCGCGGTGTCGAGAAATCAGGGTTGCTCAATTTTCTATGGGTGCCACATTACCATTGCACCCCTATTAACACAATCTGTGTGCGCCAGCTGCTCACTTTAGTGCATGATGGGTGTTTATGGCTAGGAGGGCCTCTCCCAATCACGGACATGCTGATTCACAGAATCTTGCACCTGCCATATGTAGGCTTGAACCTGGCTAAGGAGTTTGGTAGAAAGATGGGGGAAGAGGACCTCTCCAAAAGAATGAAGACAGATCACAACCTCATGAAGGAGTCATGAGGGTATTCTATCCTATTCATCACATACCTAGCAGTCCAATTAGCCACCCAAATTTTAGTAGGGAAGGTGATGAGGAAATGCCATGCGGATGAAGCTCTGGCCACAGTCATTTCCCTGGATGCATAGTGCGCAAAGGGAATACAGTTCAAATAGTACAGATACCTCTATCAAGAGTTCCTAAGGAACTACCACATGGCCAAGGATGAAACTAAGTTGTTTCACTATGCTTGGTTATTCTTGTCCATTATGCTTGTCACGTGGGAATTGCCGGAGGACAACTAGTTTCCTTCGCTTGAGGAAGGATAGTTAGAGGCAACATAATTCACCTCCTTATGGGCTACAAAGGATATCGTGCGAGTCACCGAAATGAAGATATTTTTGGTCCTTATGGAATCAAGTCACCGCATGGCCATTAACCAGCGTTTGAGGTTGTCCCCAACATTGAACATGCAGTTGTTAGCCTACATGAAATTCAAGGCTGACTTCCATAAGGTGTATACCTAGGTACGAAAAGATCCAGCGCAGAAGTGGCATGACTTTCCATATTTGCTAACAGAAATGGATGTACAAGAGGTGGTACCAAAATGGCCTAAAGAGTGGCATGCCCCTTCAGATCTAGCTACTGGACCAAGCACGGGTGTGGAGAGTTCTGTCGTGAAGAAAAGGAAGGGGGTAGCTAAGTAGGTTGTATAGAACCTGGCCGTGAAAAAAAATAAGGACACCGTAGAGAAGGCTCATGTTGAGAAGGAATGCACTGCCAAGGAACAAGAACAATGTGAGTCCCAGAAAGGTGACAAGTCACCTTTACTGGAAGCAAAAGTAGAAGAGCTTACAGGGCAAGGCAGTAGATGCGAAGAAGGGAAGCACACCCCCTTCATTTTGAAAAGGCATGACCTAGAGAAGCAAGGTGGATTATGGAAAAAGAAGAAAGCCAATAAAAAATAGGTTGATCCCATGGTGTTAACAGAAAGTGATCTGGATGAGATTGGTGTTAAAGTCAGGAACGCTGCAATAGAAGTGCTGCAGCAGTTGGGAAAATATTACATGTAGACATTGGGAGGCATTCAGAAGGATCTCCGAGAGTTGCAACTCCAAGCAACCAAAATCCAAGAAAATGTCGGGAAGGCGAGCAATGCTCAGGGCAGTTTGGCATGGGGTAAAGATACAATTGTGGAGATGGCCTCGACACAAGATGTAAGAGTCTTCCACTTGCCTGAATGTTTAGTCTGCACTGAAACAGAGGAACAATGTTCCCTCCTTGACAAGGTCACAAAAATGGGACTGAACCTTACTGCGATATCACTTGAGTCGTTGCATGCATTATTATAAGGAGTTGTGCAAAAGCTTTGAATCTGGGAACAACAAGAACTCAGTACTATCAGCGAAATCAAACTAGATATGCTACAGGTGCACAGTTCACAACTGGAATCAACAATAGCGGAGTCATGCAAGTTAGTGCATGAATTTCACATCCTGGAGGATGCGCAACCAAAAGTAAAGTTCCAAAAATTGGTCGCTTGGGTGTGTGAAGCTAAAGCAGAGGTTGGCTGAGTTTAGCTTAAATTCAATGTGAAGATCACTGAGATACAATTAAAGTTGTAGTCCATGACTCCGCATGAGGTCCAAGAGAAACGTAGAGCCATGATAAAAGAAGGAATGGTCACCCTAGATGCCACAGTCATTGACTACAGGGAATTGTTCGAGCAAGAAATGGAGTTAGTGACCAATCTGTAAGAGGATCCGAACCTGCAAACATTGAACACTGAGATTAGGGAGCTGCAGTGACAGTATGATGAGGTCAGGGCAATTGCACACTCCATCACACCAGCGTAGTGCCTTGATAAATTGTAGGAAGGAAAGCAAATCCTAGTACAGGTAGAGGAAGCACAAAAAAGGAGGCCTTGCTGAAGGTCAAGCTGCAACCATGGTTGGAAGAAGCTTATCAAGTGACAACAACCATCTAGGATAAGCTTAAAGGCTTGTAGAAGACATAGCAGATGATGAGATTGGCCACAGAAGCACCAACTACAAGAAAATTAGTTGAGGAAGTCAAGCAAGAAGCAATTCAGAGAATTGTCGAAGTCGTCATGATCCAGGTGAAGCTGGGGGATCTTCGCAGTAAGATCGCAGTGCTAGCAGAGTGACTCGAGTGTGATTCATGACATTTGTGTTGGGGGCCTATTGGGATGGGGTCCCCTGGGTCAGTTTTGGGGTTAGGATAACCCACTTTTTGACACATTTTTGTAATTAATGTAAAGTATCTGCGATTTGTGGATGTGAAGCACATAGATGATTAGGAGTCAAAGGTGTTTAGCCCCTTGTTTTATGTAAAGTATGCATCAGTTTTGAGATCCACACATGGTCTGTTGGCCATGGCATTGTATACAAAAGGGTTGTTGGATAGTTGGGGCTTGACCTAGGTTCGAAGTTAATTAGCTAAACAAATCCTTGTACTACTGGCCCTTTCGGCAATAGTCTGTGAAGAGCAGACTGATATCTCACCCGAAGTAGTATGAGAGGGTGCTAGAACCAGGTTTCCACACCCTTGAGATGTCTAAGAGGTTCGAATTGTCCCACTGTTTGTCCCTATGTGTAGGTCACTTCGCGCACTTCCTTGTTCGTCACGCCCTGATACACAACCCTTGTAGCCCTAATGAAGGGTTGTGGAGTTTCCGTGCTGCTAGAGCCGCGCTCTGCACTATTACCTGAGATCTTACTTATCTTACCTTTGCACACTCAGATGTCTTATGTTATAATTAGTTATACAAAACATTCATATAAGTTCGTGCAACAAATAAATAGTATACATGCAAATTATACCCAATCATATATTAAAAGAGGAAAATATGCATAGAAATGTGGTAAACTTCTCTTTATTGATTCTTCCAATGGTTACAGACTGGACCTTCCCTGTTCACTTAGCTCCAGGGGTCCAGACACTCAGTTGCGGAATACTTGGCCTCTACACACCCAGCTGTAGAGCCTTCCCCTACTCTATGACCCAAAGACACACTTTACACTTTTACTCAATCACTTAGACTTCTCATCCTCCTCTATCCATTTTCTACACTTAGAGCCCTAATGAGGGGTTGTGGAGTTTCTGCGCTGCTAGAGCCATGATCTGCGCTATTACTCAAGATCTTACTTATCTTACCTTTGCACAATCAGATGTCTTACATTATAATTAGTTATACAAAACATTCATATAAGTTTGCGCAGTAAATAAATAGTATACATGCAAATTATACCCAATCATATATTAAAACAAGAAAATATGCATAGAAATGTGGTAAACTTCTCTTTATTGAATCTTCCAATGGTTAAAAATTGGACCTTCCTTGTGCACTCAGTTGCAAGGGTCCGCGCACTTAGCTGTGGTCTACTTGGCCTCTACACACCTAGTTGTAGAGCCTTCCCCTACTCTATGACCCAAAGACACACTTTACACTTTTACTCAATCACTTAGACTTCTCATCCTCCTCTATCCCTTTTCTACATGTAGAACCTCGCTCTATTTATACAATCCCATGGTCCGTGGACCATGGGTAGGTCTATTAAGTTGACATTACATTACAAAACAAGGGCGGACAACCCTGTGACTCTATCATAATTTTGCGCTCCGCGCCCACAATTCATGGAGCTTTTACAAAAATATTTGGTCAAAACTTGGGCTTTAACCCCCAAAACATGCCTTGGGGGGATTCCATGCCCAATAAGTCCCCAACACAAAAATCATGACTTGCCCTCGTGTCACTTTGTTGGTGCAGATATCTTTGTGGGGAGTCCTTTCAACTCTGCTCGAACTGCTGCAAGGTCGGCAACGCACTCAGCTGCTACCTGTTGGATCTGCTCCATGTGTTGTTATGAGACCGTGGTGTCAGAAGTGCTTCTTTGCATTTGTGCCTGTATCCCTTGCATTTGTTTATAGTCCCGCGCCTTCTTCTAGATCCTTGGAGTGTGAAGACTACGCTTCTGTCAAATAGTCAGATAGTCGGGACACTCATGTAGGGATTTCATCGGCTACCGTTCACTTTGCCTAGGAAAGGCTCTCCATTTAGTTTGACTAGCTATACCGCGCCTCCGTCTATGACCTCCTTTACAACATATGGTCCCAGCCAATGCATTCTGAATTTTCCCAAGAATTTATCAAACTTACTATCATATAGCAGCACTAAATCATTTACCTTGAAGGTGAAAAACTTAATCTGGTGATCATGCCAGAACTTCTCACGCCGCTTTTTCACCTACTGATGAAAGCCAGCCAACAACCGTTCCTCCTCAAGTTCGTGTAACTACGCTAGATTTTCTTCCGGGGCTTCACGGTCCATCATACCTATGAATGCTGTTATGCGCAGAATAGGTACAATATACACCATTGGCATGATAGTTTCCACGCCATAAACTAACCGAAAAGGTGTCTGTCCCATCAGTTTCTTGCACGTTGTCCTATAAGCCCATAGAACCGCTGGTATTTGTAGGTCCCTGTCAGTCTGCTTCACATTGTGGACCTTGCTTAGTGATTCACATACTTTATTAAAGGCTTCTGTGTGGATATCCTTCTAAGCACTTGGTCTTTCCATACTTTGTGGTCCCAACCAGAGGGGTCATTCATTCCATTGCCTTACCCACACCTACTCATTGATCGTGTCTCCTACCACAAGGATTGTGTGCATTCATGCAGGTTTTGCACCATATTCCTATATCCACCTGGATAGGTGGGTGCACGGGTTGTTTCGTCTGAAAATCATGTCTGTTAATCACATCAGAGGCTTCGTAAACTATGTGCACATCATTCTTTTGTAGTCATGCAAGTCCTAAAAACTTCTTTGGTGCGTACCCCACCATCTTGCAGGCATAGCTCGTAGTACCCATTTCAGAGCATTGAAGCACTACTGTTCTGGCACTTCTCTTTCAAATTTTTTCAGGAAGTCATCCACCTCGCTTAACCTGTCATACCTAGGCAGATCTCTTACCTCTGTTACTATCTAGCATAATGACCTCGTCATCATGTTACAGTTGAGCGTGGTTACCTCGTGTAACTGGTTCTGCAATCATTCTATCTCCTCATCAGAATCTGATGCTCAGGAGCTTTCGTTCTCCCATGAGATTCGGCCATCCGCAGTTGGATTACCTAGTATTTCTCCTACACGGTTATCTTATAGATGCAGTCCATATCATTGTGGCTGTTGTAGTCACACACTGGCTCTATGTAGC
The DNA here is from genome assembly GCA_031772625.1 of Pinus tabuliformis. Lineage (NCBI taxonomy): Eukaryota > Viridiplantae > Streptophyta > Pinopsida > Pinales > Pinaceae > Pinus > Pinus tabuliformis. Next base: position 1,164,601,731 of record CM062817.1, on the reverse strand, counting down.
ATGATCCTTTTTCAGGGTCTAAAGGTACCACTACCCGTAGAGAATTTTTCTCAAATATAATCTTGCGCTTCTTTAGACTTATCACTCCATTCATGTCAGTGGCCCAATCTATTTCTAATAACGTGGGGTAGGGATTGTTGCAATCAACAATCTATATCACTTTTAAATCTGCTAGTGTGCTTTCTCCTTCGATATCTACTGTGATTCCCTACAATCTCACCATAGATAGGATCTTTTGCTGGTTCACCATTTGTAGTTGGATAGGAGACCATTGCAACACAGGCTTGCCCATGCGCTCCCTTGTCTGCTTTGGCAGGACGTTCACATCTGATCCTAGATCTAGAATCACTGGGTCCATCTAATATTCCCCAATTTGTGTGGTCAATCTCATCTCCCTTCTTGTTCATGTCATGTGCTTCCCGAGTTTCCAGACTACCTGTGGTTCTCCTGGCATGGTTGCAGCGCATCTAGTTATGACTTCTTCCAGTCCCTTTATAGCATTACTATTGCACAACAGCTTCATGCATGTCTCCAAGAATGTAGTGAGCATCGATGGGTCCATTTCCAGCTCCAGTCTGTCTTTACTTCCTGAAGTAGAGGCATCATCAAAGCTTCTCTTAGCTTCCATGAAAGTCTCCTTAGCACGCTCTAAATCAAATTCTGGTTCCTTCATTAGAGCCTTACGAACCCATGTAATTTCTTTAGGTTGCTTTCCTTTTTCATCCAATGTCGTAATTCCACTCCAGAGCATGATATTTACATTAGGGTCTTCCTTGCATGGCTCAAACCTCATCATTTGCACGTTCTGAGTCAGGGGAGGTTGGTGTGCTCCTTTATCGCGTAACCTCGCTATTAGCGTGGGACAATCCTTCGTCTCATGATCAAACAACTTATAATACAAGCATGATGGTCACGTTGGATTCGTAAAATCATGGGCATAATGCCTTGGCCCTCCACAGTTGTAAGATATCAGCTATATGCGGCCTCTTCCTGGCCCCCCTCCACCTCGGCCTCGTCCGTGCCCCTGAGATCCAAAGCACACCATTCCTGTGTTTTGATTGAGGGGCCATGTTTTTGCCTGAACTCTGTAGGTAGGAGTTAGATCCGTCATCAACTCATAACTTCAACAGGTGCACTCATCATGTCCCACTGACCTACAAAAATTACAGAACAATTGATTGAATTCTACGTATACTTCTGTAATACATGGCAGTTATATGTAGCATGCTTTCCTCCTATCTAAAAAATCACACACGATAGTGCAGGTGTTGCACTTGGTCCTACTTGTTCCTTCGGTCTCAGTGGCATTGGCCCTCCTCCCGTAAGGTAATTCTTGAACACCGGACAGTGGTCCTTGTTGTGCCCCTGGCCCTTGCATTTTATGCACCATACCTCATCACGCATCTATGGGCCAGTTGTCCTACCTTGTTTCAAATTTTGCATCTCAAGGCATAAGTTTTTCAACTGCGCATGAATAAGCTGAAATCCCAGGTTGGGATCTTATATTGGGGTCTAGTGCAATCTCATCATGACCTTCAAGGCCTTGGCATGAGTGCTTAGCCTCTATTGCAACAACGCGTTTCATAGATGCAACGTTAACGATGCTACAAACCATTCATGGTGTTTCACATCTATTAATGTCATGTTTTCTTCATGAATTGTGCACTTCAGTCTTTGATCCAACTCCCAGGGGGTCTTGCCTGGTAGCATTGCGATTTCCTTGAACCTAATGATCAACTGTGCCTCTAAATTTCGCCTGCTAAATTCTTTATTTAGCGTAGCTTTAATATCCGCGATCCCCGCATTTGGATTGTCATTGGAATGCTTAATGTACCAGGTCAGTTGTTACCGGCAATAGTGTCTATGCAGAACTGCTAATCCCACTAAGGCTGGTAGCTACCTTAGAAACAAACAAAGTAAAACTACTTTTGTTTTCCTTTATGAAAGATAGATGAGAGAAGAATAAAGGAGACCAACCTCTGTCTTGCGCTTGGTTCCTTGCTTGATTCCTCTCTCTTCTGATAGTCCTTTGCTACTCGCTTTCTTGTATACCTAGCTTCACAAAGTACCTGTAGAATCAAAGTAGCATAAAACTATACGAGAACATGGATCTATTATCATAAACAATCTAGGATCAGATGTAAATTGACCATACAAATGCATAAAACATAAATCACACAAGAGTATGGAGGAAAACTTGAATAGCTTTATTGATAATCAAGAAAGAGCCAAGAGAATTACAACCAATAGTTCTGACCCAGCATCATCCTCTCAGCAAGTGAGCCCTTCTTCACCTCATGAAAAGCTTAGATCACCCAACACTATGATGTTGCCTCAAGAAACCAATAGAAATTCTTTACAAGATGCAAAATTCCAGCCTCTGGATCTCTGGGATGAGGGATCCATATATAGATGTCTGCAAGGGAGGTGAGTCAGCTTTTGAGATTTGATTAGTGTCTTCCCTATGATAGTTCTTGCTTCCACTTGGAGATTGATGATCTTTTACTCATCCCTGGTCGAATTCAGAGAGGCAAGTGTCACAGGAGAAGTTTCTGGAAGATTCCATGCTTCTCCACATCGCGGATTGACACTGCTATTTGTCCCTTCTCACCCATCGCACCCCATAGAAGGGCTTTTTGAAATGCAACACACCTACTGTGTGTATTTAGGTGATATGCAACGCACTTTTCCTATGGAGCAGGTGAAATGGTCTAGTTTTGAGCAGTTCTGAGTAGTTTTTCATGGAGAACTTCTGGGAGAAGCTGTAATCAGTTGACCTTGTTCTTTTAGGGGTTGGAACAACACCTTTAGGGACTTAGGAGCCCTTAGTTTATGGAAATTTATGCTTGGGGTTGTAGTGCCCAAAAATGTCTATAACAGTTTCCCCCTAAAGCATGAGGTCGTTAATCTTTTTTGATGTCAGGTGAAATGCTTTATCATGAGGATCCGAAGTTCTTTAAAGCTGGAGGGAGACCTGTAATAAGATACAATACAATACATTATCTTCATAATATTTTCATGATCTAGCTGAGGTGGGCATTCCCATGCTCAGCTTTATAAATTCATTTTCATGTACATAGGACAGACAATCGTCTGAGTGTAGACTGATGATTCTAGTAGAGTCATCATCCCTTAGATTGGATGATTATCTGTGCAACAATGATGTACATTTGATGTCTTTATTTTCTTGAATATATATCGTAGCCCAGATGGATAAAACTAGATCCGATGTCTTTAATCTTGTTCGATCTTTGCTCAAAGTACAAGTCGATCCATGTGAGAGATGTTCTGGAGTCGAACATGGAAAGACATCACCTGATTACCAGCCAATGATGTAAGCTGTTAACAGGCGTGAGAGGAATCACCGATAATGATAATGATCCTCAAGGTACTGCAGTACAATTCACGTGGTGTGAATAAGGGACTTGGCGTCAAAAACCACGCAAAATCTTTTGGTCGAAGGCCATTGATATAAACCTGTCGCCAGAAGTGAGAAACTTGCCATTGAGGCATGCAAGCTTCAAAGTACTGAAAGGGGTGTGTTACACAAAAATATCATCACCATGATTATTTGCAGTCAGTATGGGTCTATCATCACTTGTACTATCCTCCTAAGCAAGTCTCAGACCTCAGCTCTTCAAATCAAGCTTTGGAAATGAGAGAAAGACATTAAAAATCAATGTAACTCTGGTTCCGCACTTTCTCTCATGGTCACCTGTGGTCCCGCACCTTCTGTGTACAAAAACTGCGGACCTGCCCACTCTGTCCCTAATGATGTAGGTGCGGACCCCTGTGAAAGTCAAAAGGCGCAAGTTTTATCATAAAAACTCACTTTGGGTTAATTCTAGAGGTTTCTAGAAGGAATTTTGATGTGGATTGTTTGCTCTGAGGTGGTTCATGCATCCCAAAAGAGAAGGAGCTAATCCCTTGATGAGAGGAGCTATCCCTTTGAAGGAGGGCTTTATCCCTTTCAAGGAGGACCTAGTAACCTCCCTCCATTGCACTATAAATACAGGCATTGGGCTGGTTGCTGGGGAGGTTAGAAGCTGAACATTTTTGAGGGTAAATGCTGGTGAAATCAAGACTTCCTAGTTGAGCTTAAGAGGAGAGATCACACATCTTTTTGGCTTCATTGGGAAGTGTTATAGACATTTTTGTGCCTTACAACATTGAGCATGAAATGTCCATAATCCAAGGGATCCAAAGTCCCTAAAAGAGTTGTTCCTGCCCCTAAAGGAACAAGGTCAACCAATGAGAACTTCTCCCAGAAGTTCTCCACCAAAAACAACTCAAAAACAGTCAATTCAGGATCAATTCAGAAGCTCCACTAGCTTCCTGCGTTGAAATGCAGAGGCTACACTGGCTAGGTGCACTGCAACGCAGGTGGAAGCACTACCAGGGTGCGCTGAGCGGGAAATGACAAATGGAAAGCTCATTCAACGAGGTGGAAAGACCATGGAAGCTTCCAGAATCTTCTCCAATGACACTTGCCTCAATGAATTCGACTAGTGATGAGTAAGAGGCTCTCAACCTCCAAGTGGAAGCAAGAACTGACAGAGAGAAGCCACAAGTCAAAACATAAGCTGACTCATCCTCTCTGCTTATATCTATATATGGATCTCTCACCCAGAGGTTCAGGGGGCTGGAATTTTGTACTTTGCAGAGAATTGCTGTTGGTTTGAGATTGAGATTAGTACATTGGGTGATTTATGCTTTGTTGGAGGAGAGGAAGGGATTCCTTTGCTGGGAGGTAGATGCTGGATTGGGACTCACTTGGTTGTATCTCCTCTTGGACTTTGTTATCATATTAATAAAGCTATTTGAGTTTCTCCTATATGCTTGTATCTCAATGGTGTTTTGTTATATTTGCATATTTAGTTTATATCTGATCCTAAACTAGTTATGAATGTAAATCCATGTCTTTTGTGTAGTTTTCCTCTCTTGTGATCTTGCAGGGACTTGGTGAAGCTGGACCAGTGAAAGAGCAGGAAGCGGAAAGCGAACAAAAGAGAGAGTGATTGGATCGACAAACTAGCGGAAGACACCAGTTAGTTACATCCTTCTTTCTCTATTTACATCTCATAAAGAAGAATACTCAGATAGTTTTCCTTGTTTGTTGCTAAGGCACTATCACACCTTAGAGTGGGATAGGGGCATTCCGAATTGGATACTTCTCGCAACAACAAATTGGCGACTCCGCTGGGGAAAGTATCTTGTTAGTTTATTTGTGTTTCTATTGCTATTCATTTCATAAACTCAAGAGTGCCGAATCAAACTGCATTTGCCATTTACAAATGCAAAGTAGAGATCTGCTACTCTAGTCCATTCGATGGACCTGTTTATGATCTGAACAGCTGATCCACAAGTGCTCTAACATCTCTTTGTGATAGATCTTAGTCCTCCTTTAAATCATCCCTCTAATTGTACCTAATTGATAGCTTTTATCCGGCCAAAAAACCGTAGATTAAACTGCAAACCGTGACCCAGAACCCAGAAACAACTCTCGTTTCTGCTTCAGCGCAGACTCTGTGAAGAGGTTCTGCATTTCAACGCATGTCCCGTGAAGGCTACCTGCGCTGAAGTTCAATTTCTCTGTGCTGAGGGTGCGCTGATCAGCCTTTGCCTTGTGCAGCTGTGGTTCCCTGCTTCCTTTTGCTCAGTTTTATCTCTGTTTTTTGCAACCTGTTATCAGTCAGTGTACCTATCTGAAACCCCTTTTCTTTGCCTCAATTACGCCTCAGTTGTATAAAGAAACTGTATTTGCTCTTTGTGTATTTGTTACATCATTTGCAGTTTCCCATTACAAAAGTAAACTAGTCATACTGTCGCCCTTAGATCTAGACCTGTCGTAAGTGTCGTTTTGATCTTAGGAGTGAGTTTGTTTGCTGTTCATAGTTGATTTAGCTTTTACTTTTGTCTTTTGGTTTGAATTTATGCATTTCAAGTGTCAAAACAAGTAAATCATAAAGTGTCGTAATCGTCTTTTTGATTTCGAAAAAGGAACTTGTTTGTGTTTTTCACTTGAAATCGAATTCAAATTTGTACAACAGCTTTCTTTTTAGGCATCAATATTAAGAAAGTGAAAACAAATACATGCATATGTGCATTTGCATTTTGACAATTTGTATGTTGATTTAGGGAAAGGTGCATTACTGTGTGCTCTATGCTCTTTGAGAAAAGATGGTGTCTTTCTTTTCCCCTTGTAGCTAGGATTTTCATTGTTGAAAATATATAAAAGCTTGCTTATCATCTTTAGACTGCATTTAGGAATTGTATCATACATCTCGTGGTGATCCAAGAAGGCAAACTTCTAAGAAAGATCAACCTAAAATAAATTGAATGAACTTAACAACGCTTTGTAACATAACGCACAACATAGAGGTCTAGGCTAGAGGCGTGTTCCGACGTCGTAAAACCTGGTCACTGGTCGCCTCACTGATGGTTGGGTGATTCCTCCTGAGAGACGATAAGTGCCAGTATGGATTGTGCTCCCACGTACCGTCGAGTATATATTGGGAGACCCCTATAGGAATAAAACCTTTATCCATAGGAAGCCGTGTTGGCTGCCCTACTGATCGCAATGCACTGAACACAGCATTCGGGAAGATTGACCGCCCGTACCCTAAAAAGTATTCTGCGGTTTTGCGAAAATTTTGGCACACCCTCTACCTAGAACTCCAGAGCAGTCCCTTTCGTTCCTTTTCAGACTCTTTAACGGAAAAGGTCCATCTGAGCACTTGTCACTTCAGGCTCATTAAAAATCGAAGGAGACTAGAGTCATCTTTAGCTTTTTCTTGACTCTTTAAAATTGAAAAAGCAAGTTGTGTCTAAGCGTCGTTAAAATTTATTTTAAACGGAACAATCACCCCTTTTTCCTGCATTGATCTTTAGGTTGAGAAAATGGAGCCCACCAACCAAGGAATTCCCCTTGGTGGAAATCCTAGTCCCTTCTCCTCTTGGGGAGATGTTGGTGCACCCCATATGGCCACATTGTCGCTTCCAGGACTGACAATTGGCCTGCCAGTCTGGCTCTTCTCGACCAATGTCGTTCAGAACACCACTATTCCTGAACAGTTGAATCAACAATTAGACGAGTCCAGAATTTCCCACCAACCTTCTACTTCCTATAATTCTTCCTCTCTTCCTTCCTCTTCGCGTGACGGAACTGGTAAATCTAAAAACCAAGTTCCTAAGGAGAAGAAGGAAAAGAAGAAGAAAGAGAAAAATAAGAAGGAGCCAAAGGAAAATAAGGGAAAACAAGTGTCATCTAATGAAAATCCACACACAGCACTGACCAGGCCTAAATCGCCATGTGTCATCTGCAAGGGAGACCACTTTCACAGAGATTGTCCTTGCATCCCTCGGATACTAAGGGACTGGTCTCCCCATTTGCATAATCCGGTGTCATCAACCTCTGATAGCCATGTTGAAAGTACACCGACAACTAGCGAAAGTGAAGTTCCAGGACAAAAAGGGAGAACTAGACCTCCCTGTAGATTGTGTGAAGGCAACCATGCCCTCCACCATTGTCCCTTCTTAGACGAGGCTAAAAGAGTCTTGGAAGATTGTCCAGTTTCACCGTTATGACTTCCTCCTGGATATAAAAAACTCTTGCCAAGTCCTTCGTTAGTTGAGAATCCAGTTGGCCCGCTCAAGTGGTCAGCTGAAGCGTCTATCATTGAGGATAAACTGACTGAATCCATACCAGACGAAAGTCAAAAGGTCAAGGCGACAGTTGACCCGGCCTTGCCTTCAGAGGATTTATCTTCGAATGATACAGTCACTGAAAAGGATAAGGATGACACCATCCAGATTCTTTTCATCAACACAGACTCTGACGAACACGGGGGCAATGCACCCATTCCTTTATTGCAGGAAGGAAGTTCGTCAGAGCGATATCCGGCCGTCTACTCGGTCCCACCACCAAGCAACCTAGTTGTATCCTTCGACTGGAACCAACTAGGCAGACCCCGGTTGCCAGCAAGCATACCATTCCGAATTATCGTTCAAATATACAGAATGGTAATGGCTGGCACCATCATTGATGAGGGGGCATCTGTGAGTATCCTTTCCTCTATTGCTTGGAAAGCGCTTGGTTCGCCAACGCTTTTGCCTGAAATGAGAAATCTGACAGGCTTCGATAAAGGAACCAGTCGACCTTTAGGGATCCTCCCCAATGTGCCTATCACATTGAAAGGGAAGATCATTCAAATGAACGTGATGGTCGTTCAAGGACCCTTGGATTATAACCTACTCCTTGGATGAGACTATATATATTGCATGGGAGCCATCGTCTCCTCACTCTTTAGAGTAATGTGTTTTCCGCACGAAGGAAGAGTGGTCAAGCTCGTGGACTAGCTTTCATTTCCCGGATCACGCATCGCAAATAGTCATATACCATCCCTAAATGGTCTCTTCACGCAAGAAATGTCTCAACCCACGGTCTGTCCTCCCGATGAGCACGAGTGATTCGGAAGGATATGACTGGAACCCAGGGGGGCATGCGTCCTGGTCTGCTTCGGCAGGAAAACTTTGGGTATAGGGTAGGTTTCTGTGGGATAATATGACTAGTCCGTACCCCGTCCGAGAATGGAAGAGGGGTTGTTCTAGAATAAGATTCTTTTGTTAAAGTTATGTGAGTTGGCGGGCATCGTCACTCACCCTTTTTGATTTCGAGCAACATCGCCGAAGAAGTGTTTTGTTTGAAAGATTAATGGAACAATCTTTGGGTAACCTGAAAGAGGTAGGCCTCTCTCGGTAAAACAAATGTTTTGGCGGAAGTGAAGTAGAGGTAACTTTGAAACTCTGTTTTATACCTGGGGGCATGCAAACCTTTTGGAGTGCAAGCAAAGAGCGATTATTTATCTGCTTTTTGGATTAGTCGTTTCCTAACTTGCATAAAGAAAGGGTGTGGGGCAACACTCGAAAGCTTGCCAGTTTTTTTTATGAGACATTCTTATCATATGACTGGATTAATCGAGCAGTTTTAGCGCATAGTTCATGCTTGTTAAAAAATAAACGTAAGATCGAGCAAGTGTTTCAATTCGCGTTTAAGCTCGTTAAAAAATGAACTATCCTCCGGTAAATAACCACTGTGAATGTAAATTTATCAGCCATTAAAGCCTTGGTCGTGTTTGCACCGTCACCTCCACTTTTCCATTGGCCGATCATTCATCTCCATTTGATTGATTACCCATTGTGAGGAACAGCTGCGAAGAGTGATTTCACTAGACATCCTTGTGACACTACCGTGATTGGAAAATTCCATCCCTTACCTGGAATCAGCTGCTAACCTGTTTTATCACTCGTTCCTCAAAAGACGAGTCTTCTTTAAGCTCTTTTCATCTGACTCGTAAAATATGAAAAGATTGTCGAGTTTTGGCCTTCCAGCTCGTTAAAGCGACCGGAAGTGCTATCCCTCCTCTAGATTTTAATCTTTTTGGACCTGAGGGATTATTGCACAAAAAGATCGAGCGCTTGTTTTGTTCTGCTCGTTAAAACTATCGAAAATTCATCCCTTCTGTATTGTTTTATACTTTTTCGGACTTAAGGGATTAGATGACGAAAAAGGGACTTTGGAGTTATCTTTACGTACCTTTTCAGACTCTCTAAAAATGAAAAGGACCGAGTTATCTTTGTCGTTAGACTCGTTAAAAAACATTAATAGTGACAAACTTGTCTTTAGACGAGAACGAGTTTCACTATCGCTAGGCTCGTTAAAACATAGCGATGGGTTTGCCCGAAGGGCAAATTATAGAACAAGCATATGTTATCCTCCTCAAGCTTGAAAAAAATAAAGAGGTACTGGTCAGAAATGACTGGGGAAAATTGGGAAGAAACTCAAAGAACTTTTATTGGTAGCAAGTCGCTCTTAAACATGACACTTCCACTCCGTGCCTGAGTCGGGTTGGGTTGTTTCATTCACCGGTCACATCGCCATGGTCTCGCCATACCATCCACCTTTGGGGTAAATGCTACCGATCCATCACACAAGTGTCGCCGATATGTTCAAGAGAAGTCATCCAGAGAAGTCAACCGTGTCCCATCCACTAGCATACATTGTCCTTCATCCTTTCATGACCGCCACCCTGAACCATATATCATCAGATCGTTTTCACCTCCATCAAAATCATTTGCTCCGTTCCGTGTCACTGATGTGGGATACATTAAGACCCTCCTTTGACGGATCGCTTCTTGTCGACATCAGCTCATTATCCAAGAAGTTGATCTAGGAACAACCCCTTCAGTACTTTGAAGCTTGCATGGCTCAATGGCAAGTTACTCACTTCTGGCGATAGGTATACATCAATGACCTTCGACCGAAAGATTTTGCGTGGTGTTTGACGCCAAGTCCTTTATTCACACCACGTGAATTGTATTGCAGTACCTTGAGGGTCATTATCATTATCGGTGATTCCTCTCGCGCTTGTTAACAGTTTACATCATTGACTGGTAATCAAGCGATGTCTTTCCATGTTCGACTTCAGAACATTTCTCACATGGATCGACTTGTATTAGAGTGAAGATCGGACGAGATTGAAGACCCCGGATCTAGTTTCATCCATCTGGGCTGCGATATATATTCAGGAAAAATAAAGACATTGACATGTACAGCATTACAGCACAGATAATCATCCTACCAAAAGGATGATGATTTCATCAAAATCATCAGTCTACCATCAAACGATTGTCTGTTCTATGTACAGAAAAATGAATTTATAAAGCTGAGCATGGGAATGCCCGCCTCAGCTAGATCATGAAAGCAGTATGAGAAATAATGTATTGTATTGTATCTTATTACAGGTCTCCTCCCAGCATTGGAAGAACTTCGGATCCTCCTAATAAAGCATTTCACCCGATAAACGGCCTCATACTTTAGGGGGCAACTGTTATAGACATTTTTGTGCCTTACAGCATTGAGCATGAAATGTCCATAATCCAAGGGATCCAAAGTCCCTAAAAGAGTTGTTCCTGCCCCTAAAGGAACAAGGTCAACCAATGACAGCTTCTCCCAGAAGTTCTCCACCAAAAACAACTCAAAAACAGTAAATTCAGGATCAATTCAGAAGCTCCACTAGCTTCCTGCGTTGAAATGCAGAGGCTACACTGGCTAGGTGCACTGCAACGCAGGTGGAAGCACTACCAGGGTGCGCTGAGTGGGAAATGAGAAATGGCAAGCTCATTCAACGAGGTGGAAAGACCATGGAAGCTTCCAGAATCTTCTCCAATGACACTTGCCTCAATGAATTCGACTAGTGATGAGTAAGAGGCTCTCAACCTCCAAGTGGAAGTAAGAACTGAGAGAGAGAAGCCACAAGTCAAAACATAAGCTGACTCATCCTCTCTGCTTACATCTATATATGGATCTCTCACCCAGAGGTTCAGGGGGCTGGAATTTTGTACTTTGCAGAGAATTGCTGTTGGTTTGAGATTGAGATTAGTACATTGGCTGATTTATGCTTTGTTGGTGGAGAGGAAGGGATTCCTTTGCTGGGAGGTAGATGCTGGATTGGGACTCACTTGGTTGTATCTCCTCTTGGACTTTGTTATCATATCAATAAAGCTATTTGAGTTTCTCCTATATGCTTGTATCTCAATGATGTTTTGTTATATTTGCATATTTAGTTTATATCTGATCCTAAACTAGTTATGAATGTAAATCCATGTCTTTTGTGTAGTTTTCCTCTCTTGTGATCTTGCAGGGACTTGGTGAAGCTGGACCAGTGAAAGAGCAGGAAGCGGGAAGCGAACAAAAGAGAGAGTGATTGGATCGACAAACTAGCGGAAGACACCGGTTAGTTACATCCTTCTTTCTCTATTTACATCTCATAAAGAAGAATACTCAGATAGTTTTCCTTGTTTGTTGCTAAGGCACTATCACACCTTAGAGTGGGATAGGGGCATTCTGAATTGGATACTTTTCCCAACAACAGGGAGTGAGTGAAACTTGTCAAAGTAGAGGAGACTTCTTGCTGGACCCTGGGAGGAGCTTGTACAACATCAAGGCAAAGGTTGTAAAGTTCTTCTTCTTTTGAATTAATACAATCAAACTCATTTTTCTCAACAAGTATCTCATGTTATTTGTTTCATGGACTCCTTGAATTTCATGTTAAATATGTTTTATGCAATTGGCTATTCAGGTGCTATTTAGTTTGTTTGCCTTGTTTGTGTTTGCAGATTCGCGAAAAGGAGCTCATTTGGATCGAAGGAGTGAGGGCATCCACAAGCTTGCGTTGGACCTAAGGTAGGTCCTAAAAACACTTGTTTGCTATTGTTCATCAAAGCACATTTAGAGAAAGATAGTGTTCAGTTGGTTTGCTTGTCATTAGGTCTTCTTTAGATTCTAGGAAGGTCTATCTTGTCCGCAAGATCGACTTATTCTGTGTGACAAAATGGCGACTCCACTGGGGACTTGATTGTTTTCCTTGTTTTACTTTGACCTGAGAAACTCTATTTTTGTTTCTGTTTTTGGCTTGTCGTGTGTAAAATTGTGTAGAGTTTGTAGATCTAGGGTTATTTTTCGTTTTTCATAGCTTTGGGAGAGGACCGCACCCTAGCCATTTGACACAGTGCGTACCTACCCGCAGCTTGGATTTTAGCATAGAGCGGGACCGCACCTGTGCCAACTGTGGGCCTACGGACCCTGTCAAAATTTTGAAAACCTTAAGATTTCCTCTGTTAATCAGCTTAGTTTGTGTTTAAAAATTGTTATCCACTGCCCAGACCTGCATATAACTTGTCAGAAGCTTTCCTTGGATTGATTTCGTTAGTGTTAAGGTTTTAGGTGAAATTCCTAGGAGTTTTGCTTGTTGGGTTTGTTTTTTCATTGTGGTTGTGTAGTGGCTCTGAGCTTAGAAGCTGTAGGGAATTCAGATCGCCTTAGTGTCTACCAGCCTTCTTATGAGTCTGACCATTGATGAAATCTCCCCTTGTTTGAGGAATCCGCTTTGAGTTTTCTCTTTACAAAACTTCGAAAAGCTTGTGTTTAAGAGTTTGGATTTTCATTTTCAAAAAGAAAACGAAAGCTTGTGATGTTTTACAAGATCATTCCTATATCAGAGCAGTAGTTAGTTTTTCTAGTCAGTTTTAATCTGAGTATGGGAATGCCTACCTCAGTGATGATATGATCTCATATATATATCTTGCATTGAATGTTTTTACAGGTTCCAACCGGGGTCTCCACAAGATGATCCTCGAAATGATAAAGTACTTCACTCTTCCTAAATGATAAGAAATCCTCATCTACTACAGACTTCGCACTTTAGGGGGCAATCTGTTACACAAAAATATCGTCACCATGATTATTTGCAATAACTATGGGTCTATCATCACTTGTACTGTCCTCCTAAGCAAGTCTCAGACCTCAGCTCTTCAAATCAAGCTTTGGAAATGAGAGAAAGACATTAAAAATCAATGTAACTCTGGTTCCGCACTTTCTCTCATGGTCACCTACGGTCCCGCACCTTCTGTGTATAAAAACTGCGGACCTACACACTCTGTCCCTAACGGTGTAGGTGCGGACCCCTGTGAAAGTCAAAAGGCGCAAGTTTTATCTTAAAAAACCCACTTTGGGTTAATTCTAGAGGTTTCTAGAAGGAATTTTGACGTGGATTGTTTGTTCTGAGGTGGTTCATGCATCCCGAAAGAGAAGGAGCTAATCCCTTGATGAGAGGAGCTATCCCTTTGAAGGAGGGCTTTATCCCTTTGAAAGAGGACCTAGTAACCTCCCTCCATTGCCTTATAAATACAAGCATTGGGCTGGTTGTTGGGGAGGATAGAAGTTGAACATTTTTGAGGGTAAATGTTGGTGAAATCAAGACTTCCTAGTTGAGCTTAAGAGGAGAGATCACACATCTTTTTGGCTTCATTGGGGAGTGAGTGAAACTTCTCAAAGTAGAGGAGACTTCTTGCTGGACCCTGGGAGGAGCTTGTACAGTGTCAAGGCAAAGGTTGTAAAGTTCTTCTTCTTTTGAATTAATACAATCAAAATCATTTTTCTCAACAAGTATCTCATGTTATTTGTTTCATGGAATCCTTGACTTTCATCTTAAATATGTTTTATGAAATTGGCTATTCAGGTGCTATTTAATTTGTTTGCCTTGTTTGTGTTTGTAGATTCGCAAAAAGAGCTCATTTGGATCAAAGGAGCGAGGGCATCCACAAGCTTGCGTTGGACCTAAGGTAGGCCCTAAAAACACTTGTTTGCTATTGTTCACCAAAGCATATTTAGAGAAAGATAGTGTCTGGTTGGTTTGCTTGTCATTAGGTCTTCTTTAGATTCTAGGAAGGTCTATCTTGTTTGCAAGATCGACTTATTCCGTGTGACAGGGTGTTCCTAGATCGAATTCTTGGATAATGAGTTGATGTCAACAAGAAGCGATCTGTCATAGGAGGGCCTTAATGAATCCCACATCAATGACACGGAACAGAGCAAATGATTTTAATGGAGGTGAAAACAATCTGGTGATATAAGGTTCAGGTGGCGGTCATGAAAGAATGGAGCGTAAATGTATTGCACCGAGTAAGGCACAGGTGAATTCTCTGAGTGAATTCCCTTGAACATATCGGCGACACTGAGATGATGGATTGGTAGCATTAACCCCAAATGCGGATGGTGTGATGTGACCATGGTGATGTGACCGGTGAATGAAACAACCCAACCCAACTTGGATGCGGAGTGAAAGTGTCATGTTCAAGAGAGACTTGCTACCAACAAAGTTTCTTCAAGTTTTCTTCCCAATTTTTCCCTAGTCATTGCTGACCAGTACCTCTTTATTTTTGTCAAGCTTGAGGAGGATAAAATATTCTTGTTCTATAGTTTTCCCTTCGGGTAAACCCATCGCTATGTTTTAACGAGCCTAGCGATAGTGAAACGCGTTCTTGTCTGTTATGAACAAGTTTGTCGCTATTAGGTTTTAACGAGTTTAACGACAAAGATAACTCAGTCCTTTTCAATTTTAGAGAGTCTGAAAAGAGACGTAAAGGAAACTCCCAAAAATCCTTTTTCGTCATCTAATCCCTTAGGTCTGAAAATGTATAAAACAATACAAAAGGGATGAATTTTCGGTACTTTTAACGAGCCGAACAAAACAAGCGCTCAATCTTTTTGTGTAATAATCCCTCAGGTCCAAAAAGATTAAAATCTAAAGGAGGGATAGCACTTCTGGTCACTTTAACAAGCTGGAGAGGCCAATGGCTCAAAATTTTTTTCTTATTTTACGAGTCAGCTAAAAAGAGCTTAAAGGAGACTCATTTTTTGAGGAACGAGTGATAAATTCGGGTAGCAGCTGATTCCAGGTAAGGTTTGGAATTTCCCAATCACCACAAGTTACAAGGATGGCTAATAGGACCACTCTTCGCAGCTGTTCCTCAAAAGGGGTAAACAATCAAGTGGTGGTGAATGATCGGCCAATACAAAGTGGATGTGATGATGAGAACACAACCAAGGCTTCAAAGGCTGAAGTACTACATTCACAACGGTTATTTACAGGAAATTGGTTCATTTTTTAATGAGCTTAAATATTGGGGAAACATTTTATCATTGCTTATGTTTATTTTTTAACGAGCATGAAGTCCGCGTTAAAACTACTCAATTAATCCAGTCATATAATAAGAATGTCTCATATATAAAAATGGCATTATTTCAAAGCTTTGCCCCACATCCTTTCTTTATGCAAGTTAGGAAACGACCAATCCTACGAGTTTAAAGGGTTAGAGGACCTACAAATTTAAAAAATAAATGTTCACTCTTCGCTTGCATGCCCCTCGGAATAGAGACATAGAGTTTCAAGGTTACCCCGCAATTTCGCAGACAAAACATTTGTTTTGCCAAAAAGGTCTACCTCTTTCAGGTTACCAAAGATTTTTCTATTCGCACCGCAAATAAAACACTTCTTCGGCGATGTCTACCGAAATAGACAAAGGCGAGTGGCGCAGATGCCACCACTCACATAACTTTGACGAGGGAATTTTATTCCATTCTAACCCTGTTATAGACATTTTTGTGCCTTACAGCTTTAAGCATGAAATGTCCATAATCCAAGGGATCCAAAGTCCCTAAAAGTGTTGTTCCTGCCCCTAAAGGAACAAGGTCAACCAATGACAGCTTCTCCCAGAAGTTCTCCACCAAAAACTACTCAGAATCAGTCAAATCAGGATCATTTCAGCTGCTCCACTAGCTACCTGTGTTGCATAGCACCCCAGTACACTAGCTAGGTGCGTTGCAATGCACCTAAATGCACTACCAGGGTGCGCTGAGCGGGAAATGCCAAATGGCAGTGTCATTCCGCGAGGTGGACAGACAATGGAAGCTTCCAGAATCTTCCTCAATGACACTTGCCTCACTGAGTTCGACCAAGGATGAGTAAGAGGCTCTCAGCCTCCAAGTGGAAGCAAGAACTGACAGAGAGAAGCCACAAGTCAAAACATAAGCTGACTCATCCTCTCTGCTTACATCTATATATGGATCCCTCATCCTAGAGATCCAGAGGCTGGAATTTTGTACTTTGCAGAGAATTGCTGTTGGTTTTGAGATTGAGATTAGTGCATTGGGTGATTTATGCTTTGTTGGAGGTGAAGAAGGGATTCCTTTGCTAGGAGGTAGATGCTGGATCGAGACTCACTTGGTTGTATCTCCTCTTGGATCTTCTTATTATATCAATAAAACTATTTGAGTTTCTCCTACATGCTTGTGTATCAATGATGTTTTGTTATATTTGCATGTTTAGCTTAAATCTGATCCTAAGCTATTTATGAATGTAAGTCTATGTCTTTGTGTAGTTTTCTTCTTCTGTGATCTTGTAGGAACTTGGTGAAGCTAGGCAAGTAAGGGAGCAGGTAGCGGGAAGCAAACAAAGAGGAGAGCGATTGGATCAACAAACTAGCGCAAGACACATGTTAGTTCATCCTTCCTCTTCGTTTACATTTCATAAAGAAGAATACGAAAGTAGTTTTCCTTGTTTGTTGCTAAGGCACTGTCACACCTTAGAGTGGGATAGGGGCGTTCTGAGTAGATACTTTTCCCAACAACAAAATGGCGACTCTGCTGGGGATCATGTCTAGTTAGTTTGTTTGTGTTTCTCTTGTTGTTTGTCTCATAAACACAAAAGTAGCAATCGAACTGCATTTGCCATTATCAAATGCAAAGTAGTTGCTACTTCAATCCACTCACTAGGATTTGTTTATGATTTGAACAGCTGATCCACAAATTCTCTAATGACCCTTTGTGATAGCTCTTAGTCCTCCTTTAAATAATCCCTCTGATTGTACCTTACTGATAGCTTTTACTCGGCCAAAAACCATAGATTAAACTGCAAACTGTGACCCAGAACCCAGATAGAAGTCTCGTTTCTGCCCCAGCGTAGGCTCTGTGAAGAGGTTCTGCATTTCAACGCAGGTCCCGAGAGGGCTACCTGTGCTGCAATTCAGTTTCTCTGTGCAACAGGTGCGCTGATCAGCCTTTGCACTGTGCAGCTGAGGTTCTTTGCTTCATTTTGTTCAGTTTTATCTCTGATTTTTGCAGCCTGTTATCAGTGTGTGTACCTATCTGAAAACCCCTTTTCTTTGCCTTAATTCCGCCTCAGTTGTATAAAAGAAACTGTATTTGTTTTTGTGTATTTGTTACGTCATTTACAGTTTCCCATTGCAAAAGTAAACTGGTCATACTGTCGCCCTTAGATCTAGATCTGTCGTAAGTGTCGTTTTGATCTTAGGAGAAAGTTTATTTGCTGTTGACAGTTGATTGCACTTTTACTTTTGCCTTTAGCTTGAATTTGTGAATTTCTAGTGTCAAAACAAGTGTTTATTTCAAAATCATAAAGCGTCGTAATCGTCTTTATTTTTTGATTTCGAAAAGAAGCTTGTTTGTGTTTTTCACTTGAAATCGAATTCAAATTTGTACAACAACTTTCTTTTTAGGCATCAATATTAAGAAAGTGAAAACAAATACATGCACAAGTGCATTTTCATTTTGACAGTTTGTATGGCTTGATTTAGGAAAAATGCATGTACAGTGTGCTCTTTGCTCTTTGAGAAAAGATTGTGTCTTTCTTTTCCCCTTGTAGCTAGGATTTTCATTGTTGAAAAGAGATAAAAGCTTTCTTATCATCTTTAGACTGCATTTAGGAATTACATCTACATCTCGTGGTGATCCAAAAAGGCAAAATTCTAAGAAAGATCAACCTAAAATAAATTGAATGAACTTAACAACACTTTGTAACTTAACGCACAACATAGAGGTCTAGGCTAGAGACGTGTTCTGGTGTCGTAAAGCCTGGTAACTGTTGTCCTTACTGATGGTTGGGTGATTCCTCCACTGTGAGACGATAAGTGCCAGTACGGATTGTGCTCCCACATACCTTCGAGTATATATTGGGAGACCCCTATAGGCATAAAACCTTTATCCATAGGAAGCCGTGTCGGCCGCCCTACTGATCGCAATGCACTGAACACAGCATTCGGGAAGATTGACCGCCCGTACCCTAAAAAGTATTTTGCGGTTTTGCGATTGGTTTGGCACAACCTCTACCTAGATCTCCAGAGCAGTCCCTTTCGTTCCTTTTCAGACTCCTTAACGGAAAAGGTCCATCTGAGCACTTGTCACTTCAGGCTCATTAAAAATCGAAGGAGACTAGAGTCATCTTTTGTTTTTTCTCGACTCTTTGTAGCTGAAAAAACAAAGTTGTGTCAAAGCGTGTTAAAATTTATTTTAAACGGAATATTCATACCCTTTTTCCTGCGTTGATCTTTAGGTTGAGAAAATGGAGCCTACCAACCAAGGAATTCCCCTTGGTGGAAATCCTAGTCCCTTCTCCTCTTGGGGAGAGGTTGGTGCGCCCCATATGGCCACATTGTCGCTTCCAGCACTGACAATTGGCTTGCCAGTCTGGCTCTTCTCAACCAATGTCGTTCAGAACACCACTATTCTTGAACAGTCGAATCAGCAGTTAGACGAGTCCAGAGTTTCCCACCAACCTTCTACTTCCTCTAATTCTTCCTCTCTTCCTTCCTCTTCGCTTGACAGGACTGGTAAAGCTAAAAACCAAGTTCCTAAGGAGAAGAAGGAAAAGAAGAAGAAAGAGAAAAAGAAGAAGGAGCCAAAGGCAAATAAGGGAAAAAAAGTGTCGTCTAATGAAAATCCACACACAGCACCGACCAGGCCTAAATCGCCATGTGTCATTTGCAAGGGAGACCACTTTCACAGAGATTGTCCTTGCATCTCTCAGATACTAAGGGACTGGTCTCCCCGTTTGCACAATCCGGTGTCGTCAACCTCTGATGGCCATGTTGAAAGCACATCGTCAACTAGCGAAAGTGAAGTCCCAGGACAAAAAGGGAAAGCTAGATTTCCCTGTAGACCGTGTGAAGGCGACCATGCCCTCCACCGTTGTCCCTTATTAGACGAAGCTAAAAGAGTTCTGGATGATCGTCCGGTTTCACCGTTACGACTTCCTCCTGGATATAAAAAACTCTTACCGAGTCCTTCATTAGTTGAGAATCTAGCTGGCCCACTCAAGTGGTCAGCTGAAGTGCCTATCATTGAAGATGAACCAGCTAAATCCATACCCGACGAAAGTCAAAATGTCGAGGCGGCAGTCGACCCGGTCTTGTCTTCAGAAGTTTTATCTTCGAATGATACAGTCACTGAAGAGGATAAAGATGACACCATCCAAATTCTCTTCATCAACACAGACTCAGACGAACACGGGGGAAATCCACCCATTCCTTTATCGTAGGAAGGAAGTTTGTCAGAGCCATACCCGGCCGTCTACTCGGTCCCACCTCCAAGCAACCTAGTTGTATCCTTCGACTGGAACCAACTAGGCAGACCCTGTTTGCCAGCAAGCATACCATTCCGAATTATCGTTCAAATATACAGAATGGTCATGGCTGGCACCATCATAGATGAGGGGGCGTCTGTGAGTATCCTTTCCTCTATTGCTTGGAAAGCGCTTGGTTCGCCATCGCTTTTGCCTGAGATAAGAAATCTGATAGGCTTCAATAAAGGAACCAGTCGACCTTTAGGGATCCTCCCCAATGTGCCCATAACATTGAAAGGGAAGACAATTCAAATGAATTTAATGGTCATTCAAGGACCCTTGGATTATAACCTACTCCTTGGACGAGACTATATTTATTGCATGGGAGCCATCGTCTCCTCACTCTTTAGAGTAATGTGTTTTCCGCACGAAGGAAGAGTGGTCAAGCTCGTGGACCAGCTTTCATTTCCCGGATCACACATCGCAAATAGTCATATACCATCCCTAACTGGTCTCTTCACGCAAGAAATGTCTTAAGTCCCAGTCCGTCCTCCCGATGAGCACGAGTAATTCGAAGGGATATGACTGAAACCCAGGGGGCATGCGTCCTGGTCTGCTTCGACAGGAAAACTTTGGGTATAGGGTAGGTTTC
Source organism: Pinus tabuliformis (assembly GCA_031772625.1). Classification (NCBI taxonomy): domain Eukaryota; kingdom Viridiplantae; phylum Streptophyta; class Pinopsida; order Pinales; family Pinaceae; genus Pinus; species Pinus tabuliformis. The sequence goes on along the minus strand of CM062817.1, from coordinate 1,164,581,322 downwards.
CGCGGGAGAATATGACTAGTGTGTACCTCGTCCGTCGGTGGAAGAGGGGTTATTCTAGAATAAGATTCTCTTGTCAAATTTATGTGTGTGGCGCTCGTTGTCACTCACCTTTGTCTGCTTCGGTAGGCATCGCCGAGGAAGTGTTCTATTTGCACCACAAATAGAACAATCTTTGGGTAACCTGAAAGAGGTAGTACCCTTCCTGATAAAAAAAATGTTTTGTCAACTCGAATAAAGGGTGGCCCTTCCTGATAAAATAAATGTTTTGTCAGCTCGAATAGAGGGAGAGCTCGAAACTCTGTTTTATACCCGGGGGCATGCAAACCTTTTGGAGTGCAAGCAAGGGGCGGCTATTTATTTTTAAAATTTTTAGGTCCTCCCTTTAAACTTGTAGGCTAACCCTTTAAACTCGTAGGATTAGTCGTCACCAAACTTGCATAAAGAAAGGATGCGGGGCAAAGCTTTGTAAGGTGCAAGCTCCATAAAAAATGGCATCTTCGATGAGACATTCTTATCATATGACTGGATTAATTGAGCAGTTTTAGCACATAGTCCATGCTCATTAAAAAGTAAACATAAGATCGAGCAGTTTTAGCACATAGTTCATGCTCGTTAAAAAATAAACATAAGACCGAGCAAGTGTTTTGATCCGCGTTTAAGCTCGTTAAAAAATGAACTATCCTCCGGTAAATAACCACCGTGAATGTAAAATTATCAGCCATTAAAGCCTTGGTTGTGTTTGCACCGTCACCTCCACTTTTCCATTGGCCAATCATTCACGTCCATTTGATTGTTTACCCATTTTGAGGAACAGCTGTGAAGAGTGATTTCACTAGCCATCCTTGTGACACTGCCGTGCTTGGAAAATTCCAACCCTTACCTGGAATCAGCTGCTACCCATTTTATCACTCGTTCCTCAAAAGACGAGTCTTCTTTAAGCTCTTTTCATCTGACTCATAAAATATGAAAAGATTGCCGAGTTTTGGCCTTCCAGCTCGTTAAAGCGATCGGAAGTGCTATCCCTCCTCTAGATTTTAATCTTTTTGGACCTGAGGGATTATTGCACAAAAATATCGAGCGCTTGTATTGTTCGGCTCGTTAAAACTATCGAAAATTCATCCCTTTTGTATTGTTTTATACTTTTTCAGACTTAAGGGATTAGATGACGAAAAAGGACTTCCGGAGTTACCTTTACGTCCCTTTTCATACTCTCTAAAAATGAAAAGGACCGAGTTATCTTTGTCGTTAAACTCGTTAAAAACATTAATAGCGACAAACTTGTCTTTAGACGAGAACGAGTTTCACTATCGCTAGGCTCGTTAAAACATAGCGATGGGTTTGCTTGAAGGGCAAATTATAGAACAAGCATATGTTATCCTCCCCAATCTTGACAAAAATAAAGAGGTACTGGTCAGCAATGACTGGGGAAAAATTGGGAAGAAACTCAAAGAATCTTTATTGGTAGCAAGTCGCTCTTGAACATGACACTTCCACTCCGTGCCTGAGTCGGGTTGGGTTGTTTCATTCACTGGTCACATCACCATGGTCTCGCCATACCATCCACTTTTGGGGTAAATGCTACCAATCCATCATACAAGTGTCGCCGAAATGTTCAAGAGAAGTCATCCAGAGAAGTCACCCGTGTCCCATCCACTACCATACATTATACTTCATTCTTTCATGACCGCCACCCTGAACCATATATCATCAGATCGTTTTCACCTCCATCAAAATCATTTTCTTAGTTCCGTGTCATCGATGTGGGATACATCAAGGCCCTCCTTTGACGGATCGCTTCTTGTCGACATCAGCTCATTATCCAAGAAGTTGATCTAGGAACACCCCTTCAGTACTTTGAAGCTTGCATGCCTCAATGGAAAGTTTCTCACTTCCGGCGACAGGTATACATCAATGACCTTCGACCGAAAGATTTTGCGTGGTGTTCAACGCCAAGTCCTTTATTCACACCATGTGAATTGTACTGTAGTACCTTGAGGGTCATTATCATTATCGGTGATTCCTCTCGCGATTGTTAACGGTTTACATCATTGACTGGTAATCAAGCGATGTCTTTCCATGTTCGACTTCAAAACATTTCTCACATGGATCGACTTGTACTTCGAGTGAAGATCAGACGAGATTGAAGACCCCGGATCTAGTTTCATCCATCCGGGCTACGATATATATTCAGGAAAAAATAAAAACATTGACATGTACAGCATTGCAGCACAGATAATCATCCTACCAAAAGGATGATGACTTCATCAGAATCATCAGTCTACCATCAGACGATTGTCTGTCCTATGTACATAAATGAATTTATAAAGCTGAGCATGGGAATGCTCGCCTCAGCTAGATCATGAAAATAGTATGAAGATGATGTATTGTATTGTATCTTAGGTCTCCTCCCAGCATTGAAAGAACTTCAGATCCTCCTAATAAAGCATTTCACCCGATAAACGGCCTCATACTTTAGGGGGCAACTGTTATAGACATTTTTGTGCCTTACAGCTTTAAGCATGAAATGTCCATAATCCAAGGGATCCAAAGTCCCTAAAAGTGTTGTTCCTGCCCCTAAAGGAACAAGGTCAACCAATGACAGCTTCTCCTAGAAGTTCTCCACCAAAAACTACTCAGAATCAGTCAAATCAGGATCATTTCAGCTGCTCCACTAGCTACCTGCGTTGCATAGCACCCCAGTACACTAGCTAGGTGCGTTGCAACGCACCTAAATGCACTACCAGGGTGTGCTGAGCGGGAAATGCCAAATGGCAGTGTCATTCCGCGAGGTGGACAGACAATGGAAGCTTCCAGAATCTTCCTCAATGACACTTGCCTCATTGAGTTCGACCAAGGATGAGTAAGAGGCTCTCAGCCTCCAAGTGGAAGCAAGAACTGACAGAGAGAAGCCACAAGTCAAAACATAAGCTGAATCATCCTCTCTGCTTACATCTATATATGGATCCCTCATCCCAGAGATCCAGGGGCTGGAATTTTGTACTTTGCAGAGAATTGCTGTTGGTTTTGAGATTGAGATTAGTGCATTGGGTGATTTATGCTTTGTTGGAGGTGAAGAAGGGATTCCTTTGCTAGGAGGTAGATGCTGGATCAGGACTCACTTGGTTGTATCTCCTCTTGGATCTTCTTATTATATCAATAAAACTATTTGAGTTTCTCCTACATGCTTGTGTATCAATGATGTTTTGTTATATTTGCATGTTTAGCTTAAATCTGATCCTAAGCTATTTATGAATGTAAGTCTATGTCTTTGTGTAGTTTTCTTCTTCTGTTATCTTGCAGGAACTTGGTGAAGCTGGGCAAGTAAGGGAGCAGGTAGCGGGAAGCAAACAAAGAGGAGAGCGATTGGATCAACAAACTAGCGCAAGACACAGGTTAGTTCATCCTTCCTCTTCGTTTACATTTCATAAAGAAGAATACGAAAGTAGTTTTCCTTGTTTGTTGCTAAGGAACTGTCACACCTTCGAGTGGGATAGGGGCGTTCTGAGTAGATACTTTTCCCAACAACAAACCCCCTTTTCCAATTGTGAACGGGAGTGTCAGACTAGTCATATATCCTTCGTGGAAACCTATGCTATACCTTAAGTTTTCCTACCGAAGAAGACCAGGGTGCACGCCCCCTGGGTTTCAGTCATGTCCCTTGAATCACTTGCGCTCATCAGGTGGACAGACTGGGGATTGATGAGACATTCCTTGTGTGAAAAGACCATTCAGGGATGGTATATGACTATTTTCTATGCGTGAACCGGGGAATGAAAGCTAGTCTACGAGCTTGACCACTCTTCCTTCGTGTGGAAAACACATTACTCTAAAGAGTGATGAGACAATGGCTCCCATGCAATAAATATAGTCTCACCCAAGGAGTAGATTATAATCCAAGGGTCATTGGACTACCATTACGTTAATGTGAACGATTTTCCCTCTCAATGTTATGGGCACATTGGGAAGGATCCCTAACGATCGATTGGTTCCTTTGTCAAAGCCTATTAGATTTCTCATCTCAGGCAAAAGAGATGGCGAACCAAGCGCTTTCCAAGCAGTTGAGGAAAGGATACTTATAGAAGCCCCTTCATCTACGATGGTACCGACCATAATCATTCTATATATTTGAGCAATGATTCAGAATGGTATACTAGCCAGTAAACGAGGTCTGCCTAGTAGATTCCAGTCAAAGGAAACAACTAGGTTGCTTGGAGGTGGGACCGAATAGACGGTCAGGTATGACTCTGACGAACTTCCTTCCTGCGGTAAAGGAATGGGTAAATTTTCCCCATGTTCATCGGAGTTTGTGCTTATGAAAAGAATTTGGATAGTGTCATCCTTGTTCTCTTCGGTGACTGTATCATCTGAAGATGGAACCTATGAAGGCAAGACCGGGTCAACTGCCGCCTCAACCTTTTGACTTTCATCTGGTATGGATTCAAATGGTTTTTTCTTCAGTGATAGATACTTCGGCCTACCACCTAGGCGGGTCAACCGGATTTTCAACTAGTGACGGACTCGGCAAGAGTTTCATATATCCAGGAGGAAGTCGTAACAGTGAAACCAGACGATCGTCCAAAACTCTTTTAGCCTCGTCTAAGAAGGGACAACGGTGTACGGAGTGATCGCCTTCACACAGTTTACAAGGAAATTTGCTTTTTCCTTTTTGTCCAAGGGCTTCACTTTCACTAGTTGACGGTGTATTTTCAACATGATCATCAGAGGTTGACGACACCAGGTTTTGCAAATGATGAGACCAGTGCCTTAAGATCCGAGGGATGCAGGGACAATCTCTATGAAAGTTGTCTCCCTTGCAAATGACACATGGTGATTTAGGCCTGGTCGGTGCAGTGTGTGGATTTTCACTACACGATGCTTGGTTACCCCTTTTCGCCTTTGGCTCCTTCTTCTTCTTCTCTTTCTTCTTCTTTTCCTTCTTCTTCTCAGGTACTTGATTTTTGGCTTTACCGGCCCCATCAAGCGAAGAGGAAGGAGGAGATGAAGAATTGGATGAAGTAGAGGTTTGGGGGGTAACTATGGAATTGTCTAGTTGTTGACTCGATTATTCAGGAATCGCAGTGTTCTGAACGACGGAGGCTGAGAAAAGCCATATGGGAAAACCGATTGTCAATCCTGGAAACGAAAATGTGGCCATATGGGGTGCACCAACATCTCCCCAAGAGGAGAAGGGACTAGGATTTCCTCCAAGGGGAACTCCTTGGTTGGTGGACTCCATTTTCCTCAACCTAAGACCAACGTAGGAAAGGTGATGATTATTCCGTTTAAAATAAATTTTAGACGCTTTGACACAACTTGTTTTTTCAATTTTAAAGAGTCAAGAAAAAACAAAAGATGACTCTAGTCACCTTCGATTTTTAATGAGCCTGAAGTGACAAGTGCTCAGATGGACCTTTTCTGTTAAGGAGTCTGAAAAGGAATGAAAGGGACTGCTCTGGAAATCTAGACAGAGGGATTACCAAACCAATCGCAAAACTACATAATATTTTTTACTATACGGCAGTCAATCTTCCTGAATGCTGTGTTCAGTGCATTGCGATTGATAGGGCAGCAGACATGGCTTCCTATGGATAAAGGATTAAGCCTATTGTGGTCTCCCAAAATATACTCGATGGTACATGGGAGCACAAGTCCGTACTGGCACTTATCGTCTCAAAGTGGAGGAATCACCCAACCAAGAGTGAAAACAACAGTTACCAGGCTTTACGACGCCGGAATACGTCTCTAAAGTAGACTTCTAGATGTTGTGCGTTAGGTTCCAAAGCGTTGTTAGATTCATTAAATTTATTTTATAGTTGATCTTGCTTAAGAAATTTGCCTTTCAGGTTCACCACGTGATGTAGATGTACAATTCCTAAAATGCAATCTAAGATGATAAACAGTCGTTTTATCTTCTTTGTGCAATGAAAATCCTAGCTACTAAGGAAAGAGAAATGGCGTCCTTTCAGCAAAGAGCATAGAGCACACACTATATGCACTATCCTAAATCAAACCAATCAAACAGTCTAAATGAAAATGCACATGCATGTATTTGTTTTCAGCCTTCTTAATATGTAAATGATAAAAAGAAAGCTAATGCACAAATATGAATTATTTTTCAAAACGACAATTACTAACAAGTTTCTTTTCAAAATCAAAATGAAGACAATGACAACACTTTGCGATTTGGAAATGAAAACTTGCTTTCGACACTAGAAAAACTACTAATTCAGATCAAATACAATAGTAACAGAGTAATCGACTATCAAGAACAATTAGATTCTCTTCTATGACTGAAAAAGACACTTGCGACACTTTCAAATCAAGAAACGACACTACAATTATGTTACTTCTTTGTAAAGGAGAACTAAAAATGACTCAAAAAATACATAAAAACATTTACAGTTCTTTGCACAATGGAGGCGGAATAACAGCAAGGAAAGGGGTTTCAAATAGAGGTGTACTATCTATAGGTAGCAAAACTCTTGAATAGATCTGAAAAGTGTGAACACAGAAACCAAAATTTAGGAACAATGCCTAGTCTGATCAGCACACCTGTAACACAGTGAATTTGAAATGCAACGCACCTACTACACTTGGGAAGTGCGCTAAATTTGAGATTCACAGAACAGACAATGTGTTGGACCAGGGACAAGACTTTGATTGGGTTCTGGGTCACAGTTTGCAGTTCAGTTTAGGGATTTTGGCCGAGCAAGTGGTAATCAGTAAATCAATCTTAGGGGTAGATCTAAGGAGGTTACTTGAGCCACCACAAGGGAAATTAGAGAGCTTGTAAATCAATTGTTTAAATCATAAGCACTTCGTTCCCTACTCAATAGTCTAGATCCTTGGCCTTTTGACTTTGGAAGCGGCCGGAATAGAAATGGTCGGGTCAACCTATGGTGTATAAGTTGTTTCTATCCATAGCGTAGCACACAAAACCCGGAGATTGACTGAAGCAGCGTTGATCTACTTTGCACTTGCATAGAAAATGCAGTTCGAAGGCTAGCTGGCTTGACTTCAGGCTCTGTCTGTAAGTTTATAAAGTAAAAAAATGTAGATAAACAATCAATCTATTCGCTCCCCAGTGGAGTCACCATTTTGTTACCGAGAATAGTGTCTATGCAGAACTGCTAATCCCACTAAGGCTAGTAGCTACCTTAGAAACAGACAAAGTAAAACTACTTTCGTTTTCCTTTATGAAAGGTAGATGAGAGAAGAATAAAGGAGACCAACCTCTGTCTTGCGCTTGGTTCCTTGCTCGATTCCTCTCTCTTCTGATAGTCCTTTGCTACTCGCTTTCTTGTATACCCAGCTTCACAGAGTTCATGTAGAATCAAAGCAGCATAACACTATACGAGAACATGGATCTATTATCATAAACAATCTAGGATCAGATGTAAATTGACCATACAAATGCATAAAACATAAATCACACAAGAGTATGGAGGAAAACTTGAATAGCTTTATTGATAATCAAGAAAGAGCCAAGAGAATTACAACCAATCGTTCTGACCCAGCATCATCCTCTCAGCAAGTGAGCCCTTCTTCACCTCATGAAAAGCTTATATCACCCAACACTATGATGTTGCCTCAAGAAACCAACAGAAATTCCTTACAAGATGCAAAATTCCAGCGTCTGGATCTCTGGGATGAGGGATCCATATATAGATGTCTGCAAGGGAGGTGAGTCAGCTTTTGAGATTTGGCTAGTGTCTTCCCTCTGATAGTTCTTGCTTCCACTTGGAGATTGATGATCTCTTACTCATCCCTGGTCGAATTCAGAGAGGCAAGTGTCACAGGAGAAGTTTCTGGAAGATTCCATGCTTCTCCACCTCGCAGATTGACACTTCCATTTGTCCCTTCTCACCCATCGCACCCCATAGAAGGGATTTTTGAAATGTAATGCACCTACTGTGTGTATTTAGGTGAGATTCAACGCACTTTGCCTATGGAGCAGGTGAAATGGTCCAGTTTTGAGCAGTTCTGAGTAGTTTTTCATGGAGAACTTCTGGGAGAATCTGTAATCAGTTGACCTTGTTCTTTTAGGGGTTGGAACAACACCTTTAGGGACTTAGGAGCCCTTAGTTTATGGACATTTATGCTTAGGGTTGTAGTGCCCAAAAACGTCTATAACGTTAGTGCATGATCTTGCAGAGCTCTGACCAACGTTTCCTTCTTTATATTGTCATCCGTGACTCCCTGTGCTTCCCGTACAACTTTTATCATGAACTAGAACTGGTCCGGATCTTCATTCCCTACTCCCTTGAACACTGGTATCTTTATCACGCTTGCCATACTGCTTCGTGGTGGTGCCGAAGGTGGTATGGATGAAGATGGGGGTGAAGATGGTGAAATTGGTGGTGTGGGTGGGGCTGGTATGCATGAAATTCTCTACCTTATTAGATTTATCACACTTCTTGGAGAGACATTCGTGAGCTCTTCCTCGCTCTGTCGCAAAGGTGAAACCAAGGGGCTAGTTTCTAGTTCTACCTTCGTTTTTGTAAATTCTCCCAATTTGTGTAGCCCCAAACATCAATTTATTCGCATAACCTGGTTTTCACACAGTAGAATTTTAATCCAAGTGTTCAAAGATTTAATGTACTTACCTCACGGTCTCTTGAGGAAGTGTCATTCTACCACGCTATAACTGACTGAAGTATCTACCATGAATTCGGTGATGAATCCTCCTATAATTCAATCAAGCCAGTGATCGACAGCGCGTGTGATCTTATATTCTGATACTTCCAGTCTGCGCACCAATTTTGGAGTCCACACAATAGGTCTGCCAAGTTTACACCTTCCTTGGCTATTTGCTAGCTTCACTATGCATTCATATAACTCAGTGGGGAAGGATGCGAAGAAAATTTCATGGATATCTGTATATATGTAGTAGTCTAACCACTCTTCCTTTGATAGTCGTGGATTGCTATTTTCCTACACCATGAATTCATGAATCTTCCAGTCCAACCAATCTTCAATTCCTTTCTTTGTCAGATTCCAATGATACGAAATCAGACATCTCTATGCAGATCTCGGTCCCGACAACTGAACCATTTGTTGGCTTGTTTGGGCCTGACCTAGGTTCGGAGTTAATTAGCCAAAAAAATCCCTGTACTACTGACCCTTTCGGTAACAGTCCACAGAGCGCAGACTGAGGTGTCAACCGAAGTAGTATGGGAGGGTGCTAGAACCAGTTTTCCACACCCTTGAGATGTCTGAGAGCTTTAACTAGTCCCACTATTTGTCCCTGTGCGCAGGTCACTTCTCGCACATCCCTGTTCCTGACACCGTGATACACTTCCCTTGTGCAACCCTAACCAAGGGTTGTGGAGCTTATGCACTGCTAAATTCACGCTCTGCACTATTACCTGAGATCTTACTTATCTTACCTTCACGTACCCGGATGTCTTACGTTATAATTAGTTATACAAAACATTCATATAAGTTCACACAGCAAATAAACAATATACTTGCAAACTATACCCAATCATATATTAAAATGGGAAAAGATGAACATAAATGTGGTAAACTTCTCTTTATTGATTCTTCCAATGGTTATAGACTCAACCTACCCTGCGCACTCAGCTGTAGGGGTCTATGCACTTAGCTGTGGACTACTTGGCCTCTGCGTACTCAGCTGTAGAGACTTCCCCTACTCTATAACCCAAAGGCACACTTTACACTTTTACTCAATCACTTAGACTTATCATCCTCCTCTATCCCTTTCCTACACTTAGAGCCTCGCTCTATTTATACAATCCCATGGTCTGCGAACCATGGGTAGGTCTATTAAGCCGACATTACATTACAAAACGAGGGTGGACAACCCTGTCACCCTATCATAATTTCGAGCTCCATGCCCACAATTCACGGAGCTTTTATAGAAATATTTGGTCAAAACTTGGGCTTTAAGCCCCAAAACATGCCTTGGGGGGATTCCATGCCCAACAAGGCTATAAATAGGTGTGCCCTAGAAAGTCTAAGAGATGTCTACGATGTAATGATAAGTAATGGGTCAATAGAAGAGACGTGATAGCGAAAAGAAGTGGGTCAGATAGGAAAAGAAAAGCTTTGTAGCTGAGTGCACAGAGGCCTAGGTAGAGTCCGCAATTGAGTGCACTGACCCCTGCAGCTGAGTTCGTAGGGTAGTTTATAGCCTATAAATCTAAATTGAAGATCAATAAAGATAGTTACGGAACAATTCCTATGTATATCTGTTTTATCTCTGTTTTTGTTAATGATATATGCTACCTATGAATAATACATTTTATGGAATATTGGTTGAATATTGCACAAATCTGAGAATAACTGTCAAATGATGTATGCAAGCATGTATATGTAATTTCGCATAGACTTTGATGAATTCTCTAATGTTTATTAATAAATGATGTAAATCTACATGAACTGTAATTTAGGACTTCTTTCTAATGCACATAAGTAGATAGATTGATTGTTGAAGGTTCACCAAGACCAATTGTAGACCTTTGAAGAGGTCTAAAACCTATTTTGACAGAGCTACAGTAGCATTCCCTAAGAGTTTAACGATCTGTGTGAACTAGATCTGAGGTGCTAAAAGACATAACACTGGTCTCTGGATGCAGAAACTTGGTTCTTGCATCCCCCCATACTGCTTTGGGTGAGACTGCAGCCTGTGCTACGCGGGTTGTTGCCAAAAGGGCTAGTAGTGTAGGGATTTGTTGGTTGGCGCAACTAACTCTGAACCTAGGTCAGGCCCCCCTAATCTAATAGATCTTTAACTAGTGGGCCCCTCATCAGCACTCTGGCATCCTTTCTCTTATCCCTTCTATTTTCTTCTTCATGGGGCCTTGGGCTATGACCGCAAAGAAATATATTAGAACCCTCGATCTTGTAACTTCTCAGGAGATTGCTCGTGAAAACTTCCGATCATATTCCCGATATGGGTCCCATAGATTTCTTATTTCCCCGATATTCTAAGGTTCTGATGTCTAATATGCAAAATCAGAGCCTCTCATTTTCTTCCATGTGTCACGGGGGGAAGAGAGAGAAGACATACTTTCAGGCCTCTAAAATCTCTCATTTTCCTTTGATTTTGATTATGCTCCCTTGTCTTCTGGTACTTAAGCTCTTCTTAGGTCCCCCCTTTTTAGAAATGAAATATGTTTCCTTGTCTCATGAAAAATAGGGCCTTTCAAGCATGAATACAAGAGGTGTAGAGTAGGTGACAACATCAGCTCCAATTGGGGACAACACATTGCAAGAAATAAGAACCTATAGATTAGCATCTTCTCTCCATTGGACATGGAGTCATTTTATTAAGGTACACAAAAGAAAAAATAGAAACATAAACAACTGGAAGTATTACTGATATTTTACACTGGTTCACTGGTATGTACTATTGGTTTAAGGGGGCTTGACCCAGGTTCAGAGTGTGCTACGCACCAACAAAACCCTCAACCACTGGCCCTTTTAGCAATGACCTGCAAGAAGATCACATTCTCACCCAAAGTAGTTATGGGAGGTTGCAGAAGCAGGTTTCTGCAGCTAGGGGGGTATTCGAGCTGTGGTGCCCGTGTGTTCACTTATGTCTTATATGTAGCTAAAAATTTTCATACATGAATAAATTCACGTTGATGATTAACTTCATAAATTGGTACTTAACACATAAACATAAAATATAATAATATAACATGTATTCTTCCATGTAATTCAATAAAAAACATGCATGATGATATTTATAAAAACAGATAATGAACACAGAAATATGCACAATAATTCTCTAAGACTTCTTATTTATTAATAATGATCTTCAATACATACACTTCTCTTACTTGTGCACCCAAATACAAGTGGTTTGTGCACTCAGCTATAGAATCCTCCAAGGCCTCCACACACACAGTTGCAAAGCCTTCCCAAAAATGCACACCCAATATAGAAAATATGATCAATTTATGAATTCTATCTATTCTTAGCTATCAACAAATTATTACATCTTCTTTATATATCATTCCTTACTACAAGACCATGCTCCACATACCATGAACCTAGCAAAATGACGGATTAATACTCGATACATGTTACAAAGTAAGGGACTTTGACCTACCCCAAAGCCCCTAAAATCTACATGATGAATAGAACTTTGCCAGCTCCACGCACTCCACTCCTCAAAATGCAGAGCCTTTGACCAAAACTTGGATCAAGTTGGGCTACGTCCAAAAGGCCCCCAACACTCATCCGTGACCTGTCCCGTGTCACTCAGCTATAGTTCCCTTGATTTTCGTTGTATTTCCATTGTAGACTGCATTGTATTGTAGGATTGTCTCTAGCATTTTCTTCTCCTCTTAGCATACCTACTCTAGCAATATCGTTGTGGTTGGGCCAACAACCTTATGCAATATTTATGTCTCCCTTTTCTTCAACTCTTTGAGCCTTTCATCCACTACTTGAGAAAGTTTGAGGGCATCATCTTGCCATAGTGGAGTACTCACTTGCAAAATTTTCTTCTTCGTCCGAAGATCATCTATCTACATTTAGAGTTTCTTTTCTTCGGTAATACTGGTGATCCTCTACAAGACTAGTAGGGTCTTCATAGCTGCCAAGATCTCGTTGCACTGCTTCTGCTTCACTTGTAATTCATCGTCACTCTTCTGGATGTTTGGATCCTCTTGCAATGAGGTCCAAATCTGCATCATGCCATCCAATAATTTTCCGTAGTCTACCACTATGTCGAAGATGCCTTTTGGTGTTGCTTTTAAGTCTTTCTATTGAAACTGATCCCACACTTCTAGTGGCATGGCTTGCTACAACCTTATTTGTAGCTCTGATATCTGCACTTCATACTCGAAGTTTATCTTTTCCAATGTATTCTTTGATTCATTGACTGTGACCTTCTCTGCTGGTGGTTCATCCTCACCGACCTTCACATCCGAAACTGTGTTGCAAGTATCTTTGATGGATTTTTCCAATTGTTGTCGTCAGTTCCATGCATCATCTATTTCCTTAGACACCTACTCCATCTCCTTCTTTAACACAATTTTCTCCTTTTCCACCTCCATCATTAACATCAAGGTTTGTTGTTCCCACTCCTTCAGCTCAGTTGTTAAAATTTGATGGAAGTCGTGTAGCACTTGCATGGGTAGCGTGGAAATATTTATGTTGACGTCTTCCATGCTTTGGATTTTCTTTTTCCTTTGGTGTGTAGAATTCTAGTGCCCCAGCTGACACCTAAAAAATTCCAACGCTGAATTGTGTCTCTGTTCTTCGCCTTACCTGTATTGGCTGAGTTAATTGTTCTGGTCATTTTTCTATTTGTGTAAATGCCTTTAGCTCCATGATGCCTTGTTGTACCTTAGGCAAGATTTCTCTATAGTGATCGTTAATTTTGTCCCTTGTCTCCATCGTGATCTCCTAAACCTTATCATCAATCTCATCAATGTCCCCATCAGTGAGGACCAGTGGTATTGCACCCTTCGACTTATCTGCTTTTTGATATTTCCTCTTCACTGTAGTAGTTGTTGGTACTCTCTTTTTGATAATAAAAGGAGATTCATATGATACTCCTACATCACTGAGGGGTTCCTCATGCTCCTACTATGTTTCCTTTGTTTCTATCTCTGCATCCTTTCCACTTGTACCTACATCCTACAGGGTACCCTTCTCTGTTCCAACCACTCCACTAGGTGGAGTCATCCATTCTTCTAGCCATTGTTGTACTACTACGAGAAAATCATCTTCGGTTACTAAGTATGGAAATGGGTTCCATTTCCTAGTCGGGTCCTTCATTTCCTTCCCATAATCTTTGCGGAAGTTCGCTTTGAAGTCCATAATGTGATAGTACTACTTATATAAACTAGGTGACGACCTTTGATGTTGATTCACCACCATGTGTAGATCCATTGACATCACCAAAAAGAAAATTCTATTCTCCGTTGTGCACGTCGGGTCCTTAGTAAACCATAGGGAGGCATACCTCGCTTCTTCACAAATATCCACCTCGACAGATGGGAACTATAAGTCTTCTAGTTCTTTCCATGCAACTAGCATGATGAGGATTATCAGCCATACGTAGTGGAATATCTTCCCCTCTTCCTATGCTTCCCTGCAATCTATCAAAAATTACTTGAATAGATATGAAACATAGTTAAAATAGACCCTTGTTTTGGAATGTGCAGCCAATGATACTATAATTGCAAGCACCTCATTGGCCCTTCACTCCCTCATTATCTTACCTGCCAATATGTGTGTGGCAAAGCATACTCCTTAGTCATCAATGGAATTGATATCATATCCATGTGATTTATTCACTAGTTCAAAATTTTCCTTCAACATTTGTGCCATCCCCTTGTCCTTATTTTCTCCCACAAATTTTTTTGTGGGGTCTTTTCCCTAATGAGGTAATGTTGTGATCCTTTTGATTAACATCTCATCGATTAGGATCCTGGTTCCTAGCCAGATGCATCCATCATGTACTAGTGCGAGGAGCTATTGCAAATAGGTTGTACTGGATGGACTTCTACCGAAGTGTGGCACATTCAACGTGTTCAAGAGGCTCACTCTCTACAATCCTAGAGCTCACTAGCATGGCTCCAACCTCGTGAATCAACTTTATGGGTAATGAAACTGCTTTAGATATCTACTTCGCTCAAATTGCGAGTATTTTCTCTGATCGCTAATGTCCCAGTATTCCATCTTCAAATGTGGAGTCTTCCGCAACACTTTACCATAAAATGACACTTCCTCTAGTAGAAATGGAGTGAACATGCCAAAGTTTCCATCCTTTGGATCCTTAATTGCCTTGGTGCTTGGTTTTTGTGGTGGCATGTAAGGTGGGAGCACAACGGGAATCTCTTCATCCCCTGTCTTCATATGGTGAAATTTATCCTCCTCTTCACTATCATTGATCTGTTCAGGAACGTTTTGCTGCATCATATTCTTTCCTTCCTGCACAGGCTTCTTCCCCTTATCTTCTTTAATCTTCATGCACAGTTCCTTCTATGTTTTCTTCCTCGAGGATTTTCTTAGTGCCAGCCCAGAGACCTCAACTGGTCTCTTCTTCTACTTCTTTTGTGGTTGTGGTTCTATGGGTACCTACTTTCTCGGTGACCTCATGCACCTTGGGGACATGGGTGCATTCATTACTTGTGCCTCCATAATACCTGCTAATCCTCTTTCTGCAAATATTCTAACAAGTTCCTCAAAAATATTCATAGACATATAATAGCTCTCTTCTCTTCACACTTAGATGCAATTTCTCAATTTTTCCAGACAACAAAGTGTCAAATGTGGCGTGAGATATGGTTTTTATAACAAATTTTAATTTCAGACCCATGATTGAATCAAGATTTTCTCATTTAATGTAGGTATGGGGCTAGATACAACCAAATGTACTTCATAAATTCTCTTCTCCCACACCCCTTAACAACAATTTCCTTTTAATGGTAGCTTTTTTCGTCTAACATTCATATTTTCGAACAACTTTGGAAAACCTTCCCTCATGGCACAATCACCTTTTCTTCATCGCTTTTCCTTCGGACTTCATCATACTCTTGAGTATCACACAATAATCTTCCTTCAACGAAGTGCCTTTCTGTAGAGTAGTTTATACTCCTGCGCCCACTTTCAACTGCAGGTGGCACTAAGACTTTCCTCCCTTTGTTTTTTAGTGCGAAGCATCATGGACAGATTCATCTCTGTATGTCTTCAATCTGCTACCATTCACTCATGTTGGAATCAACTGATCGTTTAACTTCGTGACCTAAACTGCACCACCATCAGAGATGTACATGATGATATCTGGTACTAACCAGTTTGTTTTAAATTTTCCTAGGAAATTCTTGAATTTGCTGTCATATAATAATACAAGATCTCCTTCCAAAAATGTCTTCTTGTTGATATGGCTATCATGCCAAGCTTTCTCCCTTGCTCTTTTCAATTGTTGATGAAACCCTGCTATGAACCTATCTTCTTCTAGAGCTTGTATCTGCGACATTCTATACTTCATAATGTCAGGGTACGACATATCTATGACAACTAAAATTCTCAAACTTGGAACAATATATTCCATAGGCATAAATGCCTCTTTTCCATATACCAACCTAAATGGTGTCTTTCCTATCAATTTCTTACATGTTGTTCTGTATGCCCATAACACCATTGTAATCCTTAAATCCCAGTCATATCTATTCACATTGCATACCTTGGTCAATGCATTCTCCAGAATTTTATTGAAAGCTTCCACTATTCCATTTTCCTGAGGATGATAAGGAGTGCTCTTCCCATGGTAAACTTGATATTCCTTAGTTAGTGCTTCAATGGTCTTATTCAAGAAATGTGTGCCTTGTTCACTCATCAAGAACTTCGGACAGCCAAACTTGGAGAGTATATATTCAAAGATGAACTTCACAATAGTTTCTACACTGTAATCCTTTACTAGATGTGCCTCAACCTATGTTGTAAAATAATTAATTGTAGTGATTATATACCTCACACTAGTCTTCTTTCTTGGTGGACTGATAGGTTTGACAAAGTAAATATCCCGTTTGTCAAAAGCCTTCCAAGTTACCTGTGGTACTAACAACATATCATCTATTCTAGATGGCCTTCTTGTTCCTTGACATACATCACATGCTTGGAATAATTATTTTGGGCCACCATAGCCCAACTCTCAAGATTTTCTGTGCAGTGGATTTTCTTGCATAATGCCCACCTGGAACTCCTCCAATAATAACAACCATCGACAGATCTTTCCTCCTAAAACAAGCTTATTCACCAAATATTTCAACATGGAGTGATCCGTGAACGTTTTGAAATTCGCTCCCAAAAATTAGTTCCCGAACTTCTGTAATGCATATACCATAGCTAATCCCTCTCTTTATGTTGTGCTATAGTTATTTTCTACCTTAGACAATTTTCTTATTACAAATTCTATGGGATGGTCAATTTCTCCTGTTCCTGGATGCGCTAACACTACACCCAATTTTATGAAATATGTACATGGAACTCCTTCTTCCAGTCTAGAAGAACTAGAATAGGTGTAATTACCATCTTCTCTTTCATTACATACAAGCTCTTTTGGCACTCTTCACTCCATTGAAAAGTCACGTCTTTCTTTAGTAATTTCTCCATTAGTGTAGTTATCTCTACATAGCCCTTTATAAAATTTATGTAATATCCAGTGTATCCTAGTGGCATCCGCAGTTGTATCACTATTGTCGGTGCTGGGAGGTACACAATAACTATGATATTCATGAGATCCATGATTAATCCCTGTTTACAAACTACATGTCCCAACAGTATATCGAATTGTGCACAAATTATGCACTTCTTCAAGTTCAATGAGATCTAGTACTGCCTACATGGATCCAACATCAACCTTAATATTGCCACATGCTTCTTTAATACCCCAAAGACTGTCCAATTGTTGAAGTATACTTCTAGAAACATGTGTATATATTCTTTGAAGGCTGCAACTACAACTCTGTAAAAGATTCTTTAATCCAAAATGCATTACCGCGTACTGGTAAGAGCCCCACTATGTAGAAAAAGTCATTTTATGTGTATATTCTGGAGGAATTCTAATATGATGGTATCCTAAAATCCCATCCGTGAAAGAATAGGCTTCATGTCCTCCTACATTGTCCAATACTTCATCTGTTGGGTTGTGTTATATTCTTTCCACGACTAGCCCACGTAGTTAACCGGGGAGTTAGAAGGGAGGCGAAGCCCCCCCTTTGTTGCGCCGATTGCATAGCGGGGGGAGTCACAAGGGGTTTGAGGGGTGCAGGTAACCTGACTCTATGGGGTCCAGGGTAGCGCCCCAGAAAAGTTTGGTTTTGGACCCTATATTAGGTTGGGTGTACCTACCTATGGCTTTGTGCATGTTTTTCGCACATAGGTTTGGATGCGATGGTTTTAGGTCCATGGTTTTGGACATGATGGTTTACAGTCCATGGTATTGGATGCTTTGGCATGTATAAATATGTATTGTAACATTGAAAGAAACATAATGAAAAATCAAACTGGTAGTCCTAGTTTTGAGATCCAGGGGAAAATCTCTATGTATATGTGTTTTATGTGTTATGCTCTTGCATTTTTTATATTCTGTGTTTTAGAATTCGTATGCAGGTAATTTTTGTACAGAGTTAAAACCTACATTTAGTATCATAGCTATTTTTGCTTCAAGGGGATGCCTTTGTTGCTGAGGGGTTTCGCTTAGGCCTGTGGTAGACCCTGTTCAGTGGGAGATTTGCGGGATCAATTCTAGTGGTGAAAGAAGATGGTGAGAAGTGGAAAGATAAAGATAGAGAAATTTAATGGTCAAAGTTTTAGGTTATGGAAATTGAAGATGGAGGATCTTTTGGTGGATAAAGATCAGTGGATTGTGGTATATCCAGGTACTAAACCAACGAGAGTGTCCGATGAAGAATGGAAGAAGTTGGATTGGAAGGTAAAGAGCACAATACGATTGTGTGTCTCAAATTCATTATTGCTGAATGTATGAGGGGAAGCTACAGTGAAGGCTTTGTCGGACAAGTTAGGGACTTTGTACAAATCTACGTCTCTGGTGAATAAATTGTTCCTACGGAAAAAGTTGTATAACCTGAGGATGAAATATGGAGACTCAGTGACATAGCATTTGAACATATTTAATACTATGGTAAGTCAATTATTATTTGTTGATATTAAAATTTTAGATGAAGATAAGTGCATCGGTTTGTTGTGTTCTCTACCAAATTTGTGGGATAATCTAGTTATTGCAATAGGTAGCAATGCAACTACCTTGCAGTTTGATGAAATAGTCTCATCCTTGCTGACGAAGGAAATGAGATGGAAAAATATGGAGAGCCAGAATGGTGATGCCTTGTCTATACAAGGACTGTCCTAGAACAGAAACAAAAATAAGTCATCAGTGAGAGATATAAATCTAGAGAGAGATCTAAATCTCTAGGAAAACCTATAAAGGTGGTGTGTTGGAAATGCGGAAAGGAAGGGCACTACAAAAGGGATTGTAAATTTAAAGCTCATGATAAAGGAAATGGATCTGATGATGCTCCTTCTGCAGAGGTGAAAACCACCTCAGCTGAAGGTGGGGATGTGTACTTGGCTTCTTCAAGTACACATGTAGATCACGACACATGGTTGATTGACTCAAGTGCATCATTTCACTTCACTCCCCATAGAGAGTGGTTCTGCAAGTATGAGAAATATGATGGTGGTGATGTCTTCTTGGGGGATGATAGGAAGGCTAGAATCGTTGGCTGTGGAAAGGTAAAGTTGAAGTTTCAAGGTGGAAGGGTTAGAAAAATTCCAGATATTCTACATATTCTTGATTTAGCCAGAAATTTGATTTCTGTAAGCAAGCTAGATGATGTATGTGTAAAAACAGTGTTTGAGAAGGATACTTTCAAGATGGTTTGGGGGGAACTAGTATTGATGCAGAGAGTTCGAATTGGAAATTTGTACAAGCTACAAGGTAGCACTGTTGTTAATGGCTACAACAGTTCTGTGGTTCCTAAAAGTAGAGAAAAAAATCTAGTGGTCTCTGGAGAGAAGACCATGTTGTGGCATCAAAGGCTTGGGCATATTGGAGAGAAGGGCCTTCGAATACTTCAAGGTAAAGGTATTGTAGAAGGTATGAGTAATAGCTCTCTGGATTTTGATTTCTGTGAAAATTGTGTATATGGGAAGTAGAATCGGGTGAGTTTCCCCTTTGGTGGTAAGAGGGTGAAACAGATATTAGAGCTTGTGCACAGTGATGTGTTTGGACCTATGAAGGTTCCATCACTTGGTAAGTCTATCCACTATGTATCCTTTATAGATGACTTCTCAAGGAATACATGGATATATTTCCTTAAGAAGAAATATGAAGTCTTTGACAGGTTTAAAGAATTTAAGGCTCTGGTGGAAAACCAAACAAAGAAGAAGATAAAGGTGTTGAGGATAGATAACGGTGGAGAGTTTTGCAGTAAGGAATTTGAAGAATTTTATAAGAGGTGTGGTATAGCATGGAAAAAGACTACTCCATACAAACCTGAGCAAAATGGAGTTGTAGAAAGAATGAACAAGATGTTGATGGAAAGGGCAAGAAGCATGCTCTGTGGTGCTAGGTTAGGATAGGAATTCTAGGTAGAGGTGGTGGAGACAACATGTCACCTGATCAATAGATCACCTTCATCAGCATTGGAAGATAAGACTCCACAATAGGTATGAACTGGTAAGAAAACCTCTCTTTCACATCTGAAGGTATTTGGACGTGATGCATATGTACATGTTCCAAAGGATAAACGAACCATGTTGGATAGTAAATCTAAAAAGTGCATCTTTATTGGGTATAAGGATGGTTTAAAGGGTTATAAGCTTTGGAACCTAGTAACAAGGAAGGTTGTGTATAGCTGAGATGTGGTGTTCAGAGAGGTGAAAGACGTATTAAACATGAATTCCAACCAAAGGAACCTAACAAGATAGAGTTTGAGCTTAAGGATTAAGATTCAAACTCTATAGTAGAGGAGGAATCAGAAGATGAAGGGCGACAAACTTTGGGTGTGCGAAGATCAGTTCAACAAAGAAGGCAGCCAGAAAGGTATAGTCCATCTGCTTTCTATTCAATTTTTTCTTTATCTATTATTGATGATGATCCCAGAACTGTGAAGGAAGTAGTAGATTCAGAGGATGAAAAAATCTGGAAAGAGGCCATGGTTGATGAAATAACATCTTTGCACAAAAATGAGGCATGGAATCTGGTGGAGTTGCTAGTTGGAAAGAATCCCATTGGTAGCAAATGGGTGTTCAAGAAGAAGACAAATGTAGAAGGAAAGTTGGAGAAATACAAAGCTAGGTTGGTAGCAACAGGTTATTCACAGGTGTCGGGAATTGATTTTGGTGATATTTTTTCTCCTGTTGCCAAGGTAGCTTCTATTAGATTACTTCTATCTGTTGCTGATGCTTTTGATTTTGAGGTAGAATAGATGGATTTGAAGACAACATTTCTTCATGGGGATCTGGAAGAGGAGATCTACATGAAGCAACCTGAAGGTTTTGCGATGAAGGGTAAGAAAGAACTTGTATGCAAGTTAAATAAGTCTCTGTATGGGTTAAAAAAATCACCAAGGATGTGGTATCAAAAATTTGATACATTTATACGGGGACTTGGCTTCACCAAAAGCAATGCAGATCACTGTGTGTATTTTAAATAAATTGGTGACTGTGTTATTTCTCTGGTCTTATATATGGATGACATGTTGCTGGTTGGAAATGACAAAGAAACTATCCAGGATTTGAAGACCCATTTGTCCTCCAAATTCGACATGAAAGATCTTGGTGTTGCAAACTATATTTTGGGCATGGAAATTAAAAGAGATCGAACAAAGAGGAAGCTCTAGTTAAACCAGAGGAAGTATGTCGAGACAATATTACAGAGGTTTAATATGCAGGATAGTAAACTGGTGAAGGTTCCTATTCCCGTAGGTGTAAAGTTATCTCCTGAACAGTGTCCCAAGACACAAGAAGAGGAAGAGGACATGTCCCATGTTCCATATGCAAGTGCAGTCAATAGCCTGATGTATGTGATGATCTGTACTAGACTAGACATTGCACATGCAGTGGGAGTATTGAGCAGGTTTATGTCAAAACTAGGGAAGGAGCACTGGATAACAGTGAAGCAGGTTTTTAGGTATTTGTGTGTCACTAGTGATTATGTTTTGTGCTACCAAGGAAGACTAGGATTGGATAGAGTGTTGGATATTCATGGCTTTGTTGGTGTAGATGGGGTTGGAGATCTGGATCAGAGAAGATCTACAAGTGGGTATTTGTTTAACTTATTTGGAGGTGTAGTCAGTTGGATGAGTAAGAAACAATCTTTAGTGGCACTATCAACTACAAAGGCAGAATACATGGCAGCCACTCATGCAAGAAAGGAAGCAATTTGGTTGCAGATATTGTGTTCAAGTATGGCGTTAATACAGGGAGCTATAAGGATAGACTGTGATAGCCAAATTGCAATTTTCTTACTAAAGAACCCTTCATATCATTCAAATACAAAGAAGATTGATGTTCAGTATCACTTTGTGAGGGTTATGATAGAAGACAAGAAGGTGTTCTTGGTAAAGCTGGACACTTTGAAGAATACTACAGATGCATTGACAAAATCTGTGAGCTCTGAAAATTTCTCTTGGTGTAGAGAAACAATGGGCATTGTAGGGCTAGATAAATGACTAAGCTCTCTTGTGGCCCACTATGGAAAGAGAACAATAAGTGGGAGAATGTTGGGTTGTGTTATATTCTTTCCATGACTAGCCCTCATAGTTAACTAGGGGGTTAGAAGGGGGGTGGAGCCCCCCCTTCATTACACTGATTGCGTAGCGGGGGGAGTCACAGGGGGTTTGAGGGGTGTAGGTAACTCCACTCTATGGGGTTCAGGCAACACCCAGGAAATTTTTTATTTTGGACCCTATATTAGGTTGGGAAGACCTACCTATGGTTTTGTGCATGTTTTTCGCACATGGGTTTGGACGTGATGGTTTTCAGTCCATGGTTTTGGATGCGATGGTTTTCGGTCCATGGTATTGGATGCTTTGGAATTTATAAATATGTATTGTAACATTGAAAGGAACATAATGAAAAATCAAGCTGGTAGTCCCAATTTTGGGATCCAAGGGAAAATCTCTGTGTATATGTGTTTTATGTGTTTTGCTCTCGTATTGTTTATTTTATGTGTTTTATAATTCGTATGCAGGTAATTTTTGTATGGGGTTAAAACCTACATCATCTGTAAATGGTGTAGGGTGTAGAAATTCTACAATTCTCTACAAATCTTGCACTAAGATCATGTAGAAAATTTCACTGTAGATTAACCCGATAATGCAATATAACAAAGCAAAATACTATAAGTTACTTCTACTATCAAACTCGTGGAAGCTTAAAGATTGAGTTGAATCAGAGTTGAAAACATATAACCATGAGAAGAAGAATCAATGCACATGAAACATAGAAAATACTCAAGGCAAAGCCTCAGCTAAAAAACCCACTATCTGTATCATCATACAAGGTGGAAATATTTTAGAATTACATAAAGCCTTACCTCTCACAGCTAGACAGCTCTTAGTACAATCCTCCTGGATTCTCATAGGCAAACAAAGCTTATCATAAAACTTATCCTTTGCCGTCCAAGCTCCTATTTCCTTGCATAGTTTCTCCTGGGTGATCCTCTTGTTACCAAGTGGAAAACTCACAAACAAGTGGAACAACGATCTCTCACATTGATCTCACACCCTGTCAGAATTGCGCAATCCTCAAGGAACCTTCCCTTGACTACATGCAGAGTTTCCTTTATAGGAAAACACATGCAATTGATATTACTCTGTCCTTGACATTTAGCTCAACTGGGACTTTCTCAGAATAGACATGCATAAGTTTATGATGAGGGAACCTTCAGTTATCTGGAGTACACTGGTTGAGTGCATGTATGCATCAACTGACTGATAACTCACAATTAATTCCTCAAATAGTTTGGAACTAATTTAACTCGACTTAACTCAGTAAATTGAGCTAACTAATTACAACTCAAATATAACTCAATCTTATCTCCTTAATTAAGGGATAATCTCCTTAATTTGAGGGATAACTGTTGCATGACTTTAGAAAGACTTCTAACTTGAATTTCTCCAACTAATTAATCCATAATGAATGAATTAATTAATTCCAAGCAGCTGGTGAGACTAAATTCGAATTTAATTCACAATTTTAATTCAAGGACAAATTAAAATTAGAATATTATGGATTCTATTTTTATCATTCCCTTTTGCTATTTTCAACATAGGGAATGGGTCATGCACGCATGCATCATTAAATTTCCTTAAATCAAGACAAATTATGATTTCCCCTTTTGCCTTGTTTTCTCGAACCATCATGAGGCTTACCCATATTTTTTCTAATTCTTCTTTCACCTTCTCCTTGTATTTTGGACTCAGTCTATAAGGTCTTTGCTGATCTTTGCTTGACACGCTTCACGTCAGGTTTCATAGGTGTTCTAACATATTTAGGTTCTATTATCCCAACTACTAACATTTTTTCTAATTCTTCTTTCACCTTCTCCTTTATTTTGGATTCAATCTATAAGGTATTTTCTAGACACCCTTCACATCAGGTTTCATAGGTGTTGTAACATATTTTGGTACACTGAAAATTACACATTTTCAGTGTAAAATTTCCAATTTCTTTCTTGACCAAAGGCTAAGTTATATGCCAATTAAGTACCTTTGAATGATTTATAAATTATTTTTTATAATAATAATTTTAGTTTTAAAATAATCACATTTTATAAAGATATTATGATATATTTTTATGGAAATATCTTTCTAAAGTTAAAATTTATGTTATAAAAAAATATTTCAAATAAGAGCAAACCAAGTCAAAAGATCAAAACCTATGGTCCACCAAACACTCAACCATTTAAACCCACTATTTTCCCATGTCTCGAGATTTTGGCACATTAAATCCAAGGGTTAAAGGTATTTGGGCACATTAAATCGAAGGGTTAAAAGCATATTTCGTGCACCCGAGCTCTTCTGACATTTAACTAAGGGGGCATGTGATTTTTTTTTAAATTACTTCCTTTTACATGTGTCACTTCCTTTTTCACTTTACACCCCCTTCTTAAACCACTTAGAACTACAAGGTTAAATCAATTTCAGGTGTAAAATCATGTTAAACGTGAAAGTAAAAGAGTAAAGTGAAAATACTCTACCAAGCACACAAATCAACACATGGTTTTGCAAAACCATTCAAGTATTCTACAAGGGTAAAAGAAATTCACAGGTATGAAATGAATTTACAAAGGAAGGTGGAAAGGAGAAACAATCCATGGATTTTTAAAACAACACATGGTTTTTGTAATACATGAGAAGGAAAACAACCCATAATTTCAAATGGGTGGATGAATTATTCAACAAAATATATTTAAGGAGATATTTTCTGAATTTCATTTAGTAAATTCATGAAAATGGAAAAATATAAAATTCATTTACAACATTTATAAAATATTTCATTCAGAATATTTCATGACTTTGGTGAAGCATTGTCAAAAAGTGACATAAAATCATTCCAAGAGATCTTCAACAGCTTCAAAAAACCCAAATTTTAAGGCACATAATTATCAATTGAAAGACAAATGGCAGAATCAACAACTCTAGAGGGCATGGAGATATTATCATTCACAAGGAACCTAGCAAGTGAAGACCAACAGATTGAGGATCATTCTACAGCAGCAATTCAACTAATTTCCAGATATCATGGCACAATACTTTCAAACAATTCCAAATTTCTGGTGGAGTATCTAGCGATTGTTTTATTTTTAGTATATTTTTTAGGATATTATTCCAAATATATTTATAACAAATCTTGATATTTTAAGTCAAGATATTTCTTAATACTTGTATAAATACTTCATCAATTGGGATGTTAGGGGTGGGATTTTGATGCCAAGATTCTTCACTTTGTAATAACTTCTATTATAGGATTTCTAATGAAAGCCTTCTGGCTCTAGTTTATGACAGAATTTTGTGTTTTCTAGAATGTCTTTCTAGTTTTCCATAATTTATTTTCCGCACATATTCCAAGCATTATAGAAGATATGGGTAAGGATATATTGAGTTTCATTCTTCCTGAAATACCCTTCAAATTAATAATCATTTAAAGAGATTAGTATATTGGACTATCTGTAAGAGTTAGCTCCTCTTTGAACTAATTTTATTGTTTGTACTTCTATCTTCCCAAAATATGTTTTGTTGGGCTGTAGAGATATTCTACACGCATCCAAATTTTTGTAGTTGTGAAGTAGACTGTTTGACTCCTCAATTATTAGGAATATCCTTATATTGTTTTATCATAATCCTTGAAATACTAATTTATTCTGTTAGGCTGGAAGTTGACACATTCTGAAGGGACCCTATGACAGGGGCCTTTAATCATGAATAGGGATTGTCATTGATTGCCAACCACCCCAAATTAAAACCATAAATCTGACCATTGTGCTTCAAACCTTGATGTTCAGTGACAAGTGACCAATGTAACATGCCTCGTAACACCTAAGGGAGCCCCCTCTGGTTCAAGGGCCAACTTGAACCTAAAGGCTGGTTGAGTTGGTTTCCTGGCATAGTTTTTGCAGGCAAGAACTGCCTAGGGGAAATAGGTACAACATTTGGTGCCATTACTGGGGGAGCGAAGTAATGAAGATATCTCTCTCCAGGGAATGATAAAGATTAGATCTATTCCTTGTTGGTGAACAAGGAGTAGGCATTTATTATTGATTTCATTTCTTTCACCTGATAACTCCACTTTGTCATATGGAAATTCCATTTGGTAAACAATCCCACTGTTTCAAAATTTCAACTACCTTTACTACTATGCAAGGTTCATTGACACTTGTAATCAGCAGTAGATGTCCCACTCAGCCATGGTATAAGTACACCTGTGAGTATAAGTTTACCATGGGATTTGATGTTTATATTGTACATATTTTTTAGATTTTCAGTTGCTGGCAACATGGTTTGTCAATAAACACACTCCTCACTTGGTTACATTGGAAAGCATGGTTTGTCAATAAACACACTCCTCACTTGGTTACATTGGAAAGCAGATTACACCTAATAGTGTAAAGTTTTTCCGTTCAGTTAGATAGAGGTATGTGGTATTGAATTAGTTATTTTTAGATTTAGTGTGTAGTAGATCAGTGGTTGGTTTGCAGCGTAAGGATTATTTCATTTTAAGAAGTTGGTAAGTAGTAAATGAGTAATTATTTTTAAAGCAATAGTGTTGGAGGATTTGGTGAGATTTTCTTAACTATTTTAAGATTTGTATTATTTATGCTAGGAATAGTCAGCAATGGATAGATAGACAATCTTGTTTACATTAGTAATATGTTTAATGTCATACTTACATTAATTGTCTTCGAAGAAATCCTATCTAGGCTGGACATCATCATTCAGTTTTAAAGTAGTAAATGAGTAATTATTTTTAAAGCAATAGTGTTGGAGGATTTGGTGAGATTTTCTTAACTATTTTAAGATTTGTATTATTTATGCTAGGAATAGTCAGCAATGGATAGATAGACAATCTTGTTTACATTAGTAATATGTTTAATGTCATACTTACATTAATTGTCTTCGAAGAAATCCTATCTAGGCTGGACATCATCATTCAGTTTTATTCTGCATCACTGTTGGATAGTTGGATAGTAAGAGACGTTGTTGAGAGTATTATAAATGACAAAAAATGGAAATAAAAATAATTACTAAAATTAATTGGGAGGTCTAGACATTGACAAATCTCAACTATGAACTATTTCATGTTTTCACAATATATAGATGGGAAAGTTAGTGTTTTCAAGGACATAATTTTTAGTTGCAACAACCTTGAAAATTTGATGTACCACAAACACTTAAAGGTATGGGCTGCAGGTTAGAAATCAAGCTATTTTTAAAGAAGCTTTGAGAATCACTTATCAAACATCTCATAGGTTATCCAAAGTTGAAACAGTTGTTGGTGAATCAAAGGGTTGTGATGAGAATTGGATGGGGACAACGAGCTATGTTGACAACTGATATACAAAGCAAGATATATTATGAGAACTGAGGTTGTTTATCATCATTCACTTGGCATGAACATTATTTTATTCGAAACTCCATTTTCAGTAAAAGAAAAACTTGTGTCAAGACCTATATTTCATCTTATTGGGAATGGATAAATATGTAAATAAATTTGATTTTCAAAATTTAGTTCATTTCAACTCTAATTTTTCACTAATGCTTTTAGAAAATGATTTGGAATAGGTCACAAGTTGCGTGGTCATATTATGAGTTGAGGTTACAGTTAAAGATTGCAGTGTTCATGTATTATCAATTTGATTATAGCAAGATGCAGCTCAACTTGTGTCAAGACCTATATTTCATCTTATTGGGAATGGATAAATATGTAAATAAATTTGATTTTCAAAATTGAGTTTATTACAACTCTAATTTTTCACTAATGCTTTTAGAAAAGGATTTGGAATAGGTCACAAGTTGCAGTGGTCATATTATGGGTTGAGGTTACAGTTAAAGATTGCAGTGTTCATGTATTATCAGTTTGATTATAGCAAGATGCAGCTCCAGGTCACAGGTTGATGGCATGACTCCATTGCCCAACAAAAAGGTAGTTGGTCTACTAGTTCTCTAGATCCTACAGGGGGAAGCATTCCCCATTATAGCCTATGTTGTAACATATTTTGGTACACTGAAAATTACTTGGCCAAATGGCAAGTTATATGCTGATTAAATACCTTTGAATGATTTATAAAATCTTTTTTATAATGATAATTTTATTTTTAAAATAATTATATTTTTTAAAAAATATTATGATATATTTTCATGGAAATATCAATTTTAGTTTTAAAATAATTATATTTTTATAAAAATATTATGATATATTTTTATGGAAATATCCTTTTATAGTTAAAATTTATGATATAAAAACTATTTGAAATAAGTGCACACCAAGTCAAAATGTCAAATCCTATGGCCCACCCCCACTCAACCATTTAAACCCCCTATTTTCCCATCTCTCAAGATTTGGGAAAATTAAATCCAAGGGTTAAAAGTATATTTCACACCCCTATATCTTCTAACATTTAACTAGGGGGTGCGAAAATATGTTTTTTTACATTACTGCCTTTTACACGTGTCACTTCCTTTCTCACTTCACACCCTCTTCCTAAACCACATACGACTACCCCAACGAAAACCATGAAATTTATTGTTTTGACTTTTATAAAAGTGGTGAGAGTGAAATTTCATATGATTATGAAATAAATGCTATGTGTCGATGGGAGGCCCAATGAAAAAGATAAGGTGAAACTACATTTTAGAGGAAATTTATAGATGCAATGAATTTATCAGAGAAAAGGATTTTACAGCTAAATCAAATTCACGGATGCAATGAGTTTATTAGAGAAAATAAAAGGGAAAATTTCATATGTTTATGAAATTAATGTATAGTTGAGCAAAGATGACATTCACGTAAATGCATTTCATGATGGGAGATTGAGGTAAAAGAGGCTGAGGTGAAATAAATTTATAGGCATGGTGAAATCAATTTACAGGTGTAAAATCATGTTGCACATGAAAGTAAAAGGGTAAAGTGAAAATACTCTACCAACCACACAAGTCAACACATGGTTTTGCAAAACCATCCATGTATTCTAAAAAGGTAAAAGGAATTCACACGCATGAAATGAATTTACAGAGGAGGGTGAAAAGAAGAAAGAAGCCATGGATTTTAAAAACTACACATGGTCTTGTAAATCCATGGCAATGAAAACAACAAACGGTTTTGGGAATACACGAGAAGGAAAACAATGCATAATTTCATATTGGTGGATGAATTATTCAAAAAAAATTTACTTAAGGAGATATTTTCTCAATTTCATTTAGTAAATTCATGAAAATAGAAAAATATAAAATTCATTTATCGAATATTTGAAAACATTTATAAAATATTTCATTCCAAATATTTTATGACATTGGTGAAGCATTGTCAAAAAGTGACATAAAATCATTCCAAGTAGAACTTCACCGACATCTTCACAAACCCCAAATTTTAATGCACAAAATTATCAATTGAAAGACAAATGGAAAAATCAGCAACTCTAGGGGGCATAGAGATACTAGCATTCAGAAGGCACCTAGTAGTAGAAGACCAATAGATTGAGGATCATTCTGCAGATTTTCAGCAGTCATTCAACTAATTTCCAGATATCAAGGCACAACACTTTCAAACAGTTCCAAATTTCTGGCAGAGTATCCAGGGATTGTTTTATTTTTAGTATATTGATTAGGATATTATTCCAGAGATATTTGTAACAAATCTTGATATTTTAAATCAAGATATTTTGTAATACTTGTATAAATACTTCATCAATTGAGATGATAGGGGTGGGATTTTGATGCCAAGGCTCTTCACTTTGTAATAGATTCTATTATAGGATTTCTAATGAAAGCCTTCTGACTTTAGTTTATCAAAAAAAGTTGTGTTTTCTAGTATGTCTTTATAGTGTTTTCAGGGTTTCTTTTCTGCACATGTTTCAAGTATTATAGAAGATTTGGTTAAGGATAGATTGAGTTTCAATATTCTTGAAATACCCTTCAAATTAATAATCATTTAAAGAGATTATTATATTTGACTGTCTGTCTGTGTTAGCTCCTCTTTGAACTGATTTTATTTTTTGTACTTCTATCTTCCCAGAATATACTTTGTTGGGTTGTAGAAATCTTCTACACGCATTCAAATTCCCTAGTTGTTAAGTAGTTTGTCTGACTCCTCAATTATTAGGAATCTCCTTATATTCTTCTATCATAATCCTTGAAAGGCTAGGTTTTTCTGTCAAATTGGAAGTTGACACATTACGAAGGGACCCTCTGAGAGGGGCCTTTAATCATGAATAGGGATTATCATTGATCGCCAACTACCCCCAATTAAAACCATAAATCTGGCCATTGTGCTTCAAAGGCAGTTGTTTAGTGATAGGTGAACAATGTTAAACAAATCCTTGTAAAACCCGAGGGAGCTCCCTCTAGTTCAAGGGCCAGCTTGAACCTAAAAGTTGGTTGAGTTGGTTTCCTGGCATAGTTTTTGCAGCCAAGGACTACCTACGAGAAACATGTACAACAATATGAATTCTCGTAACTCCTAAATCCCCTACTATGACCTTCATATCTGAAAACATAGTGGGGAACAACTCTTGATATTCATGTAAGAGATCTGTTTTCTTGCTGGCTGTGTCTTCATCCCAGTAATCTCCTATTGCTGTGTGCTTTGGCTTAGCCTCTGACCCTATATTCACCTTCTTCATCTTCAATGGCTTCGTTATATATGCCATCTCTATCTCAGATCCATTTACTTTGCAATGACCTTTTGATTCTTTGATGTTAATATTATGAGGATCTTCATCCTCTTCCGCAGTGAGATTATAGAATTCCTTTACATTATGTATTTGTACAACCCAATAGGGTTGCCAAATAACTAGAACTTCATTCTCAAAAACCTTCTTCTTAACTATATTCAGAGCTTCATCTATATGTGGGCATTCATCTTGAAATTTCAATGTCATTATAAATCCATCAACCATTTCTTCCTAGCTAGAAGTACCACGTCAAATATTTGTCTCCAGATACCGATTCTGAGGAATTGTCTCTAGGGTATGGATGAACCCATGCACCCACTCTTCTCGTGGAATTTCTCCCCAAGCTACCATACGAAGGTCTATATGGTGTCTAGGAATAGTCTGGCCATCATACTTGTCTACAAGCTCTGTTTCTAGTTGACCAAACCTTACCAACATCAACCTTCTATAGTTTTTCCAATCTCCTATATTCTTATTTTGAGTACCCCACCATCTAATAGAAATGCCCTCAATGCTTGATGCAAAGCTAACAATCCATAGCATTTGGGTACTTGTCTTCCATACTCTCTAAAGAAAGTATTTATGTTACCCAAATCATCATACAATTGTAAATCACATACCTGAGTTGTCATACAATGCGCTAATTTAGTGATCCTTGCACATCGACTTGTAGACACTTCATTCAATCTATTTTTCCATTTGTCCAATTCCTCTTTTGAATATGGAGTGCATGAACTATCTTGCTCCCAAGCCAGTTTTCCATCTATAGTAGGGTTAATCCATTCTTCTTCTTTTTATGTTATTTGATAAATGTTTCCGATATCATCTGCATTGTACTCTTCTTTGATAGGTTCAATATACCTCACTCCCTCTAATGGAACAATAACTCTCATATTGTTCCTCTCAAATATCATTTTCCTTTTCTTTAAGTTGATTATAGCCATGTTATCAAATTCCTTGTCTAATCCAAGCAGTGCGGGATAGGGATTACTATCATCCACAATCTCAATCACTTCTAAGTAAGTGGTAATACACACTCCATCAATGTTTACCATGACACCTAACAATGTTCCTACAAGGACAATCTTCTGTTAATTTTCTTTCTTCAGCTAGATAGTTGACTGTTGCAGCTTCGACTTTCCCATCAATTCCAAAGTTTTCTTGGGCAATATTTTGGCATAAGATCTTATATCCAATATAATTATATCCATGTCGTATTCTCCAATATGTGCTGTAAGCCTCATTTCCTTTCCAGTTTTCTCCTTGTGTCTATGTAGATTATTCACTGCATGCATCTCACTTTGTAGTACCTCTTTAGAATCACAAGAGTCTATCAATTCCTGCAATCCACATACAACCTTTTGATTTCTTAACAACTTCATGCAAGTATGCAAAAAAGACTTGAAGATATTAAGATCCATATTTTGTGTCGCAACTGGTAATATCTTGCAGTTATCCTTCTGAGTCAGATGCGTGGTAGAGGTTGAGACCCCATATCATCCATAAAGCTTTGCCTCGCCTCCATGAATACTTTCTTTTCCTTCAGGATATCAAATGTGGGAGATTTTTTATTAGTTTCTCTTACCCATATAGCTTTAGCTTCATTCTTCCCATTAGCTTTATCATTTATAGTCACAACTCCACTTCTTGTTACAACGTCGATGCACAGTTGATCCTCCCTTGTCTCAGCAGCCATCATTTCAATATTTTTTGCAGGTTGTCGGTTTCTTTTCTCCTGCATATTCACAATAAGGATGAGGATTTTTTCTATCACATGATCAAAAGACTTACAATAGATGTAGGTTATCATAGGGTTCTGACAGTCTCCTGTGAAGTGTCCTACCTATCCACAATTATCATAGATAATCTAGCCACAACCTTGACAAACTCCTCATCCTTGTCCTTGAAAACATCTGCAACTAGTGTATTGGCCTGGCTCCACATGTGTATGTCCTTGAGCTTGCAGTTTATAAGCATCAACAGTGCACTCCATCATCAAGTCATAACTTTGATAATTTTTCTCATCATGCCCTAGTGATCTAGAAAAGTTGCAAAATAGCTACTTCGGGGTCTACAAATACTTCTGTAATAGGTAGAAATATTTAGAGTGATGTCGACTTCTTATTCTACAAATCTTGCACCACAAACCTAGGTTTACTGGATTAGGTGCTCCACTTGCCAAATAATCTTTGAACATAGGGCATTGATTGTTATAATGACCCTCTACTTTGCATTTTGTATAGCATACTTCTGATAAGGTTTCTTTACCTTACTTGAGATCTTGCAACTCCAAGGTCAAATTGGCTAACTGACTTTGAATCTGTTTTACTCCTGCATGAGTATCCGCAATCAGCGAACCTTCCAACTTCATTGCAATCTCTAATGCTTAAGCTTGAGTCACAATCTTCTGTTGTTTCAAGTGTAACCTAATATGTGGTAGTAGTGTGAATATGAACCATTCCTTATGTTGTTATGGGGCTATATTAAAGCTTACTTGACACATCAACACCTTAAATCAATGATCCAACTCCCACATAGATTCGGTCGCTATTTGTTTGATTTATTTTAGCTCCGTGATGCCCCGCAATTCTAATTTTTGCTTCTTGAATTATGATATCAGTGATTTCTTGGTTTCAACCAACAAAGTAGTCGGATTAGTCATAGATTATTTTATATATTGTTATCGCTCATGTTGTCCTTAAATCTCCTTAAAGAATACGAACGAGGTAACCACAAACCAATCTTTGGACTGCAGGTCCTAGCCTACCAGCAGTCAGAGAGGGCTCTCTCTTTAGGATTTAGCTTTGTTGATGATGATTTTAGGCTAGTTAGTGAGTACAAGGGGTTTGTTTTAGTTTTGGTGGGAAGGATGATGCTTTCAAGTAAAGAGGCGGGGATATCATGAAAGTTTTAGAACCATTGGGCGTGGAGTCAAGGAGTATGATTGCTCGTGCGTTTTCTTGGTCACAAGAGGAAATATGGAGCAAGCTAGCTGCACATGAAACAATGACTCAAGCTAAAAGGATGGAATGAGGGCTAGGAATGATAGGCAGTTAAGAATCTCTCGTTTAGCTTAGCAGAGGGAAGGTGAATGAGCTCTACCTAGGAGCAGTGAAGAATACCTAGATAACTGTCAAACATGGGTGAATTAGGGTAAATATGAGCCACAGGGAATTCATATTCATTACTAATTTGGATGAAAACATAAAGAAACAGCAGAAATTGAGCATAGAGGGCAATTGAACCAATTATGAGATATTCATTCTTTCTGCTATTTTAGATGGTACATCAATGGAAAACAAAGGTAAGAAACACTTATTGAGTCATGTTGTAGCACAAGAATTCCACATTCAATTCTTCAAAACATTAATACACAGCACACAGTCATTCCTCCAAGATTTTCAACAGTCTTTGATTAAATAAAACATCATGTATATAGAGCAAATCTCTCTTGGAGCTATACAACCAACCAACCCTTAAAACAATGAATTAGGGTTGTTTTATAGATAAAATATCTACAAAATCAGATCTCAGGCAGATCTGCTACAATAAGTGTCTTTAACCTAGCACATGTCTGAAATAAATGCGGGAAAATATCCTCGAGTTGCGCTGGGGCAGCTGTATCAGAAAGGAATTAATGTGTTGCCTTTATGGCTCTATGCTAATCACTTAGCCATAACTGTGCTTTGGGTTTTGATCCATGCTCTTGAGTGGTTCCAAGGTGCATTAACTATGATTTGAGAGTTTTGAAATAGCTTCACCGTTTTCCTTGACTTTGTTGGAGGTCATTCAATGTTCACCTGTATTGGGAATAAAAGTTTTTCTTTAAAAAACATTCGACTAATACTCTTTGTCGCTTCTTTGATATGCTTTGGCACTGAATGTGCGCCTTTATCACTTCTGATACTCTCTAAACTACTACATCGACCTTTCATGGCTACCGTTCGGCCCTCTGTTTGCTTTTAAAACTATGTTTTCCCCTTTCTGAATGCTGCACGAAGAAATTCATGTCATTCTGCACCTTTTGGGCCTACTGGAGGCCGAGCCATGAAAGGGATTTCCATTTTGGCCTATTTCCCTTAGTGATGCGCGATTAGCGTTAGCCGCTATTCGCGCATCAAAAACTACCTTAGATTTTGATTCCGAGCTTCCTAGGCTGCGATTTGCGCCTTTCGTGCTTTTTTGATGATGAAGTCAGCATGATGTCAGCGGTGGGTCCCAGTATGGTGGTGATGTGGCAGGGTGACATCAGCAGGGTGACGTCAGCAGTATGGCCGGGTGACGTGGCAGTACGGTGGAGGTGATGATGTTGCAATGATGTGGCAAGGACACGGTGGCATGGAGGTGACGCAGGTTGATGACGTCATGGGGGAGACGTGGCAGGGTGATGTCACACAGGGGAGGGCGGTATCTGGATTCAGACGCACCACTTTTGTGCGCAGGCGGTTTCGGAGGAGGGGGCTCCGCCACAGCCGGGAGGGTGATGTGTCGCGGGGGTACGATGGGAAAACTGCCCATCTCCCGGACGTTAACCCTCGGCATGTTCGGGCACAAAAAGACCCACCCACCGTAGATCTTGGGGGCGCCAGATCTGACGGTCGACGACACGAGTAAGGCGGCGGATGGTTAAAAGCGGGGCCCGCGCATATTCTATTATGTGTTGTTTAATCCGGCGGGAGGGGGGGGGGGAACCTTAATAAAAATGGGTTTTATGGGTTATATACAAGCGGGGAAAATATATTTATATGCATGACCTTAGGATAAGGGCAGGAGATGAGTATTGTAGGGTTAGGACTTAGGGGAAATGGTTATTAGTGTGACCAGATGTCAGACTAACTCTAGGTTAGGACATGAAAGGGTTAGTAGGGGCCCCAGATGGACTACTATTTCCCGGACTTGATAAATGTGGCTATAATGCCAAGGGGTGGGAATATGTACATAGGGGAGTTATTAACATATTTTTAGTAGGGGAAGGGGAGATAGATAGGGAGCTACATAGTAAAATTAGTAGTTAATATGACAAGTGATAAGAAAGTGCTAGGTATGTGAATATTACGCTATTAGGGGGGAAAATGATTCATAGAGGAAGTATGAACATGCCTTGAGTAAAGCAGATATTTACCAAGGCAAATGATATGGAAAATGATGAAACTAAGAGGTATCAAGCAGATCTTGACCCCTTCAAGGAAGTTAGTGAGTGATTTGGGAAATAAGAAGAAGGGGGAGTTAGACATGCCTCGCTTGAGCTCCTCCAAATGGAAAACTGCATCATAACTGTGATCTATGAAGATATAACATCTGAAAACATGAAATGGACTACACAACTTGATTCTGCAACACAAAACTACCTACCCAGCCTACTTACCTAACATTTTTTCTTCTTTTTGCATGGGTGCACTTAGACTTGCAGACCCTAATTTCTTTTTCTTATTTGCTGTCCTCCTATCTAAATGTACACTTATTTCTTCCAAGGGCCCAGATTAAGCAGTTGGGCTCCTTTGTTTCTCTACCCATCTACAAATCTGCCAAGATTAAACTGTTTGGACAGATAATGATTCTCTATATTGTAACACAAGAAATTGAAACCTAGGGAAGCCAAGATTAGGCTGTTTGGACTTCCCTTAACCAAAATTCTTCAAAAATGGTTAATTTATCAAAATTGGAATACAGTAGTGGCCCTTAGACTGGCACACTTTCATGGCCTCTTCTTTGGCCTCTTTTGGAAATATGGAACACTGCAGCATGCAAAGTATGACATATTTGGCATGTAAAAATGTCAATCATGAAAGATGAACACCTGTTGCAACAGGAGGCTAAAAGTGGCTCCACTTGGGGATGGCTTTCCTTGTGAAAAGTCAAGAAAAGAAGGTCAGATTGCCTTGATCTTCAACTGTTTCTATACTCTGACAACTTTGCTTTGCTGGCTTCTTTATTTATGTATATGACAGCAGACTTGAGGAGCTTAGGGCCTTCAATTCGGGCTTCAATAGCAGCATGTTGCT
Organism: Pinus tabuliformis; assembly: GCA_031772625.1. Taxonomy (NCBI): domain Eukaryota; kingdom Viridiplantae; phylum Streptophyta; class Pinopsida; order Pinales; family Pinaceae; genus Pinus; species Pinus tabuliformis. The sequence goes on along the minus strand of CM062817.1, from coordinate 1,164,544,413 downwards.
ATCTAAACAAAGAACCAAAATCCTACCTATTTACACTAATCAGCCTTCTATTCGCTGGTTAGGGTAAATGAAACAACCAGTGCAACCACTTAAGAAATTGTAGAAAGAAACGAAATGCTTGATCAACATTTGGTGAAATCAGAGACATTATTCGGTCATGTGCCCACATAATCAAAATTGTGACATGCAAAGGCCACTGCTGATATACTTGGCCCTCATAGAGAAAACATAATAAAGATTTTGAGTTGAGAAGATCCTCCATGTAATCTGCTACAGGATCCATAAAAGTATTATGTGGGATAGTTTGTCCTGGACCTTCTTGGTCTGATGGAACAGCTACATCATCAGTAATAGACCCTGCAACCAACACCTCAGTCTTTGTCTTGAAAGCCATATTATCCTCAATTTGTAGGTCACAAGGTAGTACAATTTCCTCATGACTCAGAGAAGGAAGATTTTGGAAGATTTCTTTAGGATCACAAAAATCAAACGACTGAACTTGAGAATGTAGAAGTTGAATTTCATTTTCATTTTCTTTCACAACTAAATCAAGGAAATACATCTTGATTTGAGGTTGTTGTATTGTTTTGACCTTTAACAACACCAATCTCAAAAAGCTTTCATCAAGCTCATATTCGGATAACAGCTTCCTGAATTCATCTAAAGCTTGATCTATTGCAAGATATTCCACACATCTGGTCATCATGTATTGACTATTAATTCTTTTGCATATGAACTATTTAGTTGTAGACTTGATTAAAAAACTTGAAGCTCTGGATCCTATCTCTCTTTCAGGTTCGATCCTCCAGTGGAGTCTTGATTGAAAATAAAGTGGAGTCGCCAGGTGGATGATTTATCTTCTGGTGTGTCTGATCCATGTCCACAATCACAAATCAGATAACAAGATTTCATCTTTGAGGCAGCCTTCTAAGTTGCTTCTTGGATTTCTCTGAGAAGTTTCTCAGTGGAGCTTTCCAACTTGATTTGTGAGATTAACTGAGGATGCTCCCCAGTGGAGTCGCCATTATGTTATCGCTCAGGTTGTCCTTAAAGCTCTATAAAGGATACGACCGAGGTAACCACAAACCAATCTTTGGACTGCAGGTCCTAGCCTACCAGCAGTCAGAGAGGGCTCTCTCTTTAGGATTTAGCTTTGTTGATGATGATTTTAGGCTAGTTAGTGAGTACAAGGGGCTTGTTTTAGTTTTGGTGGGAAGGATGATGTTTTCAAGTAAAGAGGCAGGGATAGCATGAAAGTTTTAGAACCATTGGACGTGGAGTCAAGGAGTAGGACTGCTGGTGCGTTTTCTTGGTCACAAGAGGAAATATGGAGCAGGCTAGCTACACATGAAACAATGATTCAAGCTAAAAGGATGGAATGAGGGCTAGGAATGATAGGCAGTTAAGAATCTCTCGTTCAGCTTAGCAGAGGGAAGGTGACTGAGCTCTACCTAGGAGCAGTGAAGAATCCCTAGATAACTATCAAACATGGGTGAATTAGGGTAAATATGAGCCACAGGGAATTCATATTCATTACTAATTTGGATGAAAACATAAAGAAACAACGGAAATTGAGCATAGAGGGCAATTAAACCAATTCTGAGCTATTCATTCTTTCTACTGTTTTAGATGGTACATCAATGGAAAACAAAGGTAAGAAACACTTATTGAGTCATTTTGCAGCATAAGAATTCCACAATCAATTCTTCAAAACATTAATACACAGCACACAGTCATTCCTCCAAGCTTTTCAGCAGTCTTTGATTAAGTAAAACGTCATGTATACAGAGCGAATCTCTGTTGGAGCTATACAACCAACTAACCCTTAAAACAATGAATTAGGGTTGTTTTATAGATAAAATATCTACAAAGTCAGATCTCAGGCAGATCTGCTGCAATAAGTGTCTTTAACCTAACACATGTCTGAAATAAATGCGGGAAAATATCCTTGAGTTGCGCTGGGGTAGCTGTATCCAAAAGGAATTAATGTGTTGCCTTTATGGCTCTATGCTGATCACTTAGCCATAACTGTGCTTTGGGTTTTGATCCATGCTCTTGAGTGGTTCTGAGGTGCATTAACTATGATTTGAGAGTTTTGAAATAGCTTCACGGTTTTCCTTGACTTTGTTGGAGGTCATTCAATGTTCACCTGTATTGGGAATAAAAGTTTTTCTTTAAAAAACATTCGATTGATACTCTTTTTCGCTTCCTTGATATGCTTTGGCACTGAATGTGTGCCTTTGTCACTTCTGATACTATTTAAACTGCTGCATTGACCTTTCATGGCTTCCGTTCGGCCCTCTTTTTGCTTTTAAAACTGTGTTTGCCCCTTTCTGAATGCTGCGTGAAGAAATTCATGTCATTCTATGCCTTTCAGGCCTGTTGGAGGCCGACCCACGAAAGGGCTTTCCATTTTGGCCTATTTCCCTTAGTGATGCGCGATTAGTGCTAGGCGCTAATCGCGCATCAAAAACTGCCTCATATTTTGATTTCGAGCTTCCTAGGCTGCGATTTGCGCCTTTCGTGCATTTTTGACAATGACGTTAGCATGATGTCAGTGGTGGGTCCCATTACGGTGGTGATGTGGCAGGGTGACATCAGTAGTACAGTCGGTTGACGTGGCGATACGGTGGAGGTGATGATGTAGCAAGGACATGGTGGCATGGAGGTGACGAAGGTTGATGATGTCATGGGGGAGACGTGGCAGGGTGACGTCACACAGGGGAGGGCAGTATCTGGTTTTAGGCGTACCGCTTTTTTGCGCATGCGGTTTCGGAGGAGGGGGCTCTGTTGGCATTATGATTCAGGTGTTGTCCTTGATGGCAAACCCATTCAGGTGATAAATCAAGAAGGACGCAGGAAATATGTTCAGCAAGTGCGTCCCCGCAGATATACCATACAGAACCCGCGTCCAGGGACGCAGGCCAGCCGTTCAGGAGGTGCGTCCGCCCAGTGCACACATTTCAAGGCAGAGAAAAGCACGTGGGGGTTTCTTGTGTGGTATCTAGCCGACGGTTTTGTGTTTCTATGGTGTCGGCTCGTGGTTTTGTTCCATGTTTTGGGGAGAAGCTTGCCTATATAAAGCAAAGGAGTTCATTTGGATTAAGCATCATCTTGGTTGAATATCTTTTGGTGAGATCTAGTCCAGATCTATGAAGGCGAATCTTCTAATGGACTGTGATCTCTATGGCGCATGATCAGATCTGTGGATCTGAGTGTTTGGGTTGGTTCTGAAGTCCTCATATCTTTTATATCTGAAGGGACGCAGGTTCAGTGAAGGGAAAGTGCGCCGAGACGCAGTACAGTAAAGGCTCAGGTGCGTCTCAGAGGCAAAGGACGCGGCGCGATAGTGTTTCTGGGTGCGCCGGTCGCAGCAAAGCATAGAGGAACAGTGCGTCGGCACGCTGAACAGTGGAAGGTAGACTGCGTCCAGTCGCAGGTCACAGAAAGAAAATATGCGTCCCTGTCTTAAGATGATCTGTTGACTGTATATTTCTGTTCATAAGGTGTTCTGGGTTATTTCTGTAATTACTGATCTGATATCTGTAGTGGACTGTATCTGTTGTATACTTGTTGATCATTTGATTCTTCATGAAAAGAAGTAGGGGGTTGTAGCTCCCTTCCAGGAGAGACTGGAAAACGAGAGAGAGTTGTAGCTCTCTGCAGGTTGCAGCCTGCGTGCTGGTAAAGGACTGCACCAGTACAAAATCATTGTAAAAAGAATTTCTTGAAAGAAGATAGAGACATATTGCAGCAGGTGGTTTTCTCCCGCATTGGGTTTCCACCTTACATCTTGTGTTCTTTGGTGTGACTGTCTATTTTCTTTATTCATGCTCATTATTTTATGGTACTGATATGCAAGAATAATTCAAAAGATCAAATAAGGAAGATTTGGTAAATTGCTTGATAATACTGATTCACCCCCCCTCTCAGTATTATTTCCAACAATTGGTATCGGAGCAGGTCCTTCAGAAAAGCTTGATCGCTTGAAGGTAGATCGTTCATCATGAGCAACTACGAGAGAGAAGCATCAATCAGGCCACCCGTTTTTGATGGGACAAACTTCAATTATTGGAAGGTAAGAGTTACTGCATATCTTCAATCTCTTGGTACTGAAGTTTGGGACATTGTAGAAACAGGCTATGCTTTTCCTTCAGCTACTCCTACAGATCCAGCTGAGAAAAAGAAGTATGAAACAAATGCAAAAGCAGTCAGTACTCTATTAGGAAGTATATCCCAAACAGAATTCATGAAGGTAATGCACTTCAAATCAGCAAAAGAAATATGGGACAAAATGATCACAAGCTATGAAGGAGATGAACAGGTAAAACAAGCCAAACTTCAAACTCTCAGAATTCAATATGAGACTCTCAAGATGTATAATGATGAAAGTGTGGCTAATTATTTTCTTCGGGTAGATGAGATTGTAAATTGTATGAAAAATTTGGGTGAAGAAGTAAAGGAGTCTCTAGTAGTTCAAAAGATTCTAAGATCATTATCCCCCAAGTTTGAATCCAAAGTATCTGCAATAGAAGAAAAAGAAAATCTCCGTGTTCTTACTATGTCTCAGCTACATGGAATTCTAACTGCTTATGAAATGAGAAAGGGAGGACCATCAGACAGAAGGGAGGCTGCTTTTAAAGCATCAGGCAAAGAAGATTACTATGAAGCAAGCCATGATCCAGAAGAAGAGGAAGAAGAATCAAATTTTGTCAGAAATCTTCAAAGAGGTTCTGGAAGGTTCAGAGGTAAGCTACCTTTCAAATGCTTTGCTTGTGGAAGAGTAGGTCATTATGCTGCAAAATGCTCTTATAAGGATAAAGGAAAGGAACCAGTTAGATGGAACAAGAAACAAAGCAAGAAAAGCTACTACACCCATGAAGATAGTGATGGCTTATCAAACAGTGATGAAGATGAACAAGGTAATAAATATAGGTTGTTAATGGCATTTGAAGATGATGATTATGAGGATGCTGTAGATGTGGATAACCTTTATGATGAAATTACTAGACTCAAGAGATGCATAGAAGAAAAGAACATGATTATTGATACTCTACAATTCCAAATTGATGAAAAGGAAAAACATCTTGAAAAATTAGAAGGTGAAATTGTTGGTCTTAGAAAAGAAATTGAGAAAACAAAAACTATTAATCTCAAGTTTGTCAAAGGATCTGAAACTTTGGATGAGATTATCAGTGTGCAGCGGTCTCCACTAAATAAGACAGGTTTGGGCTATAATGGAGAAACTTCTCAAGCATCCACTTCAAAAAGTTATCTTGATGCAGCAAGAAGAAATGAGCAAGAGCATAAGGAAGATCATCAGGTAAAGCAGGGACAAATGTCAAGCAGAAACTATCAGGGGCAATCCAGCTTAAGGGTGAACAAAAGCCACAACCAGCCACAGGTAAAATCTTCTCAATTTGGTTCAAGAATAGATGAAAATAGAAATTACAATCAGTTGGCTGGTAGATCCAATAATCGCAGAAGCTTCTTCAATGGACAATGCTTTTCTTGCCATAACTTTGGTCACAAAGCAGCTCAATGTGTTGCGTATAAAACAATCATGACTAGGGAAGCTCAAAAACAAAGAAGTATGACAGGGATTACAAAAAGGACCTATAACAACTTTTCAGCTCTTGAAAATGAAGTTGAATGTTCTATTTGCAATAATTTTGGACATAAAGACTTTGAACGCAGAAGCAGGTTTCCGGAAAGAAAGGTACAAGAGCAGAAAAAGGAACAAGCCTCAGGCGCCAAAACATGGAGAATAAAGGAACCTCAAACAGAAAGATGTGGGATAGCATTTTATGCAGAAGGACAAGAAAATCTATGGTACATTGACAGTGGATGTTCGAAGCATATGACAGGTGATAAAGAAAAACTTGAGTCTTATTCTAATTTAGAAAAGGGAAAGAAAGTCTCTTTTGGAAATGATACTCCTGCAACTATAAAAGGAAAAGGTATTGCTCCTTTAAAAGAAGATGTTAAGGCTGGAAATGTTTTGTTTGTTGATGGATTGAAGCATAATCTACTAAGTGTCAGCCAGATGTGTGATCAAAGAACCGAGGTTATATTCAGATCAAATGGATGCCTTGTTCGTGATCTTGATACAGGTAAAACAGTTCTCAAAGGAAAGAGAACTCCAAATAATCTATACATATTTGATGAAGGACAACAACAATGCTATCTAAGCAAGAATGAAGAGCACTGGTTATGGCATCGAAGGTTGGGACATCTAAGCTTCTCACAAATAAGGAAAGCTTGCAAATATCAGGCAGTTCGCGATCTTCCAGATATCAAAATTCCTGACAACACCATATGCAGATCATGTCAGTTTGGAAAACAAACCAGAACTAACTTTCCAGAGAAAGAAGGATCAGCCAGCATGCCTCTTGAGCTAGTACATACAGATGTATGTGGACCTTTCAGAAAAAGAACACCTAGAGGAGAGGAATACTTGATATTATTTATTGACGATTTCTCCAGGTTTGTTTGGTTAGGTCTTATGAAGCACAAAGATGAAGCATTCGAAAAATTCAAAACCTTCAAAGCCTTGGCTGAAAATGAATCAGGTCACAAAATTAAGTGCCTCAGATCTGACAGAGGTGGGGAATTTACTTCAAATGAATTTTTCGATTTCTGTGATGAACATGGGATAAGGAGAGAATTCTCTACAGCTAGAACGCCTCAACAAAATGGAGTTGTTGAAAGAATGAACAGAACAATCCAACAAATGGCTCATGCTATGCTTGATGAATCAGGAACCCCCGCAACCTTCTGGGGTGAGGCTGCACATACTGCGGTTATTATTCTCAACAAGACAAATGTCCGGGTGAACAGCACTCAAACCCCTCATGAGCTCTGGAGTGGTAAAACTCCTTCGGTAAAGCACTTCAAAATATTTGGGAGCAAATGCTATATCAAGAATACTGAGGAGCAGCTTGGCAAACTTGATCCTAGAGCAGATGAAGGCATTCTTCTTGGCTATTCTCCACATAGCAAAGCATACAAATGCTACAATAAAAGACTTGGCAGAATTGTTGACAGCATTGATGTAGTGGTTGATGAAAAGGGATATATTCCTAGGCAGATACATCGTGAAGACATCGAAGAAGATGAGAGCTACCCTCAAAGACAGAATGATGAAGAAGAAGAACCTCAAGAAGAATCTCAAGAAGAACCTCACGAAGAAGCAGAAGAACGGACAAGAATAGAAGAAAAGACTCCATCCAGATATGTTCAGAAGAACCATCCAGAATCTCAGATCATGGGACAAAAAGAAGCAGGTATACAAACTAGAAGAACAGTTGCAGAAGCTTCAAGCTATTTGGCATTACTTTCCTCCACCGAACCACAAAATGTGAAAGAGGCATGCAAAGATGAATTTTGGGTGAAAGCAATGGATGAAGAACTTGAGCAAATCGAAAAGAACAACACTTGGGAGCTGGTTCCTAGACCAAAAGATAAGAATGTTATTGGAACAAAATGGGTCTTCAAAAATAAATTGAATGAAAATGGAGAAGTAATTAGAAACAAAGCCAGACTCGTCTGTAAAGGGTATGCGCAGCAAGAAGGAATAGACTTTGAAGAAACTTTTGCTCCTGTTGCAAGACTTGAGGCCATCCGAATGTTCCTTGCTCTCTCAAGTTTTCAGAACTTCAAAGTATTTCAAATGGATGTGAAATCAGCCTTTTTGAATGGAGACCTGGAAGAAGAAGTATACATTGAACAGCCAGATGGGTTCATTCTTGGAAATGATCGAAATCTTGTATGCCGATTGAAAAAGGCTCTCTATGGTCTCAAACAAGCTCCAAGGGCTTGGTACTACCGGTTGGACAAATATCTTCATCAACAAGGTTTCTTAAAAGGTTCAGCAGATAGCAATCTGTATATAAAAGTTGAAAATGACAAATTGCTAATACTTGTTGTGTATGTAGATGACATTATTTTTGGCAGCAATGAAGAAGCTATGAGTCAAAGCTTTGCCTCAGTCATGCAGAAAGAATTTGAAATGTCCTTGCTAGGAGAACTGACATATTTCCTTGGTTTGCAAATCCAACAGAAGGAAGGAGGAATCTTTTTATCTCAAACCAAGTATCTCAAGCAGATTTTGAAGAAATATGGCATGGAAGATGCAAAACCAGTATGTACACCCATGGTCACAGGATGTAGTCTCAGTGCAAATGATGAATCTGCAGCAGTACATCAACCAACCTACAGATCTATGATTGGAAGTTTACTATATTTGACAGGTACCCGACCAGACATCATGCATGCAGTTGGAATAGTTGGAAGATTTCAGGCAAATCCGAAGGAGACTCATCTTCAAGCAGTGAAGAGAATTTTTAAATATCTTCAAGGGACTCAAAATTATGGCTTATGGTATCCTAGAGATACAGATCTTACTCTTCATGCCTATACAGATGCAGATTGGGCCGGAAGCGTGGATGACAGGAAAAGCACAAGTGGTGGTGCGTTCTTTATGGGTCCCAGACTGGTCTCTTGGTTCAGCAAGAAACAGAGTTCAATTGCCTTGTCTACAGCTGAAGCAGAATATGTTGCTGCTGCATCTTGTTGCACCCAACTCCTTTGGATGATGCAGAATTTGCAGGATTATCAAATCACTTGTACTCCTCCAATCCCTATCTTATGTGACAACACAAGTGCAATCAACATCTCAAAGAATCCGGTTATGCATTCAAAAACCAAGCACATACCAATCAAGTACCATTTTCTCCGGGAACAAGTACTTGAACAGAAGGTCAAGTTGGAGTATGTTCCTTCTAAGGAACAAGTTGCTGATATTTTCACCAAACCGTTGCCCAGGGACACTTTTGAATACCTCAGGCAAAAGCTGGGGGTTGTTGATGCATCATCTTAATGTTGATCATCTTCCTATTGGTGGTATAGGCTCAGGGGGAGCACATAATGCATTGTTGGCATTATGGAGAAGGAGATCTTGGAAATAGCTGCAATATGTCTCTATCTCCTTCATGATGGATTTCTGGTTACAGATCTGGAGATGCATGAGCATAGGGGGAGCATACCCTTTGCCCTTGATGTCAAAGGGGGAGAATGAAGCTGAAGATTATGTGGTTGCCATCAAGTCCAAAGGGGGAGATTGTTGGCATTATGATTCAGGTGTTGTCCTTGATGGCAAACCCATTCAGGTGATAAATCAAGAAGGACGCAGGAAATATGTTCAGCAAGTGCGTCCCCGCAGATATACCATACAGAACCCGCGTCCAGGGACGCAGGCCAGCCATTCAGGAGGTGCGTCCGCCCAGTGCACACATTTCAAGGCAGAGAAAAGCACGTGGGGGTTTCTTGTGTGGTATCTAGCCGACGGTTTTGTGTTTCTATGGTGTCGGCTCGTGGTTTTGTTCCATGTTTTGGGGAGAAGCTTGCCTATATAAAGCAAAGGAGTTCATTTGGATTAAGCATCATCTTGGTTGAATATCTTTTGGTGAGATCTAGTCCAGATCTATGAAGGCGAATCTTCTAATGGACTGTGATCTCTATGGCGCATGATCAGATCTGTGGATCTGAGTGTTTGGGTTGGTTCTGAAGTCCTCATATCTTTTATATCTGAAGGGACGCAGGTTCAGTGAAGGGAAAGTGCACCGGGACGCAGTACAGTAAAGGCTCAGGTGCGTCTCAGAGGCAAAGGACGCGGCGCGATAGTGTTTCTGGGTGCGCCGGTCGCAGCAAAGCATAGAGGAACAGTGCGTCGGCACGCTGAACAGTGGAAGGTAGACTGCGTCCAGTCGCAGGTCACAGAAAGAAAATATGCGTCCCTGTCTTAAGATGATCTGTTGACTGTATATTTCTGTTCATAAGGTGTTCTGGGTTATTTCTGTAATTACTGATCTGATATCTGTAGTGGACTGTATCTGTTGTATACTTGTTGATCATTTGATTCTTCATGAAAAGAAGTAGGGGGTTGTAGCTCCCTTCCAGGAGAGACTGGAAAACGAGAGAGAGTTGTAGCTCTCTGCAGGTTGCAGCCTGCGTGCTGGTAAAGGACTGCACCAGTACAAAATCATTGTAAAAAGAATTTCTTGAAAGAAGATAGAGACATATTGCAGCAGGTGGTTTTCTCCCGCATTGGGTTTCCACCTTACATCTTGTGTTCTTTGGTGTGACTGTCTATTTTCTTTATTCATGCTCATTATTTTATGGTACTGATATGCAAGAATAATTCAAAAGATCAAATAAGGAAGATTTGGTAAATTGCTTGATAATACTGATTCACCCCCCCTCTCAGTATTATTTCCAACAGGCTCCGCCACATCTGGGAGGGTGACACATGGAGGGGGTATGACGGGAAAACTGCCCATCACCCGGACGCTAACCCTCGGCATGTACGGGCACAAAAGGACCCGCCCACCATCGATCTTGGGCGCGCTAGATCTGACAGTCGACAGCATGAGTAAGGCAGCGGATGGTTAAAAATGGGGCCCGTTTTATTATGTGTTGTTTAATCCAGCGGGGGGGGGAACCTTAATAAAAATGGGTTTTATGGGTTATATACAAGTGGGGAAAATATATTTATATACATGACCTTAGGATAAGGGCGGGAGATGAGTATTGTAGGGTTAGGACTTAGGGGAAATGGTTATTAATGTGACCAGATGTCAGACTAACTCTAGGTTAGGACACGGAAGGGTTAGTAGGGCCCCCAGATAGACTACTATTTCTCGGACTTGATAAATGTGGCTATAATGCCAAGGGGTGGGAATATGTACTTAGGGGAGTTATTAACATATTTTTAGTAGGGGAAGGGGAGATAGATAGGGAGCTACATAGTAAAATTAGTAGTTAATATGACAAGTGATAAGAAAGTGCTAGGCATGTGAATATTAGGCTATTAAGGGGGGAAAATGATTCATAGAGGAATTATGAACATGCCCTGAGTAAAGCAGATCTTTACCGAGGCAAATGATATGGAAAATGATGAAACTAAGAGGTATCAAGCAGATCTTGACCCCTTCAGGGAAGTTAGTGAGTGATTTGGGAAATAAGAAGAAGGGGGAGTTAGACATGCCTCGCTTGAGCTCCTCCAAATGGAAAACTGCATCATAACTGTGATCTGTGAAGATATAACACCTGAAAACATGAAATGGACCACACAGCTTGATTCTGCAACACAAAACTACCTACCCAGCCTACTTACCTAACATTTTTTCTTCTTTTTGCATGGGTGCACTTAGACTTGCAGACCCTGATTGATTTTTCTTTTTTGCTGTCCTCCTATCTAAATGTACACTTATTTCTTCCAAGGGCCTAGATTAAGCAGTTGGGCTCCTTTGTTTCTCTACCCATCTACAAATCTTCCAAGATCAAATTGTTTGGACAGATAATGATTCTCTATATTGTAGAATAAGAAATTGAAACCTAGGGAAGCCAACATTAGGCTGTTTGGACTTCCCTTAACCAAAATTCTTCAAAAATGGTTAATTTATCAAAATTGGAATACAGTAGTGGCACTTAGACTGGCACACTTTCATGGCCTCTTCTTTGGCCTCTTTTGGAAATATGGAGCATTGCAGCATGCAAAGTATGACATATTTGGCATGTAAAAATGTCAATCATGAAAGATGAACACCTGTTGCAATAGGAGGCTAACAGTGGCTCCACTTGGGGATGGCTTTCGTTGTGAAAAGTCAAGAACAACAGGTCAGATTGCCTTGATCTTCAACTGTTTCTATACTCTGACAAATTTCCTTTGCTGGCTGCTTTATTTATGTATATGATAGCAGACTTGAAGAGCTTAGGGCCTTCACTTTGGGCTTCAACCACAGCATGTTGCTATCTAAACAAAAAACCAAAATCCTACCTATTTACACTAATCAGCCTTCTGTTTGTTGGTTAGGTGAAATGAAACAACCAGTGCAACCACTTAAGCAATTGTAGAAAGAAACGAAATGCTTGATCAACGTTTGGTGAAATCAGAGACATTATTCGGTCATGTGCCCCCATAATCAAAATTGTGACAAGCAAAGGCCACTGCTAATATACATGGCCCTCATAGAGAAAACATAATAAAGATTTTGAGTTGAGAAGATCCTACATGTAATCTGCTACAGGATCCACAAAAGCATTATGTGGGATAGTTTGTCTTGTACCTTCTTGGTTTGATGGAACATCTACATTCTCAGTAACAGACCCTGCAACCAACACCTTAGTCTTTGTCTTGAAAGTCAGATTATCCTCAATCTGTAGGTCACAAGGTAGTACAATTTCCTCATGACTCGAAGAAGGAAGATTTTGGAAGATTTCTTTAGGATCACGAAAATCAAATGACTGAATTTTAGAATGCAGAAGTTGAATTTCATTTTCATGTTCTTTCACAACTAAATCAAGGAAATACATCCTGATTTGAGGCTGTTGTATTGTTTTTACCTTTAACAACACCAATCTCAAAAATCTTTCATCAAGCTCATATTCGGATAACAACTTCCTAAATTCATCTAAAGCTTGATCTATTGCAAGATCTTCGACACACCTGGTCATCCTGTATTGACTATTAATTCTTTGGCATATGAACTATTTAGTTGTAGACTTGATTAAAAAAATTGAAGCTCTAGATCCTATCTCTCTTTCAGGTTCGATCCTCTAGTGGAGTGTTGATTGAAAATAAAGTGGAGTCACCAGGTGGATGATTTATCTTTTAGTGTGTCCAATCCATGTCCACCATCACAGATCAGATAACAAGATTTCCTCTTTGAGGCAGACTTCCAAGTTGCTTCTTGGAATTCTCTGAGAAGTTTCTCATTGGAGCTTTCCAACTTGATTTGTGAGATTAATTGAGGATGTTCCCCAGCGGAGTCGCCATTATGTTATCGCTCAGGTTGCCCTTAAAGCTCGTTAAAGGATACGGCCGAGGTAACCACAAACCAATCTTTTGACTGCAGGTCTTAGCCTACCAGAAGTCAGAGAGGGCTCTCTCTTTAGGATTTAGCTTTGTTGATGATGATTTTAGGCTAGTTATTGAGTACAAGGGGTTTGTTTTAGTTTTGGTGGGAAGGATGATGCTTTCAAGTAAAGAGGAAGGGATAGCATGAAAGTTTTAGAACCATTGGGCATGGAGTCAAGGAGTAGGACTACTGGTGTGTTTTCTTGGTCAGAAGAGGAAATATGGAGCAAGCTAGTTGCACATCAAACAATGATTCAAGCTAAAAGGATGGAATGAGGGCTAGGAATGAGAGGCAGTTAAGAATCTCTCGTTCAGCTTAGCAGAGGGAAGGTGAATGAGCTCTACCTAGGAGTAGTGAAGAATCCCTAGATAACTGTCAAACATGGGTGAATTAGGGTAAATATGAGCCACAGGGAATTCATATTCATTACTAATTTGGATGAAAACATAAAGAAACAACAGAAATTGAGCATAGAGCGCAGTTAAACCAATTCTGAGCTATTCATTCTTTCTGCTATTTTAGATGGTACATAAATGGAAAACAAAGGTAAGAAACACTTATTGAGTCATGTTGCAGCACAAGAATTCCACATTCAATTCTTCAAAACATTAATACACAACACACAGTCATTCCTCCAAGCTTTTCAGTAGTCTTTGATTAAGTAAAACATCATGTATACAGAGCGAATCTCTCTTGGAGCTATACAACCAACCAACCCTTAAAACAATGAATTAGGGTTGTTTTATAGATAAAATATCTACAAGATCATATCTTAGGAAGATTTGCTGCAATAAGTGTCTTTAACCTAACACATGTCAGAAATAAATGCGGGAAAATATCCTCAAGCTGCGCTGCAGTAGTTGTATCAAAGAGGAATTAATGTGTTGCCTTTATGGCTCTGTGCTGATCACTTAGCCATAACTGTGCTTTGGGTTTTGATCCATGCTCTTGAGTGGTTCCGAGGTGCATTAACTGTGATTTGAGAGTTTTGAAATAGCTTCACCGTTTTCCTTGACTTTGTTGGAGGTCATTCAATGTTCACCTGTATTGGGAATAAAAGTTTTTCTTTAAAAAACATTCGACTGATACTCTTTGCCTCTTCTTTGATATGCTTTGGCACTGAATGTGCTCCTTTCTCACTTCTGATACTCTTTAAACTGTTGCATCGACTTTTCATGGCTGTCGTTCGACCCTCTGTTTGCTTTTAAAACTGTGTTTGCCCCTTTCTAAATGCTGCGTGATGAAATTCATGTCATTCTGTGCCTCTCAGGCCTACTGAAGGCCGAGCCACGAAAGGGCTTTCCATTTTGGTCTATTTCCCTTAGCAATGCGCAATTAGCACTAGGTGCTAATTGCGCAGCAAAATCTGCCTCAGATTTTGATTCCGGGCTTCCTAGGCTGCGATTTGCGCCTTTCACGCTTTTTTGATGATGACGTCAGCATGACGTCAGTGGTGCGTCCCAGTACGGTGGTGATGTGGCAGGGTGATGTCAGCAGGGTGACATCAGCAGTACGGCCGGGTGATGTTGCGGTACGGTGGAGGTGATGACGTGGCAATGATGTGGCAAGGACATGGTGGCATGGAGGTGACGCAGGTTGATGACGTCATGGGGGAGACGTGGCAGGGTGACATCACACAGGGGAGGGCGATATCCGGCTTCAGGCACACCGCTTTTGTGCGTAGGCAGTTTCGGAGGAGGGGGCTCCGCCACAGTCAGGAGGGTGAAGCGCGGCGGGGGTACAACGGGAAAACCGCCCATCTCCCGGATGCTAACACTCGGCATATCCGGGCACAAAAAGACCCGCCCACTGTAGATCTTGGGCGTGCCAGGTCTGACGGTCGGTGGCACGTGTAAGGCGGCAGACGGTTAAAAACGGGGCCCGCGCATATTTTATTATGTGTTGTTTAATCCGGCAGGGGGGGAAACCTTAATAAAAATGGGTTTTATGGGTTATATACAAGCGGGGAAAATATATTTATATGCATGACCTTAGGATAAGGGCAGGAGATGAGTATTGTAGGGTTAGGACTTAGGGGAAATGGTTATTAGTGTGACCAGATGTCAGACTAACTCCAGGTTAGGACACGGAAGGCTTAGTAGGGGCCCCAGATGGACTACTATTTCCCGGACTTGATAAATGTGGCTATAATGCCAAGGGGTCGGAATATGTACATAAGGGAGTTATTAACATATTTTTATTTGGGGAAGGGGAGATATATAGGGAGCTACATAGTAAAATTAGTAGTTAATATGACAAGTGATAAGAAAGTGCTAAGCATGTGAATATTAGGCTATTAGGGGGGAAGATGATTCATAGAGGAAGTATGAACATGCCTTGAGTAAAGAAGATCTTTACCAAGGCAAATGATATGGAAAATGATGAAACTAAGAGGTATCAAGCAGATCTTGACCCCTTCAGGGAAGTTAGTGATTGATTTGGGAAATAAGAAGAAGGGGGAGTTAGACATGCCTCACTTGAGCTCCTCCAAATGGAAAACTGCATCATAACTGCGATATGTGAAGATATAACACTCGAAAACATGAAATGGACCACACAGCTTGATTCTGTAACAAGCAACTACCTACCCAGCCTACTTACCTAACATTTTTTCTTCTTTTTGCATGGGTGCACTTAGACTTGCAGGCCCTAATTGCTTTTTCTTTTTTGCTGTCCTCCTATCTAAATGTACACTTATTTCTTCCAAGGGCCCAGATTAAGCAGTTGGGCTCCTTTGTTTCTCTACCCATCTACAAATCTGCCAAGATTAAACTGTTTGGACAGATAATGATTCTCTATATTGTAAAACAAGAAATTGAAACCTAGGGAAGCCAAGATTAGGCTGTTTGGACTTCCCTTAACTAAAATTCTTCAAAAATGGTTAATTTATCAAAATTGGAATACAATAGTGGCACTTAGAGTGGCACACTTTCATGGCCTCTTCTTTGGCCTCTTTTGGAAATATGGAGCATTGCAGCATGCAAAGTATGACATATTTGGCATGTAAAAATGTCAATCATGAAATATGAACACCTGTTGCAATAGGAGGCTAACAGTGGCTCCACTTAGGGATGGCTTTCCTTGTGAAAAGTCAAGAACAATAGGTCAGGTTGCCTTGATCTTCAACTGTTTCTATACTCTTACAACTTTCTTTTGCTGGCTGCTTTATTTATATATATGATAGCAGACTTGAAGAGCTTAGGGCCTTCACTTCGGGCTTCAACCATAGCAAGTTGCTATCTAAACAAAAAACCAAAATCCTACCTATTTACACTAATCAGCCTTCTGTTTGCTGGTTAGGTGAAATGAAACAACCAGTGCAACCACTTAAGCAATTGTAGAAAGAAACGAAATGCTTGATCAACATTTGGTGAAATTAGAGACATTATTCGGTCATGTGGCCCCATAATCAAAATTGTGACATGCAAAGGCCACTGCTGATATACTTGGCCCTCATAGAGAAAACATAATAAAGCTTTTGAGTTGAGAAGATCCTCCATGTAATCTGCTACAGGATCCACAAAAGCATTATGTGGGATTGTTTGTCTTGGACCTTCTTGGTCTGATGGAACAACTACATCCTCAGTAACAGATCCTGCAACCAACACCTCAGTCTTTGTCTCGAAAGCCAGATTATCCTCAATCTGTAGGTCACAAGGTAGTACAATTTCCTCATGACTCGAAGAAGGAAGATTTTGGAAGATTTCTTTAGGATCACGAAAATCAAACGACTGAATTTGAGAATGCAGAAGTTGAATTTCATTTTCATGTTCTTTCACAACTAAATCAAGGAAATACATCCTGATTTGAGGCTGTTGTATTGTTTTGACCTTTAACAACACCAATCTCAAAAAGCTTTCATCAAGCTCATATTCGGATAACAACTTCCTGAATTCATCTAAAGCTTGATCTATTGCAAGATCTTCCACACACCTGGTCATCTTGTATTGACTATTAATTCTTTGGCATATGAACTATTTAGTTGTAGACTTGATTTAAAAACTTGAAGCTCTGGATCCTATCTCTCTTTTAGGTTCGATCCTCCAGGGGAGTCTTGATTGAAAATAAAGTGGAGTCGCCAGGTGGATGATTTATCTTTTGGTGTGTCTGATCCATGTCCACCATCACAGATCAGATAACAAGATTTCGTCTTTGAGGTAGCCTTCCAAGTTGCTTCTTGGATTTCTCTGAGAAGTTTCTCAGTGGAGCTTCCAACTTGATTTGTGAGATTAACTGAGGATGTTCCCCAGCGGAGTCGCCATTATGCTATCGCTCAGGTTGTCCTTAAAGCTCCTTAAAGGATATGGCTGAGGTAACCACAAACCAATCTTTGGACTACAGGTCCTAGCCTACCAGCAGTCAGAGAGGGCTCCCTCTTTAGGATTTAGCTTTGTTGATGATGATTTTAGGCTAGTTATTGAGTACAAGGGGTTTGTTTTAGTTTTGGTGGGAAGGATGATGCTTTCAAGTAAAGAGGCAGGGATAGCATGAATGTTTTAGAACCATTGGGCATGGAGTCAAGGAGTAGGACTGCTGGTGCATTTTCTTGGTCACAAGAGGAAATATGGAGCAAGCTAGCTGCACATCAAACAATGATTCAAACTAAAAGGATAATATGAGGGCTAGGAATGAGAGGTAGTTAAGAATCTCTCGTTCAGCTTAGCAGAGGGAAGGTGATTGAGCTCTACCTAGGAGTAGTGAAGAATCCCTAGATAACTGTCAAACATGGGTGAATTAGGGTAAATATGAGCCATAGGGAATTCATATTCATTACTAATTTGGATGAAAACATAAAGAAAAAGTAGAAATTGAGCATAGAGGGCAATTAAACCAATTCTGAGCTATTCATTCTTTCTGCTATTTTAGATGGTACATAAATGGAAAACAAAGGTAAGAAACACTTATTGAGTCATGTTGCAGCACAAGAATTCCACATTCAATTCTTCAAAACATTAATACACAGCACACAGTCATTCCTCCAAGCTTTTCAGCAGTCTTTGATTAAGTAAAACATCATGTATACAGAGCGAATCTCTCGTGGAGCTATACAACCAACCAACCCTTAAAACAATGAATTAGGGTTGTTTTATAGATAAAATATCTGCAAAATCAGATCTCAAGAAGATCTGTTGCAATAAGTGTCTTTAACCTAACACATGTCTGAAATAAATGCGGGAAAATATCCTCGAGCTGCGCTGGGGCAGCTGTATCATAAAGGAATTAATGTGTTGCCTTTATGGCTCTGTTCTGATCACTTAGCCATAACTACGCTTTGGGTTTTGATCCATGCTCTTGAGTGGTTCTGAGGTGCATTAACTGTGATTTGAGAGTTTTGAAATAGCTTCACCATTTTCCTTGACTTTGTTGGAGGTCATTCAATGTTCACCTATATTGGGAATAAAAGTTTTTCTTTAAAAAACATTCGACTGATACACTTTGTCTCTTCTTTGATATGCTTTGGCACTGAATGTGCTCCTTTCTCACTTCTGATACTATTTAAACTGCTGGATCGACCTTTCATGGCTGTCGTTCGGCCCTATGTTTGCTTTTAAAATTGTGTTTGCCCCTTTCTGAATGCTGCGCGAAGAAATTCATGTCATTCTGCGCCTTTCGGGCCTGCTGGAGGCCGAGCCACGAAAGGGCTTTCCATTTTCGCCTATTTCCCTTAGCGATGCGCGATTAGCGCTAGGCGCTAATTGCGCATCAAAAACTGCCTCAGTTTTTGATTCCGGGCTTCCTAGGATACGATTTGCGCCTTTCATGCTTTTTTAATGATGACGTCAGCATGACGTTAGCGGTGGGTCCCAGTACAGTGGTGACGTGGCAGGGTGACGTCAGCAGTACGGCCAGGTGATGTGGCGGTACAGTGGAGGTGATGACGTGGCAATGATGTGGCAAGGACACGGTGGCATGGAGGTGACGCAGGTTGATGACGTCATGGGGGGGACGTGGCAGGGTGACGTCACACAAGAGAGGGCGGTATCTAGTTTCAGGCGCACCGCTTTTGTGCGTAGGCGATTTCGAAGGAGGGGGCTGTTGTGGGGAAAAATGCCTATGCAGGACGATCCTATCCACCTAAGGTGTGACAATGCCTTAGCAACAAACAGAGACAGCTATTCTAGTATTCATCCTTTATGAATTAGAATGAAGAGAGATGGATGGACTAACCGGTGTCTTCCGTTTGTCCCTCGATCCAGTTTCTCTTCTCTTTGGGAGTTCACATCTACTTGTCTTCTCGCTCACCCAGCTTCAACAGGTCTCTGCAAGATTACAAGAGAAGAACACTACATAAAGACATAGATTCATAATCATAACTAGTTCAGGATTAGAAGTAAACTAAACATACTAATGCAATCATACATCAAAGATACATCAGTATATAGGAGAAACCAAGATAGCTTTATTGATGAATAACAAGGTTCAGGAAGAGATACAACCCAGAGGGCTCCAATCCAGCATCTCCTTCCCAGCAGAATGGAATTCCTATCTTCACCTCCCTTCAAAGCATTAAGCACCCAATGATTCCAGTCTCAAACCAACAGCAATTGTTTGCAATAACAAAATTCCAGCCCCTAGATCTCATGGAGGAGAGATCCATATATAGATGTTTTGGAGAGAGGATGAGTCAGCTTGAGATCTGACTAGTGTCCTCTCCCTCTGTCAGTTCTTGATTCCACTTGGAGGTTCTTGCTTCCACTTGGAGATTTGGAACCTCTTACTCATCACCAGTCAAATTCCCTGAGGCAAGTGTCATTTTGGAAGCTTCCTGGGTTTTGACACCTTGAGAAATGAGCTTGCCACATGTCCACTCTCGGTCAGCGCAGGTAGCCAGTGTTGGCTTTGACATTCAGCGCAGGTAGCCAGTGTTGCCATTGACATTCAGTGCAGACAGCCAGTGGAGCCATTGACATGATCCTGAATTGACTTGTTTTTGAGCAGTTTCTGGTGGAGAACTTCTGTGAATTGCTGTGGTTTGTTAGCCTTGTTCCTCTAGGGGTAGGAACAACATGTTTAGGGACTTTGGATCCCTTAGATTATGGACATTTCATGGTCAATGCTGTAAGGCACAAAAATTTCTATAACAGTTGCCCCCTAAAGTATGAGGCCGTTTATCGGGTGAAATGCTTTATCTAGGAGGGTCCGAAGTTCATCCAATGCTGGGAGGAGACCTGTAATAAGATACAATACAATACATTATTTTTCATACTTCTTTCATGATCTAGCTGAGGCCGGCATTCCCATGCTCAGCTTTATAAATTCATTTTTCTGTACATAGAGTAGACAATCGTCTGTTGGTAGACTGATAATTTTGATGAAATTATCATCCTTTGAGTAGGATGATCATCTGCTGCAATGATGTACATGTCAAATGTCTTTATCTTTCCTGAATATATATCGTAGCCCGGATGGATGAAACTAGATCCGGGGTCTTCAAACTCGTTCGATCTTCACTCTAAGTACAAGTCGATCCATGTGAGAATTGTTCTGAAGTCGAACATGGAAAGACATCGCTTGATTACCGGTCAATAAGGTAAACCATTAACAAGCGCGAGAGGAATCACCGATAATGATAATGACCCTCAAGGTACTGCAGTACAATTCACGTGGTGTGAGTAAAGGACTTGGCGTCGAACACCACACAAAATCTTTCGATCGAAGGTCATTGATGTATACCTGTCGCCGGAAGTGAGAAACTTGCCATTGAGGCATGCAAGCTTCAAAGTACTGAAGGGGTTGTTCCTAGACCAACTTCTTGGATAATGAGCTGATGTTGACAAGAAGCGATCCATCAAAGGAGGGCCTTAATGAATCCCACATCAGTGACACGGAACAGAGCTAATGATTTTGATGGAGGTGAAAACGATCTGTGACATATGATTCAGGGTGGCGATCATGAACGGATGAAGGATAATGTATGGCAGTGGATGGGACACGGTTGACTCTTTCTGAACGACTTCTCTTGAACATATGGTGACACTGATGCGATGGATCGGTAGCATTACCCTAATTATGGATGGTATGGTGAGACCATGGTGATGTGATCGGTGAATGAAACAACCCAACCCAATTGTGGTACGGAGGAAAAGTGTCATGTTCAAGAGCGACTTGCTACCATCAAAGTTTCCTTTAGTTTCTCCCAATTTTTCACCAGTCATTGCTGACCAGTACCTCTTTATTTTTGTCAAGCTTGAGGAGGATAACATATGCTTGTTCTATAACCTGCCCTTCGGGCAAGCCCATCGCTATGTTTTAACGAGCCTAGCGATAGTGAAACTCGTTCTCGTCTAAAGACAAGTTTGTCACTATTTAGTGATTTTAACGAGTCTAACGACAAGGATAACTCGGTCCCTTTCATTTTTAGAGAGTCTGAAAAGGTACATAAAGTTAACTCCAAAAGTCCTTTTTCATCATCTAATCACTTAAGTTCGAAAAAGTATAAAACAATACAGAAGGGATGATTTTTCGATAGTTTTAACGAGCCGAAGAAACAAGCGCTCGATCTTTTTGTGCAATAATCCCTCAGGTCCAAAAAGATTAAAATCTAGAGGAGGGATAGCACTTCCTGTCCCTTTAACGAGCTGGAAGGCCAAGGACTCGACAATCTTTTCATATTTTACGAGTCAGTTGAAAAGAGCTTAAAGAAGACTCGTCTTTTGAGGAACGAGTGATAAACAGGGTTAGCAGCTGATTCCAGGTACAGGTTGGAATTTTCCAATCATGGCAGTGTCACAAGGATGGATAGGTGAAATCACTCTTCACAGCTGTTCCTAAAAATGGGTAAACAATCATATGGAGGTGAACGATCGGCCAAATGAAAAGTGGAGGTGATGGTGCAAACACGACCAAGGCTTTAATGGCTGATAAGGTTACATTCACAGTGGTCATTTACCGGGTAGTGCTTATGTTTATTTTTTAACGAGCATGAAGTCCGCGTTAAAACTGCTCGGATCTTGCGTTTATTTTTTAACGAGCATGAACTTTGTGCTAAAACTGCTCGATGCTTATGTTTATTTTTTAACGAGCATGAAGTCCGCGTTAAAAATTCTTGATTATATGGTCAAACTTTGATTTTTTACCATAACTAGTTTTGCTCTTTTCAAAGATAGTACTGCATTCTCAATTGCTGCATCAAACTTAGTTAGAAATGAATAACATTTGTTTGAAAATGAGATTAAAACCCTAATATTTTGCTTTGAACTATGTAAAAAGCAATTAAAAAGTGTTTTTACCTCTCATTTTACCATTTCTTTTGAACTTGGTTTGTTGGAGCTTTGGAGGTGCCTCTTCCCCCTTGATTTTCACCAGCTAATTTCGGGAGATTCTGTGGACGATTCTCGGCGCTGTCTGGACCAGGCAGGAGCTAGACCCTAGCTCTTTCTTTTCATGGTTTCATTTTTCCATTCTGTGCCTGTTTCCCTGTCTCCCTGAGCACCTGGGGTTTTGTTAGGGCGCCCTGCCATCAGTGCAGGTGGTTCACTCGAAACCTGCGTTGAATGTCAAGCTGCCTTAAGGCAGTTTGACCTTCAACGCAGGTGGAACACTGGCTACCTGCGTTGGGCACAGAAAACTGGTTTTGTTGCACAGTTTTTGATGAAAATTTGCCAGTTTCTCATCAAATCCGGGATCTAACTCCTCTCATGTTTGTTTTGCAGAGATTATTGGAGCAAAATGACCCTTACATGGCGAGAATGAGAACATGAAGAAGAGGACATGCTTGCCCTCCATGATCCTGTCACGGTGAATGCACTGCGGAACTGTGGCCTGCTGAAGTTCTTTCATATCTCTAGCATGAGAGCACAGATCTCCTTACTGCAGTATATGCTTGATGCTTGGGATCCTATCAACCAAGTATTCTAGATTAGGGGCAAATCCATCCCCTTGACCATAGTAGACATTTACTTCTTGACTGGGTTGTCAAGGCGGGGTGCCCCCATTTCTTTGTTAGGTTCAGCCCGAGGGAATGATTCTGTGAGAGATTATGTATGCCAGTATTGCAGGGAAGGATCCCAGCCGAGCAGAGACGGCAAGGTCGTTATCCGTGAGATTACTAACAGGTCTCTCAGGTCCATTCTGTATACTATTGGTAGGATGGCCGGTAGTGCATCTCTTCATGTTGCCAACAGATCTTATGTGCAGCATGCCTTGGAGTGTCTCCAACTGAAAGTATTCAACTGGTGTGATGCAGTGCTTCTTCAGATGAAAAGTCAGTTGACCAAGGTAAAGGACGGGAAGCTGAATAACTTTGGATTTGGTTCTATTTTGATTGCCTTTGCCTTGGAAAAGATACCACTGATGCAGCCTCAGTATATTGCACTCGACTTGCCTTCTCCTACTGAGCCGCGCATGTAGAGATGGGTTGCTCACATGTCTAGGCATGCTGGTCAATCTCAGATTTCTTTCACTGATATCTTCTTCAGGTGGTTCGAGCGTCAGGAGATGGTCTATTCCGAGTATCCATATGTTGGCATGGATTTCCGAGGTGATCCGGATTTGGTATTACCGGATGGCGAACAGTGGGGCGCTATTGGTAAAATCTTCGACCATATCACTGTTTACTGTTTTTATTCATAATGTTTCTGTGCTTTACTCTGTCAAGACTTTAATCAAACTCTTGTGTGCATGCAGATGTTAGTCCTGTTCGTCTAGCAGTTCGCCCGAGAGCGCCAGTCGCTGCCCCAGCAGGGGAGCCTACTGGGAGGGTTATTCTTCACGATCTTGACGTGGCCGAGACCCTTACAGCTGTGCAGGAGAAAGTTGAGAGCCTTACTCTTGGTATTCCGGATGTACGGATCGACGAGTTACATTTACAGTTGCAGCGGCATACTACTGGCGTGCCTAGACGATGGACTCGTCTCTTGCGCATGATTTCACAGGCCGTGACGTGCTATCATGAGCATCACTAGGCTAGGGTGCCCCCTAGCATTTTTGAGTTTTTGGGTCATGCGACCAATTTTGTCTTGGTTACAGAACATCAGGTGTAAACGATAAACAACTTTTATATATATATTTTGATTTTCGGGGTTTATTCTGGTTGAGTTATGTGATCCACTTGTACAACATTGATGATGCATTTTTTTTTTATAAATGTCGCAAATGTCTATCTAACACATAGTTTGCTAATGAGTCGGTTAATGTGTTTAAGTTCCTGGAAATATGTTGGTATTGAATTAAATCAAACTGTCTTTCCAAAATCTTAACCCTTAGAAACATACGATAAATAGCTGGATTGCAGACAGAATATATACCATTGAGTTGTAGTATCATGAGTTGTGAGTCTAGCCTGATGATTAGTCGGCGTATACCATGGGTGATGGCATCAGAGAGTAGTTCTATCAACACGCTATACTCAGCGATATTATTCGTTGATTGTCCAATACACACACCTCTAAAACTCACTAACTCGCCGCTTGGATCAAAAATGGCCCAGGTCGCGGAGGACAGGTTCCGCGAACTACGACTCGCTCCATCAGAATATCCCACACATGTCTCAGAAAGGTTCGACATCTGCAATAAATGTAAAAAGGATTACTCGACCAAAACAAACACTTTAGCGAAAACAAAATACAACAAAAGCACACAGGTTACTATTTAAGCATAGTAACGCTTGAGGTACAACCCATTGCAGGGTTGCGCCAGTGGAATTCCGTCATAATCCATTAACTCGTAGGCCCCTTTTGCTAACACTCGTTTAACAATATAAGGTCCCATCCATAAAGAATTAAACTTACCTGCTCCCAATTTATCGGATTTTTGGTCGTAAAGTAAGACCAAGTCACCTTCTGAGAAGACACGAGGTTTGACATTTTTGTTGAACTGCACCTTGACTCGTTTCTTATGGGCTTCGTTAGCCAAAGTGGTGTCACGACGGGTTTCATCCAATTGGATTAATTCCAAGAAATGTGCCTCTTCTTCTGAAGTTCCAGGGAGGAGGTCGATTGCGAGTTTAAGAGACGAAATTTCGCACTGGACTGGTAAGACTGCCTCCAGGCCATACACCAGTTGGAAAGGTGTGAACCCGGTCGCATTTCTTACTGATGTTCGGTAAGCCCACAAGGCTGAGTACAGGATTAGGTGCCACCTTCTTTTGTGAACCCCGATCATCCTTTGCAACATATGCTTTAGGACCTTGTTGATCGCTTCAACTTGTCCGTTGGCTTGTGGATAATACGGGGTAGAGCTATCGTGAGATAGCCCTAGCTTGGTAGCTAATTCAACCATCATGTGATTGCGAAAATGTGATCCATGATCTGTAACTATAGCTTGTGGTACGCCGAACCTGGCGACTACATGATTGAAAAAGAAAAGGGCAGCTATTTCACCAGTGTTATCTAATGTAGGCATCGCCTCGGCCCATTTGGTAAAATAGTCAACGGCGACTATAATATACCCATGCCCCCCGGTCGAGGTCGGGTTACATTGCATGAAATCGATGAACCATTTGGCGAAAGGCCCAACAGCAACTATTGGCTGCAAAGGTGCAGGTGGTCTTCTGGTTTTGCTATAAAAAATTTGACAAGCATGGCAACTTCTGACTGCGGTTATGCAATCTTTGAACATGGTTGGCCAGAAGTATCCTGCTCGTAAGATTTTTTGGGCTGTTGCATATCCAGATTGATGCCCCCCACACGCGCTTGAATGACACTCATTCAGGGCTTTTTCGGCTTCCTCATGGGTGAGGCACCTCCTCAGAACTGTATCGATACCACGACAGTAAAGTGTATCACCGACGATCATGTAGTCTTTAGCTTGGTATCGTATACGTTTCTGTTCAGAGTGAGAGGTGTTAGGCCTGAACTTTTGGGTTTGGAGATAAATTATGATATCTCCATACCACTCATTGCTTGTTGATATCAGAAACAAATTCTCGTCCACGATTGATTCTTCGGATGTTTCATCGTTGGACGACGATGGGAGATCGCACAATAATTCTGCGAAAACTAGAGCTTTCTTTGATTTGGATTTTACAAATTCCAGATCAAACTCTTGAAGGATCGCTATCCATTTTGAATATTTGCCCCCCAGCAACTGTCCCGACAATATATAAGTCATGGGGTTGCAATCTGATAAAATGGTAGTTTTCCGAAAGAGGACATAATGTCGGAATCTTTGAATCGCTTGAACAGCCGCAAGCGCTAGTTTTTCAACATTGGAATATTTGCTTTCTGTATCATTTAGGTTCTTACTTAAATAATATATAGGATGTTCAATTCCATCGACTTCTTGAACTAAAACCGTCGCAATGGTCATATCCGCTGCAGCCAGATACAGGTTAAAATCTCTTTGATAGTCTGGGGCATACATTAATGATGCTTTTACTAGAGAATCTTTCAGAGCATCAAAGGAAGCTTGCGCCACCTGATCCCAGACAAAAGGTACATCCTTTTTCAAAAGACGAGTATAACCTTTAGCAAGTTCTGCGTAATTTGGAATGAACCTCCTCAGAAAGTTTTCTTTCCCTTGGAGTTTCTGAATCTGAAGCAAATTTGAAGGTGGAGGCAAATTAATGATTGCCTGAACCTTGCAAGGGTCGAGACGAATCCCATCCTTAGAGACTACAAAGCCGAGTAAACGACCAGAACCGACGCAAAACACACATTTGTGTGGATTGAGTCTTATCTTGTAGTGTCGGCGACGTAGAAATATCGCTCTTAAATGCTGCGGATGGTCAGTCCGCTTTCGCGAATGAGCCGGAAGGTCATCGAGATATGGTTGAATGATGTTCTTGATGTCATGGAAGGCATAATTCATTGCCCTCTGAAATGTCACCCCTGCGTTCTTTAAACCAAAGGGTAATTTTCGATAAGCGAATGTGCCCCACGGACAAATGAATGCAGTCTTTGACTGGTCCTGTGGGCGGATATTTATTTGATTATACCCAGAAAATCCATCCATAAATGAAAATATTTCACATCCGGTGCATTCATCAATTATCTGGTCGATGAAGGGTGTAGGGTAGTTGTCTTTCAGACAAGCTTGGTTTACATCCCTATAGTCGACACACACTCTAATTGTCCCTTGTTTCTTCATAACAGGGACAATATTCGATACCCAATCGGTTAGAGGAACTGGGTAGATGAAACCAGCATGGAGAAGCTTTTCAACTTCTGCTTTAATGGCAGCGGCTTTCTTGGGGTGCACCTGCCGAAGCCGTTGTCTTATTGGTTTGACATCAGGATACATCTTAATTTCATGTTCAACAATACTAGAGTCAATGCCTGGCATTTCATCATATGACCAAGCAAAGACATCTCTGAACTCGTGAAAAAGAGCGTTATATATTTCCAGTTCTAAAGGAGAACAACCTTTGCCGACATAAATATTCTCTACAACATTTGTTTTGGTCGAGATATTTATGGCTATAGTCTCTTCTATATTGGATAAGTTTCGCTCGGAATCCACCGTATTTACAGTATTTGATAGGAATTCAAAAACTGAAGGGTGATAAAGGTCATGTTGAGTATCTTCTTCATATTCTGGAAGAAGGGAACGATGGTGGTGATCATTCCATGGTGTCCCCTCAATCAACATTGATTGTAGGATTCCTTCGTCAGTCCCATGCACTTTCGACCAAGGATCTAATGAGGTACCATATTCTCTAGACCTATCTACCCAAACGCTTGAGGAGCGTTGATTTGGGTTCGCCTCCCATGCCTGAAACATTGATTGCTACAATATTTCTATTGGGCTTGGGGGCAAAACCATTGCATGATCCATGTCGATATCGTCTTCTGCGACCTTCGTAGAAGATATCATGTTGCAGGCTGCTACTAACGCTATTTCTCCTATATAGATGGGAGGTGGAAGTGCGAAAGTTCCCATCAATGTGGGGTCTTTCAGTAGGCCTACTCCGATATCTTGAAGCGAATGGTTGCTTCCATGGATCATGGGAATGCTTCCTGTAACTTGTGAACCGTTAGGGAGGAAGTTCTGTTGGTCGACGACCGTAATCCCTCCTTGAAAAGGGAATGCGATCTTCCTAAAATAAGTCGACACCACAGCTGCCATGGCATATATCCACGGTCTTCCCAGTAGGATGTTGTAGTCAAGATTCCCATCGATGACTTCAACATCTATTTCCACTGTTTTTCCCCCTAGTTCAACCTTCAAGTTATTTAGGATACCGTACGGGGTGTACGTCCTTCCGTCGAATGCTTTTAATGTCGTCGAAGATCGCGACAAGGTTGGAGATCCTAAAGTTTTCCAGCAACTCATCGACATGATACATGTAGATGCCCCCTCATCAATAATTGTTCGGTGAACAGTTTTGTTGAGGGCTTTCACTTGAATAAGGAAAGCTAGTTGAGCTGGTAACTGAGGATCGTATCCTTTGTGGTCGAAGGATACAAGATTGGAATCCTTAGGATCAACCCCACCAATAGCCGATAACAATGCCTGCCTTTGGGATGGACAATTTTGTAGTACTTCAAGAGTCGACATAGCGGATGGAAATTGGGCCAAATCTTCCACTATGTTATAATGCTGCGCCGCTCTGGCGCGAGGATTAAATGTCGACTTATGTACTACCCCCTTTGGCGATTTTATTGTTAATTCAGGAATGATGGGTGGTACAACCTCTGTTGAAGTTGTTGTCGAACTACTTGGTTGATCTTTACCTTTGTCGTTCGACAGCTGCGGATTCCCGTAATCTTTGTTCCTTGTCGAAATCAAAGCATCATTTTGTTGCTTGGAGATCGACAACATTAACACTTGCGACGGGGAAGCATTACCACTATCAACCAGATTTTGACCTGGATTGGGAAACGGATCAGTTAACACAACTGAGGTTTGTGAACTTTTGAAGAACCTCTTAAGCCCAGCTCTGTGTGGACAATCTTGTGTCCAGTGTTCCTCATCACATATAAAACATGGATTCTTTGGTTTCCCTTTCCTAGGAGGGTTTGAAGAAGTTTTCTCAGGGGATGACTCACCCTGTTTCTTCTTCTTTCCTTTGTTTTGCTTCTTCTTGCTTCCTGGTTGATTGGTTTCTTTGCCTCTATCTCTTGATACGACATTTACTTCCGAAGCAAGAATTTCTTCTTTTGCATTTTGATCTGAAGTCTTACGGGCTTTCTTAGACGAAGCCTTTGTCGATTTCGCGTTTTCTGTGCCAATCACACCATCACCGGCATGAGAGTCACTATTTGATTCAGGAGGAGGAGGAATTGAGAATTCTGGTCTAGGGGCGTCAGGTATTTTGTCGTAGAGCGTGCCAGACTGAGTATATACTAAGTCTAGATATTGTGCACGAGCAATAACTTGCTCCTCTGTTACGACTCCCCCCTTGGCCACATCTTCCGTTATGGCAGGAAGTAATGACTTTATAAACCATTCAACTAATAGCTGATCGGGAACGTAAGTCTTTACCATCCTGCGACGATGACACCACTCATGTATATGATCGGATATATGGGTGGCCGTCGTCTGCTTGAAGTTGGTTAAGATTTCCGTTCCAGTTTCATACCTTATTGGTAATTGAAAATGGGTTAGGAAAGTCGTGGCTAGGGAACTGAAATTGTCGAAAGAGGCTCTAGGTAATTCAATATACCATTTAGCCGCTGGACCCATTAACGTCCTCTAAAAAAGGCGAAGCCTTATCGAATCATCGTTCAGGGTGTTTGATGAACACCACAGATGAAAAGTCATCACGTGATTCGATGGGTCTTCACTTGGATTTCCATTGAATTTAGGAATGTCCGATGGAAGTTTGTGAGGAATCGCTGGCCACCAAGGGGCGTAAGCAATTGGATCGTTTGTTAACCGATGTAAATCGGGTAACTCTAGAGTTGCCACGAATGGTAACTGTTGATTCAGGTTAGGTGAAGCATACCCAGGGTATGATGGAATTGCCTGAGCAGTGGGCCTTTGCATACCAGCATAATGTAATTGATGTTGGTATGACTGATACGGTTGGTGGACTTGACCACTGTAAAGCGGTTGGTTTTGACCGTTTTGAATGTACGGTTGTCCACTGTTCGCAAAGATCTGCTGCTCAGAACCTTGGTAAAGTTGCTGGAATTGTGGTTGTTGGTATTGCACCAGCCACGATTGTGAAGCCATGTTCTGCTGCGCTATACTAACCGGCGGACCAAGATGTGGGGTAATTGTACCCGTTTGGACCTGTGTCACCCCACCACTTGGCGATTGTGGTTGTGTCACAGGGTCAAGGGGCTGTTGCATTACAACCTGAGAAATCTGAGGTTGACATACAACATGCATCGTTTGAACTTGTGACACTGTTACAATAGCTAGTGTTGTCGGGATGTTCGACATAGGTACACATTGTTGCATAGAATACACAACTCTTGGCTGTTGGGGTAGCATAGGTACCCAACCACTTGTCGTGACTCCAGTATAACCTGAATACTGTTGAGAACTCCCATATGGGTATCCTCCCGGAGGGGGTAATGAAAGGGCATACTGCCCCCCATACGGTAGCAATCCGGAACTCAAGGGGATTGTTTGCCCTTGGGGACTGGATGGCCCAAATTGACCTCCATAGGGATCAATTTGTCGAGTTTCAACATAAGAGTTGCCGGATATTATTCCGGAGGAACAAACTGGAACAGACCACACTGTCGAAATAGTCCCTGGGTGGACTCCTTCTAGCGGTTGTGAGCTAGTTGGGACAGATGGTACGCCGACAAACATTGTCGGAGTGACGGCAGGTAGTTCTGCTGTCGCTGTGTCGTTCGACACAGTCCTAGATGTTGACGGCTGCTCAGACATTTTGAGTCTATCCAATAAATTGCCTAGCGAATCTACAGGAACTTCCACTGGTGATAGACTAACTTCTGATGTAGAAGGAAAAAGAGTGACCCCTACTCCAAAATGGGTTGGAGTACTTGCTTGCGGATCCTCTACAATTTCCTCTATCGCAATCAAACCAGGTGGAAGAGGAAGACCGTCAGGTCTGTAAAATATTTTTGGTGCCGAAGAAGGGGTTGTTTCGACAGTGACAGTTGTTTGAGGAACAAGACTCTCTGGACTGGTTACAGATGGAACTGGTTCAGTAACGCAAGTATTTGTTCTCAGACTAGGATCAGTGTTACTGTCCCTCTGTGGCTGTTGAACTTCTTCAATAGAGGCAGGGTTTCCAGAAATGTTTGGAGTAACTGGAATCTCAGATGTTGTCGAAACACTTGTTCTAACTTTGATAGGAGATTTCGAACCGGTTAAACGAGTTCGCTTTGTCCGTACTATTTTCGATTCCGGAGACAAAGACAGTTGACTCGTAAGCCTCCGCGAATGACGGGGTTTCAATTGACTTTCTTCCACGATTGCGGATTACTCGATCAACTAAAATACAAAAGGGGAAAATGTGTTTCTGAATTGAATGAATTTTTTAGACGCTTTAGACACAACTTGCTTTTTCACTTTTAAAGAGTCGAGAAAAAGCTAAAGATGACTCTAGTCTCCTTTGATGTTTTAACGAGCCCGAAGTGACAAATGCTCGGATGGAATTTTTCTGTTATAGAGTCTGAAAAAGGCCAAAAGAAACTACTCTGGAGTTCTAGGCAGAGGGTGTGCCAAACTTTTCGCAAAACCGCAGAATACTTTTTAAGGTACGGGCGGTCGATCTTCCTGAATGCTGTGTTCAGTGCATTGCGATCAGTAGGGCGGCCGACACGGCTTCCTAAGGATAAAGGTTAAATTCCTATAGGGGTCTCCCAATATATACGCGACGGTACGTGGGAGAACAATCCATACTTGCTATCGTCCCTCAGGAGGAATCACCCACCTTCCACAAGATCGACAGTCACCAGGCTTAACGACGCCGGAACACGTCTCTAGCCTAGACCTCTATGTTGTGCGTTATGTTGCAAAGCGTTGTTAAGTTCATTCAGTTTATTTTAAGTTGATCTTTTTAGAAGTTTGCCTTTCTGGATCACCACAAGATGTATGGTACAATTCCTAAATGCAGTCTAAGATGATAAGCAAGCTTTATATCTTTTCAACTTTGAAAATCCTAGTTACTAAGGGAAAAGAAAGATACCATCTTTTCTCAAAGAGCAATCAGCACACTCTAATGCACTTTTCCTAAATCAAGCATGCAAACTTATCAAAATGCAAATGCACAATGCAGGTGTTTGTTTTCCGCTCTCTTAGTATTGATGCCTACAAAGAAAGCTTTTTGTACAACTTTGAATTTGCTTTTAAATGACAGATACAAACAAGTTTACTTTTTCGAAATCAGAAAGGGTAGAAGAGATTACAACACTTAACGACTTTCGAAATGAACACTTGTTTTGACACTTAAAAGAGACAAACTCAAACCAATAAGCAAAAGAAAATGTATAATCAACTGTAAACAACCAATGAACTCTCTCCTAAGATCACAATCAACAGATCTGAATCAAGGGCTACAAGATGATTATTTCACTCATGCAAAGGAAAACTGTAAATGACGCCACAAACACATAAAAACATTCACAGTCTTTTTGTACAAAAGGAGGCGGAATTTAAGCAGAGAAAAGGAGTTATCAGACTGGTACCTATGCTGGTTACAGGCTGCAAAAAACAGAGATCAAAGCAGGGCAACAGAGAGCAGAGAACCCCAGCTGCACAAGGCAAAACTGGTTCAGCGCAACCTCAACACTGGGCTTTTGAAATTCAGCGCAGGTGGCCTTCACGGGACCTGCGTTGAAATGCAGAACCCCTTCACAGGGTTCGCACTGAACGAGAAACGAGAGTTTCTCACTGGGTTCTGGGTCACAGATTGCTAATTAATCAACAGTTTCAGGCCAAATAAAAGCAACAAGCAAGGTACAATCAAAGGGATGCTTTGAGGGGGTACTAAGATCTATCACAAAGGATCATCAAATCATTTGTGAGTCCATTGTTCAGATCATAGACAAATCCAGTGATGGACCAAGGCAACAACTGTCTACTTTGCAACTGAGAATAGCAGAAGCAGTTCGATTGTTGTTGTTGAGTCTATGAAGCAAATAATGATAGAGACACAAATAAAATGACTAAAACAAATCTCCCTAGTGGAGTCGCCAATTTGTTGTGGGGAAAAATGCCTATGCAGGACGATCCTATCCACCTAAGGTGTGACAGTGCCTTAGCAACAAATAGAGACAGCTATTCTAGTATCCATCCTTTATGAATTAGAATGAAGAGAGATGGATGGACTAACCGGTGTCTTCTGTTTGTCCCTCGATCCGGTTTCTCTTCTCTTTGGGAGTTCACAGCTACTTGTCTTCTCGCTCACCCAGCTTCAACAGGTCTCTGCAAGATTACAAGAGAAGAAAACTACACAAAGACATAGATTCATAATCATAACTAGTTCAAGATTAGAAGTAAACTAAACATACTAATGCAATCATACATCAAAGATACATCAGTATATAGGAGAAACCAAGATAGCTTTATTGATGAATAACAAGGTTCAGGAAGAGATACAACCCAGAGGGCTCCAATCCAGCATCTCCTTCCCAGCAGAATGGAATTCCTATCTTCACCTCCCTTCAAAGCATTAAGCACCCAATGATTCCAGTCTCAAACCAACAGCAATTCTTTGCAATAACAAAATTCCAGCCCCTAGATCTCATGGAGGAGAGATCCATATATAGATGTTTTGGAGAGAGGATGAGTCAGCTTGAGATCTGACTAGTGTCCTCTCCCTCTGTCAGTTCTTGATTCCACTTGGAGATTCTTGCTTCCACTTGGAGATTTGGAACCTCTTACTCGTCACCAGTCGAATTCCCTGAGGCAAGTGTCATTTTGGAAGCTTCTTGGGTTTTGAAACCTTGAGAAATGAGCTTGCCACATGTCCACTCTCGCTCAACGCAGGTAGCCAGTGTTGGCTTTGACATTCAGCACAGGTAGCCAGTGTTGCCATTGACATTCAGCGCAGACAGCCAGTGGAGCCATTGACATGATCCTGAATTGACTTGTTTTTGAGCAGTTTCTGGTGGAGAACTTCTGTGAATTGCTGTGGTTTGTTAGCCTTGTTCCTCTAGGGGTAGGAACAACATGTTTAGGGACTTTGGATCCCTTAGATTATGGACACTTCATGCTCAATGCTGTAAGGCACAAAAATGTCTATAACAGGGGCTCTGCCAACGCCGGGAGGGTGACGCATGGTGGGGGTACGACGGGAAAACAGCCCATCTCCCGGACGCTAACCCTCGGCATGTCCGGGCACTAAAAGACCCGCCCATCGTAGATCTTCGGCGCGCCAGATCTGACGGTCAGCAGCACAAGTAAGGCAGCGGACGGTTAAAAACGGGGCCCGCGCATATTTTATTATGTGTTGTTTAATCTGGTGGGGGTAAACCTTAATAAAAATGGGTTTTATTGGTTATATACATGCGGGGAAAATATATTTATATGCATGACCTTAGGATAAGGGCGGGAGATGAGTATTGTAGGGTTAGGACTTATGGGAAATGGTTATTAGTGTGAC
Organism: Pinus tabuliformis; assembly: GCA_031772625.1. NCBI lineage: Eukaryota > Viridiplantae > Streptophyta > Pinopsida > Pinales > Pinaceae > Pinus > Pinus tabuliformis. Next base: position 1,164,510,081 of record CM062817.1, on the reverse strand, counting down.
CAGATGTCAGACTAACTCCAGGTTAGGACATGGAAGGGTTAGTAGGGGCCCCAGATGGACTACTATTTCCCGGACTTGATAAATGTGGCTATAATGCCAAGGGGTGGGAATATGTACATAGGGGAGTTATTAACATATTTTTAGTAGGGGAAGGGGAGATAGATAGGGAGCTACATAGTAAAATTATTAGTTAATATGACAAGGGATAAGAAAGCACTAAGTATGTGAATATTAGTCTATTAGGGGGGAAAGTGATTCATAGAGGAAGTATGAACATGCCTTGAGTAAGGCAGATCTTTACCAAGGCAAATGATATGGAAAATGATGAAACTAAGAGGTATCAAGCAGATCTTGACCCATTCAGGGAAGTTAGTGAGTGATTTGGGAAATAAGAAGAAGGGGGAGTTAGACATGCCTCGCTTGAGCTCATCCAAATGGAAAACTGCATCATAACTGTGATCTGTGAAGATATAACACCTGAAAACATGAAATGGACCACAAAACGTGATTCTGCAACACAAAACTACCTACCCAGCCTACTTACCTAACATTTTTTCTTCTTTTTGCATCGGTGCACTTAGACTTGCAGACCCTAATTACTTTTTCTCTTTTGTTGTCCTCCTATCTAAAGGTACACTTATTTCTTCCAAGGGCCCAGATTAAGCAGTTGGGCTCCTTTGCTTCTCTACCCATCTACAGATCTGCCAAGATTAAACTGTTTGGATAGATAATGATTCTCTATATTGTAAAACAAGAAATTGAAACCTAGGGAAGCCAAGATTAAGTTGTTTGAACTTCCCTTAATGAAAATTCTTCAAAAATGGTTCATTTATCAAAATTGCAATACAGTAGTGGCACTTAGACTGGCACACTTTCATGGCCTCTTCTTTGGCCTCTTTTGGAAATATGGAGCATTGCAGCATGCAAAGTATGACATATTTGGCATGTAAAAATGTCAATCATGAAATATGAACACCTATTGCAACAGGAGGCTAACAGTGGCTCCACTTGGGGATGGCTTTCCTTGTGAAAAGTCAAGAACAATAGGTCAGATTGCCTTTATCTTCAACTGTTTGTATACTCTGACAACTTTCCTTTGCTGGCTGCTTTATTTATGTATATGACAACAGACTTGAAAAGCTTAGGGCCTTCACTTCGGGCTTCAACCGCAGCAAGTTTCTATCTAAACAAAAAACCAAAATCCTACCTATTTACACTAATCAGCCTTCTGTTTGCTAGTTAGGTGAAATGAAACAACTAGTGTAACCACTTAAGCAATTGTAGAAAGAAACGAAATGCTTGAACAACGTTTGGTGAAATCAGAGACATTATTCGGTCATGTGCCCACATAATCAAGATTGTGACATGCAAAGGCGACTGCTGATATACTTGGCCCTCATAGAGAGAACATAATAAAGATTTTGAGTTGAGAAGATCCTCCATGTAATCTGCTACAGGATCCACAAAAGCATTATGTGGGATAGTTTGTCTTGGACCTTCTTGGTCTGATGGAACAACTACATCCTCAGTAACAGACCCTACAACCAACACCTCACTCTTTGTCTTGAAAGCCAGATTATCCTCAATCTGTAGGTCACAAGGTAGTACAATTTCCTCATGACTCGGAGAAGGAAGATTTTGGAAGATTTCTTTAGGATCACGAAAATCAAACGACTGAATTTGAGAATGCAGAAGTTGAATTTCATTTTCATGTTCTTTCACAACTAAATCAAGGAAATACATCCTGATTTGAGGCTGTTGTATTGTTTTGACCTTTAACAACACCAATCTCAAAAAGCTTTCATCAAGCTCATATTCGGATAACAGCTTCCTGAATTCATCTAAAGCTTGATCTATTGCAAGATCTTCCACACACCTGGTCATCCTGTATTGACTATTAATTCTTTGGCATATGAACTATTTAGTTGTAGACTTGATTAAAAAACTTGAAGCTCTAGATCCTATCTCTCTTTTAGGTTCGATCCTCTAGTGGAGTCTTGATTGAAAATAAAGTGGAGTCGCCAGGTGGATGATTTATCTTTTGGTGTGTCTGATCCATGTCCACCATCACAGATCAAATAACAAGATTTTGTCTTTGAGGCAGCCTTCCAAGTTGCTTCTTGGAATTCTCTGAGAAGTTTCTAAGTGGAGCTTTCCAACTTGATTTGTGAGATTAACTGAGGATGTTCCCCAGCGGAGTCGCCATTATGTTATCGCTCAGATTGTCCTTAAAGCTCCTTAAAGGATACGGCCGAGGTAACCAAAAACCAATATTTGGACTGCAGGTCCTAGCCTCCAGCAGTCAGAGAGGGCTCTCTGTTTAGGATTTAGCTTTGTTGATGATGATTTTAGGCTAGTTATTGAGTACAAGGGGTTTGTTTTAGTTTTGGTGGGAAGGATGATGCTTTCAAGTAAAGAGGAAGGGATAGCATGAAAGTTTTAGAACCATTGGGCATGGAGTCAAGGAGTAGGACTGCTGGTGCATTTTCTTGGTCACAAGAGGAAATATGGAGCATGCTATCTGCACATGAAACAATGATTCAAGCTAAAAGGATGGAATGAGGGCTAGGAATGAGAGGCGGTTAAGAATCTCTCGTTTAGCTTAGTAGAGGGAAGGTGAATGAGCTCTACCTAGAAGCAGTGAAGAATCCCTAAATAACTATCAAACATGGGTGAATTAGGGTAAATATGAGCCACAGGCAATTCATATTCATTACTAATTTGGATGAAAACATAAAGAAACAGTAGAAATTGAGCATAGAGGGCAATTAAACCAATTCTGAGCTATTCATTCTTTCTGCTATTTTAGATGGTACATCAATGGAAAAAAAAGGTAAGAAACACTTATTAAGTCATGTTGCAGCATAAGAATTCCACATTCAATTCTTCAAAACATTAATACATAGCACACAGTCATTCCACCAAGCTTTTCAGTAGTCTTTGATTAAGTAAAACATCATGTATAAAGAGCGAATCTCTCTTAGAGCTATACAACCAACCAACCCTTAAAACAATGAATTAGGGTTTTTTATAGATAAAATATCTACAAAATCAGATCTCATGCAGATCTGCTGCTATAAGTGTCTTTAACCTAACACATCTCTTAAATAAATGCAGGAAAATATCCTCAAGCTGCGTTGGGGCAGCTATATCAAAAAGGAATTAATGTGTTGCCTTTATGGCTTTGTGCTAATCACTTAGCCATAACTGTGCTTTGGGTTTTGATCCATGCTCTTGAGTGGTTTCGAGGTGCATTAACTGTGATTTGAGAGTTTTGAAATAGCTTCACCATTTTCCTTGACTTTGTTGGAGGTCATTCAATGTTCACCTGTATTGGGAATAAAATTTTTTCTTTAAAAAACATTCAACTGATACTCTTTGCTGCTTCTTTGATATGCTTTGGCACTGAATGTGTGCCTTTCTCACTTCTGATACTCTTTAAACTGTTGCATCGACCTTTCATGGCTGCCGTTCGGCCGTCTGTTTGCTTTTAAAATTGTGTTTGCTCCTCTCTGAATGCTGCGTGAAGAAATTCATGTCATTCTGCGCCTTTCTAGCCTGCTGGAGGTCGAGCCACGAAAGGGCTTTCCATTTTTGCCTATTTCCCTTAGCGATGCGCGATTAGCGCCTAGCGCTAATCATGCATCAAAAACTGCCTCAGATTTTGATTTCGGGCTTCCTAGGCTGTGATTTGCACCTTTCATGCTTTTTTGACGATGACGTCAGCAGTGGGTCCTAGTACGGTAGTTACGTGGCAGGGTGACGTCAGTAGTACGGCCGGGTGACATGGCGGTACGGTGGAGGTGATGACGTGGCAATGATGTGGCAAGGACACGGTGGCATGGAGGTGACGTAGGTTGATGACGTCATGGGGGAGACGTGGCAGGGTGACGTCACACAGGGGAGGGCGGTATCCGGTTTCAGGCGCACCGCTTTTGTGCATAGGTGGTTTCGGAGGAGGGGGCTCCGCCACAACCGGGAGCGTGACGTGTGGCGGGGGTACGATGGGAAAACCACCCATCTCCTGGACGCTAAACCTCGGCACGTCCAGGCAGAAAAAGACCCGCCCACCGTAGATCTTGGGCACGCCAGATCTGACGGTCGGCGGCACGAGTAAGGCGGCAGATGGATAAAAATGGGGCCCGCGCATATTTTATTATGTTTTGTTTAATCCGACGGGCGGGAAACCTTAATAAAAATGGGTTTTATGGGTTATATACAAGCGGGGAAAATATATTTATATGCATGACCTTAGGATAAGGGCGGGAGATGAGTATTGTAGGGTTAGGACTTAGGGGAAATGGTTATTAGTGTGACCAGATGTCAGACTAACTCCAGGTTAGGACACGGAAGGGTTAGTAGGGGCCCTAGATAGACTACTATTTCTCGGACTTGATAAATGTGGCTATAATGCCAAGGGGTGGGAATATGTACATAGTGGAGTTATTAACATATTTTTAGTAGGGGAAGGGTAGATAGATAGGGAGCTACATAGTAAAATTAGTAGTTAATATGACAAGTGATAAGAAAGCGCTAAGTATGTGAATATTACGCTATTAGGAGGGGAAATGATTCATAGAGGAAGTATGACCATGCCTTGAGTAATGCAGATCTTTACCAAGGCAAATGATATGGAAAACGATGAAACTAAGAGGTATCAAGCAGATCTTGACCCCTTCAGGGAAGTTAGTGAGTGATTTGGGAAATAAGAAGAAGGGGGAGTTAGACATGCCTCACTTGAGCTCCTCCAAATGGAAAACTGCATCATAACTGTGATCTGTGAAGATATAACACCTGAAAACATGAAATGGACCACACAGCTTGATTCTGCAACACAAAACTACCTACCTAGCCTACTTACCTAACATTTTTCTTCTTTTTGCATGGGTGCACTTAGACTTGCAGACCCTGATTGCTTTTTCTTTTTTGTTGTCCTCCTATCTAAATGTACACTTGTTTCTTCCAAGGGCCCAAATTAAGCAGTTGGGCTCCTTTGTTTCTCTACCTATCTACAAATCTGCCAAGATTAAACTGTTTGGATAGATAATGATTCTCTATATTGTAAAACAAGAAATTGAAACCTAGGGAAGCCAAGATTAGGCTGTTTGGACTTCCCTTAACCAAAATTCTTCAAAAATGGTTAATTTATCAAAATTGGAATACAGTAGTGGCACTTAGACTGGCACACTTTCATGGCCTCTTCTTTGGCGTCTTTTGGAAATATGGAGCATTGCAGCATGCAAAGTATGACATATTTGGCATGTAAAAATGTCAATCATGAAAGATGAACACCTTGTGCAATAGGAGGTTAACATATACCATGGTAGCACTCTTTCTCATAATGATGTGACGAGCTACGCCTTCTTTACATCATCGCTAGTGATCTGTCTTGCTTTCTATATTGCATCAACTACAAACCAAAACTGATTAGGATCCTCTCATCCCAGTCCTTTAAAAATAGGTAGTTTAATGTCATCGACCATTTTCCTCAGTGAGCTAGGTGGAGGGGGAGGGGGTGGGGGTGTAGGGGAATTATGAAAAGGGGGATGGGGTGTAAGGGGGATGGATGGATGGAAAATCCCAAAGTTACCTAGATTTTTCTCAAATCCTAACTCCGACGCACCTTCAGGATGGGAGGGGGAATGTCGCGGTGTTGTAGGGTTACTTATTTCTTCTTCACTCTCAAATCCTCCTAATAATGGGCTATAGTCACTCTCAATAAAATTCTTAAAATCTTTTCTATATCGTTTTCTAGTTTCCGTGGAACTTGGTTTAGGCTTATTTCCTCTTCGTTCGAACATTAATCTGACTACATTCATAGAGTACCCTTTTCACACAATAACATCTTAATCAAGAGATTACAAAATATTAAGAACTTACCTCATGGTCCTTTGAAAAATATTTTCTCAACTTCACTATAGGAAAAAATTGCATCTATCGTGAAGTCAATGATAAATCCTCCAAAATGCTATTGGTCTAGAAATCAAAAGTCCTTGAAATATTGTTATTGATGTTCTTGAGTCATCATATCAATTCAGGATTCCACTCCTTAGGTCTTTTGTTCTTGAAACAAGTCTTATGCTGAGTCAACTTAGATACCCACTCATACAATTCAATGTGGAACACACCAAAGAAGATTTTGCATTTTCCTTTGAAGATATACTTCTGCAACTAGTCTTCAGCTAATAATCGAGGGTTTCTATTCTCTTTTTCTGCAAATCCTCTTTCTTTCTGTTCAACCCACTCCTGGATTTCTTTCTTTGATAGATGCTGAAACATATCCCTTATGCAGATCCTGGTACCGACCATACAACCCTTTGTTGGTTTAAGGGGTCTTGACCTCGATTTAGAGTGTGTTACACACCAACAAAAATCTCAACCACTAGCCCTTTTGGCAACAACCTACATGAAGATCGCAGTCTCACCTAAAGCGGTTATGGGAGGTTGCAGAACTAGGTTTCTGCAGCTAGAGGGATATCTGCATTGTGGTACCCATGTGTTCACTTATGTCTTATATCAAGCTACAACTTCGTATACATGAATAACTTCACATTGATGATTAACTTCACATATTGGTACTTAACACATAAAATTAACAAAGAATAGTATAACATGTATTCTTCCATGTAATTCAATAAAAATCATGCACAGTGATATTTATAACAACAGATAATGAATACAAAAATATGCAGAATACTTCACCAAGTCTTCTTCTTTATTAATAAGTATCTTCAATACATACACTTCTCTGACCTACACACCCAACAATAGGTGGTATGCACACTCAGCTGCAGACCCTTCAAATGCCTCCGTGCACTTAGCTGCGAAGCCTTCCCAAAATTACACACCCAAGATAGAAAATATGATCAATTTTTGAATTCTATCTGTGCTTAACTATCGACAAAGTATTACATCCTCTTTATATATATTTCCTTACTACAAGACTGTGGAGCACCTGGAAGGTATGCTTTTTGATAAGTAATCTAGTGGTTTTTCAAATACTATTTCTAATCTTTTCTGCATATTGAGCCTAAAAACATAACGGTTTTGGTAAATTATGTGAAAATGGACAAACGAAGCTCAACCACTAATAATCGATGTTTTCTATGCAGAAGGACGCGGAAATAGGGGATTATAGAGTAAAAACGAGAAGCGCAAGGAAAGTAACTGCTGCCCCGTCGACAGGGAACCGGATGCGGACAAGATCAAGTAAAATTGGAGCTGAATAATCCAGGAAAAGAGCGCAGGATACCGTGACGGAGAACGCAAGAGACCTGAATGATTAGCGAATCCCTCAGGATCTTCGATCTTGAGGGATCGCTGCTTTAAAGCTTATCTTTTGTATCTAGACATCTCCGTCAGTTATGTTATATAAAGGTACCACGCCATCGAGCGTGGGGGGAATGACTGTTATTATAATTATAAACTCAGAACGATTTTGATCACTGAGCTTTTGTAAGATCTGATTTTGTACACTTTTGTTATGCAATCAATATAAAGGATTTGGTGTTCACTTCGTTTCTGTATCTGAAGTAACTCTAAGCAGTGTACCATCGTAGCCAAGGGCCCAGCTCCGACGGTCACTTGCTGTTGTATCATACGGTGATTTGTGTGGTTTGCTTATTTCTTTCATTACAGTAATCCGATACATTTCTTATATGATAGACTATGCTTCTTAATTAATATCTGAATCTGAATAAGTTCTGTAATTCACGTCTCCGTATTACACAAACTGAATCTATTCGAATTGCATCCATTTCTACAGCAAGTTATTGGTATGAATGTTATCATTATTGGATTCATATGAAATAAGTACTTGTGAGACTTGAAGATAATATCACTTTGTTCAGAAACATAGTCGCATCATACATTGCTCTCGGATCGCTACAGTAGTATAGACCGTGTACATACTTCGGGATTTGCTGTTCCATTTGGAGTTGATGTTCCATTTGGGTTCGCTGTTCCATTTGGGTTTGCTGTTCCATTTGGAGTTGCTGTTCCATTTGAGTTTGCTGTTCCATCTGAGTTTGCTGTTCCATTTCATTACTGCTGTTCCATTTCATTATTGCTGTTCCATTTCATTACTGTTGTTCCATTTCATTACTGCTGTTCCATTTCATTACTGCTGTTCCATTTTAAGAATTGCTGTTCCATTTTACTTTCATTAATCTGCCTTTATTGCTTTCACGTGATAGCAGGCCTAAGGCTGTCGTGAGCCCAGCAAGATGCTGCCTAGCTCCCTGACCTATAAGCCCATGCTTTGGTTTTCTTTCTTTATCAGTTTCTAAAGGGAAGGGTTATTGGTTCCGTACCCTTGATTGATCATTTGCCTTGTGTGATTTCATTTTCTGAATTGGTTTAGTTATAGCTTAGTGATTGTTTCCTTTCAATTCATTAGAACGCTATACTACCGAGCACTACTTGGACAGAATAGCCTCGGATTGAGTTACTCCTTGAAAGAACAAAACGATCCCGGATTGACTTAATAATGTGGAATAATTGGTGGTGTGAGAGACCCTAGTTATAGCTCTACATTTTGGCGCCGTTGCCGGGGAAGGGGTAATAGCCATTTGTCCTTTATAGAGTAGTGCACAAATTTGCTAGGAGGGAGTTGGATTTTAAAAACGGAAGGTAAGAACCTGTGTACAGAGCATGTAAAAGCCCTGCTCCACCGTCCGCTCACTTAGTAGAATTGCTGGTTAAATAGGATTTAGCAGTTTACTTGGAGTGCATGACTAAGCAGAAAAAGTTAGAAAAAGATCAAAAGCCTCCATCCAAAGCTAAGGGGCCGGTGACCCTTGGACGAAAAACCTTCATAGACGAAATCTATAAGAAAGCCGACTCTCAGCCATCAGTAGGTTATAAGAAAGTCAATTCTAAACAGCCTACTAGTTCCCTTCAGGCCTCGGGATCACCATCCGAAGCCTTTGCTGAGGTGCACAGTCGAACAGAGGAGCAGGATTTTCAAGAAATTGAAAATTTGACTCCTGGACCATTGCACGAAGGGACCCAAAGTAACCTTTGTGAAGGAGAAGGAGAAACAGGGGAAGTTGAGGAACCTAGATCTCCTATTGAATTGAACCAGCCTTTGAATAGCCCGGACAAGGGAAGCACTATAAAAATCCTTGTTGAAGGAATTCATTCACCGCAAACAGTTGGGGCCATTATCATCCCTGATCAAGGGAGTGGTGTCAAGACAATCCCTGTTAAGACTATCCCTCCTCAACCAAGGAACACTCTCTTGGAAATTCCTGAAGATTACTGGCATATATTCGATCCCATGGTGCAGAACCAGCCAAACACCCAGACCTCCACATTGCAATATCCGATAGTAGATTCTGCAGCAAATGCGCCCATGAAAGCCATCCCTCTCCAACATATTCCCACATTTCATGGCCTCACATCAGAAGATCCGGACACCTTCTTGTTCGAATTTGATGTATTATGTAGAGGATACGATTACACCACCGACCCCCAGAAACTGAAATTGTTCCCCTCTACATTAAAAGGGGCTGCGTTGAGATGGTTTATGGGCTTAGGTGGTGGGGTTATTAACAATTGGGATCAAATGAAAGAAGCCTTTTTAAAGAAATACCAAGATTACTGTAGATCGAGGGAATTAAAAGATGAAATCTTTCAAATGTCATCCAGACCAAACGAAACCTTAGAAGAATATGTGGAACGTTTCCAATATAACTTGCAGAGATCCCCTTATGCATCACTACCTCTGCCTGATAACGTGTTGAAAACTGCATTAATTAGAGGTATGAGAGAGCAATGGATCGAAACGTTAAACATCATGGGGAAAGGAGACATTTATCAGGAAAATTTTGCTGATATCATTGATCTGTGTATCAGGAGCTCAAGAGGCAGCACGAGGATAAAACCAGCGGAATACGATCGCTTCCCCAGAGATAACAGAACATTAACAGAGGGAGTAACACGGGTAGAACTTGGAAATTTGCTAGAAAATTTTAAAACTGATATCCTGGGAACACTAACTACACAACTGGACATTGTGCAGGCTAAACAAAAGCAAGCTGAGGTAGAGCAGAATCTAGCAATTTTTTGCCCACGATGCAGAAAGAAACACAGCCACAAAGAATGCCCGCTGGATACAGTCCAAATATGTGCTATCTGTACCAAGGACCACCTGACCGAAAGCTGCCCTTCACTGCCTGGTTTGAAGGCAGTATACAAAGAAGCAGAAGAGGAGTCAGAACTAGCATATTTTGTTAACCAGCGTCGCCAATGGCAGCCTAGGCAACCAGGTATGTTTTCAAACCCCTCCTCTTCTTTTCAACCCCCGCAGTTCAGTACTCAGCAACAGAACATGTGGCAAAATCAGTCCCAACCCCCGTTTTCAAATTGGTCACCTCAAATGTTTCCTACTCCAAATCCTTGGATGTCCCAATTTGGTTGGCCAAACTTCCCTTATCCTCCATCATATTGGCAGAATAGTTCCTATCCTCCACAGTGGACCCCTTCCACTTTGCAAAGCTCATCCTGGCAGACAAGCTGGCCAAGACCGACATATCAGCCAGCAGGATCAATACCACTCCCTCAACCAACTCTGCCAGCTTTACCACAAAATCCCCAGTCTAATCTGAGACCGTAACTCCCAGCCCAACCCAATCCCAACCCTAATAATAGGCCAGTCCAATCTATTCAAATCATAGACACATCAGAGATTGAGTCTGACCTAAGGGAGTGCAACGATCTTCAGTTAAGATCGGGACGAATAGTAGAAACAGAGGGAGACAAAATGGTTCATATTGAAAATCAGTTACCTGTAGAACAACCCCCACAACGGGAGGATGAAAACAAAGAGCAAAACAATAAGCAAGCAAGCACATCCTCTCCTCCTTTCCCAGAACGATTAGTCATATCTCGACCTATACAACCTCCAGACTTTGACATTCTGGGAGAATTACAAAATCTGTATATAAAGATTCCATTCCTCCAAGCTATACAAGATATTCCTATATATGCGAAAACCATAAAGGAATTATGCATCAAAAAATCAAGGAGGAATACAAATACTAACCCTAGAGTCCAAGTAGTTGGTACTTTATCCGACCTATTATCAGGAAAGGAGACACCTATCAAATATGAAGATCCTGGGAACCCAATTGTGACCGTTCAAATCTATGGCCAAACCCTGACTAACGCTCTAGTCGACCTGGGAGCTGCAATCAACATTTTGACAACCTCCACCTGCCAAAAGCTTGGCATTACGTCAGTAGAACCTACCTCTACTTTGTTAGAATTGGCAGATCGATCTGTAGTTCGACCAGAAGGTACTCTGAATGATGTCATGGTTTCCGTAGATTCATGGGAGTATCCCACAGATTTCCTGGTAATTAATCCTAAAACCTGACTAGATGGACATCCGTTAATCCTAGGCAGACCCTGGCTTGCTACTGCCGATGCCTACATTGGCTGCCGGCAGGGAAACATGACTATAGCTAAAGGACCCGATGTTAAAAATTTAATTCTGTATCCTCCAGCTCAGCCAAGCCTGCCAATGATTAAAACTAACCCTTATCCTGTATCATATCTCGCTAACAATATTAGATCTCCATTAACTATACAGAAGGCGTTAGATTTCAAAGATCAAACAGAAGACGACGCCATTAACAATTTTATTAGTCAAACTGAAGCTAGAAAACATATGCAGTGTCTTATGATAGAGGCAGCATTTGACAATGAGCTAGAAGAAGATCCCTTAAAAGATCCGCATGATCAGACAATACCAGTAATTGCTGTTGCTAATACTAAAGTAGTGGAAATTGAACCTGGTAAAACTCTGAATATTAACGCCAAACTTACACCAGATCAAGAGATAAAACTTGTTAATCTGTTACAAAAATACAAAGATGCATTTGCATGGGATTACCCCGACATGAAGGGGATTGATCCTCAATTATGCACCCATCACATCTATATAGAGAAAGACGCAAGACCTGTCCGTCAGCCACAAAGGAGACTCAACCCGCACCTAAAAGAGATAGTGAAAGAGGAACTTCAGAAGCTCTTAGATGTTAACTTTATTTACCCTATCTCTGACAGTAAATGGGTCTCTCCCCTTGTGGTGGTACCAAAGAAAAACGGAAAATGGAGGATCTGCGTCGATTACAGGGAGTTAAACAAGGCTACACAAAAGGATCACTTTCCCCTCCCATTTATAGATCAAGTATTGGACACGTTAGCAGGGAAGAAATTTTTCTCCTTTTTGGATGGCTTCAGTGGATATAACCAAATCCAAATTGCCCCTGAAGACCAGGATAAAACTACCTTTACGTGCCCTTGGGGAACATTTGCCTATCGTGTATTACCCTTCGGCCTATGTAACGCCCCTGCTACATTTCAAAGGGCTATTCTCAGTATTTTTGCAGATCTAATAAACGATGGACTTGAGGTGTATATGGACGACTTCACACCGTATGGGGATGAATTTGATCCAGCTCTGGATACCCTGGAAAAAGTTTTACAACGATGCATTGCTACCAGACTCTTCCTGAGCCACGAGAAGTGCTACATGATGATGACGGAAGGAATCATCCTAGGGCACTACATTTCAGCAGCTGGTATCCAGGTAGACCCTGCTAAAATTCAGATTCTTTTGCTCATCCCTACCCCCACTACTCAAACAGAGGTACGTAGTTTCCTTGGATTTTCTGGATATTACAGACGCTTTATAGAACATTATTCACGAATTGCAGCACCTCTATATGCTCTGACAGGTAATGTCGATTTTTTGTGGACAGATAAATGCGACCAAGCTTTTAAAGAATTGAAAAAGTTGTTGTCAATAGCTCCAGTCCTTCGAGGACCAAACTGGAATCTGCCATTCCAGATCTCATCGGATGCCTCGGATACAGCAATCGGTGCAGTCCTAGGACAAGAAGAGGATAAGAAGCCATACGCTATTTACTATATTAGCAAAAATTTATCCTCTGCCGAGCTCAATTATACTGTTACTGAAAAGGAATTTCTCGCTGTAATTCATGCTGTTAATAAATTTAGGCATTATATTACAGGTTACCCTGTTGTGTTATATACAGATCATTCTACTATTAAATATCTAGCAAACAAACCTGTCACGAATGCTAGAGTAACTCGATGGTTGATCCTGTTGCAGGAGTTTGACATCACAATTAAGGATCGACCCGGCAAGGAGAACCCTGTAGCCGACTTCCTCTCAAGAATACCCAAATCAAGCGAAGCAACAGCCGTGGAAGATCAATTCCCTGACGAACATCTGTTTGCCATTGCCGTTCGCACACCCTGGTATGCTGACGTCGCCAATTACCTTGCAGTGGGTAAGTTACCAAAACACCTAACCCCTCAGGAACGAAAACAAATTGTTCAAAAAAGCACACGATTTTCGTGGATTGGAGACCATTTATTCCATACAGGGGTAGACATGCAAATCAGAAGGTGTATTCGAGAGGATGAGATCCTAGACATCTTAAAGGCTTGTCACAGTGGACCATGCGGGGGGCACTTTGCCGACAAGAGAACAGCACATAAAATACTACAGGCAGGGTACTATTGGCCTACAATCGTTAAGGACGCAAAAAAGTTTGTGCAGGCCTGTGATAGCTGCCAGCGAACAGGAAAGCCTGGTCAAGCTGATGAAATGCCTCTAAGACCACAAGTGGTTATTGAGCCATTTGAACGATGGGCTCTCGATTTCGTCGGGCCCATTAATCCACCATCAAACCAAAGGACATACATCCTGGTAGCAACAGACTATGTTACTAAATGGGTCGAGGCTGAATCATTAGCTAGGGCTACAGAAGATTCGGTAATACAATTTTTGTTCCATTTGTTTGTACGTTATGGACTTCCGAGAGAAGTGATTACAGATGGTGGACCACAATTTGTTGGAAACAAACTAGCCGCAACACTTAACAATTATCATATCCAACATAAGATTACTACCCCCTACCATCCGCAGGCAAATGGACAAGTAGAAAACAGTAACAAGATAATTGAGTCAATCTTAACAAAGACCATCGCATCACACATGCGTGATTGGGCTGCTCGGCTACCTAAAGCACTGTGGGCTTATAGAACCACATGGAGAAGTACGACAGGCTATTCACCTTATCAATTGGTGTTTGGGAAACAACCAATCTTTCCTATCGAATTCGAGATCCAAACACTACGAACTGCACAAGAGGTTGGCCTAGATCTGAATGAGGCACAGATCAATCGACTATGAAAAATCAACGAATTGGATGAGATTAGGCTCTCTGCATTACAAAACACAACATTAATCCAACAGCAGCGAGCTAAGTGGCACGATGCACTTATAAAGAATAAAGTCTTCCATGAAGGAGACTGGGCTCTGTTATACGATTCTCGATTCCAGGACTTCCCGGGGAAACTCCAGACTCGCTGGCTAGGACCATATGAGATCTAGAAGGTGCACGACAATGGGACCCTCACTCTGATCACGATTGACGGTTCTGGACATACGTTCAAAGTAAATGGCCACCGAGTTCGTCTCTATCGAAGACCCCTTACTCGGGAATCCTTTTGTCAACAGCTTCAGCAAGATACTGATTTGGAGATCCTAGGAGAGGAAGTGAAATCTTCCTCACCCATAACTTAAGCAATTTCTTAATTTGTACATAACATCCTATATATATGTTCTTTTCATTTTTGTTTTGTAGTATTTTGGTTACTTTATTTTGCACAGCACTCGTTTGATTTTGCTGTTCCTTTTTAAAAGGAACAACACTCGTGTGATTCTGCTGTTCCTTTTCAAAAGGAACAGCACTTTTGGTACTTTGTTGTTCCTTTGCAAAAAGGAACAGCACTTGTTGTTTTGCTGTTCTTTTTCGAAAAGGAACAACACTTTTTATTTTGCTATTCCTTTGCGAAAAGGAACAGCACTTTTGCGTTTTGGAATTTTTGCTGTTCCTTTGCGAAAAGGAACAGCACTTCTGTGTTTTGGAATTTTTGCTGTTCCTTTGCGAAAAGGAACAACACGTTTGTGTTTTGGAATTTTTGCTGTTCCCTTGCGAAAAGGAACAGCACTTTGACGTTTTGGAATTTTTGCTGTTCCTTTGGAAAAAGGAACAGCACTTTTTGTTTTGCTGTTCCTTTGCGAAAAGGAACAGCACTTTTTGTTTTGCTGTTCCTTTGCGAAAAGGAACAGCACTTTTTGTTTTGCTGTTCCTTTGCGAAAAGGAACAACACTTTTTGGCTTTGCTGTTCCTTTGCGAAAAGGAACAGCCCGTGTGGATTTTTGCTGTTCCTTTGCGAAAAGGAACAGCCCGTGTGGATTTTTGCTGTTCCTTTGCGAAAAGGAACAGCCCGTGTGGATTTTTGCTGTTCCTTTGCGAAAAGGAATAGCCCGTGTGGATTTTTGCTGTTCCTTTGCGAAAAGGAACAGCACTCTTTGTGCTTTGCTGTTCCTTTACGAAAAGGAACAGTACTCGCATATTTCTTTTTTTTAAAGATGCAGAATTTGGTTTTTCTTTTCCGCAAGATGAGTCATTCGCATGCTTCGCTCAGAGAAGACACCATCAGAACCTTTCTGCTTCTATTTGGACGTTTTGCGATTATGCTCTCCTAAATCCTTTAGATATAGCAATGACATTATGCAATGAACATAAAAGCATGTTATACCGAAACCTGCATATCACAAATCGCTATTATTTTAACAGTCAGCATATATAAGAAGACAAGAGGAAGGACATTAACTTTCGTCTTTACTGTCATTATCTTGTTCCTGAACCATGGTTTGGTAATTTTTATCATGTCGATTTCCCTAAAAACTTTCTTGATCATTACTGAGGAATATGAGCAAACAATTTATATCTGTCTGTTGGGATTGTAAGACTTCTTCCACCATTCCCCGCTCTTAAGGAGTGCGGAACCACCCTTATGTGTAATCGAACAAAGAAAAAGAAGTGTGCTGCAAAAGAAGAATAAAAAAAAGAAAAAAATATATAAAAACAAGATATGAAATTGTCAAATGCAGGATAGGGGGTCTCATTCAGAGCCAGCCTACCATGATCATAAGGATGGAAACGAAGTGGCATACCCATTACGGCCACCACACCAGGGATATGGTCCAAAGGTAAAATAACAAGCAAACCTTGGAACAGGAGGTCTCATCACGAGCCAGCCTGACCACGTTTCGTGCCTACCTTGTGAATGGCATTATGGTTATCTGGTCACCAAGCCAGCATAATGGCCTGCATTTTGACAAAGCACTCTTCAGTAGATACACAAAGGATAATGGTTCTGGAGGGTGAGATAAACAACTTTGCCAAGGTTATGAACACCTGTTGGCAGCAGAGCTCTGTTAATGGCATTGGAGTCGTAATATTTACACCAACAGGTATGATATTAAGTCTGTTTGTCTTTTATTTCCTTCGCATGTATCATATATCACACCCTGATATAATTATCGCATGAGCATTATCACCAATCATAGCAACGGAATTGACAATGACTACTGGAGACTTGGTACAGTTGACAGACGTCCAACCCTCGGTTCCTCATTATATCACACTGGCTTATCTTAAAAGCGATCCATTTTTTTGCCTCGGTTTCGGTACTTCATTGTCCTTTACAACATGGCATAATTTCCACCTGCTGTACTTTATGATTTGACTCCCGACTGGCTGCTGCTCCTCTCTTTGACGGCTGGGGGCAGCCTATCAGATCGCGGGGGGGGAGGTGACCTCATTACTCCAATAGGTTACGTGGCTGCACACCATTTGGGCAAAATAATGACATGATTTAACGGTATGATGATCTCATTCTACGGACTGCCACCCATGGTCTTTCTCTTTGCTGCATGCTCTGCGAAAATCCTTCCTAAAAATAGCATCGAGTACCCTCTCTGTTCGGTAAATACCGCGGACAGTTTCTGTGTCATTCCCGAGTTCATTCTTGAGAGTAAGCTATGGGCGGGAAAACAATCCGAAGTGAACTGCACAAGCTGATCGCGTCTGATGCTGCCCGCGAAATTCTGGAAAATGCAGGTTGGTTGAATTACTTCAACCGCCTGCAAGAATCGAATGAGGCTGTAGCGTTGGAATTCCTGCAAAATCTGCAGAAAAACCACTCTATAGTCGGAGGGAAGCGGATAGAAGTCACGGAGGATATCATTGCAGAAACCTCAGGATTACCAGCGGTTGGACCCAGATGGGAGCTGAAGAAGGAAAGACTGCAGAAAGCAATGGAAATTTTCCAAAGCGAAGGCCAAAGTCTGACAGTCAAAGGAAAAGGAGTTCTGCCGACAACACTGGGGGAACCCTGGACCGAGCTGGCGAAAATAGTGCAGAGCTATATCACCTGCGAGGGGAGAAAAGATGTGGTAAGGGCTCGTCACTTAAAACTTCTAGCTGTTTTGAAGGGAAAATGCTCTGTAAATCTCCCTGCCTTTTTAAATTCATTATTACATGATGCGGCCCGAAGTTTGAGGAAAGCTCAGCACACAGAGACGGTTGTTAGCCACCACGGACTGATTCGGCTAATAATAAGCCACAGTCTTGCCCAACAGCAAGACACTTGGGAGGAATTGGTTGAAACAGTCAAAGTGGGACTGGCTTTACCTCGAACCTCTAGCACACTGGAACGTTCAGAAGAACACAAGGAGCCAGCAGCAGAAAAGCATGTTGTTTCAAAACGAAAGCAGTCCTCTAGCACGCCGGAACAATCAGAGAAACGTAAGAAGTCGGCGGCAGAAAAACATGCTGTGTCGAAACGGAAGCAATCCTCCGATACGCCGGAACGACCAGAGGAACCTAGAGAACCTGTTGGCACTCCCAACCTGCCTGAAAGACCCAGGAAGTCAGCTCGATTGGTTCGAATAAGGGGAAGGTTGGAAAAGATTCAGAAAACTGCGACCCAACCAATCGAAATTGAGGACGAGCCTTCAGAAGAGGAAGGTGAATTACCCGAAGGAAATGCTGAGCAATTAGAGGCTGGAACTAACCAACCAGAAGAAGGAATTGAGGAAGAAAATGCACAATCCATGGGTAGCCCGTTGCAAGACCATCCAGGAGAAGAGGAATTGGCAGCAGTTCTGGCCAATATGGGAGAATACGGCCAAGCCTCCAGTCCAGGAGGCATCCTTGACGGTCCCGCAGAAGAAGAGTTACCTGAAGAAGGGCATGCAGAAGAAGCAGGGGAAGAAAACCTGCCCGGTAAAGAAGCAGAAGACATCAATTCGGGACAATCTGTCCCCAGGGCACTGGAAGATGTTCCGGGAGAGGAAGAAGAAGTAAAATTAAAGGCCAAACCCTCTGCCGAGGCTAGGGAAATTGCAAAATTGAAGAAGAAGCACCAGAGGATGCTGGGCACGATAGCCAGACTTCGGCAACAAATCAGAATGTTGAAAGCCAGTCTGAGAATACAAAAAACTGCAAGGCAAAAGAAAAGGACCACGGCAGCGAGGACCCCGAGGGTTAGGGTTCGTTTTGAAGGACGAAACCCCATCAGGAGACCTACTGTTGAGGAACAGTCCGCTATTCCGAATGTCAATGAGGAACAGGGTGTTGTTCCATTGGAAACTACTGTTCCATTTGGCCCGGAGGAACGAATGGACATTCCAATGGAACAGCAAGAGCCTCCGGTGGTAGGAAGACCACACCAACCCTTTGTTCGCATAAAAAAGGAGACGGATAGCAAAGAGGTTCAAACGGAAACACCCCCCTCGGGTGTAATTCGGGTCCTAAATTCCAAGCAACGCAATAGGAAGGTCCAGGTTAAACTTCCAGCTTCTACGGCTCTGTGGAAGAAAGACCCGAAGACCAGGACCTTGCATAAAATGATGAAGGAAGCCCAGCAGGAGGCCGAGCGGTTGCAAGAACAGACGGTCCCCAAGGAAAGATACGAGGAGCTCCAACAGCAACTTCGAAACATCAGTCAGTCTGAGAGCCAGGCCTTTGAAGGATGGCAGAAGGAGCAGGAAAAGGTTGCTAAGGTAACTCGTCGACTAGATAGTGTTGTTAAGTAGATGGACACCTTGTGTTCCTTGTATACTGATGTTTTGACTTGTAGAGCCCCTGCTAAAAATTATGCTTTGTTTTTGCTTGAACGTTATTTGAGATTAAAAATAAAAGCTGTTAGGGCAGGAGCACCCATCCATGTCAACACTGTTAATGATTTTATAGATTGCTGCAAGCACTATGGAGTTAAAGTTCAAAGATTGTTATGTGAATTCTACTTGCACAATCTTGTCTTAGACCAGGAAACTGATTTGAATCCTGGCCCTTTCGTTGGCGATATACAATTTCAAGCCTTTATCTCATTTGGGGTGAATCAGTTAAAATGGATTAAAGCTTACAACATCTTCCAGAGGCAAGAAAATAGCTTAGACCTTTGGGTACAAGCTGAACCTAGGGACCCAGCAGCATTATGGAGAGAGCATAGGAGTATGATGAGGATCCCAGGTGTCATGAAGATATTAGGTCCCATGTATGAAGACTTGATCCGAAATGGTCTGGAGTATTTCCTGACTATTAAAGACCAGGCCTTCCATGCTGCAAAGTTTCGATACCGAACCTCTAACCCAAACATCCAGCTCAGAGAACCCTTTAACTTTGAGAATTTTGAATTGGCTGCCAGTCGATTGAATCTCTATGGGGAACGGATTCTACGAGCAGGCCCATTTTGGTTGGGGTATTGGTTTCGCATCCCAATTGTTTGGTATCCTGCACCTGGATATCAGGCTCTATATGAGATGCCTGCAGATCAGTTAGACCAGTTCTTTGACCATCTAGTTGCTAATCATGGTTGTCGGCCTCTTCGAGAGATCCCTTCTCCGGCCTACTCTCTCACAGCCCTGCATGTCAATTACAACGTTTTCATGAGGACATGAAACAGGGTAAGCAGGGGGGTGTGTGGAGCACCTAGAAGGTATGCTTTTTGATAAGTAATCTAGTGGTTTTTCAAATACTATTTCTAATCTTTTCTGCATATTGAGCCTAAAAACATAAGGGTTTTGGTAAATTATGTGAAAATGGACAAACGAAGCTCAACCACTAATAATCGATGTTTTCTATGCAGAAGGACGCGGAAATAGGGGATTATAGAGTAAAAACGAGAAGCGCAAGGAAAGTAACTGCTGCCCCGTCGACAGGGAACCGGATGCGGACAAGATCAAGTAAAATTGGAGCCGAATAATCCAGGAAAAGAGCGCAGGATACCGTGACGGAGAACGCAAGAGACCTGAACGATTAGCGAATCCCTCAGGATCTTCGATCCTGAGGGATCGCTGCTTTAAAGCTTATCTTTTGTATCTAGACATCTCCGTCAGTTATGTTATATAAAGATACCACGCCATCGAGCGTGGGGGGAATGACTGTTATTATAATTATAAACTCAGAACGATTTTGATCACTGAGCTTTTGTAAGATCTGATTTTGTACACTTTTGTTATGCAATCAATATAAAGGATTTGGTGTTCACTTCGTTTCTGTATCTGAAGTAACTCTAAGCAGTGTACCATCGTAGCCAAGGGCCCAGCTCCGACGGTCACTTGCTGTTGTATCATACGGTGATTTGTGTGGTTTGCTTATTTCTTTCATTACAGTAATCCGATACATTTCTTATATGATAGACTATGCTTCTTAATTAATATCTGAATCTGAATAAGTTCTGTAATTCACGTCTCTGTATTACACAAACTAAATCTATTCGAATTGCATCCATTTCTACAGCAAGTTATTGGTATGAATGTTATCATTATTGGATTCATATGAAATAAGTACTTGTGAGACTTGAAGATAATATCACTTTGTTTAGAAACATAGTCGCATCATACATTGCTCTCGGATCGCTACAGTAGTATAGACCGTGTACATACTTCGGGATTTGCTGTTCCATTTGGAGTTGCTGTTCCATTTGGGTTCGCTGTTCCATTTGGGTTTGCTGTTCCATTTGGAGTTGCTGTTCCATTTGAGTTTGCTGTTCCATCTGAGTTTGCTATTCCATTTCATTACCGCTGTTCCATTTCATTATTGTTGTTCCATTTCATTACTGCTGTTCCATTTCATTACTGCTGTTCCATTTCATTACTGCTGTTCCATTTTAAGAATTGTTGTTCCATTTTACTTTCATTAATCTGCCTTTATTGCTTTCACGTGATAGCAGGCCTAAGGCTGTCGTGAGCCCAGCAAGACGCTGCCTAGCTCCCTGACCTATAAGCCCATGCTTTGGTTTTCTTTCTTTATCAGTTTCTAAAGGGAAGGGTTATTGGTTCCGTACCCTTGACTGATCATTTGCCTTGTGTGATTTCATTTTCTGAATTGGTTTAGTTACAGCTTAGTGATTGTTTCCTTTCAAGTCATTAGAACGCTATACTACCGAGCACTACTTGGACAGAATAGCCTCGGATTGAGTTACTCCTTGAAAGAACAAAACGATCCCGAATTGACTTAATAATGTGGAATAATTGGTGGTGTGAGAGACCCTAGTTATAGCTCTACAAAGACCATGATCAACATACCATTGATCCAATAAAACAATGGACTAATTCCTGATGCCCATTACAAAATAAGGGAATTTGGCCCACTCCAAAGCCCCTAAACATTGTGTAATGAATAGAACTTCACCAACTCCGCAAACTTCGATCCTCAAAATGCGCAGTCTTTGACGAAAACTTGGACCAAGTTGGGTTGTGCCCAACATGTACAATGGGTGAGAAATGGACCTCTTAGTGTTGGAAGTAAAGCTTAAGGAATTTCCCATTTAGAGGAAGCTCAGGGACTTCACTCTCCAAGGATTTTAGCAAGAAATTATTGTTTCTCTTTGCCTCAACAATATTGAATGGAACAAACCATAAGGGATCAAATTTTCCATGTTTCCCTTTATCTTCTCTTCTTACATCCCACCTAAGCACCAGATCTCCAGGATGTAGTATTTTTTCCTTGGCCCTTCTATAAAAAAGATCCTTCATATTTCTTGGTATTTGACCAAGTTCTAAATTACTTCTCCCATGGTTTCTTGAAGTTCCACAAGTTGATTAATTCTCCTAGTTAGAGAAGTGGGCTCCCCCTCAACTTCTTGCAACAGTTTAGTCACTGGCATTGCTAAATGCATGGGAAAAATAACAACCTTCCCATACACTAGTTGAAATGGAGACTTTCCAGTTGACCTCTTAGTCATGACTCTGTTTTCCAATTCGGAAAACTTCAGCCGTGAATCCCAATTTTTTTGATTCTCTGATAAGGTCTTTTTTAGGATTCTCACAAGGGTTTTTTTTTGAAGGATTGGGCCAATCCATTCCATTGTGAGTAACAGGTAGGAGAATGACCCACAAGGATGTTATATTTATGGAAGAAGCTCAAAAGGCTTCGCGATTATCTATGATTATCTTCCTTGGGCATCCAAATATGGCTTCATTTTTCTCTTCTATGAATTTTATGACAACTGTATTAATTGAATTCCTGGATGGGATAGCGTCCACCCACTTAGTGAAATAGTGATTTGTAGTGAGAATCCATCTGTGCTGACCACTAGATGGTGGGTGCATTTCTCCAATAAAGTCCAACCCCCACTGTCTAAAGGGCTCTTCCACAAAGACAGTGATCAAGGGGAAAGGAGCCAATCTTTTCTTTTCAACAATCCTTTGGCACTTTTCACAGACTCTGACATAAAAATAGACTTCACTAAACACTTTGGGCCAATAAAAACTTGCCTTGAGGATTTTGTGTGTTGTATCCTTCCAACTATAGTGCCCCCCCACAAGCCCAACCATGAAATTCATCCATTACTTTGTAAATCTCTTCTTCAACAAGGAACAATAATAAAACACCCACAGGGTCCTTCTAGTACAATTGGTCACTTGAAATAAAAAAATTATGGACCTCTAGCCTCAGGTCACAATATTTACCCTTGTCAAAATTTACTGAGAATTTTAGGAACAACAAGTAATGAACTATATGTTTGTACAAGTGGGATATCATAAACTTCATTTGGATTTTCGGAGTTGGTTTCTCGGCCCCTTCATTTTTCCTCTTCACCTATGTTTTTCTTTTCTCCATCTAATAGCAAATTAATTCACAATGCTTGGAAATTTGATTCATACATCATTTTGGCTAGCCCATGTCCCTTTATCAAGTTAGTGGGATTGATTTCCAAGTCATATTCATGGATCTTGGCAATCCATCTTCCCCTATGCCCTTCATTGTCCCCTTACATAAGAATATATTTGACAGAGGCCATGGGGACATAGGTTATTGTTCTTGATTGCAACACATATGCTTGGAAATATTTCAAGGCTTTGACTAGCGCATAATCTTCTCTCTCCAGTGCATTATGCTTCAACTCGAAATCCCTTAGCACTTGGCTAAAAAATGCCATAGGGTGCTCACACCCCTCATTAGTTTTATGCAATAGAACAACTGCCATTGTATTATGGGAGGAAAAAAATATATAAAAAAAGGGTGTTAGATAGTGTGGACTGACTAACACAAGTTCTTTAGCTAAGGCCTTTTGATTATGAAGAATGATTCTTAGGTTCTTGGTGTCCATTTTACCTCCCTGTTCTTCTTCAACAGTGATCTCAGCATAGGTTAGCAAAAATCTCTTGAGGAAATTTATTCTTCCTAGGAACACTTGAATCTCTTTCCTATTCCAAGGCATTGAGATGTTGTGAATGGCCTCCACTCTTTTAGGGTCAATCCCCACTCCTTCCTTTGCCACTATGTTTCCAATAATATTTCCCTCACTTAGAGAAAATTGAGACTTTTTGGGATTCAAAGACAACCCATATGCTATAGGATTTTATGGTTAGTTAGATGAACATAAAACCCTCTCAGGTTATCCCGGGAACCTAGGGTAGACTATGTAAGGGAAATTTTGTTAAAAGCTTGATCCTTTCAGTGATGCAAGAAGTAAGGAAGGGATTGATAAGAGAAGTGTAAGAGAATCTAGTATGTCCTCGCATGCAGGTCTATTGGAATTTTCAATGTAGTTGGGAAGCGCTCCTAGCTAGCTCCAAAGCTTTAGTCCTGCACATAAGAAAGAACAAACAAAATATTCACAACATAATAATATTATCAATCAAAACCATTAGAAATAAATAAAAATATCTAAGTGAATAAATGTAAACCACACTTCCATACATTCATTAGTTACACATAAGAAGTAGATAATGAATAGCATGATATCGAAGGAAGAACAACAAATATATATTGTTAATGGATCTGGAGGAAATTTACAACCAAAAGATGAAGTTGCAGCAACACATCCCCCAACTCCTAGCTCCAAAACTCTCCCTCTTAAGATAGATCTCAATAAGGTTACAATATAATAATTCCCATCCCTTTCTCAATAGCGAAGCGTCCAATATGTAGGCAAGTGAAGGCTATGAAGATTTCCCAATTTCCTCTTTCGTTCGATTTGGGGAAAAGAATTTGGGTGAATAACTTTTCCTCATATAAAAATGGTTATTTCTACTTTGTAGATGCTTTTGTGCCTAAGAAAAATATTCCCCATGATTTATGGCTCTTTCCTACTTTTGTATGCTTTTCTTGTTTAGGAAAATGCTAAATATGAGGATAAAGAGGTCACATTCCACCATATGAGTCTTGGAATGTGAGCAAGAGTGTCAAAGTCTAGTTAACTCGAGCTTTTTGTCTCGCGACTGAGTGAGAATTTTGGTAACATAAGTTAGATGAAGGGGAAAACTTGTTATAGACTAAGATAACGTGGTCCTTATGGTACATAACTTGTATTATAGTCTTATATAGGCTAGGAAAAAGGGGTATTTCAACCAACAACATAGTATTCTCCTATGAGCTGATGAGGAGGTATTTTCATGTATAACAGATGCCCCCTAAGGTGTGAGGTTAGAGAAGAAGGAAATGGCCTAAATACTTTATAAAGAAACTGAGGAGATAGAGTTTCAAAGCATCATAATGGAAGGACTCTTGCAAACAACATCAAACATATGTCACATATATAAATTATGTCTCGTGTTAGGCATTCCCATGCTCAGTAGCTATAACAATACATTATGGATCCATATAAAAGATGAGAGATCATGTCCATCAACAAGTACAATGTGTAATTTTGTCGCAGTGTAGTTAGACTAAGATAATTTGTCTCCAAAAACAAAATACGCAACTTGGGAGAGGAAACGAGGTTGAGTGATGTAAGCCTCTACCTAGTATCTTCATCACCATCACGAAATAACATAATTCTACACATCTGAATAAATGAGTTGATGCCAAACATGCGAAAATTCATCTGATTATCAGTCAATGATGAAAACCATTAACAGATGCGAGGATGACCACCGGTATGGAGGATGGTCTCCAAGATGCTCAGTACAATCTAGCGAGTGTGAATAACTGAGTTGAAGTGGAACGAGTAGAATCATTCAATTAGGAGCCAATAATGAAAACCCCTAATCAAACATAGGGAAACCTCCCACTGAGGAATGCAAGCTTCCGGGTATTGTGGTGTTTCTCAACCCATTTTCTAGATAATTTGTTGAGGTCAATAGGAAGGGATCTATCGAAGGTGGGAAGTAAAGAGTCCCACATCAATTGACATGAAATGATAATAAAGCGATTGATTTTTGCAGTGAGCTGGAACAACAAGGCAAATATACTTAGGTCAAACGGACACATGATATAGTGGTTGATAAGGTCCACAGATAATAGACAATCCCTTGAACAATAGAAGGCCCCACACTAAAGAGACAAGGCAACCAAGTCTCAAGGACACCAAAGGCTGTTAGGATGCAAAGATGTAGGGACATCGCGGTATTAAGGCTAAACTCATAGAGAAGTTGACAAGGCTCAAAGAGAAGTTGACAAAAGAAAAAAATGATGGATAAGTACCATGTTCAAGCGATCGACAATAAATGACTACCATAAAACTTCCGACGAATATAGATAGGAATGACTGCTACTTCTTCTTTGGTAAGGCTCAAAGAGAAGTTGACAAAAGAAAAAAATGATGGATAAGTACCATGTTCAAGGGATCGACAATAAATGACTACCATAAAACTTCCGACGAATATAGATAGGAATGACTGCTACTTCTTCCAAAAATTTTTCCATCTGATTAAGTTTAATGAGTCTAGATGGGTGAACTTGGTAGTCTTTTCAAGGGGGTCCCTTTGTCATGGTTGATAACACGGTGTGACAAATATTTAATAGTATACCTGACATAGTTCCTTTTCCGTAAGTTAGTCTATTGATTCCGGAGAAAGTGATAAACCTATGATCAATAGACATTTGCCTCATTTTTTTACGAGTACGAGGGGATAGAGTAAAATCAATATTCTTTGTGAAATTTTAATGAGTTATAAAAAAAAAACTCAATATATCCTCATAAAATTTTAACGAGTCAAATGAAGAAAAGTCGATAGATCTTCATAAAATTTTAACGAGTCAGATGAAGAAAACTCGATATATCTTCATAAAGGTTAGATGAAGAAAACTTGATATGCCTTTTTTGAGTTTAAGGAGAGAGGAAAAAGAGATAAAGAGCTACTCAGGTATTCTTCGTATAATTTTTACGAGTCGGAAGAAGATAACTCGGATATTTTTCAGTTCAAGAGAGAGAAAAGGTCCCAAGAAAGGAAGTGCTCATATTTTCTTCATCATATTTTAACAAGCCTGAAGACGTAACTCGGGGTTTTTTCAATTTTACTAGTGAGAAAATGTACCTAGAAATAATGTTCAAAGCTTCTTCGTGTAATTTTAGCGAGCTTGAAGATGTAAACTAGAGGTTTCTCAAATTAATGAGAAAGAAAAATACCATAAAAATAATGCCCGTACTATCTTTTTCAGTTTAATGAGCTAGAAACTGAGAGAAAAAGAGTTGCTCAGATCTCCTTCATAAGACTTTAATGAGCTTGATGAAGTAACTCAAGGTTTTTTCAATTTTAGGAGTGAGAAAAAGTGCCTAAAAAGAATGTCCGACTTTCTGCTTTCCTTCAAACTTAGGAATGTCTATAAATATTTTGTTCCAGGTTAGAGGCCAAAGAAAGTTATGGTTGATGGGATCATTTGTCAACTTATATAGATCCAGGAAGTCCAATGTAGCCAAGAAAGGCAATGGAGTAGGTGTAGCCAAATTAGACCAAGGGGTAGAAGAATGACTAGAGGGACTAGGATGTCGTCCCATCAAGAGGTTTCAAGTACGGTACATAGCTTATAATGGATAGTAGTTTCCATGAGGTAGTGGGGGTTCGTGTAGACTCACAGGCCATCGGGCATGCCCCCAGCTTGAGGAAGGCTAGTAGCTAATTGGTTTCCCCTAGGATAGAGGATGCCCCCAAGAGATGTAGATGGTTGAGTTTTGAGGCCCCAAGGAGATGCCACGGGTCCATGGAATGGAGCACCACTGGCCACATAAGATAGGTTAGGTACCATAGCACCACCAATGGGGTAGCCACAAATAGGAAAAGAATAAACCAGAGATGGTGTTGGGGAAATTATATGAGTATATATATATATGTATATGTGTTTTCCTCTATACTTAATTATCGATTGGGGAATCATAATAAGTAGAGATGATGCACTATATGTGCCAATAATAGATAAGTTTTATTGTCTGCTATGTATATTCGAGATAAAAAGTATTACAAACTAACACTTCATTCTACAAATTGCAATTCATTTCATCACATAATTAATGAAAAGCCACCCAATGCTCAAGCACTACAAATATTCTAAGTCATGTAACGAGTTCCTCCATTTATTGGCTCATGAAATAACAAGATGAATCTAACTTCATTTCCTGTAGCTATTATTCTTAATCCATTTAGTGCATTTAAACAAGGCAATCAAAATCAGTACAGGAAATATGAGTCTTTAGCAGTGGCGCATGTAGGTGAATGGTGAGATCTCAACTTTTATCCTTCTTGTACTTCAAACAATCAATCATTAATTCTATATCTCAAATACAACTTGAACTAAGAAAGCATCACTCATAAAACAAAACTAGAAACACTAAACTATTTAATAACTTAAACAAAGGAAAACTTGTGTTGATGGCTTCGATGGGCCCTTGCCAAGCTACCAAGGTAAGCTAAAGACTTATAGAGCTAAGAAGTAAAATAAAACACTAATCTAAACAATTTTTGCTCATATTATTAATGAATAAGAAGGATTACAATATCAACTTTAGAAATCTCAGATTGCTTTGTTTCTAACCTAATCTCCCTTCTCGGATCTCTGTAAAGACTAAAAGATTAACTATTAACCATTCAAGAAAAAAATTCTAATTCACCTAATCATTCGACATACATCTCTTTTATAAAGAAGAGGGTCATTACAATAAAAGTACAGGAGATAATCATCAATCTATATAATGAAACTAAAATTAAATTTGTAAATTTATCCTTATGATGTGAAGTGCCTAAGGAGGAAATGGATCTAGGGTACATAAGTGAAAGAGATGTATTCAATAGCTTCATTGGTTCCATCATAGATCATTTGCTGAAACACTAAGTTTGTAGATGAATTTTGGTACCGAAATCAGACAGTAGATGCTAGTACTAGAACAAAACAGTGGAATATGGGTACCAGAATCGAAAAGAGAATATGAATACCGAGTTAAACAATAGAACAACTAGAGGAGTTGGTACTAAAATCAAATAGTGGAATGGTTGTGATGAGCACATTAGCCAGGATCTCAGGCTATGGGTCAAGTGTCGGATGAGTGCATGCATGTGGTGAGCATAGTCACTGAGAACACAACTTTTGGTCGAGTACAGGATAGGTGCACAAGTGATTGACAAGTGTTGGATTCCTGAATGAGTATTGGATGAAATACCGGATCATTGAGCTGCTTGGGTACCAGAATGATGAAATGGTGAAGTATCAGAATGTTGAATTTGATGAGTTCCAGAATTGTAAATTGGATGAGTACCAGAATGATGAACGAGTTTGGAAGAGTAGCGAATCCATAGATCTATGTGAACCAATAAAATAAGTTACAGAGTAAAAGATCAAATAATGATATTTTTACTGTAAGAAAACATAGAAATTGTGTTTTGAGATATAGATTACCTCATATAGACTTCGGAAGTCTAAAAGGGAATATACTTGGAGAAAATAAGCGAATAGTAGATAAATTCAAGGAAAACTGGGTCAAAATGAAAGGTTAATTAGGGAATTATAAGTGTCAAAAGGGAGACCCAACATTCCCCCATGCTCAAGTTGTTGCACGCCCCCATGAAAAAAGGATCAATGTTCAAAATTTCAGAAAATGAAGCCTTCCTTGCCTGAGTATCAATTATTTGGTTCTAAGGCCTTCACACTTGAGGCCTCTTCCTTGATTTCCCTCCTAATGACTCTGGTAAAATGCACAAGGTAGAGAACCTTCATCAACTTAGTGGAGGTCTCATCACACTCCTCTTTTAGTCTCTCGCTATTCTCCTTAAGCTGCTCATTTTCCTTCTTAAGATAGTCATCTAGCATCCTGTACTCTTTCACTTCTGCCTTTAGCTTATCCTTTTTATTTTGACGTTTTTCAATCTTCGCCGTCATCTACTGCCTAGAGAAGGAAATACCATGCTTATATTTTTTTTGTTTAGCCAATATCATCTTAGCTTATACTTATTTCCTTAATTCTTGCAAAGTTTCAGTGACAAGTTCTTCTGTTTCATTAAATGTCTCTCCTTGTACATGTTCTCCTTCAGGAGAGGCAGAGATATCAGTCAAATGTTCTGGAAGAGGAGGAGTGGGAGTAGTTATTACCGATTTTTCCATACTTCTAGTGGTTCAAAGTAGGGGTTATTATGTCTCAATATCCTCAAAAAATATTCTCTTATTTCCTTTTGTTGATGACAGGGCCTTGGTTTCTACCTTCTCCTGTACATGTAGCTTATTCTTTTCATAACATTGAGCCTTGTCACTTCCTTTATTAATTTCAGGCCTCTTTTATTTCATAACACTTGTTGTAGGAGTCTCTTCTTTGGGAAATTTGAAAACTGCCTCTGAAGTGGTGCTTGTGACTTCTTTGTCACTGCAAGTTGAATTTTTCTTCTTCTTCTCACTTCTCAAAATCTTGCTTGGAGTGGGTGAATCAATAGAAGGCTTATTATTCTTTGAACACTTTCATGTTGATGCAGAAGTTTCTTTCTTTCCTTCGACTTCACCCTTATCCAACTTGTTGACAAACCTCAATGGAGTAGGGCTATCAATAGCCTCCTTGGACTTTAATTTCTTCTGATGCTTCTTACTACTTTCCTATTTGTTGTCAATGTCCTTAGTGCTCTCTTCTGGTAGGCTTTCCTCCATGTGTTGGGAACCTTCTACTTGAGAAAAGTGTTGTGCTAAAAATGTCTTCCAGTCACTGCCCTACTTCTTGATTTCATGGACAACTAACATTTTAATTAACCCATGGTGGTAAATAATAGTTTGAACATTTTTAGAGGATGACTTAATTACTTTGGTAATCGTGTTTAGGCTCATCCATATAAAATAAGAAAAATTCATTTTAGGACCTCCCTCGAAATGCAACAAAAGTCTCAAATGATAAAGGAAGGTAACAACATACCTACTCTCACAAGTCACAAACCTCTGCAAAGCATTAAACATTAATCGATACTCTTCTTTGACCCAACTTCTCAGAATTCCTTTAGTCCAGTCTAGGTTCTGGGGTTTTGGATTTAAGAATTTGTGACAAAGATCCTTATTGATGGACGCATCTTTAAAATAAGTATCCCCTGTGGTTGGTAAACCCATGGCCTATGTTATGGTAGCCTCGGTCACTTTAAACTATAAACCCCCAAATTGAATGTTCTCATCATCAAAATGATGACTTAAAGCAAGAGAAATATCTTCATGATACCCTTTAAATTTTTTGAGGAATGAAGTCCACCCAGCTAGCTTGAGCTTCTCCCTAAAAGATTTATACTCCTCGGTCTCTCTGTAAGACCAGAATTTTGGTGCGGGCCTATCCACCCCCATGCTCGCAGTGAAAACAAGTCTTGAACTTGAGATGGGTTTGGTATAGGACAAGGTAAGTGAGTACCATAAATACTTAACATAGGGTACTAGAAGTAGTTTTATGAAGTACCGGATGAAATTGACATGCATAGTATCAGAAATGGTTGACACACATAGTACTAGAAATGGTTGACACACAGTTCCTTGAATGGGAATACAAAGGTACAAGAATTTCTTACATAGAGTACTAAAGGCAAAGAAATAAGGGAAATAATGCCTGTCTAGATGGAAAAGCCATCTAGAGGGGCATTTATAACTCAAAAGGAGAATGACAATGACTACAATGTTTGCATAATTGGTAAGTGAGTGGTGTATATTGAAATGATACGTCATATGCAGACCTTGTTCAGAAATTATTTCCATATCTGACATCGTATTTTCAGGAATGGGTGTTAGATATTATACATAGGATGTGGTTAGGTACTTAGTACGACATCGTTCACATCAAAGTTCTGTTAGTCCTTCTTGTCATCATTCACCTTCAAGGCTCTGAAATAATGGGATCATCATTACTTAAATGACCCATGAAGGTGGAATAAGGGATCATATACTTACTTAGATTAGGATCAGTACTTCATTTAATCATTACCATAGCCATCCCATTTGATCACACAAAAGGATTTTTTTCGAGGGTAAATGGTTTAGGATTAGGATAGGACTAGGAATTAAAGGGTGATAAAAATGAGCATAATCATATGTCATAACACAATTAATATGAATCCTTAATAGAAAAAAAGTAAAAATATTGCTCTTATACCTCCATTACTAGATCACACGTAAAACATTTCCTTCAATACTGGATTAACACAACAAATTTCTTCAGTACCGGATGAACACAATGGTCTCCTTCAATATCGGATGAACATAGAGATCTTCCTTAGTACTAGATGAACACATAGAACTACTTTGGTACCTGATGAATGCATATGTCTTAGTGAAATATCCAAATTGATGTTTTACAGGCTTGTTATAGACATATTTGGGCACTTCAAGCCCAATCTTATATGTCAATAAACTAGGGCTCTTTAACCCCTAAAAATGTTGTTTCATACCCTAAAGGATCATGGTCAATTGATTACACCATTCCCCAAAAGTTCCTCCTGAAAAACCACTCAGAATTGGCCAAAACTGGACCATACTGACTGCTCCACTGTTAGGGTGTGACACATACTGACTACTCCACTAGCCAAGTGCGATGCATACTGAAGAGGTCTTCTGTGGGGTGTGATGAGCAAGAATGGACAAATGTCCAAGATAGTTTGCTAAGTGGATGTTCATGGAATCATCTAGAAACTTCTCCTATGACACTTTCCTCTCTGAATTCGCCCAGGGATGAGTAAGAGATCCAAGAAATCTCCAAGTGAAACCAAGAACAACAAGTGGAATGACACTAATAAAAAACCCAGAGATGACTCACACCCTTGCAGACATCTATAAATGGATCCCTCATTTGAGAGATCTGAAGGCTGAAATTTTATAATTTGTAAGGAAGTGTTGATAGTTTGTCTTTGAGAAAGAGACATTGTATTTTTGGGTGATCTTGCTTTTCATGAGGTGAAGAGGGCTTTGATGCTGGGAGGATGATGCTGGATTGGACAACTGGGTTGTAATTCTCCCTTCTATTTTAATAAAGTTCTTTGTTTTCCTCCATACAATCGTGTACTTGTGAATATTGTTATTTGTGAATGCCATTGTTTGTTAAATGTATTTTTGATTCTGCATTGTTTATGATATAATAGATTGAGAAGCTTTGATGGTGTTTTGTTATAGGTATTCTCTTAGTGGGACAAGTAGGAGAGGAGTTGCAAGCTCTATCAAGGGGGAGAGAAATCAAGCAAGGAGTCAAGCGGAAGATCCAAGTTGGTCCCTTTGCTTCTCTCTTATCTATCATACATAGAGGAAATCACAAATTGATTTAATTGTTTGTTTCTAAGATAGTTGGCAATCCTAGTGGGGCTAGCAAATCGAAAAGACACTAGTTTTCTTGGAAACAGAATGGCAACTCCACTGAGGATCGAATAGATTGTTTGTTTGTTATTGTTGTTTGTTTTATAAACTATAGACAGAGCCTGCATTTAGCCACATAACCTTCGAACTGCTCTTACTCTGCAATTGCAAAGTATATGAATGTTGCTTCAGTCAATCTTTGGTTTAGTTTATGAACTGAACATCTGACTTACAAGAATTCTAGATGCCCTTTTGGTAGCTCATTAAACTCCCAAGACCATACCTCTATACTTTGCTCTTTACTGTCCATCATAGCTTAGCTTAACTCACTGAAATTAGTTGAAAATTTGAGCCAAAACCCATCTCAGTTGCGCTCTCTGGCCCATCGCACTGTCTTTCACTGTCAACCAGTATGCATTGCACTTCTCGAGTGTAGCAGGTGTGATTCATACTTTTTTCTTGAAGCATAGGTGTGATGACTGAGTAATCCTATTTCTCTCCTTGAAATTTGGGGTTTTTGTCCTTGTTTTCAGCTCTGTTTAGTTTTTTTTGCTGCTTATGAACAATACCTCATTGCTCAAACCTACTTGCTTTACATAGTTCAGCTTCCATTGATTAGGATTAGTAAATTTTTTTATGTATTTTTCCATCATTTATGATCCTTTGTCAAAAATTTGCTTAAATCGATTTGTCGTTTTGGTGCAAAAGGTGTCGTAACTGTCATTTTGTGTCAAAAAGAGAAGTGTAGAAAAGTCTTCCTTCTCTAGATAGTCGATTGAAATTTTTTCATGTATTTGATTTGATTTGTTGATATTTGAAGTGTCAAAAGCATTTTCTATTAGAAATTTAAAAGTGTCATTTACTCTTCCTTTCCATTTTGAAAAAGAAATTGTCGAAATGTCACTTTGAATAGAAATATTTCAGATCTTTGCTCTACTTAGTTTTCCTTTTTGGCATTTTTCACATTAAAGGAAACAAAAAACAAATACATGCATTTGCATTTGCATTTAGACTGTGTGTGAAAAATGATTTAGGAAAAGTGAATTTAGTGTGTGCCCTTTGCTCTTCTTTTGAAAGAATCACAATCTTCTTTCCTTAGTAGCTAGGATTTTCATTGCTAAAAATAAACAACGATTGTTTATCATTGTAGACTGCATATTTAGGAATTTTGCATCTACATCATGCGGTGAACCATTGAAAGGAAAATTTCTAAACAAGATCAACTCTAAAATAAATTTCAATGAACTTAGCAATGCTTTAGAACCTAACGAAACACATCTAGAGGTCTAGGCTAGAGACATGTTTCGGCGTCGTAAAATCTAGTAACTATCATTTTCGTCGAAGGTTGGGTGATTCCTCCTCTTTGATACAACAAGTGCTAGCATAGACTTGTGCTCCCTGTACCATCGAGTATATATTGGGAGACGACAATAGGCTTATATCCTTTATCCATAGGAAGCCGTGTCTGCCACCCTATGGATCACAATGCACTGAACACAACATTCGGGAAGATTGATTGCTATACATAAGTACTTGGTAATTGACATTTAATTTATCAGGAAGGTGTATATTGCATTTTTGCGATTGGTTTGGTAATCCCTCTATCTAGATTTCCAGAGTAGTCATTTTGATTCCTTTTTGAATCCTTAACAGAAGAGGTCCATTTGAGCACTTGTCACTTCAGGCTCATTAAAAATCGAAGGGGACTAGAGTCATCTTTAGCTTTTTCTCGACTCTTAAAAATTGAAAAAGAAAAGTTGTGTCAAAGCGTCATTAAAATTTATTAATTTGGAATAACATTCATGTTCCTTCGTTGATCTTAGGTTGAGATAATGGAGTCTACCAATCAAGGAATCCCTTTTGAGGGGAATCCTAGTCCTTTCTCCTCTTGGGGAGATATTGGTGCTCCATATATGGCCACATTGTCCCTTCTGGGAATCACAATTGGCCTACCAGTATGGCTATTCTCAACCTCTGTCATTCAAAATATCGTAATTCCTCAGCAATTGAATCAGCAACCAGTTAATACTAGAGTTGACCCTTCGCCTTCTTCTTCGTTTGTTTCTCCCTCCCCTTCTTCCTCTTCACTTGGTGAAAATAGTGATGTTAGTAACCAAGTGACTGAGAAGAAGAAGAAAGGGAAGGAGAAGAAGAAGAAGAAGCCAATTAAGTAAGGGGGCAACCATGAATCATCTAGTGAAAATCTGTGCATTAAATCTCCTAAATTTCCTTGTGTAATTTGTAGAGGAGACCATTTTCATCGAGATTGTCCTTGCCTTCTGTGGATCTTGAGAGAATGGTCTCCCTCTTTGTAGTGTCTAGTGTCATCAACCTCTGGTGATCATGTTGACAACACACCATCAACTAGTGAAAATGAAGTTCATGGACAAAAAGGAAACGTCAAAATTCCATGTAAGTTATGTGAAGGGAACCTTACCCTTCCCCGTTGTCATTTTTTGGATGAGGCCAAGAGAGTCTTTCATAGTCATCCTGTTTCACCGCAGCAACTTCCAGCTGGATATAAGAAACTCAACTCAAGTCCTTTACTAGTTTAAAATCTGTCTGACATAACTCAATCGTCGGTCGAAACACCTATCGTTGAGAGTGAATCTTCTAAGTCAATACCGGAACAAAGTCAGTAGGTCGAGATGGAAGTTGACCTAGTTTTTCCTTTAGAAGGTCCACCTTTAGATGATACTACTCCCAAAGAGAGTGAGAACGATACTGTTCAAATTCTTTTTGTTACTTTAGAGTCCGATGAAATTGGGGGAAATCCACTTGTTCCTTCACAACAGGAAGAGAATCCCCCAGTTCCCACTACTCAACGGGTTCATTCAACCATTTATTCGGTATCCCCTCCAAGCAGTCTAGTCGATTCCTTTGATTGGAATCAACTAGCGAGATCTCGCCTTCCTTCTAATGTACCATTCCAGATCATAGTACAAGTGTACAAAATGATCGTGTCTAACACTATCATGGATGAAGGGGCTTCAGTGAGTATCCTTTCCTCAACTGCTTGGAAAGCACTTGGTTCACCGTCACTTATGCTTGTTACACATAATTTGTCAGGCCCTAACAAAGGAACCAGTCGACTGTTAGGTATCCTACCTAAGTTACTGATTACTTTGAGAAGGAAAACCGTTCACTTGAATGTGATGGTAGTCCAAGGATTGTTAGATTACAATCTACTCCTTGGATGAGACTATGTTTACAACATGGAAGCTATTGCCTCAACGCTCTTTCGAGTGATGTGTTTCCCGCATGAAGGCAAAATTGTCACTGTTGACCAGCTTTCATTTCTCGGTTCAAGCACAGCTTCAAGACAAACATCATCCATAAATGGTCCTTTTGCATCAAGAGTGTCCTTTCAACCTTCATTCCATCCACCTAATTACCACGAGTATTCTGGTGAATGTAACGAAGCTTAGGGGGCATACACCCTTGTCTATTTTGAGATGAACCCTAGCTAAAAATATAAGTTTCCCTTGTAGGTTATGTGATTGGAAGTGTTATCTCACACCATTCAGATTTGTCTATTTGATGGACAAAGCCAAGGAAGTGTTTCATCACTTCCGCTAACAAAAAAAATCCTGCTTAACCGCAGTGATTTTGATATAGTTACTTGGAGACTCTCCTTTTCTCGATGCCTGGGGGCATGAAAACCTTTTTATGCAAACTAAAAATGACTAATTTCATTTTTTAGCTTTTTAGCTTTTTAGCTTTTTAGTTTTTCCAACTTCTTAGGTTAGGTGATTGGTTTGATCCACCATTAACCTTTATCTGCGCTACAGACGAAGAAAAGGAAGTGTTTTGACCGTTCCGCAGACGAAACCATCCTACCTAAACTCAGTAGTTCCTTAGCTTTCTAGTTTTCTTTTAGCTATTTAGTTTGGTCATTTCTAGCTTACATAAAAATAAAACTGAGCATATGCTATCCCACGGTTCAAGCTCATTAAAAAATGAATCGGGCTATGAGCAATGTTTCTGCAAGGTTCAAGCTCGTTGAAAAATAAACCCACCACTGAACATATGTTACCGTAGAGTTCAAGCTCGTTAAAAAATGAACCCACCTTCGATAAATAACCTTTGTGATTGCCATTATATTAGCCTTTCGAACCTTGGTTGTGTTCCTTCCATCACCTCCATCCTTTTGGCTGATCAAATGCTTCCACTTAATTGTTTACCATTTTGAGGAATAACTGCAATGAGTGGTCCTGTTAGCCACCCTCTTCACATCCCCATGTTTTGAGAAGTTCCAAGCTTACCTGGAACCAGTTGCTACCCTAAAATGCCACTCGTTCCTAAAAAACAAGTCTCCTTTAAACTCTTTTCAGACTCGTTAAATATGAAAAG
Organism: Pinus tabuliformis; assembly: GCA_031772625.1. Taxonomy (NCBI): domain Eukaryota; kingdom Viridiplantae; phylum Streptophyta; class Pinopsida; order Pinales; family Pinaceae; genus Pinus; species Pinus tabuliformis. The sequence continues at coordinate 1,164,472,822 of CM062817.1, read as the reverse complement.
ATTGTCGAGCTATTGGCCCTTCTAGCTCACTAAAGTGATTGGAAGTGCCATCCCTCCTATATATTTTAATGTTTCTCGGTCCTAAGGGATTATCTCACGAAAAAGTTCGAGCGGTTGTCTTTTTTCGCACACTAAAGTGATCGGAGAAGTCATCCCTTTCGTATTATTTTATCCTTTTTCGGACTTAAGGGATTGTGCTATGAAAAAGAACTGTTGGAGTTTCCTTTTTGTTAGGTTTCTATACCAATAGGTTTCATTTTTCATGATTGACTATGGAAGTGCCAAATATGTTCATCTTTTCATGCTGCAAAGGTTCCATATTTGGCATACAGATAAGGAAAATTAAAAAAAAGAAAAGAGGGTATACTCTAAAAGAAAAATCAAAGGGCAAAAAGAAAATGAATTGGTTAGAAAAAATAATAGAAATGAACCCCAAACCAAAAGAACAGGAAAGTGTCCAGTCAAAATGTCACTGCTATCTCATTTGCAAGTTCACAAGGTGCAAATACTGTTGCTTATCACACTTGATGGATGGCCCAACAGTTCAATCTGGACCATTCCATATTTAAATTTTCTGTTGTAGAATAGAGAAAGAATATCTGTCAAAACAGTTCAAGCTTAGCAGATAAGTACACAGATAGAGAAAATAAGGAGCCCAACTGCTTAATCTGGGCCCATGGAAGAGATAAGGGTAGATTTAGATAGGAGGACAGTCAAAAGAAAAGGGGAACTTCAGGGCTTGCAGGTTCAAATGCACCTAATAAAAAGGAAGAAAAGATGCTAGATGTAGGCTGGGTAAGCAATTTGAGGTTGCAGAAACAAGGTTGTGATCTTTTTTCCTTATCAAGAAAGGACTCATCTCATCAATGATACAAGGACCATGGAAGTTGTTTGGTTGCATAGCAATGGAAGCATGACTAATTCCCCCTTCATTCCCCCAGAAATCTTTTACTAACATCCCCTCAAGGACCTTGGGATCTGCCCAATAAGTCCTGTTTCACTTCTTTCTATGAGAAATGCTAAGTTAAATTCCAAGTTTACTTAGTGAGAAGAAGCCACATTTCTTGTGTAAAAATCATCATTCCATACTCCTTATATTTTCTTATGCCTATGTTTTCACTTTACAAACTTAGCATCTGTGTAGGCAATTTCATTCCATAAAATCATATTAACATCTAACTCTATTATATAGCTCCCTAAATCATTTTCCACACCCCTATTCTTACAAAAACTATATAAAAACCGAAAAAGTACTAAATACCCTTTCCCTTGGCAAATATAGCCATACAATATAGTTTTCAGAAAATATTAAGTCCATCCGGGACTTTATATTAACCCTTCCGTGTATAAACCTCGGGATTTATTTTAACCTCATGTTAAATAAATAACCACTCGAAACCCTCCCACCATACCACACATTCAAACCTTGGTGTGCATATAAACCTTTGGATTAGTTTAATATTTGATTAAACCAATAACCATGCCCGCACTATATAAACCATATAAACCCATAAACCCAAAATCTTTAACCCTCGCGACATTTTATAATATTAAAATACGGGCGGGTCCCTGCGCCATATCATACTAGCAGCTATGCATCCCGTCAACCCTCCGATCTGGCCTTGGAGATCGACGGCTCACGCTGATATCGGAGCCGCCCCACTGTAGGAGGGTTAGCTCCCGATAGAAGGTAGTTTTTCCGCCGTACGTGGGGACGCGTGGCCCATTTCGATTGCATCAGGCCCGCACTGACACAAACCGCTCCTGTACCATAAGCGGTCCGATGGAAACCACTTACCGCTTGTCCTCCCCACCATGCACATCATCCCCACGTCTGCTTTTGAGTTAGTGCCCTCGCTACTGTATAGTCCACCGTGGTTGCCCCATCACCCATCCACATCAGCTACCAAGTTATCCATCATACCTTGCTACAGGACTAGGTGATGTCAGCACAAAAAGCACCAAAAAGTCTGAAAAACCACAAAATTTTCGTTAAAACTCATGAAAGTGATGTTTTTGTTTATTTTTATGCGACCAATGGTGAAATTTCATGCATGAGAATTACGTCCAATCAGCCATTGACGTCCCAATCTTCCACCTAGGCGTATTCAACCTGCAACCCGACCTCCTCGGCTCTACCTGCAACTGCATTCCATAGAAAAGTCTCAAACAAACAGGTATTTACCTGGAAACGCCCATAAACCCTATTTTTCATAATTTCTCTGCAAAAGATCACCAATACAACTAGATTCAACTGAAAAGCATTATCACCCGCAAGCTCCTCCACTCTGCCTCACTATTTAACCATACTTACGAACAAAACCTGCCAATTTCTCTTACTCCCCGATAAATTATCCATTGAAGCTTGAAATCCAGCTCCTGTTCACCTGCAAAACCACCAAAACCTGCAAAATCCTTTCTATCTCCACTCCTTTAAAGCTTCCTTGTTACAGAGCCCTACATACTCTCTATTCCCGTTGAGATCTACTCAGCAGGGGCACCTTCGCACAGAACTCAAACTGCAAATTCCCTGTCAAAAAAATCCATTGTCAAGACTCTATTTTCCTGTTCAAATATAGACCAAATCCAACCATAATCTCAGTAAATCATGGAGGCTCCAGTGGCCCTGAATATTGCACCATTAAATGCACCTCATACAGAGTTAGAGTGGATACCTCTTGCCGATAGAGACTATCAAATTGATGATATGGAGGGAATCAAGCCTCACCTTCAGCCTTTTCGTGAACTAAGGAATAACTTCAGAAACAAAGCTGACTAGTTAGGAATATGGGAATCCAACATGCCTATATATTGCCTGCCCTCAGTGAATGTCTTCCCTGACCTCATACATCAATTTTCTGCTAATTATGAGCCTTCTCAAAGGGCAGTGATGGACCCTACTGGAAATTTCCTCTTTTACATTACCCCTCAGTCCATAAATGAGATGCTGCAGTTCAAGCCCACTTAGCCTTTGGTCCCACTTTCCATGAGACAATTGTTGGATCAAGCCTCAAAGTTGCCCGCTGCAGAAGTTGACCAAATTTCCAAGCTGTTTATGCCACCAGAGTGTTACTCCAGATTCACAATCCCTTATCACCATGCTTGTTTTACTGAGGATGGAAAAATGCTGATAGATATGATTTCCTACATCCTGGGATTCAGAACAAGTGAAATTGTGGATGAGACTGTCTTCACTTTGATGTCCATGTTTACTCCAGGACAGCCCCCTACTGTTAAGTATGACTATGCCACCTTCATAGCCAACAAGATTCATGAGCAGTTCATGAACTTAGAGAGGGAAAGGGTGTTCAAATATACTTCATATATATATCATTTGTTGTTGTACTATCAGTCTAATAGTTTCCTGGTCTTCCTCAAAACATTGGATGCTAGGGGCGAGCGAAGGTCTGTAATATTTTGGTCCTCGGTGTTCCATCATGTTAATTACTCCCCATACACATACTGTGAGTTCATTGACCTTTTTATCTATCTAGCCACTTGCTTATTGTCAATAGATCCTCCTCCCAGGCTCAGTGTTGAAATGCAAAGAATCTTACATCTCTCAAAAGGATACAACATTGGTGACTGGTACTTCTACCAAAACCACACTATAATCAGGATTTATGGCTACAAATTATCCCCCTACAGACTGCCAAAATATGTCCCCATGAGACTCTTTGCCTTGGAGTACTATTGGCAATTCAAAAGTGCAGATTTAACTCACTTCTATGGTGCTAGGAAAAAGGCACAGCTTAAAATAAGACATCAATTGGGCCCGTTTATCTTTAATAAAAGGGAAGAAACATGGAAGGATGCTGAGACTATTCTGAGAGAGAAACTTAAGCTCAAACTAAGTTTCCATTGGGCACCTTATGAACCTGAACATTTCATAAGCTGTAGAAGAGTTAGAAACAAGCTCACAGGGTATGTGCACCATCGAATCCTTGAAATTGAACAATATTCCAATCAACAAGAATGGGTAGAGGGCACACTAGTGGAAGAGCTTATTGAAGAAGAGATAAGAGAAAAAAGCAATCAAAAACCTTGAAAAATCAGTTGACCAGGAATCTTTTGGACATGTGTTTTTCACAGGTTCTTGGCACCTTGGAGAAGGCACCTCATCTACTATGGTTTCCCAGCAACCTGCCCAAGTAAGTGCCCCACCAACAAACACATCTAAAGGAAAAGAGGTGCAGCATTCAGAATAGCAAGTGCACCATTCTGAGTAGCAAGACACAATGGTAGACCAGCCGGTTTCAACAGATGAACAAAGTCAAGGGCAAGAACCTTCAACTCAAGCAAAGGTGGCTGAAATTCCTATGTTATAGACTCCCCTTAATGAGGAAAGGGCCAAGAAAAGGGATTGACAATAAGAGACACCCACAAGGGCATATATAGATCACAAGGAGAAAAAAGACAGATTAAATCCTTATTCATAAGAAGAAATGCCAGAGGGACCAACTGAACAACAAGTTCCCCCAAGTATGGAGACATCAGCTAGCTCCTTTTAGCTAGAGCAAGAAAGACAACAAGGTGTGGAGGTTACATCCACCAGGAAACATAGTAGACAGGGCTCTGACATAAAGAAGGCATTCACTGATATCAAGGCTAGAAATGAGCCAGTGAGGTTCCATCTTTACAACCAACTGCTAAGGATGGCTCCAACCAATTAGCAAAGGCTAAGGATGGCTCCAACCTACAATTCATCAACCACAATAAGCTGCTGACTATATCAGAACCAATCTAGAAGTTGTCTCCAAGGACATCCATCCAATGGACCAGATTGAATTGCACAAACAAACCAGCGAAATGGTATATTCTACCTTGGCAGACAAAACATTGTTGGCTCATAGATTTCAAAATTCATTGCACAATACTTCTGCCCAACTGGAATTAGAGAATGCCTCCTCAATAGCTAAAGATAATAGAATCAAATCCCTGGAGGATATTATTATAGAGTTGGGACATGATCCCAAGGATCCTAAGGGCATTCATGCCTTGATAAAAAAGAAAGAGGAATACATAGCAGCCCTCAGAAAACAACTCAGGCTGCCAGCTACAATACATCCTCAAACTATAGAGGTGGCACAACAAAAAGAAGAGGAGGATGTGGTTACTCTGCTCATGAGGATGCATAAAAGACTGACAGAGACAGAGAGTGCCTTGGAGGCATCACTACAGGGGAGACAGGGAGAGTTGGCCTCTCAGCCAACACAAACAACTATAACTATTGAGACTGCACCTCCTACGGTCACCACAATAGTCCCTCCTACTGATCCAACATCAATAGCAGGTACTTCAACTTCAGCACAAGTTTCGAGAACAACTACAACAGCAGCAGAGCAAGAGGCCAGTCTGAGTATGGAGGAAATGATGAAAGAAATAAAGGCTCTGGAAGTACAGATGGCAGAATTGAAAGAGGCCAAAGAAAAGATAGCCAAAATTGAGGTAATATATGATAAATCAAAGGTGGATGTAGCTGAGAAGACAAGGGAAGTAAAAGCCCTAGAGAAAAGGATAAAAGAATTGGAAAAGGAGCTTACTCTTGATAAAACGTTAGCTGAAGTCAAGAAAATTTTGTGGGCTAAATATGGCCAATCCATTACTGACCAATGGCAATCCATTGAAACTATACATGAGCAAATGGAATTGATAGGCTTAGCTTAATTTGAAAATCAAAAGGCTAGAGCATCTTTAGGAAATATGCCTGAGCAAGCCAATAGAATGATTCAATTTCTGAACAGTCATACAAAAGAGCAGTTGGTAGCAATATGTATCAGGAACAAGACATATACCATCTTACTAGTAAAAAGGGTGCTGACCCTAAGGAATTTTGTGCAAACTCTGGAAAGAAAATGCTAAGAAATGCAGGCAGAGGTAAATGACTTTAGAATAAAGTTTGCAGCATTACAGAGCAGAGCGCTACCCAATTTATTAACCAGTGCTGGAAGACTGCTGTCACATGAGCAATATGCCAACAGGGTAAACAACTATGCCTCCAATCAAATTATAGGATCCTCAAGCACCTCAGAAGAAACAGGGCCTCCCTCTGGACAGAGTCTTTATTACAAACAAGGAAATCTGTTCTATATTAAACATGAGATAAACCATCTCTTTGAAGTCCAGCCCAACTTTTTTAGATACACTGAAGCCGATGAAACACTGATAAAGATACAAAGACATCAGTTTCCTACAGAGGATTGGTGGAAAGGAATGCTGGAGACATTGCTCAGGTAATTTTGTTTATTTTTTCTTTTTTCTTTTGGTCATCTACAGGTCAGCAAATACAAAGGCACGATCTATCTGTCAAAGAATGAAGAACAACAAAAAGGGAGAAAATAAATGGTGACTACAGCTTGTTGATGAAAAATCAAGCGTTGATGACGAGGCCAGGACAACAAAACAGCAACATGGCAACATCAAGACAGAAAACGCAGAATGAATGCGCAACAACCAGCCGACTCACTCAGCCCAGAAAGTCAAAATACCTCTGACAAATTGGACAACTAACACATTTACATTTACTGCAACATTTATTCCCTCATTTACTGCTTCTTAGGAGTTGGTGCAGGAAGTTATGAATTCAAGACTTATCTTCATGATATTTTGTATCTCACTTTTTGTATAAATACCTCCCCATAATATGTATTTGGGGTTGGTGATTTTCTCTCTGGACTGCGCTGTAATTTTTGAAACTCTCTAATACAAATGGCTGTTGAAGTTGATGGTTCCTGCACCGTCTGAATGTGGAAATGATGTTCTAGGGCTTGCTACAGAATTCCTGTGTCATTCTATGGATCAATAAGTTATTCTAAACTGTGTTTTATGTTTTCTGTGTTTGCAAATTTCATATATGTTCCATAATCTTCGTCGTAGAGAAGAAGAATAGCTTAGGATTTGTTTAAGTGCACACTGTGTTCAATCTCTGCTATTAATTGTGTTTTCCTCAGAATTGGTCATAAATATGAATTCTTAATTGCTCATGTTTGCATTAATTCCTTCAGTTTGAATACTATTTAGGAATTCTTAATTGCTCCTGAATAATATTCATGCACTTTCCCTCTACCAGCATAATGAAAGATCCTTGATTGCCTTTCATTCCCTGACTTCATTCCATTGGTTTCCAGATTTAAAAATTGTTCCAAAGCTGCCTATCTTGCTCTGTAGCATTACCATTTACCCAAGAAACACTTTCAGCAGTAAACCATCATTGGATCCATTGCCCAATAGTATAGACTATTTTGGACTTTCATCTCAGCTCTGCCTAAAATCACCATCCAACAAACTTAGAACAAAACCCTGTACATCATAACTAGCCTAAAATACTCCAAAAACAAAGCTAAATTACAAAGAGAGAGCCCTCTCTGATTGCAGGTAGGCTAGGACCTACAGCTAAAAGATTGGTTAGTGGTTACCTCGCCCGTATTCCCTTCAAAAGGAAGGGAACAACCTGAGTGATAACATCATTGGCGACTCCACTGGGGAACTAAATGACTATTTGTAACTCCTGTCTATTTCCTAAAGCTACAGATGGAGCCTGAAGTTAGCTAGCTAGCCTTTGAAACTATCTTTGCTTTGCATTTACAGGAGTAAATAAAAGCTGCTTCAATCAATCTGCAGTATAGTTTTAGGCTTTAAACAGTTGTTCCAAAGATTTGATCAATTTCCTTATTTCAACATACTCAAAGGAAAGCCCAAAGCCTCCCATATTTCAAAGAAACTCTTGTAGAATATTGTGAAAAACTGTAATTTTAAAAACATTTCCAAAAAATACCAAAAACAAATATAGAAGCTGGCTCCAAAGAAGAAAACCCGGTACACCAGGTCAAACCCTGACCCAGATCCTCTAGTTGTTTTCAAATTCTTAACTTGATCTCTAAGACCTTTAGGAAAGAAGAAGAAATAGAAAAATCTGTTGATTCAAACCTTCAAACAGTTCATCAGAACTATATCCCAACTCTTGCTAAAGCATCAAGCCAACCTCATCTTACTGCTGCTTCTCCTAGTTCTTCATCCACCTCTCAAAGCACCTTCTCCACACCTCCATCCACCGCATATATTTCCACTCTAGTCCCTGCTATTTCAATTGTCCAATTTCTTCCTGTTGCCCCATTTATCCCTGTAAGTATGGCAAATCGTTATGCTCCTTTACAGTTGCCTGGAAATCCAGGGGCTATGCCTCAGGATTATCAGAGCAAAATCACATATTTTGACGGTACTGGCTCCTACACAGCCCAGCAACACACTAAGAAAATGCAAGATTATTTTGAGAATTATGAAATAGATGATGATGATCTGAGAATGAAGATTTTTGTCCAAATTCTAACTGGTGATGTAAGGATTTGGTTTAGAGCACTTGCTGCAAATTCTATAGCTGATTTAGAAGCTTTTTATCAATCCTTCCTAAACAGATGGGAAAAGAAGAAATACCCTCTACACATTTTAACAGAATATGACAATTTGAAAAGAGGCCCACAAGAAACTGTCCAAGACTATTGTGCTAGGTTAAACGATGTTTATAATGCTATTCCTCAAAACCTTAGACCTCCACTTGATTTAGCTTTGATCAAATTCCCTGATGGATTTGATTCTGACATGGCATACCAACTGAGGGAAGGAGCCCCTCCAAGCTTAGCAGACATGCAAAATATAGCTGTTAGTGTGGAGGCAAATCTAATTTCTAAACGTAATCGAGCAAGAGCTGAAATAAGAACAACTTTCTAAGAGGAGCCTTCAGCATTTGAACAAAAAATTGAAGCAATCATCAAAGGTATGGACAGACTTGGGGATAGGGTGGAAACTATTGAAAGAAAATCATCATGGGAAGGTCAACCTAGTAACACTGCGAGAAACCCAAACTTTATAAAAAATAAAAATCCAAATGTTGGAAGGGCTGCCCATGACCAGAACGTTAGACCTACCTTTCAAGAGAACTATGCCAAAGCCTCAACCTCTAGTGAGCCAATAGAGGACACCCAGATCAACCTAATGGGGTTAAACAGTGAGCAACAAATTTTTCTAACACAAGATGAACAAGAGGCTCACAATTTCAATCAATTTCAAACCAAATCTCGAGAGTCATTTGATTTTAGGGAAGGCTATGATGTAGTAGTCTATGAGGTTCATAAACAGTACAAACTAAGAAGCAGAACCATAGATGTGCCTGAACCTACCAAGCTGAAGGATACCAAGAAGCAAAAGAAAACAAAGGATAAAGCTGTCCTGATAGAACCCTCCACTAAAACAGACCTAGACCCAAAGGAAGTCATCGTGGAAGACATATTAGGCCTACAACCCTCAAAGAATCAACCATACACATCCCATTCTTCAAAAGAAAATCTAAACTGTTCTCCTAAAAATAATTTCAGCAGATGTACCTCAAAACAATACTTCAGATCAAGAGAGAAACATTGAAAGTTCAGCTGAAAAGGAAAACCCTGTTGTCCATAATGCAAAAATTCAGATAGAGAAACCTTTTAACTTAGAAACAGAAAAAGGCAAGATAAAAGTAGATATTCGCCTCTCTGAATTGGCTAAACATGAGGTGTACAGATAGCAAATCAATAGGTCACTACAAATACCAGAAAATAGGGATGCAGTCAACGTTCTAGGTGATTAACCAGAATTGATTTTTGGTCCTGAAGTCAATGGTAAAACAACAGATGGAGGAGTTCCTCCATTCTATGTGAGCTTAAACATTCATGACAAAGTGTTGCATAATGCTATGTTTGATTTCGGAGCTTCCCATAACATAATGCCTAAATCTGTGATGGAAAGACTGGATCTAGACATCACAAGGCCCTACAAAGACTTGTTCTCATTTGATTCCAGCCAGGTCAGGTGTCTACGCGTAATCAAAGAACTTTGTGTATCTTTAGTTCAATATCCAGCTAAAACAATCTGGATGGATGTGGTGGTAGCTGATATTCCACCTAAGTATGGTATGCTTTTATCCAGATCTTGGGGTGAAAAACTCCAAGGATATTTGTAACTAGACATGTTCTATGCCACTATTTCAGTCTTTGGACAGCCAAGGAGATTATACCGTGAAACATTAATGAAATATGTGGTTAGTAGTCAAGAAAAACCCTAAAACTTCCCCATCTATTCTATGCATTCCGATGTGGATTCATTCATTTTATATAATGCTGGGAAGTGTCCCAAAACTGATGTCAAATTCCTAGAAGCACCACAAACACAAAGCATAGAGGAACAATCTAGAGCCCAAGATCAAAAAACTGTTGGTATGATTGATGCAACAAAGGGAAATGATATATCATACGAATTACAAGAGCCAAATCTGCCCACTGTACAAGCTTCTAAAACTCTTAGGGCTAGTCATAACCAACAAACCTTATGGTACTTAGAGTTTGATGGCTCTGTGAACAAATTAGGAGCAGGGGTAGGGGTTTGGACACACAACATGCAAAATAACCATGCTGAAGGTCATGCATATAGGTTAAATTTCAGATGCACAAACAATATGGCCAAGTATGAAGCCCTTTTGTTAGGACTCAAGCTCATTAAATGTCTAGGGGCAACCAAGGTTTCAATTCTAGGGGATTCAGATCTAATTATATAGCAGATGAAGGGAAAGTTTGTTACAAATGATCTCAGGTTGAGGGCTTACAGAGGGGCAGCCATTGAAATACTTAACACTTTCTCAGAATCTTAGTGCACCAGCTTGGCAACTTTTGCCAGCACTTGCAAGTTACCATTTGAACCCAACCACCATTTTACTGCTGAAATCAAACACAGACCTGTTGTCCCACATAATGTCAAAAATTGGTAGGTCTTTGAGAATGATACACTGATAAATACTTTCCTGACTCTGAAGGAGGAATTTTCAAGTATAAAAATTGATACAAGCACCATGGATGATCAACAACAGATAGGCAAAATTGAACAAAAGATATCAGCTGAAATAAAAAATCTGATTTTGCACCCAACAACTTTTGATGACAAGAATTTACATGAACTAAAGCAAATAGATTTTGATGAAATAGTTGAGGCAGAAGCTGAAGTAATTGAACTAAAAGATAATTTTCTACCCACAGGCTTAACTCCTTTATAGGACATATTTGATTCAAATGACATTCCTAGAAAGCCAAAGATGCAACCTCCCAATGCAGAAATTGAGGACTGTAACATTGGAACTATAGAAAATCCCAAAATGATAAAACTCTCCAAAGCATTGCCTACTAATCAAAAGCTGAAATACATTGACTTGTTTAAGGAGTTCCAAGATGTCTTTGCCTGGAGTTATGAGGACCTCAAGTCCTATGATACTTCAGTCATCCAACACACTATACCTCTGAAAGAAAATCAAAAACCTTTTAAATAGAAGCTTAGAAGGGTGAATCCTGTCCTCCTTCCCCTGATTGAAAAAGAAGTTAAACAAATGTATGAAGCTGAAATCATTGCACATATTAGGTTCTTAGAATGGATCTCAAATCTAGTGCCTACTAGGAAGAAAACGGGAGAGATAAGACTATGTGTTGATTTAAGAAATTTGAACAAAGTCTCACTCAAAGGCCATTACCCCTTACCAAAAATGGATCATATCCTACAAAGGTTAGTGGGATCCTCTAGGATCACATTGTTAGATGGATTCTCAGGATTCAATCGGATTTTAGTCCACCCGGATACCAAGAAAAAACACCTTCACAACACCTTGGGGAACCTTCAAATATGTCAAAATGCCTTTCGAACTCAAAAATGCAGGGGCCACATTTCAAAAAGCAATGGATATAGCCTTTACCAAAGAGATCCATGATTTCTTAATCATATACCTTGATGATATTACTGCCTTTTCAAAATCCAAGAACATTTAGGACATTTAAGGCAAGTGTTCATAATCTGCAGAAAATATGGCATATCATTGAACCCAAAGAAATCATTGTTTGGCATGGAAGGAGGAAAACTCCTAGGTCATATAATTTCAAAAGATGGCATTAGAATTGACCCAAATAGAATTCAAGCTATCCTTCAAGTCCCTCATCCAAGAAACATCAAAGGAATGCAAGCTTTTTTAGGAAAGATCAACTTCCTAAGAAGGTTCATTGCCAATTTAGTCGAGCTAATAAGACTATTGAATAACATGCTGAAGAAAGATTCTAAAGTCAAATGGACCATGGAGGCTAAACAAGCCTTTGGGGACATCAAAACAGCCTCGACAAAAACACGAGTCCTCACAAGTCCCAGGTTTGATAGTGATTTCATCATTTTTTCCTTTGCATCTGAGTATACTATTGCTACTGTCCTATTGCAAAAAGATGACCAAGGGTGTGAAAATCCCATCGCTTTCTTCAGCAAAGCCCTTAGGGATGCTCCCTTAAAGTATAAAATCATGGAGAAAAATTATTATGCGCTTGTAAAAGCCATCAAGGATTTCAGAGTTTATATCTTGTACTCACACGTGATAGCCTATATTCCAGATGCTGTGGTTAAGGATATTTTAACTCAAGAAGGAATTGAAGGTAAAAGGGGAAAATGGATAGCCAATATTTTAGAGTATGACATTGAAATCAAGCCTACAAAACTCATAAAGGGACAAGGGTTAGCCAAATTAATCACTAAAACCAATTTCCAAGCCCTTGACATTAATGAACTAGATAATGAATAGGAGATGGAAACTCCACAGATCAATCAAGCCTTTTTACAATCACCTTGTTATGCTGACATATGTTTTGTATTATTAAACCTGCAAGCTCCTCCAGGGTTGTCAAGGACTAAAAAGAGATTCTTGAAAATGAAGGCATCAAAGTTTTGTATTATAGACAATGTTTTATTTTGGAAAAATCATGAAGGTATTTTGCTTAATTGCCTAACATTGGATGAAACTAACAAAGTCCTCAAGGAATTTCATGCAGGGGACTGTGGAGGACACTTGTATTGGAAGTCAACAGCTGATAAAATCCTAAGGGCTGGATTCTATTGGCCTTCCCTGTTTGCTGATGTGAAAAAGTTTGTAGTTTCATGCCATAAATGCCAGATCTTTGAAGGCAAGAGAAAGCTGTTACCTTTACCCCTCAAACCTATTTCAACTGAAAGACCATTTCAACAATGGGGTTTAGACTTTATTGGTGAAATTCACCCTTCCTCCTCTGGCCAACACAAGTGGATTTTGACTGCCACAGACTATTTTACCAAATGGATAGAAGCCATCCCTTGTAGGCAAGCCAATGACTCAATCATCATGCAATTCTTAGAAACCAGCATCTTGTCTAGATTTGGCTGTCAAGAAAAAATTATTACAGACAATGCTACTGCATTCAAATCCAAAAGAATGATCAACTTTTGCCATAAGTACCACATTACCTTGGGCCACTCCACAGCCTATTACTCTCAAGGTAATGGCCTAGCTGAGTCATCCAACAAAAGCTTCATAAACATCATCAAAAAGGTCTTGGAAGAGAACAAAAAGAATTGGTATAAAAAACTTGTGAATGCACTATGGGCAGATAGATTGACCACCAAAAGATCTATTGGTACAAGTCCATATGAATTGGTTTATGGAATGGAGACAAGATTCCCTTCATCTTTGGGAATCCCTGTGATTAAGTTGCTGCAAGAAATAAAAGCAGAGCCTAATGATATTCAGAGAAGGATCAATCAAACTATTCACTTGCAGTAGACAAGAGAAGAAGTATATTAGAGAACCCAGGTTCTACAAGATAAACTCAAGAATATCTTTGACAAAAGAACAAAATCTAAAGACTTCTTCATAGGAAAAAAAGTGCTGAGATGGGATTCTAGAAGAGAGGATAAAGGGAAACATGGGAAATTTGATTTTCTTTGGAAAGGGCCATTTACTATTCAGGTTGTACAAGGTAACAACACCTATTTTTTGAAGAGTTTGGATGGCAGGGATACTGAGGAAGGTCCAGTCAATGGGCAAATGCTCAAGCATTATTTTGATTCCCTTTGATAAACACAACACAACTATATATTGTACATAAATAATTGTATTTCCACCAGTTTTCATTTACATCAATTAAATAAGTAACAAGATGCAGCAGATTTTGAGGAAAAGTCAGGAAAGTACATTACTTTTTGTTTGAGACTTTGAATTTACTAGAAGAGATCAAGAAGAAAGCTTGGAAGTTATAAAGATGATGATAAATATTCAGAGAAACCAACAAAAGACAAAGCTGTAATTTTACACAAATCAGCTCAATAAGGAGTGCACACATGATACAAAGGTTCAGATCATGGAATTACAGTAAGAAGGAAGTTTTGAAATTATAATAGCCAACTGAGAATAAGGCCATCTGACCTGCTGTTCTTGGCTCTTCACCAGGAAAAGCCATCCCCAAGTGGAGCCACTGTTAGGTTCCTATACCAATAGGTTTCATTTTTCATGATTGACTATGGAAGTGCCAAATATGTTCATCTTTTTGTGCTGCAAAGGTTCCATATTTGGTATACAGATAAGGAAAATTAAAAAAATGAAAAGAGGGTATGCCCTAAAAGAAAAATAAAAGGGAAAAAACGAAATGAATTGGTTAGAAAAAATAATAGAAATGAACCCCAAACCAAAAGACCAGGAAAGTGGCCAGTCAAAATACCACTGCTGCTTATCACACTTGATGGATGGCCCGACAGTTCAATCTGGACCATTCCATATTTAAATTTTATGTTGTAGAATAGAGAAAGAATATTTGTCCAAATAGTTCAAGCTTGGAACATAAGTACACAGATAGAGAAAATAAGGACCCCAACCACTTAATTTGGGCCCTTGGAAGAGATAAGGGTAGATTTAGATAGGAGGATAGTCAAAAGAAAAGAGGAACTTCAGGGCTTGCAAGTTCAAATGCACCCAATCAAAAGGATGAAAAGATGCTAGATGTAGGCTGGGTAAGCAGTTTGAGGTTGCAGAAACAAGGTTGTGATCTTTTTTCCTTATCAGGAAAGGACTCATCTCATCAATGATACAAGGACCATGGTAGCTGTTTGGTTGCATAGCAATGGAAGCATGACTAATTCCCCCTTCATTCCCCAGAAATCTTTTACTAACATCCCCTCAAGGACCTTGGGATCTGCCCAATAAGTCCTGTTTCAATTCTTTCTATGAGAAATGCTAAGTTAAATTCCAAGTTTACTTAGTGAAAAGAAGCCACATTTCTTGTGTAAAAATCATCATTCCATGCTCCTTATATTTTCTTATGCCTAAGTTTTCACTTTACAAACTTAACATCTGTGCAAGAAATTTGATTCCATAAAATCGTATTAACATCTAACTCTATTATATAGCTCCCTAAATAATTTTCCCCACCCCTATTCTTACAAAAACTATATAAAAACCCAAAAAGTACTAAATACCCTTTCCCTTGGAAAATATAGCCATACAATATAGTTTTCGGGAAATATTAAGTCCATCCGGGACTTTATATTAACCCTTCCACGTATAAACCTCAGGATTTATTTTAACCTTAGGTTAAATAAATAACCACTCGAAACCCTCCCACCATACCATGCATTCAAACCTTGGTGCGCATATAAACCTTGGGATTAGTTTAATATTTGATTACACCAATAACCATGGCCACACTATATAAACCATATAAACCCACAAACCCAAAGTCTTTAACCCCCGTGACATTTTATAATATTCAAATACGGGCGGGTCCCCGCGCTGTATCGTAGGAGTAGCTATGCATCCTTTCAACCCTTCGATCCATCCTTGCAGATCCGACGGCTCACAATGATATTGGAGGCGCCTCGCTGTACGAGGGTTAGCTCCCGATATAAGGTGGTTTTGCCGCCGTACGCAGGGAAGCGTGGCCCGTTTCGATTGCATCAGGCCTGCGCTAACACAAACCGCTCCCGTACCATAAGCAGTCCGATGGAAACTACTTACCATTTGTCCTCCCCGCCGCACACATCATCCCGACGTCAGCTTTTGCGTCAGTTCCCTCGCTACTGTACAGTCCACTGTGGCTGCCCCGTCACCCATCCACATCAGTTGCCATGTTATCCACCGTACCTTGCTAAAGGACTAGGTGACGTCACGCTGATGTCAGCACAAAAAGCGCCAAAAAGTCCGAAAAACCACAAAATTTTCATTAAAACTCGCAAAAGCGATGTTTTGTTTATTTTTATGTGACCAATGGTGAAAGTTCATGCATGAGAATTACGTCCAATCCACCATTGAAGTCCCAGTCTACCACCCAGGCATATTCAACCTGCAACTCGACCTCCTCGGCTCTACCTGCAACTGCATTCCATAGCAAAGTCTCGAACAAACAGGTATTTACCTGGGAATGCCCATAAACCCTGTTTTTCATAATTTCTCTGCAAAAGATCACCAATACAGCTAAATTCAACTCAAAAGCATTATCACCTGCAAGCTCCTCCACTCTGCCTCATTGTTGAACCATACTTACAAAAAAAACCTGCCAATTTCTGTTACTCCCTGATAAATTATCCATTGAAGCTCGAAATCGAGCTCCTGTTCACCTGCAAAACCACCAAAACCTGCAAAATCCCTGCTATCTCCACTCCTTTAAAGCTTCCTTGTTGCAGAGCCCTACATATTGTCTATTCCCGTTGAGCTCTTCTTAGCAAGGGCACCTTTGCACAGAACTCAAACTGCAAATTCCCCATCAAAAAAGTCCATTGTTAGGACTCTATTTTCTTGTTAAAATATAGACCAAATCCAACCATAATCCCAGTAAATCATGGAGGCTCTAGTGGCCCTGAATATTGCACCATTAAATGCACCTCATAAAGAGTTAGAGTGGATACCTCTTGCTGACAAAGACTATCAAATTGATGATATGGAGGGAATCAAGCCTCACCTTCAGGCTTTTTGTGAACTAAGGAATAACTTCAGAAACAAAGCTGACCTGTTAGGAATATGGGAATCCAACATGCCTATATATTACCTGCCCTCAGTGAATGTCTTCCCTGACCTCATCCATCAATGTTGTGCTAATTATGAGCCTTCTCAAAGGGCAGTGATGGACCCTGCTGGAAATGTCCTCTTTTACATTACCCCTCAGTCCATAAATGAGATGCTGCAATTCAAGCCAACTCAGCCTTTGGTCCCCCTTTCCATGAGAAAATTGTTGGATCAAGCCTCAAAGTTGCCCGCTGCAGAAGTTGACCGAATTGCCAAGCTGTTTATGCCACAAGAGTGTTACTCCAGATTCACAATCCCTTATCACCATGCTTGGTTTACTGAGGATGGAAAAATGTTGATAGATATGATTTCCTACATCTTGGGATTTAGAACAAGTGAAATTGTGGATGAGACTGTCTTCGCTTTGATGTTCATGTTTACTCTAGGATAGCCCCCTGCTGTCAAGTATGACTATGCCACCTTCATAGCCAACAAGATTCATGAGCAGTTCATGAACTTAGAGAGGGAAAGGGTGTTCAAATATACTTCATATATATATCATTTGCTGTTGTACTATCAATCCGATAGTTTCCCAATCTTCCTCAAAAAATTGGATGCTAGGGGGGAGCGAAGGTCTGTAATATTTTGGTCCTCGGTGTTCCATCATGTTAATTACTCCCCATACACATACTGTGAGTTCATTGACCTTTTTATCTATCCAGCCACTTGCTTATTGTCAACAGATCCTCCTCCTAGGCTCACTGCTGAAATGTAGAGAATCCTACATCTCTCAAAAGGATACAACATTGGTGACTGGTACTTCTACCAAAACCACACTGTAATCAGGATTTATGGCTGCGAATTAGCCCCCTACAGACTGCCAAAATATGTCCCCATGAGACTCTTTGCCTTGGAGTACTATCGGCAATTCAACAGTGCAGATTTAACTCACTTCTATGGTGCTAGGAAAAAGGCACAGCTTAAAATAAGACATCAATTGGGCCCCTTTATCTTTAATAAAAGGGAAGAAGCATGGAAGGATGCTGACACTATTCTGAGAGAGAAACTTAAGCTCAAACTAAGTTTCCATTGGGCACCTTATGACCCTGAACATTTCATAAGTTGTAGAAGAGTTAAAAACAAGCTCATAGGGTATGTGCACCATAGAATCCTTGAATTGAACAATATGCCAATCAACAAGAATGGGTAGAGGGAACACTAGTGGAAGAGCTTACTGAAGAAGAGATAACAGAAAAAAGCAATCAAAAACCTTGAAAAATCAGTTGACCTGGAATCTTTTGGACATGTGTTTTTCACAGGTCCTCGGCACCTTGGAGAAGGCACCTCATCTGCCACGGTTTCCCAGCAACTTGCCCAAGTAAGTGCCCCACCAGCAGACACATCTAAAGGAAAAGAGGTGCAACATTCAGAACAGCAAGTGCACCATTCTGAGCAGCAAGACACAATGGCAGACCGGCCGGTTTCAACAGATGAACAAAGTCAAGGGAAAGAACCTTCAACTCAAGCAAAGGTAGCTGAAATTCCTATGTTATAGACTCCTCTTAATGAGGAAAGGGCCAAGAAAAGGGATAGACAAGAAGAGACACCCACAAGGGCATCTACAGATCAGAAAGGAGAAAAAAGACAAATATTAAATCCTTATTCAGAAGAAGAAATTCCAAAGGGACCAACTGAACAGCAAGTTCCCCCAAGTATGGAGACATCAGCTAGCTCCTTTCAGCCAGAGCAAGAAAGACAGCAAGGTGTGGAGGTTACATCCACTAGGCAACAGAGTAGACAAGGATCTGACATCAAGAAGGCATTCACTGATATGAAGGCTAGAAATGAGCCAGTGAGGTTCTAGCTTTACAATCAACCACTAAGGATGGATCCAACCAATCAGCAAAGGCTAATGGCAGCCTATGACATCCAAGAAGGGAAAATGACACTCAGTCATTTCAGACCTACAATGCAACAACCACAATCAACTGCTGACTATATCAGAACCAATCTGGAAGTTGTCTCCA
The DNA here is from genome assembly GCA_031772625.1 of Pinus tabuliformis. Classification (NCBI taxonomy): domain Eukaryota; kingdom Viridiplantae; phylum Streptophyta; class Pinopsida; order Pinales; family Pinaceae; genus Pinus; species Pinus tabuliformis. The sequence continues at coordinate 1,164,453,949 of CM062817.1, read as the reverse complement.
AGGACATCCATCCAATGGACAAGATTGAATTGCACAAACAAACCAGCGAAATGGTATATTCTACCTTGGTAGACAAAACATTGTTGGCTCATAGATTGCAAAATTCATTGAACAATACTTCTTCCCAACTGGAATTGGAGAAGGCCTCCTCAATAGCTAAAGATAATAGAATCAAATCCCTGGAGGATATTATTATAGAGTTGGGACATGATCCCAAGGATCCTAAGGGCATTTAGGCCTTGATCAAAAAGAAAGAGGAAGACATAGTAGCCCTCAGAAGACAACTCAAGTTGCCAGCTACAATACATCCTCAAACTACAGAGGTGGAACAACAAAGAGAAGAGGAGGATGTGGTTACTTTGCTCATGATGATGCATAAAATACTGATAGAGACAGAGAGTGCCTTGGAGGCATCACTACAAGGGAGACAAGGAGAGTTGGCCTCTCAGCCAGCACAAACAGCTATAACTATTGAGACTGCACCTCCTACGGTCACCACAACAGTCCCTCCTGATGATCCAACATCAATAGCAGGTACCTCAACTTCAGAACGAGTTTCGGCAACAGCTACAACAGTAGCAAAGCAAGAGGCCAGTCTGAGTATGGAGGAAATGATGAAAGAAATAAAGGCTCTGGAAGTACAGATGGCAGAATTGAAAGAGGCCAAAGAAAAGCTGGCCAAAATTGAGGTAAGATATGATAAATCAAAGATGGATGTAGCTGAGAAGACAAGGGAAGTAAAAACCCTAGAGAAAAGGATAAAAGAACTGGAAAAGGAGCTTACTCTTGATAAAACTGTAGCTGAAGTCAAGAAAATTTTGTGGGCTAAAATTGGCCAATCCATTACTGACCAATGGCAATCCATTGAAACTATACATGAGCAAATGGAATTGATAGGCTTAGCTCAATTTGAAAATCAAAAGGCTAGAGCATCTTTAGGAAATATGCCTGAGCAAGCCAATAGAATGATTCAATTTCTGAACACTCATACCAAAGAGCAGTTGGCAGCAATAGGTATCAAGAACAGGACAGATACCATCTTACTACTAAAAGGGGTGCTGACCCTAAGGAATTTTGTGCAAACTCTGGAAAGAAAATGCCAAGAAATGTAGGCAGAGGTAAATGACTTTAGAATAAAGTTTGCAACATTACATACGAGAGGGCTACCCAGTTTATTAACCAGCGCTAGAAGACTGCTGTCACATGAGCAATATACCAACAGGGTAAACAACTATGCCTCCAATCAAATTACAGCATCCTCAAGCACCTCAGAAGAAACAGGGCCTCCCTCTGGACAGAGTCTTTATGAAAAACTAGAAAATCTGTTCTATATTAAACATGAGATAAACCATCTTTTTGAAGTCCAGCCCAACTTTTTTAGATACACTGAAGCTGATGAAACACTGATAAAGATACAAAGACATCAGTTGCTTACAGAGGATTGGTGGAAAGGAATGTTGGAGACATTGCTCAGGTCATTTTGTTTATTTTTTATTTTTTCTTTTGGTCAGCCACAGGTCAGCAAATACAGAGGCACGGTCTACCTATCGAAGAATGAAGAACAACAGAAAGGCAGAAAATAAATGGTGACTACAGCTCGTTGATGAAAAATCAAGCATTGGTGATGAGGCCAGGATAGCAAAACAACAACATGGCAACATCAAGACAACAAACGTATAATGAATGCCCAGCAACCAGCCGACTCACTCAGCCCAGAAAGTCAAAATACCTCTGACAAATTGGACAGCTAACACATTTACATTTACTGCAACATTTATTCCCTCATTTACTGCTTCTTAAGAGTTGGTGAAGGAAGTTATGAGTTCAAGACTTATCTTCATGATATTTTGTATCTCACTTTTTGTATAAATACCTCCCTATAATATGTATTTGGGGTTGGTGATTTTCCCTCTGGACTGTGCTGTAATTTTTGAGACTCTCTAATACAAATGGTTGTTGAAGTTGATGGTTCTTGCACCATCTGAATGTGGAAATGATGTTCTGGGGCCTGCTACAGAATTCCTGTGTCATTCTATGGATCAATAAGTTATTCTAAACCGTGTTTTATGTTTTCTGTGTTTGTAAATTTCATATATGTTCCATAATCTTGGTAGCAGAGAAGAAGAATAGCTCAGGATTTGTTTAAGTGCACCCTGTGTTCAATCTCTGCTATTAATTGTGTTTTCCTCAGAATTGGTCATAAATATGAATTCTTAATTGCTCATGTTTGCACTAATTCCTTCATTTTGAATACTATTTAGGAATTCTTAATTGCTCCTGAATAATATTCATGCACTTTCCCTCTGCCAGCATAATGAAAGATCCTTGATTGCCTTTCATTCCATGAATTCATTCCATCGATCTCTAGATTTAAAAATTGTTCCAAAGCTTCCTATATTGCTCTATAGCATTACCATTTACCCGAGAAACACTTTCAACAGTACACCATCATTGACTCTATTGCCCAATAGTATAGACTGTTTTGGACTTGCATCTCAGCTCTGCCTGAAATCACCATCCAACAAACTTAGAACAAAACCCTGTACATCATAACTAACCTAAAATACTCCAAAAATAAAGCTAAATTACAAAGAGAGAGCCCTCTCTGGTTGCAAGTAGGCTAGGACCTGTAGCTAAACGATTGGTTAGTGGTTACCTCGGCCGTATTCCCTTCTGGAGGCAGGGAACAACTTGAGTGATAACATCATTGGCAACTCCACTGGGGAACTAAATGACTATTTGTAACTCCTGTCTATTTCCTAAAGCTACAGATGGAGCCTGAAGTTAGCTAGCTAGCCTTTGAAACTGTCTTTGATTTACATTTATAGGAGTAAATAAAAACTGCTTCAATCAACCTCCAGTATAGTTTTAGGCTTTAAACAGTTGTTCCAAAGATTTGATCGTTTTCCCTATTTCAACATACTCAAAGAAAAGCCCAAAGCCTCCCATATTTCAAAGAAACTCTTGTAGAATATTGCCAAAAACTGTAATTTTAAAAACATTTCCAAAAAAAGCCAAAAACAAATACAGAAGCTGGCTCCAAAGAAGAAAACCCGGTACACCAGGTCAAACCCTAACCCAGATCCTCCAGCTGTTTTTCAAAACCCTAACTTGATCTCTAAGACCTTTAAGAAACAAGAAGAAATAGAAAAATCTGCTGATTCAAAACTTCAAACGATTCATCAGAACTATATCCCAACTCCTGCTAAAGCGTCAGGACGTCGTCATCTTACTGCTACTTCTCCTAGTTCTTTATCCACCTCTCAAAGCACCTTCTCCAAACCTCCATCCACCGCATATATTTCCACTCCAGTCCCTGCTGTTTCAACTGTCCCATTTCTTCTTGTTGCCCCATTTATCCCTGTAAGTATGGCAAACCGTTATGCTCCTGTACAGTTGCCTGGAAATCTAGGGGCTATGCCTCAAGATTATCAGAGCAAAATCACATATTTTGACGATACTGGCTCCTACACAGCCCAACAACACACTAAGAAAATGAAAGATTATTTTGAGAATTATGAAGTAGATGATGATGATCTCAGAATGAAGATTTTTGTCCAAAGTCTAACTGGTGATGTAAGGATTTGGTTTAGAGCACTTGCTGCAAATTCTATAGCTGATTCAGAAGCTCTTTATCAACCCTTCCTAAACAGATGGGAAAAGAAGAAAGTCCCTCTACACATTTTAACAGAATATGAAAATTCGAAAAGAGGCCCACAAGAAACTGTCCAAGACTATTGTGCTAGGTTCAACAATGTTTATAATGTTATTCCTCAAAACCGTAGACCTCTACCTGATTTGGCTTTGATCAAATTCCTTGATGGATTTGATTATGACATGGCATAAAAAATGAGGGAAAGAGCCCCTCCAAGCTTGGCAGAAATGCAAAATATAGCTGTTAGTGTGGAGGAAAATCTAATTGCTAAACAAATCAAGCAAGAGCTGAAAGAAGAACAACTTTCAAAGAGGAGCCTTGAACATTTGAACAAAAATTTGAAGCAATCATCAAAGGTATGGACAGACATGGGGATAGGGTGGAAACTATTGAAAGAAAATCATCATGGAAAGGTCAACCTAGTAACGCTGCTAGAAACCCAAACTTTAGAAAAAATCAAAATCCAAATGTTGGAAGGGCTACCCATGACTAGAATGTTGGACCTCCCTTTCAAGAGAACTATGCTGAAGCCTCAACCTCTAGTGAACCAATAGAGGACGCCCAGATCAACCTAATGGGGTTAAACAGTGAGCGACAAATTTTTCTAACACAAGATGACCAAGAGGCTCATAATTTCAATCAATTTCAAACCAAATCCAGAGAGTCATTTGCTTTTAGGGAAGGCTATGATGCAGTAGTCTATGAGGTTCATAAATAGTACAAACTAGGAAGCAGAACCATAGATGTGCCTGAACCTACCAAGCTGAAGGATACCAAGCAGCCAAAGAAAACAAAGGATAAAGCTGTCCTGATAGAACCCTCCACTAAAACAAACCTAGACCCAAACGAGGTCACCGTGGAAGACATATCAGGCCTACAGCCCTCAAAGAATCAACCATACACATCCCATTCTTCAAAAGAAAATCTAAATTTTTCTCCTGAAAATAATTTCAAATGAGATGTACCTCAAACAATACTCCAGATCAAGAGAGAAACATTGAAAGTTCAGCTGAAAAGGAAAAGCTTGCTGTCCATAATACAAAAATTCAGATAGAGAAACCTCTTAACTTAGAAACAGAAATAGGCAAGCGAAAAATAGTTGTTCCCCTCTCTGAATTGGCTAAACATGAGGTGTACAGACAGCAAATCAATAGGTCACTACAAATACCAGAAAATAGGGATGCAGTCAATGTTCTAGATGATCAACCAGAATTGATTTTTGGTCCTGAAGTCAATGGTAAAATAGCAGATGGAGGAGCTCCTCCATTCTATGTGAGCTTAAACATTCATGACAAAGTGCTGCATAATGCTATGTTTGATTCCAGAGCTTCCCATAACCTAATGCCTAAATCTGTGATGGAAAGATTGGATCTAGACATCACAAGGCCCTACAAAGACTTGTTCTCATTTGATTCCAGCCAAGTCAGGTGTCTAGGCCTAATCAAAGACCTTTGTGTATCTTTAGTTCAATATCCAGCTAAAACAATCTTGATGGATGTGGTGGTAGCTGATATTCCACCTAAGTATGGTATGCTTTTATCCAGATCTTGGGGTGCAAAACTCCAAGGATCTTTGCAACTAGACATGTCCTATGCCACTATTTCAGTCTTTGGACAGCCAAAGAGATTATACCATGAAACATTAATGAAATATGTGGTTAGAAGTCAAGAAAAACCCTGAAACCTCCCCATCTATTCTATGCATTCCGATATGGATTCATTCATTTTATATAATTCTGGGAAGTGTCCCAAAACTGATGTCAAATTCCTAGAAGCACCACAAACACAAAGCATAGAGGAACAATCTAGTGCCCAAGATCAAAAAACTGTTGATATGATTGATGCAACAAAGGGAAATGATATATCATACGAATTACAAGAGCCAAATCTGCCCACTGTACAAGCTTCTAAAACTCTTAAGGCTAGTCATAACCAAGAAATCTTATGGTACTTAGATTTTGATGGCTCTGTGAACAAATTAGGAGCAGGGGCAGGGGTTTGGACACACAACATGCAAAATAACCATGCTGAAGGTCATGCATATAGGTTGAATTTCAGATGCACAAACAATATGGCCGAGTATGAAGCCCTTTTGTTAGGACTCAGGCTCATTAAATGTCTAGGGGCAACCAAGGTTTCAATTCTAGGGGATTTGGATCTGATTATACAGTAGATGAAGGGAAATTTTGTTACAAATGATCTCAGGTTAAGGGCTTACAGAGGGGAAACCATTGAAATACTTAACTCTTTCTCATAATCTCAGCTCACCAAAATCCCTAGAAAGCACAATTTACATGCACACAACTTGGCATCTTTTGCCAGCACTTGCAAGTTACCATTTGAACCCAACCACCATTTTACTCCTGAGATCAAACACAGACCTGTTGTCCCATATAATGTGAAAAATTGGCAGGTCTTTGAGAATGATACACAGATAAATAATTTCCTGACTCTGAAGGAGGAATTTTCAAGTATAAACATTGATACAAGCACCATGGATGATCAACAACATATAGACAAAATTGAACAAAATATATCAGCTGAAACAAAAAATCTGATTTTGCACCCAACAACTTTTGATGACAAGAATTTACATGAACTAAAGCAAACAGATTTTGATGAAATAGTTGAGGCAGAAGCTGAAGTAATTGAACTAAAAGATAATTTTCTACCCATAGGCTTAACTACTTTAGAGGACATATTTGATTCAAATGACATTCCTAGAAAGCCAAAGATGCAACCTCTCAATGCAGAAATTGAGGACTGTAACATTGGAACTACAGAAAATCACAAAATGATAAAACTCTCCAAAGCATTGCCTGCTAATGAAAAGCTGAAATACATTGACTTGTTTAAGGAGTTCCAACATGTCTTTGCCTGGAGTTATGAGGACCTCAAGTCCTATGATACTTCAGTCATCCAACACACTATACCTCTGAAAGAAAATCAAAAACCTTTTAAACAGAAGCTTAGAAGGGTGAATCCTGTCCTCTTTCCCTTGATTGAAAAAGAAGTTAAACGAATGTATGAAGCTGAAATCATTGAACCTATCAGGTTCTCAGAATGGATCTCAAATCTAGTGCCTACTAGGAAGAAAATAGGAGAGATAAGATTGTGTGTTGATTTAAGAAATTTGAACAAAGTCTCTCTCCAAGACCATTACCCCTTAACAAAAATGGATCATGTCCTAAAAAGGGTAGTGGGAGCCTCTAGGATGTCATTGTTAGATGGATTCTCAGGATTCAATCGGAATTTAGTCCACCTAGATGACCAAGACATAATCGCCTTCACAACACCTTGCGGAACCTTCAAATATGTAAAAATGCCTTTCGGACTCAAAAATGCAGGGGCCACATTTCAAAGAGCAATGGATATAGCCTTTACCAAAGAGATCCATGATTTCTTAGTCATATACCTTGATGATCTTACTGCTTTTCCAAAATCAGACCAAGAACATTTAAGGCAAGTGTTCCTAATTTGCAGAAGATATGGCATATCATTGAACCCAAAGAAATCACCGTTTTGCCTGGAAGAAGGCAAACTCCTAGGTCATATAATTTCAAAATATGACATTAGAATTGACCCAGATAGAATTCAAGCTATCCTTCAAGTCCCTCATCCAAGAAACATCAAAGAACTGCAAGCTTTTTTAGGAAACATCAACTTCCTAAGAAGGTTCATTCCCAATTTAGCTGAGCTAATAAGACTATTGAATAATATGCTAAAGAAAGATTCTAAAGTCAAATGGACCATGGAGGCTAAACAAGCCTTTGGGGACATCAAAACAACCCTGAAAAAAACACCAGTCATCACAAGTCCTAGGTTTGATAGAGATTTCATCATTTTTTCCTTTGCATCTGAGCATACTATTGCTGCTGTCCTATTGCAAAAAGATGACCAAGGGTGTGAAAAGCCCATCACTTTCTTCAGTAAAGCCCTTAGGGACGCTCCCTTCAAGTATCAAATCATGGAAAAACAAGCTTATGCCCTTGTAAAATCCATCAAGGATTTATGAGTTTATATCTTGTACTCACACGTGATAGCCTATGTTCCAAATGTTGTGGTTAAGGATATTTTAACTCAAGAAGGAATTGAAGGTAAAAGGAGCAAATGGATAGCCAATATTTTAGAGTATGACACTGAAATCAAGCCTACAAAACTCATAAAGGGACAAGGGTTAGCCAAATTAATGACTGAAACCAATTTCCAAGCCCTTGACATCAATGAACTGGATAATGAATGGGAGATGGTGACTCCACAGATCAATCAAGCCTTTTTAAAATCACCTTGGTATGCTGACATATGTTCTATATTGTTAAACCTGCAAGCTCCTCCAGGGTTGTCCAGGACTAAAAAGAGATTCTTGAAAATGAAGGCATCAAAGTTTTGTATTATAGATAATGCTTTATTTTGGAAAAATCATCAACGTATTTTGCTTAATTTCCTAACGTTGGATGAAACTAACAAAGTCCTCAAGGAATTTCATGCAGGGGACTGTGGAGGTCACTTGTATTGGAAGTCAACAGCTGATAAAATCCTAAGGGCTAGATTCTATTATCCTTCCCTGTTTTCTGATGTGAAAAAGTTTGTGGTTTCATGCCATAAATGCCAGATTTTTGAAGGCAAGAGAAAGTTGTTACCTTTACCCCTAAAACCTATTTCAACTGAAAAACCATTTCAACATTGGGGTTTAGACTTTATTGGTGAAATTCACTCTTCCTCCTCTGGCCAACACAAGTGGATTTTGACTGCCACAGACTATTTTACCAAATGAGTAGAAGCCATCCCTTGTAGGCAAGCCAATGACTCAATCATCATGCAATTCTTAGAAACCAGCATGTTGTCTAGATTTGGCTGTCCAGAAAAAATTATTGCAGACAATGCTGGTGCATTCAAATCCAAAAGAATGATCAACTTTTGCTATAAGTACCACATTACCTTGGGCCACTCCACAGCCTATTACCCTCAAGGTAATGGCCTAGCTGAGTCATCCAACAAAAGCCTCATCAACATCATCAAAAAGGTCTTGGAGGAGAATAAAAAGAATTGGCATAAAAAACTTGTGAATGCACTATCGGCAGATAGATTGACCGCTAGAAGATCTATTGGTACAAGTCCATATGAATTCGTTTATGGAATGGAGGCAAGATTCCCTTCATCTTTGGGAATCCATGTGATTAAGTTGCTGCAAGAAATAAAAGCAGAGCCTAATGATATTCAGAGAAGGATAAATCAAACTATTCACTTGCAGCGGACAAGAGAAGAAGTATATTAGAGAACCCAGGTTCTACAAGATAAACTCAAGAAGATCTTTGACAAAAGAACAAAATCTGAAGACTTCTTCATAGGAAACAAAGTGATGAGATGGGATTCTAGAAGAGAGGATAAAGGGAAACATGGGAAATTTGATTTTCTTTGGAAAGGACCATTTACTATTCAAGCTGTACAAGGTAACAACACCTACTTTTTGAAGAGTTTGGATGGCAGGGATATTGAGGAAGGTCCAGTCAATGGGCGAATGCTCAAGCACTATTTTGATTCCCTTTGATCAACACAACACAACTATATATTGTACATAAATAATTGTATTTCTACTAGTTTTCATTTACATCAATTAAATAAGGAACAAGATGTAGCAGATTTTGAGGAAAAGTCAGGAAAGTACATTACTTTTTGTGTGAGATTTTGAATTTACTAGAAGAGATCAAGAGGAAAGCTTGGAAGTTATGAAGATGATGATAAATATTCAGAGAAACCAACAAAAGACAGAGTTGTAATTTTACACAGATCAACTCAATAAGGAGTGCACACAGGATACAAAGGTTCAGATCATGGAACTACAGTAAGAAGGAAGTTTTGAAATTACAACAGCCAACTGAGAATAAGGCAATTTGACCTGTTCTTCTTGGCTTTTCACCAGGAAAAGCCATCCCCATGTGGAGCCACTATTAGGTTCCTATACTAATAGGTTTCATTTTTCATGATTGACTATGGAAGTGCCAAATATGTTCATCTTTTCGTGCTGCAAAGGTTCCATATTTAGTATACAGATAAGGAAAATTAAAAAAATGAAAAGAGGGTATGCCCTAAAAGAAAAATCAAAGGGCAAAAAGTAAATGAATTGGTTAGAAAAACTAATAGAAATGAACCCCAAACCAAAAGACCAGGAAAGTGGCCAGTCAAAATGCCACTGCTATCTCATTTGCATGTTCACAAGGTGCAAATACTGTTGCTTATCACACTTGATGGATGGCCCAACAGTTCAATCTGGACCATTCCATATTTAAATTTGTTGTTGTAGAATAGACAAAGAATACCTGTCCAAACAGTTCAAGATTGGCAGATAAGTACACAGATAGAGAAAATAAGGAGGCCAACTGCTTAATCTGGGCCCTTGGAAGAGATAAGGGTAGATTTAGATAGGAGGACAGTCAAAAGAAAAGATGAAATTCAGGGCTTGCAAGCTCAAATGCACCCAATCAAAAGGAAGAAAAGATGCTGGATGTAGGCTGGGTAAGCTGTTTGAGGTTGCAGAAGCAAGGTTGTGATCTTTTTGCCTTGTCACGAAAGGACTCATCTCATCAATGATACAAGGACCATGGAAGTTGTTTGGTTGCATAGAAATGGAAGCATGACTAATTCCCCCTTCATTCCCCCAGAAATCTTTTACTAACATCCTCTCAAGGACTGTGGGATCTGCCCAATAAGTCCTGTTTCACTTATTTCTATGAGAAATGCTAAGTTAAATTCCAAGTTTACTTATTGAAAAGAAGCCACATTTATTGTGTAAAAATCATCACTCCATACTCCTTATATTTTCTATGCCTAAGTTTTCACTTTACAAACTTAGCATCTGTGCAGGCAATTTCATTCGATAAAATCATATTAACATCTAATTCTATTATATAGCTCCCTAAATCATTTTCCCCACCCCTATTCTTACAAAAACTATATAAAAAACCAAAAAGTACTAAATACCCTTTCCCTTGGCAAACATAGCCATAAAATATAGTTTTCGGGAAATATTAAGTCCATAAGCGGTTCGATGGAAACCACTTACCGCTTGTCCTCCCCGCCGCGCACATCATCCCCACGTCGGCTTTTGCGTCAGCTCCCTTGCTACTGTACAGTCCACCGTGGCTGCCCCATCACCCATCCACATCCGCTGCCACGTTATCTACTGTACCTTGCTACTAGACTAGGTGATGTCATGCCGATGTCAGCACAAAAAGAGCCAAAAAGTCCGAAAAACCACAAATTTTTCATTAAAACTCACGAAAGTGATGTTTTTGTTTATTTTTATGCGACCAATGGTGAAATTTCATGCATGAGAATTACGTCCAATCTACCATTGACATCCTAGTCTGCCACCCAGGCGTATTCAACCTGCAACCCGACCTCCTTGGCTCTACCTACAACTACATTCGATGGCAAAGTCTCGAAAAAACAGGTATTTACCTGGGAACGCCCATAAACCATGTTTTTCATAATTTCTCTGCAAAAGATCACCAATAAAGCTAAATTAATCTCAAAAGCATTATCACCCGCAAGCTCCTCCGCTCTGCCTCACTGTTTAACCATACTTACGAACAAAACTTGCTAATTTCTATTAATCACTGATAAATTATCCATTGAAGCTCGAAATGCAGCTCCTGTTCACCTGCAAAATCCATGCCATCTCCACTCGTTTAAAGCTTCCTTGTTGCAGAGCCCTACATACTCTCTATTCCCATTGAGCTCTACTCAGCAGGGGCACCTTTGCACATAACTCAAACTGAAAATTCCCTGTCAAAAAAATCCATTGTCAGGACTCTATTTACCTGTTAAAATATAGAACAAATCCAACCATAATCCCAGTAAATCATGGAGGCTCCAGTGGCCTTGAATATTGCACCATTAAATGCACCTCATAAAGAGTTAGAGTGGATACCTCTTGCCGAAAGAGACTATCAAATTGGTGATATGGAGGGAATCAAGCCTTACCTTTAGGCTTTTTGTGAACTAAGGAATAACTTCAGAAACAAAGCTGACCTGTTAGGAATATGAGAATCCAACATGCCTATATATTACCTACCCTCAGTGAATGTCTTCCCTGACCTCATACATCAATGCTGTGCTAATTATGAGCCTTCTCAAAGGGCAGTGATGGACCCTGCTGGAAATGTCCTCTTTTACATTACCCCTCAGTACATAAATGAGATGCTGCAATTCAAGCCCACTCAGCCTTTGGTCCCGCTTTCCATGAGACAATTGCTGGATCAAGCCTCAAAGTTGCTCGCTGCAGAAGTTGACCAAATTGCCAAGCTGATTATGCCACCAGAGTGTTACTCCAGATTCACAATCCCTTATCACCATGCTTGGTTTACTGAGGATGGAAAAACTCTGATAGATATGATTTCCTACATCCTAGGATTCAGAACAAGTGAAATTGTGGATGAGACTATCTTCACTTTGATGTCCATGTTTACTCTAGGACAACCCCCTGTTGTCAAGTATGACTATGCCACCTTCATAGCCAACAAGATTCATTAGCAGTTCATGAACTTAGAGAGGGAAAGGGTATTCAAATATACTTCATATATATATCATTTGCTGTTGTACTATCAATTTGATAGTTTCCTGGTCTTCCTAAAAAAATTGGATGCTAGGGGGGAGCGAAGGTCTGTAATATTTTGGTCCTCGGTGTTCCATCATGTTAATTACTCCCCATACACATACTGCGAGTTCATTGACCTTTTTATCTATCCAGCCACTTGCTTATTGTCAAAAGATCCTCCTCCCAGGCTTACTGCTGAAATGCAAAGAATCCTACATCTCTCAAAAGGATACAACACTGGTGACTGGTACTTCTACCAAAACCACAATGTAATCCAAATTTATGGCTGCGAATTAGCCCCCTACAGACTACCAAAATATGTCCCCATGAGACTCTTTTCCTTGGAGTACTATCGGCAATTCAACAGTGCAGATTTAACTCACTTCTATGGTGCTAGGAAAAAGGCACAGCTTAAAATAAGACATCAATTGGGCCCCTTTATCTTTAATAAAAGGGAAGAAGCATGGAAGGATGTTGACACTATTCTGAGAGAGAAACTTAAGCTCAAACTAAGTTTCCATTGGGCACCTTATGACCCTGAACATTTCATAAGCTGTAGAATAGTTAAAAACAAGCTCACAGGGTATGTGCACCATAGAGTCCTTGAAATTGAACAATATGCCAATCAACAAGAATGGGTAGAGGGAACACTAGTGGAAGAGCTTACTGAAGAAGAGATAATAGAAAAAGAAATCAAAAACCTTGAAAAATCAGTTGACCTGGAATCTTTTGGATAGGTGTTTTTCACAGGTCCTTGGCACCTTGGAGAAGGCACCTCATCTGCCACGGTTTCCCAGCAACCTGCCCAAGTAAGTGCCCCACCAGCAGACACATCTAAAGGAAAAGAGCTGCAGCATTCAGAACAGCAAGTGCACCATTTTGAGCAGCAAGAGACAATGGCAGACTGGCTGGTTTCAACAGATGAACAAAGTCAAGGGAAAGACCCTTCAACTCAAGCAAAGGTGGCTAAAATTCTTGTGTTACAGACTCCTCTTAATGAGGAAAGGGCCAAGAAAAGGCATAGACAAGAAGAGACACCCACAGGGGCATATACAGATCAGCAAGGAGAAAAAAGACAAAGATTAAATCCTTATTCAGAAGAAGAAATGCCATAGGGACCAACTGAATTGCAAGTTCCCACAAGTATGGAGACATCAGCTAGCTCCTTTCATCCAGAGCAAGAAAGACAGCAAGGTGTGGAGGTTACATCCACCAGGAAACAAAGTAGACATGGATCTGACATCAAGAAGGCATTCACTGATATCAAGGCTAGAAATGAGCCAGTGAGGTTCCAGCTTTACAACCAACTACTAAGGATGGCTCCAACCAATCAGCAAAGGCTAATTGTAGCCTACGACATCCAAGAAGGGAAAATGACCCTCAGTAATTTCAAACATACAATGCAGCAACCACAATCAGCTGCTGACTATATCATAACCGATATGGAAGTTGTCTCCAGGGACATCCATCCAATGGACCAGATTGAATTGCACAAACAAACCGGTGAAATGGTATATTCTACCTTGGCAGACAAAACATTGTTGGCTCATAGATTGCAAAATTCATTGCACAATACTTCTGCCCAATTGGAATTAGAGAAGGCCTCCTCAATAGCTAAATATTATAGAATCAAATCCCTGGAGGAGATTATTATAGAGTTGGGACATGATCCCAAGGATCCTAAGGGCATTCAGGCCTTGATCAAAAAGAAAGAGGAAGACATAGCAGCCCTCAGAATACAACTTAGGTTGCCAGCTACAATATATCCTCAAACTACAGAGGTGGCACAACAAAAAGAAGAGGAGGATGTGGTTACTTTGCTCATGAGGATGCATAAAAGACTGATAGAGACAGAGAGTGCCTTGGAAGCATCACTACAAGGGAGATAGGGAGATTTGGCCTCTCATCCAGCACAAACAGCTATAACTATTGAGACTGCACCTCTTACGGTCACCACAATACTCCCTTCTGCTAATCCAACATCAATAACAGGTACCTCAACTTCAGCACCAGTTTCGGTAACAACTACGGCAGCAGCAGAGCAAGAGGCCAGTCTGAGTATGGAGGAAATGATGAAAGAAATAAAGGCTCTGGAAGTACAGATGGCAGAATTGGAAGAGGCCAAAGAAAAGCTGGCCAAAACTGAGGTAAGATATGATAAATCAAAGGTGGATGTAGCTGAGAAGACAAGGGAAGTAAAAACCCTAGAGAAAAGGATAAAAGAATTGGAAAAGGAGCTTACTCTTGATAAAACTCTAGCTGAAGTCAAGAAAATTTTGTGGGCTAAAATTGGCCAATCCATTACTGACCAATGGCAATCCATTGAAACTATACATGAGCAAATGGAATTGATAGGCTTAGCTCAAATTGAAAATCAGGAGGCTAGAGCATCTTTAGGAAATATGCCTGAGCAAGCCAATAGAATGATTCAATTTCTGAACACTCATACCAAAGAGCAGTTGGAAGCAATAGGTATCAGGAACAGGACAGATACCATCTTACTAGTAAAAAGGGTGCTGACCCTAAGGAATTTTGTGCAAACTTTGGAAAGAAAATGCCAAGAAATGCAGGCAGAGGTAAATGACATTAGAATAAAGTTTGCAGCATTACAGAGCAGAGGGCTACCCAGTTTATTAACCAATGCTAGAAGACTGTTGTCACATGAGCAATACGCCAATAGGGTAAACAACTATGCCTCCAATCAAATTACAGCATCCTCAAGCACCTCAGAAGAAACAGGGCCTCCCTCTGGATAGTGTCTTTATGACAAATTAGAAAATTTGTTCTATATTAAACATGAGATAAACCATCTTTTTGAAGTCTAGCCCAAATTTTTTAGATACACTGAAGCTGATGAAACACTGATAAAGATACAAAGACATCAGTTGCCTACAGAGGATTGGTGGAAAGGAATGCTGGAGACATTGCTCAGGTAATTTTTTTTATTTTTTCTTTTTTCTTTTGGTCAGCTACAGGTCAGCAAATACAGAGGCACGGTCTACCTGTCAGAGAATGAGGAATAGAAAAAAGGCAAAAAATAAATGGTGACTACAGCTCGTTGATGAAAAATCAAGCATTGATGACGAGGCCAGGACGGCAAAACAGCAGCATGGCAACATCAGGACAACAAACAGAGAATGAATGCACAGCAACCAGCCGACTCACTCAGCCCAGAAAGTCAAAATACCTCTGACAAATTGGACAACTAACACATTTACATTTACTGCAGCATTTATTCCCTCATTTACTGCTTGTTAAGAGTTGGTGAAGGAAGTTATGAGTTCAAGACTTATCTTCATGATATTTTGTATCTCCCTTTTTGTATAAATACCTCCCCATAATATGTATTTCGGGTTGGTGATTTTCTCTTTGGACTGCGCTGTAATTTTTAAGACTCTCTAATAAAAATGGTTGTTGAAGTTCATGGTTACTGCACCGTCTGAATGTGGAAATGATGTTCTGGGGCCTGCTACAGAATTCATGTGTCATTCTATGGATCAATAAGTTATTCTAAACCATGTTTTATGTTTTCTGTGTTTGCAAATTTCATATATGTTCCATAATCTTGGTAGCAGAGAAGAAGAATAGCTTAGGATTTGTTTAAGTGGACCCTGTGTTCAATCTCTGCTATTAATTGTGTTTTCCTTAGAATTGGTCATAAATATGAATTCTTAATTGCTCATGTTTGCACTAATTCCTTCATTTTGAATACTATTTAGGAATTCTTAATTTCTCCTGAATAATATTCGTGCATTTTCCCTCTGCTAGCATAATGAAAGATCATTGATTGCCTTTCATTCCCTGACTTCATTCCATTGATTTCCAGATTTAAAAATTGTTCCAAAGCTTCCTATCTTGCTCTGTAGCATTAGCATTTACCCAAAAAAAACTTTCAGCAGTACACCATCATTGACTCCATTTCCCAATAGTATAGACTGTTTTGGACTTTCATCCTAGCTCTGCCTGAAATCACCATCCAACAAACTTAGAACAAAACCCTGTACATCATAACTAGCCTAAAATACTCCAAAAGAAAAGCTAAGTTACAAGGAGAGAGCCCTCTCTGGTTGCAGGTAGGCTAGGACCTGTAGCTAAAAGATTGGTTAGTGGTTACCTCGGCCGTATTCCCTTTAGGAAGTAGGGAACAACCTGAGTGATAAAATCATTGGCAACTCCACAGGGGAGCTAAATGACTATTTGTAACTCCTGTCTATTTCCTAAAGCTACAGATGGAGCCTGAAGTTAGCCAGCTAGCCTTTGAAACTGTATTTGCTTTGCATTTACAGGAGTAAATAAAAGCTACTTCAGTCAATCTCCAGTATAGTTTTAGGCTTTAAACAACTGTTCCAAAGATTTGATCAATTTCTATTTCAACATACTTAAAGGAAAGCCCAAAGCCTCCCATATTTCAAAGAAAATCTTGTAGAATATTACGAAAAACTGTAATTTTAAAAACATTTCCAGAAAATACCAAAAAAAAATTTAGGAGTTGGCTCCAAAGAAGAATACCCAGTACACCAGGTCAAACCCTGACCTAGATCTTCAAGCTGCTTTTCAAAACCCTAACTTGATCTCTAAGACTTTTAGGAAACAAGAAGAAATAGAAAAATCTACTGATTCAAACCTTCAAACAGTTCATCAGAACTATATCCCAACTCCTGCTAAAGCGCCAGGTCATCCTCATCTTACTGCTGCTTCTTCTAGTTCTTCATCCACCTCCCAAAGCACCTTCTCCACACCTCCATCCATCGCATATATTTCCACTCCAGTCCCTGCTGTTTCAGCTGTCCCATTTCTTCCTATTGCCCCGTTTATCCTTGTAAGTATGGAAAACCATTATGCTCCTTTACAGTTGCCTGGAAATCCAGGGGCTATGCCTCAGGATTATCAGAGCAAAATCACATATTTTGACGGTGCTGGCTCCTACATAGCCTAGCAACACACTAAGAAAATGCAAGATTATTTTGAGAATTGTGAAATAGATGATGATGATCTGAGAATGAAGATTTTGGTCCAAAGTCTAACTGGTGATGTAAGGATTTGGTTTAGAGAACTTGCTACAAATTCTATAGCTGATTCAGAAGCTCTTTATCAATCCTTCCTAAACAAATGGGAAAAGAAGAAAGACCCTCTACACATTCTAACAGAATATGACAATTTGAAAAGAGGTCCACAAGAAACTGTCCAAGACTATTGTGCTAGGTTCAACAATGTTTATAATGCTATTCCTCAAAACCTTAGACCTCCACCTGATTTAGCTTT
The DNA here is from genome assembly GCA_031772625.1 of Pinus tabuliformis. Lineage (NCBI taxonomy): Eukaryota > Viridiplantae > Streptophyta > Pinopsida > Pinales > Pinaceae > Pinus > Pinus tabuliformis. The sequence goes on along the minus strand of CM062817.1, from coordinate 1,164,436,437 downwards.
GATCAAATTCCCTGATGGATTTGATTCTCACATGGTATACCAACTGAGGGAAAGAGCCCCTCCAAGCTTAGAAGACATGCAAAATATAGCTGTTACTGTGGAGGAAAATCTAATTGCTAAACGAAATCAGGCAAAAGCTGAAAGAAGAACAACTTTCAAAGAGGACCGTTCATCATTTGAACAAAAAATCTGAAGCAATCATCAAAGGTATGGACAGACTTTGGGATAGGGTGGAAACTATTGAAAGAAAATCATCATGGGAAGGTCAACCTAGTAACACTGCTAGAAACCCAAACTTTAAAAAAAATCAAAATCCAAATGTTGGAAAGGCTGCCCCTGACTAGAACATTAGACCTCCCTTTCAAGAGAACTATGCTGAAGACTCAACCTCTAGTGAGCCAATAGAGGACACCCAGATCAACCTAATGGGGTTAAACAGTGAGCAACAAATTTTTCTAACACAAGATGACCAAGAGGCTCACAATTTCAATCAATTTCAAACCAAATCCTAAGAGTCATTTGATTTTAGGGAAGCCTATGATGCAGCAGTCTATGAGGTTCATAAATAGTACAAACTAAGAAGCAGAACCACAGATGTGCCTAAACCTACCAAGCTGAAGGATACCAAGCAGCCAAAAGAAAACAAAGGATAAAGCTGTCCTGATAGAGCCCTCCACTAAAACAGACCCAAACCCAAAGGAAGTCACCGTGGAAGACATATCAGGACTACAACCCTCAAAGAATCAACCATACACATCCCATTCTTCAAAAGAAAATCTAAACTGTTCTCTTGAAAATAATTTCAAATGAGATGTACCTCAAAACAATACTCCTGATCAAGAGAGAAACACTGAAATTTCAGCTGAAAAGGAAAATCCTGCTGTCCATAATGCAAAAATTTAGATAGAGAAACCTTTTAACTTAGAAACAGAAATAGGCAAGCTAAAAATAGCTATTCCCCTCTCTGAATTGGCTAAAAATGAAGTGTACAGACAACAAATCAATAGGTCACTACAAATACCAGAAAATAGAGATGCAGTAAATGTTCTAGATGATCAACCAGAATTGATTTTTGGTCCTGAAGTCAATGGTAAAACAGTAGATGGAGGATTTCCTCCATTCTATGTGAGCTTAAACATTCATGACAAAGTGCTGCATAATGCTATGTTTGATTCCGGAGCTTCCCATAACCTAATGCCTAAATCTGTGATGGAAAGACTAGATCTAGACATCACAAGGCCCTATAAAGACTTGTTCTCATGTGATTCTAGCCAGGTCAGGTGTCTAGGCCTAATCAAAGACCTTTGTGTATCTTTAGTTCAATATCCAGCTAAAACAATCTTGATGGATGTGGTGGTAGCTGATATTCCACCTAAGTATGGTATGCTTTTATCAAGATCTTGGGGTGCAAAACTCCAAGGATCTTTGCAACTAGACATGTCCTATGCCACTATTTTAGTCTTTGGATAGCCAAACAGATTATACCATGAAACATTAATGAAATATGTGGTTAGTAGTCAAGAAAAACCCCAAAACTTCCCCATCTATTCTATGCATTCCGTTATGGATTCATTCATTTTATATAATGCTGGGAAGTGTCCCAAAACTAATATCAAATTCCTAGAAGCACCACAAACACAAAGCATAGAGGAACAATCTAGAGCCCAAGATCAAAAAACTGTTGATATGGTTGATGCAACAAAGGGAAATGATATATCATATGAATTACAAGAGCCAAATCTACCCACTGTATAAGCTTCTAAAACTCTTAAGGCTAGTCATAACCAAGAAATCGTATGGTAATTAGAGTTTGATGACTCTGTGAATAAATTAGGAGTAGGGGCAGGGGTTTGGAGACACAACATGCAAAATAACCATGTTGAAGGTCATGCATATAGGTTAAATTTCAGATACACAAACAATATGGCCGATTATGAAGCCCTTTTGTTAGGAATCAAGCTCATTAAACGTCTAGGGGAAACCAAGGTTTCAATTCTAGGGGATTCAGATCTGATTATACAGCAGATGAAGGGAAATTTTGTTACAAATGATCTCAGGTTGAGGGCTTAAAGAGGGGCAGCCATTGAAATACTTAACACTTTCTCAGAATCTTAGCTCACCAAAATCCCTAGAAAGCACAATTTACATGCACACAACTTGGCATCTTTTGCCAGCACTTGCAAGTTACCATTTGAACCCAACCACCATTTTACTGCTGATATCAAACACAGACCTGTTGTCCCAGATAATGTGAAAAATTGGCAGGTCTTTGAGAATGATACACAGATAAATAATTTCCTGACTCTGAAGGATGAATTTTCAAGTATAATCATTGATACAAGCACCATGGATGATCAACAATAGATAGACAAAATTGAACAAAATATATCAGCTGAAACAACAAATGTGATTTTGCACCCAACAACTTTTGATGACAAGAATTTACATGAACTAAAGCAAACAGATTTTGATGAAATAGTTGAGGCAGAAGCTAAAGTAATTGAACTAAAAGATATTTTTCTACCCACAGGCTTAACTACTTTAGAGGACATATTTGATTCAAATGACATTCCTAGAAAGCCAAAGATGCAACCTCTCAATGCAGAAATTGAGGACTGTAACATTGGAACTACAGAAAATCACAAAATGATAAAACTCTCCAAAGCATTGCCTACTGATCAAAAGCTGAAATACATTGACTTGTTTAAGGAGTTCCAAGATGTCTTTGCCTGGAGTTATGAGGACCTCAAGTCCTATGATACTTCAGTCATCCAACACACTATACCTCTGAAAGAAAATCAAAAACCTTTTAAACAGAAGCTTAGAAGGGTGAATCCTCTCCTCTTTCCCCTGATTGAAAAATAAGTTAAACGAATGTATGAAGCTGGAATCATTGCACCTATCAGGTTCTCAGAATGGATCTCAAATCTTGTGCCTACTAGGAAGGAAATGGGAGAGATAAGATTGTGTGTTGATTTAAGAGATTCTAACAAAGTCTCTCTCAAAGACCATTACTCCTTACCAAAAATGGATCATATCCTACAAAGGGTAGTGGGAGCCTCTAGGATATCATTCTTAGATGGATTCTCAGGATTCAATGAGATTTTAGTCCACCAGGATGACCAAGACAAAACTGCCTTCACAAAACCTTGGGGAACCTTCAAATATGTCAAAATGCCTTTCGAACTCAAAAATGCAGGGGCCACATTTCAAAGAGAAATTGATATAGCCTTTGCCAAAGAGATCCATGATTTCTTAGTCATATACCTTGATGATCTTACTGCTTTTTCAAAATCAGACCAAGAACATTTAGAACATTTAAAGCAAGTGTTCCTAATTTGCGGAAAATATGGCATATCATTGAACCCAAAGAAATCACTGTTTGGCCTAGAAGAAGGCAAACTCCTAGGTCATATAATTTCAAAATATGGCATTAGAATTGACCTAGATAGAATTCAAGCTATCCTTCAAGTCCCTCATCCAAGAAACTTCAAAGAACTGCAAGATTTTTTAGGAAAGATCAACTTCCTAAGAAGGTTCATTCCCAATTTAGCCGAGCTAATAAGGTTGTTGAATAATATGATGAAGAAAGATTCTAAAGTCAAATGGACCATGGAGGCTAAACAAGCCTTTGGGGACATCAAAACAGCCCTGATAAAAACACTAGTCCTCACAAGTCCCAGGTTTGATAGAGATTTTATCATTTTTTCCTTTGCATCTGAGCATACTATTGTTGTTGTCCTATTGCAAAAACATGACCAAGGGTGTGAAAAGCCCATCACTTTCTTCCGCAAAGCCCTTAGGGATGCTCCCTTAAAGTATCAAATCATGGAAAAACAAGCTTATGCCCTTGTGAAAGCCATCAAGGATTTCAGAGTTTATATCTTGTACTCACATGTGATAGCCTATGTTCCAAATGCTGTGGTTAAGGATATTTTAACTCAAGAAGGAATTGAAGGTAAAAGGGGCAAATGGATAGCCAATATTTTAGAGTATGACATTGAAGTCAAGCCTACAAAACTCATAAAGGGACAAGGGTTAGCCAAATTAATGGTTGAAACAAATTTCCAAGCCCTTGACATTAATGAACTAGATAATGAATAGGAGATGGCGACTCCACAGATCAATCAAGCCTTTTTACAATCACCTTGGTATGTTGACATATGTTTTGTATTGTTAAACCTGCAAGCTCCTCCAGGGTTGTCCAGGACTAAAAGGAGATTCTTGAAAATGAAGGCATCAAAGTTTTGTATTATAGACAATGTTTTATTTTGGAAAGTTCATGAAGGTATTTTGCTTAATTGCCTAACGTTGGATGAAACTAACAAAGTCCTGAAGGAATTTCATACAGGGGACTGTGGAGGACACTTGTATTGGAAGTCAATAGCTGATAAAATCCTAAGGGATGGATTCTATTGGCCTTCCCTGTTTGCTGATGTGAAAAAGTTTGTAGTTTCATGCCATAAATGCCAGATCTTTGAAGGCAAGAGAAAGCTGTTACCTTTACCCCTCAAACCTATTTCAATTGAAAAACCATTTCAACAATGGGGTTTAGACTTTATTGGTGAAATTCACCCTACCTCCTCTGGCCAACACAAGTGGATTTTTATTGCCACATACTATTTTACCAAATGGATAGAAGCCATCCCTTGTAGGCAAGCCAATGACTCAATCATCATGCAATTCTTAGAAACCAACATCTTGTCTAGATTTGGCTGTCCAGAAAAATTATTACAGACAATGCTGCTGCATTCAAATCCAAAAGAATGATCAACTTTTTCCATAAGTACCACATTACCTTGGGCCACTCCACAACCTATTACCCTCAACGTAATGGTCTAGCTAAGTCATCCAAAAGAAGCCTCATCAACATCATCAAAAAGGTCCTGGAGGAAAATAAAAAGAATTGGCATAAAAAACTTGTGAATGCACTATGGGCAGACAGATTGACCACCAAAAGATCTATTGGTACAAGTCCATATGAATTGGTTTATGGAATGGAGGCAAGATTCCCTTCATCTTTGGGAATCCTTGTGATTAAGTTACTACAAGAAATACAAGTAGAGCCTAATGATATTCAGAGAAGGATCAATCAAACTATTCACTTGCAGCAGACAAGAGAAGAAGTATATCAGAGAACCCAAGTTCTACAAGATAAACTCAAGAAGATCTTTGACAAAAGAACAAAAGCTGGAGACTTCTTCATAGGAAACAAAGTGCTGAGATGGGATTCTAGAAGAGAGGATAAAGGGAAACATGGGAAATTTGATTTTCTTTGGAAAGGACCATTTACTATTCAGGCTGTACAAGGTAACAACACCTATTTTTTGAAGAGTTTGGATGCTAGGGATATTGAGGAAGGTCTAGTCAATGGGCGAATGCTCAAGCACTATTTTGATTCCCTTTGATCAACACAACACAACTGTATATTGTACATAAATAATTGTATTTCCACCAGTTTTCATTTCAGCAATTAAATAAGGAACAAGATGCAACCGATTTTGAGGAAAAGTTAGGAAAGTACATTACTTTTTGTGTGAGATTTTGAATTTACTAGAAGAGATCAAGAAGAAAGCTTGGAAGTTATAAAGATGATGATAAATATTCAGAGAAACTAGTAAAAGACAGAGCTGTAATTTTACACAGATCAGCTCAATAAGGAGTGCACACAGGATACAAAGGTTCAGATCATGGAATTACAGTAAGAAAGAAGTTTTGAAATTGCAACAGCCAACTGAGAATAAGGCCATCTGACCTGCTGTTCTTGGATTTTCACTAGGAAAAGCCATCCCCAAGTGGAGCCACTGTTAGGTTCCTATACCAATAGGTTTCATTTTTCATGATTGACTATGGAAGTGCCAAATATGTTCATCTTTTCATGCTGCAAAGGTTCCATATTTGGTATACAGATAAGGAAAATTAAAAAAATGAAAAGAGGGTATGCCCTAAAAGAAAAATCAAAGGGAAAAAAGAAAATGAATTGGTCAGAAAAAATAATAGAAATGAACCCCAAACCAAAAGACCAGGAAAGTGGCCAGTCAAAATGGCACTACTATCTCATTTGCAAGCTCACAAGGTGCAAATACTGTTGCTTATCACACTTGATGGATGGCCCAACAGTTCAATCTGGACCATTCCATATTTAAATTTGTTGTTGTAGAATAGAGAAAGAATATCTGTCTAAACAGTTCAAGCTTGGTAGATAAGTACACAGATAGAGAAAATAAGGAGCCCAACTGCTTAATCTGGGCCCTTGGAAGAGATAACGGTAGATTTAGATAGGAGGATAGTCAAAAGAAAAGAGGAACTTTAGGGCTTGCAAGTTCAAATGCACCCAATAAAAAGGAAGAAAAGATGCTAGATGTAGGCTGGATAAGCAGTTTGAGGTTGCAGAAACAAGGTTGTGATCTTTTTTTCTTATCAAGGAAGGACTCATCTCATCAATGATACAAGGACCATGGTAGTGGTTTGGTTGCATAGCAATGGAAGCATGACTAATTCTCCCTTCATTCCCCCAGAAATCTTTTACTAACATCCCCTCAAGGACCTTGGATCTGCCCAGTAAGTCCTGTTTCACTTCTTTCTATGAGAAATGCTAAGTTAAATTCCAAGTTTACTTAGTGAAAAGAAGCCACATTTATTGTGTAAAAATCATCATTCCATACTCCTTATATTTTCTTATGCCTAAGTTTTCACTTTACAAACTTAGCATCTGTGCAGGCAATTTCATTCCATAAAATCGTATTAACATCTAACTCTATTATATAGCTCCCTAAATCATTTTCCCCACCCCTATTCTTACAAAAACTATATAAAAACCCAAAAAGTACTAAATACTCGTTCCCTTGGCAAATATAACCATAAAATATAGTTTTCGGGAAATATTATGTCCATCCAGGTCTTTATATTAACCCTTGTGTGTATAAACCTCGGGATTTATCTTAACCTTAGGTTAAATAAATAACCACTCAAAACCCTCCCACCATACCACGCATTCAAACCTTGGTGCACATATAAACCTTGGGATTAGCTTAATATTTGATTAAACCAATAACCATGCCCGCACTATATAAACCATATAAACCCATAAACCCAAAGTCTTTAACCCCCGCGACATTTTATAACATTAAAATACAGGCGGGTCCCTGCGCCGTATCGTACCAGCAGCTATGCATCCCGTCAACCCTCCGATCTAGCCTTGCAGATCTGACGGCTCATGCTGATATCGGAGCCGCCCCTTTGTACGAGGGTTAGCTCCCGATAGAAGGCGGTTTTGCCACCGTACATGGGGACACGTGGCCCATTTTGATTGCATCGGGCCCGCGCTGACACAAACCGCTCCCATACCATAAGCGGTTCGATGGAAATCGCTTACCGCTTGTCCTCCCCGCCGCCCACATCATCCCCACGTCAGATTTTGTGTCAGTGCCCTTGCTACTGTGGAGTCTGCCGTGGTCGCCCTGTCACCCATCCACATCAGCTGCCACGTTATCCATCGTACCTTGCTACAGGACTAGGTGATGTCATGCTGAAGTCAACACAAAAAGCGCCAAAAAGTCTGAAAAACAACAAAATTTTCGTTAAAACTCACTAAAGTGATGTTTTTGTTTATTTTTATGCCACCAATGGTGAAAGTTCATGCATGAGAATTACATCCAATCTGCCATTGACATCCTAGTCTGCCACCCAGGTGTATTCAACCTGCAACCCGACCTCCTGTTGAAGCCCCAAAAATCGGGTCAACAACAAGGGGGATACCCACCCGGTCTGGACCTTGGTTGGCAGCTCCTTATCCGTTTGGTATAGCGGGTCCGACTGGGGATAATGGGACCAGTTTCCCAATCTAAGGGTGTGTGTGTGTGTAGAGTTGGATGATGCTGATCTAAGAGTACTTAAAGCTAATTTAATTCAAACTTCTAAACTAACTCTATGCTATTGTAATCTAATGAGAAACAACACATCTAATCTACGCTAACCCAGGGTGTATTTCTTCTATTATGCGATCTAAAGAGATTTCGAACAATAACTGGTAATAAAGATCATTCAGCTATCATAAGAATAGAAATCAATTAAGATAAACAACTTTGCATAAAAAGTTAAGCAAAACAGTTTGGAATAGGATATCGCATAATAAGTTATACATATATCAAACACAAATAAATGACTGCACCGCACAAAAGTGACAAATGGTAACACACACATTCATGCAGTAACATATAAACAACTAAAAACTGTATATCACTTTAAGAATATAAATAGAAACGGTCAAGAGATAAAAGTACCATTTATGACTGGTTCCACTCATAAGCTTCAAGCAACAATGATTTATCTCTCCTTGCTCTAACATCTACTAAGAGTATAGAAGTGCAACATCAGTAGCAGATATCAAATGCAAACATTAATAAACGTTGATCCATCCATTCATCAAAACCCCCTCCGAGGGTGCAAAAGTGCATGTTCTGAGGACAAGTTTTTTGACAAATTTCTGGATCCTTCTCCTAATGCCTGAGAAGGGTTTAAATACTACTAACTAATTAACTTAATTACATAAATTTAGGATACGGTTTTAAATGACCGCCCTTCTGCTAAGGCAAAACTATTTCTAAAAATTGAATCTAATTCCTAACCATTTCTGTATTTGCTCCTTAGTGCTGCAAGCATGCAACATTCGCCTGGGAAGAGTCGGCTGGTCGCCTTCTGCTTTCGTTTGAGCTATGAAAATACAAATAACAAGTGCTGGCACCACTTTCTGGTAAACTAGAAGATATTTTCGAGAATCTTCCTCTGGCTGGGTGTATTCACTGCGTGTATACTTGGTAATAACCCAAATTTCTCTCAAACTGATTCTGCTTTTTCTATTTCGGTTTCCGGCCTTGCGAATGACTGAACAAGTTAGGGACTTCGCTCTCTGAACAATTTTCTGCATCAAAAACTGCCTCCATTCTTTGTTCCGGGCTTTTCTGGTGCGTTTTCCTTCCTTAGCGCCTTTTTTCTTTTTGCTTTACCGGGCATAAGCTTCAGGATCTTTTGTAAACATGCTGCTTTTGTGTGCCTTTGATTCTGAGTTTTGGATGGCCTATTGACATCAGCATCTGTTGATTGATACTCTGGAATCTATGGTCCTGTTGCATGCGGCATCCATTTGTGAAGGCATCTCTTCTCTGTTCTCCGAGCATTGACGCTTTCCCCTTTTCCTTAGATGTTTCCTGCACATTGCTTTATGTTATTTCTTGTCTTACAGTTTACGCAAAGGAAACGAGTAATGATAATAAAGATTGATCTGAAAGCTTTAAGCTCTTATGAATGCATAATCATGACACCCATAACGCACTGACTCTTCGAAAAACACAAAACTGTCCTTCTTGAATACTTTGGCATACAATCATTAATTTCTTTTAAGGCGCGCACCCAATTTTGGTCTACGGACAGCTTTCCTTGAATACTGTGCCGAGGAAATTTTGCGATGTGTGATTCTGCAACTCACATCGCAGCATCATAGATCGCGTCGTCAAGATGTGTCATCGCAGAAATTCATGATCGCATTTATCGCAAATCGCATTCATCGCAGATCGCAGCATCGTAGATCGCAGATCGCAGATCACGCTTAGTCATTCAATCATTGTGTGTTGCTTACGCGATGTTGCGATATGCGATGTCGCATATCGGCTGTCGGAGATTTCTTAAGTTTTTTCATTTAAGAGCACTTCATAATGTAAGCGATGCGATGAATTTTTCATTGCTACTTCACAGCTTATTATGCTCATAGGAAAACATTTCACTCTTTTCTCGCAATGCGATACAGTTTTAGGGAGTTGAAATACAAAAATTTTGATAAAATGTTTTTTGGATTTTTTATTAAGGGTCCCCATTTGCTTGGTGTTATTGCTAATACCAAACAAAGAGGGGGGTTGTTGGTGGCCACAACAATGGCGATTCACTGGGAAGAACCAGTTATCTCTGCTTTTCTATTGGATTTTAACTTCCAAAGTAGAAAAATTTTCATGAGTCTAAATTTTGTTATGGACAGATAGAGTACATTATGCCTTATCCTGTCAATGATATTTTGTCTCAACCTTTTCCTATTCCAATTGTTTGCTTCCTCAGGCTTAGTCCTTGTATTTGCATCAGACATTACTTGGTCTTTTAAAGATAAAATAAAGTCTTCTCTACGTGCTGGCTTTTAAAATATGCTCATTTGTCGTAGGTAGAGCCTCTGCTACCAGCAGGCGTCCACGACAGGGTTACTTGTTACCCAGCAATGATCCTTTATCCTGCGTAAGGCTATTTACAACTTTTCAGAGAAGAACCCATTTTGACACTTTTTCCTTTTTTATTCTCTAAAGAACAATGCCTTGGTTTGGTGGCAAAATTATGACACAGACATTCACTTGATTTATAGTTTTGCTGAACAAGCTGGCTCCTGATGAGACCCCTTGTCTTTTGATTGCAACAATCTTGAGTTGTTGCCCTGTTTTGGTGGACAGTATTGGCAAAGTCAACAAGTTATAATATCTGTGATCATGATAAGCCGGCTCGTGATGAGACCTCTTATTCTTTGAGATATAGTGTTTTCTCGGATTGTTCCTCTGAATGCTGCGATTTCCTTTAGCAGGGAGGAAGCCATTGTTTTTCCTTAAGAAAGCTCTGGACGACAATAATAGAGTTTGAAAACAGCAGTTTTACAGAGAATATTTATTTTATTATTGATACCTTTCATCGTGCTGATATAAAACAATTTTTTACCAAAGGTTGTTTTCATCAAATTTTTTGAAGTTGAGACTAGTATCATATCTAGGTTAAAGTTTTTAACTTTATCTGTCAATAATAAAGATCAGATTTTCAAAAAAAAAAAATTGCTACTTGTACAAGTGAAAAAATATCAAAATCTGATAGAGAATTGGTGTCTTTTTCGTGGACCCCTGTTTTAACCATCTACAACTGGTTTTATTTGTAAGAAAGAAAAGAAAAACTAAAACTATCCTACAAAATAGAAGAATAATCTTCTATGGAAAATATATTTTAAGGATCTGTCCATTAACAGGCAAAGAATCCCTTCTACCTGTTAAATCCTGCAACACAAACGTTGATGGGCCTATGACTTCTACAATCTGAAAAGGACCAAGCCACATCTTCTGAAATTTTGTATGTTTGCCCTTTTCTTCGTGAGTCTTATCCCATTTCAAAACTAAATCTCCCATCTGAAAATTTTTCCTGGTCATTATGCTCGAGTCAAAAGAGGATTTTATTAGCGCTTGGCAATGAGCATGGGTTTTCTTAGCTTGTTCTCGTCGTTCTTCTAATTTAATTATTTCCATTTGTCTTAATTGTAAGGAGGAAGTAGATACTTCATCGATGTATTGTACTAAAGACAAAGAGGGGATGAATAAGTGAGTTGGAAGAACCACTTCTTTCCCATAAACTAAATTAAAGGGAGAAGTGCCGATTGAAGCTTTCTTCGTTATTCTATCTGCCCATAAAGCATTCACCAAAGCTTTGTGTCAATTCTTTTGGTTCTGGTCAACTGTTCTTTTAATAATCCTGATTAGGTTTTTATTTGTTGACTCAGCCAATCCATTACCTTGCGGATAGTAGTTGGCCGAATATTTCAGTTTGAACCCTCTTTTAAGTGCAAACTCAGTCATTGAATTCCCAAAAAAGTATGAGGCATTATCAAACATTAAAGCCGTTGGCAATCCAAACCTAGTGATTATAAATTGATCTATGAATTCAATGATGTTTTCAGAATTAGCTGTCTTGAGAGGAACTGCTTCTACCCATTTAGTAAAATAATCTGTTGCCGTGAGGATGTATCTACGCTGCTTAGAAGAGTGAGGAACGATCTCACCTATTATGTCCAAGCCCCACTGACTGAATGATTGCTCGATGTTTACCGGTTGTAGTGGCATGGACGGTTTCTTTTATCTCCCTGCAGTAGTTTGGCGGACTTGGCATTTCCTCACGTAACTGTGTGAGTCTTTGAACATCGTGGGCCAATAATATCCTGCACGTAAGATTTTATGTGCAGTAGCATCTCCAGCATAGTGTCCGCCTGCTGGTCCATCGTGGAGTTCCTGAAAATCCTTTTCGGCTTCAGTTTTCTCAAGACACCTAAGAAGCACAAAATCGTAATTCTTTTTAAATAGAACATCATTTATGAGCTGATATTGTTTAGCTTTCAATCTTAGAGCTCTTTTCTTAGTGTGATCTAGGTGTGATGGAGCATACCCGTTCTTAAGATAATAAATGGTGTCAGCATATAATGATTCTGCATCGTTTAGGCTTACCTCATAAGTTTGTACCTCTTCAGATGAATTCTCAGGAATTCGCGATGCTCCAGCTAACATTTTGCAGAAGCCTTGACCTCTTACAATGCTTGCTAGTTTGATCTCAAGGTCGTATTCTTGTAAAGCAGTGATCCAATTTTATCTTTTTCACCCACATCCTTTTGTATTAGAAGATTCCTTACCGCTGGAAACGGTACTATGACCTTAGTATGGGTTTTAAGTAAGAAAGGTCTGAAATATTTGACCGCTTTGAAAACAGCATATGCCTGTTTCTCCACGTCTAAATAGTTGAGTTCATCACCTTGTAAATTCGAGCTAAAAAATGCGATTGGAGCTTCCGCTTTCTCTTGATTTGCTTGAGTTAGAATCAAGGCGTATGATTTCTCTGAGGCAAATGTGTATAAGATAAAAGATTCTGAAAAATTCGAGGTTGCTAAAGATGGAGCGTTAATGATAGCTTGTTTGATCAGGTTGAATGCTTCATGCTCATCTTGACCCCATTTAAAATTTGAATTCTTTTTAGTCATGGTTTGCAAACGAGAAACAATTCGTGAAAAATCTGGGACAAATCTCTTCACAAAATTGATTTGGCCAAGGAAAGATTGAATGGCTTTTTTGTTATGAGGTAGGGATATTTCAGAAATTTCTTTGATTCTGTCAGGTTCAATGTGAATACCAGATTTTGACACTATGAATCCTAGAAGTTTTCCTTCACTTAATGCGAAAAAATATTTCTTTGGGTTAAGTGAAATCCCATACCTTAAACATCATTGAAATATTTGTTTCAAGTCTTTGAGATGGTCACTTCGCTTCTTTGAGTACACTGTTATATCATCCAAATAAATTACTACATATTTATTGACTAAACCCTTGAATGTGATGTCCATGGCTCTCTGAAATGTAGCGCCAACATTGGTCAAACCAAATGGCATCTTCTGATATGCGTATGTGCCCCATTTAGTTCGTAATGTAGTTTTTAACTGATCATCGGGATGTACCAGCACTTGATTGTATCCTGAAAATCCATCCAAAAAAGACATTAGTTCTGAGCCTGCTACTGCCTGTAATATCTGCTCCATAGGTGGGATGGGAAAATTGTCTTTTTGACAGGCTTTGTTGAGATTCCGAAAATCGATGCAGATTCTAATATCTCCGTTTTTCTTTCTAACGGGTACCATATTGGAGACCCATTTGGAATGTCTGACGGGGAAAAATCTTCTGGCTTTTAATAACTTATTTAGCTAAGTTTTTATCTGATTTTATAAATTGGGGTGGATTTTTCTGAGTTTTTGTTGGACAGGTTTTTCGTTGTGAATCATACGGATAGTATGTTGAATGATAGAAGTGTCGTATGTCTTTATCTCATCGTAATTCCAGGCAAAAACATTTTTGTATTGTCTTAAAAGACGAATATATGCTAGTTTTTCTTCAGGGGCTAGGCCGTGGCCTAGATTAACGTTTTGTGGTTTATCATCGGTTCCTAGGTTTACTAATTCGTAGTTGAGATTTGAACTGTAGAGCTTAGAATTGGTAGACCTTTTAAACCGACTTTTCAAATCGTATAAGTCTTCCAACTGAACCACCGATTTAGGTATAGCATTGTCAGTGCTATCTTGTTGTATTTGTCGATCGTGATGGTCTTCGTCAATTATCTGATTGGAGTAGGATCCTTCAGAAGTGAGGAAATTTACAATATCAGGATCGTCATTGAATACTCTCCAGTTTGTAATGTTGTCAGGGATGGCGGTCTAAAGATTAATTCTATTGAGAATCTATCTGGACTAAAATCTTCGGAGGGAATAAGTCTAGAGGCTACGTTGGCTAAAAGGTCTGCGCTCGCGTTTTGGAGTCTTGGGATTGACGAAATATTGAATGTTATGAAACGCTCAGTCAGATCTTGTACTAAAGATTGATAGTGTTTCAAATGACCTGATAGGAAACGTATGGTGTTACGTACCTGTTTGACGACAATCTCAGAGTCTTCGAAGACTTGAAGATACTTGACGTTCAACCCGATTGCTTTGTATAGGCCTTGCACCAAGGCCTCATATTCCGTTGTATTGTTTGTGCAATCGCATTCAAGTCTGCACGTAAGCATGGTCTTATTTCCTTCTGGACTAATCAGAATGCATCCTGCTTCTGCTCCTTCGTTAGATTTAGAGCCATCAAAATATAATTTCCAAAACAAAGATGTATTTACAGGTTTATCTAAAAAATTAACACACTTTTAATTATTAGTTTGGGAAAAATTTTCGACTTGGGACAAAACTAAATTTTCTAAGTAAGGTGATGTATGAGCATTGAAATTGCCGAGGAAAGAATCTACCGAGTAATTGCCTATGATACTATTGTTATATGCTATTGCTTCATATTCTCCCTCCAATTCCATTACTATGTACTTCCGGTGTAAGTCTCGTTCAACCTTTATTTGATTCGGTTTACCATTGAAGGGTAACCACATGTGCGACCAGTCGGTTGAGAAGTATCCATGGAGTTTTTCGGACCAATCCCTGCTAAGAATCAAGCCATAGAATTCTGGGATATGAGCTACTAGAATGTCAATAACCTGACATACCTTCGGGTTAGACGACAATCTTATGGTCACTTGATTAAGTTCACCAATCACTTCGACTTGAGATCGATCAAGCTGAACTATGCGCACTGCAGATTTTTGTGGTTGAACATTCAACTTGGCACATATTGATCTGGGTAAAATATTTGTTGAAGCACTAGAATCTACCAAACAATTGTGCACATTTTTATTGAAAATTTCATAAGTGAGAAGAAAAGGGGGAGTGTGAGACCTTGATCTTCCTCCAATCAAGGCGATGCCATTTGGATCAATCTTATTGATCGTGTTGGTTGGAGGTCTTCCCATGTTGTGGGAAGCTATAGCTGTAGGCAAAGATGTAGTAGGCACGGCATGTAATTCTTTCATCATTATCTTCTGTTGATGTTTCAATTTGTTCAATTCATAAAGAGTGATATTAGCCCTAGTCTTCTTCATGTCATCAATAATATTGTATTCCATTTCATCTGACACTATCACTGTTCTTGATGGAGGTGTTTGATCTGATTGGACTGGGCTAGATTGAGTAGCTTTAGCGGTCGTTTTCTTTTTTGCGACTTTATCTTTTGTTGCAGGGCTTGCGCCCTTTTGCTTAGGGGTAGTTTGGGGAGGATCAAGTTGATTTTTGCTTTGTGTGCTAACCGGATATGCTTCTTGATCTTCTTCTTGTGGGAGGATGAAATCCCACATTCCTTGTAGTTCCACAACTTCTTCGTCATCGGTCTGCCCTTCAGTGGTACTCTCTTCTTCTTCCTCTTCTTCGGATTCGACATTTGAGATAGTGTTGGGTGGTTTCACATCCATTGAAGGGCCTCTTTTAAAAGCTCTGTAGGGCTTTTTTGAAGAATTTTCTGCCACTTCTTTTTTTATGTCAATCATCTCATTGGACATGGTCTTTAATAATTTTCGCAATCCTTCTAAATCGAAAGGATCTTTCGTTTCTTTCTTCTTGGAGTCTTCCTTGAAGGTGACTTTCTTAGATTTGCGTTCCTCTATTGCAGATCTCTTTTCCAGGGCTACTACACATTTCTCTACTGCTATCGCCTCTGTCAGGTTTTCAAATAAATTTGTTTTATTTGCCCTATCCACGAAGATTGCTAAGTTTGCTGGTAAGGCCGTAATATACCATTCACATCGTACTTCTTCGCTGGGTTGGGAAGCAGTGGGAATTTTGTTGAGGATTTTATTAAACCGTAAATTGAAATCTTTGATGGGTTCTCTAGCCTCGGCTTTAAGATTGGATAGGTCATTGATTAACGTTGCCGTTGATCTGTCATCACTAAACTTGGTAAGGAATTGACTTTGAAAAATGTCCCAACTTGTGATAGACCCAGAGGGTAATGAAAAGTACCATGACCCGACTGTTCCTTGCATTGTATAGGAAAAAAGTCGGACAACAACATCCTCGTTGGTAACTCCATTGAGATTGACAGAAAGCATGAAATTATTAATGTGCTCTTCAGCTTGCATGCCTGCTTCTGGATTGAATTTGGGTAGCCATTTCTCAGGATGGGCCAGTATTTGGCTTAGGGGTGGAGGCATTAAAACTGCCCCAGGATTGTTCCATGGAGACTGGGCCATCGTTGAGCTGCTAGTAAATGAAAGTGCAGAGGATGTTCCCTGAGGATGGGAAGATGAAGATATTATGATCTTAGATGATTGAAGAAGAGGGGTTGTGGAAGATGGATGAGTGGTTTGGATTGAAGATGTGGGTGGCTAACTTCGCGGTGAGGGAGTTGAAATGGATGATGTAGATGAAAGAGTCTCACTGTCAGACTCTAGTGGTGTTTTCCTTGCTCTTTTCCTAGTGGGGAGAGGGAATTTAGTTGGCTGGATGCCAAATTTTTCACTCTTTAATCTGGTCAGGGGATGAGCAGGATTGTACTGCCAAGTCACGCTGCTTTGAGATTTATCAGACCTCTGTGTAAAAATAGAAAATCCCTGGAGTTTGCGAATCAGAGTTTGAACTTCAGGGGGTTCAAGGGGAGATTGGTCTGAAATATTAGGGTATGTAGCAGCGGTTAATACTCGAGTGACTTCTGACTCTAGATTTAAATGTACTGAGGAAGTCGGGGGAGATGATGAGGGCGATTTACTCTCAGAATGGTATTTAGATTTTGATTTAGGTGCCATTCATAGTTCGGGCCCTCCTTCTAGCGCCAAATATGTTGAAGCCCCGAAAATCGAGTCGACAACAAGGGGGATACCCACCCGGTCCGGACCTTGGTTGGTAGCTCCTTATCCGTTTGGTATAGTGGGTCCGACTGGGGATAATGGGACCAATTTCCCAATCTAAGGGTGTGTGTGTGTGTAGAGTTGAATGATGCTGATCTAAGAGTACTTAAAGCTAATTTAATTCAAACTTCTAAACTAACTCTATGCTATTGTAATCTAATGAGAAACAACACATCTAATCTACGCTAACCCGGGGTGTATTTCTTCTATTTTGCGATCTAAAGAGACTTCGAACAATAACTGGTAATAAAGATCATTCAGCTATCATAAGAATAGAAATCAATTAAGATAAACCACTTTGCATAAAAATTTAAGCATAACAGTTGTGAACAGCATATCGCATAATAAGTTATTCATATATCAAACACAAATAAATGACTCCACCATACAAAAGTGCCAAATGGTAACTCACACATTCATGCAGTAACATATAAACAACTAAAAATTGTATATCACTTTAAGATATAAACAGAAACGGTCAAGAGATAAAAGTACCATTTATGACTGGTTCCACTCATAAGCTTCAAGCAACAATGATTTATCTCTCCTTGCTCTAACATCTACTAAGAGTACATAAGTTTAACATCAGTAACAGATATCAAATGCAAACATTAATAAACCTTGATCCATCCATTCATCAAAACCCCCTCCAAGGGTGAAAAAGTGCACGTTCTGAGGACAAGTTTTTTGACAAATTTCTGGACCCTTCTCCTAATGCCTGAGAAGGGTTTAAATACTGCTAACTAATTAACTTAATTACATAAATTTAGGATACGGTTTTAAATGACCGCCCTTCTGCTAAGGAAAAACTATTTCTAAAAATTGAATCTAATTCCTAACCATTTCTGTATTTGCTCCTTAGTGCTGCAAGCATGCAACATTTGCCTGGGAAGAGTCAGCTGGTCACCTTCTGCTTTCGTTTGAGCTATGAAAATTCAAATAACAAGCGCTGGCACCACTTTCTGGTAAACTAGAAGATATTTTCGAGAATCTTCCTCTGGCTGGGTGTATTCACTGCGTGTATACTTGGTAATAACCTAAATTTCTCTCAAACTGATTCTGCTTTTGCTATTTTGGTTTCCGGCCTTGCGAATGATTGAACAAGTTAGGGACTTTGCTCTCTAAACAATTTTCTGCATCGAAAACTGCCTCCATTCTTTGTTCCAGGCTTTTTTGGTGCGTTTTCCTTCCTTAGCGCCTTTTTTCTTTTTGCTTTACCGGGCATAAGCTTCAGGATCTTTTGTAAACATGCTGCTTTTGTGTGCCTTTGATTCTGAGTTTTGGATGGCCTATTGACATCAGCATCTATTGAGTGATACTCTGGAATCTGTGGTCCTGTTGCATGCGGCATCCGTTTGTGAAGGCATCTCTTCTCTGTTCTCCAAGCATTGACGCTTTCCCCTTTTCCTTAGATGTTTCCTGCACATTGCTTTATGTTATTTCCTGTCTTACAGTTTACGCAAAGGAAAAGAGTAATGATAATAAAGATTGATATGAAAGCTTTAAGCTCTTATGAATGCATAATCATGACACCCATAATGAACTGACTCTTCGAAAAACACAAAACTATCCTTCTTGAATACTTTGGCGTACAATCATTAATTTATTTTAAGGCGCGCGCCCAATTTTGGTCTACGGACAGCTTTCCTTGAATACTGTGCCGACGAAATTTTGCGATGTGTGATTTCTGTGACTCGCATCGCAGCATCATAGATCGCGTCGTCAAGATGTGTCATCGCAGAAATTCATGATCGCATTTATCGCAAATCGCATTCATTGCAGATCGCAGATCGCAGATCGCGCTTAGTCATTCAATCATTGTGTGCTGCTTATGCGATGTTGCGATATGCGATGTCGCATATCGGCCGTCGGATATTTCTTAAGTTTTTTCATTTAAGAGCGCTTCATAATGTAAGCGATGCGATGAATTTTGCGTCGCTTCTTCGCAACTTATTATGCTCATAGGAAAACGTTTCACTCTTTTCTCGCGATGCGATATAGTTTTAGGGAGTTGAAATACAAAAATTTTAATAAAATGTTTTTTGGATTTTTTATTAAGGGTCCTCATTTGCTTGGTGTTATTGCTAATACCAAACAAAGAGGGGGGTTGTTGGTGGCCACAACAATGGCGATTCACTGGGAAGGACCAGTTATCTCTGCTTTTCTATTGAATTTTAACTTCCAAAGTAGAAAAATTTTCATACGTCTAAATTTTGTTATGGACAGATAGAGTACATTATGCCTTATCCTATCAATGATATTTTGTCTCAACATTTTCCTATTCCAATTGTTTGCTTCCTCAGGCTTAGTCCTTGTATTTACATCATACATTACTTGGTCTTTTAAAGATAAAATAAGGTCTTCTCTGCGTGCTGGCTTTTAAAATATGCTCATTTGTTGTAGGTAGAGCCTCTGCTGCCAGCAGGCGTCCATAGCCTCAACAGGGTTACCTGTTACCCAGCAATGATCCTTTATCCTGCTTAAGGCTATTTACAACTTTTCAGAGAAGAACCCATTTTGACACTTTTTCCTTTTTTATTCTCTAAAGAACAATGTCTTGGTTTGGTGGCCAAATTATGACACAGTCATTCACTTGATTTACACTTTTGCTGAACAAGCTGGCTCGTGATGAGACCCCTTGTCTTTTGATTGCAACAATCTTGAGTCGTTGCCCTGTTTTGGTGGACAGTATTGGCAAAGTCAACAAGTTATAATATTTGTGATCATGATAAGCCGGCTCGTGATGAGACCTCTTATTCTTTGAGATATAGTGTTTTCTTGGATTGTTCCTCTGAATGCTGCGATTTCCTTTAGCAGGGAGGAAGTCATTGTTTTTCCTTAAGAAAGCTCAGGACGACAATAATAGAGTTTGAAAATAGCAGTTTTACAGAGAATATTTATTTTATTATTGATACCTTTCATCGTGCTAATATAAAACAATTTTTTACCAAAGGTTGCTTTCATCAAATTTTTTGAAGTTGAGACTAGTATCATATCTAGGTTAAAGTTTTTAACTTTGTCTATCAATAATAAAGATCAGATTTTCAAAAAAAAAAAAAATGCTACTTGTACAAGCGAAAAAATATCAAAATCTGATAGAGAATTAGTGTCTTTTTCATGGACCCCTATTTTAACCATCTACAACTGGTTTTATTTGTAAGAAAGAAAAGAAAAACTAAAACTATCCTACAAAATAGAAGAATAATCTTCTATGGAAAATATATTTTAACGATCTGTCCATTAACAGGCGAAGAATCCCTTCTACCTGCTAAATCCTGCAACACAAACGTTGATGGGCCTATGACTTCTACAATGTGAAAAGGACCAAGCCACATCTTCTGAAATTTTTTATGTTTGCCCTTTTCTTCGTGAGCCTTATCCCATTTCAAAACTAAATCTCCCATCTGAAAATTTTTCCTGGTCATTATGCTCGAGTCAAAAGAGGATTTTATTAGCGCTTGGCGATGAGCATGGGTTTTCTTAGCTTGTTCTTGTCGTTCTTCTAATTTAATTATTTCCATTTGTCTTAATTGTAAGGAGGAAGTAGATACTTCATCGATGTATTATACTAAAGACAAAGAGGGGATGACTAAGTGAGTTGGAAGAACCACTTCTTTCCCATAAACTAAATTAAAGGGAGAAGCGACGATTGAAGCTTTCTTCGTTATTCTATCTGCCCATAAAGCATTCACCAAAGCTTTGTGCCAATTCTTTTGGTTTTGGTCAACTGTTCTTTTAATAATCCTGATTAGGTTTTTATTTGTTGACTCAGCCAATCCATTACCTTGCGGATAGTAGTTGGCCGAATATTTCAGTTTGAACCCTCTTTTAAGTGCAAACTCAGTCATTGAATTCCCAGAAAAGTATGAGGCATTATCAAACATTAAAGCCGTTGGAAATCCAAACCTAGTGATTATAAATGGATCTATGAATTCAATGATCTTTTCAGAATCAGCTGTCTTGAGAGGAACTGCTTCTACCCATTTAGTAAAATAATCTGTTGCCGTGAGGATGTATCTATGCTGCTTAGAAGAGTGAGGAACGATCTCACCTATTATGTCCAAGCCCCATTGACTGAATGGTTGCTCGATGTTTACCGACTGTAGTGGCATGGACGGTTTGTTTTGTCTCCCTGCAGTAGTTTGGTAGACTTGGAATTTCCTCATGTAACTGTGTGAGTCTTTGAACATCGTGGGCCAATAATATCCTGCACGTAAGATTTTATGTGCAGTATCATCTCCAGAATAGTGTCTGCCTGCTGGTCCATCGTGGAGTTCCTGAAAAACCTTTTCGGCTTCAGTTTTCTCAAGACACCTAAGAAGCACAGAATCGTAATTCTTTTTAAACAGAACATCATTTATGAGTTGATATTGTTTAGCTTTCAATCTCAGAGCTCTTTTCTTGGTGTGATCCAGGTGTGATGGAGCATACCCGTTCTTAAGATAATAAATGGTGTCAACATATAATGATTCTGCATCGTTTAGGCTTACCTCATATGTTTGTACCTCTTCAGATGAATTCTCAGGAATTCGCGATGCTCCAGCCAACATTTTGCAGAAGCCTTGACCTCTTACAATGCTTGCTAGTTTGATCTCAAGGTCGTATTCTTGTAAAGCAGTGATCCAATTTGCTCTTTTTTCACCCACATCCTTCTGTATTAGAAGATTCCTTACCGCTGGAAACGGTACTATGACCTTAGTATGGGTTTTAAGTAAGAAAGGTCTAAAATATTTGACCGCTTTGAAAACAGCATATGCCTGTTTCTCCACATCTGAATAGTTGAGTTCAGCACCTTGCAAATTCGAGCTAAAAAATGCGATTGGAGCTTCCGCTTTCTCTTGATTTGCTTGAGTTGGAATCGTGGCGTATGATTTCTCTGAGGCAAATGTGTATAAGATAAAAGATTTTGAAAAATTCGGGGTTGCTAAAGATGGAGCGTTAATGATAGCTTGTTTGATCAGGTTGAATGCTTCATGCTCATCTTGACCCCATTTAAAATTTGAATTCTTTTTAACCATGGTTTGCAAACGAGAAACAATTCGTGAAAAATCTGGGACAAATCTCTTCACAAAATTGATTTGGCCAAGGAAAGATTGCATGGCTTTTTTGTTATGAGGTAGGGATATTTCAGAAATTTCTTTGATTCTGTCAGGTTCAATGTGAATACCAGATTTTGACACTATGAATCCTAGAAGTTTTCCTTCACTTAATGCGAAAAAAGATTTCTTTGGGTTAAGTGAAATCCCATACCTTAAACATCGTTGAAAGATTTGTTTCAAGTCTTTGAGATGATCGCTTCGCTTCTTGGAGTACACTGTTATATCATCCAAATAAATTACTACAGATTTATTGACTAAACCCTTGAATGTGATGTCCATGGCTCTCTGAAATGTAGCGCCAGCATTGATCAAACCAAATGGCATATGCCGATATGCGTATGTGCCCCATTTAGTTCGGAATGCAGTTTTTAACTAATCATCGGGATGTACCAGCACTTGATTGTATCCTGAAAATCCATCCAAAAAAGACATTAGTTCTGAGCCTACTACTGCCTGTAATATCTGCTCCATAGGTGGGAGGGGAAAATTGTCTTTTTGATAGGCTTTGTTGAGATTCCGAAAATCGATGCAGATTCTAATATCTCTGTTTTTCTTTCTAACGAGTACCATATTGGAGACCCATTTGGAATGTTTGACGGGGAAAATTATTCTGGTTTTTAATAACTTATTTAGCTCAGTTTTTATCTGGTTTTCTAAATTGGGGTGGATTTTTCTGAGTTTCTGTTGGACAGGTTTTTCATTGTCAATCATAGGGATAGTATGTTGAATGATAGAAGTGTCGTATGTCTTTAGCTCATCGTAATTCCAGACAAAAACATTTTTGTATTGTCTCAAAAGACGAATATATGCTAGTTTTTCTTCAGGGGCTAGGTCGTGGCCTAGATTAATTTTTTGTGTTTTATCAACGGTTCCTAGGTTTACTAATTCGTAGTTTAGAGTTGAACTGTAGAGCTTAGAATTGGTAGACCTTTTAAACCGACTTTTCAAATCATATAAGTCTTCCAACTTAACCACCGATTTAGGTATAGCATTTTCAGTGCTATCTTGTTGTATTTGTCGATCGTGATGGTCTTCGTCAATTATCTGATTGGAGTAGGATCCTTCAGAAGTGAGGAAATTTACAATATCAGGGTCGTCATTGAATACTCTCCAGTTTGTAATGTTGTCAGGGATGGACGGTCTAAAGATTAATTCTATGGAGAATCTATCTGGACTAAAATCTTTAGAGGGAATAAGTCTAGAGGCTACGTTGGCTAAAAGGTCTGCGCTCGCGTTTTGTAGTCTTGGGGTTGACGAAATATTGAATGCTATGAAATGCTCAGTCAGATCTTGTACTAAAGATTGATAGTGTTTCAAATGACCTGATAGGCAATGTATGGTGTTACGTACTTGTTTGACGACAATCTCAGAGTCTCTGAAGACTTGAAGATACTTGACGTTCAACCCGATTTCTTTGTATAGGCCTTGCACCAAGGCCTCATATTCCACTGTATTGTTTGTGCAATCGAATTCAAGTCTGCACGTAAGCATGGTCTTATTTCCTTCTGGACTAATCAGAATGCATCCTGCTCCTGCTTCTTCGTTAGATTTAGAGCCATCAAAATATAATTTCCAAAACAAAGATGTATTTACAGGTTTATCTAAAAAATTAACACACTTTGAATTATCAGTTTGGGAAAAGTTTTCGACTTGGGACAAAACTAAATTTTCTAAGTAAGGTGATGTATGAGCATTGAATTGCTGAGGAAAGAATCTACTGAGTAATTGCCTAAGATACTGCTGTTATATGCTATTGCTTCATTTTCTCCCTCCAATTCCATTACTATGTACTTCTGGTGTAACTCTCGTTCAACCTTTATTTGATTCGGTTTACCATTGAAGGGTAACCACATGTGCGACCAGTCAGTTGAGAAGTATCCATGGAGTTTTTCGGACCAATCCCTACTAATAATCAAGCCATAGAATTCTGGGATATCAGCTACTAGAATGTCAATAACCTGACATACCTTCGGGTTAGACGACAATCTTATGGTCACTTGATTAAGTTCACCAATCACTTCGACTTGAGATTGATCAAGCTGAACTATGCGCACTGCAGATTTTTGTGGTTGAACATTCAACTTGGCACATATTGATCTGGGTAAAATATTCGTTGAAGCACCAGAATCTACCAAACAATTGTGCACATTTTTATTGAAAATTTAATAAGTGAGAAGAAAATGGGGAGTGTGAGACCTTGATCTTCCTCCAATCAAGGCGATGTCATTTGGATCAATCTTATTGATCGTGTTGGTTGGAGGTCTTTCCATGTTGTGGGAAGCTACAGCTGTAGGCAAAGATGTAGTAGGCACGCCATGTAATTCTTTCATCATTATCTTCTGTTGATGTTTCAATTTGTTCAATTCATAAAGAGTGATATTAGCCCTAGTCTTTTTCATGTCATCAATAATATTGTATTCCATTTCATCCGACACTATCTGTGTTCTTGATGGAGGTGTTTGATCTGATTGGACTGGGCTAGATTGAGTCGATTTAGCAGTCGTTTTCTTTGTTGCGACTTTATCTTTGGCTGCAGGGCTTGCGCCCTTTTGCTTAGGGGTAGTTTGGGGAGGATCAAGTTGATTTTTGCTTCGTGTGCTAACCAGAAATGCTTCTTGATCTTCTTCTTGTGGGAGGATGAAATCCCACATTCCTTGTAGTTCCACAACTTCTTCATCATCGGTCTGCCCTTCAGTGGTACTCTATTCTTCTTCCTCTTCTTCGGATTCGACATTTGAGATAGCGTTGGGTGGTTTCACATCCATTGAAGGGCCTCTTTTAAAAGCTCTGTAGGGATTTTTTGAAGAATTTTCTGCCACTTGTTTTTTTATGTCAATCATCTCATTGGACATGGTCTTTAATACTTTTCGCAATCCTTCTAAATCGAAAGGATATTTCGTTTGTTTCTTCTTGGAGTCTTCCTTGAAGGTGACTTTCTTATATTTGCGTTCCTCTATCGCAGATCTCTTTTCCAGGGCTACTACGCGTTTCTCTACTGCTATCGCCTCTGTCAGATTTTCGACTAAAGTTGTTTTATTTGCCCTATCCACGAAGATTGCTAAGTTTGTTGGTAAGGCCGTAATAAACCATTCACATCGTACTTCTTCGCTGGGTTGGGAAGCAGTGGGAATTTTGTTGAGGATTTTATTAAACCGTAAATTGAAATCTTTGATGGGTTCTCTAGCCTCGGCTTTAAGATTGGATAGGTCATTGATTAACGTTGTCGTTGATCTGTCATCACAAAACTTGGTAAGGAATTGACTTTGAAAAATGTCCCAACTTGTGATAGACCCGGAGGGTAATGAAAAGTACCATGACCCGGCTGTTCCTTGCATTGTATAGGGAAAAAGGCGAACAACAGCATCCTCGTTGGTAACTCCGTTGAGATTGATAGAAAGCATG
The DNA here is from genome assembly GCA_031772625.1 of Pinus tabuliformis. Taxonomy (NCBI): domain Eukaryota; kingdom Viridiplantae; phylum Streptophyta; class Pinopsida; order Pinales; family Pinaceae; genus Pinus; species Pinus tabuliformis. The sequence continues at coordinate 1,164,410,848 of CM062817.1, read as the reverse complement.
AAATTATTAATGTGCTCTTCAGCTTGCATGCCTGCTTCTGGATTGAATTTGGGTAGCCATTTCTCAGGATGGGCTGGTATTTGGCTTAGGGGTGGAGGCATTAAAACTTCCCCAGGATTGTTCCATGGAGAATGGGCCATCGTTGAGGTGTTAGTAAATGAAAGTGCAGAGGATGTTCCCTGAGGCTGGGAAGATGAAGATATTATGATCTTAGATGATTGAAGAAGAGGGGTTGTGGAAGATGGATGAGTGGTTTGGAATGAAGATGTGGGTGGCAGACTTCACGGTGAGGGAGTTGAAATGGACGATGCAGATGAAAGAGTCTCACTGTCAGACTCTGGTGGTGTTTTCCTTGCTCTTTTCCTGGTGGGGAGAGGGAATTCAGTTGGCTAGATGCCAAATTTTTCACTCTTTAATCTAGTCAGGGGATGAGCAGGATTGTACTGCGAAGTCATGCTGCTTTGAGATTTATCAGACCTCTGTGTAAAAATAGAAAATCCCTGGAGTTTGTGAATCAGAGTTTGAACTTCAGGGGGTTCAAGGGGAGATTGGTCTGAAATATTAGGGTATGTAGCAGCGGTTAATACTCGAGCAACTTATGACTCTGGATTTAAACGTACTGGGGAAGTCGGTGGAGTTGATGAGGGCGATTTACTCTCAGAATGGTATTTAGATTTTGATTTAGGTTCCATTCATAGTTCGGGCCCTCCTTCTAGTGCCAAATATGTTGAAGCCCTGAAAATCGGGTCGACAACAAGGGGGATACCCACCCGGTCCAGACCTTGGTTGGCAGCTCCTTATCTGTTTGGTATAGCGGGTCTGACTGGGGATAATGGGACCAGTTTCCCAATCTAAGGGTGTGTGTGTGTGTAGAGTTGGATGATGCTGATCTAAGAGTACTTAAAGCTAATTTAATTCAAACTTCTAAACTAACTATATGCTATTGTAATCTAATGAGAAACAACACATCTAATCTACGCTAACCTGGGGTGTATTTCTTCTATTATGTGATCTAAAGAGATTTCGAACAATAACTGGTAATAAAGATCATTCAGCTATCATAAGAATATAAATCAATTAAGATAAACCACTTTGCATTAAAATTTAAGCAAAACAGTTGTGAACAACATATCACATAGTAAGTTATTCATATATCAAACACAAATAAATGACTCCACAGTACAAAAGTGCCAAATGGTAACTCACACATTCATGCGGTAACATATAAACAACTAAAAATTGTATATCACTTTAAGAATATAAACAGAAACGGTCAAGAGATAAAAGTACCATTTATGATTGGTTCCACTCATAAGCTTCAAGCAACAATGATTTATCTTTCCTTGCTCTAACATCTACTAAGAGTACAGAAGAGCAACATCAGTAGCAGATATCAAATGCAAACATTAATAAACCTTGATCCATCCATTCATCAAAACCCCCTCCGAGGGTGCAAAAGTGCATGTTCTGAGGACAAGTTTTTTGACAAATTTATGGACCCTTCTCCTAATGCCTGAGAAGGGTTTAAATACTGCTAACTAGTTAACTTAATTACATAAATTTAGGATACGGTTTTAAATGACCGCCCTTCTGCTAAGGAAAAACTATTTCTAAAAATTGAATCTAATTCCTAACCATTTCTGTATTTGCTCCTTAGTGCTGCAAGCATGCAACATTCGCCTGGGAAGAGTCGGCTGGTCGCCTTTTGCTTTCGTTTGAGCTACGAAAATAGAAATAACAAGTGCTGTCACCACTTTCTGGTAAACTAGAAGATATTTTCGAGAATCTTCCTCTGGCTGGGTGTATTCACTGCGTGTATACTTGGTAATAACCCAAATTTCTCTCAAACTAATTCTGCTTTTGCTATTTTGGTTTACGGCCTTGCGAATTACTGAACAAGTTAGGGACTTTGCTCTCTAAACAATTTTTTGCATCGAAAACTGCCTCCGTTCTTTGTTCCGGGCTTTTCTGGTGCGTTTTCCTTCCTTAGCGCCTTTTTTCTTTTTGCTTTACCGGGCATAAGCTTCAAGATCTTTTGTAAACATGCTGCTTTTGTGTGCCTTTGATTCTGAGTTTTGGATGGCCTATTAACATCGGCATCTGTTGAATGATACTCTGGAATCTGTGGTCCTGTTGCATGCGGCATCCGTTTGTGAAGGCATCTCTTCTCTGTTCTCCGAGCATTGACGCTTTCCCCTTTTCCTTAAATGTTTCCTACACATTGCTTTATGTTATTTCCTGTCTTACAGTTTACGCAAAGGAAAAGAGTAATGATAATAAAGATTGATATGAAAGCTTTAAGCTCTTATGAATGCATAATCATGACACCCATAACAAACTAACTCTTCGAAAAACACAAAACTGTCCTTCTTGAATACTTTGGCGTACAGTCATTAATTTCTTTTAGGCGCGCACCCAATTTTGGTCTACGGACAGCTTTCCTTGAATACTGTGCCGAGGAAATTTTGCGATGTGTGATTTGTGCGACTCGCATCGCAGCATCATAGATCGCGTCGTCAAGATGTGTCATCGCAGAAATTCATGATCGCATTTATCGCAAATCGCATTCATCGCATTTATCGCAAATCATATTCATTGCAGATCGCAGCATCATAGATCACAGATCGCGCTTAGTCATTCAATCATTGTGTGTTGCTTACGGAGATTTCTTAAGTTTTTTCATTTAAGAGCGCTTCATAATGTATGCGATGCGATGAATTTCACGTCGCTTCTTCGCAACTTATTATGCTCATAGGAAAACATTTCACTCTTTTCTCGCGATGCGATACAATTTTAGGGAGTTGAAATACAAAAATTTTGATAAAATGTTTTTTGGATTTTTTATTAAGGGTCCCCATTTGCTTGGTGTTATTGCTAATACCAAACAAAGAGGGGGGTTTTTGGTGGCCACAACACCTCCTCGGCTCTACCTGCAACTGCATTCCATCGCAAAGTCTCGAACAAACAAGTATTTACCCAGGAACGCCCATAAACCTTGTTTTTCATAATTTCTCTGCAAAAGATCACCAATACAGCTAAATTCAACTCAAAAGCATTATCACCCGCAAGTTCCTCCACTCCGCCTCACTGTTTAACCATACTTACGAACAAAACCTACCAATTTCTGTTACTCCCTGATAAATTATCCATTGAAGCTCGAAATCCAGCTCCTGCTCACCTGAAAAATCCCTACTATCTCCACTCCTTTAAAGCTTCCTTGTTTCAGAGCCCTACATACTCTCTATTCTCGTTGAGCTATACGCAGCAGGGGCACCTTCGCACAGAACTCAAACTGCAAATTCCCTGTCAAAAAAATCCATTGTCAGGACTATGTTTTCCTGTTAAAATATAGACCAAATCTAACCATAATCCCAGTAAATCATGGAGGCTCCAGTGGCCCTGAATATTTCACCATTAAATGCACCTCATAAAGAGCTAGAGTGGATACCTCTTGCCGACAGAGACTATTATATTGATGATATGGAGGGAATCAAGCCTCACCTTCAGGCTTTTTGTGAACTAAGGAATAACTTCAGAAACAAAGCTGACGTGTTAGGAATATGGGAATCTTACATGCCTATATATTACCTGCCCTCAGTGAATGTCTTCCCTGACCTCATACATCAATGTTGCGCTAATTATGAGTCTTCTCAAAGGGTAGTGATGGACCCTGCTGGAAATGTCCTCTTTTACATTACCCCTCAGTCCAAAAATGAGATGCTGCATTTCAAGCCCACTCAACCTTTGGTCCCCCTTTCAATGAGACAATTGCTGGATCAAGCCTCAAAGTTGCCCGCTGCAGAAGTTGACCGAATTTCCAAGCTGTTTATGCCAACAGAGTGTTACTCTAGATTCACAATCCCTTATCACCATGCTTGGTTTACTGAGGATGAAAAAATGCTGATAGATATGATTTCCTACATCATGGGATTCAGAACAAGTGAAATTGTCGATGAGACTGTCTTCGCTTTGATGTCCATGTTTACTCCAGGACAACCCCCTGCTGTCAAGTATGACTATGCAACCTTCATATCCAACAAGATTCATGAGCAGTTCATGAACTTAGAGAGGAAAAGGGTGTTCAAATATACTTCATATATATATCATTTGCTGTTGTACTATCAGTCTGATAGTTTCCCAGTCTTCCTCAAAAAATTGGATGCTAGGGGGGAGCGAAGGTCTGTAACATTTTGGTCCTCAGTGTTCCATCATGTTAATTACTCCACATACACATACTGTGAGTTCGTTGACCTTTTTATCTATCCAGCCACTTGCTTATTGTCAACAGTTCGTCCTCCTAGGCTCACTGCTGAAATGCAAAGAATCCTACATCTCTCAAAAGGATACAACATTGGTGACTAGTACTTCTACCAAAACCACACTGTAATCATGATTTATGGCTGCAAATTAGCCCCCTACAGACTTCCAAAATATGTCCCCATGAGACTCTTTGCCTTGGAGTACTATCGGAAATTCAACAGTGCAGATTTAACTCACTTCTAAGGTGCTATCAAAAAGACACAGCTTAAAATAAGACATCAATTGGACCCCTTTATCTTTAATAAAAGGGAAGAAACACGGAAGGATGCTGACACTATTCTGAGAGAGAAACTTGAGCTCAAACTAAGTTTCCATTGGGCACCTTATGATCCTAAACATTTCATAAGCTGTAGAAGAGTTAAAAACAAGCTCACAATGTATGTGCACCATAGAATCCTTGAAATTGAACAATCTGCCAATCAACAAGAATGGGTAGAGGGCACACTAGTGGAAGAGCTTACTAAAGAAGAGATAACAAAAAAAGCAATCAAAAACCTTAAAAAATCAGTTGACCTGGAATATTTTGGACAGGTGTTTTTCACAGGTCCTCGACACCTTGGAGAAGGCACCTCATCTACCACGGTTTCCCAACAACCTGCTTAAGTAAGTGCCCCACCAGCAGACACATCTAATGGAAAAGAGCTGCAACATTCAGAGCAGCAAGTGCACCATTCTGAGCAGCAAGAGACAATGGCAGACTGACCGATTTCAACAGATGAACAAAGTCAAGGGCGAGACCCTTCAACTCAAGCAAAGGTGGTTAAAATTACTGTGTTACAGACTCCTATTAATGAGGAAAGGGCCAAGAAAAGGGATAGACAAGAAGAGACACCCACAGGGGCATCTACAGATCAACAAGGAGAAAAAAGACAAAGATTAAATCCTTATTCAGAAGAAGAAATGCCAGAGGGACCAACTGAACAGCAAGTTCCCCCAAGTATGGAGACATCAGCTAGCTCCTTTCAGCCAGAGCAAGAAAGATAGCAAGGTGTGGAGGTTACATCCACCAGGAAACATAGTAGACAGAGCTCTGACATCAAGAAGGAATTCACTGATATCAAGGCTTGAGGTTCCAGCTTTACAACCAATTGCTAAGGATGGCTCCAACCAATCAGCAAAGGCTAATGGCAGCCTATGACATCCAAGAAGGGAAAATGATCCTCAGTCATTTCAGACCTACAATGCAGCAACCACAATTAGCTATTGACTATATCAGAACCAATCTGGAAGTTGTCTCCAAGGACATACATCCAATGGACTAGATTTAATTGCACAAACAAACCAACGAAATGGTATATTCTAGCTTGGCAGACAAAACATTGTTGGCTCATAGATTGCAAAATTCATTGCACAATACTTCTGCCCAACTGGAATTAGAGAAGTCCCCCTTAATAGCTAAAGATAATAGAATCAAATCCCTGGAGGAGATTATTATAGAGTTGGGACATGATCCCAAGGATCCTAAGGGCATTCAGGCCTTGATCAAAAAGAAAGAGGAAGACATAGCAACCCTCAGAAGAGAACTCAGGCTGCCAGCTACAATACGTCCTCAAACTGCATAGGTGGCACAACAAAAAGAAGAGGAGGATGTGGTTACTTTGCTCATGACGATGCATAAAAGACTGATAGAGACAGAGAGTGCCTTAGAGGCATCACTATAAAGGAGACAGGGAGAGTTGGCCTCTCAGCCAGCACAAACAGCTATAACTATTGAGACTACACCTCCTACGGTCACCACAACAGTCCCTCATACTAATCCAACATCAATAGCAGGTACCTCAACTTTAGCACCAGTTTTGGCAACAACTACAGCAGCAGCAGAACAAGATGCCAGTCCGAGTATGGTGGAAATGATGAAAGAAATAAAGGCTCTAGAAGTACAGATGGCAGAATTGAAAGAGGCCAAAGAAAAGATGGCCAAAATTGAGGTAAGATATGATAAATCAAAGATGGATGTAGCTGAGAAGACAAGGGAAGTAAAAACCCTAGAGAAAAGGGTAAAAGAACTGGAAAAGGAGCTTACTCCTGATAAAACTCTAGCTAAAGTCAAGAAATTTTTTTTGGGCTAAAATTGGCCTATCCATTACTCACCAATGGAAATCCATTGAAACTATACATGAGAAAATGGAATTGATAGGCTTAGCTCAGTTTGAAAATCAAAAGGCTAGAGCATCTTTAGGAAATATGCCTGAGCAAGCCAATAGAATGATTCAATTTTTGAACACTCATACCAAAGAGCAGTTGGCAGCAATAGGTATTAGGAACAGGACAAATACCATCTTACTAGTAAAAAGGGTGCTGACCCTAAGGAATTTTGTGCAAATTCTGGAAAGAAAATGCCAAGAAATTCAGGCAGAGGTAAATGACTTTAGAATAAAGTTTGCATCATTATAGAGCAGAGGGCTACCCAGTTATTAACCAGCGCTGGAAGACTGTTGTCACATGAGCAATATGCCAACAGGGTAAACAACTATGCCTCCAATCAAATTACAACATCCTTAAGCACCTCAAAAGAAACACGACCTCCCTCTAGACAAAGTCTTTATGACAAACTAGAAAATCTGTTCTATATTAAACATGAGATAAACCATCTTTTTGAAGGCCAGCCCAACTTTTTTAGATACACTGAAGCTGATGAAACACTGATAAAGATACAAAGACATCAGTTTCCTATAGAGGATTGGTGGAAAGGAATGCTGGAGACATTGCTCAGGTAATTTTTATTATTTATTATTTTTCCTTTTTGTCAGCTACAAGTCAGCAAATACAAAGGCACGGTCTACCTGTCAAAGAATGAAGAACAACAAAAAGGCAGAAAATAAATGGTGACTACAACTCGCTGATGAAAAATCAAACATTGATGATGAGGCCAGGACAACAAAACAACAACATGGCAACATCAAGACAGCAAACGCAGAATGAATGCGCAACAACCAACCGACTCACTCAGCCCAGAAAGTCAAAATACCTCTGACAAATTGGATAGCTAACACATTTACATTTGCTGCAGCATTTATTCCCTCATTTACTGCTTCTTAAGAGTTGGTGAAGGAAGTTATGAGTTCAAGACTTATCTTCATGATATTTTGTATCTCCCATTTTGTATAAATAACTCCCCATAATATGTATTTGGGGTTGGTGATTTTCTCTCTGGACTGCGCTATAATTTTTGAGACTCTCTAATACAAATGGATGTTGAAGTTGATGGTTCCTGCACCATCTGAATGTGGAAATGATGTTCTGGGGCCTGCTACATAATTCATGTGTCATTCTATGGATCAATAAGTTATTCTAAACTGTGTTTTATGTTTTCTGTGTTTGCAAATTTCATATATGTTCCATAATCTTGGTAGTAGAGAAGAAGAATAGATCAGGATTTGTTTAAGTGCACCCTGTGTTCAATCTCTGCTATTAATTGTGTTGTCCTCAGAATTGGTCATAAATATGAATTCTTAATTTCTCATGTTTGCACGGATTCATTCATTTTGACTACTATTTAGGAATTCTTAATTTCTCCTGAATAATATTCATGCATTTTCCCTCTGCTAGCATAATGAAATATCCTTGATTACCTTTCATTCCCTGACTTCATTCCATTGATTTCCAGATTTAAAAATTGTTCCAAAGCTTCCTATCTTACTCTGTAGCATTACCATTTACCCAAGAAACACTTTCAACAGTACACCATCATTTACTCCATTGCCCAATAGTATAGACTGTTTTCGACTTGCATCCCAACTCTGCCTGAAATCACCATCCAACAAACTTAGAACAAAACCCTGTACACCATAACTAGCCTAAAATAGTCCAAAAACAAAGCTAAATTACAAAGAGAGAGCCCTCTCTGGTTGCAGGTAGGCTAGGAACTGCAGTTAAAAAAGTGGTTAGTGGTTACCTCGACCGTATTCCCTTCAGGAGGCAGGGAACAACCTGAGTGATAACACTTTTCATCCCTTTTCAAACTCTTTAAACATGAAAAGGACTGATTTATCCTTTTTTGTTAAACTCGTTAAAAAATATCGACAAACTTGTCCACCCAGACAAGAACGAGTTTCAATATCGCTAGGCTCGCTAAAACATAGCGATAGGTTTGCCCGAAGGGAAAATTATAGAACAAGCATATGTTATCCTCCTCAAGCTTGACAAAAATAAAGAGGTACTGGTTAGCAATGATTGGGGAAAAAGGGAAGAAAACTTAAAGAATTTTATTGGTAGCAGGTCGCTCTTGAACATGACACTTTCACTCCATCGTGTTGATTGAGTTGGGTTGGTTTATTCTGTTTACTGGTCATTTCACCATTGGTCCTCCACACCATCCATTTTTAGGGTTAACGCTACCAGTCCATCTTAGTGTCACCGATATTTTCAAGAGAAGTCATTCAGAGAATTCACCATCCAGTTAATGTCTCATCCACTGCAATACCTTCACCCTCCATTTTTCATGACCACCATTTCTGAACCTTTTTGTCATTAGATCGTTTTCACCTCCAGAAAATCATTTGCTTCATTTCATGTTGTAGATGTGGGATTCATTAAGGCCTTCCTACGACGTGTCACTTCTTGTCGAAATTAGCTCATTATCAAGAAGTTGACTTAGAAATAACTATTTCAGTACTTTGAAGCTTGCATGCCTCAATGGCAAGTTTCTCACTTCCAGCAACAGGTTGACATCAATGGCCTTCGACTGAAAGATTATGCGTGGTGTTCGACATCAGATCATCTATTCACACCACGTGAATTCTGTTGTAGTACCTTGAGGGTCATTATCATTATCAATGATTCCTTTCACATCTGTTAACAACTTACATTATTGGCTGGTAATCAGGTGATGTCTTTCCATGTTCGACTTTAGGACATCTTTTCACATGGATCGACTTGTACATCGAGCAAAGATTGAATGAGTTTGAAGACCCTGGATCTAGTTTCATCCATCTGAGTTGCGATATATTTAGGAATATAAAGACATCAAATGTACATAGAAGCTACACTGATGATCATCCAAGCTAGGGATGATGGCTCTTCATATAAAGAATCACCAATCTGCAACTGCAGACAATTATCTGTTCTATGTACATGAAAATGAATTTAAACAGATGAGCATGGGAATGCCTGCCTCAGCTAGACCATGAAAATAATATGATGATGATGTATTTTATTGTATCTTATACAGGTCACCTTCTAGGTCGAATACCTCGGATCCTCATGATAAAGCATTTCACCCGACATCAAAAGATTTACGACCTCATGCTTTAGGGGGAAACTATTATAGACATATTTGGGCACTTCAACCCCAATATTATATGTCGATAAACTAGGGCTCTTTAACCCCTAAAAGTGTTGTTTCATACCCTAAAGGATCATGGTCAACTAATTACATCATTCCCAAAATGTTCCACCTGAAAAACCACTCAGAACTGACCAAAACTGGACCATACTGACTGCTACACTATCAGGGTGCGATGCATACTGACTGCTCCACTAGCCAGGTGCGATGCATACTGAACAGGCCTTCTGTGGGGTGCAATGGGTAAGAATGGAGAAATGTATGAGACAATTTGCTAAGTGGATGCTCATGGAATCCTTTAGAAACTTCTCCTATGACACTTATCTCTATGAATTTTCCCAGGGATGAGTAAGAGATACAAGAAATCTCCAAGTGGAACCAAGAACAACAAGTGGAATGGCACTAGTCAAAAACCCAGAGATGACTCACACCCTTGTAGACATCTATAAATGGATCCCTCATCTGAGAGATCTGAAGGCTGTAATTTCGTAATTTGTAAGGAAGTGCTGATAGTTTGTCTTTGAGGAAGAGGCATTGTATCATTGGGTGATCTTGCTTTTCATGAGGTGAAAAGGGCTTTGATGCTAGGAGGATGATGCTAGATTAGACAACAGGGTTGTAATTCTCCCTTCTATTTTAATAAAGTTCTTTGAGTTTTCCTCCATACAATCATGTACTTGTGAATCTTATTATTTGTGAATGCCATTGTATGTTCAATGTATTTCTGATTCTGCATTGTTTATGATATAATAGATCAAGATGCTTTGAAGGCGTTTTGTTACTTTGTTTCTACATGTATTCTCTAAGTGGGACAAGTAGGAGAGGACTTGCAAGCTCTATCAAGGGGGAGAGAAATCAAGCAAGGAGTCAAGTGGAAGATCTAGGTTGGTCCCTTGGCTTCTCCCTTATCTATCATACATAGAGGAAATCACAAATTTCTTTGATTTTCTGTTTCTAGGATAGCTGCCAATCCTAGTGGGGCTAGCAGATCGAAAAGACACTATTTTTCCTAGAAACAAAGCTTCCTCTTGTAGCTTAACACATTTCGAAGGTCTAGAAAGAGTAGATAATTATAATTGTTGATGCCGTATACGAATCCAATTATTGGAGCAAACAAGGAAAACAACAATACACACTAGTGTAGGAATTAAAAAATTCTTATGGAAGTAGTGGAAACTAAAGCAAAAGAAGTCACTGATCAAGTTCCAAGGTTCTGTAATGGAAAAGCATTTTGGAGATGGGTATCTTCCTCTTCTTGAGATCAAGCTGACCTTTGTTTCCTATTTCCATTTCCATTTTATGGGGAAATCACCTAACTACTATGGTTATGTGGATTTTTCTCGAGCCGAGATCTGTCAATGTTTGCTGGTGTTTTCAATTTTAAGGAGTCTGAAAAACTTAAATAAAACTCCATCCACTCTCGCATGTATTTTTATTGAGTCTGGACTAGTTCATGCTCATCGGTATTTTCAATTTTTAGGATTCTCAAAAACTTAAAGAAAACTCCATAAGCCCCCTTTTCCATAGAAAATCTACTAGGGTTGGATAAAGGAATAAACCTACTCTTGGCTGATTTTATCCTTATTTCCTATTTACATGAGAAAACATTCAACTTTTTGCTTTTTTTAGTAACTCAAAAATCATCATATACATTAGAACAACTATATACATATATGTAAAAAATTAAATTAAATGCGCAACAAAACTTACAAAGGTGGATCAATGAGAGGAGGGCTCCTCTCTTCAACCAATTATATTCTAGAATTCTGAAGAATATGATTGGAAAAATCCTCTTTTAATAGTCACTAGTGATAAAATTTCAGCTAGTGTCCATTAATGACAAAAGAGGTTTTCTCTCCATCAATAGTCTTGATTTTAACCGAGCCACTGTCGTATACTATCTCTATCTCGTAAGGTCTGGGCCATCTAGTTGACAACTTCCCTTTGAATTTTTTAAACGTGTTTTTGTATAACAAAGCCTAATCGCCAAGTTGAAAAAGTTTCTTTTTGGGGAACTTATCATGTCATTTGGCTCTTTGATCTTGGATAAGCATGGTTCTTTGAAATGCATATTTTCTAATTTTATCTAGTGCATTAAACTCCATAAATATTTGTTCTTGTTCCTCGCCTGGATCCATTCCTAGTTGCATGGTTGTTTTGAAGGTTTTAATATGGAACTGTATAGGAAGGAGTAACTATTTTGCATAAACCAATTGATAAGGTGAGTGCCCCATTATATTCCTCCAGGTTGTCTTATAGGCCCACAAAGCTTCAGGTAACCTATTAGGCCAGTGTTTATGATGTAGCCATACTGTCTTGGTGAGAATCTCTTCAATAACTTTATTAGTGGATTCTACCTAACCATGTGCATGTGGATGATAAGACATGGATTTTCGGTGTCTGATTTGATATTGCTCAGTGATGGTTTTGAAAAACTCAGAGGTAAATTGGGTACCCTGATCAGTTATTATTTCTCTCAATACTACAAAGAAAGTAAATATTTCCTCAAATAAGAAATCAACAACTGATTTCTCATTAGTAGAGTATAATGATTTCACTTCTACCCACTTGGTTACATAATCTGTACATACCAAAATATAATTTTTCTTTTTAGACATAGGAGACATTGGACCAACAATATCTATTGCCCACTTGTCGAAGGGTTTAATAAGTACATGTTCTTGAAGAGTAATTTCATCTGTCGGGGTTGGATTTCCCATCCTTTGACAATCGTCACAGCTAGCCACATACTTCTTTGCATCTTTAAAAGTAGTGGGCCAATAATATCCAGATTATAAGACTTTGTATGCAACCCTTTTGTCAGTGAAATGTCCACCACATGGCTCATTATGGTATGCTTTTAGTATATCCTCCATTTCATCCTCTCATACACATATTCTAATTACAATATCTGGATCAATACAATACAAACAATCATCATGCTACATATAATTATTGTTGAGTTGAATGCTTCTTTTTTTTCTCTTGAGGACAAATTTTGTGGTATTTTTCCTATAACCAAGTAGTTGGATACATCTATATACCAAGGTGTATAAGTAGAAATAGAAAATAATTTTTCATCGGGAAAATCATCAGCAACTGGTGCACTATCACCTATATTAACAAGTCTAGACAATAAAATAACAACAATATTATCTCTTCCTCACTTACAACAATAGTAATATTAAATTCCTGTAGTAGTAATAACCATCTAGTATCTTGAGCATTAGTGATTGGCTTATTCATTAAAAATTTAGTATCTCAATGATTTGCATGTACAAACACTTCATACCTGGTTATATAATGTCTAAACTTACTGATGCCATGAAATACTGATAAGAATTCCTTTTCCGTGACTGTATAGCTAAATTCAGTACGAGAGAGATTTTTGCTCACAAAGTAAATGGCATAGGGGATGTGTTTTTCCCGTTGGCCCAAAAAAACCCCGAAATTTGTGTCTGAGGCATTAGTACAAATGTGAAAAGGGAGGCTCCAATTTGGTCCTCTTAGAACTAAAGCATTTGACAGTTTTTGTTTAAATGTTTTGAAGGAAATTTGACACTGAGGACTCCACTCAAAATCTATATCTTTAGTTAGAAGTTTAAACATAGTGGAAGATATTGTGGTAAAATTTTGAATAAATATTCTATACTATTCGGCATGCCCTAGAAAGCTTCTAACTTCTCTTTGAGAGTTGGGAGTTTTAATTTGAACAATTATTTCAATTTTAGTAGTGTCCACTCTTATGCCAGTTTTAGAAATATTTTGACCTAGCACAATACCCTCAATAAGCATCATTCTATATTTTTCATTACATTAGTCTCTTGACATTTGATTAAGACTTTCTCCAAATTGTCTAAAGCTTGTTGAAAATATTCCCCATTACTGTGAAGTCATCCATGTAGACTTCAACTCAATGTTGGGTTAGATATGAAAAAATAACAAGGAAAACCCTTTGAAAGGTGACATGGGCATTACATAACCCGAAATGAAGAACCCTATAGGAATAAGTACCCCATGGACAAGTAAAGTTGGTCTTTTCTTGGTCTTCAGGTGCAATTTTGATTTGGTTATAGCTGCTAAATCCATCCAGGAAGGAAAAATATTTCTTCCTCGTCAAGGTATCCAGTACCTGATCAATGAAAGGAAATGGGAAATAGTTTTTAAAGGTTGCCTTATTCAGTTCCCTAAAATCCACACAAATCCTCCATTTACCATTTTTCTTAGTTATGATGACTAGTGGTGACACCCACTTGCTATTAGAGATAGGGTAAATGAACTTAGCATTTAAGAGCTTTTGAAGCTCTTCTTTTACTATTTGTTTTAGGGATAGGTTCATTCTCCTTTGATGTTTCCTTATTGGTATAATTTTATCCTTTGTATAGATATGGTGTATTAAGGTATTTGGGTGAATTCCTTTCATATCAAAGTAGTCCCATGTGAAAGCATCACATTTCCTTTTAATCATTTTGATCAGTTGTTCTTGTTGTTCTCAACATAGACCAGAATTAATGTATAGAGATTTCCCAGGATAAATTTTAACGTCATGGGTAGATGACTCATTTCTTTCATTTATTGTCATTGTTTCAAAATAATGAGGATGTAGAAGGATGACATGTTTCCTAAAATTCAAAATTGAAAATATGCTCACAGCCTTGGAAAGACTGTGGAAAATCAGTACATCTCATTGTGGCTAAGAACAAGTCCAAAGCTTGATCCTTGGTTTGTTTTTGAAGACCTTTAGACTACTCAATTGTTAAAAATGGTTAAGTACATTCCTCTTCTCCATATGGGCTTTCTCACCAGAGAGGAACTTCTGTAGCAGGTTGGGTAGTAGGAAATAAAATAATATTTTTACTTTGACTTTTGTTAGAAATTGTCATCCCTCTATACCTGCATCCAATGAAGGCATCAACAGTAGTGAGCCAAGGTCGTCCCAGTACTAATGGATGTCCATGTTTGGATGATTTTTGATGGATCACAAAGAAATCTATCGGATATTCCCAAGAAGATAGTACAACTATTATGTCATCCTGGCTTCCTGCAAGTTTAAGAATAGATTTGTCTGGTAATTCCAATAAATTTTTAGTGGGCTTTAAGACTTCTAGCTACAAATTTTGCATAATATCCACAATCATGAAATTTATTGCTGCACTTAGATCAATAAGGGTGTTTGGTAAAGAGATACCATTGATCTGTATGGTCACTACCAGGTTTCCAAGATCAATGTATTTTGAATGAACACCTAACACAATTTCTGATAATTGGCCAACTAGCTTGATAACAGAGGGATCATTCCTCTTTATTCTTGGATTTTTAATGCAAAGGTCCCTTACAATCTTGGCATAAATGGGAACATCCTTGATGGCTTGCAACAAGGGTATCCTCACACAGAAATTTCATAGTTTCACCTCTAAGTCATATTCTGGTGGGACCTCAGGATTTTTAACAAGAAACCTTTCTATGTAAGGTGGATAAGTAATTTCTTGAGATGTTTTAGGTGGTGTAGTAAAATTGATTACTCCTTCAAGAGGGTTTTCTTGTTCAGCAAGATGAAAATATTCCTCTTCATTCTCAGAAGGTGAATTTGTCGGTTGTTCCTCTTGACTAATGACTACAAGTCTTGTTTTTTCTAATATATTCCCAGATCTTAACCGAATTTAATTGATTGGAATTGAAGTGATGGTATAATTAGGGAAGGTCTACAGCTCTACATTCTACATAGGTTGAGCTAGTTTGCTATTCGGATTTGGAATAGGTTGTGCAAGCAATTGAGTTGGTCGAGGGGGATTTGGATTCAATGGTACTTGTTGTTGACTCAGATTAATGGGAAGAGAAAGTTGTTGTGGGTTTAGTATCATAGGAATTTGATGTGAAGGAAGTGGATTCATGGGAAAAGTAGGCTACTGTGAATTTGGATTCATGGGAAGTTGTGGTTGTTGTTGTTGGAACAAAGTTAAAAGGAGTGGATTAAACCCTCGCAATAGCTGAGAAATGTTTGAGGGATATTTTGTACAGTTTGGATAAGATGTGCATGGTAAGGTTTTAGAGGCATGTGTCCATGCATATTCCCCTCCAACATTGTTGCCAAGAATTTCCTTGTACTTTTTGGGTTCCCCATTAAGAATAAGGCATCCGAGGGGCCCATTGCTACATGTAAGGATCTTGGGACAAGGACGGTTTTTGTTGCCTCCATGGTCTCCTAGAGGAATATGATGAATCTTGCGGTTCTATCTATCCTTTGTATATACCTTGCAGTCCTAGTAATGAAGTACATTCTTAGGTTGAGTGCTTAATTGTCCAAATTTTACAAACCTCTAGGGTATTAAGGGGACATTCTTTTTTTAGGATGTTTCTTCCTACAACAAGGACAAAATATAGCTAAAGAAACATTTTCCTGTTTTTGCTTCCTTTTTCTATTGAGGGTATCTAGTTGGCTACTAATGGTACTAAGGATATGAGTTTAAAATTATCCAACAGATTCCCCAATTCTGTCCTAGTTACCCCAGTTGTGGTTGTTTTGACAGTTCTACTTGCAAGTTCTCTAAGACTTTTTCTAGATTTTGCTTGACTATGGGAGTATGTTTTACAATATTTAGAAACCTTGGCAAATGATTTTTGATAGAAATCACCTCAAATCATAAGGCTAAGTACTTCTATATAGTCATCCTATGCTCCTTTCAGAAAAATTCTCTTAACTGTGGCTAGGTGAAGAGAAACTTGTTTGGATTTTTGGTAATTGCAAAGAAACCTTTCTAAGTAGTCTTCTAGTCTTTCATATTCATCTTGTTGCATTCTAAATATGTCATTCCAGGCATCTCTAGGTATACAGTACTCTTGGCATTTTCTTAGAAAGGTTGATTTCATATCATCCCAAGATGTAATAGTATGCTCCCCTAGACCCATAAACCATCTTAATGTAGATTTTTTTAAGGTGGCTGGGAAAAGTTATAGTTTTTTACCATTATCTATATAATTATAACTTCTACACAATATATCAAATATGAATAAAAATGAGTCAGGGTCTTCAGATGCCATACCATTGAAATGAGGTAATGGTGACATGCTAATTTTCTTCATATTGAAATTCCTCGTAATATCAAGGATTGGAAATTTGAATGTTTCTGGTTCATTGTTTTCCGAGTTGTCGACTCTCCCTTCTCCTTCCATTGTTCCTTCCCACACTTTAGGATTTGTGGCAGTTGGGGATGTCTTGCTTGCAGAAGATGATGGTTCAGTCATCAGATTATCTGCAACATTCAAAGGTATTGCCTCCACTGCAGTCTGAACTTCCTCTACCACTGTCTTGATTTCTATTGTTGTCTCCTTTGTTGTTACCACCAGAATCTCCTCCTTTAGTGTTTTGATTTCATAACGATTAGAAGAATTATTCAGGGTTATAATTATAGCATTGTATATATTTTTTGTGTTTTTAGATGAAATAAATCTACCTTTCCTATCTCTAATTCTTTTCATAATTCTTTTTTATCAAACTTTAACTACTTACGAAAAGAGAGGACAACTTACTTTGGAGAGACCCCACCATAGTGGATGATATAGTTCTTACCTCTCCTCTTACAATTTTCTCTTCACCCTTAGGTTGTCCTCAAAATTCCTCAAAATCCATCAAACAAATCTATCACCCTTTACATCTCCCCGAAAACGACGCCAAAAAAGTTGGGGAAATATATATATATATATATATATATATATATATATATATATATATATATATATATATATATATGTATGTATGTATGTATGTATGTATGTATGTATGTATGTATGTATGTATGTATGTATGTATGTATGTATGTATGTATGTATGTATGTATGTATGTATGTATGTATGTATGTATGTATGTATGTATAAGTGTTTTCCTCAATACTTAATTATCTTCCAGGGAATCATAATCAGTAGAGTTGATGTAGTATATGTGTCGACAATAGATAATTTAAGTTTTTTGTTGCATATAATCTAGATAGTGATTAGTACAAACTAACACTTCATTCTTCAAACAGTAATTCATTTAAACAAATAATTAATGAAAATCCACACAATGCTCAAGTACTGCAAAGTGAATATTCTAAGTTAGGTAACAAGTTCCTCCATTTATCAACTCATGAAATAACAATATGGATATAACTTGATTTCCTGCAACTATTACTCTTAATTAATTCAATTCATTTAAACAAGGCAATTAAAATCAGTACATGAAATATGAGTCTTCACTAGTGGCACATGTAGGTGAATGGTAAGATCTAAATTTCTATCCTTCCTATACTTCAAACAATCAATCATTAAATCTATGGCTCAAATACAACTTGAACTAAGAAAACATCACTCCTAAAACAAAATTGGAAATACTAAACTATTTAATAACTTAAACAAAGGAAAAATTTCCTTGATGGCTTGAGTGGGCCCTTTCTGAGCTACCAAGGTAAGCTAAAGACTTACAAAGCTAAGAAGTAAAAAAACACATTGATCTTAACAACTATTGCTCATATTATTAATGAAAAATAAGGATTACAATAGCATCATTACAAATCTCAGAGTTATCTGTTTCCAACCTAATATCCCTTCTTGGATCTCACTGAAGACTAAGAGATTAACTATTAACCATTCAAGAAAAATATTATGATTCACCTAATAGTTTGAGAAACCTCTTTTTTATATGGAAGAGGGCAGTTACAATCAAAATAAAAGAGATAATCATCAATATGTATAATGAAACTGAAATTACATTTGTAACATCATCCTCATGACATGACGTGCATGAGGAGGAAGTGGATCTCGGGTAGCTAAGTAAAGGAGATGTCGTCAATAGCTTCATTGGTTCCATCGTAGATTGTTTGATGAAACGCTAATTTTGGAGATGAATTGTGGTACCAAAATCAAATAGTAGATGCAGGTACCAAAACATAACAGTGGAGTACGGGTACCAGAATCAAACAAAGAATATGAGTGCTAGAGCTAAACGATAGAACGAATAGTGTAGTTAGTACCAGAATCAAACTGTGGAAAGAATGTGATGAGTGCATTAGCCAAAATCTTAGACTAATGGTCAAGTGTTGGATGTGTGCACATGTGTGGTGAGCACGATCGATGAGGACGCAACTATTGGTCGAGTACTGGATAGGTGCACAAGTGGTTGTTGAGTGTGAAATTGTCGAACAAGTACTAGATGAAATACTAGATCACTGAGATTCTTGAGTACCAGAATTCTAAACTAGCTGAGTACTGGAATGATGAACTGGCTGAGTACTAGAATTCTAAACTGACTGAGTACTAGAATGTGGAACAAAGCTGGAAGAGTAGGAAATCTAGATATCTCTGTGAACTCATAAGAGAAATTAGAGAGTAAAAGATTAAATAATGATATTTTCACTATAAGAAACATAGAAATTAGTTTTGAGATATGTATTACCTCATATATACATTAGAAGGGAAAAAGGGCACATACTTGGAGAAAATATGCTAATAGTAGATAGATTCACGGTAAAATAGGTCAAAAATAGAGGTTAATTAGGGCATTAAAAGTGTTAAAAGGGAGACCCAACATATGGAACTTATTGTACCATATATTTCATGGGTGCAAGTATGCTCCCATTAGGTGGATAAGTACCAAAAACATTGCCCCCACTCTATAATGGTGGGGGAGCTAAACCAAGCAATGGATTCCAACGAAACAAATTATTGGAGGTTATCACACACGAGACACTAGGAGCTGACATGAAAGAAGCAGGGGAAGTGGAGGCAAAAAAATGTTGAGCACCACCAAAAGTGGGTGTAGCTGAGATTCTTGGATGAACCATATGTTGTACAATAGTATAACCCACAACAAGTGTGGAACTTGAGATAGTCGGGTTGAATGGTAGTGGAGAAAAGGTGTCCACAAAAGACCATGACTCACTAGTAGTCATTGGGATGTTCAAAGGGGAAACCAAAAAAGACACTAAAGGTAAGGGTGCTGCCTAAATCAAGATAGGCCCAAGAGGATCTGCAAGTAGAGGATTACAAGGAGGTACTAGACCTTCAGTAGAAGGGTCCTCAGGCATAACAGATTCTGGGTTAGTATGGATGTGATGTAGGGATTGAAAATGGAGACTAACTCCCTTGAGCAGTGAGGGAATCCGATTCACTCGGATATTCCAACACAAAAAATGGAGGAAGGCTTTAGAGTTGTCAAGATAGGCAAGAAGAACTCGGGGTAGCCACGATGAATATATTTTATAAAATTTTACGTTAAATGATGTACATATAAGTCTCTGTAACAAAACAATGCACACCTAAAAATCAAAACAATCTAAAATCAATCGACAAGCAACGAGGGAACATAACTATGTATGATAGCCATAACTAGCTGGTGATGAAACCCAATATCGAAGGGGCTAAAAGAGATGGCCGACCAAATCTATAGTTACGACTACTCCTAAGCTTTGATCAAACCTCAGATTAAAGGGCCAAGTACTCTTGTGAATATGAGCACCATCCCAAAAACTGAAGACATAGTAGGTTTATCTATTTAGGTACTAGTGTAACCTGCCCAAGTCACCTTCTGTTCATCCCTAAAAATGTCTGGTCACGAAGGTTACCTCAAATCACAGACACCACCGGAGGGGACATGGTCCTAGATAGTACGTTGTGTGGGAAGGATACCTAAGTCCCTGACTTAGTTCTGCTATCCCCAAAGGGATCCCCGATACATAAAATACCCAATGGAGATGCAATCAAAGGTGGGCTACCTTTTGTCACATTCCAATGTTGTCTCACATTTAACTCCACCTTGACTCGAGCGGCCCCGGATGGTATGAGTGTCATAGGATTTTACTCTCTTTAATGACACTAGTCTTAGTTTTGTAATCTTGGGTAGTTTACTCACCACTACCTAGCCCAAGATCCTAGCCTAGAATAATATGTGTGTATGCTCAAAAAGAGTTTTTAATTACTTTTATTAAGAGATTGATTTTAAAGGTACTTTATTAATGTCTTCGAAAGGGGTGTTGACGTATGGAGTTTTATGAGACTTTGACTCAAAGCATGTATAAAATATGCTTTTCAATTTGAATTCGATGAAGAAGTATTTCTACAAGGAGAGAGTAACTATAAGCCTTTTCCAAAATGAACAAACAAAGTACAAGTTCCAATGCACCTAAAAAACTATAGAAAATGATACTCCAAAGTGCATGAACACTAATGTACAAAATATCAAGCAGATTAAGAAGATAATGATTTTTTTTTCTTTTTTTCTTTTAAGATGTAAGAAAAGGAAAGCTATAATAAATTCCAAAAGGAACAATGAATGTAGCCATGTTAATCTTACTCTAAGACACCGAAGAATTTAAGACACAAACCAACAAAACACTAGTGGAAATCACTAGAAAGGTGACAAATCAAAGGTTATAAGTACTAACAGAGGCTAACAGACCAACAAAATGTGTTACAAGAAGTGTTAATGCTCTATGTATAAGGGATATACAATGTGTATAATGATCTGCTATCCACTACATACAATGTTATACAAGTTTAAATCAAAACACAATGGTCAAGGTCTAAGATAAGTGTTGAGATAAATTTATATTATTAATCCTACAAACAATGGATGGGAAATCAAGTAAATACAAGATCAGAGAAAGGGAATTTAGGAGAGGGAATAAAAAACATAGGAACTAGAATTCTCCCCAGTGGAGTCGCCAATTATGGTATAAGATTTTATGCTCAGTAAGATGAACATAAAAACCTCTCAGGTTATCCCGGAAACCTAGACAGACCGAGTAAGGGAAAGGTTGTGAAAAGCTTGATGCTTTTGGTGATGAAAGACGTAAGGGGGAGATTGATAAGATAAGTGAAACAGAAGCCTGTGATTCCTCACATGTAGGTCTATTGGATTTTTTAGTGTAGCTGGAAAGTACTCCTAGATAGCTCCAAAGCTTTGTTCCTGCACATAAGAAAGAAAAACGAACTATTCACATCATAATAATATTATCAATCAAAACCATTACAAACAACTAAACATAAGTAAATTAATAAATGCCAACCTATTGTAGCAGCTACAACCACCCTCTAAAATTTTTCCTTAGCCTGTTTTGGAGACTCCCTACCAACCTTCATAACAGCTTGCCTTGCTTCATCAAGTCCTCAAGCTTCAGTGTCTTTCTTGCTCAAAGGTAGCTTGTTGATCACAGTTTGATATTTTCGCTTCACAAGATGCTCACCTGGACTTGGTCCAGATATAGGCTGAGCATCTTCCCATTGAAAATTATGCATTTTTGGAGGGCAACTAGCCTTCCCTCTAAAAATTGCGCAATCCTCTATTACATCCTGCTGGGCTCCAAGCTTGCACAATCCTTCCAGCAAACCCTCCTAACAGGATTTGCGAAAAATTCCCCAGCAGCAGGTTGTTCACCGTAGGATTTGTTCAAATATGGTAAACAGTTAGCTACTCTTCCTATAAATTGCACAAAACTCCTGCGTAGCTAGCCCAACTCCTAGCCAGAAATGCACATTTCTCTCTAGTAGTCAAGCAGTCTCTTGCATGTGTAGCTGAGTTGACTGGTTCCCTCTAGGACTGAGAAAAACAGACTTACATGCATGGGTTTTTTCTCGCAAGGTGGCACACAAAGGCATCCCTTGTTTCAGGGATCTATGTTTAGCATTTGGAGGTTACATGCAAGGAGCCATTCCGAAACCTTCCACCAAATGTCGTTTCCCTTAGATTTATGGCATGTGTGTCACAACCTCGATGTTATAAAAACACATCAATTGGATGTTGGAGAGCTCATTCCTCAAATCAACCTTCTAGCTCTGACATCCCTAATTGCATGTAGGATAGGTTGGCACATTCAACTCAGCTATTTTGGGGTAAGCTCGCTTCCCATGACTTTTGTTGCATTTCTATCGCTTTTTGTGTTTTCGTTTAAGCAAGTATTGTTTGCTTCATTTATTTGTATGCTTGTTGTTGTTTACATTTATACTAGCTTGTCCTAGCTTTGTTTCAGTTTTCTTTACTATCTCATTGTTGTCGCATGCATGAAACATTTTTGCATGGATGTTCACTCAACCGGTGAACTACCTCACCCACATGCATGTTGATCTATCCACTGAATATTTCATTCATGTTTTGCATTCATTGTCGATCACTTCTGCTATCACTTAATGTCACCATTCATTCACTGACTTACATGATTTCAGTTGCCCATCAGCAAGTCAGGCCAACCTTGGCCTAGGTTCTCCTTCACCGAAGCTACATTGAACAATCTGGGAAAGGAAGGTTCAACTTCCTCTCTAGATTTGCACATTCTTTCCCAGCACTGTCCTCCAGGACAATTTTGCACATTTTTGCAAGACAGTAGCTTCTTGGCCCAAGAAAGTGCAAATTTTTTTCCCTAAGCCAATAGTGCTTTCCAGCTAGAATTCCATAGTGCGAAATCCCCACAGTCAACAGCCAAAATGGACTATGCATTGCATAGTTCCAGTAGTTAGTCAGTCTCCGAGTAGCCCAGATTGTGCCTTCTGTAGTCTTGGCAGTCGGTCTCCAAACCTCTTGACTGAAATTGTGCAACCTTCATGATCATTCACCCAGGTATGTTACAAGTGAGTTCTCATGCTCATTTTAGATTTAAACTGATAGATTTCTCGCCATGAGTGTTTCCATGTCTCCAGGTATCTTTGGTGTTCATCTACCTCTCAGAAGTATAGGTACAATGGTTTCTAGGAGAGCAAAGTTAGAGATACTGTTCAGAGCACGGTTGGGAATGTAGTCGATCAAGTGTCCATGGACTTTCTCACCAAAAAAAACATCAAGTTGTTCAAAGACAAGGACATTAAAATATGATAGCAGCAACATCACAACGAGCAACATCATGAACAGTAGCTGAATACAACATACCGAATTCAATGAATGAAAGAGGAGGGTTGTTGACAACATAGAGGCGGAACAAGGTTGCAAGCTCAAGCAAGTCCATTGATGATGAAAGCAACTTTGGATACTCTGGCTATGAAGTGATGGCTTGACCTGAAGATTGCATGATGGCAGAAGATGGAACAAAGAAGGAGTTGCATGTGCTGAAGTAGCAACTCAAGAAGAACATGAAGCTACATAGATAGATGGATGATTGCAATAGGAACATAAAAAAAAGTGGGTTCAACATGCACTCATGGATGAAATTGTATCTGTACAAGTTAAGGATCCATCCCAACAGTTGATACAAAGTAGACATGGCAAGTAGTGTTGTTGATCGCATGCAAGGGACTCGACATCATGCATGTCCTTGAATGCATGCATGCAATACAACCCATTCAACACACTCACCCAGGTGAAGATAAGAAGCAAGTCCAACTTGGGCTGAGCATGTACCTCGAAAAGTTGATGCTCATGGCAACCAGCACACGCTTGAAGGTCAACACAGACATTAAGCATTAGTGTGTTTCCAGTCCAACCATACCCAAGAGGACCATGCACGTGTTAGCAGACGAATTGGATGAAGGGGCCGAACCAATGCACTGGTTGCAATGGAGGCAAGAGGTTGCTTCATAAATATGTCACCATGAGGTGCATGCACACTATCACAGATGACCAAGCTTGGCATCAGCTCACCACCTTCACCATCAGAAGTAGGTCAAAGATTTGGTCTCATCACAATGGACCGATTGTTAGTGATGCCTTGTAAGGCTTTCTCAAGCCATTTTTTCTCACATGAGTACATGTGCATTGTAATGTTGAGTCATTTCAAGTGTAATTCAAGTGTCAATGGTTGGATGTAACAATCATAGAGTAGGTGAAGAGTGATGAGGGTAGTTGAACGGTCACAAGGGGGAATGTCAACGGTCACCCCACCCTTTACTATAAATATTCCCTCATAACTCATTGTATAAGCTTTTGGTCAGCCAAGCTTCTACTAAGACTATCTTAAAGAAGGCTTGGACAATATTGTAACACACCTTGGTTTCTCCACTGCACAGAGCTAGTACATATCTTTGGAGGAGCAGGTGGATGTGGCTGTAACATTCCATTGTTGGGGCTAGCAAGTTTACATGGTGTATTGTATGATTGTGAATTACACTTCTTTATATAATAAGAGCCAACCCATTTTCATGCATATGTTGTTATTGTAGTTGGACAGCTCTAGTTGCCTTAATGATATATGTTGTTTAACTTACGTAGTTGTGTATGAACTGATTTGTATGAAATTATATGAATCTTGTTGTTAATGTGTTGCATATGATGTTAATGTTGTCACTGTCCGTGTCGACTACTATGTCGGACATCAGATAGACCTTCCAAAAGAACCTTGCTATAATAACCATCACACTCATCTTAGACTAATCCATGAGTGTTGTTCATTTTATCTTACCTTGTATGATGTGACTACTGCATCCGAGTGGACTGCTCCACCAGAAGTTTTACATGTCCTTTATGTTGTGTGTTCCTAGATGAGTTGGGATTGATCCCTTTCAACTTGGAACTCACCTTCACCTTCTTGTCCCTTCAAAGTGTTGGAACCTTTCATACACCTTCCTTGACTCACTGCATCAATCAAACCCTTGCTAGTGAGATAGTTATCTTACTTTCCTCTGTGTGACGTTGTGGTGAAGGCATTACCTTACGACCCACTGTTGGCACTCCTACACCAAACGGTCTGAGGTTTGATTGGAGCTTCTTATCGGGGATATCCCCTTACATTTTGGCACGTCCAACACCATCAACACTTTGGTGTTAGAAGGAGGGCCAGATGACAAGCTGAGTCCTCATATCTATTTTGAATCTCTACACATCTATCATGGTTCACTACCGAGCTACTCTTGTGGAATGTATGTCTCATGCAAATGATTTCATCATCTCAGAACAACTCATGGATAACTTGTCTCATAAAAAATTTGATCGTGGAGGCTACGATCCTTGGTAAGGCACACAGTCAGCATTATGGGCTCATGTGAAAGACATGGATTCTTCAGAGAATACATGAGTTGTGCATTGTTCATCTACATGCTTCAAGAGTACCCAATGCACTGGTGTGCTACGTTGCCCAAAAAATCTATTCATTCTCTTTCTCATTTCGTCACAAAGATAGATTGTGCTTTCAATCATTGTGATTGTAAAGCGCTCAATAAAGAAATTGTGAAATTACGAAAAGCACCCAATGAATCCATTGAACAATTTCGCACACGCTTTTGTAATATTGCATACCCATTCCTGGAAGATGATATAGATTGGGAATTTTTTGATGGAAAATTTGAGTATCTTCTTCACATATCTGAACCCTTCTCAACACACTTTGGTGATGGAGCTGCATAGTTACAGGGAGACATAGTTCCTGTCACAAATGACTATCCGCCTTCAACTCATCAAAAATCTCCACCACTGTGGAGTGATGTGGGAGATCACACACATGCCTCTATTGAACTATCACACTCTCCCAGCCCACCTACTCTTGAGATTTTCACAGATTTGGCTAGCAAGCCTGTTGGCTTTCATGTGGAGTCTTCCCCTTAACCTCTGTCCTCACATTTTGTTGATCCTCCAGATTGTACTGTCTTATGTGCTCCCATTCCTGATTCCTCACTTGTTGTGAATGAGGATCATGCTGTTGACGGAGTTGGTGTTGCATCCAACCTATGCCATCACTCATGATGAGTGTGTGTGGGAATCTAAAGAAGATCCAGTGATGAAGGATGACTCCCTTCTAGCCGCACCTCATTCGCTTCATCCTTACATCCCTAGTGATTCTGCCACTACTAATTTTCCCTGTTAAAACTCATTTCTGGATGCTTCTATTTCTGGTCGTTCACGGGACACGTTGGATGTCAGTCTGTCATTACAGTCCAGAGAGGAAAAATCTTCCTTAGAATATCTGTCTAATCTGTCATCTATCTTTCTTGAAAAAATAGAGGGTGAACATCTTTGCTTCTCATCTACCCCTCTACCTAATTCATTAAATCATGAGGATGTCGATGAACATCTTGAATTTTTTGGTCTTGGTTGTCATGATCTATTCACTTCCTCATCCAATCACGATGTTGATTCAACCATTGTTAATCTATCTAAGACACTGATATACGATGATCTATCAGTCCATTAGGTCAAAACCCCCCAGACTATTGAGGCACTTCAACCCGAGATGATGGTTATGTCAAGCCCTCGCTGTCTGGAGGTTGGTTTTGCTTCTAGTCAGGAAATTGTTGAAACACTCAAGGCTCCTCATAACTCTCTACTTTGCATTGAATATCAACCAAACACCCAATTTTTTCTTCCTCCACTTGAACTACACAATCCCATCGTTCAGGCATTGGAGGAATCTTAGACAACCAGCACACATGCACATCACATGTGGTCTACCTTTCTCACGTTTCCTTGCACGTTGCAGTCAAGAGAATGCATACACTCAACATCTTCATGTAGAGAAGCACAACATCATGGAAGCACCACGGAATGCCTGTCATGCACTTTCACTAATCCTTGTTATGTGGTTGCTTGTAAGCTCAAAGTGTGTTTGTCTTCATTGTTATATTTTTCTTGGCTGTTGGTTCGCACAACTCTCTTGTTCACGAACCATGCCTTCACCAACATGGGTCAACCAATGCGCCAGTGGCTACATTGGAAGTATCACTTCACGTGAGATGACCCACATACTGTTATAATAGGAGTAGGAGTAGTGTTTTCTTTCGAGTTGTTTGATTTCATGATTGTTTGTTTACTTGCTTTGTTTGTTTGTTTTCCTGCTTGCTTGTTTGCTTACTTTCTTTGCTTTGTTGATTGTTTGCTCGTTCACTTGTTTCATTCATAGGTTAGTGTTGCATGAAACCATGTATGACTCTTGAAGGGAGCTGGGTAAAGTATAAAAGGGCTTATATAACTACCAATACTTGGTTACCAGGGAAAATTTTAAGAACCCCTCTAAATTTATATATATAATAAATGGGCCAATCCCCATGATACATAGGAAAAATGGAAGGTGATTTTATCAATAATATTATATGTATATATAATTTTTTTTGAGAATCTCTCACCAAATTATATTATCTTGTAAAATTGTGGTGAATCTTTCATTGGATTATAAAATCTTGTAAGATCTTGGCGAATATTTCACTAAATAATAAAGGCTTTGTAAAGGGCTAACAAAGTTCATAATGAGTATTGCTTCTAATGGCTTGAAGCCTTGCTAAACAATCCATCAAGAACCAAAACAAGTATATTCCTTATAATTATATTCCTTATAAGTATATTCCTTATATGGAATATAAAGATATTTGTCATGGAAAGTCAATTAGGTTTAGTGAAGGTGGTAGGGAGAAATCCTACATGTGACAATGTGTTGGACCCATAATGAGTATTTCTTGTAATGACTATGAGCGTTGTTTTCTAGGCAATCCCTCGAGGACTGAAATATGTATATTACTCATATGGAATATAAATATATTTCTCATGTATTGGAATATAAATATATGAGTGAGGAGTGGGAAATGAACCACAATAATTCCTTAGAAAATTGAGATGAAGAAGAAAAGTGCAAAAAATAAAAAAGGTGAAAATGGAAAAATTTAGAAGAAATACAAGGGAAAAATGGTGAAACAACAAATTAATAATCCATGAGAGGAACAATGATTAGAGATAATGAGGGAAGATGTTCCGTCAGCCTAGGGGTAGCAAAGATAGACCTTAGAACTCTCACTTATGCAAGTATAGCTAAACAAACATTAAGCTCTATGCCAGTCATGAGAGGGACGAAATCTGGGAAAGAAATGTGAGAAAAAAAATTTAAATGGAACAAACCATTGGGATTACAATCCTTGCTCATTGAGTTTGGGTACTTCCTTTGAGGCCTATTGAAAAATTAGGAATGATCTATCTTTGTATCTTGTTATATAATTAGTTTGTAAAATAGTTGCCAAGTAGCTATGTTAGAGCATGGATTTTGTGAAATGATTTTCACTCATCCTACCTATCTTTAGATGGATATGAACAAATATGAGTATTGGAGATAGAATTCTCCCATTTTTTTTTGTAACAAATTGTACAGGTATAGCCGTGTCCATCATTAAGTATGCCCAAATTGCATCGACAATATTCCCAAACCAAAAACTTTTTAGTACTAAAAAGCATAAAAAATCCAACATTACATACTAAAAGAACATATTAATAAAATCAGCTAGAATAAACGTTACTGGAAAGAGAAATTTTTGAAAGGATTTCCATTATGAGATCTGTAGAAATACCCAGCTTCAATACCTGCCTCATGCGAGGGTAATCAATGTCTCGGGGATATGCACTAGCACCAACAATGATAATTTTTGGCCTAAAAAGGGCAGCAATATTCTCGAGAATCTCGCAGTCAATGAATCCTATAACCCAAGAAACAAACACAACCATTAACAATTTGAACACTTCCCCAAAATACTGGTTCAATATTTTTCAATCATGGAACTGTTTCCCTACTAATTATTAATAGACTGGCTATGTGAGCTTAGCTGTGGACTCATCTAGATGGTATGGCATTGATTCAAAGCAAATTGATGTATCAAATACTCACTTTTTTGTTGTCATGAATCCATGAGATAGATGCCCGCCATGTGGTATGTCCAAACCCTGAATGTTGCAAAGCAATTTTTCACATGTTACATGCCCAAATAGGAATGATAATCTTATCAAAGGAGGTTCTTGCAATTTTTTTTTTACTTGGGTTGTCCAAAATGAAAAATTTTACTCCATGGTCTTTTCATGGACCCTAGTTTCAAGCTATACCCCTTGACCTTCAACCACTGTTACTTCAGGCAAAGCTGGAGACTCTCACAAGATTTCAATGAATTGGTTAACATCCATGTATAAGTCCATCAAAAGTCTTGTAAAAATACTGCACAAACAGGATTGTAACTTCAATTGTTATACAATTGATGCATCAAACACTTAGTGTGCTTCCTCTTCCTTTTCTGGTTTGCGCCTTTGAGCAGCACTGGTCACTCATTGTTGTTGTTTACTCTGTTTGATGCTTAACCCTTCAAAGTATGTTGATCTGACTTCTTCACAACTGTCTCACTGTCCACTGTCATGTCCTCTCTGCTACTCTATCCACCGTGCTCAATGTTTGAATACTACAGTCACCAATATGCACAATGCTACAGTTACCAGTACACCAAAAATACAAATGAGAAAACCCTTCAAATTTTGAATTTAAATCTGTACAAAAACACAAAAGGCTATAGCACATAAAGGTTTGCAATAGAAATCAGCCTTACAACTCCTGCGGCCAAGAAAAACAATGATAATAAGCCCGCGTCTCCCTTGGAATTTTATATATCAAGATGAAACCCCAAAACGCAAAGCCCTAGCCGAAAATAAGTGACAACCGCTCGCTTCAGTCAAAGAAGAGGTTTTTTGCTTGCAAAAATGCTCAACATTTCAAAGAAACATCCTTAAAATGTAGAGCCCCACATATATTCACAAGAGCTAAGAAGGAAGATGAGATTTTACTATTTGCAAGCAGGTAAATAGCATGATCATGATTTAAGTAACATTTTGCTAAATTTCAAGGGTTGCGGCTTGCAATTCAACTCAAAAAAATTATAATGTAATTAAATTATTTATTCTTTATCTTACAATATTTTTTGAATTGCCAGTTTTTACATCTTAGTATCATCCTCCTGGAAATCTGAGTGCAAAGAAGCCTATCATGTGGCAAGGAATATTTTTATTTCTACTAGGGTTTTGGATTTTAGATCATCATTAGAAAACTTGGCTTAGTGTGAATAAAAATAAGTTTTGAGTATTTAGTTTTTAAATATGTAATAATTAAAAAATATTTTATATAACATTTGAAACTAAGGAGAAATTTAGTTTTCAGTTTTGAATACTTATTTTTTAAATGTATATTAATTAGAAAAGTCTATGGGGACATGTAGTTTTGAGAGAGATTAGTAGATAAGTGCTTTTATGATTTTTCTTAGTGAATTGTAGTTTTAAAATTGTCTATAGTGACAAAAATTATTACAAAATATTTAAATTTTAAAATGAATAAAAAGAAAATGAGTAAAAAACATTTTGATTATAGGAAAAGAAATATATCTATATATCTATATATATATATATATATATATATATATATATATATATATATATTTAATATGTATACTATGGTATTTTTTTTACCGATACCGAATTGAAAATTTCTCGTATGAATTTTTATCGTATCATATCAAATTCGAATCAGAATTTAAATTCAAATTTGATAACTATGGTGTGAAGTAATAAGTGGGTGTGCTATGCCTACTCAACTCATTGTTGGAAAAGACACTGCAATATTTCTAACCCATCGTTGTCTCCATCACAGTGTTTCATCCCCATTGGGACAACAAGCTATGGTTCCAATTGAGAAGGCCCATCTCCAATTAAGAACACTGGAAACCTCACCCTTAAAACTTCATTCCACACCCTTTGCATTGCTTCTCGGTGTAGATGTCTCACACTAGGCGTCAATAACAATGTGTCTAACTCCAAAGGCAATGACTACAACCTCTAAGTAGGTCAAATTCTCCAATAATAAAGAGATGATAGCTCCTCCACTTTTCTGATAGTTATTCTGCGTCATTTTAGATTGCACAAATAACAAATAATACAACAAATAATTTGATCTTAACACTTTTCTCTCACTAGCAATGCACGATCTAAATTTTGAGATGGCATATCTGCAGCAAACAAAACAACGATTGCTCACAGTGATCTTTACACATAGAACCTTGCTCCAACAACGCTACCCTCTTTGCAACAATAGGTGAAAAATTCACTCAACAATGACTCCAAAAGCACAAGACAATCCATCACACAGTTTACAAGAAATCAATCTCAACCTAGCTTTGATACCACAATGTTGGTGCAAACTATTGCAAATAAAAACCCACATAAAACTAAAATCCACACACATAATGAATGCATACAAATATTCAAAAAT
This sequence comes from Pinus tabuliformis, assembly GCA_031772625.1. Taxonomy (NCBI): domain Eukaryota; kingdom Viridiplantae; phylum Streptophyta; class Pinopsida; order Pinales; family Pinaceae; genus Pinus; species Pinus tabuliformis. The sequence goes on along the minus strand of CM062817.1, from coordinate 1,164,379,305 downwards.
AATTCATTAAAGAAATAAGATATTTACAAGAGAATTATTGGCCTAATAATTAGCCTTTCTTTCCTAACTCTCCTTCTTTTACATGTGTCATGGGCTGACTTAGATTTATACAAGTGGATTTGAATGCAAAGTAGGCTCTACATCCCAAACATACTCCCACAATATCTCTCATGATCCATAAAAAATCTCACCTAATCCCTTATCTCTATATGAGAACTAACTAACCCTCAAATCTTTCAACTCTTCTAAAATACTCTCGAACCTTCTTCTATTTACAATGATTCTCATTCTCTCTTAAAACTATAGGAAAATACATTAAATAATTAAATCCTAACTTAGGAATCCAAATCCCTTAGTAAACATGTTACCCTAAGTTAGATGCTCCTGCATCTAACTTGTTTCCTTATATCTGAGGAAGAAAAGCTCTTAGAAAAGTAGAAGCAATTTTAGGTACTCCAGGCCCACTCCATGTTCCATATTATCATGTAAAATGATGGTTAATCTTTGAACAAGAAAGCTTCTACCCTACCACTTCCTTGCTTGGATGAGTGGTTGCCATATATTCAGATTTTATAGTTGACAAGGTTGTAACAGCTTGTCTCTTACTCATCCAACTTATAGCTTCACCAAACAGTTTGAAAACATACCCGTTGGTTGACCTTCATTGATCAAGGTCTCTAGCCTAATCAACATCAGCAAAGCAACATACATCTAACTGTCTGTCAATTTCAAGATTTCCTTGGTAGCAGATCGCATATCCACTCCATCTTCCATATTATCATGTCAAAAAACTTATAACTTAAATTATTACGTATAATCAAATTAATACAAAATAATTATTATGATAAATGATTTATATGTTTTACACATTCTACTAAAAAGAAAAACTACTACAAATAAATATTTTAAAATTGCATCTTCAATATATTAGTTGTGAATCCTTTAACCATTCCTGCTCAAAAGACATAAATGTAAAACTATCTTGAAATGGCATCTTTCTGCGTTAGTGTGGCATAAAGGAACAAAATTTCAAGTAAATTGAGATACATTTGGTGCCAACATTTTCTTTGGAAATACAAGTAAATACATATAACAGTGGATAATTAAATGATATGAGGCAATATAAAGAAAAGAACAATAAATTTGATAGCAGAAAACACCTTTTTCCCAAATGCCATTTAGTTATTGCGAGCCCAAATCATTAAGCACAAAAATTACAATTTTTTCAAATCTGAATTATTAAAAATTCAACAAAAGACAACATATAAAAGACAACACTCCAGAAGAGTATGTCAAAAGCTAACAAAATTGTATCTCTCATGTTCCCTTGAGATCTTTCAAGAACAATAATTAATTAGAACAAATTTAGTTCCCATTTTGGGATCAATAGGCATGAGGAGATGACCACCATAAATCACATAGAGGCCAACACCAAAAACTACCTTATATCAATTTTGTATTTCTCCAAAATTGATCATTGCAGCTCTATAATCTTAACTCCTAGCTATGGATTCCAGCCAATTTTCTACAGAGCATCATCGTTTTCCCTTTGCTTGTTCCTATATAGGCCTCTGCATTTTGTTTTTCATGGGGTAAATTGGAATACCCTATCCCTATTTCTCTCAGATTTTTCAATTGACCTAACACATATCATGTTGGATTGTCTCATCAATTATTTATGCCCAATTTTGATCAATTTGAATGGGAAATGCACTCATTTGAATTTAGATTCCAAAATATTTGGGCATGATTCATTTATGATTTTACTTAATTTACCCAAGGAAAACGAGGTGCTTCAATGCTTCACTGTAAGAGATCCTTATTATTTCACTTAGTGCTTTGCATAATACATTTGTACAACACGTACTATTTACGTTCATCCTTCACTGACCTGAATAACAAACAATAATAAAAAATTGAATATCCCAGAAAGAACAAACATTAGGAGTGAATTTTTCTATGGTAAGATACTCGATAGATTTAAACTTACTATGTTAATTTCAATTCATATTCTTCTTTTTCCAGCTTATGCCCAAGTCTTTGATAAACCTGAAAGAAGAAAATACATTGAGAGACGAACACCATAAAACTTAAAATATTTGAAAATAAAAAATCCATATTGAGGAGGTAAAGGAGTACCATGGTGGAAAATATCTACTTCCAACCTTTGACTAGTTTTGCCTGACTACTCATTTGACCTGAATGGAAGAATTGTACCATGTAATAAGAAACATTAGAAAAGCCCATAAAAAGAAAATTTAAGTTCTTTAATTGCTTGTAGATATAATAATTTCCACAAAAAAGACTTGGTAGAAAATTTGAATTTAGAATTTCAATGACGAATCTGGCATAAACAAATCTGTCATTTATAAAAAGAAGTTCCTATAGTTTAGTTGCATTGAATCCCGATGTTACTATATCCAACATATGAAAAAAAAATGACTAATAGACATGCGTTAGATGCATATTTCAAAGAGTTTAGCATTGCGAAATATCCCCCTTGATATAAAATAGCAGAGAGATCATTTTAAGTAAAGGATCCAATTAGAATCACTAGTTTTCATGTTATAGGTTGTGAAGTCATGTTTGCAAGCCTAAATTGAGAAAAAGAGATGTCAAGACAAAAAAAGAATAGCAAAGGAAATAGAGGAAAAGAGGTTTAAGACAATTTGTTTCATTATGATCCCAGAATCATTTTTCCAAAAGAAATTGCATTTTAAACTGAAGTGAAAACAAATGCCAAGTGGTTTGTGGACAAATAGTGAAGTTACAAGTGCTTTCGTTGTCAAAACCATAATGGAGAAAAATTCAAATGATACCATTATGGAGAATAGAGATAGGATAATTGAATTAGTATAGATAGACCAGAAACAAATCTTTTATAGTAAGCTCTTCTAATTGACAACTCACAAGACATATATCTTTGCACCTTGCTGTGAACAATAATAGAAACCTAAAATCTCTAAACAGAGACAAAGGCCCAACCATCTGAAACTGCATAGCATGTACAAATTTCAAAAATGTTGATTTAGATTGATGATGCAAAATGTCAATTTAGTTTAGCTTGATGGTTGGGCAGAATAGTTGTTATCCTTCCCACCCAGGTCAAGTCTCGTATGTTAACATGTTTACACTCTAATAGAGTAACTTCTTGCGCTCATAAGAGAGTCTACTTGGACCAATATATATATATATATATATATATATATATATATATATATATATATATATATATATATATATATATATATAACGCACACAAACATACCATTGAGTTAGCTCATCAAGCGAAAGCCTACTCGCTCAGGGCATGATCACCAAAAGGTTGTGGGATTATGTCCCACTAACTGGCTGCTACTATAGTTGGTAGTTACTACTAGCCTCCATCAAGGGATTTGGGGAAGATGGAGGAATCCTGTGAAGTTATTCTTTTATATATATATATATATATATATAGATATATATATATCTATATATATATATCTAGATAGATATATATTAAAATTACATAAATTAATAATGACATATTTTTTTTTTAAATTTAGAAAATAGAACTACTTCAAACACAAAATAATACACCACATATTATACATATAGAACCATAAACTTAGGAGTTAAAACTGTAGTTTCCTCATTCATTGTCACCGAAATATATTACATAGATAATATTATTGAACCACGATTCCTGTGCAAGAAAGTTGTTGTTCAAGAAATGACAAACTGACAAAAATAATTGCATAAATTAGTGCAGAAAATCCTTGAAGTTTCAAGCTTCTCCTTCTCTGTATACAGCCTTAAGATTTTCCGAAATGATGATGTATGAAAGAAACGCAGAAGACCTCTATATTGTGTGTTTTTTACCCTAATCCATTCCTTTTCTCACCTTGCGCATCAAGCATGCAGATTCTGAGTGTGGGACACGTCTTAGGCACTCAGGAAGGGCACGTCCAGTGGATCCACACATCTGACATGGGGATTCACTAGAATCACTACACACGAAGGTGGGGGGTGTGAACAAATCTTGTTTTTGGGGCCTCAAGTGAGCCATGAAAAAGTTGGAAGAAGGGTCACCCTATAATTCAACCAAGGTCCACAGATAGAGATGATCCAATCATCTGCAAAAAAAACCAACCTAAGAATTTAGCTCCTAAACTTCTCAATGTGGAACTGGTTTTATAAGTTCGTCTAGGAAGCAAGATTGGTCAAACCCTAGAATTTAACAATTTTGAAAAACTGAACTCAAATAGACAAGGAAGGAATTTCAATTTTCACATCATTGTCCTCCTTAAAATCAAGAAACTCGCCTAGCTATGGTAGGGATGGCAAGCAAAATGGAGAGAATGGAATAAGAAGCTAGGGAAGCAACATGTGACATACACGGAAACCATGAATAGCTGGAGCACAATTTAGATCTTCTCTGATAAGGATATTCAAAGGAGCTTGGACAAGATAAGCAACAATCAATTGGCTTGGAGTTGAAAGCGTACCTTTTCCTGCCAAATCTTAGGGAAGAAAGAAACATAATTAACATTACTATGAAAAATACACTTACACCTTAGCTTCCAAAGGGTGAGAAACAATAATTCTAAGAAACTTCTAAGATACCATAGGGGTGGACAAAACCAACTGTTTAGAATCTAGAGTGGCATAATTTAGTAGCCCACCAATGAACTTTTTTGGGTATCTAATCTTGTCAGCATGTTATTAGCACCGAGAAATATGCCTCGATTTCTTTCTTAGTTTTTGTACGTATTTTCTGTATAAGATAAGACATATTTCTTCAACCAAAAAAGACTAAGCAGAAATCAGGCAATGGCTAGGAATGGAGTGTTTTAGATTCATTGTGCACTTTCAGAGTTGGAGAGAAGAGCTACAAGTGATTTACATACTCGTAAAAAACATGGTAGAACATAGGGATATCGTCTACATTGAAGAGAAGCAAGTTCCTATGGAAGAACAGCAAGGGATTGTGGATGAAAAGCAAGTGTAACCATTATGCCTACAATTGAGGGCATCCACATCAATCCAGTCCATGTCACCAGTAATAATCCAGTTTACTCAAACCTCTTTGTTATTGGAATTATAATGAAATTTACTTCAAAGACAACTAAATTCTTATTATTTTGTATATATGTAAAGCCTATACATGTCAAGCCAATCCAGGTCACCAGTAAACCTCTAGTTTATCCAGCCTTCTCTATTACTAGTAGCATATTGAACTTCACTTCCAAGACTACTAGAACTTTCCTCTATATGATAAATCCTTATATCCTACCATAACGAGGCTGAGATACATGTCTAGAATCATTTGTAGAGGATGTTCTTTAATGTACTATTTGGCACCATCAAATTTTCTATAAAGTTTCCTCCCTATGGTGTCAATTGACATACACGCCTTTCTTGAATCACTCTTAAGAACAATTGTTGTGGGTATGAGGTCTTCAATGAAAATAATCCAATCCAAGAAATCTGTAACAATACAATACCTAACACTCTAGCATCCTATGTCGCTACCTATGTTTCTAGCAATTTTTTTAATATAATTGGGAGACAACAATGGACCAATTGCAACGGTTGAGGCTTGAAATGCTACCTTCAACTAAAGTGTGTAGTAGTTTTTAGTGAAATATGTTGCAACATTTATTGCGACTGTAAATAGAAGCATAAATAAAATGTACCTTTTCAAAATGTGTTCAGGAACAAGGTTAGCACAAAGCTCTCTCAATGTTTTCCCTTGTGTCCATGGCTGCACATCACATTCATCGTTCAAAACCTTTTCAATGATGATGCGACATATAACAGGATATACATATAGGGATCAAAGGAGGATGTAGAAGATCTGGAGTCCAAACATGTAGCAGTTGTGAAAAGTGTCAAATCAAAAGAGCGCATAGCTGTAGTGAGGTGGCTGAAACCTATGTTGTAGCCGGAAGACCGTAGAGAGTTTGACAAAGAGGAAGTGGTAAGTGTCTATGAGATAATTGAGCACCCAGATTACAATTATTGTATTACAGACATTGTTATTCAACTGCCATCTATTGTAGAGCTACTAGAAGTGTTTGGTGTTGTTGAAACATCAGTTGATGATAAGGTGTGTCAAAACATCTCATCACTTGAGAATTGTATGAAAATAGAAAATGATTCAAACATTAAGAAAGATTGTGAAATGTAGCCAAAACATGAGTATTGTATTAGAACAGAGCTATATTCAGAATAGAGATCTTTGAGAAAAAGACAAAAGCTAAGGCTGGTCTGGCCTTTGAGGATCAGTCTCTTAATGATAAAGAAATTGAACTGAAGCCAAAATGTGTAAATGAGACCAAAATTATAGAGCAAATTTTCCAACAAGGGTCTTCAAGAAGGTGTAAGGTCAAGTAGGTATGGATACCGAAAAATCAGATTTATCCTTGATTTGGAATATTATAGATCCCAAAAATGGGGATATTGAAGTGATGTGGGCAGATGGAATGATTTCAAAAGTAAGTGCTCTCTTGTTTTTGCTTGGATCTATTCTTTGTTATATTGATGTTTTCTAAGAATAGATGGAAAATAATTTCAAATGATCCGTCATATTTTACAACCGTAAACAACTTAATTTCTAAATAAGGTTTTGTTCAATAGTCTTGAAGAACTAGAACACCACAATCCAACTACACCAATGGTGCAAATCCTTAGCAAAAGTGGCAAAATATTTTTTTTAAAACATGGTATACTTGATCATGTTACTTATACAGGTTTCCATCTATTTTACTAGTCTCCAAAGAGAAACTCACTAGTGAGATGATGCAGGCTATGCTACAACAAGCCAATAATTTTTTTATCCCCACAACCAATATACGGGTCAGGGTACAAAACCTATATCTTTGAAATACTCATGCTCGTAAGAACTACGTGTAGTGATGTGTCTACTAGGATCCATGCACAACATTTTCTGGGAGGGAACATGGTGGAATAAAAACAAAGAAACAAACAACAAAGTTGTTAGCATTAAGAAAAATTGTTACCAAACATCTTTTGATCATATTCCAAAGTAAAAATATAATGTTTGTCCTCATCGAGAGAGTATCAATTCCTGTTGGCTCAAGACCTGGAACATACACCTACCATAACGGAACTAAGAGGGTCAAAGCTGTTAAAACTTCACAAAACTTGATCATAACCAAAACAACTTTAGCAAGAAGGCATGCCAATCACCAATGAAATAATGTAAGAACCTAAATTCAGGCATAATTTCTTACACAAACAAGAGAATGTTACATCTATGGTGGAAAAGCAATGATCAACTACTTAGCCAACCTCTTCTGAAGAAGTACAGGATCACATGAAGCAACGAGCATGGATCATCCCCATCATTAATCCAAAGAGCTCTAAAATGCAGTGCTACCCATGAGAAAACAACACCGACAATGAGCTATCCATGTAGATCAAGATAATCATAGAGTTACTTCATCATCAATGCAAACATATGGTGCATGAAATCCATTGAAGAAAAGACATCAATATCATAGAATATACCGTTATTCTCAACAAGGCACCCCTAGCAGTAATTCAACAAGGATACAATGTCACTAAAAGCCTTTTTAAAACCATCAAGAATAAGAAAGTTTAAATTTTGAAATATAATTGGAAAAAAACTATGCCTCACAATCAAAAAACGTGCTTCAAAAATAGAGTCACTAGTATATATCATATTGCAAATTTTAGCAAGACTTCTTGCTTAGAAACAAACATCATTTATATACAACATTTCACCCTTTTTTATGGGCTAGACTTTTGAGAAAATTTTCGTGGTTAGAATCCAAAATAAGCGTTCTCTTTCACAGTTCACCATTGGAACCTTGCATGATTCAAAGCAAGGGTTCCACCACCTTTGAGATGTTATCATCAAGACCAGTATAAAAACCACTTGAATATCATATCCTCTACACATCATCATAACAAGTAAATACTCATGCTATAAAGCATAGAAAACCATATTGCAAAATATTATAAAATACCCTGTTAGTAACAACAGATGGCAAAGAATTTCCAATGATCAGTCATATTTGACAATCGTAAACAACTTAATTTCCAAATAAAGTTTTGTTCAATAGTCTTGAAGAACTAGAACCACCACAATCTAGCTACAGCAATGGTGGAAATCCTTAGCAAATGTGGATTTTTTTTTTTTTTAAACATGGTATACTTGATCATGTTTTTCTCAGTAAAATTAAACTATTTCTATTGAGTAAAATATAGTACAATCAAGAAAGACAAGAAACCGGCCGACCAGAAATGATGAAACTATCAGCCTCGGTCCCGAAGAAGGGGTGAACCATTCACAGAGCTACAACAATTAACTTGAGAGCAAAAAATTGACATTTACCCCACAGGGGCAGACTTCTCAACACGATGTTTTTTCCCTTTCTTTTTATTGACTTTTATCCAGCCATCCTAGGGAGTATGAGCTAAAACAACTCGAAGACTGGAGTTCTCCAACAAGGGGATCTCCTTATCTGATTCAGAAGAGGAGGTCTCATGGATGTGTTTCTGGGAGATTGTTGTGACAGTGGTGTGTGCAGGAGTATCAATGGACGGATCCATCGTCTGAGGTGCCTGGTCTGGTTCTGCATCGCTCTCGTCATCTTCTGAGCTTGAGGAGTCAGAGCTCACTGCTGGCGCGGAGAACATGGGGTCGAGTGCTTGGGTTTGGTCTTTGAAAAGTTGCCCTTTTTTGATTTTGCAGGCAGTGATGGGCAAGAATTCTACAGGTGCCCTATTAGGTGACAGTGGCAGCAGCGAAAGGCAGTGTTTTCGTAATCTGGGATATGGGTCCAAACAATGTCATTGATCTTCAGAATGATTTGGTCTAGAAGTCCTTTGCTCAAATCTAGCTCCACACATATTCTGGCATATGTGTAGAGACCTTTGGTTTCCCACCAGAAATCTCCCATAATGAACCTGCCCAAGGTGTTGCCTATGGCTCTGTATACAACAGTATGCCATAAGTGGGCAGGTAAATTTGGAAGCCTGATCCATACAAGTGTCCTGGTAATGACTGCGGTTGCTAGATCAAAGTCTGGGAACCAAGGAGTTAAGAAGAGCCCTGCAGTTCCCATGAACCAAGGGCCTTCTTCTAAAGCCTTTTTATAGTGCTTATTGTTATCAAATAGAACAATGAAGTAACCTTTTGAACAAAAACTAATCTTACAATGATGAGTCCAGTTTTCATGGATCCATGCACAAAGATCTTGAGATCATGGCCACAGTCTGTTAAATCTGCAAATGATGGCTCTTTCTGCAAATTCTTGAAGTTGGGTTGCAAGATCATCATGGGTGATTTCCACAGAGGGAGCTTCATCTATCTTATCAACCAAAAAGGGCTTAGGTTTAAGGACCTCCGGGAGTTTGGGGTTCTCAAAGTGTACTGCATCTTTGTATGAGAAAGGAGGAGCAGAGGATGACTGTCCCGCTACACCTCCTCTCAGACGAAGGGTTACCACTGAGGAGTTGTTCCTGGAAATGCTGTAAGAAGAGAGGGGAAGAAGGTCTTCAAGGTGCTTACCTTGAAAGAGAAGTCTCTGAAGGCTTGAAGGGATCCCAATCCGCCATTCTAGATCCAGTTTGAGATTCAGTACCAGATCTGAAGAGTTGACCCATTGTAGGATGGTTCTACCTGTAGGCTGAGAAATTTGGATCTGAAAGGAGTCAGAGAAGTGCCTAGACACAGTGCCAGGGCCTCTTATACTTCCGAGAGCAACTCTGTCATGGATATTTTTCGTTCGAGGTATTAGACCTGCAAGATATTGGCCGATCTATCTATTGAGAGCCCAATCTGATTGATCAATGGCGGATCTGGGGGTTTTATGCCTTCCCCTACTAGAAGTGAACACCCCGTCTCCTTGCAGCATTCTCCCAAGGGTAGAGGTAGTAGATCCATTAAAGGGGATTGCCCATCGACCGCTGACAGCATTGCAAACCCAGATTCCCTGATTGCGAGCATCTGGGGGCTAGAAGGACCACGCTTGATAGATGAGGAAAACGTTGGAGTCCCTGGCCATGGCGTTGCGGGACAGCATCAAGCGCCACTGCTTGCCATCTTCACAGAGTTCGATCTAGAAGAAGTTGCCTCTATCGAAAGTCTTCGTGGAAAGCTTGTCGAACAAACGTTGATAAAGGGTTTGGGGAATTCCTGGAGCTGCCAGAAGAAAGGCATGGACATTTACTTCCTCCACCCTGGGATGGGCTTGCTCCTGATCCCGATTCTGAGCTTCAGCCTGCGCCTGCGAATAGTGTTGGAACGCTGGATTCGGAGGAGCCATGAGGGCCGTGGGTTGAGAGATCGCGCAACAGGGTTTCAAGGCTTCAAGAAAATTTAATCTTACAACTATACTATCATATGCTTGATCATGTTACTTATACACGTATCCATCTATTTTACCAATATCCAAAGAGAAACTCACTGGTGAGATGATGCACGCTATGCTACAATAGGCCAATAATATTTTTATCCCCACAAATAATATACAAGTCAGGGTACAAAACCTAGATCTTTGAAATACTAGTGCTCCTGAGCACTACAAGCAGTGATGCGTCCAAAAACACCAAAAAAATCATTTCCAAAATTCCTACACCTTTGTCTAACTGCAAACACATCTAATGTCAATTGGGTCTAGCTCCACTGGTTAGGTGGAATGATTGTTATCCTCCCTATAATGGTTCTATTCCCGCCAATGACATGTTGATATGGCCTTCGGCCCTAAGGAATTTGTTTAAGTCCAAGTGCCATCCTCAGAATAAGGCAAAGTTCCCTGGGTTTTCTCAAGATATATTTTGCAAAAAGCATTTTAGTCAATTGGGTCTAGCCCAAGAAATTGAGGGGGAATTTTATCGATCCACACCCAGGACCAATTCTCATAAGTGACATGTTGACCTCTTAATGAATGTATTGTTGATTGCGCTGTTCCCCAAATAATTTGGGTTTACGCTAGATACCATCCCCAGAATGAGAGGAAGTGCCAGGATATATATATCAAAAAGAATTGTAAATTGGGGCTAGACTGGGTGGTTGTGAGGAGTGTTAACCTTCCAATATTGGGATATACATGCAATAAAATATATGTGGGAGATTCTTGTTTGAATTAGAATGGAAGCTCGGGCTGAGAACAACATGAGGTAAGTGTGTAAAACTAGCAAGAAACCTATTTTAGATACGGTGTTCCACCCTAGCCTAGGAATGACATTTTTAAGAGTTCACATGTGTGCATAAAAACCACCTCATCCCACCTCAAGCCTCGCGCTCCACTATCTGAGCAGATCTTCCATGAGGTCAAGTATTAGGGGGAATTAGCACTAGGGGAAATTATAATTCCCCCCTACAGAACTCGGCTGAAGTTGTAGAGGTATAAAGTCACAGGTAAGCACTATCCATAACAACATATCACAAGGTTCCATAGGGATTTTGAGTCATCGCTTTTGAGTGAGATGTGTGTCCAATCATTTCTTTGTAATTCATCAATCTAGCTTTTATAGGACTTGAGCCATTGAATCTGGCTTCATTAAATATCCCTAACCCTAACCCTAACCCTAGTGAACCTAGTGGATATCACCATCACGTGCGGATAACACTGCTTCAAATACAAGACCCAGTAGGGTAGACTGAACGCATGAACTCATGCACCCAACACACTTAGAAAACTGCACCATTCACAAAATAGACATTCATGCATGCCCTCCTCTGGATGGGTAACTGTGCCTTCTTAATTGAAGACAATACATTCATTCATGTGCCTCATCCGGTGACCCTACCAAACTATTGCGCCTCCATTAGAAGATCTCTTATTGGCCCTCTACTAAACATCAACTTTCCTCTATACAAGCTGGAATGTATTTGTTGAAGGATGATGTTGTTTCCGAAGGATAACAACTACTAGGAAATAGGTAAAATCTAAGACTACCTCTACTCTTGTATCAAATAAAAGTAAAACTGTTGTCAAATTAAGCAATATTGTTAAGCAATTTTCTCCTTGTATATTCAACAAGCCAAAAATGAAAAATATTATATCATATGTGGATACATGGAGCAGTTAGAAATCAGTCTATTGCCATAGAATGAAATGGAGTACAACCCTTTTACAAGGCCTATGGTACCAAGTGCAACATCTAGTTTAATCACAATAATATTCATTGGCTTGTAGTAATCTTCTTCTGGAAAAAAACTAAATGAGCTTTCTTACACTTTGAATTTAAAATTCTTGTTAAAGGATCAAGTGGCAGCTGTGAAGAGCAACTCAAATTGGGTGACATCAAAACAAAATAATTTAGTATTTCCAAGAAAAAATAGCATTACTGATGTATCTCTGAATTCCATGAAAACAAAACAATTTTATGTATTGAAATGATATTAGGAGATTAGTAAAGAGGATCAAATTAAGTGATGTTATGGCCATACCATTGTATCCATTTACGTTTCGAGCGAAGAGACTCAGCAACACCAATAACATCGAGTCACGAGTGCCCTTGAAGACAATGTAGTCCTTGTGGTTTGTAGATAGTCTTCTCACTCCAACATCGGGCTCTTCAAACCAACTCTGCACAAGGTCATTACAAATGTAAAAAATCAGCAAGACACAAATTTGGTAGTAAATATGACCAAAAGAAGAACTAGTGTAAACAATTTTCATAATCCTGCTTTTTAAACAAACATTATAATCTCCTTAGCATTATGATCAGCTGTCAGTGTTCTTCCCAAGTCAGTGAACTCAGCTCCACCTTGACAAAGTGTAATTGCATAAAAGGAATGTCGGTCTCATGCCAATAGGTTTCCTATGATGAATGCACAGGAACCTAGTACATAGACCATTTTTCTCTTCACTTAGCTACCTAGGTTTTATTTCCCTTTCCAAATATCAATAGTTCTTTTCCAAGAAAATATAAAATAAGAATAATATTTTACTATATTCTTAAATGTGAAGATGCTGAAATCATGCCACAAAGTGAAAGGAAATCAAATATCTTTCCTCAAACCACCAAATATATAAGGAAAACAATAGTAATTATAAAAATAGAACTAGATCTGTCAATCTATGCATGAAATGAGTCAAGCGACTAAAAAATCTGACCAAAACAAACCAAAATTTTCAAACTTGACAAAATCCTCTAAACAAGAAGCATACAAACCGCTAAAATTTTCTAAGATATCAAAGCTAGACATCAACACAATTTCATCTACTTGAATAAGCCCATTGTTGCTTAGCATTAGAATTCTTAAATTAGTTATTTATCATTTAATACTAGGACACTGTCTATGTGAAAAGAAATAGGTCCCACCTTCATCAAATCCAACTTCATTTCCAATCAAAGATCAAATCCAAAGGACACTAACTTGTTACTCTTGGATGGTGCTAAAGTTAAATACAAAAAATAACAAAAAACAAAGATATGATAAGAAAATAGACCTACAAGATTGTATTGGTCGAGTGTGATAGGGACACCAATAACTGAGACTAGGGAGATTTATAGAATGCGCTAGTTACTACTGTGTGTCTATTGTGCGATTAGTGGTATGGTGGAGAGACCTACCAAGAAGGGGTATTAGTCTCAGGAAGGTATAGTAGGGAGATCCATAGAGAATTTATGTAAAAGGAAGGTGAGAAGTGTTGTCTCGAAGTTGGTTTATGTTAGGGTAGAATTTTGTTGGTGATAAGTGGTAACAAAACACTTACATCAATAGGTAAAAAGTAAATTTGGGGCATGAGTTGGACTGACTCATGTTATCTCATCCCTTAATGATCCTAAGCTCATGTGGGGACCTGAACAACTTAGTACCTGGAAGACTTGAAAACATGGTTGAAAAATGACTGACAAGAAATGGCTAACAAATGACTTGGAAGTCTTGTTAAATCTGTTATTTATCATTTAATAATAGTCAGACACTATCTATGTGAAAAGAAATAGGTCCCAACCTCACCAAATCCAGCGTTATTTCCTGTCACAGATAAGAAACAAACAATGTAATGATTAAATATGAAACATCAATCTTAAAATAACACACATCAAAGTAATCTCGCCGCAATGTTACAATGAAAAATACAAATATAGAACCTATTTTTACCTGAAGTTGACATATAGTAATATTGCATGATCAATGGAACATATATACCAAAATAAGAGTCCTAGGGTATTTCAATTTCCCAGTTCTCGTCTTCGTCCTCATTTTCTAAATTGTGAACATGATCTTCTCTAAATGAACTATCATTATGAGCCTCCAACACATTATGTTCTATATCAAGTTCATTAGAGAGATTCGTTATATTGTTTTCTCCCCTTCTATCACAATCTGATCTCCAAAGAGTTAGTGCTCTTTCATATGGAAAATTGTCAATGTCATACTTTGTTACATATAATCTTCAACATGTATCCACATGTTTATCAAGCTTGTTCCTTAACTTTGACTTCAAGAATGATAATGCACTAAACATTCTCTCATCCTCCACTGATCCCAAAATCATGGTTTGACACAAATCTGCTAATTTGAAATACCCTGATATGTTTTCTTGCAGGTATTGGCTAGCACTTAAAGTAGTCCATAATCTTGTTATAGCACCATTTTCAATAGGATTCTCCAAAAAAGGATATTTCTTCCACATTGTATCAGCGAAGCATCCACCTTCTTGATACAATTTTGATGAATCTAAAATACCTTCAATTTGTTCTCCATATATTGAGACTTTCTTGCAAAAATGGTCTACTAAACATTTTAATCTTTTTTGAAAATCAGCTTTTAAAGTTCTTGGACATTAACAATTGTTCCAATATTGAGGGTATACCACACACATGGCCTCCAACAATTCATCTCAAGGAAATCATTCTCTTATCTCTAATGATAGTGATCTTGCAATTTCTATCAAATTTTGTCTTACTAAAATCACAATATTATCAAATTGGTCTCTTGACACAGGGAAATCTTTGGTGATTTGTCCCATCTTACTAATATAATGAAAGGGAACCATATACACATGCCCTGTGATACATAGTATCCCTTTTCCATCAAACATCAAAAATTTTTCAGTCTTTTCTATATTGATGATCTTAATCCAACTTTTAAACTCAAGACCAGTAAAAGAGTCTGGCATCATGTAAAAATTATCTAATGCAAGACATGTTGACTTTCTCGCATTGTGTATTCCGCAATATACATTGTGCAATTCTGAGACATTTTCATGAGGACATTCATTTCATGTAGCATACAAAGAATTCTTGCCAATGTCAATAATGTCTCTATATTAGTTAGTCAAGGAAGAAGATCTTGAGCTTTGTCTACATTATAGCGATTTTCATACATCAACCCTACTAAAGATTTGAACTCAATAAATAGACTTTGAGCTGGTCCATTTAATGAGATCCATCTTGTATCAACATCTTTCAGTAGTTTTTTCCATCCGTAATACCATCTGCAAATTGTTGAAACTCTAAATATCATTTGGGACTACGAGAAAAGTATGCATGAGTCTCATGTACAATATCTTCAACTTTCGAAACTGATGGAAACTTGCTTACTATTTTAAATGTTGGCATTATGGCTAAAGTGTTGTCCTTGATGGCAACCCATTCAGGTGATAGATCACAGTACTTCAAGTCAGCAGCAGAGATTGATGATCAGCTATCAAATATTGAAGAAAATAAGGGGTACGCAGGTACACCTTGCATAAGGTCCGTACACGCAGGTCAGTGTTACATAAAGTGCGTACATACCCGCAGTTATCCCGTTCAGGAGGTGCGTACCCCCAGTGCACACATTTCAAGGCAAAGAAATTCACATGTGGGGTTTTCTTATGTTTTACTCTTGGTATTTAGCCGACGGTATTGTGTTATTATGGTGTCGGCTCGTGGTATTGATCCATGATTTAAGGAAGAGCTTTCCTATATAAAGCAAAGGAGATCATTTGGCTTAAGCATGTTTTTGGTTGAATATCTTATGAGGGCTAGATCTGGTCTAGATCTAAATAAGGCGAATCTACTGATGGACCGAGATCTCTTCGGCGCATGTTCAGATCTGTAGATCTGACTGTCTGGGTTATTTCTGAAGTCTTGAAATCATCTATGCCCGAAGGTACGTAGGTACAGTGAGAGAAAAGTGCGCACATACGCAGGAACGAAGCGTTTCAGGTGCGACGGTACGCAGGCACAGAAGGGTTTCAGGTGCGCCGGTACGCAGGCACAGAAGGGTTTCAGGTGCACCGGTACGCAGGCACAGAAGGGTTCCAGGTGTGCCGCTACGCAGGCATAGAAGGGTTGCAGGTGCGCCAGTACGCAGGCACAGAAGGGTTGCAGGTGCGCCGGTACGCAGGCACAGAAGGGTTGCAGGTGCGGAGGTCCGCAGGCAGTTCAATGGACTCAGAGCGAGGTACGCAGGCTAGCAGTTGAGCAGGGTGCGTACGTAAGCAGGCAAGCAGTTGAGCAGGGTGCGTACTGTAAGCAGGCAAGCAGTTGAGCAGGGTGAGTACTGTAAGTAGGCAAGTAGTTGAGCAGGGTGCTTACGTAAGCAGGCGAACAGTTGAGCAGGGTGCTTACTTCTCTTAAAATCTTTGTTTATCATTGTTGTGTTCTGGGTTTGGTCCTATTATTGTTGATCTGGTTACTACAGTTGACTGGGTGATTCTCTTATACTTGATGATCATTTGATGCTTATGGATCTAGTTTAAAAATTTATGAAAAGTGGTCCTTGTAAGAAAAGAAGTAGGGGGTTGTAGCTCCCTTCCAGGAGAGACTGGAAAACGAGAGAGAGAGTTGTAGCTCTCTGCAGGTTGCAGCCTGCGTATTGGTAAAGGACTGCACCAGTACAAAACCATTGTAAAAGGAGTTTCTAATTTGAAATAAGATAGAGACATATTGCAGCAGGTGGTTTTCACCCACATTGGGTTTCCACCTTACATCTTGTGTTCTTTGGTGTGACTATCTGTTTTCTTTTGTTCATGCTCATTATTTTATGGTACTGACATGCAAAAATAATTCAAAGAACAAATAAAGAAGATTTATTAAAAGAATTAGATAATACTGATTCACCCCCCCTCTCAGTATTATTTCCAACAATTGGTATTAGAGCAGGTCCTTCAGAGAAGCTTGATCGCTTGAAGGTAGATCGTTCATCATGAGCAACTACGAGAGAGAAGCATCAATTAGGCCACTGGTTTTTGATGGGACAAACTTCAATTATTGGAAGGTAAGAGTTACTGCCTATCTTCAATCTCTTGGTACAGAAGTTTAGGACACCGTAGAGACAGGCTACGCTTTTCCTTCAGCTACTCCTACAGATGCAGCCGAGAAAAAGAAGTATGAAACAAATGCGAAAGCAGTCAGTACTCTATTAGGATGTATATCTCAATCAGAATTCATGAAGGTAATGCACTATAAATCCGCAAAAGAGACATGGGACAAAATTGTCACGAGCTATGAAGGAGATGAACAGTTAAAGCGTGCTAAACTTCAAACTCTCAGAATTCAGTATGAGACTCTCAAAATGTATAATGATGAAAGTGTGGCTAACTATTTTCTTCGAGTAGATGAGGTTGTTAACTGTATGAAAAATTTGGGTGAAGAAATAAAAGAGGCTATTGTGGTTGAAAAGGTTCTAAGATCATTGTCCCCCAAGTTTGAATCTAAAGTATCTGCAATAGAAGAAAAGGAAAATCTACGAATTCTTACTATTTCTCAGCTACATGGAATTCTAACTGCTTATGAAATGAGAAAGGGAGGTCCATCAGAGAGAAGAGAAGCTGCTTTCAAGGCATCAGGCAAAGGAGATTATTATGAAGCGAGCCACGTCCCAGAAGAAGAGGAAGAAGAATCAAATTTTGTCAGAAATCTTCAAAGGGGTTCTGGAAGGTTCAGAGGTAAGTTACCTTTTAAATGCTTTGCTTGTGGAAGAGTAGGTCATTATGCTACAAAATGTCCTTATAAGGATAAAGGAAAGGAACCTGCTAGATGGAACAAGAAACATAATGCAAATAAGAAAAGCTACTACACTCATGAAGATAGTGATGGTCTATCAAACAGTGATGAAGATGAACAAGGTAATGAATATAATTTGTTAATGGAATTTGAAGATGATGATTATATGGATGCTATAGATGTGGATAACCTTTATGATGAAATTACTAGACTCAAGAGATGTATAGAAGAAAAGAACATGATCATTGATACTCTACAATTTCAAATTGATGAAAAGGAAAAACATCTTGAAAAATTAGAAGGTGAAATTGTTGGTCTTAGAAAAGAGATTGAGAAAACAAAAGCTATTAATCTCAAGTTTGTCAAAGGATCTGAAACTTTGGATGAGATTATCAATGTGCAGCGGTCTCCACTAAACAAGACAGGTCTGGGCTATAATGGAGAAACTTCTCAAGCATCCACCTCAAAAAGTTATCTTGATGCAGCAAGAAGAAATGAGCAAAAGGACAATGAAGATCATCAGGTAAAGCAGGGACGAATTACAAACAGAAACTATCAGGGGCAATCCATCTTAAGGGTGAACAAAAGCTACAACCAGCCACAGGTAAAATCTTCTCAATTTGGTTCAAGAATAGATGACAATAGAAATTACAATCAATTGGCTGGTAGATTCGATAACCACAGAAGTTTCTTCAATGAACAATGCTTTTCTTGCCATAACTTTGGTCACAAAGCAGCTCAATGTGTTGCATATAAAACGATCATGACTAGGGAAGCTCAAAAACAAAGAAGTATGACGGGGATTACAAAAAGGACCTATAACAACTTTTCGGTTCTTGAAAATGAAGTTGAATGTTCTATTTGCAATAACTTTGGTCATGAAGACTCTGAATGCAGGAGTAGGTTTCAGCAGAAAAAGGAACAAGCCTCAAGCACCAAAACATGGAGAATAAAGGAACCTCAAACAGAAAGATGTGGGATAGCATTTTATGCAGAGGGACAGGAAAATCTATGGTACATTGACAGTGGATGTTCGAAGCATATGACAGGTGATAAAGAAAAACTTGAGTCTTATTCTACTCTAGAAAAGGGAAAGAAAGTCTCTTTTGGAAATGATACTCCTGCAACTATAAAAGGAAAAGGCATTGCTCAGTTAAAAGAAAAGGTCAAGGCTGGAAATGTTTTGTATGTTGATGGATTGAAGCATAATCTTCTAAGTGTCAGCCAGATGTGTGATCAAAGAACCGAGGTTATATTCAGATCAAATGGATGTCTTGTTCGTGATCTTGATACAGGTAAAACAGTGATCAAAGGCAAAAGAACTCCAAATAATCTGTACATATTTGAAGAAGGACAACAACAATGCTATCTGAGCAAGGATGATGAGCACTGGTTATGGCATCGGAGGTTGGGACATCTAAGCTTTTCACAAATAAGGAAAGCATGCAAATATCAGGCAGTTCGCGATCTTCCAGATATCAAAATTCCTGACAACACCATATGCAAATCATGTCAGTTTGGAAAACAAACCAGAACTAACTTTCCAGAGAAAGAAGGATTAGCTAGCATGCCTCTTGAGCTAGTACATACAGATACATGTGGTCCTTTCAGGAAAAAAACACCTCGAGGAGAAGAATACTTGATACTATTCATTGACGATTTCTCCAGGTTTGTCTGGTTAGGACTTATGAAGCACAAAGATGAAGCATTTGAAAAATTCAAATCCTTCAAAGCCTTGGTTGAAAATGAATCAGGTCACAAAATTAAGTGCCTCAGATCCGACAGAGGTGGGGATTTTACTTCAAATGAATTTTTCGATTTCTATGAAGAACATGGGATAAGAAGAGAATTCTCTACAGCAAGAACTCCTCAGCAAAATGGAGTTGTGGAAAGAATGAATAGAACAATCCAACAAATGGCTCGTGCTATGCTTGATGAGTCAGGAACTCCCGCAACTTTTTGGGGTGAAGCTGCACATGCTGCAGTTTTTATTCTCAACAAAACAAATGTCCGGGTGAACAGCACTCAAACTCCTCATGAGCTCTGGAGTGGTAGGACTCCTTCAGTAAAGCACTTCAAAATCTTTGGGAGCAAATGCTATATCAAGAATACTGATGAGCAGCTTGGCAAACTTGAACCTAGAGCAGATGAAGGCATTCTTCTTGGTTACTCTCCACATAGCAAAGCATACAAATGCTACAATAAAAGACTTGGCAGAATTGTTGACAGCATTGATGTAGTGGTTGATGAGAAGGGATACATTCCTAGGCAAGTACATCATGAAGACATCGAAGAAGATGAAGGCTACCCCCAATGACAGAATGATGAAGAAGAAGAACCTCAAGAAGAACCAGAGGAGCAAACAAGAATAGAAGAAAAGACTCCATCCAGATATGTTCAGAAGAACCATCCAGAATCTCAGATTATGGGGCAGAAAGAAGCAGGTGTACAAACAAGAAGAACAGTTGCAGAAGCTTCAAGCTATTTGGCATTACTCTCCTCTACTGAACCACAAAATGTGAAAGAGGCATGCAAAGATGAATGTTGGGTGAAAGCAATGGATGAAGAACTTGAGCAGATCGAAAAGAACAACACTTGGGAGCTGGTTCCTAGACCAAAAGATAAGAATGTTATCGGGACAAAATGGGTCTTCAAAAACAAATTGAATGAAAATGGAGAAGTAATTAGAAACAAAGCCAGACTTGTTTGTAAAGGGTATGCGCAGCAAGAAGGAATAGACTTTGAAGAAACCTTTGCTCCTGTTGCAAGACTTGAGGCCATCCGAATGTTCCTTGCTCTCTCAAGTTTTCAAAACTTCAAAGTATTTCAAATGGACGTGAAATCAGCCTTTCTGAATGGAGACTTGGAAGAAGAAGTGTACATTGAACAGCCAGATGGGTTCATTCTTGGAAATGATCCAAATCTTGTATGCAGATTGAAAAAGGCTCTCTATGGTCTCAAACAAGCTCCAAGGGCTTGGTACTACCGTTTGGACAAATATCTTCATCAACAAGGCTTTTCAAAAGGATCGGCAGATAGCAATCTTTATATAAAAGTTGAGAATGACAAATTGCTAATACTTGTTGTGTATGTAGATGACATTATTTTTGGGAGCAATGAAGAAGCTATGAGTCAAAACTTTGCCTTGGTCATGCAGAAAGAATTTGAAATGTCCTTGCTAGGAGAATTGACATATTTCCTTGGTTTGCAAATCCAACAAAAAGAAGGAGGAATCTTTTTATCTCAAACCAAGTATCTCAAACAGATTTTGAAGAAATATGGTATGGAAGATGCAAAACCAGTATGTACACCCATGGTCACAGGATGTAGCCTCAGTGCAAATGATGAATCTGCAACAGTACATCAACCAACCTACAGATCTATGATTGGAAGTTTACTTTATTTGACAGGTACCCGACCAGACATCATGCATGCAGTTGGAATAGTTGGAAGATTTCAGGCAAATCCGAAGGAGACTCATCTTCAGGCAGTGAAGAGAATTTTCAAATATCTTCAAGGGACTCAAAATTATGGCTTGTGGTATCCTAGAGATATAGATCTTACACTTCATGCTTATACAGATGCAGACTGGGCCGGAAGCGTCGATGACAGGAAAAGCACAAGTGGTGGTGCGTTCTTTATGGGTTCCAGACTGGTATCTTGGTTCAGCAAGAAACAGAGTTCGATTGCCTTGTCTACAGCTGAAGCGGAATATGTTGCTGCTGCATCTTGTTGCACCCAACTCCTTTGGATGATGCAGACTTTGCAGGATTTTCAAATCACTTGTACACCACCAATCCCCATCTTATGTGATAACACAAGTGCAATCAGCATCTCAAAGAATCCTGTTATGCATTCAAAAACCAAGCACATACCAATCAAGTGTCATTTTCTCTGGGAACAAGTGCTTGAACAGAAGGTCAAGTTGGAGTATGTTCCTTCTAAGGAACAAGTTGCTGATATTCTCACCAAACCATTGCCCAGGGACACTTTTGAATACCTCAGGAAAAAGCTGGGGGTTGTTGATGCATCATCTTATTGCTGAATCTCTTCTGATTGATGGTACAGGTTCAGGGGGAGCATATAATGCATTGTTGGCATTATGGAGGATGTGCAGAAGGAGATCTTGGAAGTAGCTGCAATATGTCTCTATCTCTTTCATGGTGGATTATGGTTCTTCATTGGAGATCTGGTTCATATTCAGGGGGAGCATGTTCTTAGGGGGAGCATAACCCTTTGCCCTTGATGTCAAAGGGGGAGAATGAAGCTGAAGTTTTGAGGTTGCCATCAAGTCCAAAGGGGGAGATTGTTGGCATTATGGCTAAAGTATTGTCCTTGATGGCAACCCATTCAGGTGATAGATCACAGTACTTCAAGTCAGCAGCAGAGATTGATGATCAGCTATCAAATATTGAAGAAAATAAGGGGTACGCAGGTACACCTTGCATAAGGTGCGTACACGCAGGTCAGTGTTACATAAAGTGCGTACATACCCACAGTTATCCCGTTCAGGAGGTGCGTACCCCCAGTGCACACATTTCAAGGCAAAGAAATTCACATGTGGGGTTTTCTTATGTTTTACTCTTGGTATTTAGCCGACGGTATTGTGTTATTATGGTGTCGGCTCGTGGTATTGATCCATGATTTAAGGAAGAGCTTTCCTATATAACGTAAAGGAGATCATTTGGCTTAAGCATGTTTTTGGTTGAATATCTTATGAGGACTAGATCTGGTCTAGATCTAAATAAGGTGAATCTACTGATGGACCGAGATCTCTTCGGCGCATGTTCAGATCTGTAGATCTGACTGTCTGGGTTATTTCTGAAGTCTTGAAATCATCTATGCCCGAAGGTACGTAGGTACAGTGAGAGAAAAGTGCGTACATATGCAGGAACGAAGCGTTTCAGGTGCGCCGGTGCGCAGGCACAGAAGGGTTTCCGGTGCGCTGGTACGCAGGCACAGAAGGGTTTCAGGTGCGCTAGTACGCAGGCACAGAAGGGTTTCAGGTGTGCCGGTATGCAGGCACAGAAGGGTTGCAGGTACGCCGGTACGCAGGCACAGAAGGGTTGCAGGTGTGCCGGTACGTAGGCACAGAAGGGTTGCAGGTGCGGAGGTCCGCAGGCAGTTAAATGGACTTAGAGCGAGGTATGCAGGCTAGTAGTTGAGCAGGGTGCGTGCGTAAGCAGGCGAGCAGTTGAGCAGGGTGCGTACTGTAAGCAGGCAAGAAGTTGAGCAGGGTGAGTACTGTAAGTAGGCAAGCAATTGAGCAGGGTGCTTACGTAAGCAGGCGAGCAGTTGAGCAGGGTGCTTACTTCTCTTAAAATCTTTGTTTATCATTGTTGTGTTCTGGGTTTGGTCCTATTATTGTTGATCTGGTTACTACAGTTGACTAGGTGATTCTCTTATACTTGATGATCATTTGATGCTTATGGATCCAGTTTGAAAATTTATGAAAAGTGGTCGTTGTAAGAAAAGAAGTAGGGGGTTGTAGCTCCCTTCCAGGAGAGACTGGAAAACGAGAGAGAGAGTTGTAGCTCTCTGCAGGTTGCAGCCTGCATACTGGTAAAGGATTGCACCAGTACAAAACCATTGTAGAAGGAGTTTCTAATTTGAAAGAAGATAGAGACATATTGCAGCAGGTGGTTTTCACCCACATTGGGTTTCCACCTTACATCTTGTGTTCTTTGGTGTGACTATCTGTTTTCTTTTGTTCATGCTCATTATTTTATGGTACTGACATGCAAAAATAATTCAAAGAACAAATAAAGAAGATTTATTAAAAGAATTAGATAATACTGATTCACCCCCCCTCTCAGTATTATTTCCAACATTAAATGCAAGATTCATGCTATGAGCCATACAATGAATATTAAGAATATATGGTGAAGTTGATAGTTGTAGCCTAACACAAAGGCCATTCCTTTGTCCTTGCATTACCACTGCTCCATCTGCTCCAACAAATACCAACTTTTTGCAATCATTAATTGATCCATACCACTTTCCTTCAATCCATTAAGAACAAGTTCATAAATATTTTCAGTTGTAGAAGCCTCTTTCATCTTATTAATCCCAGGTAGATATGAATGCCTAATATGGTCATTAACGATATAAATTCTCATGCAAATCCATGAAGTATTATCTATAGTCGTAACCTCATCTAAAGACAATGCCAAAAGACTAGAATTTGTAATCTTCTCTTTCAAATCATCCTTTTCTTCTTGAGCTAGATATCCTACCCATCCCCAACCACTAGTTACAGACAAATGAGAAGATGGAAAATTTGGCACTTGAAGAAAAGATAGAAATTTCACGTGATTTGGATAATCTGTCATTGGACGACCTTTAGATAAGATGTGAAATACAGTGCTCAATTGCATCGTCTTGGATAAAAAACTTCTTTCCATCGTCTTTTCAAATAGAGATATGATGTTTCCTCTACCTACCTCAAGTTTCCTCTTAATTATTAAATATTTTTTATATTTTTCTGCATATTCAACATGTTGACATTCCTCAGAAGATTTCCATCTAACAATAAATTTCTCTTTAGCATATACAATTTTATTTTCATACACCTTTCCTGCATGCTTTTATACCATATCTAGCTTCATCTGAAATTTCACTACCTTTTGAGTTTTCCAACTACATGCAATACATCTAACTTGTCAGAAAACCTCATTCTCATTTGTAGGAGGTATTTCTTCAATAAATGGAAAACTTGAGATCCAATTTTCTTG
The DNA here is from genome assembly GCA_031772625.1 of Pinus tabuliformis. Taxonomy (NCBI): domain Eukaryota; kingdom Viridiplantae; phylum Streptophyta; class Pinopsida; order Pinales; family Pinaceae; genus Pinus; species Pinus tabuliformis. The sequence continues at coordinate 1,164,354,643 of CM062817.1, read as the reverse complement.
GAATCATCTCCCTATGGTCCACTAGCCTCTTTTACTTTTCCGCGAATGGATTGTTTCACTTTCCAAGAAAAAATCCTTAACATTTTCATCGCCAATTTCTATTGAAACTGCATCTATCTCACCCTAACCACTTGAGGAACCTATTATTTCATCCATCGTATGGATATCAAATGCATTTCCACAAGAGTTAACCTCTCTCTCAGTAACTGATTGTTCAAAGGAGGTTGAATCATGAAGAGAATATGTATTTTTGGATGGAGCCTTTTGAAAGTATGATAATACAATTGTTTGCCTTGATGGTTTCTTCCCATAATTATCTTTTTACATCTCACAAAATATTCCACAAGTAAAATTTCAAATCGATCTGCAAACCTGCATCAACAGTTTCCAAGCGTTGAGATATGCTTCATATAAACTCATTTGTTCATAGAAAATAGAATTGTACTTTGCAAAAGAATTGTCGAGTCAACATTGAAAGAACATATATTAGAAATTAAACTTTGAGGCAAAATGGAATTTCACAAAAATTATTTAACAATGATAATGGGAAGCTATTGAATTTTAAGACACAAAATATAATAATTAATTTGTATAACATTGAAACAACATCACTTATGCGATCGAAACGAAAAACGTCTCAGGACGGAGAATGAAATAGGTTTTTTCTCCCTAGCTTCTGCTCGAATGGCTCCACCACGAGGCTGGGGTTCCTTGCTGTGACATGCAGGGATGGTGGCCTAGGCGAAAATTCCTTTTGGAGTGGACTGAGTAACGAATGGGGTAGTATTGTGCCATTTCAGGCAGATTTTTCTCTATCTTTACCTTGACAGAAGACCAGGGAGCTCCTCGATGATGGGGATTTTGGTCTTACCATGAAAACACTTATTTTTTCTCCCCGGATAGATTCCTAGATCATTAATGGAGTAGAGTTAGGGTTCTTGTTCTTGGTCCATGATGTTTTTCTACAGAATGGGCATTTTGGGGTTGTTACCTCTGCTTCCCACGGGGGAGTGTGGGCCTAGGTTGCTCTTTTTCTGGCAGCAGCTTTTGTTAAAGGCATATGTAGGGTCATTTAAGGGTGGGTTTCTCTATGCATGCAAATATGTCTCGGCTCAGCGGTGATGATATTCTTGTTTTCAGTAGAACATGAGGTGGACATGTTAAGCATGTAAAGCAAATTTTAGATGTTTTGAAAAGAGAAAATCTTTATGTAAAACTGTCAAAACGTGAATTTGGTAGAACACCTTTGAATTATTTAGGTTATATTGTAGGAGGTGGTGAATTGAAGATAGATCCCTATAAGGTTGAAGTCATTATAAATTGGCCTAAGCTGAATACTGCTACAAAAGTTAGAAGTTTCTTAGGGGCAGCACAATATTGGAGAAATTTTACTACTAACTTTTCTTTGATTGCAACTCCTTTAAATGAATTGAAAAGTGTGAAACAGGTGTTTCAGTGGGAAGCAAAATAGCAGAAATCCTTTGACACATTAAAAGAAAGGATCAGTACAAAGCCAATACTAGCACTGCCAGATATTCAACATCCATTTGAGATCGAGACAGATGCAAGTGAAAATGCCATGGGGCAGTGTTGATGCAGCATGAAAAGCCTATATTCTTTCATTCTAAGACATTCACATCAGTAGTATTTACCTATCCTACATATGATAAAGAATTATATGCATTAGTTCAGAGTGTTAAAAAGTGGAAACATTACATAATGAATAGAGGTTCAATTTTTGATAGCTTTTTTTCTTGCTTTTACAGTAGGTATTCTAACTCTCAAATTAGGTCAAGCACTGTATGACTGATTTTTTCTGCTTTTCTTGGCCTGGCCATCGGCCAAGAAAAGTAGAAAAAAATCAGTCATATAGATATTTTTAACGAAATGAACAATACGATTGACTGGATTGTTCTTTATCCAACTGAATAATGGCAATATTCATTATATTGCCAATACAATCTGTACATACTATGGTATACACCTTTACTCCACCATTCATTTTGTTACACATGAACTCTTTTCTTTAAAGAAACAATCATACACACGGATCATCAACCACTACAATACTTACACTCACAAACTAAATTGCAACAATCAAGACATTATAGGTGGATGGGTTTCCTACAAAAATTTCATCTTATTATCAGATATAAGAAGGGAATACATAACAAGGTTGCAGACACGTTATCAAGACCAATCATAAATGCATCCACAATACTTAAGCATAATTCAGTAATTCATGAAAGTTACATTGAACAATATGCTCAAGACACAGATTTTAAGGATGTATATGAAACTTTAAGTCATGGCAAGCAGGTAGAATAGTTGGATTATTACATAAAATACAAACTATTATATCATTTGGTAAAGTTATGCATTCCACAAACTGAAAGAGTTAATATAATTTGAGAAGCACATACTTATCTCATATCAGGTCATTTTGGTGTAAGTAAAACAGCTGCACAATTACAAAGATTCGGCTATTGGCCACGAATGCATGAGATAGTTTCTAGTATTAAAGGATGTACTATGTCTGCTACAAGCAAGTTGAGTAATAGAAAATTAGGCTTGTATACTGCATTTCCAATTCCTTCTCATACTTGGCAAAGTGTTTCCATGGATTTTGTTGGGGGTTACCAAAGTCTAGAAAGGGTCATGATTATTTGTTTGTAGTTGTGGATAGGTTCAGTAAAATGTGTATTTTGACACCATGTAATAAACATGTCACATCTGAACAAATTACAAAGTTGTTCTTTCAAAATGTATGGGTTCATTTTGGGTTACCCACTTCTATTGTATCCGATCGAGATTATCTATTTGTCAGGAAAATTTGGTCAAGTCTATGGGACTTAATAGACATAAGGTTAAAGAAGAGCACAACATTTCATCCGCAAATAGATTGTCAGACAAAAGTGGTCAACATGACAATGATATAGTTGCTTTGAGGATATTACAGCAAGCATCCCAAACTTGGGGATGAACATTTGTGTTATGTGCAACACGCTTACAACCATGTGAAACATTCTTCTATTCAGAAATCTCCTTTTGAGACTTGTTTTGGTTTTACACCAAAGTCTCCTTTGGATTTTGTCTTTGGTAAGGACATAGCAGTTAATGGACACAGTGATGTGGAAAAAGCAACCAAGTTCACTAAACAAATCCAGGAAATTCACCAGGTAGTACAAGAATAGCTGGAAAGAAGCTAAGAAAAGTATAAAGCACGACATGACAAGCATATTGTTGAGCATAGTTTCCACGTTGGTGATCAAGTCTGGTTGTACATAACCAAAGAAAGACTACAAAGGGAAGGTAAAAAGTTGAAACCAATTAGATATGGTCCATTCAAAATACTTGATAAAATTGGTGAAAATGCTTTCCACCTAGATCTACCAGCTTATATCCAGATCTATTCCATCGTAAATGTTGAAAACTTGTGATTGTAGGAACCTTCATTGATTGAAGATCCCAAAGAGAAAGGTCAGCTACCTTCCATCGAAGATCTTTTGCTCGAGTATCTCAATGAGCTACAGGATGACACAGTTCTTGATAGGAGGATAAGAACTTCACGACGAGGAAATGTTGAGTATCTTCAAGTTGGACTCAAAGGTACAAATCCAAGTAAGGCACAATGGATAGAGATTGGAAAAGTGAGGGAACTTTATCCTCACTTACTTGATAACTAAAACCAACTTTTGGTGGTCCAAAAGCTTCCACTGGGGAGGAGTGATCCAAAATGGATTCAGCTTTACCTCCAAATCAATGTCTTCAAATTCAGCTGAAAGTGGGGTAAGTTGAAGTTCTCGATGAGACAATTCCAACGGTGTGAACGGCACGAAAATTCGAGTTCAGATGAAGAAGTTAAGGCTAGTCAATTTTTCAGGCAAACTAAGTCAGAAAGTAAAAAATTCAAAGTCAAAGAAAGTGAACGTCAAAATATTCAATGGCCAACAGTCAACACTTATGTCAATAGGACATGTGTCATCTCGAGAATGCACCACATGGTTTTGTGATGTCAGCAAGGAAGGTGACATGGCAGTTTTTGATTGGTTCACATGGGCCAATCTGGTGTTGACACATGGGAGCCTGGATTTACTAATATTGGCATGTGAATCCCAAAATGTTGGGGGTCAAGGAGGATCAAACCCCTGACCTCCCAGATTCCTAAGTTTTTGATGGATTCCGCTCACCAGATGAGCTACAAGCCTACTTGTTTGTATTAGCAAAGATATGGTATTTATTTCTTCGGGTTGGATCCTCTGAAAAAAGGGTTGGATGGTCAGGGTCAACCCTAGACCACTAGTCCCTTAACTATTAATTCCAAACTAACCACTGGATTATACCATAGTCGAAACCATATCTAATCAAGCCATATCATATCAAACAAACCATATCCCACATGCTTCATGCCATATATATCACATATGATATATATATCATATAAAAGTTAATTCATAACAAGGAGTAAGGTGAAAGGGTCAGGTGGAGGTTTGAACCCCCAACCTTCCAAAATCCATTATATAATAGTGCTTTCACATAAGTTCGCTAACCCAACTTGCTATATGGTGGAGCTTGTTAACTATGCCACCGAAATTTTTATATATGTAGGTGCCGAATAAAACGAGGACGATACCACCAGTGCAGATTCCAAGGTGGATTTTAGTTGCAGAGGTGATATTTCACAGGAAGAGGTGGTTTTCTGCAGCAAAAAAGTGGATTTGCTACAGGAAGAGGTGGTTTTTTACTTTCCAAGGGGTTTGGAGGTCACTATGGCCAAATATGGTCGAGTTTATACTCATTTGACTCGAAATTTCGTGCTGGACATAGTGGTGGTGTCCTTTTTCTCATTCGAGACTCTGTTTTTGAGCTCATGCCTATAAAAACATTTTTTAATAGAAAATAAAGAGGTCAACACTAGGATTGAAAGGACCAGGAGACATAGCCAGGAATTTTGGTGAACTCCTTTATTAAATTCTGTTGTGTTGATGTGTTTATTAAATGTGTTTTTGAATGGTTTAATTATTTATGTTATTCACAATCTTTTTGATCCATTACATTAAGTAACATAAGCAAATTCACACATAGTCTATAATACCTTTTTCATTTATGGATCAAGAGGTCACTTTGTAGAAAAGAGGACAACATTCAAAGTGTTAAAAGCTAGTTATTATTGGCCCGCTCTTCATCAGGATGTGAAAAGATATACTAGTCAGTGTGATCGGTGCCAAAAGATGGGAATGTCTACTCCAAAGGATGAAATGCCTCTGCAACATCAACTGACTTTCGAGCCATTTGACAAGCAGGGCATGGATTTCATTAGATGCATTGACCCTCATTCCAAGTGAAATCAATACATCATTGTGTGCACTGACTATATGACTAAGTGGGTTGAAACCAAGGCAATCAAGGCAGCAATAGAGGAGAAGGTGGATGATTTCTTAAGGGAAAATGTCTTTTACAAGTTTGGGTACCCTAGAGAACTAGTCAATGATCAAGGTAGCTAGTTTACATCCAAAATGATTGAATACTTATTAAGCTAGCACAAGATCAAGCGTAGGACCTCCACTCCCTATCACCCACAAGCTAACGGGAAAGTTGACGTGACCAACAAAGTGTTGAAGGGTATCCTGACCAAAGTGGTTAGCAGCAGTAGAAAATATTGGGAAGATAGACTAGTTGAGGCTACTTGGGCCTACAATACCACCACTTGATTCACACCCTATGAGTTGGTATATGGGAAAAAGGCCCTTCTGTCCATTGAATTTGAGTACAATACATTCAGGATGGAAACTCAACTAGATATGGATCTCTACAGTGCACAAAAAGAAATATTTCTCCAGTTGAAAGGGTTAGATGAGTTCATAATGAAGGCCCTCCTACACATAGAGGTAAGGACAAGCAATTTCAAGAAGGTGATTGGGCTTTGTTATATGATTCTAGATATAAAGACTTGAATGGAAAGTTAAGGACTAGATGGTTAGGGATTTATGTCATACAAAAATGCCATGATAATGTTTCAGTGTAGATCAGAACCATATATGCAGAGGCCATTCCTTTACTTGTTAATGGGCACAGATTGAAAGTTTACAAAAGGCCATTGTCAAAGCAAGAGTTCATTGATGGTATCAACAAAACATTGGAGTAAGTCTCAGCTCCTACCTCATCAAGTCTCTGAGAAAAAGAAAAAAAATAAGGAGACTCAAGTGAAAAACTCCATGAGGTGCCCGAGTCCCACCGTTGGGTTGAAAACCTTTTGAGGTGGCCCAATGGCGTCAAAAAAAAGAAAAAAAAAAGAGAAATAAAAGGATCCATGGGTGAAAACCTCTCTTCAGGTGCCTAGGGAAAGAAACTAGGATGAAAACCTCTTGGAGGCAGACTAGTTGTTTTTCAAAAAATATATAAAAAAAGGAGAAAATAAAAATTATGAAAATATTGTTTGTAGGTCAATAGGAGGATGATCAAAGCAACAATGGAGGATCAAAATGGACCTATTAAGCTCATATTTTTATTTCTCCATTCATTATCCTTCAGCATTCCACCATTCCTTTCATTTTTTCACTCATTTGCCTCAGTTTGTAAGGGTTTTGTGTTTTCTACGGGATTCCCTATAAACCTACAGGATCCCTTGAAAACCTACAGGATGATCCTGTAGAAATTACAGTGGCTTGGGAATCCTAAAGGAGGTAACCCTAGAGCAAGGAAATGAATTTCCCATGCCAAAGAAATAAATTCCTACATCATCATCTCATTACCATACCTCTCTCCACCATGACTGCCCCCTGCATTCATCAAAAACATTAGTTTCCAAAAAATTACAGCTTAGAAAAAAACACAAAGGAAAAAAAGGTGAAGACAAAGAGCAATGGGACAACATCTAAAGGTTATTTTTCATCATTCTTGAACCCCTATACCCATGCTAATTATCCTCAGGACCCAACAGTAGAATATGATTAAAATTTTTGAGGGAGAAGCAACTACAGGACATCTTGTAGCATCCTATCCCACAAACATAAATCATACATTGCAGCAAGTTTCAAGCATGGAGATCCAAAGGTAAAAGAGGCTCCTCTAGAGCCTAGGAGCAACATCGTCATCATCATCATCATCAACATCAAGTACCAGCACAACTTTTTTTTATCAAAGGAGAATAAAAAAAAGGGAGGACAAATCACATGTAGCCAACACACAACAAAAACCTCATCTCTTCAACAAATTGCAGTAAGGTATTGTTACCATAGGTAAGTATCTTACTTCCACTCTCTCATTTGTATAATGTGATCAAAACATATAAAAATTGTGAATGAGTTGATTTATAAGTGAAAGGTGGCCAGTTAACTTGCCCACCTTCATTAAGTCAATGAGGACAAAACAGTTAGTCCTCACACATGTGGCAGCAGTCAAGTCAAAGAAAAGGAGGATGAGGTCGAAAGTAGTTAAGATTACAAATTCCCGAAGTGGGATTTGATTACGAGGTGAGGGGAATGATGATGTGGTAGTGGGACCAATGGTCAAAAAATAGATATTTGTACCTTGGATGCTAGCATACCACCTCACACAAATCAACCATACGAGGAAATAAATGTTAATCCCCATGCATATATGCATTCACATTCCCGAGGTTCACACTAGAAAAGTCAATCTCAGCCCTCCAGATATCTACAGGAGAGGTAAATTTCATTTTTTTCCTGCGCAAGACCACCTGTAGGATCATATAGGGAATCCTATAGGATACAGTCAGGTAGTCTATAGGATTGGCAGTGAGCAAATTCAAAGGGAGAAAAATAGGGGTTGGCTAAATCAACCATTGTAATGAGGTAGGCTCTACTTTTCCTCCTATTTTTCCAATTGAAAGGAACAAAAAAACCACTAGTTTGTTGAAATTGATTGTAGTAAAAGGAAATTGTATCCACAAAAATTTTAGTTCAATTTCCCCCTTCATTAAAATCTTGTATTAGACATATATACTCCTTCATCCATCAGACAAAATGACAGGGGGGTTTAATAGAAGGGATCCAATCAACACTCTCAGAACTCCTATGCTAGAAATATTCACAAGGCATAATTGGATGGGTTTCTTTGAGAAATTAATGGGGTATGATAATGAAGTAGCTAGAGATTTTTCTCTCTCCCTCATTCCACTAATTAGGAACCATGCCACTATTGTGGTAAGATGCCTCTCCATAGAGGCCACCCCTGAACTCGTAAGCAGAATTACCACAATCGCCTTAGGAGTGCCTTGGAGAAAGGAGACAAGGGAAATAGCCAAACTTCAAAGAAGAAAATGTTTTTAGAGGGAGAGGAGGCCATGGAAGACAAAAATGGAGTATGAAGAGAAAGCCTACCATACCTATGGAATGAAATAATCTACCACCTTATAAAATATATATCATGTGAATGTAACTATAGTGTGGTATATGGATACCAGTTTAGGCTTCTTGAAGAATTGAGGTTTGGAGAAGATACACCTCCTCACCATAGACTCAACATACAAGAAGGCAGGAGACAAGGATGACTCACCCAGGGTGTCTCTAGAACCCACCGAGAAAGATGAAGTGACTACCCTCACTGCCTTTAGCACCCATATCAAACGAAAAGGCAAAAGACATAGACAAACTCCTTTGTACTTTAGAACAAGAAAAATACAAGAATAAGGCAGGGAAAACCTCAAACTCCCACCAAGGTTCACATTGTTATTGAAGACTCACCTAAATAGTAGGAGAAGATGGATCTTCTTACAAAAACTCAAGGAGAATGATCCTCAGGAAAAACATCCCCTAAGTCTCCTATCACTTATGTGAGAAGGCCTGTGACTAGATCTACCTCATCCAAGGGAAAAGATATCCTACAAGATAAACAATAGGACCTACAGGAAGCAGAGGCAATCCTACAGGAAACTCTGCTAAACCTACAGGAAACTCAAAAATTGGATAAGGAAGGGAGTATGCAGCAAGAATCAAAGAAGGAGGATCCAGAGTTAAGGGAGCCTAGTTATCAACCTAACCTTGACTCCTACTACAGATTTATTGAAGGGGGTAGGGTCATTCCACAAACAATTTCTATCCATTATTCTTTGAGCTTGAGAAAGAAAGAGCAGGAACACATAAATGGATGTACATCGCCAAGTCCAAGGGGGTGGAGGACATAGGTCACTTGGAGGGAAAGCTCAAAGAGATGGGTAGAGAACTAAGCAGCCCGAGGGACATAGAGGCCATAATAGAAACTTAGTTGGAGGCAGAAAATGCATGGTTGAAAGGAAAACTAAAAGAAAAAAAGAATCAATTGGCAACCATGGCCAATATATATTTAGAGGCAACCCAGTGTGGCATGCTAGCTATGTCCTATGCATTATACATTAGTGAAAAATGGCTACAATTTTAAATCAAGATCGTAGCATAGAGAGGAACTATGCCATTCCAGGATTACAAATAGTTCATTGATCTTTGTGATCAAAGCACATTGGAGGATAGGGCTAAGATGTCTGAGTTCTACTTGCATAACATGGCCTTAATAGATCTGAATGTATGGGACACTAATGCATAACTAGGGGATTTATAGTTGATGGCTTTGGCATCATGGATGAACCATGAGGGAGCAAGGGCTACAGAAATGAAGAATATATTGGCAAGGGAACAAACAAATCCTCTCACGATAAGAGTTGAGTAGTCAAATCCAATGGCTATCATCAGCACACATAATTTAATTGCAAATTATGCTCAACTTGCACCCAGGTATCTTGCTTCCTAAGAGAAAGATATTACACATTTTAAGGATATGTTCAGGATGTTAGTGGATGAAAGCATAGAATCTTGCCAAATGAGATGGAATACTTTGCCATACATTTTGAAAATCAGAGAGTACCATTCTCCTCAAAGAATGAGAGAAGCATTGAACAAGACACCCATGTACAAGAAAACCATCCAAAGGCTAAAAGTCAATTGGATTGGCTTGAGACTCAGTCCACCATTGCTCTTGGGGATGTTAGAATGAAGGAAGGAAGAGGAAGAAATAAATAAGTGAGGGGAGATAGAAAGGAAGGCAGGATTCTATGCACAAGAAGAGGAAACCATAATAGAAGCATGGGATGTTAGGGAGGCCATTAGGGCTATGAAAGATATGGATATTTATTGAGTTTCTCAGAAGATGAGCAATTCTTGCATTGGGGGTGATGATGAGCCTCATCATTGGGCAACTATGTGGAGGTTAATTCACCTCCTAGCTTAGTCAAATCAACCCTCCTCATAGTTTACTACATGTTTTAATTATATTTTGTTTAATTAGATGAGTCAAAGTGAGATATTATGCCTAGTGGAATAATGTCCATTGAATGTAGGGTTGTCAGAGAAAATCGGGGAATTTTTGCAAGATTAAAGGCTGAAACTAGAATGGGACAAGGAAGAGATATTGTAGGAGGTAAATTATCCTCATTTACTCCTTGCTCATTCAAATATTCCCCCATCAATCACACTAGCTTGGAGCACAAGCAACGAAGTCATGAAGATCAAAAGGTAGCCGAGCAAGTGGTAGTCAAAGAGTTATTTTATCTTGAGTTTGGGAGGAAAGCCTCCCTAGATCTAACAAATTCATTGGGGACTTAAATTATATAAATAAAGAGGCCTAGAGCCTCATTAGGATTTGATTTTTTGCTGTAAAAACACTAGTCATTTTCGAGCTCAAGACTTGTGGAAGAGATTGCTATGTAATTTTTTGTTTTGATAATGAGAATGAGATTTTTCTTGATCTAGTATAGGGTAAACTAAGAGGGATGAAGCTCTTGGGTTAGGGCATAACCCTAGAAGAAAAGGCTCCTCTTCTTGTATCTATATGCTTAGATTTATTTCATAGATTCATGGTTAAATTGTCCTTAGAAGTATTTCATTGCAAGTAGTGTAGATTTGATTAGTTTGTTTATTAGCTTGCTTCCATTTTTTCTTTATTTCAGCACTAGTTTAGAAGGGATAAAGGACCATCAAAAATATATAAAAAGGTTTTTTGCCTCACTTCTTCCCTCAGGGATCATGATTTGAGGAAAGGACTCCTATGCAACCCCAAAATGACAAAATTCTACTTTCTCATAGAATTTAGAGTTTTATGTACTTAAGCCAGCATTTGATCAAGTTGCAAGAGTAGGACCTAGTCATCATTTCTTCAATCTTCAACCTTATAGTATATCTCATCAATGATTCCATCTTATTCTACAAGTTGTCCTCATGCATGAAGTAGACAACCAGCTCATTAAACTCTGTTTTCCTAGCTTATTGAAATTCTCATTGTTTACATGATTTTTGGGAAAGTAACAATGTTTGAGGCAGTGCAGTTGTTTCAGAAGTAAAGGGAGATCTCATAGCCAACAACCTCCTTCAAACTTCATCCATACATGATCATTCCTTGCTTTCACTAAGACCCTCACCAATTTCATCATTTTACAAGGAAACTTCTCCAAGCATGTTGAGCAAATCCAACCATCTCCCAACATTGGTTTTGAGTTATGAGTGATCCTAGGAATTTTCTTGCTTAATTCCATCCATCAACCTCCTTCCCTAAGCCTTCAATCACCTTCAACACCCATTGTTTTTCTCTCTATTGTATCTTGTAGAAATACAGGGAATCATGTAGGTTTTTAGGACATCCTGTAGGTTTTCCTGTAGTGGCTTGTTTTGAGGCCAAATTGATGGAAAGGCCTCTATGAAGCCAAACAAGGTCACATGAGGGTCTCCCAAACCTTCCAACCAATCACCAGCATTCCTAAGCCACCTACCACATCACTAAAAGAGATTAGCTTTCACACTCTTCCATAAAAAAGATAAAAAGAAAAATAGATTTATTCTAGTCATTTACATGCACAGTAGTAATGTTTTTTTATTTGGACTTACATTCTTAGGATAGTGGAATTTCATACATGATTAACTTAGCATTATTTTTGAAGCATAGTCTCTTAATAGTTAGTTAGAAAATGGTGTGTTTTAGCATTGGATTTTAGTCTTTTTCTTTATTGCAGTAGACAACCTTTCTCTTAGAGTAGATTTCTCTTTCCCTCATTAGTAATCAAGCTTCTTCTGAATCCATAGAATTCTGGCTTGAAAAACCCTAGTGGTCTCTCGCCAGTTGACCAGTGACAAAAGGGAAGAACCATAACTTTCAGTTGTGTATACAACACCGTCACCTCCAAGTTTGTATGAACCCCGGGTTGATAAATTAAAGCTGGTAGCCTAAGGAGTTGCAACATTCTTGTTGCAATACTAGTGCTCATCACCCCCCCCCCCCCCAAATGTAATCTTCAACATTGGATAAAATATAGAATGGTCAACTCCAGAGGGGTGGAGAAGTTAAAATTCCAGGAAAATTGCCTGTCCATATTGCTTCTAGAAGGCGACAAGGTGGAGATGAGTGGCGATTAGCCGAGAAGTTAACGGTATTTAACTGGCGAGCCCATCATGAGCACTCTGGAATGTTTTCTCTTATCGTTTTTCTTTTCTGCTTCATGAGACCAGGAGCTATGATGGTGTGTTATGAAACCAGCTCAAGAAAAGATAGAAAAGATAGATCAACGCCTTAGAATTCAACCTCTTTGAGGGGGAAACCTCCTTTACATTACATAAATGAACAATTCTTGGATGATACAAATGACAAAACCTCCTTTATATATATAGGAGTCTAAGGAGTCACAATATAATCTAGCCGACCTAACAATAATAATATAAAGCCACAAAAATAACAATAGAGGGATTCTATGGGGCACAGTAATAACAATATGGGGGCAATAGGGGCACAACAATATTAATAAGGGGTATAACTACAATAGTAATGGGGTAATCACTAGTATTATAGGGACCCAACATGCCCCTCTCCTTCAAAAAAGTGTTGTCCTCAACGCTTGAGTAGTTCTGGATACTTCTGCATAAAATTCTCATCCTCCCATGTGGAATCTTCAGCGGATAAGTTCTTCCACTTGATAAGATACTCTGAAATTGATCGATTTCGTAGCTGTCGAGTTCTTGTTTCTGTGACTGCTTCCGGTTCCAATATAATTTTTCCTTCCTCGTCAAGTTCTGGCAATATTGTTTGAACTGGGAGCTTGTCACCTATAACCTTCTTTAAACATGAAACATGGAAAACTGGGTGCAATCGAGAAGCTGCAGGAAGCTCCAATTTGTATGCCATAGTACCAATCTTTTGCAACACCTTGTATGGACCATAATACTTTGGTGATAATTTATTATCCTTCTTAGCTTGCTTGAGGGACATTTTCTTATATGGTTGTAGCCGTAGGAATACCCAATCACCTACATCAAAACTTCTTTCACTGCGATGTTGATCTGCCTGTTGTTTCATTATATTTTGTGCCAACACGAGGTTATCCTTTAAGAGTTGGAGGACTTGTTGTTGATGTTCGATGTGATGTTCCATTGCCTGAACCTTAGAATTTTCTCTTAAATATGATGTGATGGATGGTGGTTGATACCCATAAAGTGCCATAAATGGGGTCATTTTTGTTGCTGTATGGAAGGAAGTGTTATACCACCATTCAGCCAGAGGCAACCATTTGACCCATTGTGTTTGTTTATCAGATACAAAGCAACGAAGATATCCTTCCAAACATTTGTTTACTATCTCAGTTTGCCCATCAGATTGAGGATGATAAGATGAGCTATGAGCTAACTGAGTACCAAGACAAGAAAATAATTATGTCCAAAAATTTCCAGTGAAAATGGGATCTCTGTCACTTACAATAATCTTTGGGTTTCCATGTAGCTTTTGAATTGTTTCCATAAATGCAGTAGAAACTGTACTGGCTTTAAATGGATGTGATAATGCACAAAAGTGTGCATACTTGGTAAGTCTGTCAACTACCACCATGATGACACTCTTTCCCTCAGACTTGGGTAAACTTGTGATAAAATCCATTGAAACCTCCTCCCAACGTTGGCTTGGAATGGATAAAGGTTGTAATAGACCCGGTGTCTTAATTGTTTCAACTTTATTTTGTTGGCAAACCAAACATTCCGCCACAAAATTTTGAATATCTGATTTAAGGCCATCCCAAAAAAATTCCTTCTTAACCCTGTGGTAAGTTTTTAAAAATCCTGAGTGCCCTCCTAAGGGAGAAGTGTGCAATTCCATAAGAATCTTTTGTTTTAGCTGGGAATTCTTACAGAGGTATAAGCGATCTTTGTACCATAACGAATCATTTTGCCAGCTAAATGTATCAGACATACTGGAATCTTGTTGTAACTTTCGAATAAGTGCCCACACTTCTTCGTCATTCTTCCATTCCTCCCTTGCTTCGTTTATCCAATCTGGTTGGATAATAGAAATGGCGCACAACAATGCTTCCACATCCTCATCCTTTCTTGAGAGTGCATCTGCCACCACATTTTGCTTCCCTTTTTTGTAGATGATTTCAAAGTCATAACCCAACATCTTTGTGACCCACTTTTGTTGCTCTTCAGAGGATAATCTTTGTTCTAAAAAGTATTTAAGGCTATCATGATCCATTTTTACCTTGAAGTGTCTTCCCATTAGGTAGGGTCGCCATTTCTTAAGTGCATGGAGTATTGCCAACATTTCCTTCTCATAAATAGCTTTGTGTAAAAACTTTCCCTTGATTGGACGACTTTCAAAAGCAATGGGTCTTTCATCTTGCATTAAAACAGCACCAATTCCATTTCCTGAAGCATCACATTCCACAATAAAGGTTTTTGTGAAGTCCGGTGTAGCTAAGACCAGTGCTTGGCACATTGCCTCTTTAAGATGTTCGAAGGCCTTTGTTGCTTCTGGAGTCCATGAAAATGCATCTTTCTTCAATAATGTTGTTAGAGGTGCTGCTATTCTCCCATAATTCTTAACAAACTTGCGATAATACCCTGTCAACCCGAGAAATCCTCGCAGATGCTTTATGGATGTGGGAATTTTCCATTCCTTAATGGCTTTAATTTTGCTAGGGTCTACCTTAACTCCTTCATGAGATACAATATGACCCAGATATTCCACCTCTTGTACTCCAAAGAAACATTTGGATCTTTTTGCATATAATTGTTTCTCCTCCAATAGTTGTAGCACCCTGTCAACATGTTCAACATGATCCTTCCAAGACTTGCTGTAGATTAGTATATCATCAAAAAATACTAACACAAATTTTCTAAGGAATGGTTTGAAAATTGAATTCATCAAACCTTGAAATGTTGAAGGTGCATTGGTAAGGCCAAAAGGCATGACCAAAAATTCATAATGACCCTCATGAGTTCTAAATGCATTTTTCGGAATGTCTTCAATCTTCATTCTGATTTGATGATATCCCGAATGAAGATCCAACTTGGTGAAGTAAATTGATCCATGCAATTCATCCAGTAATTCATCAATGACAGGAATGGGAAACTTATCTTTAATAGTGAGCTTGTTGAGCTCCCTATAATCCGGACACATGCGCCATGATCCATCCTTCTTGTGCACCAATACTACTGGAGCAAAGAAAGAACTTTGACTTGGTTGAATTATACCAGCCTCTAGCATTTTTGCAACCATACGTTCAATTTCACTCTTTTGGGCATAGGGATATCTGTACGGCCTGATGTTTGGAGGAACACTTCCTGGAATCAGATGAATAGCATGATCATGATCACGAATAGGTGGGAGACCTTTGGGAGTCTCAAATACCTTGGAATGATTGTCCAAGAATTTTTGGAGATCTGGAGAAATAGATGATTCCAATGTGGAAACATCTAGCGAACATAATTGTGCAATTACACCTCTTTGTTCCTTTTTTAGAAGCTTTGTCATACCGTTAGAGCTGATTATCTTTCCTGGTTTCCCTGCAATACCCCTTAATTCAACTTCCTTTCCTTCCACAGAAAATTTCATGAAAAGTTCTTGAAAATTAAAAGCTATTGTACCCAAGGATTGTAGCCATTGGACTCCTAGTACAACATCAGCACCTCCCATTGGAATGGAAAGCATTGGGCTAGTCAATACATATTCTCCCATGGATAGCTTGATATTATGGCACTTTCCAGAGCAATTTATTGTTCCTCCATTTGCAACCATCACTTGACACTCTGGTGCTGGATATAAGAAGCAATTCAATTCTTTTGCTACCTTACAATGAATAAAATTGTGGGTACTTCCTGAATCAATCAACACTATTACCTTTTTCTTCTTGATTTGTCCTTCTATCTTGATGGTTTGAGGAGTGGTAATTCCCGCCAATGCATTACAAGATATGGTCGGATTCATTTCTTCTTTATCTAGGCTTTGTTCCTGGAGTATATCCTCTTCTTTTGACCTTTCTTGCTCCTTTTCTTCTTCCTCTTCACAATCTATGTAGAATAATTTCTTCTCAGCACACTTATGACCTTTAGTGTATTTGCTATCACAACTGTAACAAAGCCCTTTTGCTCTTTTTTCTTCCAATTTTTGTGGTGTCAACCTTATAGGTTGTGGAAGACTAGTGGCAAAAACACTTCCGTCTTTATAGTTGTGAGTGGTATGCTTCCTGGTTGCCATAAATTTTCTTTCCATTTTTCTTGCTAACCTGAATGCCTTCTCTAATGAATCAGGTTCCCAAAGGCGAACATCATGTTGGATATTATCCTTTAAAGACCCTATGAACACATCAATCCTATGCTCCTCTGGAATATCTTTTACCCTTATGTTCAATTTTTGGAACTCCTCAATGTGCTCCATTATTGAACCCTTTTGTTTGAGACTTATCAATTGGCTAAAAAAAGTGTTGCTTTTTGTATCCTCATAATGTGCTATCAATTCTTCCGTAAAAATTGCCCAAGTGATAAATTGTTTACGAGAGCAAAGCCATTGATACCATACAAACTGATTTGGTTCCAAATATAAAGTTGCCATACGTACCTTTTGTGTGTTTTGCACATTATTGAGATCGAAGAATTGCTCCATCTGTAATATCCATGTGGCGGGATCCTTGCCATCAAACTTCCTCATATCGATTTTTGGAATATGGTGAGTCTTCGATCCAACATTAGAGTCTATGGAATCATGATTAACATTTCTTTTGTTCTCATCATGAGTTTCCTTTAGTACCCTTTCACCCTTGGTGACCATTTCTTGTAGCAACTTATTCATATTTATCTTGAATTCTTCCATCTTATCATCCATGCCATCAATTTTAGCGTCCTTAGCTTCCATGCCATCCATCTTAGCTTCTACACCTTTTTTTAAACAATACATCTTAGCTTCTACACCCTTATTTAAACCATCCATCTTAGCTTCTACATGTTTCCTTAAACCATCCATCTTAGATTCTGTTGCTTTTTGTGCAAGTGACACTTGTTACACTTGTTCTTGTAATTTTGATATATTATATAACATTTCTTCTTCTTCTTCATGAGTCATGCTAGAGATTTTAGGTTCCTTACTAGGTGTTTGCATTTTCTTTCCTCGGGGCATCAGTTACCGATAATAATTCTCTAATATGCCCTTTGAATTCCTTCAAAATAAATTTTTAAACCAAGCTTAAGCAAAAATTAAAGAAAATTTACACACGTTTTTTCACTTTGTAGGAGCTCGATATTGCCTCTGATGTATCTCTGTACTTTATGATTATCTAGTTCTAAATTTGTGATCTGTAGTATCCCTCTGTTTCCTCTTTCCAATGCCACAAGTCTGACCCAAATTGGATTCTCCAAGGAAGAGTTATGCGAAATCTCCCATAGTGACTTGATTATAGACTAGTTTAGTAAAGCTAACTTGTACGACGTGCCACGAGTCACTGTTTCGACCTTTGGATCTGAAAAACACACACACAAAACTACAGTCCGTCCTCTTTCTGTACCTCCTGACGAAACTTCAATTCGATCCCCAGAGAGAAAGTTATGACGATTTTCCCCAGGTCACCTGTTTTGAATGTAATTCAGGAGTCTGCAAAAAGACCAACTTCCTTAGATCATATCTCCACAAATATCGCACAAAAAGCTCTTAAATTTGGAACCACAGTTCAACATGATTTCTTGTCAAATGGGTTTTTTTTGTGACTTCTGAAACGTCACAGAAAAGACGTTATAGCGAAAATTCCACGATGACCTGTTTGGAGCAGCAAAACCCTAGAATCCAAAGCTCTGATACCAAATGTTATGAAACCAGCTCAAGAAAAGATAGAAAAGATAGATCAACGCCTTAGAATTCAGCCTCTTCAAGGGGGAAACCTCCTTTACATTACATAAATTAACAATTCTTGGATGATGCAAATGACAAAACCTCCTTTCTATATATAGGAGTCTAAGGAGTCACAATATAATCTAGCCGACCTAACAATAATAATATAAAGCCACAAAAATAATAATAGAGGGATTCTATGGGGCACAATAATAACAATATGGGGGCAATAGGGGCACAAAAATATTAATAAGGGGTATAACTACAATAGTAATGGGGTAATCACTAGTATTATAGGGACCCAACATGGTGCGCCAATATATTGGAAGCCCTCGATCCCGTAACTTCTCAAGGGACTGCTCGTGAACAATTTTGAGTCGATTCTCGATATGGGTCCCAACAAGTTTTTATTTCCCTGATATTATGAGGTTCCAATGTCCAATATGAAAATTTTGAGCCTCCCATTTTCTGCCACGTGTCATAGTGGGATGAGAAAGAAGAAAGACTTGCGGGCCTCTGAAATCTCTCATTTTCCTTTGATTTAAAGTATGCTCCCTTGTCTTGTGGTACTTAAGCTCTTCTTACATCCCCCACTTTCAAAAATTAAATATGTTTCCTTGTCTCATGAAAAATAGGTCCTCTCAAGCATGAATGAAATATGTGTAGAGTAGGTGACAACATCAGCTCTAATTGGAGACAATATTTTGGAAACAATGCATTGAGAACCTGTAGATTAGTGGCTTCTCTCCATTGGGCATGGAGTCATTTTATTCAGGAACATAAAAGAAAAAAACTCAAACATAAAGAACTAAAAGTATTACTGATATTTTAAACTAGCTTATCGATATGTACAATGGGTTAGAAATGGATCTCTTAGTTCTTGAAGTAAAGCTTGAGGAATTTCCCATTTACAAGCAGTTCAAGCACTTCACCCTCCAAGTTTTCTAGCAAGAAAGTATTGTTTCCCTTTTCCTCAACAATCTTGAAGGGTCTAAACCATAAGGGATCAAAATTTCCATGTTTCCTTTTGTCTTCTCTTCCTACATTCTACCTAAGCACGAGATCTCCAAGCTGTAGAAGTATATCCTTGGACCATATCTAAAAGATATCCTTCATCTATTCTTGGTATTTGACCAAGTTCTGAGTTACTTCTCCCCTAGTTTCTTGAAGTTCCATAAGCTGATTGATTCTCCTAGTTAGAGAATTGGGCTCCTCCGCAACATCTTGCAGTAGTTTAGCCACTGGAATTGCTATTTCCATACGAAAATAACAACCTTCCCATACACTAGTTCAAATGGAGACTTACCAATTGACTTATTAGTCGTGAGTCTGTTTTCACAAAGGGAAAACTTTAGTTGTGAATCCCTATTTTTATAATCCTCTGATTCAGCCAATCCATTCCCTTGTGGGTAATAGGTAGTAGATGTTGGCATTATGGCTAAAGTGTTGTCCTTGATGGCAACCCATTCAGGTGATAGATCACAGTACTTCAAGTCAGCAGCAGCGATTGATGATCAGCTATCAAATATTGAAGAAAATAAGGGGTACGCAGGTACACCTTGCATAAGGTGCGTACACGCAGGTCAGTGTTACATAAAGTGCGTACATACCCGCAGTTATCCCGTTCAGGAGGTGCGTACCCCCAGTGCACACATTTCAAGGCAAAGAAATTCACATGTGGGGTTTTCTTATGTTTTACTCTTGGTATTTAGCCGACGGTATTGTGTTATTATGGTGTCGGCTCGTGGTATTGATCCATGATTTAAGGAAGAGCTTTCCTATATAAAGCAAAGGAGATCATTTGGTTTGAGCATGCTTTGGGTTGAATATCTTATGAGGGATAGATCTGACATATTATGATCTCTCTTGGGAGTATGTCTAGATCTAAATAAGGCAAATCTACTGATGGATCGAGATCTCTTCGGCGCATGTTCAGATCTGTAGATCTGGCCGTCTGGGTTATTTCTGAAATCTTGAATTCATCTATGCCCGAAGGTACGCAGGTACAATGAAAGAAAAGTGCGTACATACGCAGGCACAGAAGGGTTTCAGGTGCGCCGGTACGTAGGCACAGAAGGGTTTCAGGTGCGCCGGTACGCAGGCACAGAAGGGTTTCAGGTGCGCCGGTACGCAGGCACAGAAGGGTTGCAGGTGCGGAGGTACGCAAGCACAGAAGGGTTTCAGGTGCGCCGGTACGCAGGCACAGAAGGGTTTCAGGTGCGCCAGTACGCAGGCACAGAAGGGTTGCAGGTGCGGAGGTACGCAGGCACAGAAGGGTTGCAGGTGCGGAGGTCCGCAGGCAGTTCAATGGACTCAGAGCGAGGTACGCAGGCTAGCAGTTGAGCAGGGTGCGTACATAAGCAGGCTAGTAGTTGAGCAGGGTGCATACTGTAAGCAGGCCAGTGGTTGAGCAGGGTGAGTACAGTAAGCAGGCCAGCAGTTGAGCAGGGTGCTTACGTAAGCAGGCGAGCAGTTGAGCAGGGTGCTTACTTCTCTTAAAATCTTTGTTTATCATTGCTGTGTTCTGGGTTTGGTCCTATTATTATTGATCTAGTTACTACAGTTGATTGGGTGATTCTCTTATACTTGATGATCATTTGATGCTTATGGATCCAGTTTGAAAATTTATGAAAAGTGGTCCTTGTAAGAAAAGAAGTAGGGGGTTGTAGCTCCCTTCCAGGAGAGACTGGAAAACGAGAGAGAGTTGTAGCTCTCTGCAGGTTGCAGCCTGCGTACTGGTAAAGGACTGCATCAGTACAAAACCATTGTAAAAGGAGTTTCTAATTTGAAAGAAGATAGAGACATATTGCAGTAGGTGGTTTTCACCCACATTGGGTTTCCACCTTACATCTTGTGTTCTTTGGTGTGACTATCTGTTTTCTTTTTCATGCTCATTATTTTATGGTACTGACATGCAAAACTAATTCAAAGAAAAAATAAGGAAGATTTATTAAAAGAATTAGATAATACTGATTCACCCCCCCTCTCAGTATTATTTCCAACAATTGGTATCAGAGCAGGTCCTTCAGAGAAGCTTGATCGCTTGAAGGTAGATCGTTCATCATGAGCAACTACGAGAGCGAAGCATCAATCAGGCCACCGGTTTTTGATGGGACATACTTCAATTATTGGAAGGTAAGAGTTACTGCCTATCTTCAATCTCTTGGTACAGAAGTTTGGGACATCGTAGAGACAGGCTACACTTTTCCTTCAGCTACTCCTACAGATGCAGCCGAGAAAAAGAAGTATGAAACAAATGCGAAAGCAGTCAGTACTCTATTAGGATGTATATCTCAATCAGAATTCATGAAGGTAATGCACTATAAATCCGCAAAAGAGATATGGGACAAAATTGTCACGAGCTATGAAGGAGATGAACAGGTAAAGCGTGCTAAACTTCAAACTCTCAGAATTCAGTATGAGACTCTCAAAATGTATAATGATGAAAGTGTGGCTAACTATTTTCTTCGGGTAGATGAGGTTGTTAACTGTATGAAAAATTTGGGTGAAGAAATAAAAGAGGCTATTGTGGTTGAAAAGGTTCTAAGATCATTGTCCCCCAAGTTTGAATCTAAAGTATCTGCAATAGAAGAAAAGGAAAATCTACGAATTCTTACTATGTCTCAGCTACATGGAATTCTAACTGCTTATGAAATGAGAAAGGGAGGTCCATCAGAGAGAAGAGAAGCTGCTTTCAAGGCATCAGGCAAAGGAGATTATTATGAAGCGAGCCACGTCCCAGAAGAAGAGGAAGAAGAATCAAATTTTGTCAGAAATCTTCAAAGGGGCTCTGGAAGGTTCAGAGGTAAGTTACCTTTTAAATGCTTTTCTTGTGGAAGAGTAGGTCATTATGCTGCAAAATGTCCTTATAAGGATAAAGGAAAGGAACCTACTAGATGGAACAAGAAACAAAATGCAAATAAGAAAAGCTACTACACTCATGAAGATAGTGATGGTCTATCAAACAGTGATGAAGATGAACAAGGTAATGAATATAAGTTGTTAATGGCATTTGAAGATGATGATTATATGGATGCTATAGATGTGGATAACCTTTATGATGAAATTACTAGACTCAAGAGATGTATAGAAGAAAAGAACATGATCATTGATACTCTACAATTTCAAATTGATGAAAAGGAAAAACATCTTGAAAAATTAGAAGGTGAAATTGTTGGTCTTAGAAAAGAGATTGAGAAAACAAAAGCTATTAATCTCAAGTTTGTCAAAGGATCTGAAACTTTGGATGAGATTATCAATGTGTAGTGGTCTCCACTAAACAAGACAGGTCTGGGCTATAATGGAGAAACTTCTCAAGCATCCACCTCAAAAAGTTATCTTGATGCAGCAAGAAGAAATGAGCAAAAGCACAATGAAGATCATCAGGTAAAGCAGGGACGAATTACAAACAGAAACTATCAGGGGCAATCCATCTTAAGGGTGAACAAAAACTACAACCAGCCACAGGTAAAATCTTCTCAATTTGGTTCAAGAATAGATGACAATAGAAATTACAATCAATTGGCTGGTAGATTTGATAACCGCAGAAGTTTCTTCAATGGACAATGCTTTTCTTGCCATAACTTTGGTCACAAAGCAGCTCAATGTGTTGCATATAAAACGATCATGACTAGGGAAGCTCAAAAACAAAGAAGTATGACGGGGATTACAAAAAGGACCTATAACAACTTTTCGGTTCTTGAAAATGAAGTTGAATGTTCTATTTGCAATAACTTTGGTCATGAAGACTCTGAATGCAGGAGCAGGTTTCAGCAGAAAAAGGAACAAGCCTCAAGCACCAAAACATGGAGAATAAAGGAACCTCAAACAAAAAGATGTGGGATAGCATTTTATGCAGAGGGACAGGAAAATCTATGGTACATTGACAGTGGATGTTCGAAGCATATGACAGGTGATAAAGAAAAACTTGAGTCTTATTCTACTCTAGAAAAGGGAAAGAAAGTCTCTTTTGGAAATGATACTCCTGCAACTATAAAAGGAAAAGGCATTGCTCAGTTAAAAGAAAAGGTCAAGGCTGGAAATGTTTTGTATGTTGATGGATTGAAGCATAATCTTCTAAGTGTCAGCCAGATGTGTGATCAAAGAACCGAGGTTATATTCAGATCAAATGGATGTCTTGTTCGTGATCTTGATACAGGTAAAACAGTGATCAAAGGCAAAAGAACTCCAAATAATCTGTACATATTTGAAGAAGGACAACAACAATGCTATCTGAGCAAGGATGATGAGCACTGGTTATGGCATCGGAGGTTGGGACATCTAAGCTTTTCACAAATAAGAAAAGCATGCAAATATCAGGCAGTTCGCGATCTTCCAGATATCAAAATTCCTGACAACACCATATGAAAATCATGTCAGTTTGGAAAACAAACCAGAACTAACTTTCCAGAGAAAGAAGGATCAGCTAGCATGCCTCTTGAGCTAGTACATACAGATACATGCAGTCCTTTCAGGAAAAGAACACCTCGAGGAGAAGAATACTTGATATTATTCATTGACGATTTCTCCAGGTTTGTCTGGTTAGGACTTATGAAGCACAAAGATGAAGCATTCGAAAAATTCAAATCCTTCAAAGCCTTGGTTGAAAATGAATCAGGTCACAAAATTAAGTGCCTCAGATCCGACAGAGGTGGGGAATTTACTTCAAATGAATTTTTCGATTTCTGTGAAGAACATGGGATAAGAAGAGAATTCTCTACAGCAAGAACTCCTCAGCAAAATGGAGTTGTGGAAAGAATGAACAGAACAGTCCAACAAATGGCTCGTGCTATGCTTGATGAGTCAGGAACTCCTGCAACTTTCTGGGGTGAAGCTGCACATGTTGCGATTGTTATTCTCAACAAAACAAATGTCCGGGTGAACAGCACTCAAACTCCTCATGAGCTCTGGAGTGGTAGGACTCCTTCGGTAAAGCACTTCAAAATCTTTGGGAGCAAATGCTATATCAAGAATATGGATGAGCAGCTTGGCAAACTTGAACCTAGAGCAGATGAAGGCATTCTTCTTGGTTACTCTCCACATAGCAAAGCATACAAATGCTACAATAAAAGACTTGGCAGAATTGTTGACAGCATTGATGTAGTGGTTGATGAGAAGGGATACATTCCTAGGCAAGTACATCATGAAGACATCGAAGAAGATGAAGGCTACCCCCAACGACAGAATGATGAAGAAGAAGAACCTCAAGAAGAACCTCAAGAAGAACCAGAGGAGCAAACAAGAATAGAAGAAAAGACTCCATCCAGATATGTTCAGAAGAATCATCCAGAATCTCAGATTATGGGGCAGAAAGAAGCAGGTGTACAAACAAGAAGAACAGTTGCAGAAGCTTCAAGCTATTTGGCATTACTCTCCTCTACTGAACCACAAAATGTGAAAGAGGCATGCAAAGATGAATGTTGGGTGAAAGCAATGGATGAAGAACTTGAGCAGATCGAAAAGAACAACACTTGGGAGCTGGTTCCTAGACCAAAAGATAAGAATGTTATCGGAACAAAATGGGTCTTCAAAAATAAATTGAATGAAAATGGAGAAGTAATTAGAAACAAAGCCAGACTTGTTTGTAAAGGGTATGCGCAGCAAGAAGGAATAGACTTTGAAGAAACCTTTGCTCCTATTGCAAGACTTGAGGCCATCCGAATGTTCCTTGCTCTCTCAAGTTTTCAAAACTTCAAAGTATTTCAAATGGACGTGAAATCAGCTTTTCTGAATGGAGACTTGGAAGAAGAAGTGTACATTGAACAGCCAGATGGGTTCATTCTTGGAAATGATCCAAATCTTGTATGCAGATTGAAAAAGGCTCTCTATGGTCTCAAACAAGCTCCAAGGGCTTGGTACTACCGTTTGGACAAATATCTTCATCAACAAGGCTTTTCAAAAGGATCAGCAGATAGCAATCTTTATATAAAAGTTGAAAATGACAAATTGCTAATACTTGTTGTATATGTAGATGACATTATTTTTGGGAGAAATGAAGAAGCTATGAGTCAAAACTTTGCCTCGGTCATGCAGAAAGAATTTGAAATGTCCTTGCTAGGAGAACTGACATATTTCCTTGGTTTGCAAATCCAATAAAAAGAAGGAGGAATCTTTTTATCTCAAACCAAGTATCTCAAACAGATTTTGAAGAAATATGGTATGGAAGATGCAAAACCAGTATGTACACCCATGGTCACAGGATGTAGCCTCAGTGCAAATGATGAATCTGTAGCAGTACATCAACCAACCTACAGATCTATGATTGGAAGTTTACTTTATTTGACAGGTACCCGACCGGACATCATGCATGCAGTTGGAATAGTTGGAAGATTTCAGGCAAATCCGAAGGAGACTCATCTTCAGGCAGTGAAGAGAATTTTCAAATATCTTCAAGGGACTCAAAATTATGGCTTATGGTATCCTAGAGATACAGATCTTACACTTCATGCTTATACAGATGCAGATTGGGCCGGAAGCGTGGATGATAGGAAAAGCACAAGTGGTGGTGCGTTCTTTATGGGTTCCAGACTGGTATCTTGGTTCAGCAAGAAACAGAGTTCGATTGCCTTGTCTATAGCTGAAGCGGAATATGTTGTTGCTGCATCATGTTGCACCCAACTCCTTTGGATGATGCAGACTTTGCAGGATTTTCAAATCACTTGTACACCACCAATCCCCATCTTATGTGATAACACAAGTGCAATCAGCATCTCAAAGAATCCTGTTATGCATTCAAAAACCAAGCACATACCAATCAAGTATCATTTTCTCTAGGAACAAGTGCTTGAACAGAAGGTCAAGTTGGAGTATGTCCCTTCTAAGGAACAAGTTGCTGATATTCTCACCAAACCATTGCCCAGGGACACTTTTGAATACCTCAGGCAAAAGCTGGGGGTTGTTGATGCATCATCTTATTGCTGAACCTCTTCTGATTGATGGTACAGGTTCAAGGGGAGCATATAATGCATTGTTGGCATTATGGAGGATGTGCAGAAGGAGATCTTCGAAGTAGCTGCAATATGTCTCTATCTCTTTCATGGTGGATTATGGTTCTTCGTTGCAAATCTGGTTCATATTCAGGGGGAGCATGTTCTTAGGGGGAGCATAACCCTTTGCCCTTGATGTCAAAGGGGGAGAATGAAGCTGAAGCTTTGAGGTTGCCATCAAGTCCAAAGGGGGAGATTGTTGGCATTATGGCTAAAGTGTTGTCCTTGATGGCAACCCATTCAGGTGATAGATCACAGTACTTCAAGTCAGCAGCAGAGATTGATGATCAGCTATCAAATATTGAAGAAAATAAGGGGTACGCAGGTACACCTTGCATAAGGTGCGTACACGCAGGTCAGTGTTACATAAAGTGCGTACATACCCGCAGTTACCCGTTCAGGAGGTGCGTACCCCCAGTGCACACATTTCAAGGCAAAGAAATTCACATGTGGGGTTTTCTTATGTTTTACTCTTGGTATTTAGCTGACGGTATTGTGTTATTATGGTGTCGGCTCGTGGTATTGATCCATGATTTAAGGAAGAGCTTTCCTATATAAAGCAAAGAAGATCATTTGGTTTGAGCATGCTTTGGGTTGAATATCTTATGAGGGATAGATCTGACATATTATGATCTCTCTTGGGAGTATGTCTAGATCTAAATAAGGCAAATCTACTGATGGATCGAGATCTCTTCGGCGCATGTTCAGATCTGTAGATCTGGCCGTCTGGGTTATTTCTGAAATCTTGAATTCATCTATGCCCGAAGGTACGCAGGTACAGTGAAAGAAAAGTGCGTACATACGCAGGCACAGAAGGGTTTCAGGTGCGCCGGTACGTAGGCACAGAAGGGTTTCAGGTGCGCCGGTACGCAGGCACAGAAGGGTTTCAGGTGCGCTGGTACGCAGGCACAGAAGGGTTGCAGGTGCGGAGGTACGCAGGCACAGAAGGGTTTCAGGTGCACCGGTACGCAGGCACAGAAGGGTTTCAGGTGCACCGGTACGCAGGCACAGAAGGGTTGCAGGTGCGGAGGTACGCAGGCACAGAAGGGTTGCAGGTGCGGAGGTCCGCAGGCAGTTCAATGGACTCAGAGCGAGGTACGCAGGCTAGCAGTTGAGCAGGGTGCGTACATAAGTAGGCTAGCAGTTGAGCAGGGTGCATACTGTAAGCAGGCCAGCAGTTGAGCAGGGTGAGTACAGTGAGCAGGCCAGCAGTTGAGCAGGGTGCTTACGTAAGCAGGCGAGCAGTTGAGCAGGGTGCTTACTTCTCTTAAAATCTTTGTTTATCATTGCTGTGTTCTGGGTTTGGTCCTATTATTGTTGATCTAGTTACTACAGTTGATTGGGTGATTCTCTTATACTTGATGATCATTTGATGCTTATGGATCCAGTTTGAAAATTTATGAAAAGTGGTCCTTGTAAGAAAAGAAGTAGGGGGTTGTAGCTCCCTTCCAAGAGAGACTGGAAAACGAGAGAGAGTTGTAGCTCTCTGCAGGTTGCAGCCTATGTACTGGTAAAGGACTGCACCAGTACAAAACCATTGTAAAAGGAGTTTCTAATTTGAAAGAAGATAGAGACATATTGCAGCAGGTGGTTTTCACCCACATTGGGTTTCCACCTTACATCTTGTGTTCTTTGGTGTGACTATCTGTTTTCTTTTTCATGCTCATTATTTTATGGTACTGACATGCAAAACTAATTCAAAGAACAAATAAGGAAGATTTATTAAAATAATTAGATAATACTGATTCACCCCCCCCCTCAGTATTATTTCCAACAGTAGAGTGACCCACAAGGTTGTTATATTTCAAATAGAAGATAAAAAACATGGCATATTTGAACACTTGGGCATTATCTGTGATTATCTTCCTTGGCGGCTAAATCTAGTGACAATGTTCTCTTCCATGAATGTTATGACAACTGTATCAATTACATTCCTAGCTAGGATAGACCTCCACCCACTTAGTGAAATAGTCAGTTGTAGTGAGAATCCATTTGTACTAACCACTGGATGGTGGGTTTACTTCTCCAATAAATTCCAACCACCACTGTTTAAAGGGCTCTTCCACAAATACAAGGATCAAAGGTAAATGAGCCAATCTTTGGTTTTTAGCAAACCTTTGGCACTTTTTATAGGCTCTTACATAAGAATAAACCACACTAAACATTTTGGGCCATAAAAACCTGCCTTGAGGATTTTATGTGTTGTATCTTTCAAACATTAGTGCCCCCCACAAGCGCATCCAAAATTCATCCATTACTTTTTAAATCTCTTCTTCGACCAAGAACAACAACAAAACATCCACAGGGTCCTTCCAGTACAACTGGACACTTGAAATGACAAATTTTTGGACCTGCATCTTCAGGGCATGGTATTTACTGTTGTAAAAATTTAATGGGCATCTTAAAACAAAAAGTACCAAACTATTTTCTTGTACCAGCGGGATATGGTAAATGTCATTTAGATTTGTTGAGTCGGGCTATGTACCTCTCATTGCTCCTCTTCACCTATGTTTTTATTTTATACCTCGAATAACAAATTAATTCCCAATGCTTGGAAATTATATTCAGACATCATTTTGGCTAACCATTATCCCTTTATCAACATAGTGGGCTTGATTTCCAAGTCGTATTCTTGGATCTTGGAAATCCATCTACCCTTGTTTCCTTCACTGTATCCTTCCACAAGAATATATTTGATAGAGGTCATGGGGATGTAGGCTATTATTCTTGATTGCAACACATACACTCGAAAAGATTTCAAGGCTTTGACTAGGGAACAAGATTTTTTCTCCAGTATGTTATACTTGAGCTTGAGATCCCTTAGCACTTGGCTAAAAAATGCCACAAGTTGCTCATACCCATCATTATTTTTCTGCAATAGAACAACTGCCATTGTATCAAGGGAGTAAAAAAATAAATATAAAAACGGTGTTAGATAGTCTAGATTGACTAACACATGTGATTTAGCTAAGGAATCTTTTATTCTAAGGAATGATTCCTGAGCTTCTAGGGACCGTTTTACCTCCTTTTTCTTCTTCAACATCTTAGTGATCTCCTTCATTATCTCAGCATAGTTTGGCACAAATATCCTCAGGAAATTTATTCTACCCAAGCACACTTGAATCTCTTTCCTATAGGTAATGAGATTTTGTGAGTGACATCCACTCTTTAAGGGTTAATCCTCACTCATGCCTTTACCACTATGTTCCCAAGCAACTTCCATCACCTACAGAATATTGAGACGTTTTGGGATTCAAAGACAACCCATACCTTTGCATTTCTTAAATATAAGAATTGGGTGCTCACTGTGTTCTTCCTTTGTCTCTGAAAAAAGTGATATCATCTAAATAGATAACCACAAACGTATCTTGTTCTTCCAAAAAATCAATGTCCATGGCCCTCTAAAAAGTGGCTCCAACATTAATCATACTGAAGGGCATCTTTCGTACATGAATGTCCCGTAGGGTGTGGTAAAGGTAGTATTCTTCTAATCTTTTGGGTGTACAACAACTTGGTTGTACCTAGAGGATCCCTCCATCATAGACATCCTTGTTGACCCTGCCACCTTTTATAAAATGTGGGCCATCTTGGGTAGGGAGTAGTTATTTCTCAAGGAGGCCTTGTTTAGTTTCTTGATATTAATACACAAACTTATTTCCCCATTCTTATTTTTGACTAGGACCAAGTTGGAAACCCAATCTATGTACCTCAAAAGTATAATTATTTTAGCTTGTAATAACTTCCTCACATCTTTTTCAATAGATGGAAGTATTAAAGGATTAATATGTCTAATATTTTGTTGGTAAGGCTTCCCCCTCCCTTTAAAAGTATCTTATGCTGGATGATGGTGGTATCAAAAGTTTTCAAATCCTCATAAGACCAAGGAAATACATCCATGTAATTCTTAAACAAGTTAATGTAATTCTAGTTATACTAACCTAGGATTCCTTTTCCCAACTTTATGATCCTTGAATTGTGATCTTCCACTTGCTCATAGAATTTTTTCTTGGCTGACATGGGTTCCACATCATTCAGATTGAAAATCCTTTGTAGTGAGCCCAGTCCTTTGGGGATAGTGTTTCCTTTTAGCTATAGGATTTTGTGCCCAATAATGGTTTCTTCCCAATTTTTCTATTGTTCCCATATCACCTCCTCATCCTCTTGGTCTGTCACCAAATTGCAGAACTCCCCTGCTACATCCATGAAGAGTTTGATTCTCTATTCATCCTCAAACACTTTCCAATGTTTGATGTTGTCAGGTATTGAAGGTATGTAATGGACTTCAAATTCATACCTCAACAATGGATTTTGGGGAGGTCTGAAGTTACTTTCAGCTACAACTAAGGAATCAACCATCTTATTTCCCTCTCGAGGCATAAATTGAATATTAAAAGGCAAGATTTCTTTTTAATTAGATCCCATACCTCATTCTGATAATTTCTTAGCTGTGAATGCTAACTTGGAATTGATTCTTGATCCGCTTGATCACAAAATTTGATTCCCGAAATACATTTAGGAAGCCAATCCATTTTTTTGTCTACCTGTAGTCTCAACAAAAAATCTTCATATTCAACAACATTGTTTGTTTCTTCGTAATCGAGTTTTAAAGAAAGAGGGATTAGGTTGCCTTCTAGAGACATCAAGAATACTCCTGCCCCATTACCTTCCGTGGAACAAGCCCAATCAAAATACAGTTTCCAGACTTTATCACATTCCAGGGATTCTTGATCTGGTTGTGAAAAACATGCAACCTGTGTCTCTTTTAAGATAAAATCATCCTCTTTTAGTAACATGAAAGAGAGGTCTGTCTCTTTCACATACAAGGGCTTATTTTTTGAATAGTCAACTTTCACGACAGTCTTCAGAAATCTTGATTCTCTCTACAACCTGCATTCTTGTCCACTAAAAACAAGGATAATGGCATAGTTCAAATCTAATTTAATGGATTCTCCAATCTTAGACCCCAATGGTCTAGATAAGAGAATCACAAACCTTGAAGGAATGCCCGTAACCACAATATCCATCACTACACTCTTCAAAAGAATCTGCGTTGAGTTCACCACAAAATCATTGATCAAAGCCAAGCATTTCACTCTTTTGGAGTCAAATGAGTAAATATTATTGTATGGTCACAATCTTTGCAGCCAAAAATTATCCATTAATGACAACGTCCTCAAATTTTGGAGGCCCCTAATTCAAGCATGCAATTTTGTAGCAATAGTTCATGAGTTACCAAAGTCACATTAGGCGGATGTAGAAGAGTCTTTCTCTTCAACATGGGGTCCAAAAATGAAAATGAGACTTTCTTCTTGTAGATTTAGGTTTCTTGCATAGGGGGCATGATAGGTGGGTCAATAAAATGATACACTTGTGCTTTGTAGCTTGGCTGTCTCAATAGCTCAAACAAGGGGATAACAATTTCAACTTTTTCCAGTTCCTTTTTGTAGATCGAGCATAGATGGATTTTTATCAGCAGAGACAATAGCAATAGGACCTTTTACTTTATTTCATATTAGTTGGGATGATGGGAGCATTTTTTCTAATTTCCAAACTTCAGGCTTATGAGGGAGAGGGCTGGAGGACTCTTTCTTCTTAGGTGAAGGATAATCTAGAGGTGTCTTCCCTTTTTTTGGTGGTTTGGAATGACTGGAGGTAGAAGACTCTTCCCCTTGGTCCTACCCTCTATATCTCTTTGTGGAAGACCTGAGGGCATATTTCTTTTGAAGGTAAGATTACATGAATTCTGCAATATGTCTGCAATAATTATCAATCTCCCCACCATTCAAAGGGAAATTCAATTCCTCCCCTTCTTCCAAAGGAGAATTCAATTCCTCTTCTTCTTCCTTAAGTTCTTCAACCTCATGCTCCTCCTTGGAGAGTGAAGAAAAGTATTTATCCTGACCTTCCATAGATTCTTCAGTTTGTTCCATTGGGTCATCTTCCAAGTATAAGGGAAACTGAATGTGGTCTTGTTGTTCCTCTCATTCTTTTTGTTCCTTTCATTCTCTTTGCAGAAGTTGAAACAAAGGTCTCCTATATTGAGGGTTAAAATTTATTTTTGGGGCTAGAAGGGTTTGTCTAGTTGGGATTTTATTTTTGAGCTCCATCTTTACAAGCTTGTTGGACAATATCTTAATCAATTTGTTCATTTATTCCACCTTCTACTCTTGAATTTCCCTCCCTTGACCTGAAGAGCTAGCTTTCTCTTTTCCTCTCCTCCTGTTAACATAGTAATGTTTTCATCTTGATTTACGAGTGGAGGTGAAGTTAGCTTCCACTTCAAGTACATCAATTTCAATTATATTAAGGGTAAGCGATTTTCTCTCCCTGAGAGTAAAACCAAATTTAAACTCAAAATCCCTAGCAAAAACCACCTTAGCAGTAGCTTGTGGTAGCTTTATTTTACCAGGAAAACTTTTATATATATTTTTTAAACCTTTTGATGAATTTAGAAACAACCTCATTATGTTTATTTTTCATTGCATTAAATTCTGTGAGGATGCATCCATAGTTTCTTCTCTTGCCCCACTTGTGCATTAACACATTCTCAATTTCCTCCCATATATTAGTTGAATCATTGGGTAAGGATTTGAACCACTTTTTGGCCTCCCCTTATAGTGATTGGATAAAGTGTCTCAAAATCACATCTAGCTACTCCACATTTTTATTTTCTAAATACGGATTGAAAGTGTATATATGTTTTTGGGCAAATATTTCATCCTCCCGAGTAAACCTTAGAAGAGTTTTGAGATAATATTGAGACATGGAATTCATAGGTTGAGGTACATTGAGAGGAGCATACTTATTAAGGAGAAAACCAAGGATGACCATATTTTGCAAAGGAGGAGGTGGTAAGATACTTATCACAGTCCTTTGCTGAAGAACTAGTTAAACTATGGCTACTTGAGGCTACACTGGAAAGCTATTAACACTCGGTGTTCGACTACATTAAATCATCTCTTTAACCTCTTGAGGTTCTGGAAAAATGAGAGAGGTGTATAAGGGAGGAATAGGAGGAGCTCCTTCGTCTTGATATCTTGAGAAAAATGGGTCAAACAACGAAAATTCTCTTCTCTATATTTTAGGACTTTGGAAGAGGGCTCATAATGGTTTACTATGGCTTTCTACGAGTTGGTGATGACATCTCTGGAACAAAGATCACAACACTTGGAGTGACTGATTTTTTCTCCTTCCAGACCCTCCTTGATATTACTGTTTATGGATCAAACAGAGGAGGGATATTTTGTTAGCTTGTATCGAAGTGGGTATGAGGACTCTTGGAAGAATGTGTGAATAAATAAGGGATCCCCAATGGAGTCATCAAGGTGAGAGATCCAACCCTGCACTTCCTTTTCTCACATATTAAAAGGAATGAAAAATAGTCATTATCTAAGGAAATTTTTTCAAATTCGTTCCCGACAACGAAACCAAAATATGTGGCTGGAATCAACCTCATAGAGACATCCCTTGAGTTGGAGGATAGACCAGTGCCTAGGACATCCTAGATGAGTGTTTGCAAGTTTTGAAGAGTTTTCACACAAACTCAGTATTTAATATGTCACATAATAGAGACAATCCATAACCCACCTCTAGAGGAAACATAAGAATCAGATGAAAAATTAACTCACAGAAACATCAATGCAGATCTACGATCTCCTTCATCACCTGGGTCTATAGATTAATAATCCATTGTAGTATATGGGATAGAAGAGTTAAACAAGGAGGAAATTCAATACACAAGGCTTATCTTTATTAAGCCTATGCAGCGAAAATCACAGTGAAAATAATTAAGCAGAGATGGAGGATGAGATGCAAAGATACATAGTGTGCACTTTAAGGATTTAATTTCCATGTCCATACAAGCACTATACATCAATATTTGACTTCAACAAATCCATACATTCATGAGAAGAAATTTAAATAACTACTTATGATATAATCTGAGAGGAAAAGGGAACACATATGAAAGTAAAATATAAAGAACACATTACAAACTCGAGTGAGATGGGATCACCCAAAAACTTGTATTAATCTATAATAGAGCAATAATACATCAATAATGTGCAACACTTATCCATTCGAAAGAAAAATTTCACAAAATTTATGAACCTATTCAAAATATCATCTAATTGTCTTTATAGGGGCTCCAAAGGAGAACTCGTTACAAAAATGTTTTTTCTTGATTTTATTACAGAGATTCATCAAGTCAAAATTAAGCTTGCTCTGTGGAACAATTGTTTGTCATAGAAAATGTAATTGAGTGAGAAATAAAATATTTATATGGAAGTAAAATAAAAGTTTCATGATCGACAGAATCTACAACATATTTGGTTTTGTTAGGAAGGAGGTGGAGGCTGCATTTTGGGGTTGATGATCTGGAGAATCGGCAGATCAATGAATTGATGACATCTCTACAAAAATACCGGATTGGGGTGAGGAGACTACAAGAAAAACCAATATGAAATCTTCATATTTGTTAATTCAGTATAATCCAGCTTAGCCCTGAATAGAATTTTTATCAACCCCAGCAGTTGGAAGTCCATCTTGAGATAATTTACCACTATTATACCCTTTAGAGTGTCAGCCTTCTCATGGGAGGAGCCTCTACTTTGATTTTGGCCTTTACTAGTCATTTTTTTTATTGATCCCAAGGGTTTAGCTCACCCGATTCCCAACAACTGGGAAATCCTACCCTTATCAATGCTTCAAACACCTCATTGAAAGAATCTACCTTCCTTTCCACTACCCCCGACCATTCTTCAACTTTAACTCTAGATTCCTCCTTTCAAATCATCTTATTGATCTCCATGATGGACCCTAGTTTGTCTACCACATTAATAGGCCTCAGTTCACTAAGTGGCCTCTCATTTAGAAACCGGATGAAATTTTGAGAAACCTAGGAATTCTTTACTCCATCCTCCTCAGCTGATAGGATGAAGTATTCAGAACGTTTCACTGCTATTTTCTACTAATGCATGATGGTTATGAATTCCCAGTTCCTCCCCATTTCTTTAATGCTTTCATCCCACATTAGTTTTTTAGCCTGCAATAGTGATATGTTCCCTTTCAGCACACACTTTAGCTCCCATATATGTTTTTTATCTTCTTGTAGGTCCTTTATGAGGATCTCAGCATTAGTCTTGTTAACCTCTACTTATTTCTTCTTATGGGCTAAGTTTTGCTAGGAAACCTCTAGATCTCTTTGTACTATTTTAACTCCCCCTTCTGAAATCTAAAGTTCAGTAAGGGTCCTGGTAAGTTGTTCAGTAGGGTTTTTTGTATCCTACGGAATGATGACTGTACACACATCTGAGTCAATCTTCTACTACAACTGAACTATCTTCTTCTTGAGGGATACAACCTCATTGTTCTTGTCAATCATCTCATTGGCTAGGATCTCTTTTTAGCTTCTACCTATGCTTTCTCTTTGGATTGGACATGCTCGCTACCTAGAATCTTTAGCTTATTCCTTAGCTCCTAAATCTTTGTTTGAGAACTCTTGCGAAGAGTGTAAAAATTTGACTTGTTCTCGAGATTCACCCAAAATTTTCCCACCATCTCCTTGAAGCTTTCATTTTCTATGTGAAGGGCATGAGATTTGGATTTTTCTTGCTTTAGCCTATTTGTAGCTTTCTGAAGTAGTGTTTTTTCCTTGCTAATGATCAAGGTGTTCCTATTTATCTCACTATACAATATTTCGCCAACCTGTATATGGAAATTGATTTTGTCTGGGAAGGGAACACTTGCCAAATCCACAGATATATCTAGTGTTTTGAATTGTGAACATGAAGGTAAAGACTGGGCTAGAGGATGTTGAAAGGATAATTTCATTTGGTTCCTCTCTATATCAATTGTAGCCAGCAACTTAGTGTGATATGGGGCCAAATGAGATGCCATTTACTGTTGCATCTACTCCCTCACTTTCTTATTTATTTCTTCAATGGCCTTTCCAGTAGACCAAATTGATCTTATGACTCATGTACTAGCTATTATACCTAAACAAATTACATGTGAAGAAGATGATGTAGTGGGCTGTGGAATATCCTCCAATAAGAGATGAAAACGTGGTTGTTCTGGACCTGTCTCCACTAGCCTAGTTTCCAATTATTCTTGTTCTTTCACCTGAGCCTTACCCTTTTTAGAAGAGGGTGCATCTACCATCTCGGTATGTCCAAGCTAGACCATGGGTCTATTTTGTGATTTGTCTTTACGGGACGAAGTCTAAATCTCCATCTTTATATCAAGAGGCCATGATTCAATGTTAGGTTTCCATTCCACCTCAAGTTCAGACTCATGTAAATAAGTTGAAGCATTAATATTTTCTCTCCTTTGAGAAATGACACCTTCAGGGTGGTAGTTCTAGACCTCTCTTAGGCCAAATTTTATCTCTTTGAGAAAGGCCTCAACTGCCTTGAAGGATTTCCTGGCATTAACAACAAAAGGCCTCACAGGGATTCCCAATTTGAGTACATGTCCATTCTTTACAGGAACAACATGAATTTGATCTATATATAGACTCTGCCTAATAAATTTTAAACCAAAAATCCTCCTAGGCATGAAACTAGGTAGGTGGTAGGGGGGAAGCTCACACCCATATATTATAATCTCTATGATGTCTTAAAACAAATACCAGTTCCCTACCCTGGTTTGCTTACTGAGCTGGAGGATTTCTTTCAGCTGGGGGAGAACTCTGGGAGGAGACACATCATGAATGATCCTATCTTCAATGGCCATATAGGTCGAGATGAATGGTGAATAGTTCTAAGATTTTGGTATTTTTCTAACAACAACATCAAAATCAAAGACTATGTTTATCTTCCTATCCCTAGAGACCATGTTTAGGCCTAGACATTTAAATTTTTCAACTTGAGAGTACAAAAAAATATTAAACAACAAGGAGTAATATCTTATGTATGAAGTGGTGCATTTGGAATCTAATGGCTTTAGACAAGTAAGCTCGAATGTTAATCACATGTCTAGGCTGCACCATTTTCTTAAGGAATCCCAAGGTGGCTTTACTATCCATGTTGATATCCTCTTCTCCTAGCATGTGAGCAATGATGGACAAGACGGGCTCCACAGTCTCTACATAGAGGGTGATTGGGAAGCTGTCAACAATAAGCAAGTATTATAGCCCAGGAGCTAGGATCTTTCACAAGAAGGGTTACTACTCAATGGCTGGGAGAGTAGAACAATAATACATTAGGGTGGTGTCACTCAACTATAGAAGGTCTAGGGGAGAAGGGTACACCAATGCTCTATGGATTAGATTTGGGTTGATTACTAAGATTTTCACCCTCTGAGAGGAAATGAATTAGTTATTCTTGTTGACATCAGTTTTTCCCAAACAGGAGACAAACACTTGGAAGTCATGCACAAAGGGTGAAATCTAGTAGTATAACCATGAGTCCACCACTCTAAAAGGTCCCTCCCCCTGATAGAGTTTCTCAATAGGTCAGATCTGAGGTCGAATAGGTTGTAGGAGTACATTGGGTCTCCAATTTGTGCCTCCAAATCCATGAGGGGGCCAACTCTTGATGAAGGCTTAGGTTCGTGGGTCTTTGAAGCTCCTAGGGTTTTTTAGGGCTTCGAGGTAGTCATTTTATGATTTAAACTACTAAATGGAAAAAATCACAGTGTACTAGTGAGCAGGTTAACTGGTCACTACAAAGGAGGTTGAAAACAACACTAAGATGAGCTCTCAGGATGATAGGATGCACAAATGACATCCTTTTCAAGTTACAGGTAGGAGGAGCACTGAGAAGCAGCAACGAAATTTTAAAAAATTGAGCTAGGGAAGCCCTTTTATAAATAATGGGGCCAACGGTCAGGTGACTTCATGGTGACAACATATAAGGCGGACACATGTCATGATGGGATTCAACGATGGCAGGTGGAGTGGTGGTAAGGAGTGGGTGGAAGAACATTAGTTACCATTGAAAATTTGAAATTTTCGCTTTCTTCATTAATCATATCACCGACGAATGAAATCTATTAGATAGTGTGGTCCGCAACCTACTTCGAAGGCCGAACAATGGGAGGAAAAACATATTCTCTTAACCCTTGGAATTAATTTCCACTGTTCGATCAAAATTTGAATAGTCAATTATGGATAGAATTTTAACGTTTGGGAAAGTCGCCCATCCGGACTACTTCCAGAAAGCCGCAAGGCAGAGATGAGTGGTGATTTGCTGATAAGCTACATGATATTTAACTAGAAGGCCCCTCGTAAGCACTCTGGCATCCTTTCTCTTATCCTATGTCTTTCCTACTTCATGGGACTGGGGGCTATGACTGCACGCTAATATATCGGAAGGCACTGACCTTGTAACTTCTCAAGAGACTGCTTGTCAAAACTTCCGATCTGATTCCCGATATGGGTCACACAAGTTTCTTATTTCCTCGATATTTTGAGGTTCCAAGGTCTGATATGAAAACTCGAAGCCTCTCATTTTCCACCATGTGTCACAAGGGGAAGACAGAGAAGAAATAATTTCAAGCCTCTGGACTCTCTCATTTTCCTTTGATTTGATGTCTGCTTCCTTGCCTTCTAGTGCTTAAGCTCTTCTTAGGTCCCCCTTTTTAAAAAATGAAATATTTTGCCTTGTCTCATGAAAAAAAGGGCCTCTCAAGCATGAATGAAACAAGGGTAGAGTAGGGGACAACATTAGCTCCAATTGGGGACAATGTATTGTAAGAAATGAAATGAGAACTCGCGAATTACTATTTTCTCTACATTGGGCATGGAGTCATTCTATTGAGGTACACAAAAGAAAAAAAAAAAACATAAATAAGTGAAAGTAATACTGATATTTTACATTGCCTCATTGATATCTGTAATGGGTGAGAAATGGACCTCTTAGTGTTGGAAGTAAATCTTGAGGAATTTCCCATTTAGAGGCAGCTCAAGAACTTTACCCTCCAAGTTTTCCAACAAGAAAGTAGTGTTTCCCTTTGACTCAACAATCTTGAAGCATCCAAACCATAAGGGATCAAATTTTCCATTTTTCCCTTTGTCTTCTTTTCTTACATCCCACCTAAGGACCAAATATCCAAGTTGTAGTAGTCTGCCATTGGTCCTTCTATCAAACATATCCTTCATTGTTTCTTGGTATTTGACCAAGCTCTCAGTTACTTCTCCTATGGTTTCTTGAAGCTCCTCCAGCTGATTGATTCTCCTAGTTAGAGAATTAGGATTCTCCTCAACATCTTGCAGCAGTTTAGCCACTGGAATAACTAGTTGCATGGGAAAAATAACAACCTTCCCATACACTAGTTCAAATGGAGACTTACAACCAGGCATCTTATTCGTGACTTTTCTTGCCCATAGGCCAAACTTCAACTATGAATACCATTTTTTTTTATTCTCTTATATTGTATTTTTTAGGATTCTCACAAGGATTTTGTCGGAGCATTCAGCCAATCCATTCACTTATGGGTAATAGGTAGTAGAGTGACCCACAAGGATGTTATATTTCTAGTAGAAGCTCAAAAAACTAGTAGATTTGAACACTTGGGCATTATCTATGATTAACCTCCTTGGGCAACCAAATTTGACCAAAATGTTCTGTTCCATGAATTTTATGACAACTATATTAGTTTTATTCCTCACTGGGATAACCTCCATAGACTTTGTGAAATAGTCAGTTATAGTGAGAATCCATTTGTGCTAACCACTGGATGGTGGGTGCACTTGTCCTACAAAGTCCAACCCCCATTTTCTAAAGGGCTCTTCCAATTATAAAAGGATCAAGGGGGAAGGAGCCAATCTCTATTTTTCAGCAAACCTTTGGCACTTTTCATAGGCTCTAACATAAGAATAGACTTCAATAAACATTTTGGGCCAATAAAAATCCGACTTGAGTATTTTAGGTGTTATAGCTTTCCAACTGTAATGTTGCCCACAAGACAAACCCTGAAAGTCATGCATTACTTTGTAAATCTCTTCTTCGACCGACACTTTAGAAAAATACCCAAAGAATCCTTTCAGTACATCTAGCCACATCAAATTTCAAATTTCTGGACCTGTAGCCTCAAGCAACAATATTTAGCCTTATCAAAATTTACTGGGCATCTTAGCAACAACACGTAATGAACTATTTGTTCGTACCAGTGGGATATGGTAAACTTCATTTGGAGTTTCTTAGTTGGGCTCTCGAACCCTTGCTGCTCCTCTTCACCTATGTTTTTATTTTCTCCTTCTAATAGTGGACTAATTCCCAATTCTTGCCAATTAGATTCAGACATCATTTTTGTTAGGCCTTTTCCCTTTATCAACTTAGTGGGATTGATATCCAAATCTTATTCTTGGACCTTGGCAATCCATTTTCCCCTCTTTCCTTCACTATCTCCTTGTACAATAATATATTTGAAAAACGATGTGGGGACATAGGCTATTTTTCTTGACTGCAACACATACACTTGGAAAGATTTCAAGGATTTGACTAGGGAATTAGCTTGTTTCTCCAATATGTTATACTTCAACTCGACATCCATTAGCACTTGGTTGAAAATTTCCACAGACTACTCATACCCCTCATTATTTCTTTGCAGCATAACCACTACCAATATATTAGGGAAGCCAAAGTAAAATATAAAAAAGGGTGTTAGATAGTTTGGACTGACTAACAAAGGTGCTTCAACTATGTCCTTTTGTATTTCAAGGAATGATTCTCGGTCTTTTGGGGTCCATTTTACCTCCTTGTTCTTCTTCAACATCTCGGTGACCTCCTTCGCTATCTCACCATAGTTTGCCACAAATATCGTTAGGAAATTTATTTTGCCCAAGAACACTTGAATCTCTTTCCTATTGTAGGGTAATGAGATGTTGTGAATGACCTCCTCTCTTTCAGGGTCAATCCTCTCTTCTTCCTTTTCCACTATTTGTCCAAGAAAATTCCACTCACTTAGAGGAAACTGAGAATTTTTGGGATTCAAAGATAACCCATACCCTCTACATTTCTCAAAGATAAGCTTTAGGTGCTCAAGGTGTTCTTTATTTTTCTTTGAAAAAATAGTGATTTCATCTAAATAGATAATCACAAACTTATTTTTTTCTCTCACAAAATAAATGCTCATGGCCCTCTGAAATGTGGCTCCAACATTAATCGGACCAAAGGGCATTCTTGCATACATGAATGTCCCGTAAGGCATGGTAATGAAAATCTTCTTTTGATATTATGGGTCTACAACAACTTGGTTTTATCATGAGAAGCGATCCATCATAGACATCCTTGAACCAAATATAAGTACCTGAAAGGTACAATGATTTTAGCTTGTAATACCTTCCTCACCTCTTTTTCGATAGATGGAAGTATTAAATGATTAATATGTCTAAGCTTTTGTTCATAAGGCTTCACCCCTCCCTTTAAAGGTATCTTATGTTGGATGATGGTGGTATCAAAATTTTTAAAATCCTCATAATACCAAGAAAATACATCCATGTAATTATTAAACAGGTCAAGGCATTTCTTCTTGTACTCACCAGGAGTTTATTTTGCCAGCTTTATCACCATTGAGTCTTGGTATGTGCCAATTTTGTGATCTTCCACTTCCTCATCAAATTATTGCTTGACTGACTTGGTTACCACATCATTCAGATTGAAAATCCTTTCTAGTGGGACTAGTCCCTTGGGGATAGTTTTTCCTTTCAACTATAGGA
The DNA here is from genome assembly GCA_031772625.1 of Pinus tabuliformis. Classification (NCBI taxonomy): domain Eukaryota; kingdom Viridiplantae; phylum Streptophyta; class Pinopsida; order Pinales; family Pinaceae; genus Pinus; species Pinus tabuliformis. The sequence continues at coordinate 1,164,312,880 of CM062817.1, read as the reverse complement.
TTTTGATCCCAATAATGCTTTCTCCCCAATTTTTATGTTGTTCCTCCATCATCTCCTCATTGTTTTAGTCGATCACCGAATTGGGGCTCACCTGCCACCTCCCTGAACAATTTGATTTGTTCTTCATCCTCAAACGCTTGCCAATGTTTGATGTTGTCAAGTACTGAAGGTCTATATTGGACTTCAACTTCATACCTCAACAATGGATTTTGGGGAGGTTTTAAGTTATTTTCAGCTACAACCAAGGAATCAACCAACATTTTTCCCTCTCAGGGCATAAATTGAATATTAAAAGCCATGAAAAAGTTGTCAATTAGATCCTTAACTACCGATATTTAATTAGTGGGCCCCTTGTTAGAGCTCTCGCATCATTTCTCTTATGACTTGTCTTTTTTGCTTCATGGGATCAAGGGCTATGACCGTGCATCAATATATCAGCAGCCCCTAACCTCATAAATTCTCTAGAGACTGTTCATGAAAACTTTTCATTCGATTCCTGATATGGGTCCCACAAATTCTTATTTCCCCGCTATTCTTAGTTTCTAAGGTTCAATATGAAAAATCAAAGCTTGTGATTTGTCCCCATGTGTCAAAGGGGGAGGAGAGAGAAGAAAGACTTTTGGGCCTCTGAAATGTCTCATTTTCCTTTGATTTGAGGTATGATCCCTTGCCTTTTGGTACTGTTAGTGTCAACCTTTGTAGCCTTCCTCTAGTGATCAAATATGCTCTTACAAAGTGATTTTAAGGTGTCAAGGTCAATTTTGTCATTTCAAATAGTCTTCAAGCAAAATTTGGTCACTAGGCATTAGGTCTAGGGTTTACTTTCACTCTTTTCAAAGTTTCCCAAATGTCAGTCTATGTCACTATTCAGCTGAGTCTATCATCATTCACATGGTTTTTATCATCATATCAGGTTCCATTGGGTCATGTTACACCTTGTTCATGCTTTAGTTGTGCCTTGGTAAGGTCCATTTCCCTCTCCTAGGGTTTTGGAGGTAATTTCTCTTGGATGGTCAAATCATCGGTAAAATTTGTATCCTGATGTTCATAAGCCTTCCCCTATCATTAATGTACCTTATTAAACACTTCCCATCACTGAGATTCCCCAAATTCCTCATTTTTCCACAAACCCTAGTTTTCTGCCACAACTTGGCAATTTTCTAGGCTAGGCCTGTGTTTTGCCCTGTTGGACCCCTTCCCCTCACTTGATCTCTAAGATTCCACTTTCTCCTACTTCCTAGCATCCCTCCCTACTTCCAAAAATTTCCTCAAGAATTTAGAAGCTCCCTATCCCCTTCATTTCGCTTCATTTCGACAAAATCCCTTGTTTCACACATCGGGATAGGTTTCACTCAAATGATGTTTTAGAGCAATAAAAGATGAATTTTGGAAAACTGAGAGACCATTTTGTTCACGACATGCCAAGGAAGAAAAACCTCCTTAAATTTTTACACAGGTATAATGGTTTTGGAGAAACGTCAAAAATACAATCGCCTCGGGAGAATTGATGCACCTCTGAAGTGACCTTACGAAAATCAATTTTTCTCCTAGATTGGTTAGCCAAATAACTTTCTTGATGAGTCAAAGGATAACTAGACAAAAATATCTTTCCAATGAGCTATCATGTACTCAATTTGGAGTTGAGGAAGGCATTCAAAAGTTGACTGCAACATCACTCTGCCTTGAGGCAGCCTCATTTGGAACATTTTGACCAGTCTTGGAAGATTTGATTTTTGACAAGGAAAATTAACTCCAAATTGAAAATTTTCAATTTTTGTGGAAATTAGACTCAAATACCTTTCCAACTAGCTATTCTACATCTGATTTGGACACCGGGAAGGCCTCCAAAATCCTCCTGCAAAAGGGCGCTACGCACAAAGAGTGCGTGCTACGCATTGGGAGCGCGCTACGCATAAAGCTTCAACGGTTTGTGTAAAAATACATGCACGCTACGCATTGGGAGCGCGCTACACATTGGGTAAGTGCACTACGCATACAAATTCAGAGCCAAAAATTTTTTGCTCCTTCATCCAGATTGATGCCAAATCACCCCCAACTGCTTGCAAGTAGGTCCTTTATGATTGTTCAATGAATTTTAGACATGGTTATGGTGTGTTGAATGTGGAGAAAAAGTGTGAAATGTAAAACCCTATGTTGATTTCCAAATTCACCTTTTAGGGTTTGAAGCAAATGAAGCCAAAAACTTCTTAGGGACTGTGTGGGTTAATATATGACTATGTCATCTATTTTCAGTGGTGTCCATGCTCATTATTAACCTTAGCCTCACGCCCTCTCTTTGCCATTACATCACTGTTGTCATTGTTATGGCCATTGTCATTTTCACATTGTTTATCATTCATGTTATGACATAGTCCTATTTTCGCTTGTCCACATCCTCCACTGAAATTTGTCAAACAATGCCAGGGCTATTGTCACTTTTGTTCCTAATAGTTATGTCCCCCGCATTATTCTCTTTTCTACTCACTTGTCAAATCCCCTCATAATCAAAGCAATGACTATTTTTTCATGGAGAGTTGGCCCGGAAAAGACATGGTGATTTGACACTTGTTGAGCAGAAATTTTGGCTTGAGAAAGTCAATCGACATCTGGAGGAGTTGTTGGCGAAGGCCAATAGAGACAAAGACATGCTCTGTCACATGAAACATCATTATTGGGCTCGCATGAATGTCAACAAAGAAAAAATGAAGATTTTGAAAAGCAGGTTGAGCAAAGCACTCAAACGGTGAAAGAGGCTAGATCCACTTTGAGTTTTGGTCAAGCCTTAGCTGGCTGGGCATGATACATGATGGAGTGTCTTCACTCCGAATTTGAGCAAATTTGGAGAAATTTTTGTCATTTTGAAATTTTTTGGTCCCAAAACAGGTTTTTCAGCTATACGAGTAGCACGTCGATGTGCTCGGTTATGATTGGGACACTTTCTGGAGGAAAAATTTATATTTTTGGGTTTGTCATGGTAAGTTATGCATGCTTAGTTATTTCCGAAGCATTTCATCAAGTTCTGGATGATCAAAAGGCCCAAAAACCCCATGAAAACCACCTTGCTGCCACCTTTTGCAATAGCAGGAAGTACTTCTGGGAGAATGTAGTTTTGGAGGGGCAAATGAGCTCCAAATTGAAAAATTCCACTTGGGTTTGAAAGTAGACATCCTAGGCTTTCCAACAAGCTATCATGAGCTCAATTTTCATGTCAGGAAATGCCCCAAAAATAAGATGAAAGGTGCACTACGCATAGAGATCAGGGCGCTACGCATAGAGGTTTTTGGTCAAATTTTCATCCTTCAGCTCAGGAATTCAGCCAGTTTTCACCAGTTTCACTTCTTGATGTGATTTTTGACCCAAATTGATGTAATTTTATGTGTATGAGGTAAATTGGCACTTATTTACCTTATTCTAGATGATTCATTCACAAAATAACAAAAATTTAATGTAATGAATCAGTTTCCTAGCATATAGGGGTTAGTTGTTTGACTACCTAGATTTCAGTTCCTTGTTTAGAATTGGTTCAAACTACTCCTAGAAGGGGGAGATCGACCCCTAGAGGTTAGGGAATGGGTTAGCTTGGTCTATATGATGTAAATTTTCAGTCAGTAGCAAGGGTTGGACTCTTGGGAAGATTTTGGCACACTATTGTACATATTTTTCATATTTTGGCTAAGGAAAGATCAAAGGTTTTGCAGCACCTGTTGGGATTCTTGTGGCTTTCAGTTATTGATGGTTTTATCTCTCAGTTTATTGTAATTTCATTCATGTTTAATGTATTCCATTCCCTTCTTATGATTCTGAAACTAAATGAATGAGTAAATGAGGTTGAATCCATTGTTTACAGTGCTCTGCCTTTAAATCTGTTTAGCTTTACATGTTTTCGCCAGTTTGGAGAGGATCCATGCTCTCCCTTTCCCTCTTCAGGTCCTTGTCGTTCTGATCCATCCATACACTTGATCAAAGGCATCAAGACTACTGCCTACCTCGCCCCAACTCGAATTTTGCAAAGATCTGACCTTATCCCTGGACCCAAATTTGGTTTTCCCGTTTCTCCAACAAAAAACTCAAAAATCTAAATCAAACCTTCCTATCTCTTTACTGGCCTAAAATCAGTATTAATTTTGAGTCATCTTAGCCCCTTTGAAGACCTTTTGTCGAGATAGACCCGGAGAGAGCCCTCTCCTATCCTCGTAGGGCTAGCTATGAGGCTGAGCTTGGGTTGATGTGGCCTTGAGTTTTGCCTTCGTCAGTCTGAGGCAGATTTGAGCGCTAACATAGTGGCGACCATACTGGGGAAGAAAATGGTTTTCTTGTTGATGTCATTTGTTTTATAAGCTACAGACGGAGCCTAAAGTTATGCCAGGTAACCTTCGAAATGCTTTTGCTTTGCGTTAGCGGAAGTAGATAAACGCTGCTTCAGTAAATCTCCAGTCTAGCTTGTAATCGTGACATCTAACTTGTTAATTGCCCCAGTACATGTATCAAGTTCAGATCCGATTGTTGATGGTGGACAACAATCAAACAGTGGCAAGGCTGAAATCATTCACCTGGTGACTCTAAATGTTAGGCCCCTATACTACTAGTGTAACCCCTTATTGTTATTAGTACAACCCACTTATTATATTGATGTACCCATGCAGTGCCCATATTGTTACTATTGTGCCCCATAGAAGCCCACTATTGTTATTATTGTGCCCTTACATTATTATTGTTATGTCGGCTTTGATTATGTTATGACCCCTTAGACTCCTATATATAGAAAGGAGGTCTTTTCATTTGTATCATCAAAGAATTGTTCATTTATGTAATGTAAAGGAGGTTGCCCCCTCGAAGAGGCTGAATTCTAAGGCATTGATCTATCTTTTCTATCTTTTCTTGAGCTAGTTTCATAACATTTGGTATCACAGCTTTGGATTCTAGGGTTTCGCTGCTCCAAACAGGTCATCGTGGCATTTTCGCTATAATTTTTTTTCTGTGCGTTTCAGAAGTCGCAAAAAAAACCCATTTGAGAAGAAAGCGCGTTGAACCTTGGGTCCTAATTTCAGATCTTTTCGCGCGATATTTGCGGAGATAGGATCTGAGGAAGTTGGTATTTTTGTAGACTCCTGAATTACATTCCAAACAGGTGACCTGGGGAAAATCGTCATAACTTTCTTTCTGAGCATCGGATTGAAATTTCGCAAGAAGTTATAGAAAGAGGACGGACTTTATTTTTATTTTATATATTTTTTAGAGTCAAAGATTGAAACAGTGACACGTGGCACTTCATACAAGTTTTCTCTACTGAACTAGTCTACAATCAGGTCACTACGGGAGATTGTGCATAACTCTTTCTTGGAGAATCCAATTTGGATCAGACTAGTGGCATTGGAAAGAGGACACAGAAGGGTACTACACGTTGCAATTTTAGAACTTAAAGATCGAAAAGTATAGAGTTACAGTCGTTTCGAGGTCGAGCTCCTAAAATCAAGAAAAAGCAAGATGAGGAAGTTTGATGGCAAGGATCCGGTAAATTGGATACTTCAGATGGAGCAATATTTTGATCTAAATGGTGTACAACTGTTACAAAAGGTATGTATTTCATCTTCATATTTAGAACTAGATCAATTTTTATGGTACAAAGGGCTTTGTTCTCGTAAACAACTTGTTACGTGGTTAATTTTCACGGAGGAAATGATAGCACATTATGAGGATACAAAGAGCAACACCTTCTTTAGAGCAACACCACAACAATTGGAAGGAGTAAAAGGGCTTTGTGACATAGTGGAAAGCAAAATTATGGAAACCAGGAAGCGTACCCCTCACAACTATAAAGATAGAAGTGTTGTTTCTCCTAGCCTTCCACAACCTACAAGTGTTACACCACAACAATTGGAAGAAAAAAGAGAAAAAGGGCTTTGTTACAATTGTGATAGCAAATGCACTAAAGGTCATAAGTGTGCTAAGAAGAAATTATTTTACATAGAATATGAAGAGGAGGAAGAAAAGGATCAAGAAACATCAAAAGAAGAAGATATACACCAGGGCCCCACCCCAGAGAAAGAAGAAACGAATCAGACCATATCTTGTAAAGCATTGGCAAGAATTACCACTCCTCAAACTCTCAAGATAGAAGGATATATCAAGAAGAAAAAGGTGCAAGAAGTGAAATATCATATCGAGAAAGAAGAAATGAATCCAACCATATCTTGTAATTCATTGTTCGAAATTACCACTCCTCAAACTATCAAGATAGAAGGACATATCAAGAAGAAAAATGTTCAAGAAGTGAAAGATCACATCGAGCATCAAGAAATGAATCCGACCATATCTTGTAAAGGATTGGAAGAAATTACCACTCCTCAACCTCTAGAGATAGAAGGACATATCAAGAAGAAAAAGGTTCAAGCAGTGAAAGATCACATCGAGCATCAACAACAAGTTCTCCAACTTTTAAAGGATAACGCCACTTCGGTGCAAAATCAAACGAAACAACAGGTAGATCAACATCATAGTGAAAAATGTTTTGATGTAGGTGATTGGTTATTTTTACTGCTACATCTCAAGCAAGCTATTTATGAGAAGGAAATGTTGGCAATACTACATGCACTTAAAAAATGGAAACCTTACCGAATGGGAAGACTCTTCAAGGATGAGGATGTGGAAGCATTGTTTTGTGCTATTTCTATTATCCAACAAGATTGGATAGATAAAGCAAGGGATGAATGGAAGAAGGATGAAGAAGTATGGCCACTTATTCAAAAGTTGCAAAAGATCCTAATTCAAACAATATTGCCAGAAATTGAAAAGGAACGAAAAATTCATATTGGAACCTGGAGCAGTCATAGAAACAAGAACCCGACAGCTACGAAATCGATCAATTTCAGAGTATCTCATCAAGTGGAAGAACTTACCTGCTGAAGATTCCACATGGGAGGACAATAATTTTATACAGAAGCATCAAGAACTACTCAAGCGTTGAGGACAACGCTTTTTGAAGGAGCGGGGCATGTTAGGCCCCTATACTACTAGTGTAACCCCTTATTGTTATTATTACAACCCACTTATTATATTGATGTACCCATGCAGTGCCCATATTGTTACTATTGTGCCCCATAGAAGGCCACTATTGTTATTATTGTGCCCTTACATTATTATTGTTATGTCGGCTCTCATTATGTTATGACCCCTTAGACTCCTATATATAGAAAGGAGGTCTTTTCATTTGTATCATCAAAGAATTGTTCATTTATGTAATGTAAAGGAGGTTGCCCCCTCGAAGAGGCTGAATTCTAAGGCGTTGATCTATCTTTTCTATCTTTTCTTGAGCTGGTTTCATAACACTAAATCATTTTCGAGATCAGATCCAAAGACTCCACTGGAGAATGATCTCGACCAGTAAAAAAATGAAAGGACGACATGGACAGATCAGGTATTCAAGTTGGAATTTCATCCAAGACATTTTGTTCTTTGTCATAAATTATTTCTTCTCTTTTCCCAAGAATGTCAAGAAGGCTTTGCAAAGTATATTGTATTTGAGAAAAGATCCCAGGCTTGCATTTGATTCTTTCCCTTTGAATATTGTGAATACCAAAGATTTGCATGCCTTTGAGCTTGATTAGGATCCTTTTTCTGAATTTTGTGATGACCATCTTCGGATTGATGAGCCCCAAGAGGCCAAGACTGATTCTATACCTGCTGTACATACCCCTACACCTTGTAAAATTCCAGATCGGTATAAACCTCTTTTTTACCTTCTTATCTTCATGCTTTCCCCAAAAACTATGATCTATACTTGCCGAGGTTCGATGGTGAAAGTAAGAATGTCATTGCTGAGCAACATGTGCAGAATTTTGAGTCTTTTCTAGACCTTTTTGAAGCTGATAGCGAAGATGTCAGTATAAGGTTTTTTGCTCTTTTTTTGCAAGCTAAAGTGAAGAGTTGGTTCAAAAACCTGCTTGATACGAGCATCTCAGATTTCCGGCAGTTCGTCAAAGTCTTTCTCGACAGGTGGATGATCGGGAAGAACCTTTTCTTGATTGTAAAAGAGTATAACCAGCTGAAAAGACTACCAAGGGAGACCGTACAACAGTTTTTGGCCAGATTTAATCAAGTTTATTATTCAATGCCAGTTGAGATAAGGCCTACTCCTAGATCTGCTCTCTTACGCTATTCGGGTGCCTCTGATCCAGAGATGGAGTTTCAGCTGAGAGAAAGGGATATTGCAACACTTTATGAGATGCAAAATAGTGCAGTAAATGTAGAGGCATGTCTGCTGATCCGACTTGCAAGGTTGAAAGAAGAAGAGATGAAAAACATAGATCTGGCTGAATCAACATCTCTACAGGTGAAGCTTGACATTTTGGTAAGTGTAGTAGAAGAGATAATGCAAAGGATCACCCCAAGGAATGATTATGATGTTCATGCCCATGGCTTGTTGATTGAAGAAGAACAAATGGCTGCTCCAAAACATTTTGTTTCTTATCCTAGTTGTCATAGATCTGATAATGATTGTTTTGTAGATCACCTTGGTGAAGAAAGAACTGTTGATATGACCTGCATGCTTGATGATATGTTTTATACCGATGATTTGCCTCAGTTTGATCAGTATGATGATGATTATGTTCTCCAAACAGAAGCTAATCTTGCAATCAAACAAGCAGCTAGTTTGTGGGAGGAAGAAGTTCATTTTCAGCAGCTTGAATACAATGTTCAACCATCACATATCAGCTATGATAGTGACGAGGAAAGTGCAACAAATTTTGAAGTAAGTGAAGGATCTTTTCCTTTTTGTTTTGATTCATGTCAGTTCATCAGAGACAACTTCCATGCAATCAGAAATCAGCTGTCAACAAGTTTTGATTTGGACCATCTTGAGAGCAATTAAAACCTTGTTCAAGACTTGTCATATCCAGAATTGTAGCCCCTGAATGCCTTTGATTTTCAAGTTGCAGATGAAGGCATGGAAGCTGACACATATGATCAAATGATACAAGAAGGTTCCCTACCTTTCTGTTTTGAATCATTTCAGCTTTTGAAGGGAAAATTTCAAAGTAAATCTTCAGTAAAGAATGAGCAGCATGTAGGCAATCATGTAATCACATTGGAACCAATAGAAAATGGGTTGCAACAATATTTTCAAGTTTTTCATGATCCAATAGCTGATTTATTCGATGAGGTTTGCAGTCAAAGTCTCTCTCCATTAACTATATGTGAGCTTGAAACGTGTATTGGTACAAACTTGATCCGACAACCGGTTTCTTTGTCATTTTCAGTAGAGGTCTCTTCACAAGGCTCAGATCAAAGTTTGCGTTCATGGTATGAGGAAAAGAGAAGTAATCCATTGGATGAGCTAAGTTCCAGTGTGCTTGAATTTCAAGATCCTTATGTAGTGTTTTTGGAGGCAGATAGAGAATTCATATCATTCAACGGATCTGTTTCTAAGATATCATGGGAGTTGCCTTTCAGTAGTTCTCTCTTGTTGTTCATAAGCAAGCATTTGCAAAGAATACAAACATCAGTCGGAATACTTACTTGGTTTCATTGGTTGTTTCATTTCACTTGATCACGTGATGAATGAAACTGTTAGAGTAGGTTTTGATGAATAAGCTCCACTTTGAGCATCATTTTCAGTTTGTCGGTTGTGTTGAAGTATCGCGTCAGTTTTTAGTTGAGTCATGAGTCATTTGTGAGTCAGTTTTCAGTCTTGTTTTTAAGTTAGTTTGTGTCGGTTTTTAGTCATGCATTTAAGCTTGAGTTTTTGACTCCATTGCCCAATGGACGAAGGCACTGTCTGCTCTCCCAAAGATCTACCGTTCTTGGCACCTCCAAGGAGCTACCATCCCCATTGGAGCCAATGTTAGTGTCAGCCTTTGTAGCCTTCCTCCAGTGATCAAATATGCTCTTACAAAGTGATTTTAAGGCGTCAAGGTCAATTTTGTCATTTCAAAGAGTCTTCAAGCAAAATTTGGTCACTAGGCATTAGGTATATGGTTTTCTTTCACTCTTTTCAAAGTTGCCCAAATGTCAGTCTATGTCACTATTCAGCTGAGTCTATCATCATTCATATGGTTTTTATCATCATATCAGGTTCCATTGGGTCATGTTACACCTTGTTCATGCTTTAGTTGTGCCTTGTTAAGGTCCATTTCCCTCTCCTAGGGTTTTGGAGGTAATTTTTCTTGGATGGTCAAATCATTGTCAAAATTTGTATCCTGATGTTCATACACCTTCCCCTATCACTAATGTACCTTATTAAACACTTCCTATCATTGAGATTCCCCAAATTCCTCATTTTTCCACAAACCCTAGTTTTCTGCCACAACTTGGCAATTTTCTAGGCTAGGCCTTTGTTTTCCCTTTTGGACCCCTTCCCCTCACTCGATGTTTGAGATTCCACTTTCCCCTACTTCATAACATCCCTCCCTACTTCCAAAAATTTCCTCAAGAATTTAGAAGCTCCCTATCCCCTTCATTTGGATTCATTTCGACAAAATCCCTTGTTTCACACATCGGGATAGGTTTCACTCAAATGATGTTTCAGAGCAATAAAAGATGAATTTTGGAAAACTGAGAGAGGTTTTTGTTCAAAACATGCCAAGGAAGAAAACCCTCCACTTTTTACATAGGTATAATGGTTTTGGAGAAATGTCAAAAATATAATCGCCTTGGGAGAATTGATGCACCTCTGAAGTGACCTTGGGAAAATCATTTTTTCTCCTAGCTTGGTTGGCCAAATAAATTTCTTTATGAGTCAAAGGATAACTAGACAACAATATATTTCCAATGAGATATCATGAGCTCAATTTGGAGATGAGGAAGGCATTCAAAAGTTGACTGCAACAGCACTCTACATTGAGGCATCCTCATTTGGCACATTTTGACCAGTCTTGGGAGATTTGATTTTTGACATGGAAAATGAACTCGAAATTGAAAATTTCCAATTGTTTTGGAAATTAAACTCAAATACCTTTCCAACGCGCTATCCTGTGCCTGATTTGGACACCGGGAATGCCTCCAAAAGCCTCCTGCAAAAGGGCGCTACGCACTGAGAGTGCGCGCTACGCATTGGGAGCGCGCTACGCGTAGAGCTTCAACAGCCTTTGTAAAAATACATGCGCGCTATGCATTGGGAGCGCGCTACACATTGGGTAAGTGCGCTATGCATACAAATTCAGAGCCAAAATTTTTTTGCTCCTTCGTCCAGATTCATGCCAAATCGCCCCCAACTGCTTGCAAGTAGGTCCTTTATGATTGTTCAGTGAATTTTAGACATGGTTATGGTGTGTTGAATGTGGAGAAAAAGTGTGAAATGTAAAACCCTATGTTGATTTCCAAATTCACTTCTTAGGGTTTGAAGCAAATGAAGCCAAAAACTTCTTAGGGACTGTGTGGGTTAATATATGCCTATGTCATCTATTTTCAGTGGTGTCCATGCTCATTATTAACCTTAGCCTCACGCCCTCTCTTTGCCATTACATCACTGTTATGGCCATTGTCATTTTCACACTGTTTATCATTCATGTTATGACATCGTCCCATTTTCACTTGTCCACATCCTCCACTGACATTTGTCAAACAATGCCAGGGCTATTGTCACTTTTGTTCCTAATAGTTATGTCCCCCGCATTATTCTCTTTTCTACTCACTTGTCAAATCCCCTCATAATCAAAGCAGTGACTGTTTTTTCATGGAGAGTTGGCCCGGAAAAGACATGGTGATTTGACACCTGTTGAGCGGAAATTTTGGCTTGAGAAAGTCAATTGACATTTGGAGGAGTTGTTGGCGAAGGCCAATAGAGACAAAGACATGCTTCGTCAGATGAAACATCATTATTGGGCTCGCATGCATGTCGACAAAGCAAAAAATGAAAATTTTGAAAAGGATGTTGAGCAAAGCACTCAAACGGCGAAAGAGGCTAGATCCACTTCGAGTTTTGGCTGAGGCTTCGCTGGCTAGGCATGATACATGATGGAGGGTCTTTGCTCCGAATTTGAGCAAATCTGGAGAAATTTTTGTCATTTGGAAATTTTTTGGTCCCAAAACAGATTTTTCAGCTATACGAGTAGCGCGTCAACGTGCTCGCTTATGATTGGGACACTTGCTGGAGGAAAAATTTATATTTTTGGGTTTTTCATGGTAATTTATGCATTCTCAGTTATTTCCGAAGCATTTCATCAAGTTCTGGATGATCAAAAGTCCCAAAAACACCATGAAAACCACCTTGCTGCCACCTTTTGCAATAACAGGAAGTACTTCTGGGATAATGCAGTTTTGGAGGGGCAAATGAACTCCAAATTGACGAATTTTACTTGGGCTGGAAAGTAGACATCTAGGGCTTTCCAACGAGCTATCATGAGCTCAATTTGGATGTCGGGAAGTGCCTCAAAAACAGGCCGAAAGATGCGCTATGCATAGAGATCAGGGCGCTACGCATAGAGGTTTTTGGTAAAATTTTCATCCTCCAGCTCAGGAATTCGGCCAGTTTTCACCAGTTTCACTTCTTGATGTGATTTTTGACCTAGATTGATGTAATTTGATGTGTATGAGGTAACTTGGCACTTATTTACCTTATTCTAGATGATTCATTCACAAAATAGCAAAAATTTAATGTAATGAATTAGTTTCCTAGCATATAGGGGTTAGTCGTTTGACTACCTAGATTTCAGTTACTTGTTTAGAATTGGTCCAAATTGCTCCTAGAAGGAGGAGCTCGACCCCTAGAGTTTAGGGAATGTGTTAGCTTGGTCTATATGATGTAAATTTTCAGTTAGTAGCAAGGCTTGGACTCTTGGGAAGATTTTGGCACACTATTGTACATATTTTTCATATTTTGGCTAAGGAAAGATCAGAGGTTTTGCAGAACCTGTTGCGATTCTTGTGGCTTTCAGTCCTTGATGGTGTTATCTCTCAGTTTATTGTAAGTTCATTCATGTTTAATGTATGCCATTCCCTTCTTATGCTTCTGAAACTAAATGAATGAGTAAATGAGGTTGAATCCATTGTTTACAGTGCTCTGCCTTTAAATTTGTTTAGTTTTACATGTTTTCGCCAGTTTGGAGAGGATCCATGTTCTCCCTTGCCCTCTTCGTCTCCTTGTCATTCTGATCCATCCATACACCTGATAAAAGGCATAAATATTACTGCCTACCTCTCCCCAACTCGAATTCTGCAAAGATCTAACCTTATCCCCAGACCCAAAATTGGTTTTCCCGTTTCTCCAACAAAAAATTCAAAAATCTAAATCAAACCTTCCTATCTCTTTACTAGCCTAAAATCAATATTAATTTTGAGTCATCTCATCCCCTTTGAAGATCTTTTGCGGAGATAGACCCGGAGAGAGCCCTCTCCTGTCCTCGTAGGGCTAGCTATGAGGCTGAGCTTGGTTTGATGTGGCCTTGAGTTTTGTCTTCCTCAGCCTGAGGCAGATTTGAGTGCTAATAGGTACTAAAGCCATTCTTAGATCCCCCCTTAAAAATATGATATATGTTTCCTTGTCTCATGAAAGATAGGGCCTCTCAAGAATGAATGCAAGAGAGGTAGAGTAGGTGACAACAAGATCAACATATTCATTTTGCAGCTCTTGTTTGATCTCCATGTCTATAACTTCAATCATGTGCTCAATCTACTGAGCAAGCTCCCATTCCTGGATGGGATCACCTTTCTCCTCAGCTACTAGATAGTTCTATTCCTACTCTTCAACCTGTATGGGCATTTTTTCTACTATTATTTCACCTTTCCTTTCTTCTACTTCCTTCTTCTTCTTCCCTTCTTGTTCTTTCCTCCTCTCCCCCCGTTCTTTCTACAACTTCTGCTATGCTTCCTACAACCTCTGATTTTCTCTCTTCCATCTCTCCACTCTCTGCATCCTTTGCTTCCTCTTCACTTCAACTACTGAAGCTACTTTCATAAGAATGGGATCCGCTTTCATGTTGTAGCTTTGTTCTCCCCCTAGACTATTAGGAATATTTCTTTTTACCTTGTGGTGCATGCGATTGTTGCCTTCTGATACTATTTCTTTTAGAGTTGCTGCCCTCTGCAGAGTAACCCTTGAAATCCTTGCTAAAATTACCATCTCACTAAGTTTGGAGGCTTTATAGGAATTCCTTCATGGATCTCCCTCTGGCTAATGAAAAGTCTCGCTGATCCACTAAAAGTGAATTCTTGCATAGTGGTCTTTGAAAATACTACAGGGATCATACATATTAAAGCCTCATGTACCAAATGCAAAGTTCACTATCTCCTTTCCTTCAGTATCCACGAATTTCAAGTTATTTATCTTGTATAATCCAATTTACAATGTAAGAGTGGGCCATGGTGCTTTATTCTTGCTATGCAAAGCTGCTGACAACCTTGTGGCGAGATGATATGACACTTCTTGCACGAAAATATTGTTAGTGGCATATCTTGGTAAAACATTTGGCGGATCCTCTCTACCAAACACTCTAAGGAAGGTGCCACCTCGTGAGGCATACCAATCTGCGATCTCTGTTATTGCCTCCATTTCTCCTTGTGACAGGCAAGGTCGTTCTTCTTCAAAGGTGAGCTTGTAGAGAGGGATGATGAAATGGTTATTTAGTTGTTTCATTACTCCTCAAAGACTGCGATCTGATAACAACTCTGCAACAGATATTCATGACATTTGCTCGTGGTGTCGATGTCTAGTTCATGCTAGGAAGCTAATGTTGTACATAGATTGCATATAATAAATATGCAAAAATATAAAGCATTTCTTGCTAACTCTTGGGAGGACTCCAGGCCTATGTTACATGAGATCTCAACTATTGATCCAACATATATGACCAGTTCAATGGCATCCCCTTGTTCACAACTTGGTTCAATAAGACTTTCCACCCTTCAGGAAAGGTATCTGTGCTCTGCTGACCATGGATCCTGAGAGCTAAGATAACCAAGAACTAGTAGGCCTTCCAAAGGGACTTTGTCTTATATGAATGGATGGGTGTCTATCAAAACTTTGATGGCTCTTTCACCTAGCATTTCAGAATATCTCTTGTATTCACATAGCTATTGGTGGCATAGAAAAATGAGTCCACAATGTTGACTAGCTCAGGCAAGTGATACATGTGCTCATAATGTTTTGCTATAAAGGTAGAAAGATTCTATGTACTAGAACTATTCAATGTCATGGTCTTCTCACAATGTGTGAAACAATCCAGCTAGTGACATCTGCACATGGGAAGGATGGATATCTCCATGCAACCTTACGTAGTCCTAACTTTTAGATACTTAGATAAACTTATAGGTCCTCTAGATCTTCCTCAAGGCTCTTTGCTGAAATATTTTCATTAAATTGCTCCCATGTTAACATCAACCCATCTTCTATAAATAATTGAGTGTCTGCATACATTGGAAAGTTTATGTGTTTGCTAAACTACTTCCCTAGTACTTCTTTTAGTGGTCTCTTTTGAAGAAACTTTATTTGGTGCCATGGTAACAATGACTGCTAGAGAGAAGTGCTTCACACCTGTCGTATCTGTTGCATAAAAGGGCACTCTTGGCAAGAAAACATTAGCATTTTTCAAATATAACTTCAAAGCATGAGCAAGAAGCAAACCAGGCAACTTATATGAGGGCTTGCACATTTTTCATCAACAAACAAGGGAGACTAGCTGTGGGAACTACGCATTGCAGAGTCCCTTAAGCCAATCCTGGTGCAACCTAAGGCTTGAGACTGAGAAATGCACAGTTCAGAGTGGGAAGAGACTGGGAGAGACTATCCATTGCGTAGTCTCAGTGGCCAAGGTAATAAGTTGGGCCCTAGAACTACACAGTGCGTAGTTGGGATAGCATGTACTGTGTAGGTCCAAAGGCCAAGCTCTCAACTTGAGCCTTAGGATAAGGGGAAATTTTAAGAACCCCCTTAAATTTATATTTATAATAAATGGGTAAATCCCCATTATACATGGAAAAATTAAAGTCAGTTTTATGAATAATATAATATGTATATATAATGTTTTTGGCAAATCTCTCACCAAATTATATTATCTTGTAAAATCATGGTGAATCTCTCACTAAATTATATTATCTTGTAAAACCATGGTGAATCTTTCACTGAATTATAAAATCTTGTAAGATCTTGGTGAATCTTTGACTGAATAATAAAGACGTCGTAAAGGGCTAACAAAGTTCATAATGAGTATTGCTTGTAATGGATGTGATCCTTGTTGTTTAAGAAATCTGTGGAGGACCAAAATATGTATATTCCTCATATGGAATATAAATATATTTCTGATTTATTAAAGAAAAGGGAGGAGATGAGATGATTGATATAATTACAAAGTCATGTGATGGTGTACCTAGCATTGACTAGTCACAATGGCTGAGATGTTACTAATGTACTTTAGTTAATATGTGTCGATTCATTTATTGTTTTAACTATTATACTATAATTATTATGTGTTTATTACAACTTCGTACCAATACAAAATTTTGTTAGGGAAATATGTGGTCAAGTTCCAAGTTAGAGTGTTTTTCATTTCATCCATCAGCTAATATTAAACCCTAAAATTTTCTATGGATACATATTATCAATCCAATAAACACAATAGGTTCAAGTATTGGCAAGATATCAACTACCTTGCATGGGGTCTACCATATTACAAGGGCATGTGGCCTCTCAGATGTAGCAACAATTTGTGCCTAGCATTGTTGTTTCCTTCTAATAGTGTGTAGGAAATTAATACATAATTTTCATTCACCTACCTAACACCACTAGTCCTTTCTCAAATCGCAGGGTTCAACTTTCATATCTTCCTAAAGTCAGACTACTTGGAAAGAATAATTTGTACCAAGGATTGTGGTTGCCTTGATGTAGCATGCAGGAAATTAATACGTAATTTTCATTGACCTACCTCTTATTGCTAGACCTTGCTCAGATCTCATGGTTTACTGTTTATATCTTGCTAAAATCACACTGCTTGGAAAGATTACTTCAATTCCCTCCTCTCCCCCAAAATTTGAGGGTTAGGGTTCAACAGATAAACAACACAACAAGTTCAAATATCGACAAGCTATCAACTACCCTGCAGGGGCTCTTGCACATTACAGGGGCATGTGGCCTCTTAAACATAGCCACAATTTTTTCCAAGCATTATTGTTGCCTTGCTATAGCATGCATGAAATTAATACATAATGTTCATTGACCTACCTAGTACCATTAGTCCTATCTTTGATCTTAGATCTTATCTTTCATATCTTCCTAAAATTAGACTTCTTGGAAAGAACAATTTGTACCAAGCATTGTTGTTGGCTTGTTGTAGCTTGCAAGAAATTAATACATGATTTTCATTAACCTAGTTAATACCACTAGTGATTGCTCAAATCTCAAGGTTTACCCTTTGTATCTTCCTGAGAAAACCCTGCTCGGAAATAATACTTCAATTTACTCCTACCCCATAATAAATGGGCTAGGATTCAATAGATTTTTTTTTTCAGAGAGAAAAGCTATATGGATTATATTAAGATCATATAATTATCAAGATTTACATGTAGAAGATGGGCGACAGCCAATATTGCCAAAAACATTTGTGCAAATCGTTGAGCATGGGAAGGACAAATTCCCAAATAGTTCAGAAGGCACAGATCGAAGGGATATCAAAAATGATCAGATGGGTGGCATATGAACACATGCGCAATGAGAGAAGAGATGCTGAAATGTAAACAAAATTATAACAGAGAGAACATATAAGAAGACAGAAGGCGGACAGTTAGTCCGATGGCATGGATCCCGATATCGAGGGCAAAATGGAGTCCAGTGGCAAGCAGCAACCCTGAAAAACACGTCCATTTCTCCATTTCCAGATGTGCCAGCAGGAAAGAATGAAGAGGGCATGCCATTTTGGGCATTGAATAGATATACAACAGAAAATGTTCAAATACTAGAAAGATATCGACTACCCTACATGGGGTTTGCCATTTTACAGGGCTTGTGGCCTCGCAAATAATATTGAAGAATAGGATCAAGTTGAAACTTTTCACCGAGAATACACTCATTAACATAAATGTTAAATATGGGACTATGAAATTTGTACACCAATAATGATTTGACAAATAGTTACACAAAGCTGTGACATCATCATCATGGACTACCATAATTAAAGGGTATAACATGAAGGGTAATGGAAAGGATATATATATATATATATATATATATATATATATATATATATATCCAAAATGTTAACCCCAAGAGTTGGCTTGGTGGTCTAGGGTAGAGTCAGACGTGTCACACGAAGTTCTTTACTATTGTTGCTAGCTCTTGCTGATTTGGATCTCTTCGATTCCCTTGGGTCAGACCCCATGATTAGGGCCAATGGTTTTCCTGGTTTACCATACATGAAATGTGGGGAAGCACTCCAGGGTTTCCATGCTTTCATTCCAAGTAAAAAAAAGCAAAATATATATCTCCAAAACAATTGATTATTTTTCCATTTCTTATATGTGTAATACAATTTCCCTTGGTCATATAAATGTGGATTCATGGAAGTACTACAAGGTTTTCCATGCTTTCATTCCAGGTAAAAAAAAAAGATATATCTCCA
The DNA here is from genome assembly GCA_031772625.1 of Pinus tabuliformis. Lineage (NCBI taxonomy): Eukaryota > Viridiplantae > Streptophyta > Pinopsida > Pinales > Pinaceae > Pinus > Pinus tabuliformis. The sequence goes on along the minus strand of CM062817.1, from coordinate 1,164,294,338 downwards.
AAATAATTGATTATTTTTCCCTCTCTTATATGTGTAATACCATTTCCCTTGGTCATATATGTGTGGATTTGTGGCTTCCTTCCGTAGGTTATTTGTATTTTTTTCCTTCCTTCTATGGTGGCAGTCAAAACCCAAATTAAACCTATGTACACAAGAATTTCACTGTAGAAGTCGCCATATTTTCTAGTTTTGTTAGTGTTATTGCCGATTGATAGTTTGCCTAAAATAAAATCCAACTAGTTTGTTTTGATGGATTGAATATAAATTGTTAATCATTACAACAAGGATTTTGAAATATAAGCTAAGTTTTCTAATTAAAAAAAATGTGGTGACTCCTTTTAATATTCAGTGTACAATTTGGTTTTAGACAACTCAAATATTTATGGTCAATGATGAAATTGAGTTGTGCATCTAAATAGATTGACTTGCGAACTATTGATTCAATGAGAGGGAGCGGGGAATGGAAATTTTACAAAATCAAGGGAAGTACTGCAAAGTAGACAAATTTATTGAATATTGTTGAATTATTTTTAAGTAGGGAAGGGAATATATTCCACAAGTGGGTAATCATTTCAACTGGCACTTGTTTACTTATTTCTCTTTCTCTTTCAATGTTTCTTCTCATTGAGCATCTGTTAGCTTACAATAATCCCGAGTTGAATTATTTTCCTCATTAGTTAGACCTACAATTGATGTTGATTTCGAAATCCAACAGGACTTCTATCAGTCATTTTCCATGTACAACTTTCGAATATATCTCATAGCTTCCTTGGGTGGGGAGGAAAGAACTATTGATTTCATGAAGAGGTAGGGTGATTTGTTATTGAATGTTAGTTTTGGTGTGCTAATTTCAATTATAGATTTATAAAAAAATGCTTGTCCATTGCTTCCTATGCATAAGTTTCCTTAGGTTGTTTGTGAATGTAAATAGGTAAATTTAATCAAGTTTAATGTGACATTCATGAGAAAAATAGCAAAAAAGACAAGTGTTGAACAACAACAATAAAAATCATAGAAAACGATCAGCATGAACTCTTAACATAGAGTTTTAATGAAGGAGTTCACCCCTCCTCGGCTACATCTCATCGGTCCACCTTCCATGGCTTGGGCCTCTGTATTAGCTCAATATGGCAAAAATGTTGTTTACAAAGCTCTACTACTCAAGAAACCTTCTTCAATGTGTTCAGAATGTTGAAATTAGCCCAGAATACCTTTTCTTTAGCTCAATTTGGTTGAAATTTGCTCCAGTTATGACCCAAACTATTTTTCCCTAGAAAACCTCCTCCAAAATTGGAGGAACTCTACTTAGCTCTACTAAAATTGATGGAACCTGCGAATTTATTAAATCCGCTAAACACACCGATGAATTAAACTGGGGTTTAATTAATGTTAAGTGCAATGAAGTTGGCATTAGTTGAAGTTAATTAGTGTTAATAATGTGGTTTAAGGCTAGCTGGTTCTGTTTGCGCTGATGGTTTAGGAAAAGGTGTCACATGGTGGCATTAACTATTGCACTAGCTGCCAGTTCTCATGACGGCAACCTTAGCTATCACCGTTCGATAAACAATGTCTTTTTTTTTTTCTAGTTAAAACTAATCTATTATATACATAAACAAAATTTGGTTACATCATTTCAAGATAGAAAGAACCAGATGCCTGTAATGGCAGCTTGGAACAACTAAGACTACTATGTTCGAGGATTTAACCAGAAAAAAAATAAACCAGCCCTCACAGGGGCGCCAGCAGAATATCAGGATAATCGCACGCAGGGGAAAACAGACACATCCCACCCAAAGAAAAAGAGCCCGGTACCCAAGACCCACACAAAGACAGTTTGCCGACATAACAAGAACTTGAGACCAAAAGGTAAACAAAGCAGCTGGAGAGGCCAAAAGGCTAAATAGATGTGCCGTAGAGACCTGGAATGATGGCGCCGCTATTCGTCCGGTTCCTCCTCGACCACCCGACACCACCCATATTCCGCCACCTCCGCTGCAGTGGGAGCAATTTCCATGTTGGTGTCTTCGCCTGTGCTGATCACCTCCTTCTGAGCCAGAGGGTGATTTGAGACCTCCTCTGGTGTAGCCGCAGGCATTTCCATGACTATCTCTGAGTCTTTAGTAAGCCGCTTCCCGCGGTCATCAAAAGAGTCGTTGTCGTCCTGTGAGTCTTTGATGATGAGAACAGAGACATGGGCACTGATCCTAGGGTGGTTCATAAAACTATTGAAGTTGAAAATGGCAGAGACAAAGGCAGGTGTTGAAGCAGAATCAGGAGCACTTGAGTCCAGAAATTGACTGGACTGAAGGGGGTGGGCATCACGGGAATGATGACAATTGCAACGGCAGGAATGGGGATAGGAAGCTTCTGCAGGAGAGTGAGAAGACCCCCCATGGGAGGTGCTGTGATGACTGAGCATACGTTGTCTAGGCCTGGCCATAATTGCAGGGTCCGAATGGAGAATACACAGCACATGATTGAGGAACAAACCAGACCAGGGGATACCACAGACCGATGGAGAATTGACCCAGATGGAAAGATAGCCTCTTGGAGCTGCTCGCAGCTCCAGGGGTTGCATAAACATACCCTGGGGACGAACCATGAACATACCCTGAACCAGCGCAGTAAGATCCAACCCCCCATTGCTTTTGACATGGTTGTCGCCACCTCAAAACCCATTCGCCATTACTACGACCTCCATGTGAGCTGAAGCGCCGGAAAGTGCATTTAAGCTATTCTGGAGAGTGGTAAACATTTCATTCCCTAGTGGCCACAGACAGGCTAGTGCCCATGTGCTTCCCTTGCGACGGCACATGGCTGGCATGCGACCCCAATTAAACACACATCCCATCCAAGCTGTCACCCGCATCCGGGGGTTCGATAAACAATGTCACATGTCATGGGTTCGTGGTTTTGTAACTGCCAGATGATGTGGGCTGTTCACCGGTTTGTGTTAACCATAACATGTTCCACTGGAGCATTCACATGGAGGGCTGGCCTGCAGACTGGCTCTCCTAACTACTAATCGTAACCATTCTAAAACTGAAATATGCGCGGTGTGATATACATGTTAAGAAGTAATGCATGGTGTAGTGTTTTGACACGAAGTTTGTTGGAGGCAGGTCCCGGGTTCAACCCCTTGACCTGGCATAAAACTTTGGTCCACTGCGTGCTAAGCCCAGTCCTTCAGGGAGGGACACATGGTGGCCTCTAGGCTTGCCACTTGTCCCCTATTCATTGGACCACCTTGGACCACTAAAAACCTGCCACATCACCACTTGTGAACGAAATAAAAACATGACACTTGGTGAGCTCTAACTAGATGTTGACCATTGTTGACCTTCAACACTCACCTGCCACGTCAGTAGTATGGACTATTGATTGTGTAGTCACTGTGCATTTCTTTTTTTTAAATTTCCCTTGTTTGGAAAAGCAAAAAGAACTCGATAAATTCCTCATACAAACTCAGTTTTTAGTGAAATGAGTTGCATTAGTATGGTTGTTTTGAGGTGGATGCGGTCATTTAGGTTTCGAGCCATTCTGAGAACTTTTATTTTTGAGCTAAATATTGAGCGCTTAATCATTCCTTCCCACTAGAAGCCTTTTGGACCCCAAAAAGTACTATAAATTGTTCAATAGGTAAGGGTACAACTCCCTCAGCTTCTTGATCTACAACCATTTGGCTTTATAAGGCCTTTGTACCTTGAGTCCCATTCCAAGGTATTCGACATTCTCTCTCTTCGAAGTTTTGATTCTTCTGTCAAGTATGAGATCCCGCTGAAGTTCATCAAGATATTCTCGTGAGAAATCATTTATTGATGGAAACTGAACATGATCTCCTTGATCATGAATCAAAGGAGGCTAAAACAATATCAAATTCTAAATATTAACAACAGAGTATATTTGCATATAAGGAGGAAAAATAGCTTAAATGCATTGTTACCAATCTTTTCCAGAATTTTAAAAGGAACATAGCAAATTGGCTTAAGCTTTTTACCTTCCCCTTGAAGTATCTCTTTTCTAATATATAACCAAACTTCTTCTCCAAATTGAAATTTTTTATCAATATGGTGTTTGTCATGCCTTGGCTTATAGCTTCTTCGACTCTTTTCCAACTATTCCTGCACTGTGTGATGTATCAACTGAATTTCTCTATGAACTTCCTTTCCTTATCGATGTAACTATGACCATCGATGGTGACATCTCTCTCGAAGATGAAGTCAAATGGCTCAAATGGTGATGTGTTTGCGGAAGAATTCTTTGCCCTATTGTATGCATGTTTTATGTAATGCAACTATTCATCCCATAACTTGGGATGTTTGCTAAAATATCCTCTAATAAAATGAATGACTGCCCTTTTCACCACCTCGGTATTTCCATCTGTTTGCATATGAAAGTTTGTACTCTTCCTCAACTTTGTGTCCATCATGTCCCACAAATCTGACCAAAAATTCCCAACAAATCAAGAATCTCGATCACTTACAATGGAAGTAGGAAGACGAAAATGAACCCAAATGTTTTGGAAGAAAATGAGTTGTTTTTTCAACTGTAATTTTCTTTTTTACATGGTGTTAGTATACACACTTTGTTGAACCTATCTTCAACTACATACAACTAATCATGACCTTTCCTTGACAATGGAAGACCTCTTACAAAATCCATTGAGATACTATCCCATGGAAATGAAGGTACCGGAAGTGGGGTGTACAGTTCTATTTTGATATTGCTAGGCTTACTAGTTTCACACAAAGAACATCCTCTAATGAAATGAGATAAATTATCAAACATGCATGGCCAATAACAATACCTTTGAAGATTCCCTATCGTCTTCCTACACCAAAGTGTCCAACAATCAATGAAGTGTGTGCCTCCCTTATGATATTGTTTCTTTCTCCCTTGGAATACATAACTTCCCAAGTGATACAGCAAACTATTATGTACATGGTAATCCAACTCTTCAATTTGGATTCCTTGACTCAATCTTGCATACACATCTTGAAATTCATTATCATATGCATATTTCTCAATGTAACTTTCATGTAAAACAAAATTATGCTCAAGTATAATAGATGAATTTACAATAGGCCTTGAAATCATCTGAAATACCTTATTGTAGATTCCCTTTTTGTACTTGATAACAAAATGAAACTACTGTAGAAAACCCATCCATTTGAAGTGTCGTGACGACTGCAACTTTGACTGTGATTGTAAGTATTTAGATTGTTGATGGTTGGTATGGATCATGGTCTCCTTCCCCATCAAATAGTGCTTCTATTTTTTTAGCACTTTGTACCAATGTTTAAAGTTCTTTGTCATAAGTGGGATAGTTAGTTACAACTCCATTAAAAATTTCAGAATGAAATGAAATGGGCTTACCATGCTACATAATAACTTCTCCCATGGTGTAATCACTAGCATCGATTTGAATATCAAATGGCTGTCTAAGATCTGGAATATCTAATACCATTGTTGAACTGATATTTTGCTTCAAATCATCAAATGCTTTCTGTTGTACATCTCCCCAATGGAAGAATTTATTGACACTAGTCAATGCATGTAATGGAGCTGCAATGGAAGAAAAATTAGCAATAAATTTCCTCCAATATTGTATTGCCCCTAAAAAGCTTCTTACCTCTATAACTGTATTGGGCTTAGGCCAATTCAGAATGAACTCAACCTTAGAGGGGTCTATCTTCATCTCACCTCATCCAACAATGTGTCCCAAATACATTAAATAAGTATTTCCAAATTCACCCTTCGACATCTTTAAAAATAACTCTTCTTTTCTCAAGACATCAAGTAATTTGTTTACATGCATGACATGTTCATCTCTGGATTTGCTGAATATGAGAATATCATCTAAGTACACAATGACATAGTCATTTAGAAATGGTTTCAATACATCATTCATAACTCTCATGAAAGTATCTAGAGCATTTGTAAGACCAAAAGGCATAACAAGCCACTCAAACAATCCTTGTTTATTTTTGAATGTGGTTTTCCAAATGTCTTCTTTAGCTATTCTAACTTGATGATCACCACTTCGTAAGTCTAACTTAGTGAAATGATTTTCATACCTTAACTGATCAATCAAATCATCAATTCTTGGGAGTGGATAACAATTCTTTTCCGTGATTTTGTTCAATACGTGGAAATCCACACACATGCACCAAGTCCTGACCTTCTTTTGCACCAAGACAATGGGTGAACCACATAGTGAAGTAGATTAGCATATGCTACCTTTGTTCAAAAATTCTTGAATTTTCTTCTTGATTTCCATGCTCTCCATAATTGACATGCGATACATGGCAATATTTGGAAGTGGAACATCTTGCTACAACTGTATATCATGTTTAATTCCTCTCTTGGGAGGTAAACCCTTTGGTTCCTAAAACATCTTGCCATGCTTGCTTACCGCATCAAAAAAATCAGATTTCAATTTTTCATCGCAACCTTCAAAAGATTCATAATCAATATCATTCTTTTTCTTGATCATGAGAAGCACAAAATTGTTACTTGCATTTACTAGTCTCTTGATTTTCCCTACATTAACCAAAGAAATGTTTGGATTTTTTCAATGTGCTCTCACAATGTACTCCACCACATTATTGAGCAATAAGTATTTGTTTTCATGGAAATAAAATACTGATTTCCTATCATACAAATAAGGACTATACAAAATGATTCCTGAGATGTCAAGTGGAACTAAATCTACTCAACTTCATCAATGAACTTTTCAGTAATGGCGAACTTGAATAAGAACTTCCTTGTAACATGTAAATTTGCATTATTGACTATCCAACCCAATGGATATGGCTTATGATGAGGTACAGTTTCATTGTTAATGTTTTTTACCAAGTCGTCTGAAATTAAGTTTGATTGTCACACAATATCGAATAATGCATCAATCTTTGTATGATTTTAAATTACCCTTACATGAAACAACTCTATTCTTGATTCTTCGTTTGGAGTGTTGTTTTCATTGTGTGAGGAACTAGTGCTTGCAAAAACTTATTTTCCTTTTGTGACCATGGCTGAAATATTGGTCTCATCACTAGAATTTGATCCAAAGTCATGTCGTGTGGTAGCAATTGTGTTTTGTTCTCCCTTATTGTTTTGTTTCTTAGGCCTTAGTTCAGGATGTAATTTCCAACAATGGGCTTCATCATGCCCAGATTTGGAACAATGTTGGCATATGGTTTTCTCCCCTTCTTTCTTCACACTTGAATTCTTCTTTCCCTTCCATTTTCCTCCCTTCTCTTTCTACTTACCCTTGAATGGATTCCTCTTACTACCCTCTTCCTGAATGTTCTTTCCCCTTGCTTCAAAGTGCATGGCTTTCACACATACCTCATCCAAATTTCTTGGATTGAACATAATGATAGTATGTTTCAAATAGGAATGTAAACCCACAATATATTTGAACAGTGTATCTTGGGATCTCAAATTTACTCCCTAACAAAAAGGCCTCTTTCTAAACTCCTAGGTATAGTCTTGGACTGTTTGGCTTTTAATCTACCTAAAATTCTACCAACTCATAATCTATTTTTTCATATAGGATAAAGGATAAAAATGCATTTTAATTGCAGAAACAAATTCAACCCAAGAAATGGATATCTTACCATGAATTCACATTTCCTCTTGATCCTTTTCTTCCCACCAGAATAATGCTGCTCCTTCTAGCCTCAATGAAGCCAATTGGATCTTTATGTCACCTTCTTAAAGGTTACGAATTCTGGAGTAAACCTGCAATTGTCGAATCCAATTGTCTAACTTTTCTGCATTCACCTCACCATTGTACGTGGGAAGTTCAAACTTAATGTCTAATTTAAGTAAGGGAGTTTTTCCCTTTGGGGTTTGGGAATCGGTATGGACAGTTTTTGTGGTGGAATTGGAAGATTCTATTGTTTGAGATGCTGAGGATGATGAATATGACGAGGAATATGAATATGGTGTGTTATAGACATTTTTGTGCCTTGCATCACTGAGCATGAAATGTCAATAATCAAGGGATCCAAAGTCCCTAAATATGTTGTTCCTACCCCTAGAGGAACAAGGCCAGCAAACCACAGCAATTCACAAAAGTTCTCCACCTAAAAACACTCAAAAACAGGCCAATTCTGGATCATGTCAACTGCTCCACTGAGCATCTGCGCTGAATTTCAACTGCTCCACTGTCTACCTGCATTGAATGTCAACTGCAACAAAGGCTACCTACACTGAGCGTAACTGGACAAGTGGCAGGCTCATTTCTCAAGGTGTCAATGCCCATGAAGCTTCCAAAATGACACTTGGATCAGGGAATTCGACTGGTGATGAGTAAGAGGTTCCAAATCTCCAAGTGGAAGCAAGAACCTCCAAGTGGACTCAAGAACTGAAGAGGGAGAGGACACTAGTCAGTTTCATACCAGCCTCAAGCTGACTCATCCTCTCTCCAAAACTCCTATATATAGATCTCTCTCCATGAGGTCAAGGAGGCTGGAATGTTGTGATTGCAAAGAATTGTTGTTGGTTTGTGGTTGGATCATTGGGTGTTTATGCTTTGAAAGGGGCTGAAGAAGGAATTCCATTCTGCTGGGAAGGAGATGCTGGGTTGGAGCCCTATGGGTTGTATCTCTTCCTGAACCTTGTTTATCAATCAATAAAGCTTCTTGGTTCTTTCCTATATGCTGGTGTATTTTGTATGATTTGCATTAGTATATTTGATTTACTTCTAATCCTGAATCATTTATGAATATGTATATTTGCCTTTGTGTTGTGTCCTTCTCTTGTCGCAAGTAGCTGTTCTCTTGTCACAGGTAGTTGTTCTCTTGTGATCTCATGGGAATCAAGTAGCTGTTCTCTTGAGCAAGCGAGGAGGCAAGTAGCTGTGGACACCCAAAGAGAAATAGGATCTAGATCGAGGGACAACCGGAAGACAACGGTAAGTCTACCAATCTCCCCTCTTTCACATTTCATAAAGGAAGAAACCAAAGTAGCTGTATTCGTTTGTTGCTAAGGTACTGTCACACCTTAGGTGGATAGGATCGTCCTGCATAGGAATTTTTCCCCACAACAAATTGGCGACTCCACTGGGGAAGAACTTTGTTTTAGTCATTTTGTTTGTGTTTACATCATTGTTTACTTCATAGACTCAACGGCAACAATCGAACTGCTTTGCAAAGTAGAATGTTGCTGCTTTGATCCTTCACTGGGTTTTTGTCTATGATCTCAACAATGGACTCGCAAATGACTTGATGATCCTTTGTGATAGTCTTTAGTACCCTCTCAAAGCATCCCTCTGTTTATACCTTGCTTGTGTTTCTGATTTGGCCTGAAACTGTTGATTTTTGAGCATTTTATGACCCGGAATCCAAGAGAAACGAGAGTTTCTCCTTTCAGCGCAGACACTGTGAAGGCAGTCTGCATTTCAACGCAGGTCCCGTGAAGGCTACCTGCGCTGAATGTCAAACTGACAGTGTTAGACTTGTGCTGAACCAGTGTGGCCTTGTGCAGCTGGGGTTCCTTGCTGTCTTTTGCCCTGTTTTGATCTCTGTTTTTGCAGCCTTTAACCAGCATAGGTACCAGTCTGATAACCCCTTTTCTTTGCTTGAATTCCGCCTCATTTTTGTACAAAAAGACTGTAAGTGTTTTTATGTGTTTGTGGCGTCATTTACAGTTTTCCTTTGCATGAGCGAAATAGTCATCCTGTAGCCCTTGATTCAGATCTGATTGATTGATTGATTGTGATCTTAGGAGAGAGTTCATTGGCTGTTTGCAGTTTGATTATCATTTGCTTTTGCTTATTGGTTTGAATTTGTCACTTTTAAGTGTCGAAACGAGTATTCCTTTCAAAAAATCGCAAAGTGATTGTAATCTCTTCTACCCTTGCTGATTTTGGAAAAAGTAAACTTGTTTATTTTTCAGTCATTTAAAAGCAAATTCAAAGTTGTACAAAAAGCTTTCTTTGTAGGCATTTATACTAAGAAAGTGGAAAACAAACACATGCATTGTGCATTTCCATTTTTATAAGTTTGCATGTGTGATTTAGGAAGAGTGCATTAGAGTGTGCTGATTGCTCTTTGAGAAAAGATGGTCGCTCTCTTTTCCCTTAGTAGCTAGGATTTTCAATGTTGAAAGATTATAAAGCTTGCTTATCATCTTAGACTGCATTTAGGAATTTGTACCATACATCTCGTGGTGATCCTGAAAGACAAACTTTAAAAAAGATCAACTTAAAATAAACTAAATGAACCTAACAACGCTTTGCAACATAACGCACAACATAGAGGTCTAGGTAGAGACGTGTTCTGGCGTCGTTAAACCTAGTGACTGTCGATCTCGAAGAAGGTGGGTGATTCCTCCTGAGGGACGATAGCGCTAATACGGACTTGTGCTCCCACGTACCGTCGCGTATATATTGGGAGACCCCTATAGGCATATATCCTTTATCCTTAGGAAGCCGTGTCAGCCGCCCTACTGATCGCAATGCAGTGAACACAGCATTCACGAAGATCGACCACCCGTACCGTAAAAAGTATTCTGTGGTTTTGCGAAAAGTTTGGCACACCCTCTGCCTAGATCTCCAGAGCAGTTTCTTTTGGCCTTTTTCAGACTCTATAACAGAAAAAGTCCATCTGAGCATTTGTCACTTCGGGCTCGTTAAAACATCGAAGGAGACTAGAGTCATCTTTAGCTTTTTCTCGACTCTTTAAAACTGAAAAAGCAAGTTGTGTCTAAAAGCGTCGTTAACAATTTATTTTAAACGGAACAATCACCCTTATTCCCGCGTTGGTCTTTAGGTTGAAAAGATGGAGCACACCAACCAAGGAGTTCCCCTTGGTGGAAATCCTAGTCCCTTCTCCTCTTGGGGAGATGTTGGTGCGCCCCACATGGCCACATTGTCGTTTCCAGGACTAACAATTGGCCTACCAGTTTGGCTCTTTTCAACCAATGTCATTCAGAATGCCACCATTCCTGAACAGTCGAGTCAACAGTTAGATCAGACAAGAGTTGCCCACCAGCCTTCTACTTCATCTTCCTCTCCTCCTTCCTCTTCGCTTGACGGAACTGGTCGGTCAAAGAACCGGGTTCCTAAGGAGAAGAAGGAGAAGAAGAAGAAAGAAAAGAAGCAGAAGGAGCCTAAGGCGACTGGGGGCAAACAAGCGTCATCTAACAAAAATCCACACACAGCACTCGTAAGGCCTAAATTGCCATGCGTCATATGCAAGGGAGGCCACTTCCATAGAGATTGTCCCTGTATCCCCCGGATACTAAGAGACTGGTCCCCCCGTTTGCACAATTCGGTAGCATCGACCTCTGATAGCCATGTCGACTGTTCACCATCAACTAGTGGGAGTGAAGCTCCAGGACAGAACGGGAAAGCTAAATTTCCCTGCAGACTGTGTGAAGGCGATCATGCCATCCACCATTGTCCTTTCTTAGACGAGGCGAAAAGAGTTCTGGAAGATCGCCCGATATTACGAGCGAATCTTCCTCCTGGATATCAAAAACTCTTGCCAAGTCCCTCGCTAGTTGAGAATCCGGTTGACCCGCCCAGGTGGTCAGCCGAAGCACCTGTCATTGAAGATGAACCGTCTGAATCCATACCTGACGAAAGTATAAAGGTTGAAACGACAGTTGACCCGGTTTTGCCTTCAGGGGCTCTATCTTCGAATGACACCATCACAGAGGAGAATAAGGACGACACCGTCCAAATTCTCTTCATCAGCACTGACTCTGATGATCAAGGGGGCAATGCCACCATTCCTTTATCGCAGGAAGGAAGTTCATCAGAGCGCTATTCGGTCGTTTACTCGGTCCCACCACCAAGCAACCTGGTTGTGTCCTTTGATTGGAACCAACTAGGCAGACCCCGCTTGCCAGCTAGCATACCATTCAAAATTATTGTCCAAATATACAGAATGGTAATGGCTGGTACAGTTATTGATGAAGGGGCATCTGTGAGTATCCTTTCCTCTATTGCTTGGAAAGCGCTTGGTTCGCCTGCGCTTTTGCCTGAAATGAGAAATCTATCAGGCTTTGATAAGGGAACCAGTCGCCCTTTAGGGATCCTCCCCAATGTGCCCGTAACATTGAAAGGGAAGACCGTTCAAATGAACGTGATGGTCGTTCAAGGACCCTTGGATTATAACCTACTCCTTGGACGAGACTATATATATTGCATAGGAGTCGTAGTCTCCTCACTCTTTAGAGTAATGTGTTTTCCGCATGAAGGAAGAGTGGTCAAGCTCGTGGACCAACTTTCGTTTCCTGGATCACACATCGCAAATAGTTATATACCATCCCTAAATGGTCTATTCACGCAAGAAGTGTCTCAACCCACGGTCCGTCCTCCTGATGAGCGCGAGTAATCTGGGAGGATATGATTGGAACCCAGGGGGCATGCGTCCTGGTCTGCTTTGGCAGAGAACTTTGGGTATAGGGTAGGTTTCCGTGGAAGAATATGACTAGTTCGTACCCCGTCCATAGAGGAAAGAGGGTTGTTCTAGAAAAATATTCTTTTGTCAAAGTTATGTGAGGTGGCGGGATTGCGTCACTCACCTTTGTCTATTTCGGTAGACATTGCCGAGGAAGTGTTTTGTTTGAAAGATTAACGAGACAATCTTTGGGTAACCTAAAAGAGGTAGGCCTCTCTCGGCAAGACAAATGTTTTGTCGGAAGTGAAGTAGAGGTAACCTTGAAATCATACTTTATGCCTGGGGGCATGCAAACCTTTTGGAGTGCAAGCAAAGAGCGGTTATTTATCTGTTTTTTGGGTTAGCTGTTTCCGAACTTGCATAAATAAAGGATGTGGAGTAAAGTGTGGTGAGATGAAGCTCCATAAAAAATAGCAATCTCCAATGAGACACTCTTATCATATGACTGGTATAATCGAGCAGTTTTACCACGGAATTTATGCTCGTTAAAAAATAGAAAAGCGAGATCCGAGCAATTTTAGCAGCATAGTTCATGCTCGTTAAAAAATAAACATAAGCTTTGAGCAGTTTTAGCAGCATAGTTCATGCTTGTTAAAAAATAAACATAAGCTTTGAGCAAGTTTAAGCTTGTTAAAAAATGAACTATCCGGTAAATAACCATTAAGAATGTAACCTGATCAACCATAAAAGCCTTGGTCGTGTTTGTGTACCGTCACCTCCACTTTTCATTTGGCCGATCGTTTACCTCCATTTGATTGTTTACCCATTTTGAGGAACAGCTGCGAAGAGTGATTTCACCTAGCCATCCTTGTGACACTGCCGTGATTGGAAATTCCAACCTGTACCTGGAATCAGCTGCTAACCCTGTTCATCACTCGTTCCTCAAAAGACGAGTCTTCTTTAAGCTCTTTTCTATTGACTCGTAAAATATGAAAAGATTGCCGAGTTTTGGCCTACCAGCTCATTAAACGACCGGAAGAGCTATCCCTCCTCTAGATTTTAATCTTTTTGGACCTGAGGGATTATTGCACAAAAAGATCGAGCGCTTGTTTTGTTCGGCTCGTTAAAACTATCGAAAACTCATCCCTTCTGTATTGTTTTATACTTTTTCAGACTTAAGGGATTAGATGACGAAAAAGGAATTTTGGAGTTAACTTTATGTACCTTTTCAGACTCTCTAAAAATGAAAAGGGCCGAGTTTTCTTTGTCGTTAGACTCGTTAAAATCACTAAATAGCGACAAACTTGTCTTTAGACGAGAACGAGTTTCACTATCGCTAGGCTCGTTAAAACATAGCGATGGGCTTGCCCGAAGGGCAGGTTATAGAACAAGCATATGTTATCCTCCTCAAGCTTGACAAAAATAAAGAGGTACTAGTCAGAAATGACTAGGGAAAAATTGGGAAAGAATCAAGAAAACTTTGATGGTAGCAGGTCGCTCTTGAACATGACACTTTTCTTCCATACCACAATCGGGTTGGGTTGCTTCATTCACCGGTCACATCACCATGTCTCGCCACACCATCCATATTTGGGGTAATGCTACTGATTCATCGCATCAGTGTTGCCATATGTTCAAGAGAAGTCGTTCAGAAAGAGTCAACCGGGTCCCATCCACTGCCATACATTATCCTTCATCCATTCATGACCGCCACCCTGAATCATATGTCACAGATCGTTTTCACCTCCATTAAAATCATTAGCTCCGTTCCGTGTCACTAATGTGGGATTCATTAAGGCCCTCCTTTGACGGATCGCTTCTTGTCGGCATCAGCTCATTATCCAAGAAGTTGATCTAGGAACAACCCCTTCAGTACTTTGAAGCTTGCATGCCTCAATGGCAAGTTTCTCACTTCCGGCGATAGGTATACATCAATGACCTTCGACCAGAAGATTTTGCGTGGTGTTCGACGCCAAGTCCTTTATTCACACCACGTGAATTGTACTATAGTACCTTGAGGGTCATTATCATTATCGGTGATTCCTCTCGCGCTTGTTAATGGTTTACATCATTGACCGGTAATCAAGCGATGTCTTTCCATGTTCGACTTCCGCGCAATTCTCACATGGATCAACTTGTACTTAGAGTGAAGATCGAACAAGTTTGAAGACCCCGGATCTAGTTTCATCCATCCGAGCTGCGATATATATTCAGGAAAAATAAAGACATTTGACATGTACATCAGTGCAGCAGATGATCATCCTACTCAAAGGATGATAGTTTCGCCAGAATTATCAGTCTACCATCAGACGATCGTCTGTTCTATGTACCAAAATGTATTTATAAAGTTGAGCATGGGAATGCCCGCCTCAGCTAGGTCATGAAAGCAGTATGAATCATAATGTATTGTATTGTATCTTATTATAGGTCTCCTCCCAGCAAATGGATGAACTTCGGACTCTCCTGGATAAAGCATTTCACCCGATAAATAGCCTCATACTTTAGGGGGCAACTGTTATAGACATTTTTGTGCCTTGCATCACTGAGCATGAAATGTCAATAATCAAGGGATCCAAAGTCCCTAAATATGTTGTTCCTACCCCTAGAGGAACAAGGCCAGCAAACCACAGCAGTTCACAAAAGTTCTCCACTTGAAAACACTCAAAAACAGGCCAATTCTGGATCATGTCAACTACTCCACTGAGCATCTGCGCTGAATGTCAACTGCTACACTGTCTACCTGCGTTGAATGTCAACTGCAACAAAGGCTACCTGCGCTGAGCGTAACTGGACAAGTGGCAGGCTCATTTCTCAAGGTGTCAATGCCCAGGAAGCTTCCAAAATGACACTTGGATCAGGGAATTCGACTGGTGATGAGTAAGAGGTTCCAAATCTCCAAGTGGAAGCAAGAACCTCCAAGTGGACTCAAGAACTGAAGAGGGAGAGGACACTAGTCAGTTTCATACCAGCCTCAAGCTGACTCATCCTCTCTCCAAAACTCCTATATATAGATCTCTCTCCATGAGGTCAAGGAGGCTGGAATGTTGTGACTGCAAAGAATTGTTGTTGGTTTGTGGTTGGATCATTGGGTGTTTATGCTTTGAAAGGGGCAGAAGAAGGAATTCCATTCTGCTGGGAAGGAGATGTTGGGTTGGAGCCCTATGGGTTGTATCTCTTCCTGAAGCTTGTTTATCAATCAATAAAGCTTCTTGGTTCTTTCCTATATGCTGGTGTATTTTGTATGATTTGCATTAGTATATTTGATTTACTTCTAATCCTGAATCATTTATGAATATGTATATTTGCCTTTGTGTTGTGTCCTTCTCTTGTCGCAAGTAGTTGTTCTCTTGTCACAGGTAGCTGTTCTCTTGTGATCTCGTGGGAATCAAGTAGCTGTTCTCTTGAGCAAGCGAGGAGGCAAGTAGCTGTGGACACCCAAAGAGAAAGAGGATCTAGATTGAGGGACAACCGGAAGACAACAGTAAGTCTACCAATCTCCCCTATTTCACATTTCATAAAGGAAGAAACCGAAGTAGCTGTATTCGTTTGTTGCTAAGGTACTGTCACACCTTAGGTGGATAGGATCGTCCTGCATAGGCATTTTTCCCCACAACATGGTGGAGATGGAGGTGGCTTTCATCCATTACCCTTTCAATCCTTCTTAACATATTTTTATCTCCTAAGCTTCCCTCTCCATGTGGAGGCTTAGAAATATATCCAGCCATTATACTATTCCTCTCTTCATAGAGGACTCTAACCATGTCATTCAAGTCACAAAAATCTTTCTTGAATGCTTCCTCTTCTGAAAGACCTTTTGTATCTCTTTCTCTAGACATGATGGCTTTGGACTCAATCTCAGCTTCTAGTACTTCTTGTACCTCCTCAATCTCAATTGAAGGAAAAACTTGAGGTGTTTCAAGTGCAACTAGAATTGGAACTTTGGGTGGATATTGTGGCCTTGTGGCTCCCCTTCTTCTGGGAATTACCTCAGGAGTTGAAACCAATAGTTTCCCTTCTCATCTCTGTAACTTTAACCATGTAAGCATCACAATTTTGCAACCATTAAAACCCTGCTTTCACAAAACTCAAGAAACCAAGCAAATAAAACTTTTCACTGATGCCAACTTGATTTGTTATTGAATGTTAGTTTTGTTGTGCTAATTTGAATTACAGATTTATAAACACATGCTTATCCATTGCTTCTTGTGCATAAGTTTCCTTAGTTTGTTTCTGAATGTAAACAAGTCAATGTGATCAAGTTTAATGAAACATTCATGAGAAAAATAGAATAAAAGAGAAGAACATCAACAATAAAAAGTATATCAACCCATCAACATGAACTCTTAACGCTGAGTTTTGATGAAGGAATTCACCCCTCATGGGCTACATCTCCTTAGTCCATCTTCCTTGGCTTGGGCCTCTGTATTAGCTTAGTATGCAAAAAATGATTTTTACGAAGTGCTACTACTCCTGAAACCTATTTCAATGTGTTAAGAATGTTGAAATTATCTAGGAACACCTTTTTCTCAGCTCAATTTCGTCGAAATTTGCTCCAGTTATGACCCAAACTATTTTTCCCTAGAAAACCTCCTCCAAAATTGGAGGAACTCCAGTTAGCTCTACTAACATTGGTGGAACTTCCAAATTTATCAAATCCACTAAACATACTGCCAAATTAAGTTGGAGTTTAATTAAGGTTAAGCGAAATGAATTGGGTATTAATCTAAGTTAATTAGCGCTAATCGTGCAGTTTAAGGGATAACTGTTTCCATTTTCATTGGCAGTTTAGGCAAAGGTGTCACATGGTGGCACTAACTATCATGCTGGCTGCTGGTTCTACTAACCGCAACCTTAGCCGTCACTGTTGGATAAACAATGTCACGTGTCATGGGTTCGTGGTTTTGTAACTGTCGGATGGTGTGGGATGTCGGTCAGTTTTTGTTAACTGTAACATGTTCTGCCAGAGCATTCACATGGAGGGTTGGCCCTCCTAACTACCAACCTTAACCATTTTAAAACTGAAATATGCGTGGTGTGCTATACATGTTAATAACTAATGCTTGGTTTAGCGGTTTGGCATAGAGATTTTTGGAGGCAGGTCCTGGGTTCGACCCCCGGCATGCCATAAAATTTTGGTCCACTTAGCGCCGAGCTTGGTCCTTTGGGGAGGGACACGTGGCTACCTCTGGGCTTGCCACTTGTCCCCTCCTGATTGGACCACCTTCAAACACTAAAAACATGCCACGTCACCACCTATGAAGGAAAGAAAAACTTGACACTTGGCGAACTCTGATTGGATGTTGACCACTATTGACCTTGCACAATCACTTGCCATGTCAGCGGTATAGACTGCTAACTCTATAGTGACTGTGCATTTTTTTTTTCAAATTCCTCTTGTTTGGAAAAGAGGACATAACTCAATAACATTGTCATACGAACTTGGTTTTCAGTGAAACGAGTTGCATTAGGATTGTTTTGCCGAGACTGACACAACTGTTCGGGTTTCAAGCCATTCTGAGAAATTTGATTTTTGAGCTAAGTAATGAGTGCCTGATCATAGGGCATTCAAATGCCACAACACCCATATTGGAATATTTTTGTGAAAAGGGATTTGTGAAGAAACCCTTCCCTCTGAGTTATTTCTTTAACCCATGGAGATTTGGGTAGTGGTTCTTCAAAGTTGTTAAATTTGGCACTGTTCAATATATGATAATAAAGGCTCTTTCTACAATTATATTAGTGATGATTGAATCATTTGGTGTTTATGGGGAAGGATATTTCAAGTCGTATTATAGGTACAATTGAAGGTGGCATTGGGAACTTTGATAGTTACTGCAAAAATTCAAGGCTAATAGAACGTATCAAAAATATAAATGTCTAATAAAACATATTAAAAATTTTCCTTTTTGCATTGGTAGGTTTGTATAGTTGGTGTATTAACAACAAGTTATTATCTAACAAAACATATTAGAAATATTCTATCTTTTATGGAATGAAAAAACACATGAAAATACAATAAGGCCATATTAGTTATAGCAAAAACCATTCATAGAAATAATATTAACCAATTTTGTCATCAACTAAGTATAAGGCAATTTCCTTAATGGTAAAGAGCACTACTACATCACCACTATTACGACGGAAACTGAATATCCTATCGCAACATATGGTGGTCTAAAAAGAATGTCAAGATGTGAAAATCTTAAAATAAAAAAAAAGAAACATAGTTGAAACTATTGTATTTCTTCATATATCCTACTCCAATCTATATGGATATATGTTTTTACTTTGGTATAGAGTACAATGCTTAATATACACAAAGAATTCAATCAAAGAATGTTTACCAACTACTGCTTTTGTCATTAGGTTTCCACTCACATTTGTTCAAATATGGTGATGGACCTTCACTAAGAGAAACGTTTATCATAATCGTCACAATAGATTAGTTAAAAGCATTACAATTAGCTGAATTTGTAACATTTCTTTCTAGAGTTCACTCTGGTTGCAGCTCCCTTGCTCGGATATTATAGGGAATTCTTCATGTCTAGAGAAATTTACAAGATGGTCATTAGTCAGGTCTTCATCTTGCATGAAGGAGTACATTATTTTTGGGCCATTAAATCAGAAATTTCACTTCACAAAACCCTTGCTAATAGTTTCTATTTGAGATGACTTCACAGGAATTCTCCTTGCATACTTGTTTTTGTTCACAATGGGCTTGAAATTCAGAAAGTCCCATGTGTATCTGCCAAATGAGCTAAATTCTTGTTTAATATAAATAGAGCCAAAGGAAAACATGCCAAAATGTAAAACTCATAGAAAGGTGAACCTTAGGAAACAATTTAAGAAACAAAACAAAATCAATAAGAAGAAGAAAATATATTTTTGAATGGAAAATCTTTGAGGAGGGAGAGAAAAATGAATTTTTTTATGGAAAAAAGACAAACAACATAAAGAGGTAACCTACTAAGGTTTCATTCATTTTGAGATAATGCATGGAATCTTTCCTGATACTAATTTCTCTATGGGTAATGGTTTGTCTTATACTGGATTTACAACCATTATGGCTATGAATCCAATATAAGACAAGCAGTTACCCATAGAGAAATTAGTATCAGGAAAGCTTCCATGCATTGTCTCAAAATGAATGAAGCTCTAGTACATTAGCTTGATTCTGCACTGAACCATTCAATCAAGAGTGAAAAACTAAACATAAAGGGGATATCTAAATGCCAGTTATGAAAAGATACAAAAAACCATGGAAGGATAATGCAAATGGAAGTTTATAGGAAAATAACTAAAACAATGCAAAGAGGATGTTTAATGCCAATCCCCAAAGTATTTAAGAAATCATCAAATATTTCAGAATTTTATAATATGGACATACATTTCTAATTGAAATACCGTAATATCCTTACAATATTGACTTCTCTCTTTTCAAAAGTGTGAAACAATCTTGAGCTAGAGGTAAGAGTTACCACAAGAATGTGTTTGGATTTCTGAACTATCCATCTTATTTTGGCTACATCCATGATATCATGATGTGCACTGATTGATGCAATTTTATTTTCATTGAAGGTTAACACAATCGTGGGATCAAGCCTAGAAAATTCATCTCTAACAAATTTGTTCAAAATGAGATCTAAAATAACAACAAGAGGAAGGTAATTGTCATCAATAAATCAGTCAGGGATTGTGCTAAATCATTATAATTAACCAATGAATAAAGATATCAGTCGATTAAGAATAAACATCAATTACTAAGCCTGCAATCTAGTGAAAGAGAAATTGTTCTTTGAGACAGAGTCTATGGATGCTGTGGGAAATCCGACGCTACACTAAACAACCATCCAGTGAATCCACAAGTCAAAGAAAAATTTAACGAGCTATGGGTAGTTGAATTATGAATGGATAAAGTACAATTGAAATCTTCCATATGTAAATGACACCACATGCAACAAATCTTATGCTTAATGATCAAACTCACTGGAAATTGGCTTCAAAACGCACACCAACACTTTACAAACAAATATTCTATTGATATTGTAGTTTAACTCTTATAATACACCCCAATGAATAATAAATGGTTATCATAGCTAGGAATTAATTAAATCAAAACAAGAGATTAAACCAGAATTGTCACAAGCATATAGAGGAATAATTGAAGCATTCACAGTGCCATTATAAAAGAGAGTTTTACCCCCTAAACCAAAATGGGTAAAACTAGTTTCGAATGGTATAACTCAGGCTTGATTTTCTCAGTGATTTGTAAAATTATAATAGGCTTAAAAGAAAGACTAAAAGTACATTACTCACTAAAATTCTCATGATTACCTTTGTAGTTAATTATTATAATATGGCTGAATATGGACCTTGAAATGAATACATTCAGGGAGGTGTAGACTAGAATCCTAACCGTAGGTCATTCTAGTAAGTTGTAACCACACAAAACTCATTAATAATAGAATCAACCTCAGTAGCTCACAGCACTACATACATAATTTTTGTGAGATCCTTCTGAAAAATTTGTTTCACACTGGAACCTTTTTATTTGCTCTATCTAATTTCCAAACAAGGAAACTCTCCCAAATTTGACTTGTGGGTTGATAGGAACATCATGTATTTATAATATTTTTCAATGAAAAACAACAATCCACTCTAGCTCATATCACCTACCTTCCTATGGAAGAGGGTCTCCAGTCTAGCTCATATCACATAACTTCCTACACAAGAGTATACAATTTTAGTGTGTTGGGTAGCCTAAAATGTTAACACTAATCCTGAAGGCAGATGATTAGATCCAAAGGATCTAATAAAACCTAAAATATGTAAGAGTAAATGTCAAGAATCAACACAAAAGATGAAAGATGCAATGTAAGATATCAAATAACTTCATTAAACCCAATTTCTTACATCCTATTTGAGAAGTTTGTAATAGCAAACATTTCCAAATATTTCATCTCAATTTAGATAGACATCCACCAAATAATGTGGCATCCACTTGACTATATTGACACAAAATACAAAAATAATATTGAAGCCTTCCATTTCCTTACGTCTAGTTTGAGTAGTTTATAAAACAAACCACTACTCAAGCAATGTTCTACATACATATACAGTAGCCAACTATTTCAATTCAATTTAAATATGCTAATTTATATTTCATGAAAAATACAACATGAAGGATCTCCTATATTGGTAGTTTCTCCACCATATGTAATCCAAAAACCATGGCACCATCTTCAACAACAACACTCCACCATTCAACTTCTGCCCAAAAATCCTCAACAATTTCCTAGAAAACAACAATGAGAATATAGCCAACCTTTGAGCAAGAAAGGATCACGCCTCCATGGGAAACTATCCCCTCCTTCCCTTATAAGCAGTCAAAGCAGGAAAAATTGCATTGGACATCAAAGCAAAGAAACAACCTGTATAACATATTAGCCTCACTATATAGTATATTTAAATATAAAATAACAATCCTTATAATCACCTTAGAACAAAGTTGAAAACAAGCTCCATCATTTCATAACATTCATATACATCTACAAATTCAACAAAATCTGGCCAAATGGAGAAATTGTAATAAAAAATAGCCAAATATTGTGCTAGAATTATCAAATTAATTTATGTGCCAGATGTTTTGCTTCTGTTTTATCTAAAAACTTCAAAGGATAGAGTTAGAGTATAAATTGGTAGATCTTGGTTTTGGGAAAGAGCAGGATTCGTCTTGAAGCTATGGTCTCAAGAATCCATTCTAGCAATTTTTTGTCACCAACACACCAGTGTGGGTGAGCCTTCCAAAATATTCCACTCCATATTTGAAAAGAATAAGTCTATGAAATAATTGGGAATCCCTTTGGAAAATATATTAACTCAAGCAACATGAACAAGAAAACTAGCCTATTCACCTATGCGAAATTAAGCATTGAACTGGATCTCAGCAAATAACTGCCAGACAATTACTTTAGATCAAATGTTGAAGGACACTTCCATCAGCTGTAGTGCCTATTAAAACATGACCACCTTATGGTAAAAAACCACAAAAGGTGGCCCAAACAATATCCAAAAATAATACCCCCCCGTTCCAATACAACTTCGTCAATTTTATCTATGTTTAGCTTCATGCCTTCCAGACATTTCTTCACTATTTGCATGGGATTTCCAAACAATTCAGTGTTGATATCTTCAAACTTGGGTCTTGTGATATTAATGTTAAAATATAATCCTCTGTAGAGATAGTCAATATCTATTAGTCTCCACTACAAAAGATAGAACTCTCTCTTCCTTCTCATATTTGAAATGAAATCTTCAAAGAGTTATGGCACTTGTGCTCAACTTCTTCTTGATTTTTCTTTTGAAGTTTTGAACAAAATTACTAAACAATTTGTTTGTCTTCACCTCAAATTTACCAACATGAACATTTAAGAATGGAGATTTCGAAGCTACCTTGACCTAAGTTAAAACTAGGATTATTTTATTCTTTATTGGAAGAATAAATATATGTTTGAAATTCATAGGCTATAGTTGTAGTGGTGGGTTTGTTAATAATTTTGATTACACTAATACTAATAAAATTTGTCACATATTTGGTATCCCCCCTCTAGGATATGTTAAAATAATTAAGCATAATGAGCCCCACATTTTTCACATCATAACCCAAGAAACCTTCAACTATCTTTTTCATTTTCATTAAAATCATAGAAGATATCTCCACACCTACAATAGTAAATGCAAAATGTGTTGTGTAACATTATACACTAGGATCATTGTATCACCCTTAGATGAGTCTCTTGGCAATGGAGATGGATTTTTGGGGATTAGTTGACACCTACTTTTTGGTGGGAGCTCCAACTAATCTTTCTAATGGGGTGAAAACAAACATGGAAGGAGTAGTTATGTCTCCCTTATCATCATTAAAAATAATTTCAATTCTTTCACGCTACCACATTGTTACCCATGAGTAAAATTTTCCCTTATGAAGGCCAAAGGCCAAAAGTGCCTTAAGGAATTTTGGAGAGACATGTTGCCTCCAACCTCCAGTAGACCCACAACCTCTATTGTGGCCTAAAAAATTTGCCTTAAATGCCTAGATAGATCATTGATTGCACTAATTTCGAAAAACATGGATTTTCGTCTAGACTACCTAGCCAAGATAACAACAATTTCAACTATGTCAATTTTCATCTTAGTTTGGTGTACTACATTTTTTTATCAATATTTATGCCTCACAATATAATATAGATAAATTTTAAAATAAAATACTTATAATCACCTTAGAAAAAAGCTAAAAAAAAGCTCCATCATTACATAGAATGCATATACATCTACAAATTCAACAAAATCTAGACAAATGGAGAAATTGTAATAAAAAAAGAGGCAAAAATTGGCCTAGAATTATTACATTAATTTATGTGCCATATGTTCTCTTTATCTTAAAACTTCAAAGGAGAGAGTCAGAGTCTTAACTCATAGATCTTGGTTTTAGGAAAGAGCAAGATTCTTCTTGAATCCATGGTCTCCAAGATCCATTCTACCAAATGTGTGTCACCACCACACCAGTGTGGGCGAGGCTTACAAAATCTTCCACTCCACCTTAGAAAAGAAGAAGTCCGTGAAATAATTTGGAATCCCTTTGGAAAACATATTAACTCAAATAGTAAGAACAAGAAAATTAGAGTATTCACCTATGCCAAATTAATCACTGAACTAGATCTCAGCAAATAATTGTCAGAGATTTATTTTGGATCAAATGTTAGGGTAAGTAAACTTCCATGAGCCGTAGTGCATGTCAGAACATGAACAAATTATGGAAAACAACCACATAAGGTAGCCCAAACAAGATCCAAAAATAACACCCCCTATTCCAATAAAACTTTGTCAATCTTCTTTATGTTTATATTGGTGCCTTCCAAAAATTTCATCACTATTTCCATGGATTTTCCAAACAAATCAGTGTTGAGCTCTTCAAACTTGGGTCTTGTGATACTCATGTTAGAATATAATCATTTGTATAGGAAATCAATATCCATCAGTCTCCACTAAGAATGATGGAATTTTCTCTTCCTTCTCACATTCTGAGTGAAGTCTCTGAAGAGTTATGGCACTTATTCTCAACTACTTCTTGATTTTTCTTTCTAAGTGTCGAAGGTAATGAATGAAAAATATATTTCCCCTCACCTCAAATTTACCACCATGAACATTTAATAATGGAGATGTCGAAGGTGCCTCCACCAAAGTTGAAAAATAGGTTTGTCTTATTCTTATTCGAATAATAAACATCTGTGTGAAATACCTACGCTATAGTTGTAGTGGTGGGTTCGTTAATACTTTTAATTACACTAATACCAACAACATTTTTTGTATCTTTGGTATCCATCCTCTGGGAAATGTTAAAATAGTTAGGCACATTAAGCCCCACATTTTTCACATCACAACCTAGGACACATTCAACTGTCTTTTGCATTTTCATTAAAATCATCGAAGATTCGAAATACATCTTATGTCAGGAATAGGCTAGTGTTGCCTTCTCAAACTCTCATTGGTTGAAAAATACTATGTAGCTTCCAGTAGAGGCACACCCAATGTCCACATTATGCTCCTAGATCCAACATTTACTTCCTCATATTTTAAAGAAAGTTGCAACCCATCTATAAGGAGTGCAACTACATCACTACTACATATGCTACATGAAAACAATACACTTCTACAAATGGTTGTGGAACTACGATTTCCTCATAATATTTCCATGTTTTTGAACAAAAATTATCACCTTTCTCTAATATCTCATGATAGGTGGAAAAATAAGACATATTATAAAATTTATAGACATAAAGGAATCCAGACAGTGCATAAGAACTTCGATTTGGTGGTGGATGATTCTTTTTAAGGGCACAAGGGTACTACTCACAATTTTTAGCTACATATGAATGTGACCATAAATAGGCATTAATAGTGGATTTATCTAGTACTTGGCATTATGTTGAGTCGGAGTCACCAACCAAATCAATCTTTGTTCTATAAATTTCTTTCCTTGTAATCCTCCTACCATTTTGAAGACTTCCACCTTGATGTGGATAACATTTATAACAAAGATATAATTGTTTGTAGCCATCTTGCAAACACAGATGTTTTATCTTCCAATTAATTTGATTGTTGGAATAGTGTAGTTCTTCATGGCTTTTCTCTAAAAGCTTCTTCTGTAGGAGTATGATTGTCTTCTCAAAGGAATCATTCAAACCATAAGTTGTAAGTGAATATGCATAAACTCACTACTCCACTGACCTAGTGCTTAACTTCATAACATGTTGACCTTTTGTCTGTTCCCTAGGTTCAAAAGTAGCTTCCATTGAGGAACCACCTAATTCAAGTGCACCAAATGTTTTGTTCCCATGTGTATTACCTATCTTATCCATGTTGTAATTAAGAGCCACCCATACATAATAGGCCTCTTATACCCCATAAAAACCATATCCAGCTCCTCTAAGACATAAATGGATATGACGCCAATATTTTCTATGCCTTACCCAATATCCACTTTACATTAGAAATTGGCATTTTGCAAAGGTCTTCTATAGCTAGAAGAAAGATAGGAATATTTCTATGTGCACAAGAAGGAATATGTTTCTCTACCCATTTCAGAAGAGGTTATATGGAAATCCTTAACCCGGATTCATTATACATAACTTTATCAAGTCCAAGTTCAATTTTCACCCTCAGATATGCAAGGCCATTCTCATGACCATAAATTTTAGCAGATTCTCCAAGTATTGAATGCACCACTACTCAAAGATTTTCTTGAACCTTCCTACTATAATGTGACCACTCATACACATGGACAAAATATCAAAGAGTAAACAAGATCAAATTAGGTGATGTTATGGCCATACCACTGTATATGTTGATTCTTCAAGTGAAGAGACTCTGCAACACCAAGAACATCAAGTGCCCTCCAAGAATTGGTCATTAGAGCCAATGTAGTCCTTATGGTTTGTAGAGATTATTCTTGCTCTAACATGAAGCTCTTCAAACAAACTTTGCACAAGGTCGTCACAACTATAAAAAAATCAGCAAGACACAAATTTGGTCGTCAATATGACCAAAATAAGAACTAGTTCAAACATTTTTGACAATCCTTCTATTGAAATATTAACCAAATAGGAACAAAAAACATTAACCTTCACCTAGTGGAATAGTTTGATATGCAGAGGCTTGTAGCAATCATGGAGTTGTAATTGAACAAACAAAATAAAAAATACACTATGTTACACTATGAAAATATGGAAATTTTCATAGACCATGGAATTTACAAATAAAGACCTCTGGTTGTTAAGGTGATGAATCTGTGGTTTCAAGTTATTTGTTACCATTAAGAGGAGGGCCTCTCTCAACATTTTTTTAAAGGATCTGCATGCTCACATTTCTCTCAGCTGATCATAATGTTACATGCTTAGCTCATCATTTCTCCCCTTCAAGCTGTGAGGATATTAGTAAAGAGGATCAAATTAAGTGATATTATGGCCATACGACTCTATTTATTGAAGATTCAAGTGAAGAGACTCTGCAATACCAAGAAGATTGAGTACCCTTCGAGCATTCATCATCATAGCCAATGTAGTCCTTGTGGTTTGTAGAGAGTATTCTTGCTCTAACATCAGGCTCTTCAAACCAACTCTACACAAGGTCATTACAAATGTATAAAATCAACAAGACACAAATTTCGTAGTCAATATGACCAAAGTAAGAACTAGTTCAAACAATTTTCACAATCCTTCTTTTGAAACCAACATTCTAATCTCCTTAACATTATGATCAATTGCCATTGTTCTCCCTAGGTCAACGAACTCATTTCCTCCTTGGCATCAAAAGTGTAATTGCATAAAAGGAATGTCAATATCATGTCAATAGGTCTGCTATGATGACTGTAAATGAACTTAGTACATAGACCATTTTTCTCTTTCCTTAGCTACCGAAGCCTTATTTTCCTTTCCAAATATCAATAATTATTTTTCATGAAAATATAAAATAAGAATAATATTTTGCTATATTCTAAAATATGAAGATGCTAAAATCATGCCACAAAGTGAAAGGAAATAAAATATCTTTCCTCAAACCACCAAATGTATAAATGAAACAATAATAATTATAAAAATAAAACTAGATCTATGCATGAAATGAGAACTATAAGAATTCAAGGGATTAAGAAAATATTTGACCAAAACAAACCAAACATTTCAAACTCGATAAAATCCTCTAAACAAGTAGCAAAAAAACCATTAAAAGTTTCTAAGATATCAGAGCTAGACATCAACGCAATTTCATGTACCTCAATAAACTCATTATTGCTTAGTGTTAAACTTCTTAAATTAGTTATTTATCATTTAATACTAGGACACTATCTATGTGAAAAGAAATAGGTCCTAGGTTCATCAAATCTGACTTCATTTTCAGTCAAAGATCAAATCCAACTTCATTTATAGTACCAATATAAAAACACACCCTTTATAAATATTAACACCTAACCACTTAGACCCCTCATATAATACTTTTCATAGCCGAACAAAGGGATACCCCTGAAAAAAATTGAACTTTTCAAAAATATAAAATGATCATGTAAGATGCTAAATACTAAATATGAGCACTGCTAGATAGGCATAAATTCAATGCCAATTCAATCAACCTTCATGCAACAAAGAAAAACCACTAACTCCTTTTGTGATATTGAATGTCACATTCTTGTAATCAATAATTACACTGACACTTGAGTTGGTAGTTTTGTTTCAAGGTAACCATTTCTCATTACCTACAAACGTTGAAATAGAGGATGGTGCTAAAGTTAATGACAAAGAAAAACAAAAAGTAAAGATATGACAAAAAATAGACATGCAAGACTATACTGGTTGAGTGTGACAAGGAGACCAATAAATTATACTAAATAGACTCATACAATGTGGTAGTTACTAGTGTGTGCCTATTGTGCAATTAGCGGTATAATGGAGAGACCTACCAAGAAGGCATGTTGGTCTCAGGAAAGTATAGTAGGAAGCTCCATAGAGAATTTATGTAAAAGGAATATGAGAAGTGTTGTCTTCAAGTTGGCTTATGTTATGGTAGAATTTTGTTGGTGATAAGAAGTGGCAACAAAACACTTACATCAATAGTTAAAAAGTAGATTTGGGGCATGAGTTGGACTGAAAAATGTTATCTTATATGTTAATGGTCCTAAGGACATGTGGGGACCCAAACAACTTATTACCTGAAAGACTTGAAAGCATGGCTGAGAAATGACTGACAAGAATATACAGAAGAATTATAGTTTCATGTCAATAGGTCTCCTGTGATGAATGTGCATGAACTTAATACATAAACCATTTTTTTCTTCTCTTAGCTACCCATGGATCATTTCCCTTTCAAAATATCAATAATTCTTTTCCAAAAAAATATAAAATAAGAATAGTAGTCTACTATAGTCTAAATGTGAAGATGCTAAAGTCATGCCACAAAGTGAAAGGAAATAAAAACAACTTTCTTAAAACCACAAAATATCTAAAGAAAACAATAAGAATTATAAAACTACATCTATTAATCTAATCATGAAGTAAAAACTAAAATCATTGAAGGGGTTAACATAATATTTGACCCAAATAAAAACTCAAAAATCAAAAAAAGGCCCCAAACACAAGCAACATATAAACCATTAAAATTTTCCAAGATACCAGAGCTAGACATCAAGGTAGTTTCATGTAGATGAATGAGCCCATTGATGCTTTGTGTTAGTCTTGTTAAATTAGTTATTTATCATTTAGTACTAGTCGGACACAGTATATGTGAAAAGAAATAGGTCCCAGCCTCATTTCCTGTCACAGATAATAAATGAACAATGTAATGATTAAATATGAAACATCAATCTTAAAATGGCATGCATCAAAGAAATGTGGGTACAATGTTACAATGAAAAATACAAAATATAGAACCTATTTTACCTAAAATTTACATATAGTAATCTTGCATGATCAACAAAACATATCACCAAAATAAGAGTCTTAGGGTATTTCAGTTTCCTAGTTCTCATCTTGGTCATCATTTTCTACATTGTGAACATGATCTTCTCTGAATGAACTTTCATTATGAGCCTCAAAAACATTATGTTCTATATCAATGTCATTAGAGAAATTTGTTATATTTTTTTCTCCCCTTCTATCATAATCTGATCGCCAAAGAGTTAGAGCTCTTTCATATGGAAAATTGTTAATGTCATAATTTGTTACATATAATATTAAACATCTATACACATGTTTATAAATATTTCTACTCAACATTTACTTGAATAATGATAATGCACTAAAAATTCTCTCATCCTCCTCAAATTTCGACATCATGGTTTGACACAAATCTGCTCATTTGAAATATTCTTATATGTTTTCTTGTAGGTATTTCCTAGCACTTAAAGTAGTCCATAATCTTGTTATGGAACTATAATCATTAGGATTTTCCAAAAAATTACATTGCTTCCATATTGTTTCAATTAAGAATCAACCTTGTTGATACAATTTTAATGAATCAAAAATAACTTCAATTTGTTCTCCATGTATCGAGACTTTCTTGCAAAAGTGGTCCAATAAACATTTCAATATCTTATGAAAATAGACTTTTAAAGTTATTGGGCTTTGACAATTGTTCCAATATTGAGGGTATACCACACAAATGGCCTCCAATAATTCATCTCGATGAAATCATTCTATTATCTATGATGACAGTGATCTTGTAATTTCTATCAAATTGGTCTCTTGACATGGAGAAATATTTGGTAATTCACCCCGTCTTACTAATATAATGAAAGGAAACCATATACCTGAACCCTGCAACACATAGTATCCCTTTTTCATCAAACATCAAATTTTTTTCCAGTATTTTCTATATTGATGATCTTAGTCCAACTTGTAAACTTTGGACCAGTGAAAGAGTCTGGCATCATATACAAATTATCCAATGCAAGAAATGTTGGATTTATCACATTTGTGTATTTGGAAATATATATTGTGTGATTCTAAGAAATTTTCATGAGGACATTCATTTCATTCAACATAGGAAGAATTCCAGCCAATGTCAATAATGTCTCTATATTAGTTAGTCAAAAAACATGATCTTGAGCTTTGTCAACATTGTAGTGATTTTCATACATCAACCTTACCAAAAATTTGAACTCACTAAATAGTCTTTGAGTTGGTCCATTTAATGAGATCCATCTTGTATCAACATATTTCAGTAGTTTTTTTCCATCCGTAACACCATCTACAAATTGTTGAAACTTTAAATGTCATTTGAGACTATGAGAGAGGTATGCATGAGTCCAACATACAAGATATTCAACTTTTCAAACTCATGGAAACTTGCTTAATATTTTAAATGAAAGATTCATCCTATGGCCATACAACAAATATTAAGCATATATGGCAAAGTTGATAGTTGTAGTCTAACACAAAGGCCATTCTATTTTCCTTGCATTACCAATGCTCCATCTGTTCCAACACATACCAACTTTTTTTTAATCATTAAATGATCCATACAACTTTCCTTCAAACTATTAAGAAAAAGTTCATAAATATTTTCATTGTAAAAGTATGTCTCATCTTTTTAATCTGAGGTAGATAGGAATGGTTAATATGGTCATTAGCCATATAAATTCTCATGCAGATCCATGAAGTATTATATATAGTCATAACCTCATCTAAAGAAAGTTGCAAAAACCAAGCATTTGCAATATTCTCTTTCAAATCATTGTTTTCTACTTGAGCTAGATATATTGTCCATTCCCAAGCAATGGTTACATACCAATGACAATATGGAAATTTTGACACTTGAAGAAAATATTGAAATTTCATGTGATCTATATAATCTAACATAGGATGACCTTTAAATAAGATGTGAAATAAAATGCTCAATTTCATCGTCTTGGATAACAAACTTCTTTCCATCGTTTTTCCAAATAGAGATATGATGGTTCCTCCACTTGCCTCAAGTTTTCTCTCACTTGTTAGATATTTTATGTATTCTCCTGCGATATGTCAGCATTCCTTAGAAGATTTCCATATGAAAATATATTTCTCTTTACCATTTACAATTTTGTTTTCATACACCTTTTTGGAATGATTTTGTATTATATCTAGCTTCATCTCAAATTTCACTACCTTTCAAGTTTTCCAACTACATGCATTACATCTAACTTATTGGGAAACTCATTTGTAGGAGGTATTGCTTCAATAAATTGGAAAATTGAGACCCAATCTCCTTGGAATCATCTCGCTATGGTCCACTAGCCTTTTTTCCTTTTCGGTAAATGGATTATGTCACCTTCCGAGGCACAATATTTAACATTTTCATCGCCAATTTCTATTGAAACCACATTTATCTCAAGATGATCACTTGAGGAACCTATTGTTTCATCCATAATATGGATATCAAATGCATTTCCACAAGATTTAACATTTCTCTTAGTAACAGACTATTCAAACACACTTGAAGCATGAAGAGAATGTGTATTTTTGGATGGAGGCTTCTGAAAGTATGATAATACATCCATTTGCCTTGATGGTTTCTTCCCACTATTATCTTTTGACATCTCACTTAATATTCCATAAGTAAAATTTCAAATAGATATGAAAACATGCATCAATGGTTTCCAAGAGTTGAGAATTACTATATTTGTTGGTAGCATTCAAAGTATACTATATGCCATAGTTCAAAAGTACATATGTATCAAAAAGGATTTCGTCATGCCCAATAAAAATAAACATAAATTAAAGAGAAAATATACATTTTATGCCTTGTTATCTTTTTTGTCTTCAGCTCACTTAGGGTACAACAAAATTTTACTATTTTAAAGAGTTTAGAGAAAAATATTTACATTTTCCTTTCATAATTATGTGTATCCATTTGTACCCGAATTGCTTCAATGAGATATGCTTTAGATAAATTCACTTGTTCATAGAAAATAGAATTGTACGTTGCAAAAGAATTGTTGATTAAACATTGAAAGAACATATATCAGAAATTAAATTTTGAGGCAAAACGGAATTTCACAAAAAAAAATTGTTTAAAGATGGTAATGGGAAGCTATTAAGACATAAAATATAATAATTAGTATAACATTGAAACAACGGCATCCTTATCCATGGGGTCTTGAATAGATAGTGATCAGGTGCTCTGTTAAGGAACTCCTTGAGGTGAATTCACTGGTTCAATTCCTCGCCTTGACCGAGGTAATATATTGGACATGATGAAGATGTAGTCCTGCTAAAATTACAAAAAAAAAAAAAAAACATCACCCTTGCAAATCTATCTTAGTCCTGAATCATTCCCATTCACATGCATTCAATTTTTTGGACAAATTCTATTAGAAGGATTAGTGACTCTTTGCATTATGTGTAGAAAATAGAATATTAATCCTCGTGGATTTGAAGGTAGGCATAATCTAGCATGAAATCCATTGTTAAATAGGTAAATTTCATATGGATTTGTTGTAGAATTCCTTTGTTGTTTTGAATTTGTGCATCCATCTAGCATGCTAAGAAGTTGGTGAAACCAATGAAATTTTCAAGTGTTAAATGAGAATTCTATGTGAGAATTTGTAATTCCATCTGAATTTTGCATTAGAATTTTATTGAATATTGTTAAACAACCCCAAATTTGTTCATAACTGGGAATCCTGACTAGATCTGGATCTCAAGGAAATTTTTGAGATAAGGTGAAATGGATATCTAGTTGCCACTGTGTGAGCAAGGTTGGGTGCACCATTTAGGAGTAAAAAGTTGGAAAGTTCATCTCCCAAGAGTCCAAAAGAAAATATAGGAATAGAAGTGATCTGAATGGAAATTGACATCCACCCATGGTATTGATTGACCCATGGTATTTATCCACTCATAGAATATACCCATGTTACTGTAAGTTGCATCCAACCATGGTATTCATCCACCCAAGGTATTTATCTACCTACGGAATTTACCCATGGTATTGTAAGTGAGATCCACCCATGGTATTCAATCACCCATGGTATCTACCCACCTATGGAATTTACCTGTGGTATTATAACTAAAAAAAGATGATAAGTAACAAGTTGCATTTTTCAAAAGGAAATATTGTCTACCACAAACTAGATTTTACAATTATTTTCTCTTTTAATAAAAAATTTCTTGGTGGTTCTATTTACTATGTTTTCTCTAATTTTTTTTCTAGCATTTCAATTCTTCAGATCTTGGGGGCTTTCCCACAAGATCCATTTCAATTTTTTAGATCTTTGGGGCCTCTTCCCAAGATATGGATCAATGGCTCAGAACCAAGTTTGACTCCATGGGAATGAGGGTTTGACGCATATTCGAGTTTTAAAATTTTCTAAAAATCTTCAACAAACTCCATGCACGTGCTACAACCTCCATAGACCACTTTCTTAGGCAAATCCGCAAGAGTTTTTTTTCATTTTTTTTGCACAAATGTTTTGGGTGGTGAGTTTTTAGATCCGATATGGAGTTTTTGGTGTAAAATTTACCAAATAAAATAACATATTTGGATTCTTTGCAAAAAAATACCAAAATTCAAAAAAACAATCGGCCAAATGAGAGTCCAAGTAAGGGAGATATCATTGATTTAACATCAGTTGTGTTGTATAAATGTTTCTAACAACAATTTTTGGACAACAACTCTCCTATCATTTTTTTCATTTTTGTACAAAATTTTAGAACAATAATTGTAGATCTGAGCTCCTCTTGAAAAATCACCCAATTTAAAAAAAAATTTGTTGAATCGAAGTCCAAATGAGGGAGATATCATAGATTTAAAATCAACTATTTTTTCAGAACTTTTGTGATGGCAAGACAATTGCAGTGTGAATTTGAGTTTTCAGAGGGTCCATAAAGGGATTTCAAATTGGTTGAAATGAAGTTCAAATGAGGGAGATATCGCAGATTTAAAATGAACTATTTTTTGAAAACTTTCGTTTTTGTAAGATAGTTGTAGTGTGAATATGAGTTTTCAAAGGGTCCATAAAGGGATTTCAATCACATGGAAAGATGCAGAATGGTCATTATTTTTCCAAGAACAGGTTATAATAAATATTATGAGTTGTATTGACTAAGTAAAGTGAATTCTAAATTAATTTTTAGATCTGGAGCAACATTTAGAGTAGCTTCCCTTTGGAGATATTCCCTTCCACCCCGCACTAGTAGGCACCTACTTCACATTCATTAGTTTCAGCATCGCAACATTCGTCTTGGGTTCTTTTGAAACATGCCCTCCCACCCCAGACTGTGTAGGGACATGCTACTTCATCAACAGTCAGCATCACAGTTATGAGTCAACCACACAAAATTTTGGTCCTTGAAGTCCATTGTTAGTCCACACACTCTTAGTATCAGAGTTGGTCATAAGAATTACAAGGTATCTCTATCCTTGGATCTTCATTTTTCATGGTTATGGGTCATACAAAAACAAACACTTCATCAAATTCTAATTGCTAGGTCACACACTGTTAGTATCATAGTTCATCACAAGCGTTATTGAGTATCTCTATCCTTGGATCTTTGTTCATCGCGGTTATGAGTTAACCACGCAAACCCCTTCTCTTCAGTGACTCTTCATATTCAACAAAGGATTTTTATGAGGGAAATTCACACAATGGGGACCATTTCTTCTTAAGAAGGGAGAAATGGTCTGAATGGAAATTGACATCCACCCATGGTATTCATCCACCCATGGTATTTATCCACTCATGGAATATACCCATGGGATTGTAAGTGAAATCCACCCATGGTATTCATCCACCCAAGGTATTTATCCACCCATGGTATTGTAAGTGAGATCCACCACAATGTAGCTTTTACAATTATTCTCTCTTTTAATAAAAAAATATTGGTGGCTCTGTTTAATGTGTGTTCTCTCATTTTTTTTTTCTAACATTTCAATTTCTCAAATCTTAGGGGCCTCCCCCCCCCCAAAGATCCATTTCAATTTTTTAGATCTTGTGAGAATTCTCCAAAGTTTTGGATCAAGAAGAGCCATAAGAAAAACCCTAATTATTGTAGGTTGGTAATTATAAGCACATTCTCAAAGTAGGAATTGATTGTAAGTAAAAGGAACAATCACTTTCATCCTTGAAGCTAAAAATTGCAATGTCCACTTTCAGAGCTTGTCTCCCAATGTCTCTTTGAGAATGGCCTAGGCTAATGGCTCCCCTAGGGAGTGATCCATGGTAGTCTTTCAATGTTTCCACTAAGGTTTAAAATAGAGACTAGAGCTAAAGTGATGCTAGGGTGGAATCTCTCCAAGCTTTAGAGGACAATGGATGCTTCATAGTAGAGAATAAATTGGTGATCAATTTAACTTGGGGGCCAAGTGGAGCATGTGATGTTAGGATATCATTAGAAAAAGGATTTCAATATTTGTAAATCACCTCAAGAGCTACATATTAATTCTCTAGATATTTCTGAGGAAATTTTCAGCTCATATTTATTTATCTATTTATTTCTCATCATTTACATTTGTTTTGACTCATAGATCTTAGCATTTCATTCACAATTTTTTTTTAACTAAAATTATATTCATCCATATAACTTAGATTCCACTCCCTCCATAAATGAAATATGAAACCACTTATATTGTAGCAACAATATTTTTAGCTAACATGTTTGAGAGCTAAATATTTTGACTACAAGAGGTCAATAGTATAAAACTTACCTAATGAAGTCATTTAGAAGTTACCTACACATGGATGGATGTTTTAGTTACCATCTATCCTCTATTATTGGCCTGTTAGAGGTTTATAATGGGTTTTTAGTGACCCTATGATTCAATCAAGGGTTGGAGTATTGTT
Organism: Pinus tabuliformis; assembly: GCA_031772625.1. Classification (NCBI taxonomy): domain Eukaryota; kingdom Viridiplantae; phylum Streptophyta; class Pinopsida; order Pinales; family Pinaceae; genus Pinus; species Pinus tabuliformis. The sequence goes on along the minus strand of CM062817.1, from coordinate 1,164,258,116 downwards.
GTTAGTTAGTTATCTATATATTCAATAGTGTTTTCATCCATCACCTCATTCCCAATATATCTCAAGTTAGGAATAGGTTATTATTGACTTCTCAAGCTCTCATTGGTTGAAAAATATTATGTAGCTTTGAGTAGAGCCACACCCAATGTGCACATTATGCTCCCAGATCCAGCAATTATTTTCTCTTATTTTAAATGTAACCCATCTATAATGAGTGCTACTACATATGCTGCATGAAAACAATACCATTCTACTAATGGTTGTTGAGCTACACTTTTCTAAACATATTTCCATGTTTTTGAATATAAATGATCACCTTTCTCTAATATCTCATGATAGGTGGAAAAAGAAGACAAATTATAAAATTTGTAGACAAAAAAGAATCTAGATGGTGCGTAAAAACTCCCATCTATGGGTGGATGATGCTTTTTAAGGGTACATACATATTATTCACAATTTGCAGATCCAAATGAATGTGACAATAAAAGGCATTAACAATGGATTTAGCTAGTGCTTGGCATTCTTCCGAGTCAGAGTCACCAACTAACTCATTCTTTGTTCCATAAATTATTTTCCTTGTAATCCACCTACCATTTTGAAGACTTCAAGCTTGATGTGGATAACATTTAGAACAATGATATGATTGCCTATGTCCATATTGTGAACACATATGTGCTATCTCCCAATTCATTTGATTGTTGGAATAGTGCATCTCTTCATGGATCCTCTCTAAAATCTTCTTATGTAGGAGTATGTCTGACTCTTAAATAAGAAACACTTAAAAATAGGAAAATAAATAAAAACCCTCCAACTATTTTTATCCACCTTCCATTTAGAGAGAATATGGAGAAACTCACATTTTCCTTTGAAAGTTTATCCTTTTGCAGATTCAAATATGAATACGTCGTCTGAACTAATCTTGAATGAATTCTTGGTTCTAAATTAGTTTTACTAGTGATTTTTTACAACTTTAGAAGAGAGGATGTATGATTCAGACTACATTATCTTTCATTGTCTATTTCTTTAAAATGAAAAGGGGGACTAGAGAGTGGTAATGGACTAGATGAGTGTAAAAATCCCAAAGTTGATGTGGTTGCTGATAAATATCAGGAATCACTGCATATGTTGTGGCCATAATATTTAGCCACATCTAGTATTTCTGCAACCTTCTGACAATATTTCCAAGAGAAATAACAACTATATAATTTTTTAATATAGAAAACTATACTTAGTATAACAAAACTGTAGGTATTTCTCAAATAAGCCGTGATCCTTCAGTAGAGTAGTTGAAGGCAACACAGTTTCCTGCAAGATAAAAAAAGAAGAAGAGAAATTTAGGGAAACAAAGATTCATTTTTAGCAGTCAACACTCATTTATGATTATAATATTGTCTTTACAAAATAATTTCAAGTAAAAATCTATGAAATTGTGAATACAATAAAATTTAGTAGTATTAAATGAATAATGTTAGGCCCCTACATAGTATAGGGGCCTAACAAATAATTACAAAATCCAAGGGATGCAATATAATATGTTCTTAGTTCACATATCAGTTGTACAAATTGTACAAACATATAGGGTCACATTCTTGGTAGAGAAGTAACTCCTCCTAAGGAACCTCAGTCATTGAATTTTTCAATTTTAATCAAGGCTTCCTTTTACCTACCAAGGAAAAGCTAGCTATAATCATTGATTGTTAAATATGGTGTCATAATCTAGTATAGTAAGAATCATAAGACTAGTTTAAGGTAAATGAAGAATATAAATGTTTTATTTTCATCTCATTATACCATGTTGATGTTGACCATTAGAAAGAAAACTACATCTCATAGTAGATAAACTGATGAACCTCATTTTTAAAATCCACCAATCTAATCAAGAGCATGCATGTTGTAAACTATATAATCAACATTCATAAGTTCTTAGCCACCTCCATAGCTTGAAATAGATAATCAGCACTGTGCTACAAGGATGTCACCTTGAATCACTAAACTTTATAAAACATAGCTGAAAAAGATGCCATACATGACCACAAATTCTACCTAATCTTCACATCTAAGTAAACCACTGTGAAGGTAATTATATTATTTATGTTAAAATCAAAGAAATGCCATCTTAGACCAAACCATCTAATTTAGCCTATATATATTTCTTGTTTTCTACTAAAGCTCTTTTCTAGTACTAACTTCAAGTTTCTCCAATTTCGAGCTATTGCAAGATAGCCATACAGTACCCTCTTTTTCAGCTTAGTTTTTTCATCAGTGTCTACTAAGTCTGGATTCTCTTCACCATTTTCTTGATTCACAGTTGAAGATTGAACTCATAGCCAATCTTTCCGCCCATGATTATTACTTTCAAAATATTTGATTAGTTGCTCTGCCTCTTGTAAACCAACAGAAGAGGGAGAGAATTTTACAATTATTATGCCTTGATGGCCACCTCTTCCATATACTTCCTTTGACTTTCCACCAGTAAACCCAAGCTCTACAAGTAGTGACCAACAACAAGAATCTTACAAACAAATATCATAAATCCCCGGATAGAATATCAAGTGAATATTTCGCAGGCTATATCTTGTCAAGATAATTTAAGAAAAGCATAAAAAATGTTAAATATCTAAAAAAATTACAAAATAAACAAAATAATTGAAGTATCAGTTTAGATACACAAGCTTCAACCATCTAAAGAAAAATGTTAATAAGGATAACATGTTAAGTTTCTTGCAATGAGTTAAGCACAACCAGGCCTATATATATCTATATTACTAAGTACAAGTGGAGGCGGTATCCGTTGAGGTGGTGGTTGAGATAACTCATGATTTGAGACCAGAAGCTAATTTGACCATAACTTACAACCATTTTGCATGTTCCAATCATAAACGTGTTTAGGCAGACATAACCCCTTAGAAAATACTACTACTCTATATATCTTTTTACCAGGATAGTAGAGGTAACTAAGTACTTAATTTATTATTATACAACATAAAAATTATAAAAATATGGAATTCTAAGTTCTCCAAATTCACTTTGTATTTCTATTAAAAAAATTTCACCACTGAAATTTCAAATGTATCAATAAAGAGTAAGGATGGGGGATGATCACTGGCAACCATGACACTCACTCTTACATTTTAGAATACCAAATCATTGGCTTCCTCAAAAGGATTTCATTGTGCAATGGAATTAGAATAAAGTTGCTATAACCTATAGGAAATAAAATCCCTAACTTTTTCCAGACCTATATTCATCATGTTAGATGTTTGTCTCATTAGAAAATTTCAGGTTATCAAAATGAGAATTGAGGTACATGATGTATTTTCAATGCCTGGATAATCCAAGATAGATTGTTACATGAGAGATAGTCGTTGGTGGATTTTCACAATTGAAAAAGCTTTCTCAGTGTATGCTTTGCCTCAAAATGGTTTTTGGCTTAAGATTTTCTCTTAGGCATCAAAGTTATCTTATGGGTATCGTAGAACCCTTTTCACTTGAATTTGTAAGGTATATTCAAATGACTTTTTAGAATAATTCTAATTTTTAATAAATTTGACTCTTGATGCATGAACATATAGAACTACCACGAAAATTCCTTATCAAAATCCTCACCTATAGAGTATGAAGTGCATATGCCAATATGCTATTATCTAAAATTTAATTTATTGAAGTCATTCTCCTTCATTTCGATACTAGAAATAGGTGAAAATTTATTTTTTCTATAGAAGTATGAGTTGGGATAACTGTAAAGACTGGAGACACACTCTAATATGCCATTATCTAAAATTCTATTCAGTGAAGTTATCCTCCTTCATTTTTGTATTATAAATAAGTGGCAATGTTTTTTTGTCTTGTAGAATTATGAGTTGCGACAACTGTTTGAAAGCTAAATTACTCTTGTATGCATCTAATTGTGTTGCTATAAAAAAATTCTTATTAAATATGTTATAAATGGATTAATATCCTATTACATCCTCTCAATGTTAACTTTTGGCATTAGTAGCTTAGGAGTACTCCACAACTTGGGGAAGTAAACATGGCAGATGATGTGAGAAAAATATTACTAACTCATTAACAACAAATGAGACATGAACACAACAATCACAGTTACTTTAGAATATAAAATAGCACAACTTATCCCTTACACTTCATAGTATACCATGAACATGAAATTTCTTAAACAATAACAATATTTTGTGTTCACATTTGAAATAAGGTTGCCATGTGCCATGGTTGGGAATTAAAATTTTCATCCGCATTCTATTTAGGTGCAGAATGTGAACTAACTTCTTTGTCTACATGAACTCTTGTCCACACACCACCTAATAGTCATCCAGTAGAACAATGGCAAGACTTTTCCTTTTGATGTATTGCCTCAACTTGATTCGAACATCCTTGACAGTACCACCAATTATTTTCTCATCTGAGTTGATGGATTCAAATTAGGTTTGAACTGGCTGAAAATACAATCATAGAATCCTCACAACATCCTCTCTCACAAAGTTATGAGTTGTGGCACTCCAACTAATTCCATGGTGAAATTGATATTTAGTGAAAATATACCTTCCTACAACAAGATACAAAGAAGCATTGAGTAATGTCAGCCAAATGGTGGAAAAGGTCTTCCTCGAGCAAGATACATCATACAACAGAGATCTGAGAAAATTCAACGAAATTCATGAAAGGGTTTGTTATAGACCACCGAATTCTATGCATAAGCGTAGTAAACATAAAAAAAAGTACTTAAGTTTGCAGAGTCTAAGTTTTGGTCATTATTAAATTTTGCATGAAAATTGTTCCTAAATTGTTTACCGTGCAAACTAGAGGTTTCTGGGAGAACTCAAACTCCATAGAACTAAACTGCAAGGTAATTATTGCCTAGCTACAGCACATTGCTGGATCCTTTCTACTGTGAAAGTAAAAGAAATTTCTATAGTCCTAACAAATGCTCCCTCGTAGTTTCTATTGCTATTTTTACACTATTCATTTGAAATAATTAATAATAATAATCCTCTAATTTTAAGGTCACTGCCTAGCCAAATACCAAATTTTCTCATCATCAAATAAATGAAAATCCCAACACCAAGAAGTGCAGGCTTCACACTGGCCTAAAGCTTCTAGATTCCATTTGTGACTAAAGTTTTTTGCTAACCATATTATATTTTTAAGGCCCCATCCTCCTTGTTCTTTAGCAATGGTTGTAGAATTCCAAGCAGTGAGAGCATATGTTTTTCTTTCTTCTTGTTGTCACTAGTTTGTTTTTTTACATCTATTTGTTTTAAGGTGATTCAATGCACTATTACATACACCTGTTACAAATAGGAAGTGTTGATGGCTTCCCCATCCCACCTGCAATTGTTAAAAATAGAAAAAATTGATTCATGTCAGCAAGACTATTTGAGTTTTCCTCTTTGACTATTTCTGTAGATATGAAAGGAATTTTTTTTTAAACCAAACATAACCATGTCCCACAAGTTGACAAGATGGAAATGGACGATCTTGGTGCTTCTTTTAATGAGAAATCCCATTGCATTTCTACCACCCCAGTTTAAATTGTGTGTATCAATTTTAATCACTTTTAACATCTTGACTACATTAGACATTAGATTTTTATGAATGATTGGATGGCACCTTTTATATTTAAATAATAAATATAGGTGTATCAATTTTAATCACTTTTAAAATATTGGCTACATTAAAAATTATATTTTATGAATGATTAGATGACACCTTTTATATTTAAATAATCAATATTTACAATATTATTACAAGGTCATTATTACTATTATTATGTCCAAAATTTTCTCCATATTCTCCTTGTTCTCCTTGTGCATTGTAGAAAATGTCCTTTCTTGCATGCAGTCAAGCTCTAGTATTGTAAAATACACCTTAGTCGATGTAGAAGGCTGAAGTAGGACATCTCTAGGCATAGCCCAAAGAGTAATGAGCTAGAAGTGGATCCATTTAGGTGATTAGAGCAAGGTATCAATTAAGAGTGGGTTTCCATAGGCCTTATGCTAATAGACCTGGGTAAGATCAAGAGCATACACTTAATACCTTTTATGATGGGATGATCAAGAACATACACTCAATACCTTAATATCAAGAACATACACTCACTCAATACTTTAATATGAAGAACATGCACTCAATACTTTTTCTGATGTCATTTTCTTTTTCTTGATAGATGATTTTATTTTATTATGGATTTTGGTTAGAATATTTTATTTTAAAATGGATTTTGGACTAGATTGGCACTCTGCAGGAAGGTCTTGTTAACCTGTGTTTGTATGTTAGTTTACATTTCCACTGTTATTTTTGAGCCAATCTTTTGAGGTTCAAATCAAGTAGAATACCAGAGAAACCTCAAATAAAGTATCATACCAATTTTTTCTCTTGAGTAGGGCACGACAAACTATATTTCTTCCCCTCAATACTTACCTTATTTTCTTCAAAAATCTATTACTTTCTAGGACTCCATATTTCTTTCCTTGGAAGAATAAGTTATATTTCAGAAAGAACCAATTCATCTGCTTGTTTGATGCTTCCTTATATTCTTTCCCCTTCAAAGAGTTTTGTGAAGAGATGGATTTATTCAGGACAAACCAAAGCATTTGGATAATATGGAATGTGACATGGCATGCCCAAAATCCCCAAGAAATGCATGGGAAAGAAGGTTGAATTCACCCCAAAAAGAGTGATTCTAAGATGGATTTGACTTAAAATATGTAGAAGTAAGTCTAGCACCATAAGAAAAGTAAGAAATTCCTATAACATAACCAAAAAAATTAGTAACAAGGGTGAATCTAGAATGACCTATAGAATCAAGGGTGAAAATATATGTTCCAAAGGCAATTGTTTAGTATCTTATAGTGGTTGAAAAGACAAATGTTCCAGATTGTATCTTAGTTCATTTGTGAATCAAACAGTAGCATTATTTAGTAAATTACATAGCTAGGGAATATTGTATGAGCTTGGAAGTAAAGGTATAGGAGAAAGTCTAATGAAATTGGACCAAATATTTCATTTGTTACAAATAGGAAGTGTTGATTCTTGTCAGCAAGACTATTTGAGTTTTCCTCTTTGACTAGTTCTGTAGATATGAAATGTCTTACAGGGAAACCTCAAATAAAAATTCAAGCCTATCCATGGAGAAATGTCCTTATACATGGGTCAGGAGGAAAAAAATCATCTAAATGAGCATCATTCCCTATCTTCGTCACATAATTACAGAGAGAGACAAATGAAGGTAAAAAATCCCACATTTTGAATGCAATTTATGAGATTACATTATCGGGAAAAGATTAACTAAGATACCTGAATTATATCATCACGTCAAGGAGGGGCTCCAATGCAAGGTAAAACCATCTTGGCTTACACAAGCGACTGTAAAGAGGATAGTGTGGAAATCCACATCATATATTCTCCAAAAGATCGTACATGAATATGACTGGAGAGTAGTTTCTCTAAAATAAAATATTACCCCAAATGCCAACAATGAAAAAGTGATTAAGATTACCATGATTGAATTTACTCAAGAGATGATCAGCATATTACACACTTTCTTTCTTTGCTTGATGGACTCATCGGGCTCCCATATACTAATATTCCAAAGAATGTTATCCCCCATGGAAAGGGAGGGTTTTCTTAGGTTAGAATTATGCTTCTGACTTGGCTAAAGAAAGTGATCCACTGAACAAACCATTCTATCTTGGAAAAGAAAACTCTAGGATAAACTAGATTTATTGATACCTACCCTAGTTCCTAAATTGATGTCTTCAGGAGCCTAATTTTCTTGTCTCTTTCCAAGCTTCAAAACACCATGGTCCTCAATACCAGCAACAAGAATCAAGGACCCCTCATGCTCCAATATATGTGCTCAAACCATAGGGGGCATGGTAACCTCAACCAAATCCCATGTTCCAGCATCAACATCGAAAGCCAACAAGTGATCAGGACCATGGGTGAGGCAAAAAAAAATGAAAAATCCTATGGATTTTGTTGAATAAATTACAAACAACAAGGGATGCCTTTGTTTTCTCCGCTACCAACAAACTCACACCTGATACTATAGGCTTACGATTATAGGCTTACTATATGTCAAATTTAGTTAAAAAAATAGTAATTACTTAACAAAAAAAAGCTTTTCCACAAAAAATTAACCTAGTACAAGGGCTAAGAAATACCTTTCCAGTAGTAGTAACCACCTTGCCTCAAACAAGAGCACATTTATCCTTATCTCGCTTTGAAAACAACATGTCCTCTTCCACAGTCCGACCTGTTCCTTTCCATCACTGAATTGAGCTGAAAATGATAAATATTCACCAATGAAAAGTTGTGATGATATCCTCAACACTGTTGTGCTCTAAGTACTATCACAGAGCCAGAAAGGATTATTTTTTGCTATTGATGAAGAAGGATATAACAAAATCCATTGCCAGATGTCAATAGTGTCACTAGGTTAAGGTAGATATTCTGTAAATCCTATTAGGCTACAAAGGCTTATCTATTGTCCTTGCTTAAGCCCTTCATGCTATACCAAAAGCTCTACCGATACGAATGAAACAAGCTACACTGTGTCTACTCTAAAGTCTAGAGATTACTTCGGGGAACTTAATATTCCCTAAATACACAACTTGAATGTATTTCGTGTATGGTCTCCTCGGCGCTACTCTTCTATGATATATTATCTATAAACCAAAGTCTGTTGCTTGAAAATGAGTCACGACCTATTTAAATTCACGAAAGTGCTACTATGCTTTCATACATTGTATATAAACCAAAGTCACTTCCTCAAAAATGAGTCATGACCTATAAAAATGGAGATTGAGTCTCTTACTCGAAAATGAGTGATGACCTGAACGAATGGAAACTGAGTCTATTGCTCAAAAAAGAGTCATGATGTGTGTAAAATTCACAAATAGAGACAGTATAATTTATATAGGCGATTCCCCCAAATTTAATATAGCCCTCAATTTGCAAACCAAGAAAGTAGGGTGATTGCAACCAAATCCAACCTCCAAACCTAGGAAATCGAGTGATTGCAAGAAAATCCAACCTCCCAAACTAGGCAAATTGGGCTTTGCATTGTTTATCCACCTTAGGTTTTATGGCTAAAAGGTAAAATTATTTATTTTTTAAATAAATTTTGGGCTAATTATAGAAAATGGGTGTAATATAAAATATTATTCCCTCCAAAATATAAAACCCCTTAAATTTTTCCCTGGGGCTAAGGTTCACCCCTTAAATTTTCTATGCTTAGGATTGCATAGTGCCCAGTTGGGCAAAGAAAAATCTAGCTAAGGAAAGTGTAGATGTACCAGGTGGAACTGTGAAAAAGTATCATAACTAAGTGATGATGTGAGATTTGGTGCAGATCTGACTAGCTATGAAAAAGTAAATGTAAATAAAGTGCATAAACTGAAAAATCATAAGGAAAATCAAGTATGTGAGGAGAGTCACCCTAATAATGACCATCGGTGCAAAAACAAGAAAATTGATGCAACACTTGTAAGGAAAATGAAAAACCTAGAAAAACACTTCTACAAGATAAAATAAGTTGAAACTCTCAAAACCATGAAGAGAAATAAGAAAAACTATACTCACACAAGAAAAATGAAAAAAATAACAAAAAAAGTGTAAAAAGACGATAAAAGTGAAACTCACCCAGAAAATTGATGATGACCGCATTGAAGTTTCCTTGATCTCCTCAGGAATTCTAGAGCTACAAGATCAAATTTGAAAATGAGCTCTAGAGGCATCAATTAAATATATTTGAGCAAATTAGGGTTTATGATGTCCATCACTAAAATCAAGGAAAAGTGACACTTGGTGGAAGATTCTAAAAATAGAAAATGTGCCTCATTCAAGATACTGATAATGGATCCCTATTTTTTAGTGATGCATTTTAATTTTTATCTTTTTTACTTTTTTTCTTCTCCGAAGAAACTTTCCACGCACATTGCCGGGAAAGAATGCGCAATTCTGGGAGCTAGCTAACATTTTGGCTCAGTATATTGTGCATTTTGTGAGCTCAGTGAGGTATTACATAGTTTTTGGGCTCAGTGCTAGGCTTCCTTCCATGACTATGTAGTTTCTAAGCTCAAGGTTGACTTCTAGCCTAAGCTACACAATTCCAATCATTAAGGTTTCTTGCCCTCAAGTATTGTGCAATTTCTAGAGGCAAGCCCAGAACTATTATGTGACAAAGTTAGGAGATTAGCTTGTGAAATAGAAAGATTAGGTAAGTGTGGAAATAAGAAAACACAAGAACCAATTAGAAATATAAGTCTCAATCGAATCATGAGTACTTGAATGAGTTCAAGATAGGCTCCTGTGGATAGGAAGGAGGGCTCCAAAATCAAAGCATAGCAGGGTGGTTGTAGCTGGTATAAAAGAACTAGAACTACTTGTATCAAATATGCGTGGACTATTTTCTACCAAATCCATACACCGACTTGTCAACTCCACAGGACCTATTCTCCACAGTGTGTCTGAACCGCAACATTGGGAACGCTTTATCTGTCAATAATTATTACATCCAATGACTCCTACGAGGAATTATCCTAACTAGGTCTCTTATGAATGGATCATCAACTCAACAACTAGTTCCTTAATTTTTTTTGTCCCTACATGCTCTTATCCTATCGTAGTCCCAATCTAACCCACTACTAGCTAACAGAACTTGTAGTTGATCTCTAGCCATAGTTGTCTACTGGTTGATCTCTTCTTTTCTCTTTGGACCATGCAGCTCGAAATATCCTCACTTAACATCAACCCATTTATTCACTACTCGATGGATCCTTGTTGGCACCAATTTCTATCATGTGGTATCCATGACCATGACTTATTTTCTCATCTCTCCCATGTTGACCAATTGTTGCTTGGTCTTAGCCATCATTCCTCCTATCTCTGTCTTCATAACCAAATATATGGCGCTCTATAATTTTTCAACACCACCATTAGGATATCTACCTTTGTATCTTGTGACTAGTTCCCCATGGTGGCATGGTGTCTAGATGGGTCATCAGGCCTCTTGAACACCCACCCTTTTTCCTCCTTTTATTTTTTTTATTTCTAAAAAAAGTATTCCTAGTTTGCTTCCTTAAAAAAATTTAGTGAAAGGGATAATTTTCCTTATATTTGTGCACAGTCTTTACTATATATCTATATATATATATATATATATATATATATATATATATATATATATATATATATATATATATATATATATATATATATATATATATATATATATATATATCTATATCTATAATATATATATATATATATATATATATATATATATATATATATATATATATATATATATATATAAAACTTCTTTGCACTCTCTCAGACCTAGTACACTGCTTACTAAGATGTTTCTCTCAATATTGTGTTGTTGTAGTGTGTTTTTCACTATCACCAACCTTTCTTTTATAACTTTACTTTGAGCTACACCCCTAACCATAACCTTAAAGTGATTAACAACCGAGAATAGATATTCCTACCTTAAGCTCAAGGGCTAAAATTAAAAATTTCTTACTAAATTAAATTACTTTACTTTTCCTAACTTTATTTTAGCTCAATAACCAACATATTAATATGTTTTTCCTAAGATTTTGCTAAGTTAAATTAGCAACTTTCTCACACTACTGCAAGTGTTCGAAGGAGAATGTGGGTGACTTCCAGATGCCTAGATACAAGGCTTGTGCAAAAGTACATAACCAAGCCACAAAAAGCTGCATGCCTCACATATTTTATGCAATAATTTAAATATATGGTTGCAATGTTCATGCATTATTTTTAGATATTCATGTAGTGATTTTTTATTTCTTTCAAATAAAACCATAAAAAAAAAATTCCTTGAAAATAACTCATAGTCAAGTAAATAACATATTTACCGTCAATTACTTCCCAACATATTTTAAGTGAGTATCTTCACAAAAAATGGATAAGAATAAGATGTAAATAAATATACATATGATAAGTCACTTCCCACCATTATTTATGCTTCCTAGCCTTATTAGTGGTTATTACTCAGCAAATTTTGCACATCCTTATTGTTGAGGGGGAGATTAATTTATCCGCATCACATATTTGATTTGCATATTGACCATTATTAATTTAGCAATATATTATTGATAGAAACATATTTTACACCAAGAGTAGTTAAATATATCTAGTTACATCAGTCCATAGGCACGTCTTTTTTAAAATAGGGCTTTCAGAATTTTAATTTAATTACCAATAGTTACTAGATGAATAGTGGAGATTTAACTTCCGTGGAATATTCTAGGATATTCATAGTATTATTCTTGATATTTATCTCGAAAGAAGTTATGCCCTTTTTTCCCTTTTAATGACAATTTTTAATTACAAAAATGTGATACAAAAAAATGTCATATGAAATATGTCATGGTTCTTTGGATATATGGTATTGATAAGCCATGGTATTGTAACAAAGTCTATTTATATATTAGGAATCTCCATTATAAAGTGGAGGTGAAACTCCATGATTAAGAATCTTATTACATGTTTTTTTAAATTTGGACATGTTTAACACACATACAATAAAAAAGTTGTAACTTCATGGCGTAGTCTAACTTATAGACAAAATCAGTTTTTTAACGAAATTTTTTCTAGTTAATTTTAAACAAAATATGTTAGACACATTTAGAAAAAATGAGTTTAAGTTGTTCAATATGTATTATTCAAGTCCTGTACGGTTCTAGAAGGTGTTGAATCCATTTATGCATTCAAAAATGTATTTTAAGCAACAAAAAATCACATTCTAGCTAGAAATTGTATTGTAAGATTCCAGTGAAAAAGGTTATTTCATCGATAAGTTAGACTACTCCTTAATAAGATAAATTACATTTTGTGATTCTTTCCTAGAAATCATAAAGTAAGTCGTGTGATTCTTATCATGGATTTATGCCTACTATTGTTTACTAGACATTTAAGTTACATGGTTGAGCTAGTAACTAATGCAACCATATAAGTTAAATGATTGGTAAACACATATAGGCATCAAAATAAACTTAACTAATAAAAAAATAAATATATGAGTTTAACATATATACATTTTAAAAATCATGTAACATAATTTTTAACTATGGACACTCACCCTCATTTTACTGTGGACATTAAATATAACCTTTTTATAATACCATGAGCCAATAGCACGGCATAATAATACGACATGATCAAACACCCATATCTCATGTTCATATGACATTCTTTTGATTAACCAATTTAATTAAAAGGGCATAAATGACATAAATACTTTTGTAGCATCCCCTCGTAAACCTCATGTAAAAACACATGGAGTTAGAAAAATATTAAAAAATTACCAATGTTTGACTTTCTGAATTACTATTCCATATTCCTTCATTGACTATTAGATAAAATATTCATCATTACATAAAGAAACTCAGTAAAGGAATTGTAAGTTACATAACCATTAACAACCACTATTGCAACATGTTAACATAAGGTTCTTGATGTAACCTTGCATCATTTCCATGGTTATATCAACTAGGTTAGTTAATAACATACTTGATAATGTAAATGTCACATCATGTGAGGATTCAACATCATTATAGTGGCACAATAGGAAACCACATCATTGAACACCAATATACGCTGGAACCCTCGTAGGGAAAAAAAAATAAATATTTATTTTATTGAATGCTCATGAGGATGTTCACCCCTCAATGGTTATAAGGGAGTCCATTGCTAAACAATTGTAATAAAATCTTACAAAGAAATATCATCTTACATACAACATAACTAGCTAGAAGTTATTACAATGATCATGATATCATTTACCCATAGATCATCGAACATTATGTCTTTGTACCCTAGTGTTTCCATTAGCAGATTATTCTCTAATTGACCTTCCTTCAATTTGCATGGACTAGTAATTCATTGTTTACCATCATTTTTAAACATAATCTAGCTTTCGCATACGTCACAATATTTTTCTACAATTATTATTTGTCAAAAAACTTTGGTATGATTATTTGATAAACTTTGATATCATGATTTGATATAATATTAAGCAAACCAATAAAAAATCTCTATTGTTGATGTTTCAAACATTTATCCATGTGCATACATAATGTAACATCCCTGGGGAAAATTTCATTTAATAAAAAAAATAAAGGAAAGATAATAAGCATGGATGACGGGACACTTATTCCAAGTTGAATGTTGGGAAAAATCCTAATGATGGCGATCACTTGTGATTGTTTATGGCTATGGAAATTGGAAAAGGAAATGCCTAAGGCTTTGAAGAGGAAAAATGGCATTTTTGGCACATTTATTTATGAAAATAATGAAAATTATGAGAAAAATGAGGTGAAACATCATAGGTTGCATGTGAGGAGGAAAATTAAGGGAAATAATTGAAAATGAAGAAAATAAGGGCCTCATTCATAAAAAGGCTTCCGAGGATAAGTTGGTAAAATTTTGTCAGTTCAGTTTTGGAGCTATCTAATTATTCTCTCTCTCGCTCTCTCTCTCTCTCTCTCTCTCTCTCTCTCTCTCTCTCTCTCTCTCTCTCTCTCTCTCTCTCTCTCTCTCTCTCTCTCTCTCTCTCATACTCTTGGAGACTTAGAGTTTTCTTGGAGCACTCTTGGTGGGTGTGGCATACTTGGATTCTTGGAGTAAGAAGGAAAAACAAGAGTAGGAAAGCGTAAGAGGGCATTGAGATCAGCAACTACATCATATTTTGTTGCAGGTACTAAGTTGCATGTATGTTTCCTTCACTAGTTTTGGCATGCATGGCATATGCATGTGGTTTATTGCTTGTGATCTGTCATTGGCATGGAGGACGGATGGGATTGATAGTGGATTACGCAGCCTTGCCATTTACTAGATAGCCATGGTGATTGTGGGTTTATTTTCATTGTTGTTTTTTTGGTTGGTTCTCATGTTTCCTTAGATTGGTTTGAGTTATTAGTCCTATAGCCTTGGTTCAACAAACACTTTGGAGCCTTGGAACAACTTGGTTTGAGTTACTAGTCTCATATCCTTCGTTGGACAAATGCTCTAGAGCCCTTGGTGGGTTGAGTTACTAGTCCTGGAGCCTTTCTTGGACAAACTCTCTTTAGCCCAGTGTCTTGCGTTGAGTTACTACTCTCGGAGCCTTGGTTAGACAAACTCTTTGGAGTCCTAAAAGGCTTGGAATGAGACCGCTCTGATAATGGTTTTGTGATGTCTGATCATGAGGTGGAATCGTTGTTTGATGGGTTGAGTTGGATAGCCTTTGGAAGCCGTCGATGAGTTTTGATTGATGTGTTCTATGAGATACCACATTCATGCTTGGAATATGGCACAAGGGTGAATGGGTGAAGAGAGATTTGGATTAGCCATTCTATGTTCAGGTGGAACGTGGAAGTCCCATCCCGAGTTTGGAGATTGTGTCATTAATGAAAGGTTATTTATCCTTGTATTTATATGAGAATTTTGATGGATTAGATGTGGTCTATATGGTTGTACTTTCATGAGTATGTATGTTTCTATTATGTTGGTTATGTATGTGTTTTATGACAACAACTATGTATGGATTTCACCATGTTTTTACTTGTAATTGAATGATCAATGTATCTATGACCTAATGAATGGAATGGAAGTTGTTGTGTTGAGGCATCAATGGCCCTTAGTGATTCTCAGCAAAATATGAGACCCCTATGATTAGAATTGTTCTTTAGACCTAAATATTACATATTCGTGATATGTTTGATGAAATGCCTATCATGGATAGTAAGGGTCCAGTTAAGGTCTTAAACAAGTATTTTATTTATTACTATCATTTCCATGTTATTTTACTATTCTAAAGATATGGTTCAATTATGGGCAGTGAAGTAGTCTTTGGGATTGAAAAAGTGGCTCAAACCTTGGGAATGTTAGCATAGCACTAACTAAATGAGTCTCTAGATGCTGGTAGGCAAAGGCTATGTGAGCAACTCTTAGTTTCTAGATGTTTTCATTCCTATAGCATGATAGTGAATGAGGCTTAAGTTGTCCAAAATCTCAGTGGGACCCAAGCGCAAGTTGTCTCAAGTGTTGGATTGGTTCCTAAGGGTCATGAAGCTGATGTTGAATGTCTATATGGTGTGTTTCTGTCAGTTCCACTTCCTTAACATGACTTAGGAGGTTGAATAATATCATAGTGGCATTTCGTCACATGTTTACCCCAGATAGCCAGTGGCTTGGGTGTATGTGGGAGGGGGGTGTGACAAAGTGGTATCATATCATGGTTCACCTCTCCAACCGGATGGGATATCTTTTGGTTATGCATTCCTATTAGTTGCATGTGTGTCTCTCACACTTGCACTCCATGTGCTTGTTGCATTTGCATGATGTTGTTCATGGTGGTATTGAATTTGTCATGTAGAGTTTATTTGTTTTACTATGGGATGAAACACTATGAGTCTATGATTGGTTACATGTCGATTTATGTCACGTGCACGTACCGTTGTAGTATGTTTGGTTACATTCTTGTATTATTGGTTGCATGTATCATTCTTGCAAGTTCAATTTCAAGTATCGTTCATTTATGCTTGATCATATGTTCTTATGCATATGTGCAGTTGGTTACATATTTCTTATGGATATTCATGTTTGCAGGTGGTCAAGTCTACAATGATGTAGTGGTTGTTGTCTTGCATGAGGTCGTGGTGTGTGTTTTTGTTAAGGTCATGCATTGATGACAAGAACCTATACAGAATTATGGCTGCATGGTGATATGATTATGTATTAAGCTTATATATGTTGTCATGATTATGTTATACATGTATCACACTAATGTGTTGATCTTGTAGACAAGGTATCCTCCTCGAGCTATAATAAGGTACGTTGGTTTATTGTGATTTTTTTCACTGACATGATATACCTTGTAGGAAGAAATGTCAATGGCTAGCAAGATGGTTGACTAGAAAGACTCTCCCTGTGAATAAGAAGAGAATTATGGTGTTGGTACCTCTTCCGATTTGGGAGTTACACTAAGAAGCTTAAAGGAGGAGATAAGGAGTTGTAAGGAAGATAATGATAGAGTCATGCAAGAACAAGAAAAGTTAGAAGTGGTAAATTAAGTCAAACTTCAGAGTTTGTTAGATTTGCAGTGACAGCGGACACTTCATATCAGCCATGAGTAGGAGGACAGAACTAATGGGGCATATGGCAGTATGCCGCATGGTGGTCGTCTGGCACATAGTGATGACACAGTCAAAGATGGAAAAATGTTGGACCCTCTGTATAGGATAAGGGATAGTCATAGGTATCATTCTAGTTTTGTTTCTAACATGAATGATGATTGATATCATTATCATCCTTATAGGAGGAGTGATAAGGGGTATTTTCTAGATGCATTTAAGAAAGAAAAGCCACCTACTTTTGATGGAGAGGTAAATAAATCCCAAGATGTATAGGAATGGTTGCTAGGCCTGAAGAAGTTCTTCAGGTTGCATGGTTATTGAGAGAACATGAAGGCTAGAGTAGCTACAATTAGCCTCAAAGGGAAAGCAAACATTTGGTTGGAAGATGTGAATAATGTTAGAGCTATACTTGAGGAAGATTTGAGCTGGAATTAAATTGAGTGGATATTCAAGATGAAGTAACTATCAGAGAGATGCTTTGATGACAAAGAAAAAGAATTGTGTGAGTTAAATATGGGATCCATGATAGATGATGAATATGCCAGCAGGTTCCTAGAGTTTCTGGGGTATGTGCCTTACCTCAAGAAGAAGAAGGCCTAAATTCAGATATTCACCAGTGGGTTACCAATGACATTCAAAGATAGGATTGCATCCTATGAGCCTAGATCATTGGAAAAGGCCATCCAAAATATGAAGAACTGCTATGAAGAATCGAAGTGCAGATCTGAGACTAAGCCAAACTGGAGAGGTAATGTAAAGAACAAAGGAAAATGGGACATGAAGTGAGTAAGACCACAAGATTCGTGTAACAAGGATAATGTTGCACCACCTAAGAGGTTAAATGCATAAGATAGATGACAGGGACACAGATATGAGGAATAGAATAAGGGTCCTATGTGGTGTTGGACTTATGGAGGAGATCATTATAGGAGGGATTTTCCATAGTACATGGGTGGTAGGCCTAAGATATACAGTGCACAAGAGGCACAAACTGTTCGGGATGTTGGTCAGAGTCTCCACGTATCTATGCAATATTGGATAAAAAAGGGAAGAGAATCAGGTATCTATCATTGAGATGGATAGTAAGCTTTGTGATCAAGTTATTTCTATTTTGACTAACCCTGTATCTAATTATAACTATGTTAGTCCTGACTTGGTGGATAAGTGTGTTTTGAGTAAGGAATTTCATGCATAATCTTGGTTAATGAAAATGGCACCAAGTAGGAAGAAGCGAGTTCATCATTAGGTAAGATATTGTGCATTTGATTTGAATGGTATGCATATCATAGCACATTAGAATGTATTACCATTGAGATAAGACAATATGTTGTTGGGTATGGATTGGTTGTATCTTCAGAGAACCAAGGTAGACTGTTATGACAAATCCATTGAGTGTGTTGGTGACAATGGAGAACAAAGATTCTAACAAGGTAAGAATAAAGCTACATCATTTAAAATGGTGATAGCTATGTAATAAAATCATAACCGTAGGAGACGGTGCAAGCTATTTGCAATGCAAATTTCCAGTGATATGGTTAAGGAAGTTGACGATGTTGAGCAGGTACCCACTTCTACAATAATTCAAGGATGTATTTCTTGAGGATATTTCAGAGTCTCCACATGACACAGAGGTATAATTTTCCATTGAGTTAGTTCTAGGGGTAGCTCTAGCATCAAAAGAACCTTACAGGATGAGAACACCTGAGTTGGTTAGGTAAAAGTTGCAGTTAAAGGAAATATTGGACAAGGGATACATTAGGAAAAGTCTATCACAATGGGGAGCACCAGTATTGTTTGTGAAGAAGAATGATGGTACTCTCAGATTATGCATTAACTATAGGTAGTTGAACAAAGTGACCATCAAGAATAGGTACCTATTACTGATGATTGATGACTTGTTTGATTAGCTAAAGGGAGTAGCAATGTTCTCAAAGATTGTTGTAAGATCTAGATATCATCAGGTATGCATCAAAGAGGACGACATTTACAAGACTGCGTTCAGGACCGGGTATGGGCATTAGGATTTTTTTGTAGTTCCATTTGGCTTAACTACTCCTCGAACTACATTTATGTGCTTGATGAATAATGTATTACATCCATATTTTCATAAGTCTGTTATTATGTTCATTGATGATATATTGGCACATTTTAAAAATGAGGAAGGCCATGTCAAACATTTAACATCAATGTTGAGGTTATTAAGAGAGCATCAGTGGTATGTTAAGCTCAGCAAGTGTAGTTTATTTCAGACCAAGGTGCACTACTTGGGGCATGTTGTCCCCAAGGAATGCATTGTAGTAGATATCGAAATTATAAGAGCCATCATGGAATGGGTAGATCCTAATAATGTCAATGAGGTGAGATATTTCATGGTTTTGGTAGGCTAGTATAGGATGTTCATCAAGAAATTCTCACAGATTGTTTATCCTATCACATCATTACAGAGGAAAGGTAAGAAGTTTGAATGGACAGAGGAATGTTAGGCTAGTTTTGAGCAACATAAACAGTTGTTGACACATGCACTAGTGCTAAATATTATAGATCCAGACAAAGAGTTTGTAGTATGAAAAAATTCTTGTAAGAGAGGACTTGGTGGAGTCCTTATGTAGGATGGACAGGTGGTATGCTATGAGTCGCAGGAATTGAATCAGTGCAAACAGAAATACCCCACACATGATCTTGAGCTAACAATGATCATACATTCATTAATGATTTGGAGACATTATCTTCTTGGAAGGAGGTTTGTACTAATGAGCAATCATACTGGGTTGAGGTATTTGTTTGAACAACCGAATCTAAATGCTAGGTAAGCTAGATGGTTGGCTACGATTAGTGAATTTGACTTCGAGATCAGGTAAATTAGAGGAAAAGAGAATAGGGTGAGAAATTCTATTAGCATGTGGGTACATGTAAATCACTTGGCATCTATGAGATCCTATGGGACAGAATTACAAGACACGACCTTGTGGGCAAGTCACCGGGATGTCAGATATATGGAGATTATGCATAGGTTGTAGCAGAGTACAGGTAAAGGTCAAAGTGATGGCATAGGTATAAGTGAAGGTGATGGTACAGGTATAGGTGACAGTACAGGTATATGTATAGGTCATGGTATAGGTACAGGTATAGGAGCAATTGCATAGGATGTGGACTATTGCCTTAAAACAAATGGATTGGTCAGGTTCTGAGACAAGATATATGTTCAGGATAGAAGTGATCTCAAGAAGGTAATCTTGAGAGAGTTTCATGTGAAACCTTATTTAGGTCACCTAATTTATCAAAAGACATTAACTACAGTGAAGAAATTTTACTATTGGTTGAATCTGAAGAGGGATGTCGCAGAGTTTGTGGCTAGGTGTTTTGATTTTTAGCAAGAGAAAGCAGAATGTAAGCATCTAGGTGGATTGCTACGGTCGATCACGATTGCATAGTGGAAATGGGAGGTAATTTCGATGTAATTCATTACAGGGCTTCCAAGGACAGTGAGACAACATGATTCCATCATGGTTATTGTGGATAGGCTGACAAAGGTTTCACATTTCATTCCGGTAAAGTCTACATTATCAGCTAGTGATGTAGCATAGGTGTTCATCAGAGATGTGGCCAGACTATATGGTGTTCCTAAGAATATTGTGTTAGACAGGGATGTGAAGTTCACTCCCATGTTTTAGAAGCTATTATTTATAGGTTTGGGCACTGAATTGGCCTTCAATACAACTTATCATCCGTGGACAGATAGATAGACATAGAGGGTCAATAGGATATTGGAGGAAATTTTGAGGATATATGTGATGCATTAGCAACAGAAGTGGGAAGAGTATCTTCCACTGGTAGACTTTACATACAACAATGGGTATCAAGAATCATTGAGGATGATTCATTTTGAGGCATTATATGGATGAAGTTGTAATACTCCTATCAGTTGAAGTGATCTGGTTAACAAGGTATTGATTGAACCAGATAAGTTGGCAGACATGGAACATGAAGCATAGGTAATAAAGAAGAATATAAGGAAACACAGGACAGGAATAAAATCTATGTAGATCAGAACAAGTTTTGTAAGGAGTTCAAGGTTGGGGAAAATGTGTACTTGCACGTGAAACCAAAGAAGAGATCTTTACGAATTGGATCATGTGCTAAGATGGCACCACATTTTTGTGGACCATTTAGTCTCATTGAGAGGATTGGGCCAATAGTCTATTGACTTGCGCTGCCTCCAAAACTGAATTTCCCTGACATTTTCCATGTGACATTGCTTAAGAAGTATTTTAAGGAACGAGATCCAGCTAGATCCTTAGTGTATATTACAGAAAAAGGTGCTCATGCTATGGAATCGAGAAACTGAGCACTTTAAAGTGTAGTGGAAGTACTTTGGGCTTGATGAGGCTACATGGGAGATGGTTAATCAGATGCAGGCTATGTACCCTTAATTGTTTACAAGTTGAGGCAAAGCAATTTTTGCCTTGTGTTTTGGTATGGTTTTTGGTATATGGTGTTGTATATGCCTTGGTATATGTTTTGATGACATTGGTTTATGTACATATGTATATGGATCTAAATATCGCCATGAGATATGTTCTAAAGCTCAAATAAGCGATATGGGTGTCATGTCATTATAATGTTAAGTTGTTATGTTTTCATGATGGTTTTCTTTTTAGTAGGTTGATCATTGCAAATACTGCAACGAGCTAAGTTATAAATCTCCGTCAACAATATGTTCTACTTACGGTAGTCTTGTGGTTATAGGTGTTGTTGAACAATGAGTATGGTTTTCCCCCAAGGGGAGGGTTCTATAATAGCCGTGGTGAAAATTCCATGTAATAAAAGTAAATAAAGGAAAAATAATAACCACGGATGATGGGACACTTGTTCCAGGATGAATGTTGGGCAAAATCTTAGTGATAGGGATCACTTGTGATTGTTATGGCTAAGGAAGATGGAAAAGGAAATGGATAAGGCTTTGGAGAGGAAAAATGACATTTTTGGTTCATATATTTATGAAAATAATGGAAATTAGGAGAAAAAGCAGGTGAAAGGTCACAGGTTGCATGTGAGGAATGTTCTTGAGCCCGGTAAAATACGTCGATTGAGTTACTAGTCCTGGAGCGTTGGTTGGAAAAACACTCCAGAGCCCTATAAGGCTTCGACCGAGACCAATTTGATAATGGTTTTGTGATGTATGAATGTGAGGTGGAATCACTATTTGATGGGTTGGGATGGATGGCCTCTAGAAGCCATAGATGAGTTTTGATTGATGTGTTCTATGAGATCCAACATTCATGCTTGGAATATGGCATGGGGTGGATGGATGAAGAGACATTTGGTTCAACCATTCTATTGTTAGGTGGAACCCATCATGGGTTTGGAAATTGTATCATTAATGAAACATTATTTCTCCTTATATTTCTATGAATATTTTGATGAATTATATGGGGTATATATGGTTGTACTTTCATTAGTATTTTTGTTGCTATTATGTTGGTTATGTATGTGTTTTAAGAAAAAACCTTTATATGGATTTCACCATTTTTTTACTTGTAATTGAATGATCAATGTATCTATGACCTAATGGATCGAATGGAAGTTGATGTGTTGAGGCATCAATGGTCCTTAGAGATTATCACCTAAGTATGAGACCCTTATGCTCAGAACTATTATTTACACCTGTAGATTACATATTTGTGATATGTTTGATGAAATGGTTGTCATGGCTAGTAGGGGTCTAGTGAAGATCTTAAACAAGTATTTTCTTTACTAATATCATTTCCTTGTTATTTTACTATTATGAGGATATGCTTCAATTTTGGGTAGTGGCTAGGGCTCGGAGCCTAAAAATGTGTCTCAAATAATGGGTGTTCACATAGCACTAGTTAAATGATTCTCTAGACATAGGAAATCAAGCCTGTGAGAGTGACTCTGGGTTTCTGGTCGTTGTCATGCATATAGCATGATAGTGAATGAGGCTCAATTTATCCAAAAGCTTGGTGGGGCCTAACGGAAAGCTATATAAAGTGTTGGGCTGGTGCATGAAGGTCCTAAAGTTGATGTTAAATTTCCATATGGTGTGTTTCCATTGGTTCCACTTCCTTAACATGACTTGGGAGGTCGAATCATATCATAGTGGCCTCTCGTTGCATGTTTACCCTAGCTGGCCGGTGGCTTGGGTAGATGTGGCAGGAGGGTGTTACACATAAAATGTAAACAAAATATCAAGACATGAATCTTTTAACAAGCCTACACATGCATTAAATAAGACCACATCAATACACAAAACATGTTGTTATCCATGCATGTCTATGGTTACAAACCATGCCAAAACATTTAAATTCCCACACACATAAGGTAAGTTACATAAAGTTCATAAGAGCATTCTCATTTATCCACTCTTCATGTGCATTATAAGAAAAGAAGTAAATACATTTACCTTTGTACACCAAGGTACAATAATATTAACAGATTCATTAAGATATTATTTAAAGGAAATTCCATCATTATCATCATTTCTTCACACAGGAAGAGGGAAAACTTCCCAAAAAATATACATCATAACTAATCATATTTTATTTACGTAAGAACACATTTTTTCCAAAAAAAATTAGTCTACCACTAATATCTTGATAGTTGTAAACAAATTCTTTTCCTTTGTATAAGAGCTCAAAATAGTTTTCAAGAAATATAATACATTAGAATTTATTTTGCACATACAAATACTTTTTCTTTTCAAGCAACTTTTCTTCCATAAAACTTACATGATAACCATTTTTTTGTGCACCTTAACACCTATTATTTTCAATAAATCTAACCCAATGGCTATTTAATTTCTATGCATGCAAGTACATGTTTCTTTCCAGAAATCTAACTCAATTTTCTTTCCATGCATGCAAAAAATATTTCATTTTCAAGAAACTATCACATTCAACTCTAAGTTTCATACATATCAATACATATTTCCTTTTTCAAAATAAAATTAACTTAATATCCATTATTTTCATGAAATTATTAGAATAGTAACATATTCTTTTCAAAAAACCATGGTTACTTGTCATATTCCTTTTTCAAGAACTTTACCTAGTTTCTCTGTCTTGTGTGTGTGTGTGTGTGTGTGTGTGTGTGTGTGTGTGTGTGTGTGTGTGTGTGAAAGTTTCATATGTTTTCTTTCTTAATAACACATCATGGCTACTTAGCTTTTACATGCAAGAATCACAGTTAATTCTTCTAAGAACATGCCAGGGTTATTTAATCTCTTACATACCAACCCCTGCAAACTTTTCAAGAAACCGTAGGACCATTGCAATTATTTCCATGGGTACTATTATAATAATATACCCTTAAATCATATGCTGTATTTCTTAACATGAGATATGGTTACTTATATTTAGAAGTTTTTAAAGCCAACAAGCCAATGCAAAAATTGATTCTCACAACATCTTTTCTAAAAATCCCCTATAGAACCTCTAGGAATTGTTTGCAATGAATAACCAAGGCTTGTATCTTTCCATAATTAACTGTCAATTTATCAAAATGGTAGATTCCATATAAAAGTATGATCCAGATTTAAACAAGAACGCAACAAATCACAGAGATAACCATATACACAAAGATGCAGTGGAAATAATACTTCATTTCATTAATGGAAAATACTGAAATATGCTTACAATCAGAAATGGAAATAAACCAGCTAGGGCGATGGTAGCTTAGCTCTGAGAAGAGATGTGATGGCTACATGCCTCTGAACTGTGTTACAATGAGGCTCAAAGGCCTATTTATTGTTGAGAAACAATGGAAAACCCTTAACATTCCAAAACCTAACCCTAGAAGATGAAACGCCAAACTGTGGGCCCTGTTTGGGGGTAAATTGGTACATCAACTTCTCGGGGTCGTAACTTTGGCATATGATCTCCGTTTGACACGTACAATAGCTCATTAGAAAGATCTATCTGAGCACTATTCCCAAGCCACCGGCCAGCTACAAAGGAGTTGGTGAATGGCCGCAAGATGTCATCCATTAGCCTCATAAAGGTTGCAGGAGCATTCGTCAATCCGAAAGGCATGACCAACCATTCGAAGAGGCCCTCCTTGGATTTGAAGGCAGTCTTCCACACATCGGAGGGTTCGATTGGTACCTGGTGATATCCTAACTTCAGATCGATCTTGCTGAAATATTTCGCCCCCTTTAGTTGGTCTAGGAGGTCATCAATCCGCGGGATCTGGTACCTATTACGGACAGTGATCTTGTTCAGCGCCCGATAGTCAATACAGAATCTCCACGTCCCATCCTTCTTCTGTACCAACACGATCGGGCTCCCACAGGGCGATGAACTCAGACGGATGTGACCTTTCTGCAGGAGCTCCTGAATCTGCCTCTTGATTTCATTGCTCTCCAGAACGGAGCGCCGATAAATTGGTCCATTGGGTAGCGGCGCACCTGGGGTCAGATCGATGGAGTGCTTGACCTGACAGTGCAGAGGAACCCCTGCCGGGGAGGTGAAGATGTCCTCGTACTCCTCCACAACCTTGTCCATCTGTAGTTGTCGTGCAGAGGGACCCCGTTTGGAGGCCGCAACCACTGTCTTCTTCTTTCCTTGAGGGCGTATCATCAGGAAAACAAATTTCCTGGTTTTGGAAATGATCTTATTGCATTGTTTTGCAGTAATCAAAGAGATGGCGGCAGGTGGTGCTACCTCTGGTATCCTGAACAACTTATTTCCCAATGTAATAATAACAGCACGGGGCCTTGATTCATACACAGCATGTCGCTTCCACAAGTATGGTTGTCCTAGTAATACATCACAAACTTCAAGGGGAGCAATGTCACACAATACCTCATCCGTGAAGGGCTTGATGTTGTATGGAAGGCGACACTGCTGGCTCACGCGAAGATCTCGTCCTTGGTGAAGCCACCCAATGGTGTATGGTTGTGGATGTGCTGTGGTTGGTAAGCCCAACCGCTTCACGACCTCTGCCGAAATGAGGTTCTTTTGACTCCAGCTATCAACAATGAACTGTATCAGGGAGCCCTTTACCCACATCTGGGAGTGGAAGAGACGCTCCTCCTCCTCTGGATCTTCGGGTTCATTTTTCTGGATCTTTGCGGTAGCAACAGTGGCGCTGGGATCCGCATCAATGATCTGCTTCCCTTTTTCATACCCCTTATCGGGTTCTGACTCAGAGTCGGAACACGCATCTGATTCTGAAACCTTTAGCTCAGCCACCAGTGACTGCTTGGCCTGACACTCACTTTTGTTGTGAGTGGAGCTCTTATGGAACTCGCACCATTTTCCAGTGTCCTTTCTCGGCTTCGCGATGCTGTTCTTTGCTTGCGGCTTTGGCTGATTGTCTTGGGCTGTCCTGCCTTTGCTTTGTCCTTTGTTCTGTGGTTTAGGGGCACCTTTCCCCTGCTTTGGATTCGTAGATCCAAAGTCTCGCTTCTTTTGTTTAAACTTTTGCTCGACCTTGACGGCATATCGGTATGCTGCGCCGAGCGAGGGGATGTTTAGGAATTGTATTTCTTCCTGGATGTACTTGTGTAGGTAGCCACGGTATTTGAGTATCAAATGTTGCTCCGAATCCTTGATACCCAACTTTGTGCGAAGGGTATGGAAAAGATTGGTGAACTCCGGCACGTCTTGGTCCCTTCCCTGCCGCAGCGTGGTCCACTTTATGTATTCATCCTCATAGCTTCCGACAGGGTAGTACTGCTCCTTGATGGCATCCCGGAATGAATCCCAGGTGGGTGCGGCTGAAAATAGTGAGCCAGTACTTTCATCCTTCTGCTCGCAGTAGGTTTCCCACCAGTCCTTGACGTGGGGGGCTGCTTTGAGAAGAGCAAAAACAATCTTTTCCCGACTCAAAAATTCATGAATAGAAAAATAACCCTCTAGCAGATTTAACCATTTATCTACGGCATCTGCGTCTATCTGACCATCGAATATGGGGATTTCAAAATTAACTTGTACCTTAAAGGGTGTGGCGTTTCCAGAGTAGCTGCTGGAAGCCAATGAATTGCTTCTGGGTAGCCGCTGAAGGATCTGGGCAATGTTGTCCATCATCACGTTCCGTTGTCACTCGAGGGCTTCTTCGAGCAAGATTTTGATGGGATCTCCTACCCCCTCGTCTTTCTTCTCGTCCGCCATGGGAGGCCGTTGGGACTTGCGAGGCTGGTCTTGCAAAGGTTCAACCAGTTCAAGCCCTAACTCCTTATATCCCGACCTTGTTGGGGACATGCAAAGAAAAACAAAGAAAAAGCAGACCGCTCTGATACCACTGATCCGGATTTAAACAAGAACGCAACAAATCACAGAGATAACCATATACACAAAGATGCAGCGGAAATAATACTTCATTTCATTAATGGAAAATACTGAAATATTCTTACAATCAGAAATGGAAATAAACCAGCTAGGGCGATGGTAGCCTATCTCTGAGAAGAGATGTGATGGCTACATGCCTCTGAACTGTGTTACAATGAGGATCGAAGGCCTATTTATTGTTTAGAAACAATGGAAAACCCTTAACATTCCAAAACCTAACCCTAGGAGATGAAACGCCAAACTGTGGACCCCGTTTGGGGGTAAATTGGTACATCAACTTCCCGGGGTCGTAACTTTGGCATATGATCTCCGTTTGACGCGTACAATAGCTCATTAGAAAGATCTATCCGAGCACTATCATTGTTGGAACGGGCAACATCGGTCCATTCCATGGACCCATGTTGCCCCTGGATTCCCCAAAAAACGTCGTTTAGGGCCTCATAACAGCTCCGGAAGTTCAGGACCCGAAAAACTGCTAAAAATAGTAAGTTGTGCTACAATTAAGGAAACTGAAAATGCTGAGAAAGACAATGGTGGGGGTCCAGGTGGACTTGGCAGGTGGCCACCAATATCCACCTGGATCAAAATATTTATTTATCAAGGATGGGTGTTGAGACTTGTTTTACTTGATGACTCCTCATTATTTTTATGAGTGGTGGATCCATTCACCCTTCTGTATATGGCAAATTGCAACCATTGAGTGAATGTGTTGAGTGAGTAGAAAAAAATTATGATTGAAAACATGAATCAAATTAATGAAAGTAGAAGAAGTAAAATGATTCAATCAACATCCCCTATTGATTATTCCTCTTTCCTCCTTTCAAAACCTATATTTATGGAGAATAAAGAAAGAAACAAGGTTACCAAGAATTTGTTTTACTTCTAATTGTTTCTTGATTCTAACCGCCATGTAACATTGGAGTAATCAGACATCAATCTAGTTAAAATACTATTTCCATGTTAATTAAAATGAATTTTGAATGGATATTACCATAGATATAAGGTGAATGAAAAGGGTTATTATCAAAAATATTTTAAATAATTGTTACCTGACAAACATTAAATTTGTAATATCTTCAATTAGTAAATATATTTAGTTTTTAAGGGTGTTTTCATGATAGAGATATTACGTACTCCCCCCCTTGAGGATAACACCATCCTCATTTTTCATAATCTTGATCCTATTTCATTCATGTCATAAGAACAAAACAAACCAAAAAATCGCATCATTCTCCTTCAAAGTGAAGGGTTTTATTTCCAAGAAATACCAATAAGAAAAAGAATATTGTTTTATCAATAATCATAAACATTTACATATAAAAGATATTCATTTTCTACTTATAATCAATTAGCCACTATTCAATTTCATAAAAACAAAAACAAAAGTCTTTATACCAATGTACCCTTACTTACCAATTACTCTTAGAAATCATGGTCACTTCATGCAATTTTTTAACTATAATTTGTTTCTCAGCTATGGAAAGCACTCAAAGAGGGGTTTGAAAACCCAAAAACAAGCACATCATAGCACCTTACCAACAAATCCATCAGTATTTCTTAATCATAATCATATTAATTTTAATCACAAAATTTTTAGTCAAATGATATACCTTTAACTATCAATAATTTTAGGTGACCTTCTAATCACAACCCTTCTTCAAGTACGCAAAGAGCACCTAGTTCTCTAATGATCAAAATGATCAATAACTACACCAAGTACATATTGTCTTATCCCCTACTAAATACATTCACAAGATTGGTAATAAAATAAAGGAACTTACACTTCCTTCCTTTCCGAGCACTAGGCTCCTTCCTTCTCAATATGTATATAAAATTCTTACACAATCATACAAAATTCATTTTTAACACATCCTATATCAGATTAGTTAACTTATTCTTCTATGAGAACCATTATGTGAAAAATAATGTTCTTCTTACCCAATGGGAACCAATTCTGACAACCATATTAAGCCATTTTCACATCACAAAATTTTTTCCTTGACAAAGACCATACCATGTCCACCTAGTGTTCTTCAACGACACCAGGTCTAGCCAAGGATTTCACCTAGCAGCAGGGTTCAGTATGGAATTCCACTAGTCAACAAACTCAATAATTGTAATAACAACACATGTTCTAATATTAAATTCCTCGTGGAAGTGTCCTACCTATTCCTATGATAGGGTTCTATCCATGAGGAGTTCTGGGTCTCCTCCAATAGGTTCCAAAATCAACAAAGGTTGCTCACCCTTTTTCCCATCTCACCATATTGGCCAACTCTTTTCCCTTACTGAGATAATCTATCTCTAGGGAGAGGAAATATGCATAGGAAACCACCATCAACCCAAGGCCTCCTTGGCGTTCACAACTATCCCATAATTGTTGGCATGTGAAATTCTCTTTTAGAACCTTTTTCCACTATAATTCATATAAATGACCATATGCATATTAACATTAAAACAAAAGGAACATTTACGTACATCATGAATTCATATTTGACCCTTAGCATGGGCCCCATAGCCTATAAAGTAAATTTGATAGGAAATAGTAACTAATATTTCATATCATACAGCTGGTGTTTAATTCAAATTTCACACATAATTATTAGCATGAAATTTTGGGGAAACAATAACAATGTTGCATAGCATAGAACTTTACTTTTTCATTTGTAGTTGCAAAAATCATTGCAACCTTTTTACCTTTCATAGGTTCTTATGATGCCATTAAGGCACCCCCACATAATCACATCAATAAAATTAGTCACAACCATTTTTAACCATACCTTCTGTAAAATATTGTTATGCACAAAACATTTTGTCAAATACATTAAATATGCATTTTGATTTGATGTGCACCATAGTAGAAAGAAATTGGTGTTATTACTTTTCATAAACCACTTATATGCATTAAAAGTAAGTATAAAAAATAATGATACATTTTACTGATGGTACATGTATAGAACTTAAATACAAAGTTTCCATGAAGTTGTTTTTCAAAAACAATAGTAAAGGAATATGATTTTAATGATTGATATTCCCATAGTTCTAATCCATGCAGATTAACATTTCATTTATGCATATGCATCTACTCAACAACAATTATTCAACATTACCAATTCAAGTCAAGCGCACAATTTTTTATTTATTTATTATACAAACTAGAAATGCCAACAAATTTCAACACCATATAGATTTCATTTAGAGATGATACTGAAGACACCATGTTTCCATAATATGATGGACTTATTTGATTATATTTACTATGTAATGGCACAACAACATTCACATGCACTGGATGAGCTTTACAAGAATAAAATTAACGTATTTTTTAGATGTAATATGCATACCAACTAACATCATGATGGGATCATCAATTTGTAAAGTTTCAATGTTTGAACATGCAACATAATCAAATGCATCATATTAATACTAGTTATATCATTAAGCTTGTAGAACATACATAATCTATATCATACATTTCAATATATTATAATACTATCAAATATTCTTAGTTCTCATTCTGCCAACTATCATTTGTGCAATTTAATATGCAAAGCCACAATTCCTAACATAACAATGCATCAATTATTTAACGACACAACTATATCATGTAACCTTCAATAAATTGCAATCATACGTATGCATTTCTAAACAAGTGTCCAATTTCGTAGTCATTGTACTTTTCTTACATATGCATAAAAGCCCATGCAAAACTTTACTCATATAAAACATTGATTTATCATTAATATGTATGTTTCGGTAACAATTATGGTAACAATCTAAACAACGTGCATTGTTACCAATAGACAACCAATATGAATTAAACTTCCATAATCACTTTGTTTACAACTTGTAATAAGATTCAATGAAAACCAATTCATACATATAAGTTCATTAGTTAGTCATCCAATACTAACTAATCAATGCTACCCACCATCTTAAATTCAACCATGACATAACTCAATCATCAATTAGTCATTACAATCAAGTCCTACAACTTGACTCATTGTTTATTTTTAACATCCAAAAAGGTTCTTTCAATTTCTTTTAAAACATCCTATTGTCCTCCTCAAGGACTGATCTAAAAATGAGATCTTAAATCAATATTAAGGTATTAGAGACTCATGTGCAAGAAAATGCCTATATTACTTAGTGTAATGGATCAAAAAGATTGTGAATAATATAGACAGTTAACAATTAGAAAACATAACAGATGCACACATCAAAACATCAACATAGCCAAAATAATAAAGGAATTTACCAAACTTCCTGGCTACATCTCTTGGTCCAGATTTCAGTGTCAAACTCTATATTATGTCTTCAAGAGCAAATGATTACAAGTGTGAGCTTGAATAGAGTCTCAACACAACAGTGAAAAAACAACAGGGATTTACTCGAAATTGCCGAGTCTAAAAGAGTGCACAGAGTCTCCCTCTTACTCTCTGTCTTCTTCTTTCTCTTCTACTCTCCTCCATTCTATCCTCTTTGTCTGCCCTAGAATTGCTTTTAAGCCTCTTGGCTCTATCATTTCGCCTTCCCTCTTCAGGGTCTTTGGCTCCTGACCACCATCCCTTCATCTTCTTCTTGAGTGTTTAACAATCATTGCAAAACACTCTAAGGTATGGCGGACACCTATATTCAAACAGAAAGGACCACTAACATGGGTGAAATCCCTGGGAATACATTTCTCTGCTTACAAAGAAAAATACACCAAAATAGTGAGATTTTCCACCAAGCTAGACTTCAAATGATATTGAATCTGACCTATAATCCTATCGGATCTGTTGTTGTAGCGCTATCACAAGTCGCAAGTGCTACAGTCATAATCCCTTTGTATTTGGTCCATAGCAGGAATACAAAAAAATACATAGGAAAACACTTATTATTTGACTTCAAATTTTATACAGATGCATCTATAATTCCCCTCGAGTCTGGCTTTATCGCATGTGGCATGTGGCATAGGCCCCGCTCCTTTGTATTGTTGTGATGTGATATTGCGATTGGCGTTTGCATATTGGATTGTCTCAAGCCCTCGATAAGTCCTTCCTTTGGCCATGTTACGATGCAATTAAATATCCGTCGTTGGTCTTTCACCATCATATATCGATGGCTGATGTCTTCCTGATCAAACAAAAATTGCTCGACAGTCCGTCGCCATTGGTCTACACTTAGTGGATCCGACGGTCCACGGCAATTTCAGGTGAACAACTTTCCCAACACTTAACCAGCTTTATGGACCCGATGTGAATTATAAACTCCCAATCTATTAAAGTTTGGGTCTGATTTCTTAATTAAAGTCTGATTACTTTAGCACCCGATATCCGTTGGATGATGAGATCTCTCGATCCTGCGGCCTGCAGGTATTCACCATACTCACATTCTAACTTCCCTTTGGTTCCATGCAATGTGATATTGGTAGCTGATCTGGATCATTGATCTGCGTGCCCGATCAATGGTCCTCGTTAAATCGTGATGATCGCTATCACAATTCCTCAAGGTCATGGTTTTTCAACACTTCGCTTTGGTTTTTCCCCGATGCAATAATGAGGCTCCATCGTAATATATATATATCTATATATATATATATATATATATATATATATATATATATATATATATAGATATAGATATATGGAATGCGATGAAGGTTTTGCTGCTATGCTCTGTTTTTCATGGTTTAAACATAAATTTCTCTGGTGCGATAAAAGGTTGTGATGCAATAACTCTTTAAGGGGCTTTGAAACATATTTTCCCATTTTAAATATAATTGAATACTTAAGAGGTTTTTCCAAGACCCATTTTTTATCACGCCTTCCCATTAAAAAGCTTTTGGACCACCAAAAGTTCGTTTTAGCATTCAACCAAGTGAGGATAGTATGCCCTCACTTATCCAATTTCCCTCCATCGAGCTCTGCTTGGATTTGAACCTTTGAGTCCCACTCTCAGGTGCTCAACATCCCCTTGATGCTTAGTTCTTACCTTCCTGTCTAGAACTGTGTCCTCCTGTAACTCATTGAGATACACAGGCAACAAATACCCAATAGAAGGCAACTGACTTTTCTCTTCAGGATCTTCAATCAATGAAGGTTCATAAAATCTCAAGTTTTCTGCATTAACGACTAAATAGATGTGCATGTAAGCTGGAAAATCAAGGCAAAAAGCATTTTCGCAAATTTATAAAGTATATTTGAAGGTCCATACCTTATCGATTTTAGCTTCTTACTTTCACCCTGCATTCTATCTTTGTTGATGTACAGCCAAACTTGATCACCAACTTGAAAACTATGCTCAAATCGATGCTTGTCATGTCTTGCCTTGTACTTGGCTTGACTTCTTTCCAGCTGTTCCTGTACTGCCTGGTGAATTTCTTGGATTTGTTCAATGAACTTGGTTGCTTAGTCCACATCATTGTGTCCATCAACTGCTATGTCTTTACCAAAGTCAAAATCCAAGGGAGACTTTGGTATAAAATCAAAACAAGTATCAAAAGGAGATCTATGAGTAGAAGAGTGCTTGGCAGAGTTGTAAGCTTGATGCACATAGCACAAATGCTAATCCCAAAGCTTGGCATGCTTGCTGCAATAGCCTTTGAGCAACTGGATCACTATCTTGTTGACCACTTCTATCTGATCATCTATTTGTGGATGAAATGCTCCGCTCTTCTTCAATCCGGTGTCCATCAACTCCCACAAATTTGACCTAAACTTCCCAACAAATCGAGAATCTCAATCGGATACAATAGAAGTGAGTAACCCAAAATGAACCCATACATTCTGAAAGAACAACTTTGCTATTTGTTTAGCTATAATATACTTGTTATATGGTATAAAAATACACATTTTATTGAACCTATCCATAACAACATACAAATAATCATGGCCATTCCAAGATTTTGGCAATCCCCCAACAAAATCCATGGAAAGACTTTCCTAATGATGAGAAGGAATTGGAAGTGGAGTGTACAAGCCTAATTTTCTATTATTGGGCTTGCTTGTAGCACACATTGTATATCCTTTGATATATCTTGAAATTGTCTCACGCATTCTTGGCCCATAACAGAACCTTTGCAATTCTGCAACTGTTTTACTTACCCCAAAATGACTTGATATGAGAGAAGTATGTGCTTCTCAAATTATGTTAACTCTTTCATTTTATGGAAGGCAAAGCTTTCCCAAATGATATAAGAGTTAGTCCCTTACATAATAATCCAATTCTTCTACTTGCTTGCCATGACTTAAAGTTGCATATACATCTTTAAAATCTACATCTTGAGCATATTGTTCAATGTAACTTTCATGCATTACTGAGTTATGCTTAAGTATACTAGATGCATTTATGATTGGTCTTGATAACATGTCTACAACCTTATTGTGTATGCCCTTCTTATATTTGATGACAAGATGAAACTGCTCTAGAAAACCCATCCACCTATAATGTCTTGATTTCTACAATTTAGTTTGTGAGTGCAAATATTGAAGTGGTTGATGATCTGTATGTATGATTGTTTCTTTATCCATTAGGTAATGTTTCCACTTTTTCACACTTTGTGCTAATGCATACAATTCTTTATCATATGTGAGATAATTAACTACTTCAGAAGTAAATGTCTCAAAATTATAGCATATGGGTTTTCCATGTTGCATCAACATTGCTCCCATGGCATAGTCACTGGCATCTGTCTCAATCTCAAAAGGATGTTGAAGATCAGGCAGTGCTAGCACTGGTGCTATACTGATTTTCTCTTTTAAGGTGTTGAAGGATTTTTGCTATTTTCCTCCCCACTGAAACACATGTTTCATTCCTGCTAAAGCATGTATTGGAGCTGCAATCAAAGAAAAGTTAGCAATAAACTTTCTCCACTACTATGCTACCCCTAGGAAAGTCCTAACCTCTGTAGCATATTGGGTTTACGCCAGTTCACAATGACTTCAACCTTAGATGGATCTATCTTCAATTAACCACCCCCTACAATATGACCCAAATAATTTAAAGATGTTCTGCCAAATTCACAATTCAACAGTTTTACATAGAGTTTTTCTCTTTTTAAAACACCTAAATCCTACTTTACATGCTTTACATGGTCTTCCCATGTCTTACTAAAAATAAGAATTTCATCTAAATAAAAAATTACAAAGGCATCAATAAATGGTCTGAGTACATCATTCATAACTCTCATAAATGTAACAGGACCATTAATTAAGCCAAAAGGCATAACCAACCATTCATAAAGTCCTTGCTTTGTCTTGAAAGCAGTCTTCCATGCTTCGTATTCTGCAACTCTAACCTGATGATAACCACTTCGCAAGTCTAACTTATAAGAGTAAACTACTTCTTTCAATTGATCTAATAAATCATCAATACGAGGAAGAGGATAACGCTTCTTGATCGTTATTTAATTTAGTGCTCTATAATCAATGCACATTCTCCACGAACCATCTTTCTTTCTCACTAGCATCATTGGAGATCCACATGGTGATGTGCTTGGTCATATAAACCCTTTATCGAGAAACTCTTGTACCTGCTTCTTTATCTTTGCATTCTCTAAAGCTGACAACCTGTACATTCCAATGTTAGGTAATGGAGCATCTTGTTGCAAATAAATATCATGTACTATTTCTTGCTTGGGTGACAGACATTTTGGATCTTGAAATAGAACATCATACTCTGAAACAACTTTAACTAAATCATCTTTCTATTTAGAATTAGAGTCTTCAAATGCATTGGATTTTTTAGGATCCTTTGCCTTTACAACCATTAGTAAAAACTACCTACTTAAATTCACAATTCTTTTCATCTGTCCTAAATTTATGAGAGAATAGTTATCTTTGAGTTTATGAGCTCTTAGAATATATTCTATTCCATATTTAGTGAGTTGATACTTATTCTCAGCTCTATGGAAAATAGCTTTTCTATAATACAAGTATGGACTTCCCAAAACAATACCACATATATCCAATGGAACTATATCTAACTCAACCTCATCTACAAATGTTGATCCAATAGCAAACGTAAGTTTACATTGTCTTGTTAATTGTAGCTTTGTTTTATCACACACCCAACCTAATGGATATGGCTTCTCATGAGGTTTTGTTTGTAATCCCAACTTCTTTACAACTGTTTCAAAAATCAAACTTACTTGTGATCCACTATCAAACAAAGTATCAATCTTATTGTGCTTGGAAATTACTCTAATATGGAAAACCTCATTTCTTTCCCTCTCATTACTTTCATTATTAACAGGTTGTGCAGAATTACTTGTGGATGCTTCAGAATCTTTACCTTTAATACCTGTGGTTGTAACTGTTGTTTCATCGCCTGAGTCTGGTCCCATGTCCTACTGAATAGAAACAACATTCTTCTTCTTCTTTCCACTGAACTTCTTAGGTTTCACTTCTGGACGCAAAAACCAACAGTGTGCCTCATCGTGTCCTTCTTTCTTGCAATGAGTGCATGAAGGTTTATCCTTCTTTACAGTGTTTTCTTTCCTCTCCTTCCATTTCAGTTTCTTCTTTTCCTTGCTCTTGCTTACAAAATATTTAGATGTTCCCCCAACCTCTGGGTTTACATTCTTACCTCTAGCTTCTAGATGTGTGGCTTGAACTGATACATCATCTAAGCTAGTGGGATTAAACATGAGAATAGTATGCTTTAAATAGCTATGAATACCACCTATATACTTCAATAAAGTCTCAGGTGAGTCCAATGATATACCTAGAGTTAAAGCTCTCTTTCTGAATTCCTGAGTATGACTTTGTACACTTTGACCCTTCAACTGATGAAGAGTTTTCCAACTCATGATTTCTTGCTGCATGTAAGCTAAAGGATAGAATTTCTTTTTGATAGCAGAAACAAATTCATTCCAGGTAGAAATGATTTTACCATGTTTTTGCAGATCAGCTTGTGTGTTTCCTTCCCATCATACTAGTGCAGTTCCTCCAAGTCGAAAGCTAACCAGCTGAATCTTCTTCCTTTTTGAATCAACGTTCTGTACCCTGCAATATACAACAATTTGTCTTATCCAATTATCTAGCTTTTCTTCATTGAGTTCTCCATCATAAATTGGCAAATCAAACTTCACATCTAATTTGATTAAGGAAGTTTTCTTCTTCTTCTCAGAAGAGCTAGAAGATGATGAGGATGATGAAGGTGATGATGGAGGAGATGGTGGAGGAGGAATTCCTTATTTTCCTTTGCCTTCTGGAGAGGCAACTAGAAAAGGTTGCTCTACTCCTTTGTCTGGTTTAGGTATTGAAGTGCTTCCACCTTGATACATCTCTTCCACCACGGCTTGGAGTGTCTTAAAACTTTCAAGAAATTGAGATTCTGATTCCAATGGAGTTTCCTCTGTTAGTCTCCTCTAAGAATAGACTCTTCCAATCTATGGATTAGCCTCAACAAGTTTTCCTTCTTCTAGTCTGTGCTTTAGTCTAGTTAGCATTCAAAATCCATCACAAGCTTGTCTAACCTTAACAAAACCAAATGCTATGATACCACTTGATCTGAAAATGAGATCTTAAATCAATGATAAGGTATTGCAGACTCATGTATAGGAAAATTCCTATATTACTTAGTGCAACAGATCGAAAAGATTGCGAATAATATAGACAGTTGACAATCAGAAAACATAACATATGCACAAATCAACACATCAACACAACCAAAATAATAAAGGAGTTCACCAGAATTCTTGGCTACGTCTCCTGGTCCAGCTTTCAGTGTCAACCACTATATTATGTCTTCAAGGGTAGATGATTACAAGTGTGAGCTCGAATAGAGTCTTAACACAACAGTGACAAAACAACATGGATTTACTCGAAATCTTTGAGTGTAAAAGAGTGCATGGACTCTCCCTCTTGCTCTTTGTCTTCTACTTTCTCTTCTGCTCTCCTCTGCTTTGTCCTCTTTGTCTGCCCTAGAGTTTCTTTTAAGCCTCTCGACTCTGTCTGTTCGCCTTCCCTCTTTGGGCTCTTTGGCTCTCGACCATTGTCCCTTTATCTCCTTCTTAAGCATTTAACAATCATTGAAAAATTCTCTAAGGTATGGTGGCCACCTATTTTCAAACAGAAAGGACCACTGGCATCGGTGAAATCCCCAGGAATATGTTTCTCTGCTTACACAGAAAAATACACCAAAACAGTGAGATTTTTTTCCATGCTGGACTTCAAATGGTATTGAATCCGACCTATAATCCTATCAATTTTGTTGTCGTATTGCTATCGCAAGTCACAACTACTACGATCATAATCCCTTTATATTTGGTCCATAGCAGGAATACACAGAAATCCATAGGAAAATGCTTATTATCGGACTTCAAATTTTATACAGTTACATCTATAATTCCTGTCGGGTCCGACTTTATTGCATGTTGCATGTGGCATATGCCTCGCTCCTTTGTATTGCTGCGATTCGATATTGTGACCGGCGATCACATATCGCATTGTCTTGAGTCTCTGGTAAGTCCTTCCTTTGGCCATGTTGTGATCTGATTAAATCTCCATTGTTGGTCTTCCACCATCAGATCGACGGCTGATGTGTTCCCGATTAAACAAAACTTGCTCGACAATCCTTCGCTGTTGATCTACACTTAGTGGATCCGATTGTCCACAACTATTTCAAGTGAACAGCTTGCCCGACACTTAACCAACTTTACGGACCCGATGGAATTATAAACACCCAATATATTAAAGTCTGGGTTTGATTTCTTCATTAAAGTATGATTAATTTAGCACCCGATATCCGTTGGATGATGAAATGTCTTGATCCATTGGCCTACGTGTATTCAACATACACACGTTTTAACTTCACTTTGGTTCCATGCGATGCATTATTGGTAGTTGATCTGGATCGTTGATCTGTGCACTCAATCAACGGTCCTCGTTAAATCACGATGATCGTTGTCGCAATTCCTCAAGGTCACTGTCTTTTAACACTTCACTTTGGCTTTTCCCCGATGTGATAATGAAGCTCCATTGTAATGTATATATGTATATATATGGAATGCGATGAAGGTTTTGCTGCTATGCTCTTCTTTTCATGGTTTAAACATATATTTCTCCAGTGCGATAAAAGGCTGCGATGTGATAATTCTTTAAGGG
Source organism: Pinus tabuliformis (assembly GCA_031772625.1). Taxonomy (NCBI): domain Eukaryota; kingdom Viridiplantae; phylum Streptophyta; class Pinopsida; order Pinales; family Pinaceae; genus Pinus; species Pinus tabuliformis. The sequence goes on along the minus strand of CM062817.1, from coordinate 1,164,218,549 downwards.
ACTTTGAAACATATTTTCCCATTTTAAATACAATTGGAGACTTAAGAGGTTTTCCCGAGATCCTTTTTGCATCATGCAAGATCCCCCCACCTTTTACATTCTTTCATTATAACACAGAATAGTACATGCATTCATTATTTGTAAGGGGTGCATTGTAAATTTAGTCATGTTCTTTAAATGCACCATAATCATTATCATAAGATCATGCATGCAAAAGTTGGTAGTTGATTCTCACTATCACTAGTGAGTGCTTAATGTTTTTCATAAATACAACATAGGTTTTACTATCGTTTATTTGCATAAATATTCAAATGTCATGAAAAAAATTTAAAGTGGACATTACCATATACTATACTTCAATGTGATTATTAATATGCATCATGCATACCATCTAAAATGTAGTGTACTGCATATATCATTATGTGGTTTTGTTATCATAATACTAGAGATGTTGCATATCAGCATCATACCTATACTTATTTTCCTCATGTTGATTCCCTAAAGGTGGCACTGTTGCAACCTCGTTTTGATACCACTTATAACATCCCCCAATAAAACTCATGTAAAAACACATGGAGTTAGATTTTTCTTTTTTTTATAATTTAAAAATGTGTGATTTTCTAAATTACTATTTTATATTCATTCATTGATTGTTAGATAAGATCTTTATCATTACATAGAGTAACTTAGTAAAGGAATAGTAAGTTACATAACCATTAACAACCAGTGCTGTAGCATGTTAACATAAAATTCCTGATATAACCTTGCTTCATTTCCATGATTCTTTTAACTAGATTATTTAATCAAATTATTGAATGTAAATGTCACATCATGTAAGGATCAATATCATTATAATGACACCATTGAATGATATACCCTAGAAACCATGTAGGGAAAAACCAAAAAACATTTAATTTTATTAAATTCTCATGAGGGTATTCACCCCTCACTCAATGGCTATAAGGGAGTCCATCCCTAGACCATTTTCATAAAATATTACAAATAAATATCATCTTAAATTCAACATAACTAGCTTGAAGGTATTACAATAATCATGATATCATTTAACCATAAATCATTGAACATTATGTCCTTGTAGCTTAGTGTTTTCATTATTAGATTATGTTTTAATTGACCTTCATTCAATATAAATGGACCACTAGTTCATTGTCTGCCATAATGTTTAAACATAATATATCTTTCGCATATGTCACAATCTTTTCTTACAATTGGTATTTGTCAATAAACTTTGATATCATGATTGATAAAATATTATTCAAACAAATAAAAAATATCTATCAATGATGAGTCAAAAATATATAAATGTTCATACATAAAATATAAATAAAATATTTAGACATGCATCTTTTAACAACATTGCACATGCATTAACTAAGAGGACATTGATGAAGAATCTAGGGAAATTAGATATAGTAGGATTCTTTTATATTTGATAACAATTTCTAAAGCATTTTTTAAACTTATCTTGTTAAATTCATCTTCTTCTCTTATTATTATTGTATGTGTTTTTACTTCATCAAATGGCTACCAAAATATAAGAAACAAGAACACAAGATATTGGCTCCCTATCAAGGCAAAACCTCTCTCTTAGAGAGAAAAAAACTATCATAAATTTCTCTTATTGAAGCTTATTATTTATCAATGCAAAACCCTAGACCCTTGAAAATAATATACTCCAAGCACAAGTCATGTCCTTCCTTCTTTCGTCACTTTTTTTCCCAGCACTTCATCCTCCTTCAGTCACTTCATTCCTTGGCACTTTGTCCTCCTTCTTCCTTTGGAAACGAGTTATATATACCTTGTTTATGTGAGCTTCATAAGGGATACTTATCTTTAATACTTAGTCAGATCCTTCACCTATGAAGATACCTTCCTTCTCTTGTCCAACTGAGCTTCTTCTTCATGTGTATTTGCAAACTTGATATAACAACACTGTAGCCCTAGTTTCTCGCACATGTGGGAAATTTCCTTGTGTATTTGAATCATTTTTCCTATGCTTGGGAGAGCCTCTTCTTCGCTCTAGTGGGAGGTATTATAGGCATACTTTTCTAGCCCAAACAAATGTAAATATGAAATTGTGATATTTCTACTATGGAGACTGCAGACAATACTCCTTTCCTCAAATGTGTGACTATAATCTACCCTTAGAACAACCCTTTACACTTCGGTTTTGTGTCCTCCTTCGCTGCACTAGAGGCTCCTTATTTGCCACTTTCTTTACGCTTCTCTCAACTTCTTATCTTGCTGATTTCATAGGCTTGATTTCATGTCGTTAATAGAGTGGAAAACCTCTTTGCATAGAGGTTTGTCCCTCCTTTAGGTCGACTAAAGTTTGACTAGGAGACTTTAGGCTGACTTGAGTTTTCTTCTTCAGAAATACTTCTTTGGCTATGTCATTTCTTTGAGAGGACTTGTGACTTTCCTTAGAGGGATATCTTTGACTCTTATACAAATATGTACATGGTGTAACATGCTCTTAAGGGTCTTCAAGAAGTTCTTTTGACTCTTTGACTTACCTATGGTACTTTTACATGGGCTAGGCCTATTTCAATGAGCAAGAAACTCATTGATAAATATAACAAAAATAATATTTGTTTTCTTGTATAAATAAAAGAATCAAAAGTACATTGATGAAGACCGAACCTAGTTACACTTTCTTCAACACTCACTCTTAACTATGGAGGTATTCATAAATCATTACAAGGTGTTTTGCTATTTTTCAATCTTGAATAATTCACATAAGAGAAACTAGATTGGCAATCCATCTGTTATAACATCATAGTAACCAACATTGTTTATAAAAAGGCCTTGACTAATAGCTTTGTCTGTCATAAGATTAGAGCACAATGTTGGTGAGACCAGTGACTTATAGACACCTTAGTCATTGTCTCTCAAGGTTACCCACCCGGGTGTTCACTGAGTATGACCTTCTAGGAGTATTCTTGTCTTGGGTTCCCAACCCTCAAAGAATATTGGTCCTCTTGTCTACTCTCATCTTAGATACCCTACACATAATCAAAGGGTATTAGATGCCAGATGATTACCAAATCCTCCCATTATTTCTTCCCAAGTGAGGACAAGAATGTTGTGTCTATCTCTTCTTCTTAATTGAGGAAGGGATGCCCAAGTTTCCTCTGACAAGGAACTTTCTCAATCTCCTTTGTAATTGGGAACTTTTTAGAACCCCCTCTTAGCTAAGGACTTGTCCATTAATCAACAACTTCTTTGTTGTGTGTCCCTCAATTGCTTGATCTCTTTCTTTCTTTTGATTTCGTGAATTTTTGTTTGAACTTGTTATTGGTAGAGCATCGACCATTGATCACTTTCCTTCCTATATTATCATGTCATTTCTTTCTTCGTGGATAGTAGTTTTCTTGGTGTATGTTAGGATCTTTCATCAACTAGCTACTCATTTATCATTTGACTATACTTCTGAATATTTATCACATGGATGATTATTTGTGCTTGTTTGTTCCCATATTTTGATCTAGTAGCCCTTCTTGACTTCATACTAATATTTCTTCAACATCAAATGGTGCTTTGTGAGATGGATTTCCATCATGACATCTTTGTAGACTTGAATCAGTTATCTTCATCTTACTATCTCCAAGGCCTTCATGGGTGTGAAGGGTCCTTTGATCTTTTCCTTCCTTTGTCAGAGTTGTCATGCCTTCTTTCATGAGATGTCTTCTAATGGATCTTGTCATATAATGATTCTTTGTGACCATGGTGTTCTTCACATGCTTGATCTCTTTCTTCACTTATTTCTTCATGTATGTTTAGTCAACCACCTCATGCTCCTTATGAGGGTACTTCTTCATGTTGACCTTCATTGGATTGTAGTACATGATTTCGAGCATGTCATTGGTGAAAGAAATCCTTCTATACTTGATCATGTTTTAGAACTATAGCCATGATCCAATAATGCATATGAATAAACTTTGATGCATGCATACCTCATCTTGATTCTATTTTTGAACATCTCGGCTTCATGTTTTTTGGTCCTTCTTGATTGTTGTAGCCTTAATTACTTCATATTGTCTTGCCTGCATATTATCCTTTCTTGAATCCCATGAATCAAACTCTCATTGAGACATATTGTCTTATTTATGAGCTTCCTTTTGAAGATTCTCTCATAGGATCTTGAAGACCGTCATCCTACAAATGTTTCTTCCTTTTGATGATGGAGGCTTTCTAATATTTTTAGTCATGATTATTTTCTTTCATCGGGGATAAGGTCTTTAAATAGATATATTCATTCTAATGAATATCTTGAGCTATATCTACATCATGCTCCTATATTCTAGAAGATATCTATAAACCATACATTCTACCCTATTTCTATATGCTCCTATGCTACTCAAAAATTTGAAATAATACTTAAGTAAAGAGCTTGACTTAGTCATCATATAGATCTGGAGCATCTTCATTCTTATTATTCTTGTCTTCTTCTTTATATTGTTGTGTTATGTGAGCTTCTTCCATTTTTCTCTTGTTGTTGTTGTCCTTCTTAAGTTTGGGAAAATCCATTTTGTAGTGTCTATATTATTGGCATCGAAATCGTTGGACTTTGGACATATCTCTATTGCTTGTTCTTCGTGGACCAAATTTTCCAAATTTGACCTTTCCCTTGGCAATGGTAGAAAATTCCTACTCCTTTGATCCACATCATCCTTTTCTTTGAGTCTAGTTTCTTCTATCTTGCATAGAGACCATAGTTCACATAGTGGGGTAGCTTCCTTCTTCGCATATATCTTTGATGTGAAGCTACCCTAATCCTCAAGCAGAGCATTGAGTACTACAGTTGTCATTTCTCTGTCAGACATGACTTCTCCTAGTTCTTGCAGTTGATCTCTCATCTCAGAGATATTCATGATGTAGGGAGTTATTCCTTCATTTGATATCTTCATTTTGTACAAATCATTTTGTATAGATATCACTTCTACAATTGTGCATAACAAGAATAGCTCTAATAGTTTATCATAGATTTCTATTGATGTTTAAAATTTGGAAACATAAGGAATGAGAGAGTCCTTGATGGATTATATTAGAATCCTTTGAGCTCTTGTATCATCCTTATTGTATTTGGCCAATGCTTGAGTTTTTTACTTAACAGGGACAATGACATTCCCTTTGATGAGGTCTAGAAGTTCATTCTCCTTGAGAAGTAAATTATTCTTGTTATTTCATGCAAGGAAGTTTGTGGTCCCGACCAATTTGTTTCTTTCCTATCAAAAAGAAATTGATGTATGTTTAGTATGGGGAATATATACTTACTTGATAAAGTTTGTGATGTAGTGGAATTTATTTCTTCTTGAAGACTTGATGGCTTGCCTTCTTGGATCTTGATGGTATTCAAACTGCTTTCTTCAAATAGAATTTCTTGATGATGATATTTTTTTGGAGAGAGATGAATTGACTTGTAGTGCTTCTTCCCTTGAATATGGTTTAAATCGGTTTAGTCCCTTATTTGGATGGATCTTCTTGTAGATGTCTTTATATGAAAGGCTTCTCTTCTTGGTTAGTAGTCTTCCTTGATGGATAGTAGATGGTAGACCTCCTTGTCCTTGATGTATTGATAATTCTTAGCTTTATGCTTCAACCTTGTAGTTTTTCTTGAGATGGGATTCCTTGATGAGTCACCTTATGAGTGTTCTTGAGATGCCCTTTCCTTGACGTGTCACCTTAGCACTGATACCATATTGAATATTCTAGGGAAATTAGATATAGTAGGATTATTTTGTACTTGATAACAATGTGTGAAGAAATTTTTCAATTTAACTTGTTATCTTTATCTTCTTCTCTTATTATTATTCTATGTGTGTTTACTTCATCAAACTACTACCAAAACAAAAGAAACAAGAATACAAGATATTGGCTCTCTGCCAAGGAAAAAGCTCTCTCTCTTAGAGAGGAAAACCCTTTCATAAATTTCTCTTATTGGAGCTTCTTAGTGATTAATGCTAAAACCTAGACCCTTGACAAGAATATCCTCCAAGAATAAGTCAATTCCTCCCTTCTTCTGGCATCTTGTTTCCCGATGCTTTGTTATCCTTATTCCAACACTTCGTTCTGCAGCACTTCATCCTCCTTCTTCCTTTAGAAACTAGTGATCGACCTTGTTTATGTGAGATCTAGAAGAGATACTTACCTTTGATACTTAGTGAGATCCTTCACCCATGAATATACCTTCCTTATATTTTCTAACCGAGATTCTTCTTTATGTGTAGCTGCAAATGTGATATGACAACACTACAGACCTATTTTCCCGCAAGCATGGGAGGTTTCCTTGTATATTTGACTCCCTTTTCCTTCGCATGTTTGACTGTAATCTACCCTTAGAACAACCCTTTACACTTCAGTTTTTTCTCCTCCTTCACTGCATGAGAGGCTCCTTATGCTCGTCTTTCCTCACCCATTTCTCTGCTTCTTATGTCGCTGATTTCAGATGCTTGATCGCTTATCATTGGAGGAGTGGACAACCTCTATATATAGAGGTTTGTCCCTCCTTTAGGCTGTCTAGAGGTTGACTAGGAGACTTTAGGCTGACTTGAGTTTTCTTCTTCGGAATTGTTTCTTTGGTGATGTCATTGCTTGGAGAGGACTTGTGACTTTTCTTAGAGGGATATCTGTAAATCGTATACAAATATATACATGGTGTAACATGCCCTTAAGGGTCTGCAGTAATTTCTTTTGACTCTTTGAATTACCTATAGCACTTTGACATGTCATAGACCTATTTCAATGAGTAAGAAACTCATTGATGAATATAAAAAAAATAATATTTATTTTCTTTTATAAATATAAATATCAAAATTACATCTATGAAGACCGAACCTAGTTAGACTTTCCTCAACACACATAAATACAAAAAACATGTATGTGTATCCATGTATTCATATGGGTACGAACCATGCCTAACCATTTAAATTCCCACACGCATAAGGTATGTTCCATAAACATCATGAAATCATGCTCATTTATCCACTCTTCATGTGCATGATAAGAAAAAGAGCAAATATATTTACCTCTACTCACTAGGGAATAGTAATATTAAAAGATTCACTAAGATAGTATTTAAAGAAAATGCCACGGTTATCACTATTTCTTCACATAAGAAGAGGAAAAACTTCCCAAAATATATAAATCATAACTAATCATATTTTCTTTACATAAGAACACATTCTTTTCCTAAATAAATTAGTCTAACCACTAATATATTGATACTTGTAAACACACATTATTTTTCCAAAGGAAGCTAACACCATAGCTATTGTTCCTTTGCATACGAGCTCAAATTATTTTTCAATAAATCTAATTCATTAGCGTTTCTTTTATGCCTACAAATACTTGATCCTTTCAAGCAACTTTTCCTCGAGAGAAACTAACATGTTAATTACTGCTTTGTGCACCTTAACACCTATTCTTTTCAAGAAATTGAATCCAATGACTATTTATTTCCACGCATGCAAACCCATGTTTCTTTCAAGAAATATATCTCAATATTCTTTCCATCAATGAATAACATATTTGCTTTTCAACAAACTATCACTTTCATACATATAAATACTTATTTCTTTTTTCAAAAGAAAACTGACTTAATAGACATTCCTTTCATGACACTTTTAGAATGGTGACATATTATTTTCAAGAAAACATGGCCACTAATACCATTTTTTTTCTAGAACTTTACATGGTGCTATTGTCCCTTTGCATATGAGCTCAAATTCCTTTTGAAGAAATATAATACATTAGCCTTTCTTTTATGCATACAAATACTTGTCCTTTTCAAGCAACTTTTCTTCAAGAAAAGCTAACATGTTAAGTATTGTTTTGTGCACCTTAACACCTATTCCTTTCAAGAAATCTATCTCAATATTCTTTCAATGAATGAAAAACAAATTTCCTTTTCAACAAACTATCACATTCAACTTTCAATTTCATACATATAAATACTTATTTACTTTTATAAAAGAAAAATGACTTAATATCCTTTCCTTTCATGAAACTATCAGAATAGTGACATATTAGTTTTAAGAAAACATTCCTATTTATACGATTTTTTTTCTAGAAATTTACATGGTCTCTCTCTCTCTCTCTCTCTCTCTCTCTCTCTCTCTCTATCTATCTATCTATCTATATATATATATATATATATATATATATATATATATATACACACACACACACATATGTGTATATATATGTGTATGTGTGTTTGTGTACACACACACACACACACAGATATATATATATATGTGCGTGCAAAGTTCACATACATTGTTTCTTAAAAAAACATCATGTCTACTTAGATTTTGCACCCAAGATTCACATGTAATCCTTTTAAGAACATGCTAGGATTATTTAATATTTTACATATCAATTCCTACAAAATAATAGGAACCTTACAATTATTTATAAAGGTGCAGAACGTGCAGAAAACTAACCATCACATTTGTATTGAGGAGAACCAAGTCATTGCCAGGATTAGTCATTTCCATCATTAGAAATTTATGGAGGCCCTAGAAATCAAATAAAGGCCCAATAATTTTAATAGAGGCGATGGTTTGAATATTAGCAGATGTTGGGTCCCTGTCTTCTCTTCCAAAAAAAAAATTAAGTTTCTTTTTTAGGTTTTATTTCAATTTTATGTATCTATGTAGGTGTCTGTATCTTCTTTATATCTTTTTTTTTTTACTTGTTTTTCAAAGGTTTCAGATAATAAGTTTTTGATTGGTTTTTCATCAAATAAGTTTTTTATCATCTTTATTATTCTTAACTCCTTTAAGTATTTATTTTAAGTTATAATTTTCTTATTTTATTGATTTTTCTTGGCTCCTTGAATTATTTTTAGGGCCTTAGCCTCTAATTTTATTGTTGAATGTGATTCATTAGTATTTCTTATTTTTAGTTTGGATTTTATTTATTTACATTATGTGAATAATATTTTTTTTATTATGTCATTGCTTTTCAATAAATTATTATATTTATTAATAGGGTTTTAACACCATTTATTATATTATTATTTATTAATAGGGTCTTGAATCCTTTTGTTATATTTGTTTACTTCACTACTTGTTTGAGGTTTGACTTTGAAAGTTTGAGTCCTTTTATTCTATTTAGTGAAGTATATTTCGAATCTTAACCTATTACTAGATCTTATTTAATATAATTTGATCCTAATAATTAATGTTATCAATTAAAAAATATTATTCACAAACTAGTCGTTTATTATAGCCGTTAACAGAACTAAGGGTCTCTACATTGCTCTCTATTTAAGTTGATGCCATGATCTGCCTCTTCATCTTTTCATGATGATGAACCACACTTGATGGTTCGAAACATGTCTACAAAAATAATCCTATGTGATTTATACTGAAAGTTTTTTCTTAATTCAATATGGACCACAAAAGCCTGGATTCAGAAATTACTAACCTACATGGAAGGGCCATTGCTATTAAATTTCATCATTTTGAACAATCACGCTTAAGGCTTTCGAAGTTGAAGACATATATGGAATTTCTAAAGCGATGAAGAGATTTGTCCCTTGTTCCTTCATTCGCTCGGATTAAGCACCCTCTTAATAATTCTAGTTACCTTCGTATATTTTTTAATGTAAGTATGGCACTGGCTCGTTTGGAGATTGGAAAGATTAGAAATACTATTGATTTTATTTCGCATGAATTTATTTCTCTACATTTGGATCTTTCTAATGAGATATCTGCTCCCCTTTAGTCACAAATCGAGGCATGCATTGAAATCCATACGCATGGAAGAAATATGGAAAGTGAAGCAGTCCAAGAAGTTCATCAAGCTCTTGAAGAAATCTATTTCACTATCTAATTGTTCTAGTTTCTTTCAAGGTTATTCCATAAGAAGAATTAGTATTAATCAATTCTTCACTCTTCGATCCTCAGTTGATTGTGTCTCTCACTCTTCCTCCATCAAGTCTGATAATGGTGAAGCTGGAACTATCTCTTGTATCAACTGTAATAACCCTATGAATTCCCCGCTTCACATTCTTGCCCTTTCCATAGTTCCTCCCTCTCCTCTTGAACAACTTGTTGTTTCCAACAATTCCAAGGTTAAAACAACCATGTGACCACTGGTGGTCAGGGTTTAGGTGATCTAGTTGATCCTAATTTTTCATCAGACTCACCTCTCTTTCCTCCCTCTTATTATTTTCCCACGTCGACGATCAACCTCACTCATTTAGTAATTGTCTTGACTACTTGGGATCTTCCCTGATTTCTTTTTCTACTCGTTCGCCTCGATGTTCTCCATCATCCATTGTTCATCCTTCCTGTTAGTGTTGGTATCTTCATCCCTCCATCAATGATCAACTTCTCTTGTTGCATTACATGTTAGGTGTCTCACTCGATCAGCTACATTCCATTAGGGTCATGAATGATCTTATGCTAGTGGCATATTATACATTTTCCCTCATGTCCTTTACCTGCTAGCCCATTTTCATACATCTAGATCATCTGCAGTCATCTTTTGTCTTTAAATCTGCAAGAGTCATTTTTAGGGTTTTAGGTATCATTAGGTCTAGGGTTTCGTGAATAAGGTCTTGTAAACGCTCAATAAAGGTCAGAAGGTGCATGAGGAGGTCAAATAAAGTTGCAGCAACAATAATTTCCATAATCACATGCTTAGTGATTGATTTTTCCTCAAAACCCTGTTTTGAGGAAAAACAAAGTTTTCATCTTTTCATGTACAAATTTGACGTAATTCCATTTTTTTCCATATTTAATAACTTTAGAGGTAGCCCCAGTAACCTTTCCAAGCCTTTGCAACTCCATCACCTGCAAAGAAAACAAAAAATTCAAAGCATTCAGTCCATCAAAGGCAAAAAAAAAGAAAACTTCGCAAAAACAAAGTTTTAAAAGCAGGTTAGAAGCAAGCATTAGAAGAATGGGTTTTGTAAATGAAAAATCAAAACTATATGTATATAAATTATTGTTCATGTTTAAAAAGTTCATTTGTGTCCAAGGGAGAAAGAGTGAGCAATTGAAAAGTTGAAGCAAATGAGGAAAAAATCGCAACAAGTTTGGCATTCTCACTAACGTGGTGCACTGGGGTTACAACACGGCGCATTGGGCAACAGTTGGCAGTGTAATTTTATAATGGACGCGACACATTGAGAGAGCACGGTGCACCTGTGAGGTGGCGCGGTGCACAGGGCTACAAGGCTCGAAATCACTCACAGCCTCTCCCAAACTTACAAAATTGCTAATTCCGTAATTGTCCAAGTTAATGCGCCCTCATCGTTAATGAACGAGTTTATCTTGGTACTTATAGTGATTTAATGGTAAAAAATTCAAACCCTACCTCCTTGCATTTCTTGTTAAAAAAAAATTGCATAGGGTTTACACTTTGCATATTTTGTTGCTAATCCCACTCCTATCATTTTCACTTCCTCATTCCCTCACTCCATCACTTCCATTTTCTCCCTCCATTTTCATTCATATTACCCACTCCCTAATCCCTATATCCCTAAAGCTATTAATCCTAAATCCCTAATACCACTATCCCAAACGCTAGTCAAATATCCCCAAACCCTAATTGCTATTCCCAAGCCTAAATATTATTCCCTAAACTCTTTCATTTCCCCAAAAACCTATCATCATCATTCCCAAACCCCTCATACATATTCCATCCACAGTCCCTCATACATTGATATCTTTGGTAGCAAAAACCTAAAGACACCATAAAATTTCTTTATACTCATCTACGAAAACTCAAAAATTGGCAAACATGGAGTCAGATTCTTCTTATGACAAAAATGAGGAGATAGTCAATGATTCTTCTAGATAAATGCATGCACCAAGGAGACCTCACAAGGGCAAAAAACATAATCGGTAAGAGCCTACTTCACTTGCTGAGTTGTTGGCCTGTCCTCTTGCTATCACATGCTTTCAACACCAATCTTGTTATCAGTTCTGTGAGATGGTGGAGAGAGTCAAGTACCACCATGAGCTGGCCAGATTGTTTGTGCTCCATCTTCATAATGGCAAAGTCATTTTGGCAGGTCTGACATTCACCTTGACACCTGAGACTATTGTTCAAGCAATTGGAATTCCAAATGTAGGTGAGTAGTGGAATAAGAGGAAGCTGATAGACAAAGAGCATCATGAGCCTTACATCAAGGATGGTTTTCAAAGACATGTCAGTAGAGTTTTTCCTTTCAAGTATCTACAGGACACATATGCTCCCTTGATGAAACTCATAATTAGAGGATGAGGATGATGAACCTCCCTTATTTCATTTTCCAGAACATTGAGAAGATGACCACCTTAATGCATAGGAAGCCTCCTCAGTAGCAGTATAATAGTATATATCATTTTGCACTAATCAAAATTGTGGTCTTGCATCAACTTAGTTTACTAAACATCTCATGGGAGTATTTCATTTCACATGAGGTCTTCACTGGTCCTCAAGTGCCCCCATCAGTTTTTCATGAGGCAGGAGAGGCTTCACATCAGCAGGAGGTTCATGAGACACAAATCACTAGTGTGCCTGTGTTTGTCACATACCAAAATCGCACAAAAAGGTTGTTTCCAGCAGTAAAATGAGTACTATCTCCACCCAGGGTGGAAGGGGTCTCATTTCCTCCATCAGTTGAGCAGGTATAGGATAAGGGAAAGAAGCCCTTGCATGATGATGGAACTTTAGGAGGTCAAGAGGCAGATTTCATCCTCATTCAGAATGAGGACACTGATTTGGGCTCACATAGCTCAAAGCTTAAAGAGATCATTCGAGAGCAGCAAGAGGACATTCATCAGTTTTCTCTCAATGAGAAAATAGCCAAGTAGATAATCAACTATTTGGAGCAGAGAAACAAACAGTTAGAAGATCAGCAAACCATCATGGAGCTTTGAAACATAAGAGAAAACCGACAAGCTACCAAGAGGAGGAAGGTCAAGTTGACACCACTTGAACAAGAAATTGAAGCTGATCATGAATCTTGGATTGAGAGGGGAAATATGCACCTAGAATGGATGCTAGAGAAGGACAACAAGGAGAAAAATATGTTGAGGCACATGGCCTACCACTACTTGGTGAGAAACAAGGTGTGCAAAGCAAGAATCGGGATTTTGAAGGCCAACTTGAGGAAAGCGTTGAGGAAGAGAAAAGAGCAAGATAGACTTCAGATCTTGGCTAAGGCTTGCTTAGTCAAACATAACACCTAATGAGGAACACTCAGCCAAAATTTCAAGAAATTTGGGAAACTTTTCGTAATTTTGAAATTTTTGTCCTAAAATACAGGATTTCTTGCCTAATGCGCCATGCCACTTGGCGCGCGCTTTTGCTCGAGACCTCCTTTTGAGGAAAGCTCAAAATTTTTGAATTTTTCATGGAAAAATATCAATTCCCTCACATGTCCAAGAAATTTTGACAGGTTTTGAACTTCCAAAATGGTCAAAAACACCTCAAAAGTGACCTTTCTGCCCCTTTTTGGACACACATGAAGCAGTGTTGGGAGAACTTAGTTTTGGAGGGGCAAATGGAGGCCAAATTCAGAAATTCCGCTTGTTTTGGAAATTAGATAGGTATGCATTTCCAAAAATACCACTTGGGGTAAATTTGGTGCACTGGAAGGCCTCCAAAATAAGCTCCAAAGTAGCGCAGCGCATAGGGAAATCAGCGCGGTGCATAGGATGAAATTTGTTCATTTTGGCCAAAAACTCTATTTTTCGTCTAGTTTCCTCATAGTTTGAATTTTCTCTTTCTAATATTCAAAATCATGATGTAATTTGGTGTGACTTGATGGATTTTGATGTAAATATGTTAAATTTTCACTCATAGAGGTAGATTCATCAATGAAAAGGTAGTTTGCAACTGAATGAATCAGTTTCCTAGTTTTTATAGGCACATTGTTCCACTAACTACTTTTTCGTTCTCAGTTGAGATTTTGTTGGAACAACTCCTAAACTTATGAGCTCAACACCTAAAGGCTAGGATGAGTTGTTTATTGCCTATATCTTTTGGTTTTTGAGTCATTGGTAAGGGTTGGACTTTTGGGAAAGCTTGGATCTTTATTGTACGCTCATTTCAGCAGCTGGCAAAGGAATAGACCAGGGTTTGTAGCACTTTATGGGATTGTTGTGGAAACTTGATTTGGTATTGTGTTTCCTTCTGTAGTTGAAATTTTACATGTGATTTATGTATGCCATTATCTCTCTCTGATCATCTTAACTAAATGAAACAAGGATAAAGGTAGAATTCATTGATTTGTAGTGCTCTACCTAGGGTTTTGTTTAGTTATTTATGTTTTTAGCTATTTGAAGAGGAACCCTGAGACTTTCATGCCCTCTTCAACTCCTCACCAATCTAAAAATCTCTCCATCTCACTCAATTTGAAGTACCAAATCATTTGCCTACCTCGCCCCATAGATATATCTGCAAAACTGAGCCCATTCCCCGACCCAAATCTGCCTTTCAAATTTGAGCCAACAAAACATCATAAAATTCAATCAAACTCTTCTAAACACATACCTAGCCTAAAATCAGTCTTTACATCAATCATCTCAAGCCTCATTGATCATATTTTTCTAATATTGACAAGGAGAGAGCTCTCTCCCGACCTGGTAGGGCTAGCTACCAGGTTAAGCGTGGTTTGATGTTACCCTAGATCCTGCCTTTTTTAGCCTAAGGTAGATTTAGGCCCTAACATAGTGGTGACTCCACTGGGAAATCAACTTATTTGTTTGTTAGTGTTCTTTGTTTTATAAACTATAGACGGAGCCTGAAGTGATGCCAGGTAGCCTTCAAACTACACATTTCTTTGTGAGTGCATAGGTAGATAAAAGCTGCTTTAGTCAATTTTCGGTCTAGTCTTATAAAGGGAACATTTGACTTGAAAATTTCCCCAGTACATCAGATAATTCTAGACTTTTGGACGATGAGTTTAGAATTTGATAGGTTGAACAAGTTGATAATTTCCATTTGATTTCTTGGAAATAATTCAAACACACTGGCTTCCAGAAGATACACTAGAGAAAATCCTGATCCTGATCCACCTCCTGTGTATGAAAATCCCAATCTTATTTGGAGAATTCTTCACCAAGAAAGTTCTATGATTCATGTGTTTAGATCTCATTCATGCCTAGTTATTTTTTAATATGTTGAAGATCTTGAGTTTGACGAACATTTTTACTTATCGTTGTTTGAGACTAAATCTGAAAGTGTTGTTGGTTCTACTGTCCTAAATCCAGAGTTTTTCAAAGATGTTGAAACTAAAAAGGCCAATAAATCAATTGACAATTATATCTTGAAACTTAAAACTTCCATTGTGGCTACAAACATTCCTGAATCCTTAAAGTCCGCATCAACAACTCTTGGGTCATCTGCTATTGCATCTAGTTCAGAAATTCCTACTGAAACTCCTTTCATTCCCACCATTCTTGTGCAACCTTCTATCTCTGATAAAAAATCTGCAGTGTTATTACCTCCATCCACTCCTTATACCCTTCAAACATCACCTCCATCCACACCTCATACACCTCAGACATAAGCTACTCCAATTCCTCCTACATCCCCGAGGGCAGTTGTAAATCCACCTAGAGCAATCGCTGCTAGATATGCACCTCTCGTTTTGCCCCAAAATTTGGATGCCATGCCCACCAATTATCAAAGAAAAATTCCATTGTTTGATGGTACCCCTCAAGGTATCACAGCTCCGCAACATGTGGATCGAATGAGTGATTTCTTTGATCTCCATGAGATCGATGCAGAAAATGTAACAATGAGATTGTTTGTGCAAACTTTTGGGGGTGAAGTACGGAAGTGGTTTAGAGCTTTGCTGGCTACGAGTATCACTACATTGGCTAATCTTTAGAGACAATTCTTGGATCCATGGGAAGTAAAGAAAAACCCTCTTCAAATTCTTTCTAAATATGAGAACATTAAGAGGAATGTTGGTGAGACTGTTCAAGATTATTGTATTAGATTCAATTCTATTTACAATGCAATTCCTACTGATATACCTATGGGGCTGGCTTTGATTAAGTTTCCTGATGGTTTCGATCCTGATATGGCCTCTCAATTAAGAGAAAGAGATCCAACCACTTTGGAATATATGCAGAAAATTATGGTCAATGTTGAAGCAAATTTGCTTGCCAAGAGAGCTAGAACAAAGGCTGAAAAGAAGGTAATGATAATGGAAGAGGTTTCCACTTCAGATCATGTGCTCTGTAAGATTGATAAGATGTTTGACAGTTTAAATATTGATAAGCCTGAAGCACAAGTCAAAAATCCAAACTTCTGTGGTCAGCAGCAACCACAATTCAGAATCAAGTAATAAGAGCAACGAGCACAAGACCAAACAGCACAGCAACAGGTGAAGACACCCTTGTAGTAGAATTTTGTGCATGGTCTAGAATCAGATGATGAGGAGAATGTAATTGGAGACGAGAATCATTTCTTTACACCTGATGATATGCCATTTTTTATCACCAAAGATGAGGAGTATTCAGAGAGCCCAACTATACAAAGGGATGAAAATTTCATCTTGGCAAATGAAATAGTTCCTGAAGAAGAGTCTGATGAATATCAGAGGGGATACATGAATGCTTTGACAGCTCAACAGTGACAATATTCAATCAAGAGTAGAGATGTACCCATAAATCCAATTCAGAAGAGGAAGGAAGTGACACCGCCAAAGAATGATCCTCCCATTGTGTAGAAAAAGGGAAAAGAGACAGTTGATCCTACCACTAGCAAAACACAATCATCAAATGAAAGAACAAATCAGCCAAGTGTATCAAAGGATAAAAATAAAAAGAAGGATGCTTCAGCCAAAGAGGTGGAGAAGACTTCAGTTTGTAGCTTAGAAAATGAAATTGCTAAGTTAAAAGTATCTATACCTTTGACTGAGTTGATGAAGAATAATAGCTATAAAGGTCAGGTGTCTAAGATTTTGAATTTAGACCCATTATCTGATATGGTAAACATGGAGGATGACCAACCTGAGTTGATATTTGGTCCAACATTAGAAGGTCGATCCCAGGATAGTGATGTAGCTCCCTTTTACATCATCCTTAGGGTGCATGACTTTGTATTGCACAATGTTGTGTTTGATTTTGGAGCCTCTGATAATCTCATGCCTAAGGCAATCATGGAGAAATTGGGTTTGGATATCACTAGAAAGTATCATGACCTTTACTCCTTCGATTCTGGTAGAGTAAGATGCATTGGTCTTATTAAATATTTGATGGTCAATTCGGATCAGATTCCAGCTAAAAATGTTTTGATGGATGTGGTTGTAGCAGATACTCCTCCTAGATTTGGCATGCTTCTTTCTAGATCTTGGAGATCAAAAATTAAAGGCACATTGCAGCGTGATTTCTCTTATGCTACTATTTCCGTGTTCGGTTAGATGAGGAAATTATACCAGGAGCAAAAGATGAAGTATATGATCACTAGCAAGGAGAAACTAGTAAATCATCCAATCAACTATGTACATACTGATTTAGAATCATTTGTTTTATATTCTGATAGCTCTAATGATGTAAATAGCCAATTAGTTGAAGTAGAAGACATTCCAGAGATCACTGAAAATTTCAAAGAGGTATTAAAGCAAGAAAGACAAAGACTTGATAGTACTGCTGAGTAATTAGCCTTCCGACAGTAGCAAAATATTGATGGACAACAAGGAAAAGTAAAAGAGAAAATAGAATTTCAGCATTTGGAAGAGGATGAAGCCGGCTTGTGGAGCATGGATTTCGATGGTGCAATAGGAAAGGAAGGTGTTGGAATTAGCATTTCGATATGAAGCCCTATTTTCTCACCAAATAAAGTGCCAAGTAATGCAAGGGTCTGTTCGTATAAATTGGCTTTTGATTGTTAAAATAATGAGGCTAAATATGAGGCTTTAATTGTTGGTTTGAAAATTCTTAGAAAGTTAAATGCTAAAATAATTTTAGTATATGGCGACTCTGAGTTGGTTATCAAGCAAGTGAAAGGGGAATACCAAGCTAAGAATCCTCGAATGCAGGCCTACTACAATGTGGTATTAGATATCTTGATATTGTTTCCATATTACACTTTGACATGTGTCCCTCATGTTGATAATGTTATTGAAGAATCACTTGCAACAACAGCAAGTAATTTGAAAATTTCGATGAATTCAAAAAATAAGTTTGAGATTTATGTGAAACACCACCCAGTTGTTCCTGATAATCAAAGGTATTGGCAGGTGTTTGAAGATGATAAAGAGATTAAAGAATTTCTACAAAATGAAGGTAAATTCGAAGACATTTCAATCGATGAGGAGCATGATGATGGTGAAGCAGATGTAGAAGTCAATCAGATGGAAGTTTTGTAGCTAAAAGACAACGTCATTCCTAAAGGTTTAACACCTTTATAGGAGTTGTTCGATCAAGATGATGTAGCCCAAAAACCAAGCTTGCTGCCAACCGAGAAAGGAGTTGAGGATGTGAACATTGGATCAGCAAAAAATCATAAAATGGTGAAATTATCAAAGCCATTGCCTCCACATGTAAAAGAAAAGAATATCAAGTTATTATCTTCATTTACTGATGTATTTTCATGGGACTATTCAGATCTGAAGGCATATGATATGAGCATAATTCAACATATAATTCCGATCAGGCCAAACCAAAAACCTTTTCGTCGGAAGCTAAGAAGAATAAATCTAAAGCTGCAGACCTCAATAGAGAAGGAAGTGAATTGATTGTACAAAGCTGATATAATCATCCCAATAAGATTTTCAGATTGGATTTATAATTTAGTGCTCATGTGCAAGAAAATAGGTGAAATTCGATTATGTATTGATTTTAGAAATCTGAATAAAGTATCTTTGAAAGATAACTATTCATTACCCAAGATGGATCACATACTTCAAAGAGTAGTTGGAGCATCGTGCATGTCGTTACTTCATGGGTATTCTGGTTATAACCAAATTCTGGTACATGAGGATGACAGGGATAAAACGACATTCACCACTCCATTGGGAACTTTCCATTATGTCAAGATGCTGTTTAGATTAAGGAATGTTGGTGCAACTTTTCAGTGGGCAATGGATATTGCATTTGCTAATGAAAAATATGTCTTTTTAGTTGTTTATCTTGATGATTTGACAGTTTTTTCTAATTCAGATGAAGAGCACCTTTATCATTTGAAGATTGTATTTCAGTGGTGTAGAAAGTATGGCATATCTCTCAATCCAAAGAAGAGTCTATTTGCCATGGATGAAGGCAAGCTTCTCGGTCATATTATATCAAAGGAGGGCATCCGCATTGATCCAGCTCGAGTGGAAGCCATTCAGAAGATTGATTTTCCACGAAGTAAAAAGGAGATCCAATCATTCAATGGTAAGATGAATTTCTTACGTCGCTTTGTGCCCAATCTTGCAGAACATTTAAGGGAAATCACAAACATGCTAAAGAAAGATAGTGTAGTGAAGTGGACTGAGGAAGCAATTAAGTCCTCCAATTTGGTAAAGTTGGCCCTTTCTTGAGCTCCAGTTTTGATTAGCCCGGATTATACTCAAGATTTCATTTTTTTTTCATTTGTTTCAGATCATACTATGGCAGCGATTTTAATGCAGAAAAAAGACCAGCTTGAGAAACCAATTTTTTTTTTCAACAGAACCATAAGGGATGTAGCTTTAAAGTATAATATTTTTGAAAAGCAAGCTCTTGCTTTGGTTAAGGCATTGAAATATTTTCGAGTCTATATTATACATTCTCACATCCTTTCTTATGTCCCTAACGCTACTGTTAAAGATGTCTTAGTGCAAACAGATCCAGAAGGGAGACAAGGCAAATGGATCGCTACTTTTTTGGAATATGACGTGGAGATCAAACCAACGAAGCTCATCAAAGGATAGGGGCTGACCTAGCTAATGGCTGAGTCAAATTTGCATGCCTTGGACATTAATCTCATTGTTTCCATGTCCGAGGAAGATGAAGAAAGTTCACTTGTTCATGTATCAGAAATTTTTCTTCTTTCTCCTTGGTATTCGGACATTGTTTATGTGCTCCAAAATCTATCACCACCACTTGAAATGGCTAAGAACAAAAGTAAGACGTTGAAATTAAAGGCCGCCAAGTTTTGTATAATGAATAGTGAACTCTATTGGAAAGATCTCGGCAGTGTCTTGCTTAATTTCTTAGTCAAAGAAGAGGCAAAATAGGTTATGGAAGACTTTCACAAGGGAGATTGTGGAGGTCATGTATTTTGGAAGACAATAGTCAATAAAATTTTCAGAGTGGGATATTATTGGCCAACTATCTTGGCTGATGTGTACAAAACGGTTACATGCTGCCATGAATGTCAGATTTTTCAAGGTAGGAGAAAATTGCATCCTTTACCACTCAAGCCGATTGAAGTAAGTGCTCTATTTCAGTAGTGGGGTTTGGAATTTACTGGCGAGATCCATCCTACTTCTTCAGCACAACACAAGTGGATCCTCATAGTGACAGACTATCTCACTAAATGCATTGAGGAGATTCCCACTAGGCAAGCCACTGATTCGGTAATCATTTCATTTCTTGAAAACAATATTTTTTCTCATTTTGGCTATCCAAGCAAGCTGATCACTGATAATGCAGTAGCTTTTAAATATAAAAGAATGATTGATTTTTGTATTAAATATCAAATTACCTTAGGGCACTTCACTGCATATTATCCACAAGGTAATGGATTGGCGGAATCCTCAAATAAATCCTTGGTCAATATTATCAAAAAGCTGCTGGAAATGAACAAGAAGAGTTGGCACAAAAAGCTTGTTAATGCACTTTGGGAAGATAGAGTAAGTCAAAATAAATCTATAGGCATGTCCCCTTTTGAGCTCATGTATGGTGTTGACACAGTATTCCTGACCTCTCTCACAGTCCCGGTGGTTAAACTTCTACAGGAAGTTGGCAGCGAGGATGATCATTTGTAGCAAAGAATCAATCAAATGATTCATTTACAGTAGAATAGAGAGGAGGTTTTTCAGAATACTTTCAGGATGCAAGAGAGAATCAAGAAAATATATGATCAAAAGACAAAGGGGGACAAGTTTCAAATAGAAGACATAGTGCTAAAATGGGATACACGAAACACGAAATGATGAAAAAGGTAAGCTTGGCAAGTTTGAGAATTTATGGAAAGGTCCATTCAAAATTGTTGCATATCGGGGCCAAAATGCTTTCTTGCTGAAAGAAATGAGTAGAGAATATTGTCCAGGTGGGTCGGTGAACGGGCGACTGCTCAAACGGTACTATTTCTGAAATGTCTTTTGCTGTCATATGTATCATTGTATATATCAGTTTATTTTATTTCATTGCAAGTTTGTACTATTATCATCCATTCAGTTTGGGGCCTAAAGTGAAGGATATAAAACTAAAGTTTTGATTTTCGTTTTGGGTTGGATTGTTTGAGCCAAGTATTTTAGTCGATTTCAATCTTGAAATTGAGTCAAGTTTGAGTCAGATTTCAGTCCTGAAATTGATTCAAGATATTGCTTTTGGTTTGTTGAAGTTATTGACTCAATTGCCCAATGGACGAAGGCATTGCCTACTTTCCCAAATATCTATAGTTCTTGGCACCTCCAAGGAGCTACCATCCCCATTGGAGCCAATGTTAGTGTTGGTATCTTCATCCCTCCATCAATGATCAAACTCTCTTGTTGCATTGCATGTTATGTGTCTCATTTGATTAGCTGCATTCCATTAGGGTGATGGATCATCTAATGGTAGTGGCATATTATATATTTTCCCTCATTTCCTTTACCTACTGGTCCATTTTCATACATCTAGATCACCTGTAGTCATCTTTTGTCTTTAAATCTACGAAAATCATTTTTATGGTTTTAGGTATCATTAGGTCTAAGGTTTCGTCAATAAGGTCTTGTAAACGGTCAATAAAGGTCAGTAAGTGCATGAGGAGGTCAAATAAAGTTTCAGCAACAATAATTTCCATTATCACATGCTCAGTGATTGATTTTTCCTCAAAACCCTGTTTTGAGGAAAAACATAGTTTTCATTCTTTCATGTACAAATTTGATGTAATTTCATTTTTTCCATATGTAATAACTTCAGAGGCAGCCCTAGTCACCTTGCCAAGCCTCTGCAACTCCATCAACTGCAAAGCATACAAAAAATTCAAAGAATTTAGTCCATCAAAGGCAAAAAATAAAGCAAACTGCCCAAAAATAGAGTTTTAAAAGCAAGTCAGAAGCAAACATTAAAAGAATGGGTTTTGTAAATGAAAAATCAAAACTATATGTATATAAACTATTGTTCATGTTTAAAAAGTTCATTTGTGTCCAGGGGAGAAAGAGTGAGCAATTGAAAAGTTGTGTTGAAGCAAAGGAGGAAAAAATCGCAACAAGTTTGGCATTCTCACTGGCATGGCACATCGGGGTTGGAGCACGACGCACTCATCCAGCGCAACACATTAGGCAACAGTTGGCAGTGTAATTTTATAATGGGCGCGACGCATTGAGAGAGCGTGGTGCACCTGTGAGGCGGCACAACACACAGGGCTACAAGGCCCGAAATCACTCACAACCTCTTCCAAACTTACAAAATTGCTAAATCCTCAATTGTCCAAGTAAGTTAATATGCCCTCATCGCCAATGAATGAGTTTATATTGGTATTTATGTTGATTTAATGGTAAAAAATTTAAACCCTACCTCCTTGCATTTCTTGTTAAAAAACAATTGCATAGGGTTTACACTTTGCATATTTTGTTGCTAATCACACTCCTATCATTTTCACTCCCTCATTCCCTCACTCCCTCACTTCCATTTTCTCCCTCCCTTTTCATTCATATTACCCACTCCCTAATCTCCATATCCCTAAAAATATTAATCCTAAATCCCTAATCCCACCATCCCAAACCCTAGCAAATATCCCCAAACCTTAATTTCTATTCCCAAGCCTAGATATTATTCCCTAAACTCTTTCATTTCTCATAAAACCTGTCAATAGCATTCCCAAACCCCCCATACATATTCCCTCTACAGTCCCTCATACATTCATATCTTTGGCAGCAAAAACCTATAGACACCATAAAATCTCTTTATACTCATCTATGAAAACTCAAAAATTGGCAAACATGGAGTCAAATTCTTCCTATGACAGAAATGAGGAGACAGTCAGTGATTCTTCTAGAGAAATGAATGCACCAAGGAGACCTCACAAGGGTGGAAAACATAACCGGGAGGAGCCTACTTCACTTGCCGAGCTGTTGGCCTATCCTCTTACTGTCACATGCTTTCAACACAAATCTTGTTATCAGTTCTGTGAGATGGTGGAGAGAGTCAAGTACCACCATGAGCTGGCCAGATTGTTTGTGCTCCATCTTCATAATGGCCAAGTCATTTTGGCAGGTGTGACATTCACCTTGACACCTAAGACTATTGCTTCAGCAACTAGCATTCCAAATGTAGGTGAGCAATGGAATAAGAGGCAGCCGATAGACAAAGAGCATTATGAGCCTTACATCAAGGCTGGTTTTAAGAGACATGTTAGAAGAGTTTTTCCTTTCAAGTATCTACAGGACACATATGCTCCCTTGATGAAACTCATAATTAGATATTTCCGCTGTGAGGGCAGATTTTCTCGTTTGTACGCCTGTCATATTAGATTGTTGATGCACTTTAGTAGGGTGAGGATGATGAACATACCTTGTTTCATTTGCTGGAACATTGAGAAGATGACCACCTTAGTTCACAGGAAGCCTCCTCAGCAGTAGTGTAACAGTATATATCATTTTGCACTAATCAAAATTGTGGTCTTGCATCAGCTTTGTTTATTGAACATCTCATGGGAGGCTTTCATTTCACATGAGGTCTTCACTAGTCCTCAAGTGCCCCCGTCAGTTTTTCATGAGGCAGGAAAGCTTTCACATCAGTAGGAGGTTCATGAGAGACAAACCACTAGTGTGCTTGTGTTTGTCACATACGAAAAGGGCACTAGAAGGTTGTTTGCAACAGCAAAATGAGTACTCTCTCCACCCGGGGTGGAAGGGGTCTCATTTCCTCCATCAGCAGAGCAGGTACAGGACAAGGGCAAGAAACCCTTAGATGATGAGGGACCTTCAAGAGGTCAAGAGGTAGATTTCATCCTCATTCAGGATGAGGACACTGATTTGGGCTCACAAAGATCAAATCTTAAAGAGATCATTCGGGAGTAGCAAATGGAGGCCAAATTCAGAAATTCAGCTTGTTTTGGAAAGTAGATAGGCAGAAATTTCCAACAAGTCCACTTAGGCAAAATTTTGTTCACAAGAAGGCCTCCAAAATCAGCTCCAAACTAGCACGATGCATAGGGAAATGAACGCGGCGCATAGGATGAAATTTGTTCATTTTGGCCAAAAAACTCTGTTTTTTGCCTAGTTTCCTCACAGTTTGACTTTTGTCTTTCTAATAGTCAAAATCATGATGTAATTTGAGGTGACTTTATGGATTTTGATGTAAATATGTTACATTTTCAATCACAGAGGTAGATTCATCCATTGAAAGGTAGTTTGGAACTGAATGATTCAGTTTCCTAGTTTTTAGAGGAAAGCTATTCCACTGCCTACTTTTTAGTTCTTAGTTTAGATTTTGTTGGAACAGCTCCTAAAATTATGAGCTCGACCCATAAAGGCTAGGATGAGTTGTTTATTGCCTATATCTTGTGGTTTTTCAGTCATTGGAAAGGGTTGGACTTTTCGGAAAGCTTGGAGATTTATTGTACACTTATTTCAGTAGTTCGCAAAGAAATAGACCAGGGTTTGAAACACTTTATGGGATTCTTCTGGCAACTTGATTTGGTATTGTGTTTGCTTCTATAATTGTTGGGTCCCTATAATAATAGTGATTACCCCATTACTATTGTAGTTATACCCCTTATTTATCTTGTTGTGCCCCCATTGCCCCCATATTGTTATTAATGTGCCCATAGAATCCATCTATTGTTATTTTTGTGACCTTATATTATTAATGTTAGGTTGGCTGGATTATATTGTGACTCCTTAGACTCCTATATATAGAAAGGAGGTTTTGTCATTTGAATCATCCAAGAATTGTTCATTTATGTAATGTAAAGGAGGTTTCCCCGAACAGGTCATCGTGGCATTTGGCGCTATAACTTCTATTTTGTGATGTTTCAGAAGTCACAAAAAAAACCCATTTGAGAAGAAATCGCACTGAACCTTGGGTCCGAATTTCAGAACTTTTCGTGTGATATTTTCGGAGATATGATCTGAGGAAGTTGGTCTTTTTGCAGACTCCTGAATTACACTCAAAATAGGTGACCTAGGGAAAATCGTCATAACTTTATTTTTGAGCATCGGATTGAAATTTTATCAGAAGGTACAGAAATAGGACGGACTGTAGTTTTCGTTTATATAATTTTTATAGTCAAAGGTTGAAACAGTGACACGTGGCACTTCATACAAGTTCACTCTACTGAACCAGTCTATAATCAGGTCACTGCAGGAGATTGTGCATAACTCTCTCTTGGAGAATCAAATTTGGATCAGAATAGTGGCATTGGAAAGAGGACATAGAAGGCTACTACAGGTGACAATTTCAGAACTGGATGATTCGAAATTACAGAGATACATCAGATTCAATATCAGGCTTCTACAAAGAAAAAAAAGGTGTGTAGTTTTTTTTTTTTAATTTTTGCATAAGCTTGGTTTGAAGGAATTCAAAGGGCATAGTAAAGCATTATTATCGGTAACTGATGCCCCGAGGAAAGAAAATGCAAAAACCTAGTAAGGAACCTGAAAGCTCTAGCATGACTCATGAAGAAGAGGAAGAAATGCTACATGATATATCAAAATTACAAGAACAAGTGCAACAAATGTCACGCTCACAAAAGCTAACAGATGCTAAGATAAATGGTGTGGAATCTAAGATAAAGGGCATGGAAGCTAAGATGGATGATCTGAAGGCAGATTTGAGGACAAATTTGAAGACAGACATGGTAGATTTGAAGACAGATTTGACAAATTTTCTACAAGAAATACTTACTAATGGTGAAAAGGTTGTAAAGGAAACTCATGATGTGAACAAAAGAAATGTTAATCATGATTCCATAGACTCTAATGTTGGATCGAAGATCCACCATATTCCAAAAATCGATATGAGGAAGTTTTATGGCAAGGATCCTGGCACATGGATATTACAGATGGAGCAGTTCTTTGATCTCAATAATGTGCAAAACACACAAAAGGTACGTATGGCAACTTTATATTTGGAACCAAATCAGTTTGTATGGTATCAATGGCTTTGCTCTCGTAAACAATTTATCACTTGGGAAATTTTTACGGAAGAATTGATAGCACATTATGAGGATACAAAAAGCAACACTTTTTTTAGCCAATTGATAAGTCTCAAACAAAAGGGTTCAACAATGGAGCACATTGAGGAGTTCCAAAAATTGAACATAAGGGTAAAAGATATTCCAGAGGAGCATAGGATTGATGTGTTCATAGGGTATTTAAGGGATAATATCCAACATGATGTTCGACTTTGGGAACCTGATTCAATAGAGAAGGCATTCAGGTTAGCAAGAAAAATGGAAAGCAAAATTATGGCAACCAGGAAGCATACCACTCACAACTATAAAGACGGAAGTGCAGTTGCCCCTAGTCTTCCACAACCTATAAGGTTGACACCACAACAATTGGAAGAAAAAAGAGCAAAAGGGCTTTGTTATAGTTATGATAGCAAATACACTAAAGGTCATAAGTGTGCTGAGAAGAAACTATTCTACATAGATTGTGAAGAGGAAGAAGAAAAGGAGCAAGAAAGGTCAAAAGAACAGGATATGCTCCAGGAACAAATCCTAGATGAAGAACAAATAAACCCGACCATATCTTGTAATGCATTGGCAGGAATTACCACTCCTCAAACCATCAAGATAGAAGGACAAATCAAGAAGAAAAAGTTAATAGTGTTGATTGATTCAGGAAGCACCCACAATTTTATTCATTGTAGGGTAGCAAAAGAAATGAATTGCTTCCTATATCTAGAACCAGAGTGTCAAGTGATGATTGCAAATGGAGGAACAATAAATTGCTCTGGAAAGTGCCATAATATCAAGCTATCCATGGGAGAATATGTACTGACTAGCCCAATGCTTTCCATTCCAATGGGAGGTGCTGATGTTGTACTAGGAGTCCAATGGCTACAATCCTTGGGTACAATAGCTTTTAATTTTCAAGAACTTTTCATAAAATTTTCTACGGAAGGAAAGGAAGTTGAATTAAGGGGTATTGCAGGGAAACCAGGAAAGATAATCAGCTCTAATGGTATGACAAAGCTTCTAAAAAAGGAGCAAAGGGGTGTAATTGCACAATTATGTTCGCTAGATGTTTCCACATTAGAATCATCTATTTCTCTAGATCTCCAAAAAGTCCTGGACGATCATTCCAATGTATTTGAGACTCCCAAAGGTCTCCCACCTATGCGTGATCATGATCATGCTATTCATCTGATTCCAGGAAGTGTTACTCCAAACATCAGGCCGTATAGATATCCCTATGTCCAAAAAAGTTAAATTAAACGTATGGTTGCAGAAATTCTAGAGGCTGGTATAATTCAACTGAGTCAAAGTTCTTTCTCTGCTCCAGTAGTATTGGTGCACAAGAAGGATGGATCATGGCACATGTGTCTGGATTATAGGGAGCTCAACAAGCTCACTATTAAAGATAAGTTCCCCATGCCTGTCATTGATGAATTACTGGATGAATTGCATGGATCAATTTACTTCACCAAGTTGGATCTTCGTTCAGGATATCATCAAATCAGAATGAAGATTGAAGACATTCCGAAAATGACATTTAGAACTCATGAGGTTCATTATGAATTTTTGGTCATGCCTTTTGGCCTTACCAATGCACCTTCAACATTTCAAGGTTTGATGAATTCAATTTTCAAACCATTCCTTAGAAAATTTGTGTTAGTATTTTTTGATGATATACTTATCTACAGCAAGCCTTGGAAGGATCATGTTGAACATGTTGACAGGGTGCTACAACTATTGGAGGAGAAACAGCTATATGCCAAAAGATCCAAATGTTTTTTTGGAGTCCAGGAGGTGGAATATTTGGGTCATATTGTATCTCATGAAGGAGTCAAGGTAGACCCTAGCAAAATTAAAGCCATTAAGGAATGGAAAATCCCCACATCCATAAAGCATTTGCACGGATTTCTTGGGTTGACAGGGTATTATCGCAAGTTTGTTAAGAATTATGGGAGAATAGCAGCACCTCTAACGACATTATTGAAGAAAGATGCATTTTCATGGACTCCGGAAGCAACAAAGGCCTTTGAACATCTTAAAGAGGCAATGTGCCAAGCACCGGTCTTAGCTACACCGGACTTCACAAAAACCTTTATTGTGGAATGTGATGCTTCAGGAAATGGAATTGGTGTTGTTCTAGTGCAAGATGAAAGACCCATTGCTTTTGAAAGTCGTCCAATCAAGGGAAAGTTTCTAAGAAAAGCTATTTATGAGAAGGAAATGTTGGCAATACTCCATGCACTTAAGAAATGGCGACCCTACCTAATGGGAAGACACTTCAAGGTAAAGACGGATCATGATAGCCTTAAATACTTTTTAGAACAAAGATTATCGTCTGAAGAGCAACAAAAGTGGGTCACAAAGATGTTGGGTTGTGACTTTGAAATCATCTACAAAAAAGGGAAGCAAAATGTGGTGGCAGATGCACTCTCAAGAAAGGATGAGGATGTGGAAGCATTGTTGTGCGCTATTTCTATCATCCAACCAGATTGGATAAATGAAGCAAGGGAGGAATGGAAGAATGACGAAGAAGTGTGGGAACTTATTCGAAAGCTACAAAAAGATTCCAGTACGTCTGATACATTTAAATGGAAAAATGATTCGTTATGGTACAAAGATCGCTTATACCTCTGTAAGAATTCCCAGCTAAAACAAAAGATTCTTATGGAATTGCACACTTCTCCCTTAGGAGGGAACTCAAGATTTTTAAAAACTTACCACATGGTTAAGAAGGAATTTTTTTGGGATGGCCTTAAATCAGATATTCAAAAGTTTGTGGCAGAATGTTTGGTTTGCCAACAAAATAAAGTTGAAACAATTAAGACACCAGGTCTATTACAACCTTTATCCATTCCAAACCAATTTTGGGAGGAGGTATCAATGGATTTTATCACAGGTTTACCCAAGTCTGAGGGAAAGAGTGTCATCATGGTGGTAGTTGACAGACTTACCAAGTATGCACACTTTTGTGCATTATCACATCCATTTAGAGCCAATATAGTTTCTACTGCATTTATGGAAACATATCAAAAGCTACATGGAAACCCAAAGATTATTGTAAGTGACAGAGATCCCATTTTCACTGGAAATTTTTGGACAGAATTATTTTCTCGTCTTGGTACTGAGTTAGCTCATAGCTCATCTTATCATCCTCAATCTGATGGGAAAACTGAGATAGTAAACAAATGTTTGGAAGGATATCTTTATTGCTTTGTATCTGATAAACAGAGACAATGGGTCAAATGGTTGCCTCTGGTTGAATGGTGGTATAACACTTCCTTTCATACAGCAAAAAAAATTACCCCATTTATGGCACTTTATGGGTATCAACCAGCATCCATCACATCATATTTAAGAGAAAATTCTGAGGTTTAGGCAGTGGAACATCACATCGAACATCAACAACAAGTCCTCCAATTCTTAAAGGATAACCTCGTGTTGGCACATAATAGAATGAAACAACAGGCAGATCAACATCGCAGTGAAAGAAGTTTTGATGTAGGTGATTGGGTATTCCTACGGCTACAACCATATAAGCAAATGTCCCTCAAGCAAGCTAAGAAGGACAATAAATTATCACCAAAGTATTATGGTCCGTACAAGGTGTTGCAAAATATTGGTACTATGGCGTACAAATTGGAGCTTCCTGCAGCTTCTCGATTGCACCCAGTTTTCCATGTTTCATGCTTAAAGAAGGTTATAGGCGACAAGCTCCCAGTTCAAACAATATTGCCAGAACTTGACGAGGAAGGAAAAATTATATTGGAAACGGAAGCAGTTATAGAAACAAGAACTCGATAGCTATGAAATTGATCAATTTCAGAGTACCTTATCAAGTGGAAGAACTTATCCGCTGAAGATTCCACATGGGAGGATGAGAATTTTATGCAGAAATATCCAAAACTACTCAAGCATTGAGGACAACACTTTTTTGAAGGAGAGGGGCATGTTGGGTCCCTATAATACTAGTGATTACCCCATTACTATTGTAGTTATACCCCTTATTTATATTGTTGTGCCCTCATTGCCCCCATATTGTTATTAATGTGCCCATAGAATCCCTCTATTGTTATTTTTGTGGCTTTATATTATTATTGTTAGGTCGGCTGGATTATATTGTGACTCCTTAGACTCCTATATATAGAAAGGAGGTTTTGTCATTTGAATCATCCAAGAATTATTCATTTATGTAATGTAAAGGAGGTTTCCCCCTCGAAGAGGCTGAATTCTAAGGCATTCATCTATCTTTTCTTGAGCTGGTTTCATAACAGTAATTGCAAGTTTACATGTGTTTTATGTATGCCATTATCTCTCTCTGTTCATCTTAACTAAATGAAACAAGGATAAAGGTAGAATTCATTGTTTTGCAGTGCTCTACTTAGGGTTTGTTTAGTAATTTATGTTTTCAGCGGTTTGAAGAGGATCCTTGAGACATTCATGCCCTCTTCAACTCCTCACTAGTCTAAAAATATCTCCATATCACTCAATTTTAAGTACCAAATCATTTGCCTACCTCACCCCATAGAGATCTCTGCAAAACTGAGCCCATTCACTCGACCCAAATTTTCCTTTCAAATTTGAGCCAACAAAACATCATCAAATTCAATAAAACTCTTCTCAACACATACCTACCCTAAATTTAGTCTTTACGTCAGTCATCTCAAGCCTCACTAATCATATTTTGCTAAGGTTGACAAGGAGAGAGCCCTCTCCTGACCTGGTAGGGCTATCTACCAGGTTAAACGTGGTTTGATGTTACCCTAGATCTTGCCTTTTTTAGCTTGAGGTGGATTTAGGCCCTAACACTTCCCTTTCCCACTTTATCCCCTCATCAATGTTTGGTCTCCCTTCATCGTTGGTTAACTTAGAGTTGGTGGCACTCTCCTCTTCGACTTTCCATCATTCCACCATTGCTAGCTTCTTTGCAGTTCATAGCTTGCAACCTCTTTGACACTTCCTCAGTCGCCCATTACTAGCTTTGGCTTAGTTCACTGCTCACGACCTCCACTGGATAGTGGCCCCATTGACTCTGACTCTGGAAATTGTATTGCAGAGTTGTTGTTTTTTAATAATGAGGTTTGTGTTGTGTCTTTTAATGATAAAATCTTGAATAGAGAAATTCATAATAATAATAATAATTTTTATAACAATAATATTTGATTTGATGATGATGATAATAATAATAATAATAATAATAATAATAATCATTATCACCATCATCATCATCATCATATTTTGAATAATAAGATTAATGATGTAAATAATGATAGTAGCATTATTACTATTAATTACTATTTTACAAAGAATGTGTATAATAAATATAATAATAACAACAAAATGATGATTCTTTGTTCACTATTAATAATAGTAATAATATTAGAAATATTAATAATAATTTTTTCAAAAGCAGAGTTTTATGTTCGAATAATAATGTTTGTTATAATTCTCTTTCCTCCTCTAGTAATAGGGTTGTCAACCTCTTTAGCTTTTCTTTTGACCCTCCGCTCTTTAGTCTATTGGAGAAGGGTTCAAATTTTTCCCCTTTCTCTTGGAAATATCCCGGACGATGATATCATTTGTGACATTGAACATTGTATTAGAGATTTACCAAATCTCACTAAAGATATCATCAAATAGGATTGTGCTTTTGTCCTTAGAAAGGAATATCCCCCCAAGAACAACATCAACAAACTTGAGTGTGATGCTCTCGAACCACTAAACAATAACAAGGGTGTTGCCTTTCTCAAAGCTGACAAGTGTAGGAATATACAAGGTAAGTTCCTCAGAAAGAACACCAAAAGGACACCGCTCACAACCAGATCACAGATCAATACACCAGTATTTTTGACATGGTTAAAACCCTCAAAGAGGGAAACAGTCCACGGCCTGAGCCAACGCGACCACTTCAGGCAATTTATTAATAAAAGAATGAATATTTACATATGTTTCTCTCATGCATGGATTACCCTACAAATGACCCTCCATGCGCTTTAAATAGAATTCATGGACCAATCGGGTGTCAAGCCACGGATCAAGTGTCGGTAATACCAAGGAGAGAATGAACCGTCGGATCACTACATATCGTGACCGTCGGATTGTAAGTTACAAAATGTACAACGGTAAAGAAACACACTTTACCTAACTCTATTCTAGACCAAGTTGAACTTAACTATTTCCTATGTGTCGGAATATCCTAACATCCCCACTTAAGAACAACTTGGGATAGGATTGAAGGATTTACAAATATGACACAATAGGAGAAGGAAGGAGGCACTAGAGCCTATCCCCCCTTAGTGACAACTTCCTGAACTCCAACCATAAATCGAAGTTTAGTGAACTTCGCCTCTGTGAGAGACTTTGTGAAGATGTCTACAACTTGATCATCTGTTGAACAATATTCCACTTCAAGAACATGGTCATGAATGAGCTTTCTGATGAAGTGCATATGCAGTTCAATGTGTTTGCTGCGCTGATGTTGGACTGGATCTTTGCATAGCTGAATGGCACTTTGATTATCACACCAAAGTGTAGTCGGATTCGGATACTGCTACTGAAAGCCAAACTCTGACAGGATCTGAAGAAGCCACAAGGCTTCCTTACTAGCTTCTACGACACCACGATACTCTGCTTCTACTGATGAAAGAGAAATGGCAGCTTGTTTCTTACAAGCCCATGTAATAGGTCCTGAACCAAGAGTGAACACATAACCGGCAGTAGACTTCCGATCATCAGGGTCACCAACCCAATCGGAATCAGTGAAACCAACCAATAGAGGAGCTGCTTCGGCACTGTAATGAATCCCGAACTGAACTGTACCTCGAACATAACGAAGTATTCTTTTAGCTGCTTTCCAATGACTTTCACGGGGGTTTTGCATGAACCGAGAAACAAGGCCAACAGCAAAGGAAAGGTCAGGACGAGTATGGGTTAGATACAAAAGTTTTCCTACAAGTTGACGGTATAAGGTAGCATCAACTTCAGGAGAAGTACAAGTGACTGAGAGTTTGACTCCAGACTGAAAGGGAGAAGGGGCTAGCTTACAGTCTTCCATGTAAAAATAACGTATAATATCACAAGCATACTTGTACTGGGAAAGGGAAATACCCTCCTTGGATTGCAAGACTTGAAGACCGAGAAAATAGTGTAAGTGTCCTAACTCTGTCATTTCAAATTTCCTTTTGAGGCTAGACTTCACATGGTTTATAAGGTTGGGATCACTACCAGTAAGGATAAGATCATCAACATAAAGAACAAGGATGATAAGAGAGTTTCCCACTTTCTTGGTGTAGACAGTATTGTCAGAATGACACCTAGAAAAGCCAGATTCTAAAAGAAAGCTATCCATTTTGGCATACCAAACCCGAGGAGCTTGCTTGAGACCATAAAGTGATTTCTTAAGTCGACAAACAAGGCTGGAGTCTGTTTGTATGAAGCCAATGGGTTGTTCCATATAGATTTCTTCATGCAAGTACCCATGCAAGAAGGCAGATTTAACATCCATCTGATGGACTTCCCATTTGAAAGAGGCAGCAAGGGAAAGAACAAGGCGGATAGAGTTCATTTTGGCAACAGGGGAGAAGGCTTCAGTGTAGTCAATGCCTTCAACCTGTGAAAATCCCTTAGCAACAAGACGAGCTTTATGTTTATCAACTTTCCCATCTGGTCCATACTTGGTTCTGTAAACCCATTTGCATCTAACAAGTTTTCGTCCCTTTGGTAAAGGAATAAGATCCCATGTATCATTTGCCAACAATGAATGATATTCTTCATTCATAGCTGCTTCCCAATCTGGATGGCCTGAAGCTTCTGCAAAGGTGTCAGGATCATAATTTACTGGAGCTTGAGCCAATAAAGAAGAGGCTCTCTCGAACTGAGAACGTGTGCGTCGCTGATCTGTAGGATCACCGGCAAGATCACCTGCTGCATATCGGGTAGCACGAAACCATTTTCGAAGCTCAGGAGCTGAAGGAGGATCCTGAGATGGAGGGGGAGGATTGTCATCCTCACTTTCATCATCTGAAGAAGAAATGTTTTCAAAGGTAGAAGAGATAGGGAGAGGTGGCACATCCGCTGGACTAGGCTCGTAGGCCGATATATTTTCATCAAATTTTACATCTCTTCTAATGATAACATTTTTGGACTTAAATGGAATAAGTCTATAGCCTTTGACATCTTCAGAATATCCAACAAAAGTACATTTTTCACTCTTAGGTTCTAAAGCTTTATGCTTTTCATCTGGAATATGGGCCCATGCTTCACTTCCAAAAACACGAAAGTGACTTACATCTAGTTTGATTGAGCTCCATGCTTCTTCTAGAGTGATATTCTTTAAAGCCTTAGTAGGAGTGCGATTTATTATGTAATTTGCACAGTTAATTGCTTCTGCCCAAAAACTAAGACCAAGTCCTTTAGATTGTAGCATACAATTAGCCATTTCCTTTAAGGTGCGATTCTTCCTTTCAGCTACACCATTTTGTTGTGGAGTATATGGAACAGTATGTTGCATTTGAATTCCATTCTCAGTGCAATAGTTGATGAATGTGTTTTTAACATATTCTCTGCCATTATCAGATCTTAACTTAAGAATTTGATGTCCAGATTGTTTTTCAACAAAGGCCTTGAAGGCCAAAAAAGTGTTAAATACTTCACTCTTGAGTTTTAAGAAGTATACCCAAGTGCGTCTGGAGAAATCATCAATGAAAGTTAAGAAATACTTGCAACCAGAGAATGACACAACTGGAAGTGGACCACATAAATCACTATGCACAAGCTATAAAGAGGCTGAGGCGTGCCAAGAGGCATGTTTTTCAAAACTGTCCCGATGATGTTATCCGAGTACACATCCGGAACAAACACCATCTCTGCAAGATACCATAGGAAGACCTGTCACCATATTTTCTTTACATAGATGCTGAAGGGAGCGATAGTTTAAGTGACCAAATCGCTCATGCCAAAGTTTGCTCACTTCATCATTATGAGAAACAAATACTGAGGGAAGATTTGATGACCCAAAGTTGTGAAACTTATACAACCTTGTAGAATCATCAGCAATGCCAGTAGCCAAAATCTGTTTAGGATCTCTTAAGTCCTTGATTACAACATCATGAGGTGAAAATTCAACGATTTTACCTTCACCTGAATGAGTTATCTGATATACAGATAGAAGGTTGCAGGATAAGGTTGGAACACATAATACATCATTAAACTGACCATTGTCTAGATGAACGGTTCCAGTCCCTACAACATTAAGAGATCTATCATCACCAACATATATATTTTTGGTGTTACAATCATTTAAAGAAGAAAACATGGCTTTGTTTTTGGCCATGTGATAAGAAGCTCCAGAATCAATGAGCCACTCATGAGAATGAGAAGAAGAAGATACATTTAATGCATAGCCAGACCGAGATGCTTGACAACCACAAGAAGAAAGTGCCATTCCTGAAGATGAAGTTGAAGTTGAAGATTGCCCCAAATGGATGTTATGCTTCTTCATTGCTGCTTCCAAGGCTTCCATCTTTTTAAAGCATTTTGATTCTAAGTGGCCATCTCGATTACAAAAATTGCAATGTCTATCAGTCTTCTTCCCTTTGTTTTTATTTGTCTTATCATATTGTTGGAATGATTTTTCATTTTGGGGCTGAAATTGCTTAGGACCCTTGTTTGGTTTAGGACCATTCTTTTTAGGATATGACTTCTTAGGATTCTTTGAATTTGGTTGCTACTGGGCGGCTAACGCTTTCTTGGAAGAGTTTCCAAGATTAAGAAGACCAAGGTGTAAGAGTTTTTCTTGTTCTCTTATTAAAGAATCACAAAAAGAGTCAAAGGAAGGGGGAATGTAGTCTTTTCCTTGAGAAATGAAGGCTTCTCTTGTAGAATGGAAGGTGGAAACAAATACAGAGTAGGCTGGTCCCAACTTAGTAAGGATGGAATAAATAAGGTTACTATCTTCTTTCTTAACCTTAACACTTTCCAAGAGATATCTAAGGGTCTTGAACTTGGACAAGAAATCTTCAATGCAAGAAAAATTATTAGGGTCCAATGTGAGCAACTCATTTTCAAGTTGATGGGCTCTAATTTCATTTTTAATCCCAAAAACTTTAGTGATTTGTTCCAATGCTTCATTAGGAGTATCAAGTTCTGCAATATGGAATCTAAGATCAGGAGAGATAGACATCCCTATGAAACCACGTGCTTGATCTTGTCTATTTTCCCATTTAGCAGCCTTATCTTCATCCTTCAGTTTCTTCTCTTGGCCTGTGGCTATTCTGTAGAGACCTTTACTTCTAAGGAAGTCCTCAATGTAGGACAACCATTGGAAGTAGTTGGTGTTGTCAAGGGTAACTTGGTATTGACTTTCCATTTCAATAGAAACTGAAGCTGAATATGTTGAAAGTAAGTGTTCCAATGGATAGATCTCGAAAAATTAGGCTGGTTTAAAAAAAACGGCTCTGAAAAAGGCTTCCGGATGAAGAAGTTATGGCTTTTTTAAAAAAAAAGTTGTTGAAGTTGCCGACGAAGTGCGGGAATGTGCGGAAATGAAAAAGTCCGCCCCCACAAAATGGAGACTTGAACCCAAGACCTCTACTCTCTTAAAATAGCTTTGAACCAATTGATCTATACAAAAAATTTGAGAGAGAGAGAGAGAGAGAGAGAGAGAGGGGGGGGGGTGCTTTGGGTTGCGTGCTTGCTTTGAGAAAGTTCTTTTTCCCTACTAAACAAAAAACACAAAACCCAACACGGACATGCAAAGAAAACGAACCTTACGGCTCGAAGTTAGCTTTACCCAAAAAACTAAATATTTTCAAAAATGAACCTTGCGGTTCAAAGTTAGCTTTAGCCGAAAAACTAAATATTTTTCTCAATGTTTCTGATTTTCCGAGATCACACTAAGGTGTAGGGAAAAGAGCATACGCATGAGAAAAATCCTTCCTTTCTGTTTCTGATTTGCCCATATCGCACAGAGTCGCAAGGCAAAGAGCATACGCAGAAATGAAAGGTATAGATCCGATTAAAAAAAAGGTAAATAAACCGAAACCAAAATAAGCAGAGAGAAAATAACAGTAAACTGCAAATAAAGACTGTATACCTCCAGATCTTAAAAATGACGCAACTAGGGCTACCGGAAACCTTTTCGCGTGAAACGAAAGGGGTTCCTCACTGGAACAGATGCTCTGAACACAACAGAGCAGTCCTCTCGGCCCGAAAGCAGTCAGAAACAGCAGATCTAGGAAACAGTAGTCGGATGCAGTTCTATTGGCTTCAGATTTGGATCACCAACGGACGCGGCCCTCAAATAGCTCTGATACCATGTAGGAATATACAGGGTAAGTTCCTCAGAAAGAACACCAAAAGGACACCGCTCATAACCAGATCACAGATCAATACACCAATATTTTTGACGTGGTTAAAACCCTCAAAGAGGGAAACAGTCCACGGCCTGAGCCAACGCGGACACTTCAGGCAATTTATTAATAAAAGAATGAAGATTTACATAGGTTTCTCTCATGCACGTATTACCCTACAAATGACCCTCCATGCACTTTAAATAGAATTCATGTACCAATCGGGTGTCAAGCCACGGATCAAGTCTCGGTAATACCGAGGAGAGAATGAACCGTCGGATCACTACATATCGTGACCATCGGATTGTAAGTTACAAAATGTACAATGGTAAAGAAACACACTTTACCTAACTCTATACCTAACTCTATACTAGACCAAGTTGAACTTAACTATTTCCTATGTGTCGGAATATCCTAACAACAAGGGTGGTTCTTTGGTTATTCTTGATAAATAGGATTAGCCAAGGAGTATGTTGGACCACCTTCGTAATAACACGAGATACATGAAACTTAATAAGGATCCTTTGAAGAATATTTCCAAAAGTGTGGCTCTTGCTATAAAATCCAGTAGCTCAGTCAACTCTTTTACTCATAATCTTATCAAAAGTAGCCTTCTTACTCCTAGAATCTATGGCCTTCCAAAGATTCATAACAAAGGGGATCCTCTCAAACGCATTTCCAACATGATAGGAGCATTGACCTATCTTCTTGCTAAATATTTCTCCCTGAAGCTTAAGCCCCTTATTAGTCGTACAAAATCCTTTGTCAAGGACTTTGCAAAGTTTGTCAATGAGTTAAAGGGTATTAAGCTTGATCCCGATGACAAGCATGTGAGCTTTGATGTGGTATCCCTCTACACTAATATCCCTATCAATGATGCCATTGAAGTGATCAAGCATATTATGGATCCTAATACTGTTATATTACTTCATATTTGTATGATGTCTACGTTCTTCTCCTTTGATGGGGAATTCAATGAGAAAAATTATAGTGTCGCCATGGGTTCCCCCCTATCCCCTGTGCTGGCTAATATATTCATGGAGGGCTTTGAATCAAAGGCCTTAGCCTCTTCTCGACTTCTACCTAAGATGTGCAAGATGTTTGTGTATGAAACTTGTGTCATCTCGTCCCATGACAAGGAAGAGCTGTAAGTCTTTTCCCTTCATCTTAACAATCAGTCTAGTTCCATAAAGGTCACCATGGAATATGAACTACTACATAAAGGAGGGTTTTAAGACAATATTTGAGACAATTTTTGTGTAAATTGTCTTAACTTAAGACAAAAAAAACGTGTGTATTGTCTTAAATTTTGTCTTTAAGCGCATGTCTAAAAAATTATTGTCTTAAAAAATATTGTCTTAAAGATTATTGTCTTAAAAAATATTGTCTTAAAGATTATTGTCTTGAAAATTATTGTCTTAAAAGATATTGTCTTTGTAAAGACAATATATAACACAAGCATTATTGTCTCTTAGGAGACAATTTTGTTTTTGTCTCTCTAGAGACAACACTCAGATTAGAGACAATATGTCTTTAATACTAGCTATTGTCTCTCTAGAGACAATAATTTTTTTATTTAAAGATCACTTTTCTCTCATTAAAGACAATATAAAAAAATGAATCCAGAAATATCTCACCATTGAAATAAATTGATATAAAAAACATTTAATTAAAAATAAACTACAAAATCATTGATTAATTCATGTTAGCACACAATGGAATCAAACCACCAACCTCCTTCTTGTAAGGACGATGCTCTTACATTGAGCTAGCACACTTTAAATAATTATGTGAAGAGTTATGGAAATCCTTAAAATTACATTTATAGCCATTGATTTAAAAAATAAATAAAAAATTGTTTGACACATGATCTATAATATTTATAAAAGCTATAATCATGCAGACCATATCTTTCACTTAATAAAATAACTCAAGGAAGTTACTTGAATGTCACACCCTACAGCTTGACCCACAGAACCTATGGAGTCCATTCAATGTATTTCTACAATGCCATATTATCAACACAAGAATGAATCTGAGCACGAAATGACCATTAATATTAATCATCCCCAAAACCCACCAAAAACCTTGTTCCATATTGCTAACATACGATATGCTATAGGTTAATGAAAATTTTCTAATCGCCCTAGATATTGATTTAAATTGCCCATTTTACATAATAATTACGACTTGAATTTCAACCCATTTACAATGAAGTATATGTACAAAAACAGATCGAACATAGTCAATCTCGACATTCTTATAAAATCTCCATTTCACATAGTAATTCAAAGTAAGAAAAGCATTGGCCTAAAGTGGAAGAGTCACCAAAGAGACAATGGAAAACCTTCCTAAGTACCTAGGGTTCAAATTGGTTAAAAGACTCTGTAACATTTCAAGTCTCATCAAAAGGCATATTAAAATATACTATTAATTTGACAACATAAACTATCATTCATTACAAATTGCACGAATAAAATTTGTAATGGAGATCTAACTCAAAGCGACAAAAGGTGGATATCAGCTTGGAATATTAAACCAATATCTCAAAATCAAGGCATCATAAATCAAGAACATCTCAAGAGAACCAATACTCCTGAAATAACCCATAAAGTAGTGATATTAGCAAGTGAAGCTATAGTCAAAGTATCATTCATTAGCCTTGGAAGGTAACTAGGGCCTCTCAAGCTCGCAAAGAGTCATATATATTGAAAAGGAACAAACATTGTTGAAATATTCATGGAATATTAGTGAAAAAAACAATCATATGGAAAAATCATCAGCTCTTCTAAAAGGAATGCCATTATTGAGAAATATTACTTCAAAAAAATTGCAATGTTGGCGACTCCTCAACTTATAATCTCCCATCTCACTAGTTTCTCTCAAGCTTCCAGTATCCAAATTGAAATAAATGAGTAGAGAAAAATCTATTGTTCAAGTCATTTGACAGTTGGGAGGCCAATCAAATCCTCAAAACAAACGCTACATAGAGTCCAATGGCCAATCAAGAAATTACAGCCACCCATTAATTGAACTGTAATTGGATTTGTTAATAAAATTAAGAAAAATAAAATGAAATATTTCATTGGCCTTAACTTCCCAACAAACCACCCAATGATAATTAGAAAATGGCCTCCAAGTTCTAGAAATATATATAGATTAGATAAAGGATGAGCATAGAGAAAATATAATAGGGAGTCAAATATAGAGAATGGGTAGAGAATGAAGGTAGCTATCACATGAGGATGCAAACCAAACAATGATATTTCTACCAAAACTAGGGTACATTACATAATGTTCCATCTATATTTCACATCTTTAATATCCTTTTATTATCCTTCTCTCAGTTTATACTCGAGAGACAATCAAACCACTAAATTCCCTATCTACTTATATGATGAGCCCAAAAGAGATACAACTACCATGTTCTCCAACTCCAAACAAGGCATCTCACCAAATTCCAACCTTCTC
Source organism: Pinus tabuliformis (assembly GCA_031772625.1). Lineage (NCBI taxonomy): Eukaryota > Viridiplantae > Streptophyta > Pinopsida > Pinales > Pinaceae > Pinus > Pinus tabuliformis. The sequence goes on along the minus strand of CM062817.1, from coordinate 1,164,177,450 downwards.
TACTCACATCCATGTTCCATCTAAACAACATGACTATCTTCCAAACACTTTTGAAGATAAACAAAAAGAGACCTAGAACAGGTGGGAAGAAAAAAGACTACCAACACGTTGCCAACATGCTACACTAGAGAAAATCAATGTTGTAATAGCCCCTACAAGAGAATTCACCTCCAAATGATTTCATAGCAAGGATACAATTCCAAGTTCCAAGCATACAAATCAATCAAACCAAGCGCTCTCTCATTATTGGGAAATCGACCCTCTCTCCACCATAATTTGACCATAAATAGGAATGTAGGATCTATTCCAAAGACCAACATTGTGCTTAGCTAGGAAAACTAATGTGAAACATAATACATCCTCCCGACCACTATTAATAATTAGAAAAATAGATCCTTATGTGGTTGGACATGATGCTTAGCTTGATACTGTTGCAAACACCAATCCCACATAGCAACAGTTGAAATCCGCACTCCAAATAAGCCTAATCTACAAACACTTATTTCTTTCAATAACAACTCCATGCATGACATGATTCAATTAACATTCAGTATTCACCTTTATTTCAGATCACAACATGTTTTTGCAAATATGAATCAGATTTCGTAATTGATTATGCATAATGGTATGCATGCATACCTTTGTTTCATTCAAGGCATCTTCCACTATTAGATTATTTTCCTTCAAATCTATCCCTGTTTGTGCTCCCACCTATCAAAAATTATGAACACTATCATATACCCTCCATTCTTACTTTAAAAGAATATAAATTGAAATGCAGTCACCACGTTATGAAACCAGCTCAAGAAAGGATAGAAAAGATAGATCAATGCCTTAGAATTCAACCTCTTCGAGGGGGAAACCTCCTTTACATTACATAAATGAACTATTCTTGGATGATACAAATGACAAAACCTCCTTTCTATATATAGGAGTCTATGGAGTCACAATATAATCCAGCCGACCTAACAATAATAATATAAAGCCACAAAAATAACAATAGAGGGATTCTATGGGCACATTAATAACAATATGGGGGTAATGGGGGCACAACAATATAAATAAGGGGTATAACTACAATAGTAATGGGGTAATCACTAGTATTATAGGGACCCAACATGCCCCTTTCCTTCAAAAAAGTGTTGTCCTCAATGCTTGAGTAGTTCTGGATACTTTTGCATAAAATTCTCATCCTCCCATGTGGAATCTTCAGCTGATAAGTTCTTCCACTTGATAAGGTTCTCTGAAATTTATTGATTTCGTAGTTGTCGAGTTCTTGTTTCTATAACTGCTTCCGGTTCCAATATAATTTTTCCTTCCTCGTCAAGTTTTGGCAATATTTTTTGAACTGGGAGCTTGTCGCCTATAACCTTCTTTAAGCATGAAACATGGAAAACTGGGTGCAATCGAGAAGCTGCAGGAAGCTCCAATTTGTATGCCATAGTACCAATCTTTTGCAACACCTTGTACGGACCATAATACTTTGGTGATAATTTATTATCCTTCTTAGCTTGCTTGAGGGACATTTGCTTATATGGTTGTAGCCGTAGGAATACCCAATCACCTACATCAAAAGTTCTTTCACTGCGATGTTGATCTGCCTGTTGTTTCATTCTATTCTGTGCCAACACGAGGTTATCCTTTAAGAGTTGGAGGACTTGTTGTTGATGTTCGATGTGATGTTCCACTGCCTGAACCTTAGAATTTTCTCTTAAATATGATGTGATGGATGGTGGTTGATACCCATAAAGTGCCATAAATGGGGTCATTTTTGTTGCTGTATGAAAGGAAGTGTTATACCACCATTCAGCCAGAGGCAACCATTTGACCCATTGTGTCTGTTTATCAGATACAAAGCAATGAAGATATCCTTCCAAACATTTGTTTACTATCTCAGTTTGCCCATCAGATTGAGGATGATAAGATGAGCTATGAGCTAACTGAGTACCAAGATAAGAAAATAATTGTGTCCAAAAATTTCCAGTGAAAATGGGATCTCTGTCACTTACAATAATCTTTGGGTTTCCATGTAGCTTTTGAATTGTTTCCATAAATGCAGTAGAAACTGTACTGGCTTTAAATGGATGTGATAATGCACAAAAGTGTGCATACTTGGTAAGTCTGTCAACTACCACCATGATGACACTCTTTCCCTCAAACTTGGGTAAACATGTGATAAAATCCATTGATACCTCCTCCCAACGTTGGCTTGGAATGGATAAAGGTTGTAATAGACCCGGTGTCTTAATTGTTTCAACTTTATTTTGTTGGCAAACCAAACATTCTGCCACAAACTTTTGAATATCTAATTTAAGGCCATCCCAAAAAAAATCCTTCTTAACCCTGTGGTAAGTTTTTAAAAATCCTGAGTGCCCTCCTAAGGGAGAAGTGTGCAATTCCATAAGAATCTTTTGTTTTAGCTGGGAATTATTATAGAGGTATAAGCGATCTCTGTACCATAATGAATCATTTTTCCAGCTAAATGTATTAGACGTACTGGAGTCTTGTTGTAGCTTTAGAATAAGTGCCCACACTTCTTCGTCATTCTTCCATTCCTCCCTTGCTTCATTTATAAAATCTGGTTGGATGATAGAAATAGCGCACAAAAATGCTTCCACATCCTCATCCTTCCTTAAGAGTGCATCTACCACCACATTTTGCTTCCCTTTTTTGTAGATGATTTCAAAGTCATAACCCAACATCTTTGTGACCCACTTTTGTTGCTCTTCAGAGGATAATCTTTGTTCTAAAAAGTATTTAAGGCTATCATGATCCGTTTTTACCTTGAAGTGGCTTCCCATTAGGTAGGGTCACCATTTCTTAAGTGCATGGAGTATTGCCAACATTTCCTTCTCATAAATATCTTTGCTTAGAAACTTTCCCTTGATTGGACGACTTTCAAAAGCAATGGGTCTTTCATCTTGCATTAGAACAACACCAATTCCATTTCCTGAAGCATCACATTCCACAATAAAGGTTTTTGTGAAGTCCGGTGTAGCTAAGACCGGTGCTTGGCACATTGCCTGTTTAAGATGTTCAAAGGCCTTTGTTGCTTCCGGAGTCCATGAAAATGCATCTTTCTTCAATAATGTTGTTAGAGGTGCTGCTATTCTCCCATAATTCTTAACAAACTTGCGATAATACCCTGTCAACCCAAGAAATCCGCGCAAATGCTTTATGGATGTGGGGATTTTCCATTCCTTAATGGCTTTAATTTTGGTAGGGTCTACCTTAACTCCTTCATGAGATACAATATGACCCAAATATTCCACCTCCTGGACTCCAAAGAAACATTTCGATCTTTTGGCATATAATTGTTTCTTTTCCAATAGTTGTAGCACCCTGTCAACATGTTCAACATGATCCTTCCAAGACTTGCTGTAGATAAGTATATCATCAAAAAATACTAACACAAATTTTCTAAGGAATGGTTTGAAAATTGAATTCATCAAACCTTGAAATGTTGAAGGTGCATTGGTAAGGCCAAAAGGCATGACCAAAAATTCATAATGACCCTCATGAGTTCTAAATGCCCTTTTCGGAATGTCTTCAATCTTCATTCTGATTTGATGATATCCTGAACGAAGATCCAACTTGGTAAAGTAAATTGATCCATGCAATTCATCCAGTAATTCATCAATGACAGGAATGGGGAACTTATCTTTAATAGTGAGCTTATTGAGCTCCCTATAATCCAGACACATGCGCCATGATCCATCCTTCTTGTGCACCAATACTACTGGAGCAGAGAAAGAACTTTGACTCGGTTGAATTATACCAGCCTCTAGCATTTCTGAAACCATATGTTCAATTTCACTTTTTTGGACATAGGGATATCTGTACGGCCTGATGTTTGGAGGAACACTTCCTGGAATCAGATGAATAGCATGATCATGATCACGCATAGGTGGGAGACCTTTGGGAGTCTCAAATACCTTGGAATGATTGTCCAGGACTTTTTGGAGATCTGGAGAAATAGATGATTCTAATGTGGAAACATCTAGCGAACATAATTGTGCAATTACACCCCTTTGCTCATTTTTTAGAAGCTTTGTCATACCATTAGAGCTGATTATCTTTCTTGGTTTCCCTGCAATACCCCTTAATTCAACTTCCTTTCCTTCCACAGAAAATTTCATGAAAAGTTCTTGAAAATTAAAAGCTATTGTACCCAAGGATTGTAGCCACTGGACTCCTAGTACAACATCAGCACCTCCCATTGGAATGGAAAGCATTGGGCTAGTCAATACATATTCTCCCATGGATAGCTTGATATTATGGCACTTTCCAGAGAAATTTATTGTTCCTCCATTTGCAATCATCACTTGACACTCTGGTGCTGGATATAGGAAGCAATTCAATTCTTTTGCTACCCTACAATGAATAAAATTGTGGGTGCTTCCTGAACCAATCAACACTATCACCTTTTTCTTCTTGATTTGTCCTTCTATCTTGATGGTTTGAGGAGTGGTAATTCCCACCAATGCATTACAAGATATGGTCGAATTTATTTTTTCTTCATCTAGGCTTTGTTCCTAGAACATATCCTGTTCTTTTGACCTTTCTTTCTCCTTTTCTTCTTCGTCTTCACAATCTATGTAGAATAATTTCTTCTCAGCACACTTATGACCTTTAGTGTATTTGCCATCACAACTATAACCAAGCCCTTTTGCTCTTTTTTCTTCCAATTGTTGTGGTGTCAACCTTATAGGTTGTGGAAGACTAGGGGCAACTGCACTTCCGTCTTTATAGTTGTGAGTGGTATGCTTCCTGGTTGCCATAATTTTGCTTTCCATTTTTCTTGCTAACCTGAATGCCTTCTCTAATGAATCAGGTTCCCAAAGTCGAACATCATGTTGGATATTATCCTTTAAAGACCCTATGAACACATCAATTCTATGCTGCTCTGGAATATCTTTTACCCTTATGTTCAATTTTTTGGAAATCCTCAATGTGCTCCATTATTGAACCCTTTTGTTTGAGACTTATGAATTGGCTAAAAAAAGTGTTGCTTTTTGTATCCTCATAATGTGCTATCAATTCTTCCGTAAAAATTGCCCAAGTGATAAATTGTTTATGAGAGCAAAGCCATTGATACCATACAAATTGATTTGGTTCCAAATATAAAGTTGCCATACGTACCTTTTGTGTGTTTTGCACATTATTGAGATCGAAGAACTGCTCCATCTGTAATATCCATGTGGCGGGATCCTTGCCATCAAACTTCCTCATATCGATTTTTGGAATATGGTGATTCTTCAATCCAACATTAGCATCTATGGAATCATGATTAACATTTATTTTGTTCTCATCATGAGTTTCCTTTAGTACCCTTTCACCCTTAGGGACGATTTCTTGTAGCAACTTATTCATATTTATCTTCAATTCGTCCATGTCTCTCTTCAAATCATCCATCTTAGCTTCCACGTCAATCATCTTAGCTTCTACGCCTTTCTTTAAACAGTCCATCGTAGCTTCTACACCTTTCTTTAAACCATCCATCTTAGCTTCTACATCTTTCTTTAAACCATCCATCTTAGATTCTGTTCCCTTTTGTGCAAGGGACAGTTGTTGCACTTGGTCTTGTAACTTTGATATATCATGTTGCATTTCTTCCTCTTCTTCATGAGTCATGCTAGAGCTTTCAGGTTCCTTACTAGGTGTTTGCATTTTCTTTCCTCGGGGCATCAGTTATCGATAATAATGCTTTACTATGCCCTTTGAATTCCTTCAAACCAAGCTGATGCAAAAATAAAAAATAAAAACTACACACCTTTTTTTACTTTGTAGAAGCCTGATATTGAATCTGATGTATCTCTGTAATTTCAAATCATCCAGTTCTAAAATTATGACATGTGGTAGCCTTCTATGTCCTCTTTCCAATGCCACTAGTCTGAACCAAATTGGATTCTCCAAGAAAGAGTTATGCCCAGTCTCCCGTAGTGACCTGATTATAGACTAGTTCAGTAGAGGAAACTTGTATGAAGTGCCACGTGTCATTGTTTCAACCTTTGACTTTGAAAACTATATAAAAGAAAACTACAGTCCGTCCTCTTTCTGTACCTTCTTACAAAATTTCAATCCGATGCTCAGAAAGAAAGTTATGACGATTTTCCCCAGGTCATCTGTTTTGAGTGTAATTCAGGAGTCTGCAAAAAGACCAACTTCTTGAGATCATATCTCCGAACATATCACGCGAAAAGCTCTGAAATGCGGACCCAAGCTTCAGCGCAATTTCTTCTGAAATGGGTTTTTTTTTTGCGACTTCTGAGACGTCACAGAGAAAACGTTATAGCGAAAATGCCACGATGACCTGTTTGGCGCAGCGAAACCCTAGAATCCAAAGCTCTGATACCAAATGTTATGAAACCAACTCAAGAAAAGATAGAAAAGATAGATCAACGCCTTAGAATTCAGCCTCTTCGAGGGGGCAACCTCCTTTACATTACATAAATGAACTATTCTTGGATGATACAAATGACAAAACCTCCTTTCTATATATAGGAGTCTATGGAGTCACAATATAATCCAGCCGACCTAACAATAATAATATAAAGCCACAAAAATAACAATAGAGGGATTCTATGGGCACATTAATAACAATATGGGGGTAATGGGGGCACAACAATATAAATAAGGGGTATAACTACAATAGTAATGAGGTAATCACTAGTATTATAGGGACCCAACACACCAACATCCATCAACTAGATTAAGATTTCTATAATTCCAATAACAGGGAATTGTTACAAACAGCTTCCATTAATTCAAGCCTGCCAAACTTTACTTGGATAAAGCAACTCCGCCAAAAATCTTGGTAATTATTTCACACAATTTTTCTTTTTTGTGGTCTTATTCTGTACCTTGCAAAGAAAGTGAGAATGATATCTTTGGCGAAAACCTTTAGTAAAATAGATTGATAGGGAAGTTAACTATCAAGTCAAACATATTCTGATATTAAAGCAACCTTAAGTTATTTAAATTTAATCTTTGTAGTTATTGTTGCATGTTATTTCAGAGGCACATATATTCAAAGTATAAATCATGCATCAACATTGTTGCTTTCTACACTCGTGTCTTGAAAACTCACAAGTCAAATTTGAGATTAATACCATCATCAGGAATGATATTAATGTGGATATCCCTCCCCAAAAGGTGATGGCCACATTACAATATATGGTGGCTATATAGAGAAAACAAGACAATAACTTAAAGCCTCCATTTGGATAAAGCAACCTATTTTTAAGTTATAGAGAAATAGCACACCTGAATCAAGCTTCTAATTTGAGACACCCTTTTATTAATGATTTCCTAAGTGCTCCCATCACCAAATATCATTGTTGAATCCTTGGTAAGTACCACCTTGGCAGCAGTACCAAGAACCTTACTTCTAACTTCATCCATGATAACAGTGCCTACACAGAGAAAGAATAAAAAAACAATATCTACATAAGGTATTAGAAACCCGTGACTATAGACACATTGGAGATATTTAATTCTCAATACCTCTCACTCAGTAAGAATTTATCATATCAACATGAAAGGTTGAACTTGTAGAGCAAACCCATTACCAAATAAATATTGTTTCAACAATAAATAATATAAGACTACTTATATACACATTGAGCTTTGAACTTAAGCTCCTAGTTCATGTAAGTCCTTAATGTAGCTAAACTTGCATAATACCTCTAGTCAATATAGCAATATCATCCAAATATTGGCTTTTCCACTCTCCAAATCTAGAAGCTTTCAAAGTGCCAACCTTCAATGTACGATGAAGCTTGTTCACAACAAGAGGAGCCAAGGCCTCTTGTTCAATGTCCTCAGCAATGATCAAGATAAGGTACCCCCCATGGATGGCCTCTTCCAATATTGTGATCAAGTCTCTTGCAGTTGTAATCTTTTTGTCAACCAATAATAACTTCAAATTATAAGAGAATATAAAGATGCATGTTCATTTCCAAATTCTTGATCAGTGAATTTTAAAAATCAAGCACAAATAAATAGAAATTTAGAGACCCACTTCCCATGCTTAGTAGTGGTCATATTTCATTCTGATCAGTATTCTAAATCCAATATTGTACATATTGAGAAATAATAGAAGGTTCATAAGGCAAACATTTTGAAATTTTGTACAAAACTGATGGCAACCCAAATTGAACCAGGAGGATGTGCCATGAATATATGACATATGAAGGTAATTGGGAAACAATTCCACAACTTAGATGAGATTTTATTCTAAAAACATTACACATGATTTATATCCATTCTCTTTTCATTACAAGGAGCACTAACAAATAGCAGCACAACAAAAAAGGTAAGAAGTTTTCAATTCACATCAACTACCTTGCAATTTTCATACTCCACGAACATCTTCTCACTGTATGTCACAAATTATCAAGAAATATATCCACGATCAAATTGTATTCCGTCAATGACATACGGATTTTTTTCTGCACTTTTCCCCTCTTCAAGTGTCAGAACACCTTTCCTTCCAACATTACTCATAGCCTCTACTATCATGTTTCCTATTTCATAGTTATTCCCAACACACATTGTAGCAACATATGCTAATTCACTATCTTAAAACTAGAGAATAATGTTAGTTACAGGGTCTTAAGTTTTATCATGTACAATCCCTTACATATAACATTTGTCCTAAATGTTTCACAAGTAACTCCTCAACATTCTTCCCCGGAGTCTTCAAGAAACTCTAGCTAACAGTTTTGGATCAGCGAATCTAGCATGTTGAAGTCACAAATAATCTAGTGAAAGATGAATCAAGTAACTATACTAGGGGGACTACTTAAGAAGGATTTCCTTATTTCTAGAAAGGTTCCCTACATTGGAATGATTAAATATATAGTGGTTAAGCTGGTACAAATGTTATGGAAGCATGGAATGATGGATGTAGTGAATCAATGATATTAAATGTCCATCCTAATTATGGTTTGTTGATTTCATGTAGCTAGGGTACTCCTTTCGGGGAAAATATTAAGTTTGACTTGTAATATGACACAGTCCCTGTGTTGAGAGGGAGAACCTATAGGTTATAGAGGGAACCCTACCAATTACACAAATTCTCTCATGTTTACAACTGATGAGATGGGTGAATATGTAATGAGTCTTAATGTTGAGCCTATGGAAATTTATAAGGATTTGATGAACGAGGATGAGAGGCCTGAGCCTGCTAGTCTATGAAATATTAGTTTTGATCTGGTTTCTTCTAAATATTTTTTTGGGGTAGATATTTTTCTGGTTTCTCCTACGGGTACCCATCATCCCTTTTCCTTAAGATTAGAGTTTTAATGTACCAACAATGTGGTTAAGTATGAAGCCAAGATATTGGATCTAAAGACTGCTAGGAAGATAGGAATGAAAATGTTGAAGATTGTGGGCAATTCCAAGCTATATATCAATTAGGTGAAAAGACAATGTTAAGCTAAGCATCCAATACTGAGGTAGTATGGAAATAATTTATAAGATTTGTTCTATTTCTAAATCAGTATATATATCTATTTCATCAGTCATGAGTACATAGTATTAGTGTACGACTGTTCACCCACATCCCCTAGGCTAGTTGCATAAAAAATATCATGGTCGAGTGAAAAAAACCCATGGAATATATCATGGGTATGTCATGGATACATCATGTATACACAGTACATCAGGAGAGGAGTATAAATCTAAATCTAGACCTCTCCCTCAATAGGATCATTTATCAGTATCTACTGCAAGCCCTATCCAAGTCTATATCACATGCCTCCTAGGGTCATTTGTGACGTGGTGGTCCTCACTCTCATAACTCTAGTACTGCTCACTATTTTTGACGTCCCTGACCTCTTCCTACCTTACCTGCTAGCCTCCTTATATCCCTTTAGCTCTATTTGTAGGCTCTCCTTCTCTCTCCTTAACTAGATAACCTTCATGTGTTGGAAATAATACTGAGAGGGGGGGTGAATAAGTATTTACAATCTATAAAATTTTCATTTCCATAATCAGATTTATATATGCTACTTCAATGAAGGGAACTCGCATGTGCATGCAATTTTTCTTGAGGAAACCAGCGTATATCCAGTGAACTTATGATTCAATTAATTCATCATATGTTGATCTTTAATCAGTGCATTGGTACTTTATTAAACATTAAATAGTAACCATGTGTAGTAATAACAAAATAAACAATCACACATAAGCAACACACATGAACACCAAGATTTAAGTTGGAAACCCAATGTGGGTGAAAACCACCTACTGTTGTCATCTGTGTCTTATTTTAATAATAAGAAAATCTGTTTAAAATCTTGTACTATTGCAGACCCATACCAGTATGCCAGATTCTACCAGCAGAAGGTTACAACCTTCTATTGTTCTCCAGCTTCTACTAGAAGGGAGCTACAACCCCCTAGCTCTTGTACTAGCTGATATGTTTACTAGTACGTAAGTGCTGGCCTACTAAACACTCCAACCTTCACTTGTTTTCCAGCTACTACTAGAAGGGAGCTTGAACCCCCTAGCTCTTGTACTGGGAAATATGTTTACCAGTACGCAGGTGCTAGCCTACAGAAGGCTACAACCTTCTCTCTTCCTCCAACGACCACGTTTCATAAATTTTCAGACTGGATACTCTTGGAAAAACATTGAAGCTCAAAATCATAACTGCAATACAACCAACAAATACATCTACATCAACCAATCACTGAAGCTCAATCATCACTCTTTGAGTCAGCCACAACTCAATCAAAAACTCACAACCTCTGAACCTCTGGCACAACTAAATCATTCATTCATACTTAATCAACTTCAACTAATCAACTAGAATAGATACATCACTATAGCTAGTACACAAATCTGAACCCATCTGCATCATCATTCAGAACTAGTTGTAACCTCAAAACCATGCATCATAGTGTATACGCTACTTGGCTGAACCCAAACTTCATGTATCCGCTACTTCCTTTAGCCCAACCCACATATATCCCTAAAGATACTGAATCATAAAACTTCTATATAACAAACTGTACCAATCTGTGACATGCTAAAGATCTACTGCCATATTACTGAGTTCTAAATAGATAGCAACAAGGATCACCCTTCCTTCTCAATCGATCAATCAATCAGACTCAACTTCCTTATATATTCAGTTCTACTTTCAAATCTAAGAAGAGATCATTGACAAATAGTAGTAAAAATGTAATACTGATCTCATAGATCAATCATCCTTGAACATCAAGCATTTCTTTTGCAGGCTCTGCTTGGAAGAGCCGAACCAATGTGTATACGCAACTTCACCAAAGGGAACTAGTGTATAGATCTAGAAATACTTTCTTATAACTTCGCTGCACTTCTCGACTTTAGACATACCTAGATCATCATATATAAAGGATAAAATATGTGTTAGCAATCAGATCTAGCCTATCCATTATTAGATCACATAATGATAAGACATTATGATGCTGATCCTTCATTAGATCTCATCACAATCAATCAACCTAAACATTCAAAACACTGTCACGAGAATGCAGTCACCAGAACACAAAGCATAACCCAGAACTCTGCATGAACAACTAGAACCAACTGCAACTTCAAACATCATAGTTCATAAGGTATATGCTCCTTCGATGTGTCGAACCAGTGTGTATATCTTCTTTTACCAAAGCAAAACAATGTACCTATCTTCAAATACTAAATTAAACCTTCACAACTATTCCAGACTTTAGTCATACCGAGATAATAACATCTATAGAATAAAACATGCATTGATATTCAGTTCTAGACTATCCATGATCAAACCACATAATTATAATTCATTTCATGCTTTATGATCCTAATCCATCATCCATCATCAACCACATAGCTGCATCCTTAGTTTAGATCAAGCAAAGCATCAGAAGCTCATAAAGTGCATATATGATCTAACACTTCATAATATATTCAATACTTGCACCCATTAGCTTAATAATCTTCTCCCCCTTATATATTTTTAGGCCTTTCTCAATACCTTGGACCAAAACCACTAACAATGTAAACTTTGAAACGGGAACTATAAACTCAAAACGGGAACTCTGGCCCAAAAACCCCAAAAAACCACAAAAACAGTGCTCAAAACGAAAAGTGTGTATACTGGAACGATGTTTTTTTTTTTTAGGTGTCAATTTTGCGGCTGTTTTAAAAATGGCAGTGACTACGAAATTTTCTACGAAATTTTCCTGCAAAATATAGCTTCAGAACGAAAGTGTTGATACTGGAATAATGATTTTTTTTTTTAGGTGTCAATTTTGCGGCTGTTTTAAAAATGGCAGTGACTACGAAATTTTCTATGAAATTTTCCTGCAAAATATAGCTTCAGAATGAAAGTGTTCCTACTGGAATAATGATTTTTTTTTTAGGGTCAATTTTCATACTTTTTAAAAAATGCTAATAAAACCAATTTTTTATGTCTCAAACAAAGTTAAATTTTAAGGAAAAAACACATTAATGTTTCTGGTAGAATATCATTTTTCTTTCCTAAGTATAAATTTAACATGTTTTCAACCAAAATCAATAGTTTCTCATCTTAATAAAAGAATCAACGCTAGAACTTAAGTCCCATGGTGGAGCACTAACTCAATCTACAACATATCAAGTGACTTGAAGTAGTTAACCCCCTTGCTACCTTATGATTCGATATGCTCATGCATCGATGATCTGCATCCCCAAAGTTGGAGCCCCCTCCTTTTGTCAGAATGATATGGGTCATATTAGTTATCATGTTTCTCGAGGTAGTTAACTCCCTCACTACTTCTCAACCCAACATATTTGTTGACCATTGATCTCGGTGGAACATGACTTGTCGAGCCAATGGAAAATCGTTTGAACATAACTCCCAAATGCCTGATGAACATCACCACATTACTCTTCCAGGTTGTCCATGAATGACAACTTGGTATCTATTTCAAATAATAATTTCATTATTCCATTAGTCTCCCTCCCAATGGCATATCGTTCACCCAGTTCACTTCGATTTGATACAATATGGTTGGATATGACTAGTGATTATAGTCTACAAATACAAGAACTTGATAGATGGCTGCTTCTTTAACATCATTAAATGGGTTTTTGATGTGAGGTTTCACAAGAAGAACTCTGGCATATTTGTAGTTGCCTCTTGATCTTTTTACATGTATGGTGTAACCAAGCACTCTCACCATTGATAAGCAAGGGTAAGATATTCCTCAGGGCTCATGAAGAGCCTCAAACAACAATTGGTTCATGAAGGGCAAAGATGTGACAAGCAAGATTTTGAACCCAGGTGGAGAGGATAACAATCTAAATTTTTTTCCTTTCAATCATCTAAGCTAGACCCCATTGACAAAGTAGGTACCTCTTGTTTATTTGTACTCTTCTAATTTACAAGTCCCCTCCAGGTCTTTAACAAGCTCATTGTAAGCATTGAATAATTTTTGGTCAGATAGTGAAACGCTTTTGAATATATGACCTTATCGTATATTGTTTTGTAAGAGGCTTTAGGCCTAGTTTGATTGTTTTTCATTTACTGTTGAAATCATTTTTAATTTCAATTTACTGTTGCTTCTCTCATTTCCTTTTAATCATAAAAATAGACTTGAAAATTTTCATTTAAAAATATTTCTTTCTTTTCTCTTTGATCATGAAAATAAATTTGAAAAATTCCCCAATTCAAGCATTTGGGCTTCAATATAAAATAGGCATAAGGAATAGTGCTTGAATCCTAGAGTTTGTTGGAACCCGGCATAAGAAAGATGCATCCATCCGCCATTTCTATTATTATGTAATAAGATAAATTTGGTGCACTCATAATTCGAGAGCAATGAAGGGAGACAAAAACTCAAATTCCTCGAATTCAGGTTCGCGCTTTATCTATACCCAAAATTGTAATTTAAATTCCTAACTTGAATTATTTTTCCCTTGTAGGCCTATTATTCCTTCTTCGGAGTACTCATTCCTAACATAAACATACCCATAACAAATTTCTCAATATAATTATATATTTTCATATATTTTATTTTGTATAGCTCTTCTTGATCATATAACCATCATGTTTTTTATTAAAACACTTCAAATCATATAATTTTAACATCTAAATGTGAGACCCTTGTTTACAAATATAATTAAATAAGTCCCAATTCACTTTATGTTGGCTCACAACATGTTTCACTCGTGCTCGTCATACGATTTAACTAACACTATACCTTAGAAAAAGTTTTCAACACACACACACAAAGTCTTGTGTTGACTTTATAATAACAATTTTATCTCTGTATTGCTAGGCTTTGCTAATTATTTGTGATAGTCGTGGGTTTTATTAATACTTGAAACTATAATTTCGAAATCAATGTGATATATCTAGTTCTACATTCCTTAAAGAATCTTCTTCTACAGGTCGTGCTCTTGTTATTCCATGTGTTACATCAATATGAAAACATAGGGATAAAGCCAAACCCTAATACCAATGGAATGTATATGATCTTACACGGTTAACGACTTAAAGGCTATTAGGGTTCTTTGCGTTTACCAAAGACTACTTTCCTTCCCGTATTTTTTGCTTGTTATTCGTTCTTTTCGTTAGGACGCTTCCATGGTTATGTAACTCTACAAGTAATTTTACTTGAGTTTTTTTCTTTGGTTTTGGCACTCAATAGTGTGTAAGAACTACTTATCATTTGGTAATTTTAGGCCCTCGGTCCTTTTGTTAAGATGGCTTACCTCTTCCAGCTATTTTGAACAGGTAGCCCTAGTAATTTTTATGCTTTGTTATTGTTCATATGGATTAGGATAATGTGGTAGTTTTAGTCACTGTTCTTATGAAATTATCTAAAATAATTAATTTATAACTCATGACTTACTTTATTTATGGGGTTTCTTCATAGAAACCCTTTTGATGTACCAATGAAGAAAGGAATATTGGCTCGGTATTACCCTTATGATGTACCAATGAACTAAGGAATATTGGCTCGGTATTACGAGAAAATGAACGCACAAGATTATACGTGTGAATTCCTCCACACATTTTTTCAACGTGACCATGATTTGTTCAATACCTCTTGTACTCGCTATGAGGTTGCATTTACCAACGCTTTCTTCGTCTCTATGCCCCACTTCATATGCCAATTTCTTACCGTCTTTCAATTTTCCAGCTGGCTGGAATCCTACACGCGGCTTTGTCTGATAATAGATGATTATTTTGTGAATGGAACCTCCAGAGCGGTGGAATCCTACACGCGGCTTTGTCCGATAATAGATGATTATTTTGTGAATGGAAAGCGGGGGTCGATTCCCGGAATCGACCCGCCGCCGGGTCGGGCGGGGCGGAGTGGCCCGGGGGTGGCGCTGCGCGGCGGCGCCGCCGCGCAGCGCCACCCCCGGGCCACTCCGCCCAGCCCGCGCCGCCGCGCAGCGCCACCCCCGGGCCACTCCGCCCCGCCCGACCCGGCAGCGCCACCCCCGGGCCACTCCGCCCCGCCCGACCCGGCGGCGGGTCGAGCCGCCGCGCAGCGCCACCCCCGGGCCGCTCCGCCCCGCCCGACCCGGCGGCGGGTCGATTCCGGGAATCGACCAGCCGCTCTGGAGGTTCCATTCACAAAATAATCACGTACCTAACAGTTAAAAAAGTGATATTGCAAATGAACTTATAATATTGCAAATGAACTTATGGCAGTGATTCGAACTTATTTTTAACAATTTAAATACTGCAAAAATTTTGCAGAAAATCCTTTGATTTGATGCAAGATTAACCTAGTCCTTCACTTGTCAGCCATGGAAGGAGCTGTAACCTTCTACATTGATAATAATTAGTACAATGACATTGTTTTTAATTACCATTTTTATGGACAATTTAATGATAGTGCTTCACTTGTCAGCCATGGAAGGAGCTGTAAGCTTCTACATTGATAATAATTAGTACGATGACATTGTTTTTAAAGACCATTTTTATGGATAATTTAGTGACGACTTCAGCTACAGTGTTTTAAAGAGTGTTCACAATCTTGGCAACAACATTTTATTATAACAGGATGTTTAAATCATTTTTTACATGAATTGTTTCTTCCATATAACATATATAACATGATGAATAGATCATTCTTCCGTATAACATAAAAAGCTATTCAAAATTGTGGAGGGTTTTTCAAAGGGGTTTACCAGTCCTCCTCAAGCTAGGCCCTGCTAAACAGATAACTAGTTCATAAACCTTCATGTGTATGTTTGCAATTGCATCTTTCTTTAATTGTGATGTGTTAAACTCCTTAAAGCAACATCTCTTATTCTTGATCTTGGTTTCCTTTCTCTATCCCAACGGACCGAGGACTTGCATCCTTCTTTTATCCATGAGGACGGTCTGGTGTCCTCCATTCCTCTACTTGCCATTGCCTTGTTGTATTCCATAGCTAGAACATCCGAGAGCATCACAGCTCTTCTCTGCAACTTAAATTGCATTCGCTGGTTGTAGTTAATGCAGTGCAAGAATGCTTACACCAACCTAAACACAACTTGACAGTGAAAAATATATCCAAACAATTGCAATTAATATTTAACTGTTCGATACCTTATAAGATGCCAAACAACCAACAACATGTGTATATATGCTTTAACGTGAAATAATGTTTTAAGAGAAAAGCTGGAAGGCAATTTAAAAGAGCCTATTGAATGAAACTCTCAACGCACCCATAGTGGAACTACTCACTGATCTCATTCTATTGTGACTGTAATCATAACCCTATTATAACCCAATAAAATTCAAAGTTGCTATCGAATTTAATGAGTCCTGGTACAACGAATTCCTGCATAGGGTTTCAATTAGTTTGTAGGAAACGTATGCAGGTCGTTCAAGTAGAATACCCCACTTCTCTCTGGTTTATAGGAATATTGGCTTGGCTTACTAACAATGCTTTTTTCTTATGGGGCAATGGAGTGGTGGGTACAATGGGATGTTTTTTTCAGACGAAAAAAACAGAACTAGATTTTATTAAAGCAGAAAAAACCCAGTTACATATGTATTCTGTCATTTTTTTGCACTTCTAAATCAAACATAAAGTCAAGTCTTTGTGTTTTGAAGTAACAACTTTCCAGCCTTTGTATCTAAATAAAAGCCATCATTCTGTCATATTCTAGTTTTAATTTTTAATTCGATCCATTTTATGAACCCCGCTTCAAGTGCATAATATACATATTCTAGTTTTAATTTTTAATTCGATCCATAATTTGGTTTTAATTTTTGATTCGATCCATTTTTCAAGAGTGCATAAAATACATATTCTAGTTTTAATTTTTAATTTGATCCATTTTTTCCCCTAACTTTGTTTGTGCGTAGCAGGTGATGGTGTTTGTATGAAAGTCAAAGGGGTGGGCGTGTCGTGAATCCAGTAGAGTGGGTGAGTAAAATCGCCCAGCCTAATCTATTATTAGTATTTTAATATGAATTATCTGACTTTTGATTAGGAATTTTCTGATATGTGACTCTGAACAGCAGGAACGGGACAGCTGAACCATTTTCTGTGAACGGGTTAACCCTAAAAAACAACGGTTCTTCTCCCTAAAAAAACACAGGGGTTCTTCCCTGGTAAAACTACATGAAAGGGTGGTAGGGCGTTTTGTAGAAGCATGTCTTCGTACTGGTGTCATGGCAACGGCACCCCCGGGCCGCCCCGCCCGCCCGCAGCGCCACCCCCGGGCCGCCCCGCCCCGATCGACCGGCGGCGGGTCGATTCCCGGAATCGACCCGCCGCCGGTCGAGCGGGGCGGGGCGGCCCGGGGGTGGCGCTGCGGGCGCGCAGCACCACCCCGGGCCGCCCCGCCCCGCCCGACCGGCGGCGGGTCGATTCCGGGAATCGACCCGCCGCCGATCGGGCGGGGCGGGGCGGCCCGGGGTGACAAAGATTATGAGTCATTGTGAGTCTGGCCTTTCGGTTGCCTCATGCCACCTCTTGTCGTAGCACTCATGAATTATGTCATGCATGAATGAATTTGTCGCGCCCCGTGAACTCATTTTGGTTTACGCTGAGCGTGTAGTCATCATGCAAGCGCGCTCATGGCACAACCCCGGGCGTGTTATAGTTAGACTGTGCCATCAAATTGGCGTCTGCCAATGATTCAAGTAGTAACGTGATCAGAAACCACGTGCTTGTTTCAAGATAATGCGTAACATATTGAATGGTTGCATGAAAACCAATTAAAGAGCATGTGAAGTAAAGCTGCGCTGAGACTATTGGATGGTTACTCCACACCAATGATTTCAGTAACATAAAATATGGTTCAATGAACTGGATACTGCATGTCTATTCCTCCTTCGTCTGTGGACCAAATGATAAGAAACACACATACAAAACGTCAAGATATGTTTGTTAGACGCATCTAAAGGTTGCAAAGACACGAGATTCTTGCACTACGATGTCAACATTGTCAATCTCTCTTCAACCATTACTGCTTCAACCATTTCATCCATTGATTTCTGTTCCGCAACTGCCATTTAAGCAATCACTCTTGGATGATGAAGAAGAACAAAGTGCATAAATCAATAGAATTCTGATTTAGCGAAGGAAAGCAATGAATGCCCAAAAGCGTGAGTTGTGGAAATAGTGCTCTCTGCAACGGATAACGAAGAATACAAAAATACCTTAAAAGTGTAGCTACACGTGAAATATTAACAAAATGAATAAAGCGAATTCATGAATACAAAAGGAATAAAGAGAATTCATAAATTAAAAAATTAGCACACAATTTCAATTTTAAATATTTAATTTTTAAATAGTCACCGTTAATCTCTTTAATGAGTGTCATGATGTTAAAAAAAGCGACGGCTATTTTTGTAAGAGGGAAAAAAAACTCATATCTTTTTAGTGAGATGTGAAAAAAAGAAAAAGACTAAGTGTAATATTTTTTTTGATGTAGTGAAAATAGACTGTATTTGTCTAAATATTTATGTTCAATTTTTTTTTGATGTAGTGAAAATAGACTGTATTTGTCTAAATATTTATGTTCAATTTTTTGAGGAAAAACAATAAAATAAAGTTTTTAAAGAGTCTGTCAAGCTTATTAAAGGGGATAGGAGCTAGACATTTGGATCATCCTTGAGTTTCTCTATCTTATTGTGTTTTCTTGAGAACTTGAAGTGGCTAGTACCATATAAAATAAAGTTTCTAGAAAGTCCATCAAGCCTGCTAAAGAGGATAGGAGTTAGACATTTAGATCATCTTTGAGTTTGTCTATTTTATTGTGTTTTCTTGAGAACTTGAAGTGGCTAATACCATTTGATTGAGGGACAATTTTACTTATATAAACATGTGATCGCGGGACAATTTTACTTATATAAACATGTAACATTCTTACGGTTATTAATATAAGTAAATTGGTCGTTCGGGTAAAACGATGGGGCAAGGATGCGTTGCCAATCTTGGATAGTGAGTCGAGTAAGTTAATTATTATTTTTTGAAAAAAAAGTTGTTATTATTATTTTTTTGACATGAAATTCATAAACAAACTATTATTTGACCATTTTTAGTTAATATTTTTGTATAAAAATTGTGATTTTGACATGTTAATTCTAGCAAAAAATTATCAAAACGTTTAGTTTTTTTGTTATATTTATGTTAAAAATGGTTATTTTTTATGTCCATTGTTAAAAAATGTTGTTTTTTAGAAACAATTATTTCATGTGGATTGAAAAATTAATTAAGGATGTCTAAATATGTAGATTATCTAAAATTCAAACTATCGACTTTCTAATTTAAAAACGCAAAACAATAAAAACCCCACTAAAAAAAAAAAAAATTAAGATAGAGAACAAGAAAATATGAATACAATGACGACTTCAAAAACTATCAAATTTAGAAAATATTTTTTTACATTTCATACACTAGGTCTTTTAAAAAAATGGATATTCAAAAAATAGGTCTTTTAAAAAAAGGGTGTGATGCAGAATACTCACTTTTTAAAATCAGGATGAAAATCACTACCATTCACTACCATTCTAAAACTTAATGCACATGAAAAAAATTAAAGTTCCAAAAACCATGTTCTAAAAAAAACATGTGTATTCTGCATCAACACTTTTGAAAATCGGGTCATTTTTTTGCCACCTCTACAAAACGGGTAACAGTATCAGTTCCCGTTTCAAAGTTTACATTGTTCACTTAGGAACAATACCTTGGACCAAATACTTAGGGTCAATACCTCGGACCAAATACCTTGGATTAATACCTTGGACCAAAACCTTGGTTTTCCAACATGTATGTGTTTTTCCTTCTATGAAAGTGCATGTATACGTATATGCTATTTTTTTTATGTTAACCCACATGTATATGCTGCTTGGACAAGGTGAACTAGCATATACTTCTTAAACTAATCTCTTTCTTCAATCTCTGGAGTCTGATCTCTAATCCTTTGATGTTAGCCTGTTGTATTGTGAATTGTCATCTGAGTGAGTTTCCATCAAGGACAACACCTATATCATAATGCCATTGTACACTACTTTTAAGCTAATTCCTTTGAGCTTCCCTGCATTATGTCACATCTGATATTTCTCCTGTAGATTCATCTCATTAACATATACAAGTGAGTTTTTGTGCTACAAGTGGGTTTCCATGAACTAAAACACATACATCATAATGCCAACAATATCCCCCTTCAGACTTGATGGCAACCATGTTGGTGTTGATTACTGCAAGCTGTAGAAAACTGTTAGAGATAACAAGCAACACCAAAATACTCTCCCCCTTTGACATCAAGGGCAAAGGGCGGACAAAGATATTCTCCCCCTTTGATATCAAGGGCAAAGGGCTGACAAAAATGAAGACTTTCATATCTGAACAGCTGAATATTGATCATTGATCATGCTCCCCCTAGGCACATTCTAAATTTTCTGATTAAACTCCCTTTTTGTACATGTTGTGATGCACTAAACCATCTGTGCTTCCCCTGAGCACATGCAAAGTCTACAAATATATTTTCAAGAAGAATTACATGACTCTATAACTCAACTATGTGAGTATGACATTCCTATCACTAATGACTCATATATACATCAATCTCCCAACCAAGTGGGGATATACCAAATTGTTTATACATGACTGAAATATACTAATTATTACATCATCCTTCCCATGCATAGTGGGCGTACAAATTACATCATATGTCCAAGACGGACTCAGTAAAAGACTATGATAGAGAGAGACATATTACATCATGGGTCTTTATATGACCTTTACATCGAATGATATTTATAATAGAGACCAAAGATCTAAACAAGACCATGATAGTCATCAACAACTATCATACACCATGTATGATCTACACCATAAGCATCTGTCAATCAACATCCAAACCAACAACCTGTACATGTCCATCATTAGTTCCCAAGATATAACAATGTAATTAACATCAACTTGTGTCAAAGTATGTTGCATATAGATATCAATTCATCCTCTTGATCTCATCGATATCAACTTGCTCCATTTCCTTAGTAGAAAGAGCCTTATCATAACCTTCCATGAATCAATCCTAGAATATGTCATATCTCCAATTATTCACATCATATCATATGTATGTGAAAACACCATAGTGATCATCTATGCTCATAACATCATCATCTAGAACTACATGATCTTTCCACAATAACCCTCAATATATCAACCTTGTATCATCACTAGGGAACATCCCACAACTAATAAGCATCAACCATGATAATCAACATATGTGAATATCGAACTTGACATCATAAAGTAAGAATTGATCATCATTATGTTAATAATTAATCCATGTCTTCCAATATCCATGTCTTTAAATGCCTATGGAACCTACAACAACACCATTCGCTTGGCTAACCAACAATATCTATCAATATGAAGCTCAAGTAATCATCCATCTATCCAATCCTGATGTATATCCATCAAAGAGGTAGAAATATGTATCTAGCAAACCATTGCATCAAGATTTCTTGATACCATCAATAGCTACAATCCTCAACCATGTGAAAGCCAAGAAATATAGGAATCCCGCATCATAACTGCACCATATGAATTTTATGCATCTTTGAAGGCATGATGACACCAGCATAAGAGAAATGAATGGCTCATCATCAAATAATGAAGTTGTGTACTCAAGCTTTGTACTTCTCCTTGTCCTTATGAAGATCACATGTAAGAAACATATATGTACTGTATGCATCATCAAAAAGTCATCCACAATCATCCATAAGTCTGATCTGAATAACAACTATGTAACACCAAGCAATACAAGTATCATCTAAGATTTCACCATGTGCAACTCATAACCATAACATAGCATGATGTATCATTTAAACACTTTAGCCACATAAGCATCCTCATCATTGATAAGAATCATTAGGTACCAAAGACTTCTAAACATAATGCCAACAATGCATTATTATAAGCATATGCTTCCCTTTAACCTGTGCCAAATGTTCATTGTCAGATCTGATCATTGCAAATTTTAGTAAGAATCATCAAGGCATCATCATAAATCAGATATAGATCAAATTTTTAACAGCTTATGAGGACCAACACATTTCCACATATCATCAATCGATTGTAACCATCATCAAACAGAGCAGATAATTTAGTGAACCATATCAGACCCTTTTTTCCTGAGTCTGTCCCATTGCTTTTCCCTCAAACCAACATATACACGATTGTGCAGCTTTGAACTCGCATATATACACAAATTATCTTCATGAAACTTGTGTATGAGATTTAGAACACTGTAGTTTCACACTTTCAACTCCCCCTGAGTGTGTTATGTCTGTATATTGTGCCATGCCACATTTTTCTAATTGTACTTCCTTCTTTTTCCATATCTTCGAGTGTGATGATGTTTTCTACTTTTGGTATGGTGCCAGAAATTCTCCTTCATTCCTTTGATATATGTCCAAACTTGTTACATTCATAACATCTTACATGTTTCATATTCCTTCTATAGCAGTCAATGGTTTTGTGACCAAACATATTGCAGGAAAAACAATATCCCTTGAAGTACCTAGAAACTGATGATGTTTCTATGTGATGGTTATTATCTTGAACCATTCTACTTCTGCATCTTGCTGCAACATGTCCAAAATTATGACATATAAAACATTCAACATTATTCATCAGAGGAAAGAATCTTTCCTTGGATATTGATGGGGTTGACCTCTTATCTCCTTATTGAGAATTTCGGATTTTTCACTAGAGTTCTCTGCTTCCGTTTGTGAGCTACATTCTCCTTTAACAATTTCATGAAAACCAAGACCATATTTGATGGTTGGAGACCTTTGACTACTAAGAATATCATCCAAAATCTTAGTACTATCTTGAAATCCTAAAAGTTTATCCTTTTCTTCGAATTTACCTTTTAGGATATTTACCTCAACTTGATATTGGTCTTCCTTTTCAGGATACTTCTTCTTCATGATTTCTTTAGCTTTTCTTCCTTCTTCCACTTGTTGCCCTAATTTGAGAACTTCATTTTCTTGTTCTTCAAGTGCTTGGAGTAGTTCTTCATTCTGCTTATTTGATTTTTCAAGATCTTCTTTTAGAGAGAGGATCTTAGCTTCAAGTCTTTCATAGTAATTGGATCTATCTTTAAGTTTCTTGATTGTTGTACTCTTTTCACTTACTTCATTTCTTCATGATGTCACTTCATCCAACAACTTTTGACATTAATCTTCCTTTTCCTTGTACTGCTTCCTTACCTTCTTTCCTTCATCCAACTGATATTTTAATCTAGTAACTTCTTCTTTGTAGGAACATCCCCTTTTATCAATTAGATCTTCTTGATCTCTAATTATATATGTGAGCCTTTTAAATTCTACTTCTATTTGATTTCTTTCTCTTTCACCCATAAGAGAAAATTCAGTTTTTCGCTATCACTTTCATTATCTTGAAATGAACAAATAAATGTATCATCAGAGGACAACAAATTCATACCTGATAGTTCTTTTTCTTATTCATCTTCATTCTAAGGTGATTCTGAATCTGAAGAGTTACTTCCAATAATCCCAAATCGTCTTTCCCATTGTCATAGTTACTTTGGGATGCCTTCCTCTTTTGAGGTGCTTCCTTCTTTAGCTTCTTTCCCATTGCTTCTATGGATTTCCTTTAAGCGATCAAGCTTCTGCCATAGGACCTGCTCTGATAAAAATTGTTGGAAATAATACTAAGGTAGGGAGTGAATCAGTATTTACAATCTATAACTTTTTCATTTCCATAATCAGATTTATATACGCTACTTCAGTGAAATGAACTCATGTGTCCATGCAACTGTTCTTGAGGAAACCATCATATATCCAATGAACTTATGATTCAGTTAATTCATCATATGTTGACCTTTGATCAGCGCATGAGTACTTTATTAAACATTAAATAGTAACCATGTGCAGTAATAATAGAATAAACCATCACACATAAGAAACACACATGAACACCAAGATTTAAGGTGGAAACTCAATGTGGGTGAAAACCACTTGTTGTTTTCGTCTCTGTCTTCCATTAATAATAAGAAAATCTGTTTACAATATTGTACTACTGTAGACTCATACCAGTATGCAGGCTTCTACATGCTGAAGGTTACAACCTTCTATGGTTCTCCAACTTCTACTGGAGGGGAGCTACAATCCCCTATCTCTTGTACTAGCTGATATGTTTACTAGTATGTAGCCATTGGCCTACTGAAGGTTCCAACCTTCACTCATTTTCCAGCTACTACAGGAAGGGAGCTCCAACCCCCTCGCTCTTCTACTCGCTGATATGTTTACCAGTATGTAGGCACCAACCTACAATGGGCAACAACCTTCTATCTTCCTCCAGGGGCCACGTTTCATAAATATTCAGATTGGATAATCCTGGAACAACATTTAAGCTCAAAATCATAACTACAATAGAACTATAAAATACGTCTACATCAACTAATCACTGAAACTCAATCATCACTCTTTGAATCAACCACAACTCAATCAATTACTGACAACCCCTGAACGTCTAGCACAATAGAATCATTCATTCATACTTAATCAACTTCAACCAATAAACTAGGACAGACAGATAATCAACTTCAACCAATAAACTAGGACAGACAGATCACTGTAACCAATACATAGATCTGAACCCAGAACATTGCCTCATCATTCAGAACTAGCTGTAACCTCAAAACCATGCATCAGAGTGCATACACAACTTGGCTGAACCCAAATTGCATGCATAAACTACTTCCTTTAGCCGAACCTGTGTATATCTCAAAAGATATTGAATCATAAAACTCCAGAACCAAAAACTGCACCAATCAGTGACATTCTGAAGGTCTACTATCATATTACTGAGTTCTAAATAGAAAGCAATAAGGATCACCCTTCCTTCTTAATTAATCAGTCAATCAGAGTCAATTTCCTTAGATATTCATTTCTACTTTCAGATCTAAGAAGACATCATTGACAAACAACAGTAAAACATTAGTACTGATCTGATAGATCAATAATCCTCAAACACCATGATTTTCTTTTGCGTACGCTACTTGGAAGAGTCGAACCAGTGTGTATAGGAAACTTCACCAAAGTGAACTAACGTATAGATCCGCAAATACTTACTTATAACTTCGTTCCACTTCTCGACTTCAAACATACCCAGATCATCAAATATAAAGGATAAAATATGTGTTAGCAATCATATCTAGCCCATCCATTATCAGATCACATAATGATAAGTCATTATGATCCTGATCCATAATTAGATCTCAGCACAATAAATCAATCTGAACATTCATAACGCTTTCACCAGAATGCAGTTACCAGAACACAAAGCTTAACCCAGAACTCTTCATCAACAACCATAACCAACTACAACTTCAAACATCATAGTTCATAAGGTATACACTACTTCAATGTGTCGAACTAGCATCTATATGCACTTTCACCAAAGAAAAACATCATACATATCTACAAATACTAACCTAAAACTTCACGGCTATTCCAAACTTTAGTCATACCAAGATCATAACATTTACAGAATAAAACATGCATCAGTATTCAGATCTAGAGTTTCCATGATCAAACCACATAATGATAATTCATTTCATGCTTTATGATCCCGATCCATCATCCATCATCAACCACATAGGTACATCCTTAGTTCAGATCAGGCAAAGCATCAGAATCTCTTAACCTACATATATGATCTAACACTTCATAAGATATTCAATATTTGCACCCCTTGGCCTAATGATCTTCTCCTCTTTATTTATTTTTAGGCCTTTCTCAATACCTTGAACCAAAACCACTTAGGACCAATACCTTGGACCAAATAGCTAGGGTCATTACCTCGGACCAAATACCTTGGATTGATACCTTGGACCAAAACCTTGGTTTTCCAACATGTATGCACTTTTCCTTCTGTGAAAGTGTGTGTACACATATACGCTCATTTTGTTCTATTAACCCATGTGTATACGCTGGTTGGACAAGGTGAACTAGCATATACTTCTTAAACTACTCTCTTTCTTCAACCTCTGGAGCCTAATATGTAATCCTTTATTGTTAACCTGTTATACTGTGAACTGTGATCTGGGTGAGTTTCCATCAAGGACAACACCTCTATCATAATGCCATTGTACATTATTTTGAATTGATTCCTTTAAGCTGCCATGCATTGTGTCACATCTGTAAACACAACTACGATGAATTCTGTCACATCTGATATTTCTCCTGTAGATTCATCTAGTTACGTAGATTCATCTCATTACAATATACAAGTGATTTGTTCTACTACAAGTGGGTTGCCATCCACTAAAACACATACATCATAATGCCAACAATCTCCCCCTTTGGACTTGATGGCAACCATGTTGGTGTTGATTATTGCAAGCTGTAGAAAACTGTTAGAGATAACAAGCAACACCAAAATAATCTCCCCCTTTGACATCAAGGGCAAAGGGCAGATCAAGATATTCTCCCCCTTTGGTATCAAGGCAAAGAGCTGACCAAAATAAAGACTTTCATATCTAAATAGCTGAATATTGATCATTGATCATGCTCCCTCTAGGCACATGTTGAATTTTCCGATTAAACTCCCCCTTTGTACATGTTGTGATCACTAAACAATCCATGCTCCCCCTGATCACATGCAAAGTCTGCAAATATATTTTCCAGAAGTATAACATGACTCTATAACTCAACTATGTGAGTATGACCTTCCTATCACGAATGACTCATACATACATCAATCTCCCAACCAAATGGGGTTATACCAAATTGTTTATACATGACTGAAATATACTAATTATTACATCATCCTTCCCATGCATAGTGGGGGTACAAATTACATCATATGACCAAGAGGGTCTCACTAAAATACTACGACAGCCAGAGTCATACTACATCGTGGGTGTTTATATGACCTTTACATTGAATG
The DNA here is from genome assembly GCA_031772625.1 of Pinus tabuliformis. NCBI lineage: Eukaryota > Viridiplantae > Streptophyta > Pinopsida > Pinales > Pinaceae > Pinus > Pinus tabuliformis. Next base: position 1,164,150,046 of record CM062817.1, on the reverse strand, counting down.
ATATTTAATAACGACCAAAGATCTAAACAAGACCATGATAGTCATCAACAACTATCATACACGATGTATGATTTGCACCATAAGCATTTGTCAATCAACATCCATACCAAAAACCTGTATTTGTCCATCATTAGTTCCCAAGATAGGAAAATGTAATTATCATCAACCTGTGACAAAGTATGTTGCATATATATATCAATTCATCTTCTTGATCTCATCAATATCAACTTGCTCTATTTCCTTAGAAGAAATAGCCTTTCCATAACCTTCCATGAATCAATCCTAACATATGTCATATCTCCAATTATTCACATCATATCATATGTATGTGAGAACACCATAGTCATCATCTATGATCATAACATCATCATCTAGAACTGCATTATCTTTCCACAATAACCCTCAATATGTCAACCATGTATCATCACTAGGGAACATCCCACATCTCATAAGCATCAACCATGATAATCAACATATGTGAATATCAAACCTATCATCATAAAGTAAGAAGTCATCATCATTATGTGAATAAGTAAGCCATGTCTTTGAATATCCATGCCCTCAAATGGCTATGGAACCTATAACAACACCATTCTCTTGGCTAACCAGCAATATCTATCAATATGAAGCTTAAGTAATCATCGATGTACCTAATCATAATGTATATCCATCAAAGAGGTAGAAATATGTATCTAGAAAACCATGAGCTCATAGTCATGCATCAAGCTTTCTTGATACCATCATTAGGAACAATCCTCAACCATGTGAGAGCCAAGAACTACAGGAATCCTTGATCGTAACTACACCATATGAATTTTATTTATCTTTGAAGGCATGATGACACCAACATAAAAGAAATGAGTGGCTCATCAACGAATAATGAACTTGTGTACTCAAGATTTGTACTCCTCCTTGTTCTTATGAAGATCACCATGTAATCAACATATATGTATTGCATGCATCATCAAAAAGTCTTCCACAATCATCCATAAATCTGATCTGAATAACAACTATGTAACCCCAAGCAATACAACTATCATTTGAGATTTCATCATGGGCAACTCATAACCGTAACATAGCATGATGTATCATTTAAATACTTTAGCCACATAAGCATCATCATCATTGATAAGAATCATTAGGTACCAAAGACTTCTAAACATAATGCCAACAATGCATTATTATAAGCATATGCTTCCCCTGAACATGTGCCAACTGTTCATTCTCAGATCTGATCATTGCATATATCACTAAGAATCAACAAGGCATCTTCATAAATTAGATATACATCAACTTTTTAACAGCTTATGAGGACCAATAAATTTCCACATATCATTAGCAGATTGTAACCATCATCAAACAGAATAGATAATTGAATAAACCATATCAGACCCTTTTTCCTGAGTCTATCCCACTAATTTTTTCTCAAACCAACATATATGCGACTGTGTAGCTTCAAACTCACATATATACGTGACTGTGCAGCTTTCAACTCATGTATATACGCAACTTATCTTCATGCAGCTTGCATATGAGATTTGAAACACTGAAGTTTCACACTTTCAACTCCCCCTAAGTCTGTTGTGTCTATATATTGTGCCATGCCACATTTTTCTAACTGTACTTCCTTCTTCTTCCATATCTTCGAGTGTGATGATGTTTTCTCCTTTCGGTATGGTGCCTAAAATTTTCTCCCACATTCCTTTGCTATATGTCCAAACTTGTTACATGCATAACATCTTACATGTTTCATATTCCTTCTATAGAAGTCAATGGCTTTGTGACCAAACATATTGCAATAAAAACAATATCCCTTGAAGTACCTGGAAGCTGATGATGTTTCTGTGTGATGGTTATTAGCTTGAACCATTCTACTTCTAAATCTTGCTGCAACATGTCCAAAATTATGACATATAAAAAATTCAACATTATTCATTAGAGGAAAGAACCGATTATCACTTTCATAGTTAGGAGTAAATGATTTTATTTGAAGACTCTCTTTCCTTGGTTGTTAATGGGGTTGACCTCTTATCTCCTTGTGGAGCATTTAGATTTTGCACTCGACTTCTTTTCTTTAGTTTGTAAGCTAGATTCTCCTTTAACAATTTCATGAAAACCAAGACCATATTTGATGGTAAGAGACCTTTGACTACTAAGAATATCATCTAAAATCTTAGTACTATCTTGAAATCATAAAAGCTTATCCTTTTCTTCTAATTTACATTTTAGGATAATTACCTCAACCTGATATTTCTCTTCCTTTTCAAGATACTGCTTCTTCATGATTTCTTCATCTTTTCTTCCTTCTTCCACTTATTACCTTAATTCGAGAACTTCGTTTTCTTGTTCTTCAAGTGCTTGGAGTAGTTCTTCAATCTACTTATTTGATTTTTCAAGATCTTCTTTTAGAGAGAGGATCTTAGCTTCAAGTCTTTCGTAGTAATTGGATCTATCTTTAAGTTTCTTGATTGTTGTACTCCTTTTACTTACTTCATTTCTTAATGATGTCACTTCATCCTACAGCTTTTGACATTGATCTTCCTCTTCCTTGTACTGCTTCCTTACCTTCTTTCCTTCATCCAACTGATATTTTAATCTGGTAACTTCTTCTTTGTAGGAACATTCCTTTTATCAATTAGATATTCTTGATCTCTAATTATATATGTGAGCCTTTTAAATTCTGCTTCTATTTGATTTCTTTCTCTTTCACCCATAAGAGAAAATTCAGTTGTTTTTCTATCACTTTCATTATCTTGGAATGAAAAAATAAATGTATCATCAGAGGACGACAAATTCATACCTGATAGTTCTTTTGCTTATTCATCTTCATTCTGAGGTGATTCTGAATCTGAAGAGTTACTTCCAATAATCCCCAATCATCTCTCCCATTGTCATAGTTCCTTTGGGATGCCTTCTTCTTTTGAGGTGCTTTCTTCTTTAGCTTCCTTGCTGTTGTTTCTACGGATTTCCTTTAAGCGATCAAGCTTTTGCCAAAGGACCTGCTCTGATACCAATTGTTGGAAATAATACGTGGGGGTGTGAATCAGTATTTACAATCTATACCTTTTTCATTTCCATAGTTAGATTTATAGACGTTACTTAAGTGAAGGGAAATCATGTGTGCACGTAACTATTCTTGAGGAAACCACTATATATCTAGTGAAATTATGATTCAGTTAATTCATCATATCTTGATCTTTAATCAGTGCATGAGTACTTTATTAAACATTAAATAGTAACCATGTGCAGTAATAATAGAATAAACCATCACACATAAGAAACACACACGAACACCAAAATTTAAGGTGGAAACCTAATGTGGGTGAAAACCACCTGCTCCTCTCATCTCTAACTTCTTTAATAATAAGAAAATATATTTTCAATATTTTACTGTGTTGGCATTATGATACATATGTTGTACTTGATGGCAACCCACTCAGATAATAAATTATATGCAGAGAAAAGTTTATTTCATGTAGAGAAAAGTTCACGCACTTTTATGCAGAGAAAATTTTATTTCATGTAGAGAAAAGTTCACGCACTTTTATGCAGAGAAAAGTTTATTTCATGTAGAGAAAAAGTTCACGCACTTTCATGCAAGGAAAAGCGCATATATGTTGGAGAACTTACCTTTGGTCCATGGTAGTTAGTCCTTGGTATTTGAACCTATGAGGAAAAGCGCAAATATGTTGGAGAACTTACCTTTGGTCCATGGTAGTTAGTCCTTGGTATTTGAACCTATGAGGAAAAGCGCGTATATGTTGGAGAACTTACCTTTGGTCCATGGTAGTTAGTCCTTGGTATTTGAACCTATGGTTTTGGACAATGGTACTTCGTCAAATGTGTTGATCTCACGTACTTTCATGGTTGGTTCATGGTATTAGTCCAACAGTTTTTTGATCCTATGGTTTTGGCCCGTGGTATTGTGAAAGGCCTAAGCCTATATAAAGCAAAGGAGATCACTTGGCTAATTCATTCTTGCAAATCGAATATCTTAAGATCTGAAATATTGGGTTATTGTTTTAAAAGTTTGATCTATGAAAGGGAAGTTGAAAGCGAATCTGTGAAGGGTGATCTCTCGAGCGCTGCAGCTGCGGAAGTGCGGAGGCGCCATAGAAGGTGCAGTGCGGAGGCACCACAGAAGGCGCAGTGCGGAGACGCCACAGAGGCGCCACAGAAGGCGCAGTACGGAGACACCACAGAGGCGCCACAGAAGGCGTAGTGCGGAGATGCCACAGAGGCGCCACAGAAGGTGCAGTGCAGAGACGCCATAGAGGTGCCACAGAAGGCGCAGTGCGGAGACGCCACAGAAGGCGTAGTGCGGAGACGCCATAGAGGCACCACAGAAGGCACAGTGCGGAGGCGCAGTGCAGAAGACGCCACAGAGGTGCCACAGAAGGTGCAGTGTGGAGATGCCACAGAGGCACCACAGAAGGCGCAGTGCAAAGGCCCCATAGAAGGCGCAGTGCGGAGACACCACAGACGTGCCACAAAAGGCGCAGTGCGGAGGCACCACAGAAGGCGCAGTGCGGAGACGCCACAGAGGTGCCACAGAAGGCGCAGTGCGGAGGCGCCATAGAAGGCGCAGTGTGGAGACGCCACAGAGGCACCACAGAAGGCGCAGTGCGGAGGCGCCACAGAAGGCGCAGTGCAGAGGTGCCACAGAAGGCGCAGTGCGGAGGCACCACAGAAGGCGCAGTGCGGAGGCGCCACAGAAGGCATAGGTGCGGTGGTCGCAGCGCCACAGAAGGCGCAGTTTGAAAATTTATGAAAAGTGGTCCTTGAAAGAAAAGAAGTAGGGGGTTGTAGCTCCCTTCCAGGAGAGACGGAAAACGAGAGAGAGTTGTAGCTCTCTGCAGGTTGCAGCCTGCGTACTGGTAAAGGACTGCACCAGTACAAAACCATTGTAAAAGGAGTTTCTAATTTGAAAGAAGATAGAGACATATTGCAGCAGGTGGTTTTCACCCACATTGGGTTTCCACCTTACATCTTGTGTTCTTTGGTGTGACTATCTGTTTTCTTTGTTCATGCTCACTATTTTATGGTACTGACATGCAAAAATAATTCAAAGAATAAATAAGGAAGATTTATTAAAAGAACTTGATAATACTGATTCACCCCCCCTCTTAGTATTATTTCCAACAATTGGTATCAGAGCAGGTCCTTCAGAGAAGCTTGATCGCTTGAAGGAAGATCATTCATCATGAGCAACTACGAGAGGGAAGCATCAATCAAGCCACCAATTTTTGATGGGACAAACTTCAATTATTGGAAGGTAAGAGTTACTGCCTATCTTCAATCTCTTGGTACAAAAGTTTGGGATATCATAGATACAGGCTACACTTTTCCTTCAGCTACTCCTATAGATACGGCCGAAAAGAAGAAATATGAAACAAATGCTAAAGCAGTCAATACTCTGCTGGGATGCTTATCTCAAACAGAATTCGTGAAGGTTATGCAATATAAATCCACAAAAGAAATATGGGACAAGATTGTCTTGAGCTACGAAGGAGATGAACAGGTAAAGCGTGCTAAACTTCAAACCCTCAGGATTCAGTATGAGAATCTCAGAATGTATAATGATGAAAGTGTGGCTAACTATTTCCTTCGGGTAGATGAGATTGTTAATTTCATGAGAAACTTGGGTGAAGAAATAAAAGAGGCTATTATGGTTGAAAAAGTTCTAAGATCATTGTCCCCCAAGTTTGAATTTAAAGTGTCTCCAATAGAAGAAAAGGAAAATCTACGAATTCTTACTATGTCTCAGCTACACGGAATTCTAACTGCTTATGAAATGAGAAATGGAGGTCCATTAGACAAAATAGAAGCTGCTTTCAAGGCTTTAGGCAAAGGAGACTATTATGAAGCAAGTCACGTGCCAGAAGAAGAAGAAGAAGAATCAAATTTTGTCAGAAATCTTCAAAGGGGAACTGGAAGGTTCAGAGGTAAGTTACCTTTTAAATGCCTTGCTTGTGGAAGAGTAGGTCATTATGCTGCAAAATGTCCTCATAAGGATAAAGGAAAGTAACCTACTAGATGGAACAAGAAACAGATTGCAAATAAGAAAAGCTACTACACTCATGAAGATAGTGATGGTCTATCAAATAGTGACGAAGATGAACGAGGTAATGACTATAAACTCTTAATGGCATTTGAAGATGATGATTACATGGATGCTATATATGTGGATAGCTTTTGTGAAGAAATTTCTAGACTCAAGACATGTATAGAAGAAAAGAATAGGATCATTGATACTCTACAACTTCAAATTGATGAAAAAGAAAAATATCTTGAAAAGTTAGAAGGCGAAATTGATGGTCTTAGAAAAGAGATTGAGAAAACAAAGGCTATTAATCTTAAGTTTGTCAAAGGATCTGAAACTCTGGATGAGATCATCAATATACAACGCTCTCCTCTAAACAAGACAGGTCTGGGCTATAATGGAGAAACTTCTCAAGCATCCACCTCAAAGACTTATCTTGATGCAGCAAGAAGGAATGAGCAAAAGCACAATGGAGATCACCAAGTAAAGCAGGGACCAATTACAAACAAATACTATCAAGCAAATCAGGGGCAATCTGTCTTAAGGATGAACAAATGCTACAACCAGCCACAGGTAAAATCCTCTCAATTTGCTTCAAGAATGAATGACAATAGAAATTACAATCGTTTGGCCGGAAGATTTGATAACCGCAGAAATTTCTTCAATGGACAATGCTTTTCTTGCCATAACTTTGGTCACAAAGCAGCTCAATGTGTTGCATATAAAACAATCATGACTAGAGAAGCTCAAAAACAAAGAAGTATGACCGGCATTACAAAAAGGACCTATAACAACTTTTCGGTTCTTGAAAATGAAGTTGAATGTTCTATTTGCAATAACTTTGGTCATGAAGATTCTGAATGCAGGAGTAGGTTTCAGCAGACAAAGGAACAAGCCTCAAGCACCAAAACATGGAGAATAAAGGAACCACAAATAGAAAGATGTGGGATAGCATTTTATGCAGAGGGACAGGAAAATCTATGGTACATTGACAGTGGATGTTCAAAGCATATGATAGGTGATAAAGAAAAACTTGAATCATATTCTGCCCTAGAAAAAGGAAAGAAAGTTTCTTTTGGAAATGATACTCCTGCAACTATAAAAGGAAAAGGCACTGCTCAGTTAAAAGAAAAGGTCAAAGCTGGAAATGTTTTGTATGTTGATGGATTGAAACATAATCTTCTAAGTGTCAGCCAGATGTGTGATCAAAGAACAGAGGTGATATTCAGATCAAATGGATGTCTTTTTCGTGATCTTGATACAGGTAAAACAATGATCAAAGGTAAAAGAACTCCAAATAATCTATACATATTTGAAGAAGGACAACAACAATGCTATCTGAGCAAGGATGATGAGCACTGGTTATGGCACCGAAGGTTGGGGTATCTAAGCTTTTCACAAATAAGGAAAGCATGCAAATATCAGGCAGTTCGTGGTCTTCCAAATATCAAAGTTCCAGACAACACCATATGCAAATCATGTCAGTTTGGAAAGCAAACCAGAACTACCTTTCCGGAAAAGGAAGGATCAGCTAGCATGCCTCTTGAGCTAGTAAATACAGATACATGTCATCCATTCAGGAAAAGGACACCTCGAGGAGAAGAATACTTGATATTATTCATTGACGATTTCTCTAGGTTTGTCTGGTTAAGACTTATGAAGCACAAAGATGAAGCATTCGAAAAATTCAAATCCTTTAAAGCCTTGGTTGAAAATGAATCAGGATACAAAATTAAGTGTCTTAGATCCGACAGAGGTGGGGAGTTTACCTCAAATGAATTTTTCGATTTCTGTGAAGAACATGGGATAAGGAGAGAATTCTCTACAGCTAGAACTCCTCAGCAAAATGGAGTGGTGGAAAGAATGAACAGAACTGTCCAACAAATGGCTCGTGCTATGCTTGATGAATCTGGAACTCCCGTAACTTTCTGGGGTGAAGCAGCACATGCTGCAGTTATTATTCTCAACAAAACAAATGTCTGAGTGAACAGCACTCAAACCCCTCATGAGCTCTGGTATGGTGAGACTCCTTCGGTAAAGCACTTTAAAATCTTTGGGAGCAAATGCTATATTAAAAATAATGATGAGCAACTTGGCAAACTTGAACCTAGAGTAGATGAAGGCATCCTTCTTGGTTATTCTCCACACAGCAAAGCATACAAGTGCTATAATAAAAGACTTGGAAGAATTGTTGACAGCATTGATGTAGTGGTTGATGAGAAGGGATACATTCCTAGGCAAGTAAATCATGAAGATATCGAAGAAGATGAAGGCCATCCTCAAAGACAGAATGATGAAGAAGAAGAACCTCAAGAAGAACCAGAGGAGCAGATAAGGATAGAAGAGAAGACTCCATTCAGATATGTTCAGAAGAATCATCTAGAATCTCAGATTTTGGGACAGAAAGAAGCAGGTGTACAAACAAGAAGAACAATTGCAGAAGCTTCAAGCTATTTGGCATTACTCTCTTCCACTGAACCACAAAATGTGAAAGAGACATGCAAAGATGAATGTTGGGTCAAAGCAATGGATGAAGAACTTGAGCAGATCGAAAAGAACAACACTTGGGAGCTGGTTCCTAGACCAAAGGATAAGAATGTTATATGAACAAAATGGGTCTTCAAAAATAAATTGAATGAAAATGGAGAAGTAATTAGAAACAAGGACAGACTTGTTTGTAAAGGGTATGTGCAGCAAGAAGGAATAGATTTTGAAGAAACTTTTGCTCCTGTTGCAAGACTTGAGGCCATCTGAATGTTCCTTGCTCTATCAAGCTTTCAAAACTTCAAAATATTTCAAATGGACGTGAAATCAGCCTTTCTGAATGGAGACTTGGAAGAAGAAGTATACATTGAGCAGCCAGATGGTTTCATTCTTGGAAATGATCCAAATCTTGTATGCAGATTGAAAAAGGCTCTGTATGACCTCAAACAAGCTCCAAGGGCTTGGTACTATCATTTGGACAAATATCTTCATCAACAAGGTTTTTCAAAAGGATCAGCAGACAACAACCTTTATATAAAAGTTGAAAATGACAAATTGCTGATACTTGTTGTGTATGTAGATGACATTATCTTTGGTAGCAATGAAGAAGCTATGAGTCAAAGCTTTGCCTTGGTGATGCAGAAAGAATTTGAAATGTCCTTGTTGGGAGAACTAACATATTTTCTTGGTTTGCAAATCCAACAAAATGAAGGAGGGATCTTCTTGTCTCAAACCAAGTATCTCAAGCAGATTTTGAAGAAATATGGTATGGAAGAAGCAAAACCAGTATGTACACCCATGGTCACAGGATGTAACCTCGGTGCAAATGATGAATCATCAGCAGTGCATCAACCAACTTACAGATCTATGATTGGAAGTCTACTTTATTTGACAGGTACCCGACCAGACATCATGCATGCAGTGGGAATAGTTGGAAGATTTCAGGCAAATCCAAAGGAAACTCATCTTCAGGCAGTAAAGAGAATCTTCAAATATCTTCAAGGGACTCAAAACCATGGCTTATGGTATCCTAGAGATACAGATCTCACACTTCATGCTTATACAGATGCAGATTGGGCCGGAAGCGTGGATGACAGGAAAAGCACAAGTGGTGGTGCATTCTTTATGGGTTCCAGATTAGTATCTTGGTTTAGGAAGAAACAGAGTTCAATTGCCTTGTCTACAACTGAAGCAGAATATGTTGCTGCTACATCTTGCTGCACTCAACTCCTTTGGATGATGCAGACCTTGCAGGATTTTCAAATCACTTGTACACCACCCATCTCCATCTTATGTGATAATACAAGTGCAATCAACATTTCAAAGAACCCAGTCATGCGTTCAAAAACCAAGCACATACCAATTAAGTATCACTTTCTCCGAGAACAAGTGCTTGAAAAAAAAGTCAAGTTGGAGTATGTTCCTTCTAAGGAACAGGTTACTGATATACTCACCAAACCATTGCCTAGGGAGACCTTTGAATACCTCAGGCAAAAGCTGGGGGTTGTTGATGCATCATCTTGTTATTGAATCTCTTCTGATTGTTGGTTGTACGCAAGGTTCATCTGAAGTATATGCGTACATGTGCTGGGTTGCGGATTGGTCAAAGATCGAATGGCACAGGTTTAGGGGGAGCATATCATGCATTGTTGGCATCATGGAGGAAGTACAGAATGAGATCATGGATGCTGGTCTGAATATTGCTGCAATACGTCTCTATCTCTTTCATGGTCATGGATTATGGTTCTTCGTTGCAGATCTGGTTTATAGTCAGGGGGAGCATGTTCTTAGGGGGAGCATAACCCTTTGCCCTTGATGTCAAAGGGGGAGAGTGATTGGTTGTTGTTGCCATCAAGTTCAAAGGGGGAGATTGTTGGCATTATGATACATATGTTGTACTTGATGGCAACCCACTCAGATAATAAATTATATGCAGAGAAAAGTTTATTTCATGTAGAGAAAAGTTCACGCACTTTTATGCAGAGAAAAGTTTATTTCATGTAGAGAAAAAGTTCACGCACTTTCATGCAAGGAAAAGCGCGTATATGTTGGAGAACTTACCTTTGGTCCATGGTAGTTAGTCCTTGGTATTTGAACCTATGAGGAAAAGCGCGTATATGTTGGAGAACTTACCTTTGGTCCATGGTAGTTAGTCCTTGGTATTTGAAACTATGAGGAAAAGTGCGTATATGTTGGAGAACTTACCTTTGGTCCATGGTAGTTAGTCCTTGGTATTTGAACCTATGAGGAAAAGCGCGTATATGTTGGAGAACTTACCTTTGGTCCATGGTAGTTAGTCCTTGGTATTTGAACCTATGGTTTTGGACCATGGTACTTCGTCAAAAGTGTTGATGTCACATACTTTCATGGTTGGTTCATGGTATTAGTCCAACAGTTTTTTGATCCTATGGTTTTGGCCCGTGGTATTGTGAAAGGCCTAAGCCTATATAAAGCAAAGGAGATCACTTGGCTAATTCATTCTTGCAAATCAAATATCTTAAGATCTGAAATATTGGGTTATTGTTTTAAAAGTTTGATCTATGAAAGGGAAGTTGAAAGAGAATCTGTGAAGGGTGATCTCTCGAGCGTTGCAGCTGCGGAAGTGCGGAGCCGCCATAGGAGGCGCAGTGCAGAGGCGCCACAGAAGGCGCAGTGCGGAGACGCCACAGAGGCGCCATAGAAGGCGCAGTGCGGAGACGCCATAGAGGCGCCACAGAAGGCGCAGTGCGGAGACGCCACAGAGGCGCCACAGAAGGCGCAGTGCGAAGACGCCATAGAGGCGCCACAGAAGGCGCAGTGCGGAGACGCCACAGAGGCGCCACAGAAGGCGCAGTGAGGAGACGCCACAGAAGGCGCAGTGCGGAGACGCCACAGAGGCGCCACAGAAGGCACAGTGCGGAGGCGCCACAGAAGGCGCAGTGCGGAGATGCCACAGAGGTGCCACAAAAGGCACAGTGCGGAGGCACCACAGAAGGCACAATGCGGAGACGCCACAAAGGTGCCACAGAAGGCGCAGTGCGGAGGCGCCACAGAAGGCGCAGTGCGGAGACGCCACAGAGGCGCCACAGAAGGCGCAGTGCGGAGGCGCCACAGAAGGCGCAGTGCAGAGGTGCCACAGAAGGCGCAGTGCGGAGGCGCCACAGAAGGCGCAGTGTAGAGGCGCCACAGAAGGCGCAGTGCGGAGGTGCCACAGAAGGCGCAGTGCGGAGGTGCCACAGAGGGCACAGGTGCGGTGGTCGCGGCGCCACAGAAGGCGCAATTTGAAAATTTATGAAAAGTGGTCCTTGAAAGAAAAGAAGTAGGGGGTTGTAGCTCCCTTCCAGGAGAGACTGGAAAACGAGAGAGAGTTGTAGCTCTCTGCCAGTTGCAGCCTGCGTACTGGTAAAGGACTGCACCAGTACAAAACCATTGTAAAAGGAGTTTCTAATTTGAAAGAAGATAGAGACATATTGCAGCAGGTGGTTTTCACCCACATTGGGTTTCCACCTTACATATTGTGTTCTTTGGTGTGACTATCTGTTTTCTTTGTTCATGCTCATTATTTTACGGTACTGACATGCAAAAATAATTCAAAGAATAAATAAGGAAGATTTATTAAAAGAACTTGATAATACTGATTCACCCCCCCTCTCAGTATTATTTCCAACATACTAGTGCAGAATCAGACCAGTACACAGGCTTCTACCTACATAAGGTTACAACCTTCTCTCATTCTCCAGTTTCTACTGGAAGGGAGCTACAACACCCTAGCTCTTGTAGTAGCCGATATGTTTACTAGTACGTAGGCGTCGACATACTTAAGGCTCCTACCTTCACTCCTTTCCCAAATATTATTGGAAGGGAGCTCCAACCCCCTAGCTCTTGTACTAGCCGATATGGTTACCAGTATGTAGGCACCGACCTACAGAAGGCTACGACCTTCTCTCTTCCTCCAGGGACCACGTTTCATAAATTTTCAGATTGGATACTCCTGGAACAACATTGAAGCTCAAAATCATAACTGCAATACAACCATCAAATACATATGCATCAACCAATCACTAAAACTCAATCATCACTCTCTGAATTAGCCACAACTCAATCAATTACTGACAACCTCTGAACCTCTGGCACAACTGAATCATTCATTCATACTTAATCAACTTCAACCAATCAACTGGAACAGATAGATCACTGTAACCAGTACACAAATCTGAACCCAGAACACTGCATCATCATTCAGAACCGGATTTAACCTCAAAACCATTCATCAAAGTGTATATGCTACTTTGCTGAACCCAAACTACATGTATATGCTAGTTCCTTTAGCCCAACTTGCGTATATCTATAAAGATACTGAATCATAAAACTTCTAAACCAAAAAATGTACCAATGAGTGATATTCTCAAGATCTACTATCATATTACTGAGTTGTAAACATATAGCAACAAGGAAGACCCTTCCTTCTCAATTAGTCAATCAACCAGACTCAATTTCCTTATATATTCAGTTCTACTTTCAGATCTAAGAAGACATCATTCACAAACGAAAGTACAATAGTAATACTGATTTGATAGATCAATCATCCTCAAACACCAAGCATTTCTTTTGCATGCACTACTTGGAAGAGCTAAACCAACATGTATAGCAACTTCACGAAAGTGAACCAGCATATAGATATGCAAATACTTACTTATAAATTCGTTGCACTTCTCGACTTTAGACATACCCAGATCATGATATATTAAGGATACAATATGTGTTAGCAGTCAGATCTAACCCATCCATTCTCAGATCACATAATGATAAGTCATTATGATCCTGATCCATCATTAGATTTCATCACAATCAATCAATCTAAACATCTAGAACACCATCACCAGAATGCAGTCACTAGAACACAAAGCATAACCCAGAACTCTGCATCATCAACTACAACCAACTACAACTTCAAACATGATAGTTCATAAGGTATTTGCTACTTCTATGTGTTGAACGAGCGTGTATACACGCTTTTACCAAAGTGAAACAACGTACATATCTACAAATACTAACTTAAAACTTCACGGCTATTCTAGACTTCAGTCATACCCAGATCATAACATTTACAGAATAAAACATGTGTCAGTATTCAAATATAGACTTTCCATGATAAAACTAGATAATGATAATACATTTCATGCTTCATGATCCTGATCCAACATCCATCATCAACCACATAGGTGCATCCTTAGTTTAGATTAAGCAAAGCATCAAAAGCTCATAACCTTCATATATGATCTAACACTTCATAAGATATTCAATACTTACACCCCTTGGCCTAATTATATTCTCCTCCTTATATAATTTTAGGCCTTTCTCAATACCTTGGACCAGAACCACTTAGAACCAATACATTGGACCAAATACCTAGGGTCAATACCTAAAACCAAATACCTTGGACCAAAACCTTGGTTTTCCAACATGTATGCACTTTTCCTTCTGTGAAAGTGTGTGTATATGTATACACTCCTTTTGTTCTGCTAACCCAAGTGCATATGCTTCTTGGACAAAGTGAACCACCATATACTTCTTAAACTACTCTCTTTCTTCAATATTTCGAGTCTGATCTGTAATCCTTTGTTGTTAACCTGTTGTAATGTGAATTGTCATTTGAGTGAGTTTCCATCAAGGACAATACATGTATCATAATGCCATTGTATATTACTTTTGAATTGATTCCTTTGAGCTTCCTTTCATTTTGTCACATCTGTAAGCACGACTTCCATGCATTCTGTCACTTCTGATATTTCTCCTCTAGATTCATCCAGTTACGTAGATTCATCTCGTTACCATATACGAGTGAGTTGTTCTACTACAAGTGGGTTGCCATCAAGTACAACACATACATCATAAGCCAACATCATGTCCCTAGCTACTAGCATTGTACCCAATAGAGCTATATCTGTGCCATAGTGTTTCATGGCCTAAACTACTTGTATCCCTACTACACCTATGCCACAGACACTATATCTATGTCCACCTGTGTGGGTGTGTATCCATGTGATATCAATCACCATCTAAATCATTTATCTTTGTTGCATCTTGTCTTATGAACATGGCCAAAATATTTTCAATTGGGTCCTCTAATTCAACCTGTTAGAAGCAGGGTGCAACATTGAAATGCATTAACTAGACTGGTAATAACAATTGACCTTGACTCATCAACATCTGGCACACAAGTCTTTGTTTTCAACTATTTAAAGCTTGATTCATTACTCTATTGTGGCTACTCCATAGACTAGGTAGATCATCAAAAGAGCAATATGTTGTGTATGGCCTGTGAGAAATTTTCCTCCAAAGTATAATATAGTAAGACATTTAGTTAAGGAAAACTAATATAGAATATAAAAAAATTACAACCCACATCTACAATTTACGTCCTTAGCTATTGTCACACCATCATTGATAATATTCGAAGAACCATACTTTCTTTCCAAAACAACATTTATGCCCTTTGGTCTAAGGGTCACTCTGACAAGGTCAGCAAGCTCGTTGACACACAGAATGCAAGACAATTTTAGAATATTTGGAGTAGATGCACAATAAAATGTTAGAATACATGTCATAGCAAGCCTACTTACAAACCACACATTAACATCAAATGTATATGGAAAAAGAAAGATCTACCACAGTGAATTTTTATGTGAAAAGAACGTTCATTTAAATGGAATATTTTTCTCTGACCTTCAATTTTTTTGTTGCTGACCCATCTTGGTTGAAGTTCAACTCCTTTGCCATAGTTCTTGGATTGGCTACCCACTCTTTGCTACGTAATATTTTTTGGTATTCCTTCTACTTAAGAAATTGAAGGAGATGGGTGAAAAAGAAACAAGAGAAGACAATTGCTTGGAATTTTTGTCAAATATTGGACCCAACTTCCTCTCCTTTCCAATGTTACCCAGGGAGAAAAAAGTGGAAACTATTGTCATACTACCCATAGCATAGGCCATCTTCCCTTATTCTGAATAGAGAATTACAATATCTTCATATTAGCTATTATTTCACAAACATGAATGCCAAAGTAACAAAAAACACATGTAACTAACACACTAAATAGCTATTAAGGCTTCTGGAAAAATCTGTAGCATCATGACAAACATAGCCTAAGAGAAACCCAACCACCATCCTCATCTTAAACAATACAGGTTTCTATACTTGCACTCTTATTTCGCAAAAATAGACAAAAGTTGGCTAAATTAATACTATAATAGAACAATATGAACCCAATTCTGATATGCACCCCAAGGTTGCCAAGTGAGCCTGATATGCACCTTCAAGGTTTCCAAGCTAAAGTGTAGTCACCAAGCTTGAGGTTGCATATTTTTTAATTTCAATATTTTACCTCTAGTGTCCATGTTTTCAATTGCATCCAATTGGCCATCTAGATTTAATTCACCACTACTGTACAAAAACAATCCTTTATATGAAAGCACTAGATATTGGAGGATCTTCCCAAATCACTTAGACTGTAAAGAACTCTATATCAAAAATGTATCACTACTAGAAACTGAAAAATAATTTCTAAGTTACTGCATGAAAGTTTCTTACAAATCGGAAACAACTTTAAGGAAATTTCATTAGACCATACTAAGAATTTTCTGTAAGAAGAGATCAAATCAGATGCTGAACCAACAGTTCTGGTGGAACAAAACTATCTTACATGCTAATGAAAGAACACTCCCACTTCTGAACCTATGGAAAGAACCCCATCCTAAAATCAAGAACAGTGAGAGTCAATCATTGACATTGTTCTACCAAAAGACCCTTGAGGTCTCAACAATGGGAATGAAGATTCACGCAATTTAAGCATATTGAATCCAAGAGATGCTAGACTTATTAAAGTGGACATTCAAGCAAGAGGGATACTCCAATCCATAAATCATGTTTGTTCTGGTTTCTTTGGATAATGATCAGAACATGATTTTATAGAAATTTTGTAATAGCGTCAAGGACTTCAAATACTACTTCTCAACGAATTTGACTCTTAAAGAAATTAAAAATTTCAAGAAATTCATGGTTATAAATATTATGTACTGTAGACAACAGAATGGCTGGCCTACACCTAGGTTTCCATGTAAGGTAGATCGTTGTTTCTATCAATAATGGTAGAGATGATGGAATACAGAGCTAAAACATATATCATGAAATGGAGAGTTGGAAGAGAGACCATCTTTACTAAGTCACCATATGTCATGTAATTCTTTGACACTAAGGCAATTTATTTGGCCAAAAGCAATCAAATTACAATAATTAGATGTAGCCTTTAGAGTTATTGGAATTTAGCATTTAGCATTAGTAGGGCACCCTTGTATCCCCCAAATGCAATAGAATTTTTGGGTGGTTATCTGGAAAATCGCACGGGTGAGTGAGCCTAGCAGAATTCACTTATGGGGACTTATCGATGTACATGCAGCCTAGAAGTAGAGAAAATTTGAGTGCACATCCAAAGACACACATAATACCAAGAACTGTCCAACAAGACATTTGCAATGAGTTATGTTATCACAAATTGGAACTTGAAAGTGAAATGAGAATGAAATAAGAAATAGGGACAGATGATTTTAGGGAAAATAACTCTTAGCTCAATCCACTTAGTAGATTCCTTATGGAAATAACAAGTAGGTGCTTAAAATAAGGGTTTTTTATATGACCGATATGATAGAAACTCCTCATTTTGTATAATACTATTGTTGATATGCTTGATTACGCAAGGGAAGGGGTACATGTTTCATATGTTCCAAAATTTGTAAAGTTTGTACTAGACATATCCCAAGTTTGTACACAAAAGAACATGATTCTTCTCGTGAACATGATCAAGATATTTTTGATGAAGTGGAGTTCTTCAACGATGAGAACAATGCAAACTATAAAAAAGTAAGATCACTCGTGAAGAGGGGATACAATTCAAGAGAAAATATCCAGGAAAAGAATTATGGAAGACGTGGAAGAAAACATGAGTTTGTGGATTGAAGGAAGAGAGAAGATCATGGTGGTCACTTACAACACAATTTGAACAGTGTAAATGGACTGAGGCAGTAATCTTATGTATGTAGAAATATATTCTTGTTTAATAGAGCTATAGATTGATCATAACATGATCTTATGATTTTTTCTTGTAAATTCTATGCAGATGAGATTGTCTTTAAAGAAACCATTTCATAATAGTTTGTTTGGCTGGCCACCATTTGTAGTTGTAAGCCAAACACAAAATTGCAAAATTCCTAACTCCATATAGACCCTCACCTATCTAATCTCAATGCATGTGTTAAACTACTAGAAACAACCTTAAAGAACAACCTCCTCAACTTTCAAGCTCCATAAGTGGTCCCTCAAGAGTCAATACCACTTACGACTCTGTTGGCATACTCTAGAGAACAAATTAAAGGTTTGATTACATTTGAAAGTGAACCTCCTCCTTGGGTAGCATTCCATACAAATCCCAATCAAGTTGCTACTTAAAGGATGTGTCCTACCTAGCCTCCCATTTCTAGTGACATGTTTGTGATAGTAACTTTATGGCAAACGTAATAAGTGTTGTTCATTCTATGCGAGTATATGATCAAGCCTAAGGGATCTACTGTTTGAGCAACCTCCTTCTAAGAATTTTCGTGATCCATTCAAAGAAATGCTACACTCACAAACTTGCTCGAGACCTCAGCATCATCAAGCTAGAGGAATTAAACTAGGGTTTCCTTCTTCTAGGCCATCTTTCCCAGACTCTACTAGAGGTGTTCACCAAGTCCAACCCCTTGTTCTTTGTGCAATTATTCTTACTGGGATCTTGTTGGGATAGGGTCAACTAGGGTCAATTTTTGGGCATAAACCCATTTTTTTTGGGGAAAAAGCCCAAATTTTGCTGTATAAAATGTAAAGTCTCCACAAGTTGTGGTCGCAGAGCTCGTAGATAGTTAAAGTGTCATAAATGGTTTTACACTTCTTTTAGGTAAGTTGATTCAGCTTTTGAGGATCTACCCATGGTCCATGGAACATGGGATTGTATAAGTAGGTTTGTCTTAGAAAATCTAAGATAAAGTTGAACAAGAATGAAGACGAATGTAATGGGTCAGTAAGGGTAAGAGTGAAGAAGTCACTCGACAACTATGTATCTAAAGGCCTAGAGTAGAGTCTGCAACGGAGTGTACGGACCCCTGTAGCTGAGTGCACAGGGAAGTCTTGAGTCTGTAAGTAGAACTGAACCATTAATAAATATATTATTCTAACAATTATTATGTTTTGTCTATTTATTTTTGTTTATATGAATGTGCCTCTTGTTATAATGGTTTTATGAAATAATGGCGTATTAATGCGTGACTTTACATGATTGATATAGTTACATGAACGCAATTACTGTTAACTGTTTATGCAAAGATTATCTTAGTGTATGCGGAAGTTATTAACACTTAAGCTAATCTAAGTAATCATTGGGTTAAGAGTAATATTTGATGTGCGTAAGTAGCTAATTCACGTATTCAGGGTCCGTGAGAGATAGTCGCGTACATTCACGACGGTATAGAAGTTGATTAAGGGTAGTTATATCAATAAGCCCTAAAGTCTTATTGATTTGTGTGAAGGTATATTTAGGGCATAAAACGACTTCACACTCATCTCTGGGTGCAGAAACTTGGTTCGAACATCCCCCCATACTGCTTCGGGTGAGACTTCATTTCGTGCTCCATGGATTGATGCCGAAAGGGACAATAGTGTATGGATTTGTTTGGAAAAGAAAAATTTCAACATGGGTCAGGACCCACTAAGCCATCAAATGGTTCCATTACTGGGAACATGATCTGCATAAAAGAGATGTGTGATGTTGCATCACTGTAATCCAAATAATAAAGGAATTGAGGAGTTGTTGGATAGAAATATCCACGAATTCGTGATGCAAGATAACACAAATCCACGCCTGACAAAAGAAGAGTGGTTGTACAAGTATCTGTACAAAGAGATACATGAAATTCTCTTCTCTTCCTTCCCGATTGAGTTATATGAGTGTATCGCTAAATTGGCATATGACCAGGGATGGTGGAGGCTTGACTGTCCAATAGTGTGGACCCCGAAGCTAGTGCGAAGATTGGAAGTCTTTGAAGATAAGATCCTGCACATTGTCGATCACTGGATTTAACACATCGTAGCAGGATTTGTGACAGAATTCGCGGTCAATACCTCAGTCAATTACAACAAAGCAGAGCGATGCTTCTTCAAGGTGTCGTGAGGTAAGTATTTAAGATATTTGAATACTTGGATTAAGATGCTCTTGTGTGAAAAGTAGGTTATGCCATTACTTTTATGTTTGGATCTACACAAAGTGGAAAGTTCTTCAGGGATAGAGGGAGAATAGGCCTTGAATATAACCCACTGACTGAGCCTCCTTTGAGTGACGACAAGGGAGCAGCACACGCTTCTCCACAGAGTGTTGTCTAGTTAATAAGACAAGGGTTCCCGTGAATACATCATCCCTCCACACCAACTCTGACTTCACCTCCACAACATACACCTTCTCCCACACCACCACCACCTTCACCACCATTTAATATGTTCAATACGATGAAGTTTCCCGTTTTCAAGGGCTTTGGAAATGAGCACGCAGACCAGTTTTGGTTCGTTGCGAAGGTTGTGTGGATAGCCTAGAATATTACAGATTAGCATATGAAGAAAGTAGAGTTGGTTACTTCTCTATAGGGTCTTATGCTAACATGGTAAATTAAGTACTACATTGATAACCCAATGGCTTCATTGGCAAACACTCAAACTGCACTGATAAGGAATTCAGTAGGCCCAAGTCTGAATCCCAATCAGTCGTTGGATTTAAGGAAATCATGATGAGGCCAGGTGAAACACCCTGGGAGCTGAATTATAGACTAAAGTTCTAGATCCGTGAAGCTATCATGAATCTCACCGATGGGAAGCACCGTGATCGTTTTGTAGCATTGCTCCTGCCTCAACTAAGGGTTGCCTTATCACAACAAAATATTGGGACCTAGGCAGAAGCCCTAGAAGTTACGATGAGATTGCATGAGACACTGATTCAAATGTTTCTTTGGGAGTTCAATAGATTCACTCCAAGTTGCAGAATCTTTGCCTAGATTTCCAAAGCTTGAAGAAACATAGAGAAACTTGACTAGAGGTTTGCGAAGAAGTTTGGTGCCTAAAGTGTAAAAGCTAGGGGCATGATAAAGATCATTGCCCTATCTCCAAGAATTATGTTGCAAGAGGAGGGCCAATTCCTCTGACACTGGAAGCTCAAGAAGGACCAAGTACAGGGTCCACGTTGTGGTGCACTATCTATCAGGTAGCTAGAAAAATGCATCAGACAATTTCCACTTGCTGCATAAATTTGTGCAAACACCGCAACAACTCTTCTGGAACTTCTCTGAATCGATGGGTCATGATGAGCATAATTGCCATAGCTATGAGCTTATGACTAAAATAACACATGTGTATCGAATGCAAATAGAAACTTGGCCTTTGGATCAAGGTGCTAGGGGAGCATATAGAGGATATCAGGGGCACGAATGAGGCCAAGGAAGAGGAGGACCAGCGAGAGGTCGGGGGCAAGTTATTTGCTACAATTTTGGAGTTCCAGGACACTACATGAAGGAATTTAAAAGCCAGATGTGCTTGTTGTGCCGATACTCTACCTAGTTTGACCACACGATAGAAGACTGCCTTGTATTAATATCTAATATGCGAGAGAAGAGGGTGCAACATCAGCATCCCACCCAGAACCTACAAATGATGAGGGAGGAACCTCGCGAAGAGGATCTCCTAATGTATATATCGTGCTGTGAAGTAGAATGACGACTAGTGAAGATAAAGGAAAGAAAATTGAAGAAAGCGAGTGGGTTTGCAAGGCTTTAGAAAAAGAGGTTGGGTTTGACTTGGAGCATGCAAAACAAACTTTCATGCAAGAAAAGAAAAGATTTGCTAAGGCTTCTACCTCAGGAAGTCAAGAGAAGATGTCTGAAGAAGTTTACCCCTCCATTCTTACTACCTTCTTGGAGACCTGTGTGAAGCTGCTACATGTTAGCTACCTATACCAGTAGGTTTCATATTTCATGATTGGCTATGGAAGGTCCAAATATGCTCTGCTTTGATGATTCAAAGATCACATATTTCCTAGGAATTTTTGATCGGTGCTAATAGCTTGGTATGGACTCAAAGTTTTGATGGATGATTCAACAGTTTAATCTGGATCATGCCATGTTTTCAATTTTCAGTTATAGAATAGAGAAAGGAGTCTGTCCAAACTGTTCAATCTTGGCAGACAAGTAGTTCAGGTAGAGAAGAAAAGGCTCCCAACAGCTTAATCTGGGACCTTGGAAGAGATAAGGGTAGAAGTAGATAGAAAAAACAAAGAAAAAGCCAAAGAAAAGAAAAGGCAAGTAAGGGTTTGCAAGTCCAAGTGCACCCTCCAAGGAGAAATAAAAAATGCTAGGTAAGTAGCTGGGTAAGTAGTTGGGGTTGCAGAAAGGTTATCTTTACCATTGCACATATGTTAACTGTGTCTACCAGAGTAAAGTCAATTAATTGACAAGGTGTTCACCTCCATCAAGTTACAGCAAGGAGCATGACTAACCTCCCTCCTTCCCCCTCCCAATTTCATTTCTAACATTCCCCCATCAGCTAAGATTCATGGAAAAGACTAAGGTTTCATGGTGGTTCTTAATCTTTAGAAGCCACATTTCTTGTCTAAAAATCTTTTCATTTTGATATACTCTCAAAACCAAGTTTGTTTCACATAAACTTAAATGGTTTCCCCTCCACTTACCCCCTCATCCATATTAACTCTAATTCTACTATGTAAATCCCCTACAGTACTTTTTCCCTTACTAGTATCTAACACCATGGTGTATAAACCCCAAATTTTGTATAAATATCCCTCCCCTTGGTATTATAGCCAATAAATTCTGTGTCAGGAATCAAATGGCATCTGGCCACTTTGATGAACCTAGCCCTAAACCCCTCCCCTCTTCTGAAGTCATTTAGCCCCTTGGAAAACTTCATCTGCCAAAAGAAGCCTCATAACTCACCTTGTTTTACCTATACCCCTTCATTTGCAAAGCTAACCCCTAAATACCCACTTTGTTCTTATCCAAAGTATCGGGCTTGCATTGCTGCGCATGGAAAACCTTTGTTCTAATCCCCTTTATCCATAAACCCCTTCGCAAATTACCAAAGTCCAAAACCCACTGTTGGCATTTATCCTAAGTGTCAGCGCGCGATTTTGATTGGTTAAAATACATTGAAAACCTTGTAAAAACCCACATTCGAAGGTTTCCGCCCGTACGCATATCCCCCGAGCACATCAATACCCCGCCCATCGTCGGATCAGATCCAAGAGATCCGACGGTCCATATCAATATCGGAGCAGCCCCCGCGGCGGACATTTAGCGCCCGAGAAAGTGACGTTGCGTCACGTCACGGCGCGGCCACGCGTCGCTCATTGAGGACTCTCGGAGCAAGCTCTGACAATAGCGGGGCCGTACCCTAACCGCCCCGAGAGACCGTGGCGGCTATCCACAACCGTAACGGTCACGGCCCTAACCGCCAAGTTATTGTCCCACGTCATGCCCACGTCACTTCCACCCCGCCATCGCATCAGTCCTTTGTCCGCCCCTCCGCCGACGTGGCTGCCACCGCACCATCCCCCATGGACCAACAGTATCCCGCCACGTCACCTGATGACGTCAGCTGACGTCATCCGACCTTGACCCCGCCAATGACGTCACGCTGACGTCATCACAAAATAGCGCCAAATTTGCAAAAAGGCCATATTTAGCCAAAAAACGCAATTTTTTGTACTTTTCGCTCATTCTGCTACTGTTTCCGTTGCATGCTGTTTACGTTCTGAACTCCGCCAACCTGCTCAATCGGCCAAGGAGACCTCCAGAGTACCTGTCCTGCACGCATACGCGTCTTTCGCTCGCTGTTTACCAGGTATTCTTCATCATTTTCCTCCGTACCCCTGCAGTTGTCTATAAAATCGCACAGGAAGCTTAAAAGGACATCAAAACTCATAATTCACCAGTGAATTTCCTCTACAGACCTCTGTTTTCAATCAACACCTCGAAAAACACCAGCTGAGCCTTGTTTTCCCTCATTATCACAAATAAGCAGTATTATGTTCGCGCTTTCGCGAAAAACTCATTTACATTGAATTCATCTACCAAGGGAGACAAACCAAGGCCTGACAGTGTTACAGTCCCCAATTCATACCATATTTCACTTACTTTTGGGCTAATTCCCCTCTGATACCTGTAACCCACTTGCATTGTGGTAAATCACTCCTGAACTGGTCTGCCTGCTGCAAACAGTTCAATTACAATGGATGCTCCAACTGCACTAAACGTCAAGCCACTCAATGCCCCTCACCAGGAATTGGAATGGAAAGCCCTGGGAGATATGGAATACCAGATGTTAGACTGGTTTCCATTGGGCTCCAAATATAATATTCAGATGCTGAAGGAGTTGAAAGCCCAGCACCTTAATGGAGCTGACATCCTGGGGATTTGGGACTCAAACTTGCCTATTTATAACCTCCCTCAGGTAAATCCTATGCCAGAGTTGATCTTCAGATGCCAAGAGTGCTATGATCCAGGCCAAAGAGCTGTTCTCAGCCCTACAGGCTCAGTTCTATTCCATATCACCCCAGAAAGCATAAATGAGATGCTGCATTTCCACACAGCAAAGCCATTGACTCCCCTCTATATGCAGAACTTGATAAAGAAGGGAAGAAACTTGACAAATGACCAGATTGTCAAAATCAACCAGCTGTTTATAAAATCAGGCTCTGAAGCCATCAGAGCTCCTCCTATTGGATACCCATACTTAAATGACTTGGGCAAGATGCTGGTGGACTTGATCAGCTATGTCCTGGGCTTCAAGGGAGTTGAGGATGTGGATGAAACTATAATGGCAGTGCTGTCCATATTCTCTCCTGGAAAGCCTCCAACTGTGCATTATGACTATGCCACATATATTGCAGACAAGATCCATGAGCAGCTAATGGATCTGCAAAGGGAGAGATTGTTCAGATACACTTCATACATCTACCATCTCTTTCTGTTTTATCAACCGGGCAGCTTCTCCATTCCCTTGAAACAAGTCAATGCCCAGGGAAATCCAAGGTCAGTTGTGTTCTGGACACCTGTGTTCCATCATGTCTCAGTGTCACCATACACATACTGTGAGTTCATAGACATGTTCATTCATCCAGCTATGACAGTATTATATGGTGTTCCTCCTCCAAGACTAACTGATGACATGAGGAGAATTCTCCATTTGAGCAAATCCTACAGCATTGGTGATTGGTACTTTTACCAACACCACACAGTGATCAGAGTTTATGGCTGTCAGTTGAGACCTTATAGGCTGCCAAGGTATGTCCCTATGAGACTGTTTGCCCTAGAATACTTCAGGCAATTTGGGAATGCCGACTATCTTCACTTCCAGAGTAACAACAAGAGATCTCAATTGAAGATAAGGAACCAGCTGGGCCCATTCCTATATAACACAAAAGAGGGATGGAAAGAAGCAAATCAGATCCTACAGACACTCAGGCTGCAAACTAGCTTTGAGTGGACACCATATGACCCCAATCACTTTGTTTCCCTCAGAAGAATAAGGTACAAATTGGGTAGCTATTCACATGTGAGGCAACCTGAAATTGAGCAGTATGCCAACACACTGAGCTGGAAAGAGGGCACATTAGAAGAGGAATTTACTGAGGAAGAACTGCTAGAAAGAGAGGCTAGAAATATACAGAAGGAAGCTGACTTGGAAACTTGTGTACAGGTTCCCTCCACATATAGAAAGCACCCAGGAGCAGTCACTGCATCATCAACAACACAGCAGCAAGCTGCCGGGAACACGGTACAGATAGCCAGCAAAGGCAAAGAAAAGCAGGTGGAACAACCACCTCCTTTGACAGAAGAGCAAGTGGAAACATTGCTGCAGCGACAAGAAGAGATGGAGCAGTAGGGAGAAGGGCAGCAGCAAGAAGAGGAGCAACAAAACAAACAGCAGCCCTTGCAGCAAGAAAAATGGATTGATGCTCCAAGTTCCACTGAGCAACAGGCTCAAAATATAGTGTCTCCTAGGCCAGAGACCACCTTTGATGCCTCGGTCCTCCAAACCCCACAAAAGGAGGACTTAACCAGAAAAAGGGACAGAGATACTCCCCTGACTTCATCCATCGATCAAGGAGAGAAAAGACAAAGATTGAATGACTTTCCTGAGGATGACATAGCAATAAGGCAAGCAATGGGCATGGGCCCACCCAGCAGAGAAGTTTCAGCTAGTTCCTTCCAGCATGAACAGGACAGAGCTATAGGAGGAGAGGTCAGCTCCTCCAGCTAGCAAAGAGAAGGACAAGTAAGCATCAAACAACAATTTATAGACATCAAAAGGAGGAGTGACCCCATCAAAGTACAGTTGTACAATCATCTGTTAAATATGGCTCCTTCCAATCAACAAAGACTCATGTCTGCCTTTGATGTAAGTGAAGGCAAAATGATCATGAGTCACTTTATGCCCACAGCACTGCAGCCTCAATCTTCCTCAGATTACCTCAGGACCAACCTGGAGGTCATGGCCAAAGACATACACCCAATGGACAAAATTGAACTGCACAAACAGACTGGTGAGATGGTGTATGCCTCCTTGGCAGATGAAACGTTGGAGAATTACAAACTAAAAAGCAGCCTTAATAATACAGCCTCTCAGCTGGAGTTGGAAAGGGCATCATCCCAGGCAAAGGACAACAGAATCAGGTCCTTAGAAGATATCATTATTGAGATGGGACATGATCCCAAGGATATTAAGGGTATCCAACAAATATTGAAGTTGAGAGATGCAGACCTGACAGCATTGAGGAGGAAAATCAAACTCCCAGCCACAATCCACCCTCAAACAGATGAGATTGCTCAACAAAGGCTTGAAAAAGATGCCACAGATCTGATGATATCTCTCTATAAGCAGCTTATCCAAACACAAGAACAACTAGGAGAGTCAGAGGCTGCAAAGGCAGCACTACAGGCAGCATTGAAGCAAAGAGAAGAAGGGCAAACCTCCCAGCCTCCTCCTGAAATCATCAATCTTGAGGAAACTCCTCCGACAACTGTCCCTCCTCCTCTGCAAACAGGGCCTACAGCACCAACTACATCGACAACTGCACCAACAACAGAGGAGACTCATAGTCTGGATATGCAGAAGCTCCGAAATGAAATCCAAGTCCTAGAAGCTCAAATGTTAGAGCTCAATTCAGCGAAAGAATCCTTGGCTAAAGTAAATGAGAGATATGATAAGAGCAAGCAGAATGAAGCTGCAAAGGAACGAGAAATAAAAGCTCTAAAGAAGAGGATAATTGAGCTTGAGAAGGAGCTCACATTAGAAAAGGTTACAGCAGAGCTAAAAGCAGTCCTTTGGGGTAATATTGGCCGATCCATCACAAATCAGTGGCAGTGTATTGAGACTATGGATGAACAATCAGTACTCATTGTAAAGGCAAACAAGGAAATACACAGAGCTAGAGCTAGCCTTGGCAACATGCCTGATGCTGCTACTAGGATGATAAATATTTTAAATAACAAGACAAGCTCTCAGCTGGCTACAATGGGGATTGTTCACAGAACTGAGACCATCTCAATGGTTAAAAGGGTCCTGACACTACGAAACTTGATTGGAACATTGGAAAGAAGAACCCAGGATATGCAGACTGAAATCAACAAGTTCATGGACAGATTTCAGGCATTAGAGAACAGAGGCCTCCCCAGCATATTAAGCAGTGTAGGTAGACTGCTTACCCTTGAAAATTACACCAAGAGGGTTGATGCCTATGCTGTAGCACAAATTGCAAGACAACCCAGTACTTCAACAGAAACAGGACCAGCTTCAGGGCAAACTTTATATGATAGGGTGGACAACCTGTTTTTCATTATGAATGAGATCAACCATCTGTTTGATGCACCTCCAAATTTTTTCAAGTATACAGAGGCAGATGAAACCATAGAGGCAATTGTGAAGCACCAATTGCCCCCACCAGAAGTCTGGAAGAACTTGACACACATAATATTGTCAAGCCAAAACCTGTAATATTAATTTTCAGTTTACAAAAAATCATACACAGGCAGAATTTTGATAGATAAGCATACAGAGCAAAGATGGAAGGGCTGAGCCAACTCAGCAAAGATATCGGCCAACAAAGCAGAAATTGCAAACCACAGGTAGCAAGGCCGAGAAGATACAGCGCAGCAAGAAATGAAGACACACTATTCAGCATTAAAACAGAGCGGCTCAACCGACTCAGTGACCTCCAAAGGTCAAATCATCCTCTGACAGACATAAAGAGCATTTATGCTGCATTCAAAGTTGCAATAACTTCTTTTCCTACTTTCTGTACGCATTTATGAAGATATTTTCTCTCTCAGATGACTCAATGCCTGAGATATTTTGTATAAGCACTACTATAAAGTCCCCTTCGCATGAGTTTGCAAGGGTTGTTGTTGATTTCTCCTGAAGAAGTTCTTATGCTGTAATCCTTTTCAGAAGTTAATAGAGCAAAGCAATGGAATTTCTCGGATTTCTGAGGTGTTGGATGCGTTCTGGTGTCTGTTGATAACTACTGGATCCCTGTGTATTTCATCATACAATAAGTCTCTGTATCTCTCTCTGTTATTTAGTTGTTTGTTAAAATCCATATATGTTATCCGTTTTCAATACTAAGCAACAAGGAAAAAGAATAGCTTTCAGGATTTATTCATTGAGTAACCTGGGTTCAATCTGCGTTGTTAATCAATGTTTTCTTCAGCTGTAACCTAGTTAAGTGTAATTCTTAAATGCTGCGCTTACGGAATACATCTTTCATAGTGCCCTTTGTCTCAGGAATTCGACTTGTGCTCCTGTGCAGTGCGCTCACTTTCATCCCACCAACTTAATAGAAAATCCTTAATTGCTTTCTGTTGGTTGACACACATCACCATTTGATCTAGTTTGTCTGTTTAAAATACACAATAGGCCCTACAGTTTGAGCACCACCAAACCAGCGTATCAGATCACTTCACAACTTCAGACTCCATTGCCCAATGGTATTGTACTGTCTAAACACTGCATCATAAGACCTGAAAGGAATCCTTCAACCAAAACATAAACCAAAACCTGAGCATAATAGCTAGCCTAAAACACCATCATAACAGAGACAAATCATAAAGAGAGAGCCCTCTCTGGTTGCAGTTAGGCTAGGAACTGTAACCCAAAGATTGGTTAGTGGTTACCCCGGCCGTATTCCCTTGGGAGTCATAGGGAACAACCTGGGTGTTAACACTACACAATAGAGAGGCCATGAAAGGATTACAGGAGTTGATAAATAAGTGTGTTGGTAAAGAAAATGTTCTTAAAGGACCTCGCATAGTCAAAAAATTTGGTAATCATAAAGCAAGAATAGGGCGTGAGATGAGGCTCATAGCACAAATAGGAGAGTATGAAATGGATCAAGTTTTTTTGGATGTTGCGTCAGGCGTGAATGTATTGCCTAAACATACATGGGAAAGAATGGGAGAATTTCGTTGTAGTGGTCTTCGATTCAATTGAGGATGTAAAATCAATAGAAGATTATCCCTATGGGGAGATTGCAAGGAGTAACAGTAGATATTGAAGGAACGAGCGTATTGGTTGATTTTTAATTGATAGAGATTATGGATGACATCAATCCATACCCCACACTCCTAGGGATTGATTAGGCTATTGACATGAATGGGGTAATCAATATCAAGAAGCATACAATGTCATTTGAGAGGAAATCACTCCGTGTATTAGTACCTTTGGACCCTGCAAAAGGACCACGCTATACTGAATGGGTCTATCATTACGAGGAAATCAATGATGATTTGGACCAAATCTATAGGATAATAGTGCAAGATCAAGATTGGGTTAATCTGACAGCTAATGGATGCATTGCATGAAACCGCGAAATTTCTTATACATAAGATTCAGATGAGGAATTAGAACACTGGAAGAATAGGTTGCACAAGGTATCTATGTTGCATTGTAATATGATGACTAAATCGTTGCACTATGTATCATATGAGGTAAGAAGTTTTCATTATTATGATGGTCTAACTGATGTAGATCAATTTTTGGATGCATTTGAAAGGTAATTTCTTGAGAAGCATTGCTTCCAAGCACCAGATTTGGCGGTGCGCACTATGCAAGAAAGATGGTGGGGTACGCATAAAGACAGTTTTGATGGGTGTCATGAGTACAGAAAAATGATTAGATTGTGTTTTTTTTTACCAAAAGTCCAGTTAATAGAGAAATATGATGGAAGGAATGATCCATGTGATCACATAGAAAAATGGATTGATGTTTACGGAACGGAGCCGCAACCTGAGTGGCTACATTTATTTTGTCACACTTTGGATGTAATACTCATGAATTCGTACCTAGAAACAGAGCTCCGCCATGGCACTGAAGAGTGGGAAATTTTGATACAGGGATTATTGATGACATTCAACTTCAAAGATGGGTTCAAATGTATTGACGAAGCACTGCAGGAGGTCGTGGAAGCAATCTTCAGAATACCGTAGGATCCTTTAGATTTAATTCAACCAAATTGGGGCACCCAACTATGCCATGTGCTGGAATGCTATAATGTGACTATTGAAGAAAAAGATGAGGATCTGAGGAACATTAACATCCCAGGGATGGAAGGCCACCACGAGGTGGAGGGACCACAGATAGATAATCCAGATATAACCAAGCCACTGAAAGCTAGACAAGTAAACATTGGCACAAAAGCAGAGCTGAAGTTTGCAAATATTGGAGACTACTGGGATGAAGCCACAGTAGATAAGGTTGCTAAGCTACTCCGCGAATATCAAGATTTGTTCCCTACAAATTTTTCAAACTTAAAAGACATCAAAGGTGATTTGGTAGTGATGAAATTAAATTTAAAACCTGACATGAATCTTGTTAAGCAGAGGCCATATCGTATTAATCCCAAAAACAAGGAAAAGGTCTACCTGGAGTTGGACAAGATGCTTGGAGCAAGTATTATTAAACCGATGGATGAAAATGATTGGGTGAGCCCAATGGTAGTTCAGGAAAAGAAGTATAAGCATGAAATAAGGATTTGCATTGATCTCAAGAATCTTAATGATGCTTATGTCCATGATCCTTTTCCGACACCATTTATAGATGATGTACTTGATAACTTTGGAGGATAGGAGGCCTATTCATTCACTGATGGGTTTTCTAGATACCATCAGATTAAGATTGTGCTAGAAAGTAGGAGCAAGATGACCTTCGCAACAGAATGGGGATGCTTCCAATATACCGTGATGCTTTTTGGGCTTAAGAATGCGCCGACAATCTTCTAGGGTGTAGTCATCATGGCATTCAAAGAGTTCATTAAAAAAAAATAGGAGGTATATTTTGATGATTGGACAATGTTTGGATTGGTAAAGTGCCATGTAGCTAGTTTGTGCTTGATGCAAGATATGTGCCAGAGGTATCAGATTGCGCTAAACTTGAAGAAATGCTTATCTTGCATCCCTTTCGGAATATTGATAGGTCATGTAGTGTGTAGGCAAGGATTAATGGTGGACACTACTAAGATCGTGGTTATCATTAATTTGGAGTCACCAAGAAGTGTTAAAGAGTTGCACGCAATGCTAGGCCACATAGGATACTATTGAAAGTTCATCAAAAGTTATGATAATATTACTGCGCCATTGGAAAAGCTACTAAAAAAGGACGCTATGTTCTGTTCGGATGAAGAATGTTAGTGAAGCCTGGATACGTTAAAGGAGAAGATGGTCACCGTGTCGATCCTAGTCTTCCTGGATTAGAAGAAGGAATTTCATGTACATGTGGATGCGTCATGTATTGCGCTACGAGCAGTACTGGCACAGGCCAGTGAAGGAGAATTAGATCACCCAATAGCATTTTCGAGCAAGAAGATGTCTAAGGCTAAAAAGAATTACTCAATGACAAAGTACGAAGGGTTGGCTATGGTGTATGTGCTCTAGAAGTTTGGACATTACCTGCTAGGCAAAAATTTTAAGATGTATACAGACCACTCTACATTAAAGTACCTAGTGAACAAGCATGTGTTGGGGGGGGGGGGGGGGGATATGCAGATGGCTGCTGTTGTTTTAGGAGTATGACTTCAAGGTGATTGTGAAGCCAGGAAGGTTGAATGCAAGGCCAGACCATCTGTTTCACATTGAAATAGGAGAGGAGCCTACCAATTTGGAGGAAGGGCTTCCTGACATGTAGCTCTTTGTGGTGCATGTAGCAAATAATCACTTTGCAGACATTATCCATTCCCTAACTACATAATGGTGCCAGAAGGGTACACAAGTCAACAAAAGAAAGAATTAGTTGTATGTCCAGCAGACATTTTAGTTATTGCAGGAAATTTATATAAGATGGGATCAGATGAAATACTACAATTTTATGTGCCTGATTTTGAATGAAATACTATACTTGTTGAAGATCATGGAGGAGCTGGAGGAGGCCACTATGCAGGGAAAGCAACAACGTATAATATTTTACGCGCAGGGTTGTGGTGGCCAACGCTACATAAGGATTCGAAAACACATTCTAGGGCATGTGATGCATGTGAGAGAAAACGTAGGCCATAGCAGAGGGATGAACTACCTCTGAATTTGCAAGTGTCATTGCAACCATTTGAGAAGTGGCTAATTGATTTTGTAGGGACAATTCAGCCTCCAGGCAAGAAGATGGGTGCATAGTATATCATCACTGCGACCGAATATTTGACCATATGAATAGAGGCATAGCCTATGAAGGACTGTACAGGGGCAACAACAACAATTTTTTTTGTATGAATATGAGTTTCCAAGGTTTGGTTGCCTGAAGATTTTAATGAGTGATCATAGTACATATTTCCTCATTGAAACAATCATCGCACTAATAGAGGAGTTCCAGTTTTATCACCAAAAGTGCATTCCATATCATCCTCAGGCCAATGGGATGGTTGAGGCGTTTAATAAGATATTGGAGAATTCACTGACAAAGGTTCGCAATGCGCAGAGGAATTATTGGGATGTGCACATACCAGCAGTGTTATGGGCTTATAAAACCACCTGTAAAAAGCTTACTGGTCAGACACCTCTTAGGTTTATGGCATAGAGGCTGTGATGCATATGGAGTGTATCATGACTAGTCTACACATAGTGACTTTCACAAGAATGGTGGACCACGGAGCCTTAGAAGAGAGCTCATGTAGCTAGACTGTGGAGCCTTAGAAGCGAGGCTTGTGTAGCTAACAGAGCTCGAGGAAGATAGATTTTTTGTTGGATTCCATCAACAAGTTCAGAAGGAATGTGAAAAGGCTTGTCATGATCGGCACATCAAACTGCGCACCTTCAAGGTAAACGATTTAGTTTCATTATATGACAATAAATTTTATAAGTTTCCAAGAAAATTTCAAATGCATTGGCTCGAACCATATGTTATCAAAGAAATTATAGATGGTGGAGAAATTCAGCTTGTGAAGCTGAATGGAGATCCATTTTTGGGAAAGGTAAATAAAAGCCAATTGAAGCCATACACCAGGGATCTATCCCAATGACTACATGACGGTAGCTCAACCTTAGCTCTGCAGGCAGCTATAAGGAGGCACGGGACTATAAACTACAGTACCCAATTTATAGAGCTATGAGACAAGGTGTCTGCGCGAAATATTATGGTGTCATAGTATCAGAAGAAGCACAAAGGGAGCTTTGCTATAGGGAGAGAGACCACACAGTGCAACCAGAAAGTAACTGCTATAGTCACTATTCATGATTTGACTGTTAGGAGAGGGGGATGGGGGGGCCGGGGGGGGGGTGCATTTAAGGAATTTAAGGTTGAATTTAAGAGTGAAATCATTGGAAATCTACTGCAAATGTAGCATCTATGGACGAGTTTTTGGGGGAATGGTCAAATTTGAATTCGAATGCACCTATAAATTATGTGTGCTCGTTCAGCGAAAAACACTTTGCATTTTTTATTTTTTTCATTTTGTTGTCGATTGCCTATGAATCACTTGTCTTAGGGGGATTTAGTCACAAGCCCTACATTTTCCATTTTATCAGAGGTAAATCAGACATTCTTCCTAGAAAAGATTCTAGGACCAAGCCCCATGAAAACCATGAGTACTGGTGGAGATGGCGCTTCAGAGGGAGTAGTTCTGGAAGTTGTGAATGTGGAGGTTTCAGCAGCATTACCTATAGTGTTGAGGTCATTTAGGTTGAAGCCTACATCCGTGAGAGAGGTCCCTAATCTGATGAAAGTTAAACAAAAGAAGCCAGTGCAAGTGCACAAGCCATTGAGGAAGCATGCCACTACACAAGCTCAAAGGAAAGAAAAGTCGAGCACGAAAGAGAAGCGAAAAGTGGTGGATCTAGAGGGTGAGGAGGCCGTGAAATATATAGACATTGAATGGGTGGACCTTATACCTAAGTTGCTAGAGTATATCCCTCCACACAAGGGAAAATTGAAGGTCCCTAAGGACCGAGATGCATGACAGTTCCTCCTCAACACACCCGTGTTATCAGAGAACATAACCTTTGAAGGTATGCACTTGGCGTGGATCTCGCACTTGAATCTAGAAGACTGGTATTTGGTAGACCAAAAGTGGTTCCCCCACCTAGCTACAAACACCTATATGTAGAGGGTCTTTTACAAAGAATCTAGTTTCATCGCGCTGGAGCCTATCGAATGGATCCGCAGAATAAACAAGTCAGGGTTGTTGAACCTGTTGTGGGTGCCCCACTACCATCACTCAAATATAAACCTGATCATCATTAAAAAGTTGTTTTTCCTAGTGCATGATAGGTGCTTGTGGCTAAATGAGCCAATTACCATCACCAATATGCTGATCCATCAGATCACATTATTGCCACACTCAAGCTTAAATACAGCCAAGGAATTTGGCACAAAGACAAGCGAGTGCGACCTCACTAAGAAGATGAAGGACAAGTTTAAAATTGTGAAGAAGCCACATGGGTACTCGATTACTTCAATTACTGACCCCACGGTAAAGGTTTCCATGCAAATTCGGATGGATGAGGTGTCGGCACCAGTAGTTTCACTGGAAACATAGTGCGCAGAGGAAGTACAATTCAACTGGCCCCACTACCTGTGTAGTGAGTTCCTCGCGAACTATAGAGAAGCACAAGATGCGAGAAACACCTTCCAATATTCATGGTTGTTGCTCTCAATTGTACTGGTTTCCTGGGATTTGCCAGAGGATAGCCAGTTTCCTCCTATGGAGAAAGATCTGCCAGAAGAAGCAAAGTTTGCTTCTCTCTGGGAAACAAAAGAGGTCATGTGGGTCATAGAGAGAAAACTCTTTTAGGTGTTAATGGAGGCGAGCATTAACACAACCTTCAACCAGAAGCGACGGTTGTCACCAATCGTATTTGAGAAAATTTTAGGGTACACACAGTTCAAAGCAGACTTCCACCATTTACACATCAGGGTGCGAAAGGATCCCTTGAAAAAGTGGTTCGACCTACCCACACTTGCTACAGATGATGCTATTAAAGAGGTCATCAAGCGTTGGCCAACAGATTGGCATTCTCCTTCTGATCTGGCTGCAGGGACTACCAAGTCCACAAAGAAGACGAAAAAGGACACGAACAAATAGAAGGTTTAGGAGTTGGCTGATAAAAGAAGGAAATAGGCCAAGGAGAAGGCCCGAAAGGAAGTGGAGCTCGTTGCCAAGAAACATGCAAATCATGAAGAGTGCGGCTATGAAAGAAGTCAGACGTCTCCTTAGCCCCAAAAGGACGAAGAAGAGCAGTCAAAATAGGGTGGCAGTGATTAGCAGGAGAGCACTCCCTTCCGAGTAAAGTAATAGAGGGAGCAGGAAAAGGAAGGACCGCAGAAGAAGACAGAAGCCACCAAGCTATCACTGGATCTGATTACTTTAATGAATGGAAACCTGGATGAAATTGGAGACAAGGTGCTAGATAATACCGCAGAACTACTGCAACAATTTGAGCAGTAGCAGAAGTAGGCACTGAGCACCATCTAGAAGGATTTGTAGAGATGACTAGAATCTAGGTAGGTGGAGGACAGAGTAGTGCTGTATCAACCAGTTTTGCATTGTGGACCAC
Source organism: Pinus tabuliformis (assembly GCA_031772625.1). Classification (NCBI taxonomy): domain Eukaryota; kingdom Viridiplantae; phylum Streptophyta; class Pinopsida; order Pinales; family Pinaceae; genus Pinus; species Pinus tabuliformis. The sequence continues at coordinate 1,164,114,370 of CM062817.1, read as the reverse complement.
TCAACCACTAGAGATGGTTTGATCATTGGATCACTAGGTAGTCACACTACTAGATGGAGTTTTGAGCATGAAGGCAGCCATTGGCAAAGATAATTTTAGTTTCCTAAAGAACATTAGCTTCAAACTAACTGTGCCCCCCAGCGGGTTTCTTCACACACTACAAGCAGGTGTGATAGTAGAGTTTAAGGCCCAGGAGAAGCATGCACTGAGATTGATAAGCAAGTATAAATTTAAAAATAAACAAATTTTCATAGAGAAGTCTGAAGTGCTGGAGGCTCAAAAGAAAGTTCAGGCGTAGAACGACCAACCTGCAGCTATGGTGGGTGAGGAATGCAGAACAATACCTAAACTGCATATCCCAAAGGAAGCGCCATTGGAGTAAAATATTAGGAAGTTTTCTATAGGTGTGCACGACACCAAAATAGAAGTGGCCAATATTCAGTTTGAAATGAACCTGAAAATCATAAAGTTAAAGGTAATGTCACAGCCTTCAACTCTGACAGAGGTCAGAGAACAGTGTGAAACTGCTATAAAGGATGGAGTCACAAAAGTTGATGTCACGATGGTGGATTGCACTATGCTCTTTGAGCAATCCATGGAGGTAGTCATGGCTCTGCAGGAAGATCCTAAACTATAGAGGTTAAACACAGAATCCCATTAATTGAAACAACAGTATGATGAAATGAGAGCGACGACACACATTGTCGCTATAGTACAATGATTGGCCAAGCTGCAGGAGGAAAAGAAATTGCTTGAATAGGTGGAAGGAGCACAGAGGAAAGAGGTAGTCCTCAAGGCTAGATTGGGGCCTTGGCTGGATGAGGCCTACCATATTTTTTCCAATATTCAGGAGAACTTGGCGAGCCTACAAAGCACACAACAGAAAATCAAGGAAGACAATGCAAGACCGGCAACAGAGTAGTTGGTGGAGAAAATCAAACAAGTATCCATGCAAAGCATGAATGGAGTAGAAGTGGCATAAGTTGAGTTGGAGGCCTCCACAGTAAGATCTCCGCAACAGTAGAGTGACTCGAGGGTGAGTCATGATCTTTGTGTTAGGGGCCTGTTTGGATAGGGTCAATTTTGGGGCAGAAGACCAAGTTTTGGGGAAGAAGCCCAAGTTTTGTTGTATAAAATGTAATGTCTCCACAAGTTGTGGTCATGGAGAACGTAGATAGTTTAAGTGTCATAAGGGGTTTTGCCCTTCTTTTAAGTAAGTTGAGTCAGCTTTTGAAGATCTACCCATGGTTCGCAGACCATGGGATTGTTTAAGTAGGTGTGTCTTGGAGAGTCTAAGATAGAGATGAATAAGAATGAATACGAATGTAATGGGTCAGTAAGGGTAAGAGTGAAGAAGTCTTAGAGTAGAAGAGAGGCTTTGCAGCTATGTGCGCCAAGGCCTAGAGTAGCGTCCACAGTTAAGTGTGTGGATCCTTACAACTGTGTCCGCAGGGAAGTCATGAGTCTGTACGTAGAAATGAAGCATTAATAAAGAGATTATTCCAACAATTCTTATGTTTTATCTGTTTATTTTTGTTTATATGAATGCACCTCTTGTTATAATGGGTTTATGAAATAATGTTGTATTAATGTGTGACTTTACATGATTGATATAGTTACATGAACACAATTACTCTTAATTGTTTACATGAAGATTATCTTATTATATGCAGAAGTTATTAACACTTAAGCTGATCTGAGTGATTACTGGGTTAAGAGTAATCTGTGATACCCGTAAGTAGCTGATTCACATATTCAATGTCTGCAAAAGACAGTCATGACATTCACAGAGGTATAGAAGTTGATTAAGGGTAGTTATATCGATAAGCCCTAAAGGCTTATCGATCTGTGCGAAGGTAGATTTAGGGCATAAAACGACTTCATGCTCATACATGGGTGTGGAAACTTGGTTCCAACATCCTCCCATACTGCTTCGGTTGACACTTCAGTCTGCGCTTTGTGGATTGATTCCAAAAGGGCCAATAGTGTAGGGATTTGTTTGGAAAAACTAACTCCGAACCTGGGTCAAGACCCACTAGGCCAATAGAGCTAGATGAATTCCTGTTATAGACATTTTTGTGCCTTACAGCATAGAGCATGAAATGTCAATAATCCAAGGGATCCAAAGTCCCTAAACATGTTGTTCTTACCCTTAGAGGAACAAGGTCAGCAAACCACAGCACTGCAAATCAGTTCTCCACTGAAAAACACTCAGAAACAGGTCAATTTTGGATCAAAGCAGCTACTCCAAAGGCTACCTGCGTTGCATAGCAAGTGCAACAAGGGCTACCTGCGCTGCATAGCAGGTACAACACAAGCTACCTGCGCTGGGCGTACTTTGACATGTGGAGGAATCTTTTTCCCAATGTGCCAGTGCCCAGGAAGCTTCCAAAAAGGCACTTGATCATAAGATTCACCTAATGATGAGTTAAGAGCTTCTAAAACTCCAAGTGGAAGGCAGAAACTCCGAGTGAAGGACTGAAGAACAACTGGAGTTGAAGAGGACAACAAGTCACACATCAAGCTGACTTATCTTCACTCCAAAACTCTATATAAGGATCTCATCCCATGGGATCTAGAGGTCGGAATTTAGTGCAAAGAATTGATGTTGGTTTATCGTTGTGAGTATTGGGTGATTGCTTGAGGGAGGTGAAGAGGAGATTTCTTTCCGTCGGGAAGGTGATGCTAGATTGGACCTCTCACAGTTGTATCACCGCCTGAACCTTACTTCCTTATATTAATAAAGAATTTGAGGTTCTTCTATTCGCATGTGTTTCAATGGTGTATTGTCTTACTTGCGTATTTGATTTATGCTAATCCTTGAATCAATTATGAATGCGTGCTTCTTGTATTTTCCTTTTCTTGTCTTGTTCGCAGGATCTCGTGTAGCTGGGCCCGTGAGAAGACTTGGAGCTGGGAGCAAGCGGCAAATAGAGGAGATTGGATCGACCATTTGCGTAAGACATCGGTAAGTGGATCTCTTCCTTTCGTCTCTTGCATGTCATAAAGAAGTAACTTTAGATAGCTTTGCTTCAGCTGTTGCTAAGGAACTATCACCCTTAGAGTGGGATAGGGTCATTCCGTGTTGGATACTTTTCCCCACAACAGACTGGCGACTCCGCTGGGGACCGTGTCTTGTTGGTAGCTTGTGTTTCTTGCTATTAATTTCTTGAACAAAGAGAGTACCGAATCGAACTGCATTCGAGTCCTTCGAATGCAAAGTAGAGGGCAGCTACTCTAGCCCAGTGCTGGGCATGTTTATGATTTGAAGAGCTGATCCACAAGGACTCTTTTTAGCTCTTTGTGATAGTGTTCATCTTCCTTTAATCATCCTCTAGTGTATACTTGACTGATAGCCTCTGATTTGGCCAAAAACCGTTGATTTTTGAGCAAACTGTGACCCGGAATCTGAGAGAGACGAGAGTTGTCTCATCAGTGCAGCTGCAACAAAGGCTACCTACACTGCATCGCAGGTCCCGAAGGGGCTACCTGCGCTGCATCGCAGATTGACAGTGCAGCACCTGCGCTGATCCAGTTTTGCCTTGTGCAACTGGGATTCCCCACTGTCTGTTGCCCAGTTTTCAGTATTGTTTTTTGCAGCCTGTTGTCAACCTGTATACCCAGCCGAAACCACTTCTCTTTGCCTTCATCCCGCCTCAGTTGTATGAAGAAACCGTGATTGTTCTTATTGTATTTCTTGCTGTCATTCATAGTTTCCCATAGCGAAAGTGAACTAGTCTTGCTATGACCTCTCGGATCTAGACCTGTGAGAAAGTGTCGTTGTAATTCTAAGAGCTAGTTTATTGCTGTTCATAGCTGCTTGAGCATTTGCTTTCGTTATATGGTTCGAATTTCAGTATTTCTTGTGTTGAAACGAGTGAATCTTAAGGTGTTCTTTTGATTATTGGACAAAACTTGTTTGCTTTCGCTTGAAATTGAATTCGGAATTATACAACAGCTTTCTTTTTGTAATACATCAACATTAAGGAAGAAGAAAAGAAATACTTGCATTGTGCATGTGCATTTTGATAGTTTGCATGTCGATTTAGGAAAAGTGCATCAGTGTGTGCTCTATGATCTATTTGAAAAGATGATGTCTTTCTTTTCCTTCAGTAGTTAAGATTTTCATAAGTTGAAAGAATTGAAAAAAAAAAGCTTGCTTATCATTCTTAGACTGCATTTAGGAGTTGTATCATACATCACGTGGTGATCCATAAAGGCAAACTGCTAAGCAAGATCAACCTAAAAAGAACTGAATTTATCTAACAACGCTTTGAAACATAACGAAACACAGTAGAGGTCTAGGTAGAGACGTGAACCGGCGTCGTTAAACATAGTGACTGTCGATCTCTACGAAGGTGGGTGATTCCTCCTGAGGGACGATAGCACTAATACGGACTTGTGCCCCCGCATACCGTCACGTATATTGGGGGACCCCTATAGGAACAAAGCCTTTATCCATAGGAAACCGTGTCTGCCGCCTTACTGATCGTGATGCAGTGAACACAGCATTCACGAAGATCGACCACTCGTACCGTAAAACATATTCTGTGGTTTCGCGAAAGGTTTGGCACACCCTCTGCCTAGAACTCCAGAGTAGTTTCTTTTCGCCTTTTTCAAACTCTATAACTGAAAAAGTCCATCCGAGCATTTGTCACTTCGGGCTCGTTAATACATCGAAGGAGACTAGAGTCATCTTTAGCTTTTTCTCGACTCTTAAAAATTGAAAAAGCAAGTTGTGTCTAAAGCGTCGTCATATAAAATTCATTTTAAACGGAACATAATCACTTCCTATTCCTGCGTTGATCTTCGAAGTTAGTCTTTTGGCATCGTAAGTTCTTGTAGAATCGCTAAGAAATCTTTTGGATAGACTAGATATGTCTGAACAACCGTCGACATCTAGGACTGTGTCGTCTGACACAGCAGCAGCAGAACCTCCTGCTGCTACTCCAACGATGTTCGCTGGTATACCATCTGTCCCGGCAAATTGTCAACAACAAGCCGGAGTCCAATCAGGGACGACAATATGGTTAGTTCCTATTTCTTCATCCAGATTATCATCTAGTACTTCTTATGTTGAAACTCAACAAATTGATCCAATGTGTCTTCAAAGGCCAATTTACCCTTTAAGTACTGGATTTCCACCATGTGGAGGGCAGTATGCTCTTTCGTTGTTCCCTCCTAGAGAACAACCATATGAGAGTTTACAACAAGGATCAGGTCAAACTGGAATTACATCCAGCGGTCGGGTACCAATGCTGCCTCAACAATCAGGAGTTGCATATTCAATGCAACCAGTACACCCTGTGTCGAATATTCCCACCACACCTGCTATGGTGAAAGCGTCGCAAGTACAAGCGCTACCTGTTGTAATACAACAACCTCTTGTCTCAGCGGCTCAATCACAATCTCAGGGTAGTGCCTCCTTATCTGGAGCGACTCAGGCTCAAACAAGTACTGTGACTCCTCATCTTGGTCAATCATCCAGTATTGGTCAACAGCAAATGGTCCAACAACCAGAGCTGGTTCAATCTCAACAACCGCCATTCCAGCAATCATATCAAGGACCTGAGCAACAAGTCTTTGTGAGTAATGGGCAACCATGCTATAATGGTTATGCCCATCAACTTTGTCAAAGTTGTCAGCATTATGCTGGTCTGCAAAGACCCATTGCTCAGGCGATACCATCTTATCCTGGATATGCTTCGCCTAACCTGAACCAACAGTTGCCCTTTGTAGCAACTCTAGAATTGCCAGATCTAAACCGACTGACGAATGATCCAATTGCTTATGCCCCTTGGTGGCCAGCAATTCTGCATAAAATTCCATCGGACATTCCTAAATTCAATGGAAATCCAGGTGAAGACCCGTCGAATCACGTCATGACTTTTCATCTGTGGTGTTCATCGAACACTCTAAACGATGATTCGATAAGACTTCGCCTCTTCCAGAGGACATTGACAGGTCCAGCGGCTAAATGGTACATTGAATTGCCAAGAGCCTCTTTCGACAATTTCAACTCCTTAGCCACGACTTTCTTAACCCATTTTCAATTACCGATAAGGTATGAAACAGGAACAGAACTCCTTACCAACTTCAAACAGACAACGGCCACTCACATATCTGATCATATACATGAGTGGCGATGTCGTCGTAGGATGGTGAAAACTTACGTTCCCGATTAGCTGTTAGCTGAATGGTTTATAAAGTCGTTACTTCCGGCTATAACGGAAGATGTGGCCAAGGGAGGAGTCGTAACAGAGGAGCAAGTCATTGCTCGTGCTCAATACTTAGACTTAGTATATACTCAGTCGGGCACGCTCTACGACAAAATACCTGACGCCCTTAGACCTGAATTTTCAATTCCTCCCCCTCCTAAATCGAATACTGACTCTCACGCCAGTAATGGCGTGACTGGCAAACGCAAAATTTCTAGTCAAAATGCAAATGAGGAACTTCTTGCCTGAGAAGTAAATGCCATGTCGACCGACAAGGGCAAACAACTGAAGCAACCAGGGGGCAAGAAGAAAAAGAAAAGGAAAGGGAAACCCCCGACAGGGTGTCATATATGCGATGAGGATCATTGGACGAAAGATTGTCCACATATAGCTGAAGTTAAGAAACTCTTTAAGAGTTCGAAAACCCCAGCAGTATTGACTGATCTGTTTCCTAACCCAGGTCAAAATCTGGTTGCTAATCGAAATGCTTTCCGATCCCAAGTGCTTATGTTGTCTACCTCAAAGCAGCAGAATAATGCTTTGACAAGGAATAAAGATTACAGGAATCCAAAGCAGTTGAACAACAAGGCAAATAAACAACCTAGTAGTTCAACAACAACTTTGACCAAAGTCGTGCCACCCATCATTCCTGAACCAATGATAAAGTCGCCAAAGGGAGTAGTACACAAATCTACATTTAATCCTCGTGAAAAAATAACACAGGATTATAATATAATAGAGGACCTGGCTCAATCGTCGTCCGCTATGTCGACGCCTGAGGTAGCGCAAAATTGCACCTCCCAAGAGCAAGCTTTATTATCAGCTATAGGTGGGATTGGCCCAATGGATTCCAATCTTGTGGCCTTTGATCATAAAGGATATGACCCTCAGTTACCAGCTCAACAAGCTTTCCTTATTCAAGTGAAAGCCCTCAACAAAACTGTTCATCGAACAATTATTGATGAGGGGGCGTCTACATGTCTTATGTCGATGAGTTGCTGGAAAAATTTAGGCTCACCACCCTTGTCGAAATCGTCAATGACGTTAAAAGCATTTGATGGATGATCATACACTCCATACGGGATTTTAAATAACTTGCAAGTTGAACTAGGGGGCAAAACAGTAGAAGTTAATGTTGAAGTAATCGACGGAAACCTCGATTACAACATCCTACTGGGAAGGCCTTGGATATATGCCATGGCTGCAGTTGTGTCGACCTACTTCAGGAGGATTGTATTTCCTTTTCAAGGAAAAATTACAATCGTCGACCAACAAACATTTCTCCCCAACAGTTCTCAAGTTACGGGAAGCAGCACAATGATCCATGAGAGCAATCAATCGCTCCAAAATATTGGAGTAGGTCTCCTAAAAGACCCTGCCTTAATGGGTACTTTTGCCCTACCGCCGGCAAGTAATCTGGCGGAAGTAGCCCCAGTGGAAACCTACAATGTGAAATCTTCTATATCTAACGGATTCAGAAGATTCCTAAATATTTTGTCAGCATGGATCATCGCCCTAATGGAAATACTGTAAACACAGTGGGCTCCGAGGACGGTTCTTATCTCGTGTCAACCTCGTTAAAAAATGAAACAAGGAGTCATGAGGATAGTTCTTTTACTATGTCAACCTCATTAAAAAATGAAACAAATCCCCTTTTCAAAATTCAAAGGTAAACCTTCATTCCAACCACCAAGTTGAATGCAATGAAGCTTGGGGGGCACCCTCCTTTGACATGCGTTATTATGATGCTGGGGGCATGCAAAAACGAGCAGTTTTGGCAAAGTTCATGCTCGTTAAAAAATAAACGCAAGATCCGAGCAGTTTTAATGCGGAAATTCATGCTCGTTAAAAAATAAACATAAGCATGTGAGCAAGCTTTCCCCAGAGTTCAAGCTCATCCAGAAAAAATGAACCGGTAAATAACCATTTGAGACCGTAAATTCATCAGCCATAAAAGCCTTGGTCGTGTTTGTGCACCGTCACCTCCACTGTTCATTTGGCCGATCATTCACATCCACTTGATTGTTTACCTATTTTGAGGAGCAGCTGCGAAGAGTGATCCCACTTAGCCATCCTTGTAACACTGCCGTGATTGGAAAATTCCAACATGTACCTGGAATCTGCTGCTATCCCTGTTTATCACTCGTTCCTCAAAACACGAGTCTTCTTTGAGCTCTTTTCAATGACTCGTAAAATATGAAAAGTTTGCCGAGTTTTGGCCTTCCAGCTCGTTAAAAGAACAGGAAGAGTTATCCCTCCTCTAGATTTTAATCTTTTTGGACCTGAGGGATTATTGCACAAAAAGATCGAGCGCTTGTCTAGTTCGGCTCGATAAAGATATCGAACATTCATCCCTTCTGTATTGTTTTATACTTTTTCGGACTTAAGGGATTAGATGACGAAAAAGGACCCCTGGAGTCCACTTTATGTACCCTTTTCAGACTCTCTAAAAATGAAAAGGACCGAGTTGTCTTTGTCGCTGGGCTCGTTAAAAATATTAGATAGCGACAAACTTGTCTTTAGACGAGAACGAGTTTCCCTATCGCTAGGCTCGTTAAAACATAGCGATGGGCTTGCCCGAAGGGCAGGTTATAGATCAAGCATATGTTATCCTCCTCAAGCTTGACAAAAATAAAGAGGTACTGGTCAGAAATGACTGGGGAAAAATTGGGAGAACCTCAAAGCTTAATGGTAGCAAGTCGCTCTTGAACATGACACTTTTGCCTCCATAAATATCGGGTTGGGTTATTATCATTCACCGGTCCCTTCACCATGGTCTCGCCATCCCATCCATACATGGGGTAATGCTACCGATCCATCACATCAATGTCGTTATATGTTCAAGAGATGTCATTCAGAAAGCGTCAACCGGGTCCCATCCACTACCATACATCATCTTTCATCCTTCCATGACCGCCACCCTAAATCATATTTCACAGATCGTTTTCACCATCATCACTAGCTCCGTTCCGTGTCACTGATGTGGGATTCATTAAGGCCCTCCTTTGACGGATCACTTCTTGTCGACATCAGCTCATTATCCAAGAAGTTGATCTAGGGACACCCCCTCAGTACTTTGAAGCTTGCATGCCTCAATGGCAAGTTTCTCACTTCCGTCGATAGGTATACATTAATGACCTTCGACCGGGAGACTTTGCGTGGTGTTCGACGTCAGATCCTATATTCACGCCACGTGAATTGTGCTGCAGTACCTTGAGGGTCATCATCATTATCGGTGATTCCTCTCGCGCTTGTTAACAGTTTACATTATTGACTGGTAATCAAGCGATGTCTTTCCATGTTCGACTTCAAGAAATTCTCACATGGATCGACTTGTACTAGAGTGAAGATCGGACAAGTTTGAAGACCCCGGATCTAGTTTCATCCATCCGGGCTGCGATATATATTCAGGAGATAAAAACATAGACGTGTGCAGCAGATGATCATCCTACTAAAAGGATGATAATTAAAAGCAGAGAATTATCAGTCTATTATCAGACGATCGTCTGTTTATGTACAGCAAATGTATTTATAAAGCTGAGCATGGGAAATGCCCGCATCAGCTAGATCATGAAAAGAAAGTATGAAAAGATAATGTATTGTATTGTATTTTGTTACAGGTCACCTCCCAACGATTGAATGAACTTCGGATCCTCCTAATAAAGCATTTCACCCGATAAACGACCTCATACTTTAGGGGGCAACTGTTATAGACATTTTTGTGCCTTACAGCATAGAGCATGAAATGTCAATAATCCAAGGGATCCAAAGTCCCTAAACATGTTGTTCTTACCCTTAGAGGAACAAGGTCAGCAAACCACAGCACTGCAAATCAGTTCTCCACTGAAAAACACTCAGAAACAGGTCAATTTTGGATCAAAGCAGCTACTCCAAAGGCTACCTGCGTTGCATAGCAAGTGCAACAAGGGCTACCTGCACTGCATAGCAGGTACAACAAAAGCTACCTGCGCTGGGCGTACTTTGACATGTGGAGGAATCTTTTTCCCAATGTGCCCGTGCCCAGGAAGCTTCCAAAAAGGCACTTGATCATAAGATTCGCCTAATGATGAGTTAAGAGCTTCTAAAACTCCAAGTGGAAGGCAGAAACTCCGAGTGAAGGACTGAAGAACAACTGGAGTTGAAGAGGACAACAAGTCACACATCAAGCTGACTTATCTTCACTCCAAAACTCTATATAAGGATCTCATCCCATGGGATCTAGAGGCCGGAATTTAGTGCAAAGAATTGTTGTTGGTTTACCGTTGTGAGTATTGGGTGATTGCTTGAGGGAGGTGAAGAGGATATTTCTTTCCGTCGGGAAGGTGATGCTGGATTGGACCTCTCACGGTTGTATCACCGCCTGAACCTTACTTCCTTATATTAATAAAGCATTTGAGGTTCTTCTATTCGCATGTGTTTCAATGGTGTATTGTCTTACTTGCGTATTTGATTTATGCTAATCCTTGAATCAATTATGAATGCGTGCTTCTTGTAGTTTCCTTTTCTTGTCTTGTTCGCAGGATCTCGTGTAGCTGGGCCCGTGAGAAGACTTGGAGCTGGGAGCAAGCGGCAAATAGAGGAGATTGGATCGACCATTTGCGTAAGACATCGGTAAGTGGATCTCTTCCTTTCGTCTCTTGCATGTCATAAAGAAGTAACTTTAGATAGCTTTGCTTCAGCTGTTGCTAAGGAACTATCACCCTTAGAGTGGGATAGGGTCATTCTGTGTTGGATACTTTTCCCCACAACAATTCCTACCTCATGCGTTTCTCTTACAGGCCAATTCATTCCGCTTTTATGGGAGAAGCAACACAATATAATAACATGCATCCTAGTGTACGCAACATAACACATTATACTTTGTGAATTCACCCCCATAGATTTAAATATTAATGACCATTCATAAGTGCCCATACTCATGCCTTGACCTTTGATGCCAAAAGTACACAATGTTGTGCTAGTTAGCTTCGGAAACAAAGCACAAGATTTTCCCACAACAGAAAATCCCACAAGAATATATATGAACTGTAGGTATAATATTCTAGTGAATTTATAGGTATGAGATCGTTGAAATGATGCCTGTACTAGTCAGCGAACCAACTAAAATATTTGGTGTTGGAGTCTGATTCACAACTATTACCCAGAGGAAAATACCATAACCATCATACCACAGATGGATGAAACATTGGGATTGTTATGGAATTGATCCAAGCAATAAAACAATGAGTTAAAGCCCAACGTGGATGATTGTTGCTAATGGAAATGGTCTGAAGTTTCAACATAAATACACCAACAATTTGAGGGCTAGTTGACTCTCATCACTTAACAAATTAATAAGTAGAATGCCCATTCAAATAACGAGGTTGGTTGTGCATTCACTTAACCTTAGCGATATTATGAATTGAAGATAACATTGTGATTCAACATTGCATCGAATTAACTAACAAGAGAATGTTGGACAGGGAATCCAATGTTGTGGGTGTTAGGATAATATATGGTTGTAGGTAATTGAATGCAAAAGTACTATCTGATGTAGTTTTATATAGAAAAATTCACATCAAATTGAAGCTATTACACAACCAAACTCATTCAAATAGCTATTAACATAGAGACAATAGATTTTTACTGCAAGAACCCAAATTGAAAAACAAAAATTTGTTGGAAACTTTATTTTTCTTTGGAAATGCTTACAAAGAATAAGATGTACATTGAGATTTCATGTATTGTTACTCACTGACAACAATTGCAACTCCTCATGCATGGACAGGCTCAATTGTCACTTCCTCCAATCTTCAAGCAAGATTTTCTTCTTGAGTTTTTTCTTGCTATTTCCCTTTTTCTTCATTTCCTCTCCATCTCTGTCTTCATTTTTTTTGCATAAAGAAACATCCTCTATTAATGAGATACCTTGGAAATCAAACTAATAAGAGGATTCATTTTCTTGAGGCCTTTTGGCCTTTTAACTTCAAGTTTGTTGACATTCAATCCCCAAATCAACCGCAACAACATGCCACACTGTAGTAGATGGAAACACAAAAATAATTTGACAACAAGTTTTGACCCTTAATCTGGAAATCAACCTCAACAATATGGAAGCTGGAAATGGAAAACAACTTCAAAACAATTTTATTTTGACCTTTACATGAAACATATGAGACTATTATTATATAAATTTCTAGCATTTTTTCTGGAATCAGTTTCCCTATGCATGCTGCAAAAAGAGAAACAAAAATAGGAACTAATTTTAGATCTCAAGAAACAATGGATAGCTCCTGTCATTCTCTAGGATGTAATACAATCACATTAGGGGATTAAACCCCAAGCAACTACTTTGATACATAAATCTATTATGCACTCAGAATGGTACAAAGAAGAAATTTGTTAGCAAACATGTTGAAGTTACAAGCCCCTCAAGGTATTGTCCATAATCATGCTTTCTAAAGTACAGACACCCATTTACCTTTCTTCTCGGTATCTTGTATCGCTCATTACATGGAATTTTAAGAAACACTTTCCGATAATTCAAAATTAGACAAAAAATGATGAATCCTATGAACTCAAATTACCAAATCTAGACTCTCCAAAATATGCATATCTGAAGGTACGTGTCACCAATTTTTGGTTCTAGGCCATTAGATTTCAAAAACACAATATTTTCTTCCTTGTACAAAATTTCACCCTTTTAAAGAAATAAGAAGAGAAGTAGCCAATGTACACAACCATGCTAAGAAAAAAATGCTACAGTATGAAAGGCACTATAAATTTAAATTCTGAAGACTGATATTCTTTGCAATGCCCAAAAGTCTTGATTGATACAATGGCCAGAAAAGAAAATGTGTCCCTATCCATTGTGATGGTGTCTATCAATAAAATCTGCAACACAATGTAATCTGGGCAAAAATTGAATGCATCACAAGAGTACTATATCTTTCTATAGTTGTACATTAATTTGGAAAAGGTTTGCAGTGACATTAGATATTCAATGAATATGCACAAATGTAAAATGAATCACACAGACAGAAGGAAAACAGCCTCTTAAGTTTTTTAGGTGCTCAATAGTGGAAATAAAGGGACGTGGATTGATTCAAAATGATTAAAAGTGGTTTTGGTGTCATGCCTTATGGACCCTCTTTGGTTTGTGGTTTTTATCTATGTTCCAATTTCAATATTTTTGTCTTATTAGAAAGTTCCATAGAGTTCCATCATGTAACTTTATGATATCCATGAAAACCATGCCAAAATCACATCATTAATCAAGAATCCTATTTCTCCATCCAATATATTATAGTTCAAGTCAACTTTAATTGTGGAAATTTTGCCTGGGTCGTCTTGATATTTATCCCTAAACGTAAACATATATTTCTTCTCAAAACTTTTGTCACATCTTCATCTGTTATTCCTTTGAAAATAACAAGTTGGTCCACCTGAGCTTCCACCATATTATTGGTAGATTATGGCTTGCATATTCACTCAACAGCCATCTCAAATAATCTTGACCATCTTTGTTGAGTGTTAGATGACCTGGAAAGGTTCGAGGAAAATCCTTCTCAATCTAGATTTTCCATTTGTTAGCAACATATGTTTCAAAAATAGCATTCATGGTGGTACTACTTAGAATACCACGAGCTTTTGTTCTCCCAAACCCTTGATCACCTCCTAGAATAAGTAATTTTTATTAACATTTCTCCATCCTTTGTGTTTGAGTTCCAAAACAATCTTAGCAAGGATCTTTTCTAAGATCCATGGAGACACCTCCACAAACAAGGCTCTCTAATTCTTCTTTCCAAACACATGGCTCTACATATAATCCCCGAGCAAAATTTTCAGCAAAATCACCTACTATGTTATCATTTGTGGATGCATCCTAGATTGGGTTGCTCCACATCATAGAACTCTTGTTATGAATCCTCTAAAGAGACAATATAGGCATCTTTTAACAGCCTAGGCTCCCACAAAGAAAGATGTTTTCTTCCACTGTTGGGTTCCTTATTAATGACTTAAGCAATTTTCCTCTTCCTAACATGGAAACTTAGATTCTATTCTATGGCATCTAGATATGGTCTTATTTGTGACAATATTTTAGTTTTATGGTTTCCCATATCCTACTTCACATCATGTATTTTGGATAGCTTGTGAGGAGAACTTCTCTCCATGCTAGTAGTAGCATAAGGACTTGTATCATAAAATGATTAGAAAAATGATTGCAACTTTCACTTGATAGTAAATCCAAGGTAGATATTTGGGCATACGTTACATAACTTTCTAGAAAGAACTATCATCTTTCTGATCTCTACTCAGTTGACCAACTCAGGAACTATAGAACCATTCCATGTTGTAGAAAATATCTACTATGTAAGGAAAAAAAAAAATATTCCAAAATTAAAACCAACATCTTTTGAGGTAAGGAAAAAGGGAATCCACATGGCTTCATGTCCATCAACTCAGAGAATCTCTTGCCCTCAAACATATCACTAGATAGGTGTCAAGCGGATCTATAGGTACATATGGGGCACTAATGACTATGTTATTTTTTATGAAGAAGATGGAGGTAAAAACCTTCATCTACATGGATTTGTTGATGCTAACTGGGAAGATGATATGCACAATGGAAATTCTACCCGTGTTTATCTATTTATCTTGTTTTGAAGGAATTTTGAGTTGGAGTAAGAGGAAATGACTAGTTTCCCAATCAAGTATTGATGCAGAGAACATTGCAGTTTCTTAATCAACCAAGGAATTCATTTGTTGAAGAAATTATGCAAAGATGATGGGTTTGAATAAGTGACTATGCCTATTTGTTGTGACAAAAACTGACAAAAAATGCATCAAATGACAAAAATGCATGACATAGGATGTGTTGCTAAGGAATGATAGTGGTATCAAGAATGAAAGATCAATAATGATGTATTCACCTGATAGTCAAGTCCCCAAGGCCTTGATGGCACAATGAATCATGAGACAACAAAAACTGGACAAAACAATGAAACCGTGAGGTCACATAGTTTATTTTCATGATGCATTAATATTCCCTGTGAAAAAATCCTATTATTAGTGGTCTGGGATTAATAACTTGCCTCATCAACTCAATGTCACAACAGATTATGGTAAATCAAAAAACTATTTCTTATTTTGAGAATATAAGAAACCATTTACTACTGAAACATTTAAATTCAAATTAAAATCATCAAGGTTCTCATGCACTATGAAAAAACAAACTCACAATCATCTTCATCATACTATATGCCACTGCCAAATTTATGGTTCAGATTTCAATATTTTTGTCTTATTAGAAAACTCCATAAAGTTCCATCATGTAACTTTATGATATCCATGAAAGCCATTTCCAACCTCACATCATTAATCAAGAGTCCTATTTCTCCATCCAATATAATATAGTTCAATTTAATGTCAATTGTAGAAACCTTGCTTGGGTCCTCTTGATATCTATCCCAAAACGTAAACATATATTTCTTTGTACAACTTGTGTCACATATTCATCAGTTATTCCTTTGAAAATAACAAGTTGGTCCACCTGAGCTTCCACCATACTATTGGTAGATTATGGCCTGCATTTTTAGTGAACAGACATATCAAAGCATTTTGACCATCTCCACCTATTGCCATATGACCTGGAAAGGTTCGAGGAACAATGGACCCAGTCAACGACTGTCCCTTGGACAGAATTGGGAACACATTCTAGATGCGCTTCCATTTGTATGCACCATGCCCAAAGGATGATTTTCCTTCAAATTTAGTAAAGAGGGACATGTTTTTGAAATATGGCAACAAGAATATTCCAATTTAATTTGTCCTTGAATTAAATTGTGAATTAAAATCGAATTTAGTCTTAACAGCTACTTGGAAATAATTAATTTATTTATTTTAAACTAATTAGTTGGAGAAATTCAAGTTAGAAGTCTTTCTAAAGTCATGCAAGAGTTATCACTTAAATTAAGGAGGTAATATTGAGTTATATTTGAGTTGTAATTAGTTAACTTAGTTTACTAAGTTAAGTATAGTTAAGTTACTTCCAAACTGTTTGAGGAACTAATAGTGAGTTAATAGTCAGTTGATGCATTAGTGCACTCAACTAATGCTACTCTAGTTAACTAAAGATTCCCTCATCAGAAACACATGCATGTCTGTTCTAAGAAAGACCAAGTTGAGATTAATTCTTAAGGACAGTGTACTATAAGTTTCATGTGTTTTCTCATGGAGAAAACTCATGCATGTAGTCAAGGATTCATCCTTGTGGATTGCACAGTTTTGAAGGCTTGTTTTTCCACTTGGTAGTAGGCTAATGATCCACAAGGAACAACGCAAGGGAATAGGAGCTTGGAGGGTAGAGAGGAAGGTTGGAGAGAGCCAAGATTTCCTATGAGCATCTATGAGGATTGCATTGAGAGTTGGCTAGATATGGGAGCTAAGGCTTTGTATAATTCCTATGTATTTCCACCATGTATGATAATACAATATTGTGGGATTTTTATCTAAGACTTTCCCCAAAGTATTTTCATGTGTATTGTGCCATTGATTCCTCTTCTTCTAGTTATATTTTTCATCTCGATCTTTAAACTTCCACAAATTGATAGTAGAAGTGGGTTAACCTATCACATATTTTCTACATGGTATCGGAGCTGTGAATAGTATACTAAGAAGAGAATTCAAAGTTGTAAGTTTGGGGTTACAGGTGAAAATCAAATTCATATCATACTTCAAGGTTGGCCAATGGCATTGTATGGATTGAGACTCAAGTATTGCTTGGAAGGTAGCTCGAATTACATAGCATGGAAAGATAGAATGGAGGGTGTATTAGAAGACAATGGCTTGAAGGAATTCATTGATCAAGAAATCCCAAAGCCAACTTCAACTAATGCACAAGAGTTGGTTGAGTGGAAGAAGTCTATGTCAAAGGTAAGAGGGATCATCCTTGAGGGATCCTAAGACCATATTGTCTCGAGTCTCCATGGGAAGGATACTCCATTTTCAATGTGGAATGCATTGAAGGACCTCTACCAGAACAGTAACGACCAGAGGAAATTGGTGCTCAAGGATAAGCTTCGAAGAATCAAGATGGAGAAGGGCGATACTATTTCCACATATCTGAACAAGCTCAGCACTTGTAGAGATGAGATTAGCAGTGTGGGAATAGCTACTGTTGATGATGATATGGTGAGCCTCACTCTCCTTGGCCTTCCAAATAGTTGGAATAGCTACCAAGACTCTGTGAATGGAAGGGAGAAGCTGCCGGATTGGGAACGACTATGGTCAGATCTTATGCAGGAGGAGATCAGGAGGAGCACACGAGATGGTTCTTCATCCAAGAATGATGATGAAGAAAATCTGGCCCTAGCAAGTAAGGCAAGGAAAGGGAAGGGGAAGGCTTCCCATTTCAAATCGAATTCTTTTGATGGAGGGAAGAAGGTTGACATGTTTAAAGTAATATGATTTAATTTTCACAAGATGGTACATTATGCGACTAATTTCCCATCGAGGAAGTCCAAGAAGGGATCCTTGGAAGGATTGAAAGGTGAGGCATTAGGCTCTCAGTTCGAAATGGACTTTACCCTCATCACATGCATGGTGTCATCGATGATGGGTTGTGTTTGGTATCTTGACAATGGAGCCTTATTCCACATGACCAGTGATAAAAATTTATTCAGTGCCTTGGAGGAGAAAGACCTCAAAATTCGCATAGAGATGGGTGACGATGGAAGGTATAGTGTTTCAGGAGTGGGCACAATTGCTTTTCAGAGGGAGCATGGAGCTCCTCTCACCTTGACAGATGTGATGGATGTGCTTGGACTGAAGAAGAACTTGGTATCGATCACGATGTTGGAGGAAAAAGACTATGATGTTGTCCTCAACAAAGGAAAGGCGTTCCTAAGACACATAGCCATGGGTAGACCAAAAGGATATGGATTCGAGTGAAGAATCTCTATAAACTAGAGGTAGGTTATTGTACAACATTGAGTACGAAAGCAGAATTGGTGTAAAGCCAAGACATTGACAAGTTGTGCCACAGGCAGTTGGACGATTTCCATCATGGGGCTTTGAAGATATTGCATCAGACATCTATAGGACTTCCCAAAGGTAAAATTGAGAAATTTGACACATGCAAAGGTTGTACCTTGGGAATGTACACCAAGTATTCCTTTCGTGATCAAGACAATTGAGTAGAGGCTATCTTAGTGCGAGCTCATATTGATTTGTGTGGACCATTCTTGACAGCATTCACAATGAAGAAAAGGTATTATGTGATTTTCATTGATGACTATTCTCGTAAATGCTGGATTTATTTCATGGAGAAGAAGGAACAAACTTTCAAAATGTTTTATGAGTACAAAGCTTTGGTCAAGAAAGAGTCAGCGAAGAAGATTAAGGCCTTAAGAAGCGACGATGGTGGATAGTATGCCTCTCAAGAGTTTAAGGACTTTTTTGTAGTAGAAGGAATTAAATGAGAGTTGACAACACCTCATAACCCACAACAGAATGGGGTGGCTGGGAGGAAGAACAGAACTATTGTAGGGGTAGCATGGGTAATGTTGCATGACCAAGGCCTACCACTTCACTTCTGGGCTGAGGCATGCAACATAGCAGTATATTTGTAGAACAGAAGTGCACATCGCATACTTGGGATGAAGACACTAGAGGAAGCTTTATTTCATGAGAGACCAGATGTGGGCCACTCCACAATCTTTGGCTCATCGATATATTTCCATGTGACAAAGGATGCATGGAAGAATCTTGAGCTGGTAGCAGAGTTGGGGATATTTGTGGGGTACACTGATACACCTCACAACTATCAGGTGTACTTTCCTACCAGTCGAAGGACAGTGGTTCACAGAGATCTCAAGTTTGATGAGGAGAAGGCCATGCGAGTTTCCCTTGAGAGGGAGCTCCATCTACAGGTTGTGGAGGAACAATTGGTTCCTAAGGAGGAGGATCCCCAGACTGATGCGAAGCAGCCACATGCAGAGGTTCCAGGAGTGGAGACATCTAATCAAACAGAGTCTTCGAGAGATGGACGAAAGTGCAAAAGGGAAGCTAACATATTGTTGGAGGATGTGAGAGAGAATGTGGGAGCACCATCTTCTCAGCACAGATAGAGGAGGTCACCTGAGAGGTACACTAGATACATGACCCTTGCTAGGTAATGTGTTGAGACCGAGCCATATTCCTTTGAGGAGCCAGTGTAGCAGCTGATTTAGGTTGATGCTATGATGGAGGAGTATGACTCCATAGTTCATAATAGTGTTTGGGATGTGGTTTTGAGATCAGAGAACAAGTTAAGTGTGTGTTCCCCTTGACTTTACAAGGTAAAGAATTTTTTTGATGGTAGTGTGGAGAAGCATAAGGAAATATTTGTTGCACGTGGCTCTTCACAGGTTGAGGGGATTGACCATGATGAGACTTTTGCTCCTATTGCAAGGTACTCATCTATCAGATCAATGTTGGCACTATCATCACAGATGGGTTGGAAGATCCACCATATGGATGTGAAGACTAAATTCCTCAATGGCCAAATTGAGGAAGAGGTGTACATAGAGCAGCTAGAAGGTTTTGAGACCTTTAATTGTGAGTCGCATGTGTCCTAACACAAGAGAGCATTGTACGAGCTGAAGCAAGCACCTCATGCTTGGTACACCAGGATAGACCAATACTTCACCAGGTTGGGCTTCACAAAGAGTGAAGCAGATGCAAACCTATACCACATCGTGGTGAAAGGTAAGATGTTGATCATCGTACTTTAAGTTGATGATCTCATATTGACTAGTGATGATCCATTTATTGTGTCTTGCAAGGAGGAACTTGCAAGAGAATTTGAGATGAAAGACATGGGTCTCATGCATTACTTCCTTGGCATGGAAGTGTGGCATAAGGATGGGGAGTTGTTTATGTCTCAGGGAAAGTATACCAACGAGATACTCAGGAGATTCGACATGGAGAAGTGCAAGCCCATGCAGACTTCTCTAGTAGGTAACTAGAGGAAGGAGGTTGTTATTTCAAGAGAAGTGTTAGAGGCTATTGTGTACAGGCAGCTTGTGGGTTCACTGATGTACCTAATGAACACATGACTAGACTTGTGTTATGCGGTGAACCAACTGAGTCAAGCGATGGTTCAGCCTACCAATATGTTTTGGAAGGCATCAAAGCATTGATTGAGATACCTCAGAGGCACATCTCAGTATGGATTATGGTATAGACGGATAAAGGGAGTGAAGATAGAGGGCTTCACTGATGGATATTGGGCAGTGAGTACATAAGATCGGAAGAGCACATAAGGAGGGATTTTCAACCTTGGGTTAGCGGCATTTTCTTGGTACAATAGGAAATAGAGGTTGGTTGCACTTAGCTCGGCATAGGAAGAATACATGGCTGCAGGTTAGGTAGCATAAGACGCCATCTGGATGCAAAAAATCCTAGTTGGTTTTTTTGTTCAGAGGATGGATCCAATTGTGATCTATTGTGATAATCAGAGTTGTGTCAAACTCTCTGAGAATCCATTATTTCATGATATGTCCAAGCACATCGACATCTGATATCATCATCTCAAAGACTATGTAGCAAGGAGTATCATGTTGATGCAGTGTATTTCGACAGAGGAGCAAGATGGCGACATTTTGATAAAGGCATTGTCAAAGTGTACATTCGAGTTCCATAGAGACAGGATCGAGGTGGCAGATAATCCCTTTCTTATTGAGATGTAGTGTTGAAATATGGCAACAATAATATTCCAATTTAATTTTTCCTTGAATTAAATTGTGAATTAAAATCAAATTCAGTCTTAACAGCTATTGGAAATAATTAGTTAATTTATTTTAAATTAATTAGTTTGAGAAATTCAAGTTAGAAGTCTTTCTGAAGTCATGCAAGAGTTATCCCTTAAATTAAGGAGATAAGATTGACTTATATTTGAGTTGCAATTAGTTAAGTTAGCTTACCGAGTTAAGTCTAGTTAAATTAGTTCCAAACTATTTGAGGAACTAATAGTGGGTTAACAGACAGATGATGCATTAATGCAATTAACTAGTGCTACTCTAGTTAACTGAAGATTCCCTCATCAGAAACTCATGCATGTCTATTCTGAGAAAGACATAGTCGAGATTAATGTTCAAGGAGAGTGTACTATCAGTTGCATGTGTTTTCTCATGGAGAAAAATCATGCATGTAGTCAAGGATTCATCCTTGAGGATTGCATAGTTTTGAAGGCTTTCTTTCCCACTTGATAATAGGCTAATCATCTACAAGGAACATCACAAGAAAATAGGAGCTTGGAGGGCAAAGAGGAAGGCTGGAGAGAAGTCAAGATTCCCTGTGAGCATCTGTGAGGATTTCACTGAGAGCTAGCTAGCTGTGAGAGCTAAGGATTTCTATAATTCCTATGTATTTCCACCATGTATGATAATACAATTGTGTGGGGTTTTTATATGAGACTTTCACCAAAGTATTTTCATGTCTATTGTGCCATTGATTCTTCTTCTTCTGGTTATCGATCTTTAAGCTTCCACAAATTGATAGTAGAAGTGGGTTAACCTATCAAATATTTTCTACACATGTGAGTTGGTTTCTCTCGCATTAATGGAATATAGAAATGCCCAATTTGTATTTGAAAAGGCGGAATCCCCTCTTCGACATTGAGTGAGAACAGCTAGGTACAGGGCCAATATGATTAAGGTTCCCCAGCCTCCCTCTTCAATATTAGATGGAAGATGTCTTTCAGTGTATAGGGGATGACCTTGATACTTATCTTGACTACGAAAGATCATACTTGGTGACGGGGGAAATTTCTTATGGCAGGTTCCCTGTCTCTCTCGACGCCATGGATGGATTGATGGCAAATCTAATACTCCACTACCTAGGACATGTGCGCAACCAAATATTGGAGTATGGAGGGAAATAGTTTTGATGTTGATGTTGCTACAAAGCCAACCATGGTTACAAATAATGCCCCTTGCTATAATATATAAATATTTGATATATAACTGAGGATTAATACAATACATGACACAAAGTAACCCTTAAATGACATGATACAAAGTAACCCTCCCCTGTGCATTTTTCTTGCAACATATCACCCATAAAAAGAATTGATTGTTAAAAAAATTTCTAAGTTGTCTTCTTCAATAAGTCTAATACACATGTATTTTATCCATATGACATTTTTGTTGCACTCCAACATGAAGAAAGACTAAAATATGTATTTTAGTCACCCCCATGTAGATTAAAGAACCTTCTCATAAAAAATGACTCATAACTTTGAGTGTGTCGACCTACAAAACATCCCATATCAAGTATTGTGCTCATAAAAACCTTCTTTCAGCCATATATGATACATTTATCCAAATGCAAAGTAAATTACGTACAATAATACCTAAAGGCCTAGATTTGAAGGTAAGATGCAGTATTGAAGATGACAACTAATACAAATTGAATAGTATGTATCATTTGGTGGAAAAAAAAACCTCATTGAAGTTGAACTATTCATATCTAGAATCAAATTGATGTTCCATTTCAAGAGAAGAAGTGTTTGAATTTCCAAGAATTCCATATGCACAAACTTTAAGTCTCTTAATGCCACCAAAAGATAGATTTGAAGATCATGCTTTGAGAAAAGGATAACGTAAATTAAAAATGTCAAATGATTATTTCAGAAAATTTGTCTGAACAACTTCACCGAACCACATTAACCATTAAACATGTCATTGTCTAAATAATTTCTAGTCACTCTCCTCATACCACAAAAATTCTACATGTGCCAGACACCCAAGATTTTGGGCTTCTAAAAAACATGGATTAATAGTGAATGTAGTTGGAGATAGTTTCACCCTTCAGTTATTTATGAACTACCTTGTGAATTAACGTATATAGAAAATCCAACACTTTAACTATATTCTAAAAGGAGTGCATGTTCATTTTCTATTTGCAATAAAATTCAAAATTTGATTTGAAAATTATTTTGAAATTCAATACATAAGGTGAGGAGGGAAAAAATCACATCCATAACATGAATTAATTTCCATAGAGAAGATGCAATCCAGGACTTAATCTCATTATCAACCTTTATGTCATTTACTAAATCCACATTTGTATTGGGAAGATAATAGGAGGCGGAGACAACTATTTTGCCTACAATGCAAACAGAGGGAATTCTTAGATTAATTAGGAAAGCATATGTAATTTATGTCCAAGAGCACCCTAGAAAGGTAAAATAGTGTACATAGCAAACACATACATTTACCAACAATCTCTTCGAGATCCTTTAAAATGCTAAGAAAATTTTCCAAATCATTAGCCCAAATGTTCCTCCCATCGATTACTCCAAGAAAAATCTATTTGTGCTTAGGAAAGCCAAAATTTTTGACAATTACTCCAATTATGAGAGAATGTTGTATTCTTGTCTCCTCCTGATACCCAGAGAGCATGAATTTTTAGTGTCCACTCCTCCTTCTGTAATTGCAAAATCTCATTATTCCTATTTTCTAAATCCACAGTTCGTAATTGATGCGCCATCGAGAAATAATTTGCATGTGAAAGATCCATTCGGGCATGTTTTACATCTAATTGGAGGCATGGTCACATGGATTACATTCTCTTTTTCCATTTCATTGATGGAGATCCTTGTTCCTAGGTTAAAACTAGGGCCTAATACCATGCGGATGAAGGATCTGACAAAAAGGGACCTTTACAAGATGAACAACCAACTTGAGGTCATGCCATGTAGCACTAAGTTACACATGGGTTTGGTCAACGGCCCACTTGAGTCTTGAGGTTGGACACCTTCTTCAAGGAGGTGGTGAGGGGATGTTGCAGGTAAGAAGGGGTGAGAAATAACCCTAATGAAAGAGCCTCAATGTATTTGAAAGTGTGTTTCTACCTCAAGTAGAAACTTATTGGGGTAAGGACACATTTTGGCATATTTGGAGGCATATTTCACTTTTCGAGGTATTTGGGGTTAAGTACATTACAAAAATTCAACCTTAGTTGAATACTATCCATATGATCCTAGTTAAATAGATAAATTTCTAACATTAATATAATGTAGAAATTACTTTCAGATCATGGCATCAGTCAAACAATAACTAAAAGTTTAAGTAATTGAAGAATAAAAGAGTTTTGTAGATACATAAGTAATTTCTTCTTCAAAATTAGCTTAGTATACCTCAGTGAAACCTCTACAAGCTACTTAAATAAAAATAACATGGTCATCAAAATCATTTCAAAATGAGGTATACGATCTACACAAAAAAGAAATGCATAAGTTATACAATTGTTATTGCTCCATATGACCATACAGATCTATATACTTGTATTGATTCTTTGTACAATTTCCTTTCAACCTATTGAAAACCTATAACATCCTTATTGTGCATTGTTTTCTCTCAGTTGTTCAATATGAGCAATACCCCTCTATCTTGTTGTATTTATGCTTTTTTGGAACATGTACAAGTTCTTGCTTTCACTGCATTTCTCAATGTACATATTTTTCAAGACCCTTTCTTCATATTTAGAAGAAATTTTGCATGGGGAGATAGCATGTGTTTGTTGACATAATAAAACTCTCATATGAATATAAACTTCATGCTTTAAAAGGATTTCGTGAAATAGAAAGTGGCAAGTGGAAATATGGACCCATTTTATTCATTCAAAATACAAAAGTAAGTGCTCCACTTGAGGAGGATTAGGGCCTTGAAAAAATAAATATTATTTTATGAATGAAGGTTTGATTTGGAAAATCAAAATAGAGGAGAGGGTACTTTTGCCAAAGTCATAGTTGGAATATTGGGAGTTCCCTCCAATATAGGTTGAATATTTTTGGGAGGATTGGAAGAGAGGTTATGCAAGTTTTTTCCAAAACTCTATTTTCTCCATGGATGGTTATGGTTTTTGTAATTTCCATGAGTTTAGGTGAGACTTGTTTGGTCCTATTGACCCTATTGAAAAATTCAATTCGAAAAATGATGTATTGTTGGTTGTTTTTCCAATAAGAAGGTTGTATTACTTTCTCTACTTCATTTTAGAGTTCATGTTTTGGTTATTCCTTTGTTGTTCATGGTTGTTTGTTATCACTTGGTGGTAATTTCATGTTTATTATTGTGAATCTTCTTTAAGGGTTCCTATTTATTCTTTTGTTTTCATGTTGCCAAGCTCTCATATTCCAACTCTAAAGAAGAAATAACAACATCACTAGTACCTCACTAGCCCTAATCAAATCTGTCCTTTTACTCTTTCATTATTGGAAAATTTGTTTTCTACTAATTATGCCACATTAGTAAATGGCTTAATTATGTCTTCTTTTTTATATTCATTTCTCTTGGATTTTAATTCTATCACTCAAATGGATATGTATTGGCCTTTGTAAATTCCACCATTCTTTTTATTTTAAATAAGTACCATAAAACTAAATTTTGGCAGGGTTTCCTCCCTTGTGATGGAAAACAATTGGCCTAAAGTGAGGAAGCATAATCAACATCAACATTATGTACAATTTCCAGGTGAAAGACCAGATAGGTAGCTATTATTAGTTTCGATCATTGTATTTGGAGAAAGCTGCAAGGGGATTTGGAGGACTAAATGTAGCTAGTAGGGTCGCGATCCTTGTTCCATTCCCTTCACCCGATGGTGATATCACTCTCCTTATGGGTGAATGGTACAAAACCAATGCTTTAGCAAGTTACTAATCCATCCCTGAAACATGTATATCTCATAAAATTAAAGAGACTCGGTATGTTCAACTTCAGCCTATCCATTGAAATGGTCTCTTGCAATGCATCAATCTGACCATATTTTATCTTTGGGAAGGTCCTTAGATGAACACTTGATGTGGGAATATCTATTGGTAATCTTGATGCTATTGACATTCATGGTTGTGGGCTTCTAAATGAAATAGCAATTACAGTCGAACAAGGTACTTATCACTAATCAATATCACGAGGCAATTTGGTAGATTTAGTATAAGTGTTTCTAGCCTTTAAATGATTCACAAGATCTAGTTTATTGTTATTTTATCTGATAGTTGTTGAATCCATTATTCCCTTGAGATGTATCTAAAATGACCAATCTATTAATCTGCATGAAAAAGATACCGCCTCCTAATTTCAAATGTGGGATTGTCATCATCTTTGAACTTGAGGATTCAAGGTCACAAATTGAAGCTTGTGGAGGTAGAAGAATCTCACACCTCAAAATGCCTATGATTCTCTCAAAATTGATGTTGGCTAGTCCTACTTTGTTCTGGTCACTACGGATCAGCCACCTCAGGACTATTACATTGTTGCATCTACCCATTTTAAAAGTCCTATTATTTTTTATAATACAGGCATTTTCCACTACAAAAATTCCCAGAAGCAGTTTTCTGGAACAATTCCAGGGGGTCCAAAAACCGAGATTGATTGGTATGTGAACCAGGCCAAAAAGATCAGGTTTGGTACTTTCCCTGCTTACTGTGTTTCTAGCAATAATGTATGTGTGAGATAATCTTATATATTTTATAGATAGATAGATAGATGAATGTATATCTGCATTACTGATAATGTTTTAAAATTACCATAAAATATAGATAAAATATCATCATGGAAATTGGGGATAGCTATTAAAAATAAATTTCAAAGAATGGTTAATGGTTTTCTAGTTTGAGTAGTTGGGATTGTGGCTTTCCATCTCATCTATCCAGGTTCAAGTCTCCTGAAGCATGTTCTAGACTATATTGTTTAGGTTGGGTTCAAGAGGGAGGAAGCCCCAAAGAATCTCAGCTAAACAAACTTGAAGTTTAAAATATGTAGGATTTTGTACCTATCCTATATAATCAAGTTCTTAAAATTTGAATGGCTATTGTTGTACAGACGGAAGTTGACAGCCACTATAGCTCATCCCAATCCATAGGGATCTTTCCACTACAAGAAAATCAACATTACTCAAACAATAATCCTCTCAAACTAAGCCCCCATCATCAATGGCAAACAATTTTATGTAGTGAATGGTGTTTCCTAAGTGAATTCTAAAACACCATTGCGACTTGCATATTACTACAAAATAAGAGGAGTTTTTCTCACTGGTTCATTCTTGATCATCCCAATGTTACATTATCTGTTCACAAGGTGACAACTCTACTAAATGTGGAATACCACACTGTCATTGAGAATCCGAGAAGAAAATACAAAGCTTTGTGACCAAATTCTAGTGGAAATCGCTACCATTATAGGGTAATTTATAACTATTGAGGATCTTATGTGTTGAAGAGATGCATACAAGACTACAAAGTATAGTCAAGGTCTGAGAAGGAGAACAACTAGGAAAATTTAAGGTTTTTCCCACTATAAATAGGGCTAAGATTTTGAAAACCCTAGTGAAGGCCTTAATACATAAATCCTACAAATTGGGTATGGAAGTGGTAACATCCTTCAACATAGTACATTTTGTAGGTTTCAACCCCATACATAAATTACTTGCATATGAATTCTAAAACACAGAAAATAAACAATGTGAGAGCATAACACATAAAAACACATATACACAAAGACTTTCCCCTGGATCCCAAAACTTTGACTACCAACTTTCTTTTTCATTATGTTCCTTTCTATATTACAATACATATTTATACATGCTGAAGCATCCAATACCATGGACTGAAAAACCATCGCGTCCAAAACCATGGATCGAAAACCATCGCGTCCAAAACCATGTGCAAAAACCATGCAAAGAACCATAGGTAGGTCTTCCGAACCTAATATAAGGTCTAAAAAAAATTTCCATGGGGTGCTTCCATGGACCCCATAGAGGGGGGCTACCCGCCGCCCTTAAAACCCCCTTTGACCACCCCGTTGCGCAATCGAGGCAACAAATAGGGGGCTCCTCCCCACTCAAAACCCCTTATGACCCGCCCCCCCATGCTGCACAATTGGCACAATGAAGTAACCCCTGGTTAACTATGTGGGTTAGTCATCGAAAGAATATAACACAGCCCAACACATTTATTCACAAACCCTACAAATCCTAGATTTGAAATAAATTCATGTGGTTTATCAGGGTTCCCTAACTAGGTTTTTAAGGGATTTGGAGGCAAACTAGATATCTTGGTCCTGCAATTGATCCATACATTTAGAAAGATTTAAGTGTTTGACATGTTTGAAGAGAGAAACTGAGAGAAAGAAATAGGAGAAAGAAGGAGTGCATGGGACTTGAGCTTTTCGTATTTTTGCATGAGCACTTCCTTCCAGACTCTACACCCCATGGATGCTGAGAGTAAATCTTGTGGCAATGCTGGCAGTGTCATGGTGAGCAGGGACAATAGTTATGTGGCTCTTGAAAATCTTCACACTACTCTCCATTTTTTCCCTTTTCTTAGGCAATCCCCTCTACTAAATCA
This sequence comes from Pinus tabuliformis, assembly GCA_031772625.1. Taxonomy (NCBI): domain Eukaryota; kingdom Viridiplantae; phylum Streptophyta; class Pinopsida; order Pinales; family Pinaceae; genus Pinus; species Pinus tabuliformis. The sequence continues at coordinate 1,164,085,786 of CM062817.1, read as the reverse complement.
ATTGAGCGAGTAGCAAGAATAGGAAATCCAACAGGGTAAGGGAAACTTGTGTGTATTGCACAAATTATTGAACAACCATAGAAAAAATAAATTTAAATCACTTGAAGAATAGTTGGAAACAAAACATCTTTTGATCGTGCAAAATATATAAAGGGGTTTAGAGTTACAATTGGTTCTCATTTAAAAGAAATATATTTTTTCTCCTTGCATTTTATATATATATTATTATTATGGTAAAGGTTAATGTATATTTAGTATTAAGATAATAGGCACAAATTATTGAAAAATTATAGACAAATACATTTAGGCGACTTGAAAAAGAGTTTAAAACAAAATAATGTTTGATCGTGTAAAATATATAAAGGGTGTTAAAGTTATAATTGGTTCTCATTTAGAAGAATTAAAATTTTTCTGGTTGCATTTTTTATATCCATTACTATTATGCCAAATGTTAATGCATATTTAATATTAATATTTATATGTAAAGAGTGAAAATGTTGTTAGGAGGATGTATTATGTTTGGAGTAACATAAGATCTGTAGGTATGAATAAAATAATTATATGCAATATCACATAGTAGTCTGAGATATCATGTTGAGGTGAAGATACTTTTGACAAAGGGTATTGTCCTTATTATTTGGGATCATCTTCATTAATATTTTCTCTAGGGGATCTTATCAATATCTTTACCTATGGTATGGTATGTTTATATTTTTAGCACAAGACAAACTAGATAAAGTGATGAGTGACATTTATTTTCATCATCTATAATTCATTAATATATCACAAAAAAGGCCCTTTGCATGTCCACCCACTTCTCTAATGATTTTGCATAGAAAAGTATAAAATATTAACAATTGGTTGTTATAATATATCTAAAGGATCCAATATACATGTAAATATGCAAGCCATTTTTAAATACCTAACTATATTCAAGAGCCCATTTACCTTCAGGCCTAAGATATTTATAGTAGAACATGTTGATATGGACAGCCATGACTATGACCGACTTCCATTTGGTACAATATATAATATCTACACTAGTGCAAAATTGGGTGTTAATGTAATTTGGTCTATGTTGGGATACATGCTTCACCATATCATAGGAGAAACTCCTAGGAAAATTACGGTATAAGGCGAAGATCTCACACAAAGTCCAAGGTTTGTTAATTTCATGGTCTCTCATTTGGATGCCATTTCCATTCCTCAATTGCATATTTATATTAATAAATGACAACCACTAAACTAATGTGATAATGTATTTGGAATTTCCTTGCAAAAAAAAATAACTTCTTGTTTTCCCCTTTTCTCTAGTGAAAGTATATTTCTTTCTCCCGACTTAACCAAAAAACAAATGTATAATTTCAATGAAAATATGATAATAACCAACCTCAATTTATTTTTTTCTCTCTATATGGTGTCACTTGTGTAATTTGAATTAATATATTAAATTTATTGAACTGTCTTTAGTAATCTTAATGGGTAAAACTAGTGGACTACAATTCCAATATAAACAAATATCATTCCACTTTCAAGCATTTTACATTTAGAAGTCATTAATAAATGTTAGTATTTGATATGTTTTTCTAAGAAAGGAACCTATTGGACTAAATGGAAAAACAAAATGCATTGAGGTATAAAACAATTTCCATGCACACTAGCCCCAAGGGTTAGTTCAACTAGTCCAATAAGTGCCTCTCCATTCGGGAGGTCACAGGGTCAATTCTCCCTGAAGCCCTTGGGGTTAGGCCTAGCTATTGATCACGGGGCTTAATACCCTTAATCAAGATCATATATTTCCGTGGACATAGCGGCCACCCAGTGACCATGGGTGTCTGTGAACCACCAGAAAAAAAATAAAAATAAATAAATAAATAATAAAAATAAAAATCCATGCAAACCATATAAATAATCTACTTTAATAATATTTTTCCTCATGCCACTGATAAAATTTTCCCTTATTAACTAATTGATATGGTGATTGTTAAGTTATGTGATAAATTGGAATATATCAACCTCTAATTATACAAGTTTTTTATTTCAATGTTTTTAATAATAAAGTGTCAAAGGATTAGTTAAGAGCTAGTAGCAATAAGGATTAGTTCAATTGGTCAATGCTCTTGCAAAAGAGTTCATAGAGATCTCGATACAAAATCTTTTCAATTCCCTTATGGTTACTAGTTGGAATTTTAGTTTCCAGATACTATTGTGCTCCATTCGAAGACCAAGGAAGTGGGTGAATCTATGGGGATTGAAAATGTACCACCAGCCTCCCTTAGCACTTTTAATGCATTGGTCAGTAAGGGAAAACATTTCGTTGGGTGCAGCCCAACTTGGTCGAATTTTGGTCAAAGACTCTCCATTTTGAGGAGCGGAGCACACGGAGTTTGCGAATTTCTAGTCATCACATAGTGTCTAAGGCCTTTGGGGTGGGCCAAATCCCCTTATTTTGTAACGGGTATTGGGTGTTAGTTCATTGTTTTGTCGGATGCATGGTATGTGTACCATGGTCTTCTAGTAATGGAACCTATATAAATAGATGTAATACTTTGTCGACGAGAGGGGATCTAAGTCATAGATGAATCATTGATCATATTTTCTTTATTTTGTATTTCTGGGCCTGAAAGGAAGGCTCTGTAGCTGAGTGCATAGAGGCCTTGGAAGAGTCTGTAGTTGAGTGCGCAGACCACCTGCAACTGGGTGCCAGGTCAAGAAGTTGTATGTATTGAAAGGTCCATCTTAATAAAGAAGACGAATTTTTGGCAAAATATTGTGTAGATGTGTTCATTATTTGTGTTTATACATATTGTTATGTGTGATTTTTTACTGGATTCGGTGAAATAATATATGTGATATCGTTCTCTGATAAGTTTATGTAATAGGTACAAATATGTGAAGTAAATCATCAACGCAAATTGTTTTGTATATTCGAAGTTGTAGTTAAGCATAAAACATAAGTAAACACATGGATGTGATAGTGCAATATCCCTTTCACTGCAGAAACCTCATTCTGCAACCTCCCATGACTTCTTTGGGTGAGACTACGATCTACTTGCAGGTCATTGCCGAAAGGGCCAGTAATTGAGGGTTTTGTTGGTGTGCATTACACTATGAACTTAGGTCAAGCTCCCTTAAGCCAAAAAATGGTTCTATTATCGAGACCAGGATCTGTTTGATGGTTTTGTTGGTGCGCAGTACACTTTGAGCCTAGGTAAAGCCCCCTTAAGCCAACATAGTTTTTGAAAAATAAAATGAACAATCGTTCATTTACTAAGTCATAGCCAAATATTAACAATATATAAGATATATATGATAAAATATAATGGAGCCATTTGTAACACCCACTACCCAACCATTTTATGTTATTATTAATTATTATCCTACCTACTAAAATATTGATTTCTTGATAATTTCTTGCTCGTATTAATAGTATATATACAAGGTATGTGTATGCTATCTACATACCCATAACTCACATGGATACACTAGTATTCTATGGTATATTATGCTAGATGCTTGATTAATGATTAATCTTATGATTAACGGTAAGAATGATTAAGCTTGATTATGATTTTAAGTATAACCTTATGAATAATTTAATATTAAATTAATTTTCTCCCTCTCATGATTCTTTAACTTTGATTAAATAGTTAAAATTGTTTAATTATTTATCATGTATTATTTCTTCTTATTTCGTGGACGGGGGCAGAATGTCAGTTATGTGACATAAATAATGGGTAGGTGAACCATTAATGGGGAATAAATATTTTGGGGAAGGAGAGGGAATAAGTCTTGGAAGGAGAGGATGGTGAGAAGGAACTCTGGTTATTTTGTCATATTTTGGTTTGTTGAAGTTTTGGGGAGAGAGGAGAGGAATAAAGTTCAAAGAGTTTGGATACTAAGGGTTCTATAAGGAGGCTAAGAAAGGTGATAGGAACTTGATGATTTTAGCACATGGTTTAAAACATTATGAGTGGCTATTATGGCTTGGGCACATAGGGTTAGGGAATTTGTGGAGGTTCCATAGAGCTAGGATGTCAGAAAGGTTTTTCCTATTTGGTTGGGTCACAAAGTCAATCAGGTTGGCTTGAAGGTCATGGGAAGGAAAGCAGCATCATGGACCTCACTAATTTCAATCTTATTTCTTTGTGTACTCTTTTCATTGAACCAAACATATTATGAAACAAGTGTTCTCTGAAACTATGTTATAGCAAGTGTTATCTAAAAAATTACAAGTATTGGAATTGAATTACAAGTACTGGAATTGAATTGATCAAGTTTTTAACATGTTATAGCTACATTTCATTATCTCTAAAGGTCTAAGGTCATGTTCTACGAGACCAAACTTGTGACATTTTTGGTGCTATGGTTTTGATTATTGTTTTTCCAATGTAATGAAGGGCTCTTGAAATAATACAACCATCTTATTGACTATATGCTGATATAATTTGAGCCCAAACAAAGGATTCACATGGAATACTTAATTCAATGTGACTACATTAAGGAAGAAAGGAATGGAATCTACAATGACTATTGTAAAGAAGGGAGCTATTTTTTTTATTGCATAAAGTACATATGACAGAGATGCAACTGCGCTTACAGTTATAAATTTTCTAAACATTGACCTTAGAACTACTGGAACAATTCAATGAAAGCATTTTCTTTAACATCCAATCATGGAAGTTCGAGATGTAGTTGTTTCATTTGCATGCATGATTGTGAAAGATGGAATAAAGTTATGGTTCAAGTGGCTTGGCCGAACTTTTGGTGGAAGATATAGTAAATAATCATTGTAATATCCAACTTAGTAGATAACTAGAATGGGGTTATGGGTGAGGTGGATTTTCTTCCATCTATGAGGCCCACATCTTGGAACTGTGATTCAAAGAATTTCTAAAATATTCCATTCTGAGTAGGATCTATCAAAGAAATCTATGGCTGAAAATTTCCATCTTCCTATGGGCCCTCATTAAATGGAAAACCTTAACTTGGAATAAAATTGGGATATGAAATCATAGGGAAATCTCTTGGTATTCGTTGTGCCTTCATGAAGCTAAAATGTGGAGCACTTATGGAAGATTTCCCCCTATTGCAATCATGTATTGAGAAATATACAAACTAGCATGAAGAGATAAAATCACGATCTATCTAGTCTCCCTTGCATTGTTAACAATTGGAGGGCTTGTTGTTTTAACTATCCTAACTCGAACCTCATTTGAAATACCCTTCTAAGTGTCCTCTTGTGGATATTTGGAAATAGAGGAATTGTTGCATATTCAAGAATCTCTCCCTCCTTCACAACTTTCATTGGATCATAGTTCAAAATAATGTAAATGAATCAATTATCATGCAGTCCTTAATACACAAAGACTAGCATGCCTTATGTGAGGAGATCTTACTATGTCATATTTAGTTATCTATTCTAGGAATTAATATTTCCCCCTTGTCTTCTCTGCAACAATTTCCATTCCCTCCTCTTAGATCCATTCTCCCCTTAATTTTCTAAAGCTCATTTTTTTTACGACGCTTGAAAAGGTAACCCAGACAAGGTGGGATATGAGCATATCTTCATGGATAATTTGGGATCCCATATCTACATTTATATAGATTTTGTGGGATATAATCATAATAATGTAGTAAATTTGAAAGCCTTGCAATGTTGACTACGGATTTCTTAGACTCAAGGCTAGACCAAACTTATGGGGTGGGAGATTCTCAACTTGTTATAAACATAATCAAATGAATCCTACAATGCACCTAAACTATAAGAATGTCTTGTATTTTGGTACATGAAATCCTACTCATATGAGTAGCATTTCTCCTTCCTTCCATTTTGATGATCATCCCAACCCACATCAGAAGAACTAGAAATAAAATTACAGATAAATTAGATAATAATGTAAGTGTATCATCATATTTTCAAATCTTATCCTCGTGGAAGCCATTTGAAGGCTCTCCCCTAAAATAATAATTTTTGACTATATCTAAAAAATAAAAATTTCCCTTACCAAACTCTTTTTATCTTATTCCTTCATAATATTTGTTTGTAATTATTAATCTCTCATTGGCCTACATAGCCCAATTTTAGGTTTTGGTTTTTATATCAACAAGAGGAAACATGTCCGCTTATATTTTAAAAAGGTTGACATTCCATGTTATATCTACCTTTCCCAATAACATATAAGCCTATATCACTAGGTCATAATATGTACTTCATGTTTTCACAAAACATAAAGTGTTTGCTTGATAAAGAGAAACCTTAGCAAACAAATTGTATGCCACATAAATCCATGACAGTTCTGAAAATGGGTTGATAATGTCCTAAATTCAAAATCATTAGTATCATTATGGTCTCTGTCCCTAATAATATCTTTACATTTCTAATTACTACCCATTTTCTTTCATTTATGACTTCATTTTCTATTTTAACTTAATCTATGTCTTATGGATATAAGAAACATATTTGAGATATCATATTCTGTTTTAAGTACAATGAAAAATTATGTATTTGAATTAATGCAACAACCAATACCCTTCAAAGGATAGTGTTTCTTCCCCGTATAAAGTGCTACATCGAAAGGATATTTTTCCCAATATGATATTTGTTACCCAAGGATAATATATTGTATCCTATGAAAATTTAGTAAAAAGTATACTTCCCGTGTTTTTTTATGGTATGATGATGTGTATTTATTATGTTTTTAAACTTATAAATTGAACAAAATTTGAAATATGTATATTTTAAAAAGATAGCATAATAACACATAAGAAAATGAAGGGGAATTTTACCTCAACACAATAACTTAAACGAACTCAACTAGCATATGAATCCAAATATGGATTGGATATTTAGGTATTTCAATTATTTCATGTGGTCTATAGATAAACTTCTATGATGTGGAAGAGAATGAGGAAGGAGATTATCATGCTATGAAAAAAGAAATAAAATGAATTTGTCTAAACTAACTTCATAAGTTTAGTTATGGATAAACTACAATTAGCTTGCTTAAGCGAAAGTGAGGACCAATTGGACTCAATGCAACAACTACTTCATCAACTTGTTACTAAAAATGTCCAAATGTGAGAACAGGAAGACCAGTCATAACAAAAAAATAAGAAACAAAAGAAATATGAGATATCCTTTCTACTTGAGTAGGAAATTGTCACGTTTAAAGAGGTAAAGAATAAACTACAAGAACGAATGGATATGATAGATGCTCTTAACATTCTAGTGAATTACTAGCTAACAAATTTGATAGTTGCCTGCAATGGATATCATATTCAAAAGGTACTTAATAAGGACTTGTTGGAGAAGAATAATTCATTGGGAAGTATCATCCCTTGTACTTGGTTTCAATTTGGTTGCCTTCTACATTTGGTACTAATTGGTTTGGTCAATGACTATTCTATGTCTTGTTTTGATAAGATAAGTGTGAAATGCCTTCCAAGTTTATAATAAACAATCCTTAAATGTGGATATATGTAATTTTCTACTCATTACCTCAAATTTTCTCATCAATTCGCCACTTTAAATAGGTTAAAATTATTTCGTTCTTGCATTCAATATAGCTACTAGCACCATAGGTGCACCCATCATTGTAATGATCACAAACATATCATTGTACTTACACATGACTAAGCATTGGAGCTAAGCTAAAATTTGAATGGTCCTCTCATACCAAATTTTGTGAGGTCCATTTGGGACCCCATACCATAGACAGTCAGAAACTATTGTTAGGAAATTTTTTGCTATCAACATGTATGTTTATTATGGAATCAAGCTCCATAATAAGGTTGATACCAAAAAATGTGGTCATTTAAGGCCTGAAGATGGATCCTAAAGCTTTTCTCTGGAAATTTTGAAGGTGGTAGAAGTAGTAAAAATGACACATAAAGTTGATTCCTCCAAATATTCCACTCTAAAATATGGATGCAAAACAATATATTGATCCAACCACAATTATTTATACTTTACATACCTTCCTCTTGGATCGTATCTAACAACATATGAAATTTCTTTTTACCTAGAACATCTAATTAAAAGGCTTACTAAAATTTCTTAGAAGAACATAATATGACATCATCAAAATCCTCCACCACCTCAAGTTAGAAAATAATATTAGGGGAAGGAAAAGTTACTTTGAATATTAACACACCAATATGATTGGAATCAAGGGGAAAGCTTAGAAATATTTGATTGAAAAATGGAGAAACCATTCCACATTACTGTCCAGGTTCACTCAGTGTTGAGATGAGCTTGGATCAGTTGGAGAAAATATTCCCTCTCCATAACTAATGATCTTAGACCTCCTAGGCATTCTAAAATCCTGGCACAAATATTCAGACTTTGTAAATGGAAGGGAAAAATTACGAAATTGGGAGAGACTTTGATCTGATTTAGCACTGGAAGAAATTCAATGGAAAACTAGATATGGAGTAACATCCAAATTTGAGGAGGAAGAAAATTTTTCCTTGGTTAGAAAGTGAAATAAGGGAAAGGGAACAAAGGCCCAAAGAAAACCATAGAATATCCAGAACAATGGAAAGACGAAGGACTTGATCAAGATAAAATGTTTTTGTTGCCATGAATTCAAGTGCTATCCAACAATTTGTTTGCACAAGAAGTATAACAAGAAGCCTTCAAGAGGAGCAGTAGGTGAAGCACTTGCCTCAAAATTTGAATTAGACTTCACCCTAATTGCATGTATGGAAAACACTATAATGGGGAGTGTGTGGTATATATTCAGGTGCCTTCTTCCACATGGCATGATGTCAATAATTCTTTCATAACCTAGACGAGAAGGATATCAAGATGCACATAAAAATTGGAGATAATGGGTGGTACAATACCAAAGGAATTGGTACTGTAGCCTTTAAGAGGGTGTCAAGTTCCCATATTCATTTGAAAGATGTCTTTTATATGCTTGGATGAAGGATAACTTGATCTCTAGAGTTTTATTGGACGATCAGGACTATGTTGTTGTTTTCAATTAGGGGAAATCCTTTCTGAGACATGTAGCTACCCGGAAAGTGAAACAAATTGGAGTTTTTGTGAAGAACCTATACAAACTTGAGGTGGAAGCTTGAATTGCACTAAGTAGCAAGTAGGAGAAGTGCAGAGTTGGGATGTGGGAGAACTATGGAACAAACACATGGGAGACTTACACCACGGGGCCTTAAAAATCATGCAGCAAATCACCACTAATCTCCCTAAATGTACCCTTGACAAACATGATGTATGCAAGGGATGCACATTGGGGAAATATGTAAAATCTACCTTCTAGGGCCAAGATAACATAGTTTGAGTAATCTTGGAGTGAGTCGACTCTAATGTACGCGGACCAGTTTCTACAACCTCTATAACAAAACACAAGAATTATGTTATTTTTGTTTATGACTTGTCAAGAAAATGTTGGATCTTCTTCATGCGGAAGAAGGATGAAGTTTTCTCAAAATCTGTTGAAACCAAAGCATTGGTTTAAAAGGATACTGGTCAGAAATTGAAAACCATGAGAAGTGATAATAGAGCAAAATATCTATCTATGACCTTTAATTAATTTTGTGCCAATGATGGTATTAGAAGAGAACTTATAACACCCCATAACCTACAAAAAAATGGGTTATTTGAAATGAAGAAATAAATAATAGTGTGAATAGTAAGAGCCATGTTGCATGATCAGGGGATGCAATTAAACCTATGGGCATAATCATGCAACAACGCAATATATTTGTAGAACCAAATTCCTCATATAATACTTGGCATGATCACACCCAAAACCTTATATGGGATGAATCCAACTGTATCTTATTTTACAGCTTTTTGAGCTACTGTGTATTGTCATGTCTCCAAGGATATCAGGAATGAAATTGAGCCTGCAACTGAGTTGGGAGTCTTTGTAGGATACACAGAGACACCACATAACTATAGGGTGTATTTGTCATCACCCACGGTAATAGTAATGATGAGAGATGTCAAATTTTGATAAGAAGAAATTTATAATATGCTCTCTAGAGTGAGAGTTGAGTATCCCATCATATGAGGAGCTTATAGTTCCTAAGGAGGAGACCCATGCGGAGATTTAGGAGGTTTTGGAGCAGCCTCGTGTAGAGGAGTATACAAGAGGTTGAGTGGAGGCACTCACTGAACTAGAATGTTTTGTAGAGGGGAGGAAGAGAGCCAAAGAAGTTGACAGATTGGTACAATATGCATGAGATCATGTGGGAGCTCCTTCCTCTTAGCACAGGAAGATCAGGTCACTAGATAGGTACACTGGGTATATGTCTCACATTATAGAGCTCATTGAATCAAAGCCTTCCTCATCTGAGGAATAATTTTCTCAACGAGTATGGGTGGATGCCATGGTGGAGGAGTATGACTCCATCATGAAGAAAAATGTATGGGAGGTGGTGCCAAGGCCAATGAATAAGTTAATAGTTGGTTCTAGATGGATATACAAAGTGACGCATGCAGCTAATGGGAGCACCGAGAAGTACAAGGCTAGATTTTTTTCCAAAGGATTTTCTGAGGTAGAGGGATTGGACTATGAGGAAACATTTACACCAGCAGAAATATATTCCTCAATCATAACCATTCTAGAATTAGCTACACATATGGGGTGGAATATCCACTTGATGGGTGTGAATACTACCTTTCTCGATGGTGTTGTTGAGGAAGAATTTACATAGAGTAGTGAGAGGGATTTGAGACATATGACTCAAAGATGTGTGTAGACTCAAAAGAGCCATGTAAGGTGTCAAAAAAGCACCCTAAGCATGGTGCAATCAAACTTATACATATATCATCTGATTGGGACTCACCAAAAATGAAGCTGATGCCAACCTCTATCACATTGTGGTGTCTATCAAGTTGCTTATCCTGGTATTTTATTTTGATGAATTGATACTTAGAGGAGATGAGTAGTGATTTGAAGATTAAGGACATAAGATCGATACATTACTTCCTTGGGCTTGAAGTATGAAAGGGTGATGGTGAGATGTTTGCGAGTCTGGGAAAGTATGCCTCCGAATACTTTACAAATTTTACATGGAGATCTGGAAGCCTGTGGACACACCTCTAGCTACAAACTGGAGGAAGGTGAGTGCTTCTTCAGAAGAGGCAATAGATTCTACCATCTACAAATAGCTTTTGGGATCCTTGATGTATCTGGTGAACACAAGGCTTGACATACATTATGTAGCTAATTAGTTGAGTCAAGCCATGGTTAAGCCCACCAAGCTTTATTGGAAGGTGACAAATCATGTGTTGAGGTACCTCAGAGGCACAAATAAGAATGGGGTATGTTAGAGGAGGACAAAGGGAGTGAATCTTCAAGGCTTCATTGATTTAGATTGGGCACAGATTCCATCAGACAAGAAAGTACCTCAGATGCTATCTCTAGTGTTGGGTCTGCAGCTATTTCTTGGTATAGTATGAAACAAAGGTATGTGGCACTCACCTTAATAAAGGTTGAATACATGACTACAAGTCAAGAAGCATGTGATGACATGTGGATGAGCAAAATACTTGTGGGTCTTTTCAGTCAACAAATGGATTTGAAAACGATTTATTGTGATAATCAGAGTTGTATCAAACTCTTTGAGAATTCAATATTTCATGACAGGTCCAAGCACATTGATATGATGTACCATCATGTGGAATTGTGTGTAGAGGAGAATTATGATGTTACAGTACATTCCAACTAAGAAGCGAGATGCAGGTATATTGAAAAAGGAATTGTCAAGAGGAAAATTCAAATTCCATAGGTGCAAGAAATGGGTGGTCAAAATCCCTTTCTTGCTAAGAGGGAGTGTTAGAAAATGTAGCAAGAAATGCTAAATTTGACTTATTCCTTAGTCAAATTTAGTAATTCGATTTTCCAAATCAACAAGATGACTTCAATGGAAGTTAACTTGTGTTACATGGCCTTTTCTACTTGTTTACTTAGTAAATTCTAGTTATAGGCTAGAAGTAGAGTTGTGCATGTAGTGTTGCTAAAATTTAGCAATCTAATTCGGTTATTTTAGTTTGACTCAATTAACTGAGCTGAAGCAACTAGTTGAGTAAGTTGACTGGTAGAATTGTTGTTAACTCAATGATATCTTGGTTAAACTAGTCAATCAACTAAAAATAACCCATCCTTACATGGAATTTGAATTTCCAAACTAAAGTGGAGGAAAAGGAACATTGTAATTATTAATTGTATACTAGTTGAGTGTACATATTCGACATTGAGGAAGATGATCAATTAATTGGGATTTTCAGAAGGGAATTGTGAATTCCCCTATTATTTAGGATTTAATTTCCTCAAGAATCATGCAAGGAAATAGGAGAATGATGCAGCTTTGAATTGACTAAGTGTTTTCTATAGTAGGACAATCAATAGGAGAACAAGTTTGCAGTGAAGGGTCTGCTTCAGAATTGAAGCAAGACATTGCAATAGTTTCTCATTCTCATATGATTAATGAAAAGAAGTGGAAAGATTTTTCCTTGTTGGGTTTCCCTATAAATAATTGTTTTTTTGTGTCTTTTTTATTGGTTTCATGTCATTGCATGTGTTTCTAAATTGTGATTTTTATTTCACAAAATGGTAGAGAAAATTTGTAATCTCTTCTTTTCAGTTCAACTACATCAATAATAGAAAATTTATATTAAATTTTACACTCTTAGGGTGTTGTAGGGTACAAATATCTCAGCGATGGGAAGCTAAAATTGTTCCCAACATTCCCAGTTCTTCCTAGACCACTCTCTTGGCCTTTATGATTCTCACCCAAAACAAAAAAACATTTGGCCAAGTGTATAGACCATGCCCCTACCTCAGATTTGATCACTGAGGTCCATGGATTATGGTTGGTGTTCATACACACAACATGGTTCCACTAAGGTGTGGTTTCAGCAATGACCACTAGGTGTTGTACCTACTAACTTTTCAACAAAGTCATGTTCTCCCACTTCCACTCGACCTTAAAAAGATAGCGTATAAGGACTATAAAGAAACCTAGGTTAGGTTCATAAAGAAAAACTACAACTATTGTGCGCCCACCCTCTTGTAGTTTTAAGGAGACTCATGGCCCAATTCCTAATACCTAAATTCTTAGTTTTGACAGAATAACTAGCATAGGGATTGGTAAAACTAAGTATATCCATAAATTTGGAAATCAGTTGATTGAATAGGTACGAATAATTCTACATTCACCATGCACATAATAATGAATAGCATATCCTAGGCACACTTTAAAATTCATGTGCATACATGACACCGTTCTAATCACAAAGACATAGTGAGCGTCAAAACTCAAACATTCATTTACATTTACAAACACACAAGATATTGCACCATTAACAATGTAACAAGATTCATCACACTCCATAAGGAAATACACATAAGCAATGTACACTTATCGATCTATGTGTTTAATGATGACTGAAAAATGAAGGAAGGACTTCAACTCTCCACCCAATTGTAAGCCATCCACATTGAAATATTTCCTGCAGTTGATTAACTTGAGATAGATCAAAATTCTAAGGGGATGCATACTAAGGGAAATTTAAACTCGAGGGTTAATCACATAACCTGGAGAAGGAGTCCAAAATTTAGTTAGTTTATCAACTGATCAACAATAGTAAGCACAAATGTGACTCACCGACCGAATGCAAGGACAAACAAATTGTGTCTAATCATATCAACAAAGATCAAAGGGACATAAGTGGAATTGATGTCCAGGAAATCTTGCAAGGAAAATTTGTTGTGTTCTTCAAAGTCGACTACCCCCAAAAAATGAAGAGCACAACAAATCGTTGTCTTTATATAAGATAGCGTGAATGGTAAGTGAAAAAACAACCTCGATATAGGCGTGCGACAATAGTAGCCGAGCTAGCGGACTTAGGGTGCATTGTCAGAGTCAATTTTGTAGTTGTTAGATAATATTTTGTTAAATGGATATGTTTTTGTCTTAATTGTTAATTGTCTTAAATGAGTTTCGTTTTAAGTGGTCATTGTCTTAAATATAAAGTTTTGTCTTAAAATAATTTTGTCTTAAACTGTTTTTGTCTTAAATATAAAGTTTTTTCTTAAAATATTTTTGTCTCAAATTGTTTTTGTCTTAAATATAAAGTTTTGTCTTAAAATATTTTTGTCTCAAACTCGTTTTGTCTTAAATTTAATTTGTTTTAAAATATTTTTTTCTTAGACTGTTTTGTCTTAAATATAAAGTTTTGTCTTAAAATATTTTTGCCTTAAACTACTTTTGTCTTAAATATAAAATTTTGTCTTAAAATGTTATTGTCTCAAACTATTTTTTTCCTTAAATTTTATATTTAAGACAATTAAATTGATATTAAATTTTAATGTAAAATAACTAAAATAAAAAGTGACTTTTTAAGACAAAATATTTCTTTTGTCTTAAAAAAATTTCTTAAAAGTACCCTTGGTGTAGTAGTGATGAAATAAATGGTAGTATTTCTTTCCTTGACATACTGCCTTGAAGAAATGAGGATGGTTCTTTTTCTCATCAAGCCTTTCGGAATAAAACTCACATGGAGCAATATCTTCATGCTAAATCTCATCATTTCCCAACTCAAAAGCTTGGTGTTCTAAACACTTTAGCAACTAGAGCTTTAATATTTTTTATTATAACCATCTTAATGATGAGAAATCACACCTCCTAAGTATTTTCTTTAACATTGGGTACAATAGACACCAATGTACTCATGCTTTCCTCAAAGCCAAAAAGGATCCTAAGGCTAAGAAATAACCCAAGATCAATTTTCAGGTGTACATCTCCCTTTTATCCAAGGGACCACTTACAATATTGCTAATATCTTAAGGGAACATAAGGTTCCTAAAAACCTTTAGGCCTCAAATACCATCTGAATTTCCCTAAGATATGTAAAAGGCCTCGTGGACCCTAAAATATGAAAGGTGTTTAAGTTATCCCTTCCTCTTGTGGGATTCCCTATATAGATGAGATTGGTCACTTGATTAATCAAAGGATTCGTGAGCATGCCGCTGACAACAAGGATGGTAGGACCCGCTCCTCTACTTTGGAAGAACATGTAGAAAAAACTAAGAAACACATCTACATTGAGGAGGCCCAAATCATTGTTAGGATTAGTCATTTCCATCATCAAAAATTTGGGGAGGCCCTAGAAACTGAAAAAAGACCCAATAATACAGATGTTGGGTCCCTGTCGTGTCTTCCTAAAAAAAATGTAACTTTTTTTTTAGGTTTGTATTGAAATTTTATTTATCTATGTAGGTATATGTATCTTCTTTATAAACTTTGTTTTTACTTGTTTTTGAAAGCTTTCAGATGACAATTTTTTGATTTGTTTTTCATGAAATAAGTCTTTATCATATTGATTATTCTTATCTCCTTTAATTATTTATTTTATGTTAGAGTTTTCTCATTTTATTGATTTTTCTTGGATCCTTGAATTATTTGTAGGGCTTTAGCCCCTTATTTTATGGTTGAACTTGATTCATTAGTATTTGTCATTTTGATTATTTTTAGTTTGGATTTTATTTATTTACATAATTATGTGAATAATATTTTTTGATTATGTCATTGTTTTTCAATAAATTATTATTATCTATTAATAGAGTCTTGACTCCATTTATTATATTGTTATTTAAGAATGGGGTCTTGATTCCTTTTGTTATATTTTTTTTTTGACTTCACTCCTTGTTTGAGGTTTTACTTTGAAAGTTTGATTCATTGTATTCTATTTATTCAACTATATTTTAAACCATAACTTATTACTAGATTTTATTAAATATAATTTGATCCTAATAATGAATGTTATAAATCAAAAAAATATTATTTCATAAACTAGCCATTTATTATAATTGTTAACTGAGCTAAGGGTCTCTACATTGTTGCCTATTTAAGTTGATGCCATGATCTTCTTCTTCATAACTAAGGGTCTCTACATTGCTTTCTATTTAAGCTACTGCCATGATCTTCCTCTTCATAACTAAGTGTCTCTACATTGCTATCTATTTAAGCTAATGCCATGATTTCCCTATTCATGGTTCAAAACACATCGGCAAAATTTCTCCTATGTGATTTCTACCAAATTTGTTTTCTTAATCTACCCTTAATATGCAATATTTTCTAAAAGGAGAAATGGTTACTTATCTCTAGTAGTTGTTAAATTCAATGAACCCATACAAAAATCCAGTCTCATAATAAAATCCTCCTATGTGATTTCTACAGAGAATTTTTCTTAATCTACCCTTAATACTCAATATCTTCTAAAAGGAGATATGGTTACTTATCTCTAGCAGTTGTTAAGTTGACGATCCCATGCAAAAATCGATTCTCAAAACAAGTTTTCCGCAACTCCCCTCGAAAACTTCTACGAATTCTTTGCAAAGAATAACAAACACTTTTCCCTTTCCATAATTAATTGTGAGATTATATATATGGTAGATTCCATAATTTTGTTTTTCTTTATGAAAGATAAGTACTAAGACTTCTTGTAATCAAGGACTTCTCATAATTTTTATGAGTGGCGGGTCCATTCATCCTTCCATCTATGGCAGGTTGTAACCGTTGAGTGAACGTGTTGAATGAGTAGCAAAACATTATGAATGAGCGTCCATCAAAGAAACGAAAGTATAAGAAGTAACATAAGTCAATCAAAATTCATTGTTGATCAGTCCTCTGCCCTCCGTAAAAGAACTAAATTTTATAGTGAATAAAGAATAAAAGAAGGTTACCAAGAATTCGTTTCACTTCTAACCATTTCTTAATTCTAATTTAGATTTCAATCCGATTAAAATAATATTTCCATGTTATGTAAAATGAACATCCAATGGATATTACCACCCGCTTAGATCCATCTAACACTGGATCTATCATGCACTAAGAGGAATCAAATCCTTGTAGGTGAAAAAGTTCTTTTTCGTATATAGAACTTGAGGAAAGATTTGCACCTCAAGGGATTTGATCCCTATCAACGTATGATTAAGTTCGTTCCAGTTGAGGGAAACAATGTCACATTTTTAGATTATCATTATTATGTATATGTTTGAGATACAGTTCAAAATTCACATTATGTTTTCTTTGCTTGGTATGACCATATCATTCTCTTCTTTATTTTGGTTTGGGTTTCTTTCCATGAATGGTTTGTACATCTGTGTTTGGATGCTTTGATTGGTTTGTGTGTTTATATGTTTGGATTTGGATGGTAATGTTTATGAATGTTACAGTTGTGTTATATTTTTGTGTATGTAATTATTTATTAGTAATTAGTTGGTGATGAAGAAGGGAGACAATCTTGTCAATAGTTTGTAGGAGGATTGATATTGCACTTCTATTTCATTTAATTTTAGGTCTCACAACTTTTGACAACTAATTATTTCTAAATAGTGTTCCTCCAAATATTACAAAATATATCTTGAAGAGTAGTTTTGATAATTTATTGCATCAGAATTACTCTTGAAATAATTTGTTTGTTTGCTTATGTTTGAAATAATTTATTTCCTTCGAGAATATTTTGATGATTTTTTTTATCCATAGTCTATTTTGCAAAATCAAGAAATAATGTATTTTTTATTTTTTAATTAGTATCCATATTAATAAAATATTTACATTATTTGTTTCTTCAAACAATTATCACATCTCCAAGAATATTTTGATATGTTTTGATGTCTATAAATATACATTTTCCTCTTATAAATATTTTTAAATACATTATGGTATGCAATTACTCTATAAGTAATTTTGAATATATTTTGAATATATGTAACTCTCTATTACTAATTAGTTTGTGATGAAGAAGGGAGACAATCTTGTCAAGGATTAATTTGTACTTTACACAAGGAATAATTTTGCACATATTTTTCATTTTAATTCTAGGTATAGAAACTTTTGATAACCAATTATTTCTTAATAGTGTCCCTATATGTATTACAAAATATATCTTGAAAAATATATATTTTAATAATATACAGCCTCAATATTAACAACATCTAATGCAAACAATCAAATAGGATTAGAAAACAACATCGACACTGAAATCAATGCAACTAATGCAAGAAATAAAATAAAATTAGAAATCAACATCTACACTAAAATCAATGCATCTAGGTCAAGCAATCAAATAGGATTAGAAATTCACAGCTACACTAAAATCCATGCATCTAGTGCAAGCAATAAAATAGGATTAGAAATCCGCATCTACACTGGAATCCATGCATCTAATGCAAAGAATCAAATAGGATTAGAAATCCACATGTACACTAAAATCCATGCATCTAGTGCAAGTGATCAAATAGGATTAGAAATCCACTTCTACACAGAAATCAATGCATATAGTGCAAGAAATCTTCTTCCCTCTCTTCCCCATCCATCTAATATTAGAAAACATTTTTAATAATTTATAACCTCAAGATTAGCACCACCTAATCCATTTAATACAAGCAATCAAATAGGATTAGAAAACAACATCTACACTGAAATCAATGCATACAATGTAAGGAATCAAATAAGGTAAAAAACCAACATCTACACTGAAATCAATGCAACTAGTGCAAGCAATCAAATTTAATTAGAAATCAACATCTACACTAAAATCATTGTATCTAGTGCAAGCAATCAAATAATATTAGAAACTACCACCTGCGCTGAAATCAATGCATCTAGATCACGCAATCAAATAGGATTAGAAATCAACATCTAAAATGAAGTCAATGCATCTAGTGCAATCAATCAAATATAATTAGAAGTCAACGTCTAGACTGAAATCAATGCCTTTATTACAATAAATAGTCTTCCCTCCCCCCCTCAATCTATTTTTATATCGCCCTCCATCTCTACTTCTTTGTTTCTATATCTCACCCCCCAAACACATAGACACTCTTTCTCCATATCTATCCATCTCTCCATCCTTGTCTCTATCTCTCTCTTCTTCCCTCTCTTCACCTCCCATCTATATCTCTCTCTCCCTTTACCTCTCCCTTTTCTCTCTATATCACCTCGAAAAAAACACACTCTTTCTCCATATCTATATATCTCCACCTCCCTCTTCCTCTCCCCTCTCTTTCACTTCTCTCTCTCTCTCTCTCTCTCTCTCTCTCTCTCTCTCTCTCTCTCTCTCTCTCTCCTACTCTCCTATCTCCCTCTCTCTCTATCTCCCTTATTACTCCTCTCTCTCTCCACCTTTCTATCTCTACGTATTTATTTTTACCTTCCTCTCTCTTTCCCTCCAACTCAATCTCTCTCTCTGCCTCCCTCTCTTCTTCTCTCTCTGACATTCTCTCTCCCTCCCTTCCTCTCTCTCCCTTTCTCTTTCACCTCCCTCTGTCTCTCCCCCTCATCTTTCTCTCTTCACCCTTCAACTCTGTCACTATCTCCCTCCCTCACTCCTTGTCTTCCCCCTTTCTTTCATCTCTCCTTTGTCTCACTATCTCACCCCAAAACATACACACTCGCTGATGCTGGGGTTACTGCTGCTTATACCCACAATATGCATATAAATGCATCCACTCATTAGTCCTAGGTATTTAACTCTTAAAGGTCTCAAATCTTCAATCATAAATGGTTAAGGTCCTCTTTCAGTCTTATGTGGAATGATTCATAGACTTAACAAAGTCTAAACATTAACCCACCTTTTCCTTTCTATCAGAAATTAGTCACCCCACTTAGACCCTCACTAACCTTTATATCCAACCTTTCATTCAAAACATCTTATCAGCACTATTAAACACTTCGTAACCTTTATACAACCCTTTAACCACTTATATATGTAACCATCCCTCTTTAAACATTGGCTACACATATATTTAACCCCCAAAACCTTTTATCGTGCTATTTTCCTTATAAAATCATTTACAAAGGAAAATATATGCAAACACACCTTTTTCCTCCTTGGTACGGCCTCTGCACAGATCACAAGGTTATCATTTTCACAATCAAGGATCGCTCCTCGGCGGGTCTCTAGCACATATATGCCTCATCACCCCTAAGACTCCGATATGCAACTATCAGAATCGTTAACACTACTTTTTACATTAGAAGACTCAGGCATGCACTTTATGGAATACAAAGGAATACATTGAAATCTCGACCCAAACACATAAGGCCGAACTTCAAAGTTTATAAACCCCGCATCTATATTTATCGTCGGGTCCATCCTTCCATATCAAGACTTCCACTGCACTATTCCTCCTCCGATCTCTGATCATTGAAGCCTCCGATCAAATCTTGACCATCTGTTGTATCCTTCGATCCAACAATTGACATTACTCCCCACCGTTTAAACTTGTGCACCTATTCTCCACCATCGATCTGCACCCAATATATCTGACGCTTGTTGTTAATAATAGATAGATAACAAGCGCAAGGATTAACCACCTAATAAAGTGGTTTCCTCTCTCCTCCCGCTGCCATGCATCATTTGATGAGTGGAATCGGTGCTCGTCCTTCAATACCACTTACAGTTTTGAGGCCGCCCGAAATCCACTTTCACTGTTACAAAACCACCAATATGATATTCCTTCATCTCCTCTACGATTGGATCTTGGCCATTGATCTTCGATATCCAATGGTCGTTGTTCATCATTTCTTCGCTTCTCTACTCGTTCCTTTTAGTTAGAATTTACGTTGTTTTCTTCAGTGATTGTCCATTGTTCGGGTTTTTCTTAAGGTTTCTTCAAAGGTTCCACTGCTCAACCTCCTCTAAGCTTTTCTCTTCTATGAAATATCCCTTTGCTATTTCTCCCCAGAGATTCACTCTAATCTTCAACTGGATGCAATGACCCATTTATGATTCCTTTGAATCATTATGTGCCTATGTGTATTCTTTAGAATTCTGCTTGCAACACTGTACAAAACCTACAAATTCACATGTAATGCATTCATAAATACTCGATTCACACCATTACACAATTAGAGAATAAACCTCTGTATATTAAGTCTAAACAAATGATTACATTTGAGACTCTCTGTCTCTCACAGGCCTATTCTTCAATATTGTGGCCTCCTTCCACTACTCTATCCGTAGGCTTACATTTATACCATAGAGTTATGTTGAAGTAATTCTGGTTCAAGTCCTAGATCTACTAAACTGACTCCTAAATGTTCTCTGTCCACTTCTACTTCAATTATTTCATAAGTACTCTCTCTTTAGTTCCTCGAATCATGCACTGCTTTAAGAGTTATAATTGATTTTGAACTCTTTTGTCATTACTACCCACTCATGTTCTCATTTATTTGAGAGCATTTACAAACAACCTCACATTATCTAATTAATTCCTATTCTATGCACTTAAAAGCCTAATATTACATTAATTCATGACATAGGAATCTAACTTCCTAAAAATACATGACTCCCTATGTCTAATTAATTACAATGATTTTCCCTTGGGTTGATTTCTCCTGCATTAGACTCCCAAAGTATTAAATATTCATGATTTCCTCATCATGTGTCTTCTAGTATTTGTCTTCCTGGATCCCATACTTTTTTTGTACTTACCCAAATGTCTTGTTCCTTTGCTATTGCTATACTTCTGCTATCTTCTGCTCCAGGTTCTTCTTTTTTTCAATTAGGTTCATGCTCTAATTGATCATTCTTCCTGCTGCTACGATTTTTCTCCATTTGGATTGCTTCATCATTAGCTGCCACATTTCTTCAATCTCTATCTCCAGTACATCCTTCAACTGGTCCATACTTTGCCACTTACTTTTGCCTCTTTCTCTTTGCTTCAGTTTGTTTTTGTTGTCCACTAACTCTTCAAATTGTTGTTGCTTATTTCCACTTTGTAGTTGTTTGTTCCTTAATTCCACCCTTACATCCTTACCCTCTTTCATGATTATTTTTTTTTGTACTAAATCATGACTTTCTAGCATTTTTTCTAGCAATTGAGCATCTGTGTTCCATGGATTGAATTATTCCACAGAATCTTCTTCTTTCATCTTTATTTGGTTGCTCATCTGCACCAAATTTTCTTTAGCATCTGCAACAAAACCTGCACTCACAAAACACTTGTTAACATAAAAATCATAATGCTTCTATGCCTTATCTTCCTTTGGCAACAATTTAGTTTGTTGCTTTGTTTCTTTCTCCTTTGTCAGCACATCAGTAAGCTGTGTTGAATTCTCAAAAGAACTCATGAGACTATCAACTAGTCTCTCTTCTACATCATCTACTATAATGATATCTTCCTGCTCTTGTCCACCATAATGAACTCCTTCCTTTGCAGTGTCAATCTGCTAAACTTTCATGTCCATCTCCTTTTCCTTATGATTGTCATTCATGAGAATGTTTTTGTTTTCGTTTTTTAACAATATCTCTTGAACATCTATTCTCTGTTTTTCCAACTCCCTTCTTTGAAAATCTAATTTTCTATATAAATCAATAATTTCAATTGGAGTATATTTTGGAAATTTTACACAATTGTCCATACCTTCCTTTGTTACTAATAAATCATCAGGTGTCCTTTTTCCCTTTGCTAAATCTTTTGCATAGACTTATTCTTCCTTAACATCTTTCAGTAGATGTCCTTCTTCTTCAATACATTTTGCCTTGATGCTCCTCTGTAACTCCTCTCCAAGAGTTATCCTTGTCTCATCATCTTCATTAATGTTCTCTTGCATTTGTTTTTCATCAATAATATTAATCAAACTCATTTGATTACCTTTCTGAGACAATATTCCTTCATTCTTCATCAAAATAAGATCTTGATTCCTGATCTCCAAGATAGCTTCTATAGACTCATCCATAGACTTTTTCTTCTATATGTGGTCAAATTCTTCTTCTTCTGAGAAGTTTTCCTTGTCACCTTTTACTTTTAAATCTTCATATCCTCTGAATATATCTTCAAAAGGCTGATTTTCTCCTGCAATACTTGCCATTATACACAAACTATCAGTTTTAAAAACATAAGACCCTATGGTCTCACTGGATGCTTCAACCATCATATCTCCCTGTTGTTCTAAATCCTTCATATGATTCAGAAATACTTCGATGGTCTCTTCTTCAATCTCCTCAAGCCCTTCACTTGGTTGCTTGATATCTTTCCCCAACTGTATATGAGACCTATCTATCTCATCTTCTTCCAGAACAGAATTTACATTCTGCTTGTCTTCTTCCTCCTTTATGACAATGTCAGCAAATTGTCCTTCTTTACATGTTTCACCTACAAACATACACAAATTGTCAAATTTAAAACCATGTGACCCTTTGGCCTCACTTGAAGTTTCAATCTTCAAGTCTTCATCTTCAGTCAACATCTCCTCATGCTGTTTTGAACTATCCCAATAGTCTGTGAGACCTTCACTTGATCTCTATTCTTTATCCTCAGTGTAGTCTTCACTTTCTCCCAGAATTTCTCCCTCTTCTGGTTCACAAATGGACTCTTCCATTTCCAACTCAACTTCCTTGAGTTTTTCCCTCAGCCACTTTACTCGCTTTTGTTGTAGCCTTCTCTGCATCTCATACCACTCCACTAGCTTCTTCCTTAACACCCAACCTAGTCTCTGGCTTTCCCCAAGTATCCTCCCTAATGCATCGAGTTGTTCTTTTAACTCTGCAATCTCTTTATCAATTTCCTCTTGACTCATCCTCTTGCTATTTTCTTTGGCATCCTCTTACTTTACCTTTCTTCTACTGTGGCTTCTCTCTGAACCTCTACTATCACTATCAATAGTCATCTTCTTCTTCTCTTCCTTTAAGAGCTCCTCACTCATCTGCAGCAACAAGTCCTCCTTGCTGCAATCTTACCTCACTAAGCTCTCCTCACTTAGTCTTTTTATAAGCACGGGTCCTCTTTCTAGAACATCCTCTTGAGCAACACCTTTGCTCCTTCTAGGCTTCTGCAATCTCTTGAGAACACTTTAGCTGTCCTCTCTCTCTGTCTAAGCTCTTGTTGGATTCTTCAGGTTCACTTGCACTTCTTCTTCAAAGTGTTTTCCTTACTCTGCCTTCAAGAACACATCTGGTTCTCCTCTCACAGTTTCTATTACTATCCTTTGCTAAGATTCTTCATCTGCAACCACAATCTTCAGTTTCAATTTGAAACAAAACACACTATCTTACCTTCAGGATCTATGAATGATCTTATTCTCCCATTCTTCTGCATTTTGAATGGTTTTCTTTGTGAAAACTCCTTTTCATAGGAAATCTTTCCCCACTTTGATTACAAACCTACTTTAATCAAAAGAGCCTAAACTTGCTCTGATACCACTAATGATGTTGGGGATACCCCTGCTTACACCCACAGTATGCAGATAAATGCATCCACTCATTAGTCCCAAGTATTTAACTCTCAAAGGAGTCAAATATTTAATAATAAATGGTTAAGGCCCTCTTTTAGTCTTATGCGGAATGATTCATAGACTTAACAAATTCTAAACATTAACCCACCTTTTCCTTTCTATCGTAAATTAATCACCCCGCTTAAACCCTCATTAACGTTTATCTCTGACATTTCACTCAAAACTTCTTATCGGGTCTATTAAACCCTTCGTAACCTTTATAGAGCCCTTTAACCACTTATATATGTAACCTTCCCTCTTTAAACATTGGCTACACATATTTTTAACCCACAAAACCTTTTATCACGCTACATTCCTTAGAAAACCATTTACAAAGGAAAATATACTCAAACACACCTTTTTCCTCCTTGGTACGACCTCTGCGCAGATCCCAAGGTTACCTTTATCACAATTAGGGATCTCTCCTCCATGGGTCTTTAACACATATATGCCTCATCATCGCTCTGACTCTGATATGCGACTATCAAAATCGTTAACACTACTTTTTACATTAAAATAATTGGGCATGCACTTTATGGAATACAAAGGAATACATTGAAATCGTGACCCAAACACATAAGGTCGGAATTCAAAGTTTATAAGCCCGCGTCTATGTTTATCGTTGGGTCTGCCCTTCCATACCAAGACTTGCGTTGTTGCTCCTCTGATATCAGATCACCAATGCCTCTAATCAAATCTTGATGATCTGTTGTATCCTCTGATCCAACGGTTGACATTACTCCTAGACATTTGAACTTGCGTTCCTATTCTCCACCGTCGATCTGCACCCAATAGATCTGACGGTTGCTGTTGATATCAGATAGATAATAAGCACGAGGATTAACAACCTGATAAAGTGGTTTCCTCTCTCCTCTCACTACCATACATTGTTTAATGAGTGGAATCGAAACTCGTCCTTTAATACCGCTTACGGTTTGGAGGCCGCCCGAAATCTGCTTTCACTGTTACAAAATTGCCGATGTGATATTCCTCTGCCTTCTCTGTGATTGGATCTTGGCCGCTGATCTTCAAGATCTAATGGTCGTTGTTCATCGTTTCTTCACTTCCCCGATCGTTCCTTTCACTTAGAATTTATGCTTTTTCTTTAGCGATTCTCCATGGTTCGGGCTTTTCTTAAGGTTTCTTCAAAGGTTCAACTGCTCAGCTTCCTCTGAGATTTCTCTTCTGCGAAATCCCCCTTCGTTATTTCTCCCCAGAGCTTCACTCTGATCTTCAACTAGATCTAATGACCCATTTATGATTCCTCTAAATCATTCTGTGCCTATGCATATTCTTTAGAATTCTGCCTACAACATTGTACAAAACCTACAAATTCACATGTAATGCATTCATAAATACCCGGTTCACACCATTACGCAATAAACCTATGTATAATAAGTGTAAACAAATGATTACATTCGATACTCTCTATCTCTCACAAGCCTATTCTTCATTATCATGGCCTCCTTCCGCTACTCTATCTGTAGGCTTCCATTTATACCAAAGAGTTCTGTTGAACTAATTCTGGTTCATGTCTTAGATCTACTGAACTAACTCCTAAATGTTCTCTGTCGACTTCTACTTCAATTAATTCCTAAGTACTCTCTCTTTAGTTCCTCGAATCGTGAACTGCTTTAAGAGTTATAATTGATTTTGAACTCTTTTTCATTACTACCCACTCATGTTCTCATTTATTTGAGAGAATTTACAAAAAACCTCACATTATCTAATTATTTCCTATTCTGTGCATTTAAAAGCCTAATGTTACATTAATTCATCACTTAGGAATCTAATTTCCTAAAAATATATGACCCCCTATGTCTACTTAATTACAATGATTTTCTCTTGGGTTGAATGCTCCTGCATCACTCTCTCCATCTTTCTCTTGTCACTCCCCCTCTCTCTCTCTCCCTCTACATACTTTTCTCTTTTTTTCTTTCTTGTTCACTATCTCTCCCCCCCTCCAACTCCATCTCTTTGTCCCTCCCTCTCTATCCTTACCTCTCTCCTCCTCTCTCTCAAGTCCTCTCTCTAGTCCTTCCCCTCTCTCATTTTATCTCCTACCTCTCTCTCTCTCTCTCTCTCTCTCTCTCTCTCTCTCTCTCCATTCCTCCTCTCCCCTCTCCTTCATTTTATCTCCATCTCTCCCTTGTCACACCCTCTATCTCTCCACCTATATATATATATATATTAATCGAGAGTTATTAAATTTAATAATTTTTTTATCGCATGATAACAAAATTTATAATAAAACTACATCAATTTAATATTTTAAAATATTAGAACTTTGATATGGAAATATTTATGTCTTTAAAGACTTTAATATATGATAGGATATGGTTTTTGTCTCTAAAGATTCATTTCACAAATATTTAATTAAAAGAAATATTAAAATATTTTGTAGCAGGATTTTAGATTCTTTGTGTCAAGGATTATATGCAGTTCTTTGTGTAAGGATTGTGATCAATAATGCCCTTTGGGTATAATCTAAGTAAAAATGCTTAATATTTTACCCAATTTGAAATTTTAATGTTGTAAATTTTGTTGTTAAAGGTAAATTTATGATCCATTCAAATTCAGGTATATGATAAAAAAAAATTATTAAACCCATGAGATAGCTTTTTATTATCTATTCAAATTATATAGTTATATTTTAATAATTAATCTTAATCTACTAATAAGATTAAAAAGTTAAATATAATTTAGACTCAAGCTAATGTTTTGGCTTACATTAGTAAAAAAATATTTTTATTATTTTTTAATGACGTGAGATACCTACACAACGAAGTGTAGAATGCACATCTCCGAGCAATAAATCTACATTGAATGAGAAGAATAATTATCAAGAATATTTTAATTAACATATTTTTGACACTCATTAAATTTGTACAATCTTCTCTTGTTAAATATATTAAATCTCGACGCAATAAATCTACACTGAATGATAAGGTTGATTATCTAGGATCTTTTAATTAACATATTCTTAACACTCATTAAATTTGTACAATCTTCACTGGGTAAATATATTAAGTTTC
Source organism: Pinus tabuliformis (assembly GCA_031772625.1). NCBI lineage: Eukaryota > Viridiplantae > Streptophyta > Pinopsida > Pinales > Pinaceae > Pinus > Pinus tabuliformis. Next base: position 1,164,058,493 of record CM062817.1, on the reverse strand, counting down.
TAAGAGAGTTATTATCATAAATATATTACAACTTTTCAGATAAATTTCAATATGACCACCAATAACAATATTATAAAATATTTTATAGAATTTAAATCCTAATCATTTACATGAAAATTATTGTAGTTAAATTAAAATATAAAAAAATAATTTAAATTATTACTATTATTAATTATAAAAATAATTAATATATAAGTTTCCTCACTTTACTATAAATACTTTTAATCTATATAAACAGATGGTTCATATAACTTTTTTTAGTTAATTAATTTAATTAAAATATATAATATTTGATTTATAAATAGTATTATAAATATTCTAGAATATTTCATGATAAAATCATAATTATTAATAATTTTAAATTAAAACTTTAGAAATCATATTCAGAAATAAACATTAATATTCAACTTTTTAATAATTAAGTTTAAATTTAAAAATTTAATATAATTAATCAATAAAAATATAAAAGAAAAACCAAATCATCTTAAAATTATAACAAAATAATTAATCATTTAAAACCTAAAAGGTTAAATAATTATGAATTTATAATAACACCCACTGATATTTAGCAGAAATTTTTAAATATAACTAAAAATATTCACAATACTAATAGACATCTAAACCAGAATACATCAATAGTTATTTCACACAGGCAATTTTAATTTGAAAATTTTAAATATAAATAAAATTATTCACAATACTTACTGACATCTAAACCAGAATACATCAATAGTTATCTTAGTACATGCAAAATTGAGATTGTATTAGTTAAGTAAAATGCCTTCTTGTTGGAACTAACCCAAAAATAAAAATAAAAAATTATCATTGAAAACATTGGTTTTAATTATTTTGCCACTCGACTTCTCACATGAATGATATCTTCTAGAGGCCATGACACGACCTCTAAGCAATTATGGAGAAACACATCAGGAACCGATGACTCTCAGTCGAAACGCAACTTATTTGAATGAACTAAAACTGCACTTTCATGTTTTTTATTTTTTTTGTCCTATCCGATCTGGTTGCTTGTTCGAGCCGCAAGCATCAATCTGAATGGACATCCAGCACCTTCGTCAGCGGACCATGCTCCGCCCCCGATCATATCGCTGATTCGATTTCTGCCTCTCCATAAAGAGCTGAATACGATTCAGCGACTCTTGCACGGTCTGATCGTTCATATTGGCGAAGCAGAACTTAAACCACCCAGGTTCACTACAGTGGCAAGCAAATCCGGGTGAAACATTCAAGCCGATTTCTTTCAAGATTATCTTCCACAGTCTAATCTCTCCTTCTTCGTTACGGGATTGCAGAAGATGTCTGAGATCCACCCAGCAGAACAAACCGGCGTTGCCATTCAGACAATTGATGCCAGCCACACGAAGTCCAGAAACGAACATTTCGTGTCTCTTTTGCAGCCTCTTACTATTCTCTGCTAAATATTCTCTTACAAATTCCTTGTCGGGTAGCATTGAAGCAATCAGATGCTGTGTCTGGGAGGAAACCAGGGAAAAACTGGACATTCTACGAGCAGCCGCAACAACGGTACCGTTGTAAGAGTAAATGACTCCGACTCGGAAGCCCGGTAGTCCTAGGTCTTTGTACAGACTGTAAACGATATGAACACGGTCGGTCTGAGAAATTTTATCAGCGGCCAAAACTTCTGCAATGCTTGTGAATTTTGGATATGAAAAGACTGATCCCGAATAGATCTCGTTGCATACAAGATGAATGTTCTTCTCATACACAAAAGCAAGTAAATTTCTTAGAGTCGAAGCGTCCATAGTGGTTCCTAATGGGTTTGAAGGATTGATAATCAGAAGGCCCTTAACTTGTATATTTCGATCCCTGGCTTGCTCATAGGCTGCTTCAAGGGCAGGTATCGTTATCCGAAAATCGTTACAACTGCTGCAGTGGACGGGTATGATCTCCACACCTGTGCGCCATTTTAAATCTCTGTCGAAACTGCAATAACAAAAGATCGATTCAGTTGTATTTTCACTTTAGAAGTTAACTATGTTATAATAAGAATAGATTGAAATGATCTAGTTAATACTATCAGGACTTCGAAATTTTAGCACATACAAAATATTAACTAGTTATTAGTATTGCAATGAGGGGACTGTAATTAATGATTACTTGACCGTGGAGACTAAACTACCGCTACCAAACTAAATTTTCATTAATTGATTTACCCTGGGTAATATGGCGTTGGTACTAGAAAAGCTTCTCCTGGATCAGCGAGACAGAAAGTTAAAACCTCATGGGCTGCTGTTGCTCCTGCAGTAAGAACAATTCTGTCTCTTTCAAACTTCACTTTTCTTCCTCCAATTTCTTCCATAAACATCGCAATTGCCTGCTTCAACCATTCACCATACTCAATAAGCATTAGTTTCATTTTGGTTTTGATTAGGTGAAAGACAATTCTAGACTGGTAGAAAATATGTCCTCTTTGTAGGCGCGTTACAATTTTTTACCGTTCTACAAGCAGGGAGGCCGTGGTTATCTCTGTAGAACGCGAGTTCCCTAAATCTTGAAGCGTCCTCCTCCGCCCAAATCAACGCCTCTGGATGCGTACATAGCCAGCTTTCTAGCAAATCCAATGACAGCTGCAAGTAATTTCAAACAATGCAATTATCTTTCAAATCCGATGCACTTCGAGTTGTTTGCAATTTATTTCCCTGAAATTTGCTAGTTTCCTTCAATATTCTGGATGTTAAACTCCAATTTTCTGTATGCCAGAGCAAAGTAAAACTAAATTTCAACGATTGTAAAATTCTTCCTATCCTATTCGGCCCGAGCTATCCTTATCGGGATTGCAGATTTCAGAATGTCCTGAAAATCCAGTCACTAAAGAGATTGAGATCTTCTCCAACTGGAACAAAGATGGCATCTAATCCAACCCAAACCCTAACTGGAATGCTCTATTCTATTTCAAATTAGCTTAATAATACACTATAATCTATCCTCTTCTGAATTGCTATCCTTATCCGGATTGCAGATTTCAGCATGTCCAGAAAATCTAATCAATAAAGAGATTGAGATCTTCTCCATCTGGAACAAGATGGCATCTAGTCCAACCTAAACCCTAACAGGAATGCTCTATTCTATTTAAAATTAGCTTAATAATACACTATAATCTATCCTTATCTGAATTGCTATCCTTATCGGGATTAAAGATTTTAGAATGTCCAGAAAATCTAATCACTAAAGGTATTGAGATCTTCTCCATCTGGAACAATATGGTATCTAATCCAACCCAAACCCTAACAGGAATGCTCTATTCTATTTGAAATTAGCTTAATAATACACTATAATCTATGCTTATCTGAATTGCAGATTCCGGAATGTCCAATAATAAAAATCTAATCACTGCAGAAGGATTGAACTCGTCCCCATCTGGGACTGGATGCCAGCTCACCCAATCCAGCAAAAACCCTAACCGGGACGACGTACTCTATATGAAATTAGGTTAATAATACCCTATAATCTACCAATCCCATATCCATGTATGATTATATGAAATGATAAAGTATACCTGATTCGCTGCAAATGTCATCTGGATAAATTCCATTAACTCATACATACATGATTATATGAAATGATAGAATATACCTGATTCTCTGACAAGGCCATTTGGATGATTCCTGATGGGTTGTTTATGGGATGGTAAGGATTTGTGGCATACTCCTTCCAGCCCTCGAAGTAAGGAGAGTCTTCCCAGTGAGCTTTACACGCAGCCAACGATGACAGGCGGTCTCCTCCTGCAGGAAACGAAGTGGATTGTCGCGTTGCATTGTCCATCGATATCTCCATCTTGAAAACCTACTGACAATTCCGTTGGCCACTGGTGTGGGTTTGGTAACTGTATTCAGATCAGCAGTTCCGAGTGATGAATGAAGCATACCTACTGACCACCAGTATTTAAGACGCGTGTGCCCGTATGAAGCACTATTCCGATTCTACTGTAGGTTTGTGCGTGACGCCATGACTTTTATAGGTATTCCCACCATAATCTCCAAACAGCAGCAGAAGCATTTTCTCTAACGACGAGGGAAGGAAGATTCAGAAATGAGAATGGATTGAAAATCCAGACGCTGCACACAGTGGAATGTTGATTTCCAAGAAGACGGCTAAAAACGACGACTTGTTTTACGTTTTCCACGTACGTTTTGTTCCTGTTTTTGCATAAAATAGTTGATGTCCTGTCCCACACGGCACTGTTGTTTCTCAATTGAATGGAATAGTATGTCTAGGAAATACAGAGAATTGAAAGTATGGGTTGATTGGACATGTAAACCACTATGTTGCTTCCTTCGTCGCGTAAAATATTTGACGTCCTGTCCCACACGGCACCATTGTTTCTGATTCAGAGGGTAATATGCCTTCAAAATCAAAGGGTAGGATGTACGGAATGCCAATAAGTCACCACGTTGCCTTCTCCATAGTTGGACTTTTCAAAGTTATGATTGTAGTCCAGGTCCAATTGTTGATACATTTTCGTATCATTTTGGTATTGTATTCCAAAATTTTCAATATTATCTAGGAAATATAATAGTTTACAGTGTCTTCTAGATTGCTTCTCTTCTCATCGTATACCGTTATCCAAACAAGAGATACACTTTCACACCAACTGATGCTTAGAGTATCACAAACAAATTAGGCTTGATATCCATTGTGCATATTAAAACAAAATGTTTAAACACCAAATTACATTCTTTACAAAATGTTTAAACACCAAATTACATTCTTTGTAGATTGGTAGAGAAGCTTCTTGCAAATGATGGGTGGGATAGGCTTGATATCCATTGTGCATATTAAAACAAAATGTTTCAACACCAAACTACATCCTCTGTAGATTGGTAGAGAAGCTTCTTGCGATTGATGGGTGGGTGGGAATCATGAGTGATGGGTCTCAACGTTGAGTGAGAGTAGTAAAATATATAAAAAAAACATTAGGTAGGTTTTTACACGATCAAAATATTGGTAGGTATGATTATGATTATTGGTGGGATAATTTAACGTAGTTATATAATTAAATTATTATTTTATTTTGAATTATTATATATTAATTATATAAATAAATGTGTTTATTTTGGAATAAGGTTTTAATAATTTTAATTTAATTATTAATAATTATTGAGTAGATGGTAAGATTTAATGTTTATGGAATATTTTACTATATTTTTTAGTACTATTCATAAATCAAGGGTTGAGATTTATTTTCAAAATAGTTATTCTTTTTTTTGGGTTTTTAATTAAATTGATTAGGCTTATAGACATGTCTATTTTGGAATAGGGCTTTAAGAATTTTGATTGAATTATCAATACTTATTAAATAAATGATAGGGATTTAACTTTTATAGAATATTCCTAGTAATATGCACAAATCAAAGTTTTAGATTTATTTCTAAAATAGTGATTGATATTTTTCCCTTTAATTAAATTCAATAATTAAAATAAATGTCATATAAAACTAGTTATGATTTTTTGAGCATGTGGTATTGATAAGCTATGACATTAGCCCATGGTATTGTAAAAAATCCTATTTACATATTAAGAATCTCCGTGGCTAGGAATCTTCTTACATGTTTTTTTAAATGTATATATTTTTAACTAATATATTAATTAGTTTTATCATTAATAATAATAATTATGATTATTTTAAATAAAGTTAGACTTTAATTCATTCTCATGATCTTATTTTAATTTTAGCAACTTGAGATGTATGATAAAGTCTTTTGATGCTTATTATGGATTAATTCTTATTGCCATTTAATTTATATGCTTTCCATAGCTAATTAAACTTTGAACCCATACATATAGCTTTTGTTGTGGTCTACCTTCTCAACGCTATGTTATGGTCTACCTTCTTATCGCTGTGTGGACCCTCTTTTTTGGGTTTGCATTTTTTGTACCGTAAACAAGATTGTAAGCTTCGCTTTTACTCGGTACATGCATTTGTTTTGTCTTGCAATTCAGCATTGAAGGCGTCACAACGACGTGGTCTCCAACTGGCCTGCAAACTCTTGGACAGATGATTCGGCAAGTTTCTAGTGGATTGCATATTCTGGATACATTGGTTCGAATCCGTGCAACTTCTTACGATCGCGGGTAACAGAACCGTCAGCGGAACTTGAAACATCGGTGATCTAGTTTTCTTCCGTAGGGTTTTCCTTCAAATCTGACTGATATTTCTCTCATAGCTATGAGTGGGCAGAGATAAGGTTTTTGAGCTAGATCCGCCATGCTCCTATGATGAACCAGGCTCCGATCATGTTTGCGGCACTGTAGAACCCTCGCAAAATTCCGGGGAGGGCATAAAGTCTTCCTTCATGTTCTGGTGATTGAACCTTCAGTAAGTCCCGGTTATCATTCTCCATCCCCATCCAAGAGTTCGATGCCAGAGTTCTAGGATATCGAAAATTCCTTTATCAGATCTACAAGCAGCGATATCGGGTCCTCATGATGACACGAGTGATGGATCTGTAGTCTAAAACAGACCAATCACACTAGGAAAGCAGATATACCTTGCCATCGTTCCGCACTCCTCACTTAGGTTTTTCCTCTTTACCCCAAGTGAATCTTCTATAGGGTTATCTTCCGCATGGTTATCTTCCAGGTTCACATTCTTCTGCATGGATTTTTCATTCTTCCGCAGGAGCATACATAAGCTTGGGAATCATCGATTGACCTTGATCCAGATGGCTCCTAGCTTCATGAAGATAGTTGCTGGCTCAGTTCCGTCCACCCTGGGGGCAAGCTCCTTCCCATATCGTCAGTGAAGCCCCAACTCCCACTGTCCAGGTGGTCTAGGCCTCACTCGATGAGGCTTTGAAGTTTTCTGAAAGTGCCCTAATTTTTCGATTCAATGGTTTTTGGCCGTGACTAACAACTCTCCACTATTGGATCTCAGTGGTATGGAAGCGTGTCATTTATGATGAAATTAATATCTACCCCTGTGCTAGGGGTTTCTTTATAATAGATTTTGAAAACCCTGAAAGCAGACAATGTATTATAGATTCCGACCCTTGGTTTTGGGAGAACTCATGCCTATTCGTGAAGCCATGGAACCCATCATTCAATCCCTCAACAATAGTCGTAACCTCACCACCAGTTTGGGTGAGATTGCCAAACCTACCCTTGCATCTCTGGAATTTCTCCTTGCTAAAAGGCATTGGAAATGTAATTGGGAAATTTTATTATAGGTGCCCAAAAACAGAGGAATATGCCAGAACCACCTATTCATGCATCTGTGTGGAAATGAACTTCAGCGCCGGATTCCCAGCTCAAATAAACCTAATAAGTAAAGACTATGTATGGGACGACAAACTCGATTATGAAAGTGTCATCTTCAGATGTCGATCCTAGTTTGAGATATGCCATATAGCAAAGAATTACCCAAAATTCTCCCAGAAAAATTCTACTAGAAAGAATCACCATAGATCTACATGGTGGGAAGGAGCACAAAAAGAACATTATACTGTCATCAACGAAGAATACTCTCTGGAAAACTCTGGATCGTAAGAAATCGGGCAAGAAAGAAACAACTCTCAATACAAGCAGGGGGAAAGCCCTGCCGAACAGCAAAAAAGTGAACTCGACAACCCCTCAAGCATGAACAGTTATGAGCATTCGAATACCGCACAAAATAAATCTTCATTTAACAGCAAAGTAGATCTCCCAGAACAAACTTCTTCTCTGACTATCTTCAAAAGGACGAACATAAGCCACCAATGTCCCAAGAACCAGAAGAGATGAAGGAGATGCAAGATAAAGAAAGTTGGAAGACCGTAGAGAAAAAAAAGAAAGCTACAGCACCAATCTCGCCAAGAACGACAAGAAGCGAGACAATTAAGAACTAAGAAAATTATAGGTTTGATAGACCAATTTGGTCTTAGTAAAAAACTCATGTTAACAAGTGTCATATGAGACGAGTTATGGATTTTTGAGCATGTGGCATTCAGAAACCACGATATTGGTGATGGTATTGTAAACTCAGAGTGAATCTTAACTCTTAAGAATCTTATTACATGTTATATATATATATATATATATATATATATATATATATATATATATATATATATATACATACATATACATATATATATATATATATCTATATACATATACATATATATACATATACATATATACATACATACATATACACATATATATATATATATATATATATACATATACATATACATATATACATACATACATATACACAGATATATATATATATATATATATATATATATATATATATTAAATTTACATATTAATTCCTTTTATAATTAGCAACAACAATAAAAATTATTTAAAATAAAGTTATAAATTTATTTATTTATTTTTTAATGTTAACAATGTGAGATGTATCATAAAGTAAGTGTTTTGATGTTTATAATGCATTGATACCTTGTCGATATTTACCATCCATTTAATTTATATGATTGCACTAATAATTATAAAAATAATTAATATATTTATATAGAAATTTAAGAAAAACATATAACAAGATTCTTAAATATACAATTCCCCATTTTACTATGGATATTCTTAATGTGCACATAGGTTTTGTTGCAATACCATGGACCGATAACCTAGCTTATCAATAACACATCCTAAAAAAATCGTAACTTATTTCATATGACACTTGTTCAGAGATTTGTTTATAAATAATTGATTTAATTAAAAAGGAAAAATGGGCGTAACTACTTTGGTGATACATTTCAGTTACTTTGGAGATAAATTTCAGTTTTTGGTGTGTCGTTATAGTGAGAATATCTTAGAATATTCCATGGAAGCTAAATTCCTATCATCCACACAATAGTTATTACTAATTAAATTGAAATTCTAAAAACCTTATTCCAAAATAAACTTCTCTATGTAATAATAATAATAATAATAATAATAATAATAATAATAATAATAATAATTGTTATTATTATTATTATTATTATTATTATTATTATTATTATTATTATTATTATTATTATTATTATTATTATTATTATTATTATTAAAATAAACATGCAAGTTAAACATATATACATTTAATAAAACATATAAGAATATTTATAACCATGGAAATTCTTAACTGTCTAGATTATAGATTCATTATTTTTGAATATGCTTTTGTTTCAATACCATGAGGTAATACCATGGGTTATGAATACCACATGCCTAACAAAAGTATAACTCATTTTATCTGTTACTTGTTCATGTGACATTTAGAGTGGAAAAACATAATTATTTTTCAAATAAATTTCAACTTTTCATATGTGATTATTATTAAAAATATTTTAAAATATTGTGTGGAGATTAAATCCTATCATCCACTTAATAATTACTATGTTAATAGGCCTGTCTATTTTGGAATAGGGATTCCAAAATTTTAATTTAATAATTATTAGGTGAATGGTAGGGATTTAATAGGAATATTCTTAATAGTATATAAAAATCAAAGGTTGAGATTTATCTCCAAAGTAGCTATTTCATTTTTGTCCTTTTAATTAAATTCATTAATTAAAAATAATTTAATATGAAGTTAGTTACGTATTTTTGCATGTGGTATTGATGAACCATGATATTGACCCCTTGTGTTCTAACAATGTTTATTTACATATTAAGAATCTCCATAGTAAAGTGGGAGTAAACCTCCCTAAATAAGAATATTGTTCCATGCCTTTTCAAATGTATGCATGTTTAACATACATATTAATTTTCTTCTCAAGTTGTGTGAGTTCTCCAGAGATTACAACATGCTTGATATGTGGCTTCAGAAACAACAACCCAGGGGTAACTAAGGAGGGGATCGGGGGTATCTAAGCATGGGATTGTACACTAGCGGTTAACATGATTGGATTTTTCCGAGTCTATTCTAGACCACCTAAGAATACATATTATTTTTTTAATAATAATAATAACAACACCTTTTCTATTGAGATGTCATGAGTTCAATTCTCTTAACACTCTTGGAGAACACTATAAGATCTATCTAATACCTTTTTTCTTTTAGATTTAATTTAAAAAATGTCACAAAAATAAAATAAATAAAATATTTATAAAATATTTTGATGTTGAAATGAGTTATAGTTTTGGGCCATGTGGTATTGACAAGGCATAGCATTGGTCCATGGTATTGTAACAAAGCTATTTACAAGTCAATAATAAAAGGTGGTGAATATTCATGGTTAAGAATCTTGTTTTATTGTAAGTTTATTGAAAGTATTAAGCTTTTATGTGTTTATTAATTAGATTTAAATATTATTTACATAATCATTATTTTAAACTATTGCATCTCTTCCACACCTTTTTTCTTTTAGATTTAATTTAAACTAGCATTTGCATTAGATGTTGCAAGGGAACCGTCGTAAGGTATAAATTGAGGAACACTTGTGACATGTAAATGGTCATTGAGAACAAGAATTAATAAAGAAGATTGTCTACAAAAGTGGAAGATAAAGCTAAATGATTTACATTATCTGTATTTTATAGATAGTATAATGCGTGTAACAAAGATTGGCTCTTGATCTTCTAAGATTTTTTTTAAGTTTCAATAAAAAATTACTAGTAGATTATAATTGATGACACTTTCAATTCACAAAATAGTATCTCTCCAAAAAAAAATCCAAAACAACATCCCTACAAAAAGGATGTTGAACAATACCTCTTGTCCATCGTTGTTAGGTTATTGCGTTCACGCAATGACATATAACATATAGCGATCATGCTTTTGCAAAGTTTACTTTAAGGTTAAAGGCCTTCGTACCAATTTTTTTCTGATGTATGGCCGCTGGCAACACTAGGGCTACAAAGCCTCAGGCCATACATTAGTCATCCTCTTATGTCCCTGTCAATCATCCTGTTATGTCTTACTATCAGTCGTCCTGTTATGTCTCCCCGTTAGTCGTCCTATTATGTCTCCCCATCAGTCGTCTTGTTATGTCCCCTTCGCTGACTCTACATGTATATTTTGACTTAATGAAGATGAGAAACTTTGATATCTTCAATCGACATAAAACATGGAACTTGCACTAAAAATTTTGTTGAATTTTTCCACAGGAAATTTTAAAAAAATATAGAGAATTTGTTTGGGGCAATTCAGAAAGACTTGAACTTCAAACATTTCCCATTATTTCTATATTTCTCACTTATATTGAGATATTATAAAATCACAATGTTATTTTATATTATTTTTTATTTAAAATTGATAATTAAAATAGTAATTATAGTTACTAATTAAAAGTTAATAAATATTACTTTAAAATTATTGGTTAATTTTTTTTTTTAAACAAAAATAAAGTGGTGCAATATCCAAAAAATATACTTGTCAATTTAGAAGAAATAATGTGGAGAAGGGTCATTTCTTCAAATGACAAATCGATCATTGCAAGGAAAGAACTACAACTTTGTTGATTCAAAAAGAACTCATGATGCCTAATTTGAACATGCGGATTTTTTTAATTTGAATATGTGGGTTGTTGACACTATAAACCACATGTCCTAAACATTTTTTAAATATCATTTGTGGCTTCAAATGAGAGTTTGATATCCCTTGTGGCTTCAAATTAGATCTTTATTCATTCATTTGTTTGGATTTATACATTTTATATAGTTGTGATGGAATTTTTATCTTTTACATGTTTATCTATTTTAAAAATACATTTACAATCCAACCTGCACCACATATTAAAATTTTAGTTATTATCAAACATGTTAATTAGTATCCCATATATTTTAAGCAAGGAATCTTATTTTGGGTCCATTTTAATCCTGGAGTAGATTTTTTATCTTTTAAATGTTTAGCTATTTTAAAAATACATTTAAAATCCAACCTGCACCACATATTACAGTTTTAGTTATTATCAAACACGTTAATTAGTATCCCATATATTTTAAGCTAGGAATGTTATTTTGGGTCCAATTTAATCCTACAGTAGATTTGTTTCTGCACAACCTATTGCCAAATTCGATAACGAAGATGATGGTTAAACAAATATTTTCTCTGATATTCACTTGAACTCTAAGTTATTCTTCTGTCAACATTTCTAATTTCCACTACAGAAATCCCAAAATAAGGGAGAATTAATTGTTCTGTAGAAGCCTTAGTTTACTAAAATAATCAGTTTGGCATTGCTTGAACGTCTGTACTAAGAGTGTTGAGAATTGTTCGATCCAAGATGTAGACTATTCCTTTTTCAGATTTTCCTACAGCTTGCTTTCAATTTTCAGCTCTTCCATCATAATTCTTTCTTTAGGCTCCAAAACAATTTTGTATTTATCTTGTATACACTGAAGTCTATGAAATGGAGTTAATTTACTAAAGAAACAATAAAGAGAAAGATAAGCCAATTTTTAGAAGAGATTAACAACATTTCTTCTCACTAGTCATTTTTCCCATTTGATCCCTTTATTGATTGATTCACTCCAAACTTGCCTAACATATGAATGGTGCGCAAATAAATGATCCACAACAATTAACTGACCCACAGATTCCTCATTTTTTTTCCAATTATGCATATTCGAGATCCATACCAAATTTCTCATCAATCTAGAGATTTAGAATGTTTTAACAAATCAACAATTTTCTTACAATTGGACTTTGGTAGAAAATACTGTAACACTCAAATGGAAATTTAGTACCTACTTTCTAGGATATACTTCATTTCCTGGAATGTTTTTCAAAAAGGTTCTGATGAAAGGCATGCCGAGAAATAAATCAGAACATAGAAAAAATGTGAAGTGATAAACAAAGTAAATGCATATATTAACGACCTTCAATCATACTTGGATTGCGATGAGATGTATTAATATAAAAACTAATAAAAAACCTAAAACATTATATAAAAATTATGAGAGTAAATTGATCCCGTGTAACCCATAAAATCAACTTGCTTATATGACATATAAATTTCTCCCCTTCGTACTACGCGGAGACAAAGAACGGATATACCACGTGTTTTATCCTGCGCGGAGACATAATGCCTATCGAAGACTCGCAGATAAGGTGGGAACCGCCAAGCTTACGACAAAAAGACATGAAAAAATACGTGAATTGATTAATTAAAAATAATACATTTTTAGAAACATGAAATTTTGTATTTTGTAACCAATAAAAACAATAAATTATGTTAAATCATACAACAAGGTCATGAATGTGATTCCTTCTGTAGGGTTGTAAAAAGAAAAACGTTTGATGTTAAGGAAAACCATCCATGCCAAAAGCATTATGAGTGATGTCTAACGTGCACAAATGTGTATCTGGATTCAAAAAAATCTCCCTACAATCCAAGGGCAGTAGAGAAAAGTATCGAGACTATCTATGCGAGATATATAGTATATTGAAAATGATGAATGATGTCAAAAATATCTATGAAAAGCATATATGACACGAAAGGCTACGTGAATTGTTAACATATTTCTTAGTCAAAAAATTCCTTCAAAAGTAATGATAATTGCAAAGTAATGTTATAAATTGTTGGGTCCCTATAATACTAGTGATTACCCCATTACTATTGTAGTTATACCCCTTATTTATATTGTTGTGCCCCTATTACCCCCATATTGTTATTTCTGTGCCCCATAGAATCCCTCTATTGTTATTTTTGTGGCTTTATATTATTATTGTTAGGTCGGCTGGATTATATTGTGACTCCTTAGACTCCTATATATAGAAAGGAGGTTTTGTCATTTGTATCATCCAAGAATTGTTCATTTATGTAATGTAAAGGAGGTTGCCCCCTCGAAGAGGCTGAATTCTAAGGCGTGGATCTCTCTTTTCTATCTTTTTGTGAGCTGGTTTCATAACATTTGGTATCAGAGCTTTGGATTCTAGGGTTTCGCTGCTCCAAACAGGTCATCGTGGAATTTTCGCTATAACTTTTTTTCTGTGACGTTTCAGAAGTCGCAAAAAAAACCCATTTGAGAAGAATTGGCGCTGAACCTTGGGTCCAAATTTCAGAGCTTTTCGCGCGATATTTTCGGAGATATGATCTGAGGAAGTTGGTCTTTTGCAGACTCCTGAATTACATTCAAAACAGGTGACCTGGGGAAAATCGTCATAACTCTCTCTCTGAGGATCGGATTGAAATTTCGTAAAAAGGTACAGAAAGAGGACGGACTGTAGTTTCTTTTGCGTGTGTTTCAGATTCAAAGGTTGAAACAGTGACTCGTGGCACGTCGTACAAGTTCGCTCTACTGAACCAGTCTAAAAGCAAGTCACTGTGGGAGATTTCACATAACTCTTCCTTGGAGAATCCAATTTGGCTCAGACTTGTGGCATTGGAAAGAGGACGCAGAAGGCTACTACAGGTAGCAATTTCAGAATTGGATGATCCGAAATTACAGAGATACATCAGATTCAATATCAGGCTTCTATAAAGTGAAAAAAGGTGTGTAGTTTTTTTTAATTTTTGTGTAAGCTTGGTTTAACGGAATTCAAAGGGCATAGTAAAGCATTATTATCGGTAACTGATGCCCCGAGGAAAGAAAATGCAAACACCTAGTAAGGAACCTGAAAGCTCTAGCATGACTCATGAAGAAGAGGAAGAAATGCTACATGATATATCAAAATTACAAGAACAAGTGCAACAAATGTCACGCTCACAAAAGCTAACAGAAGCTAAGATAAGTGGCGTGGAATCTAAGGTAAATGGCGTGGAATCTAAGATAAAGGGAATGGAAGCTAAGATGGATGGTATGGAAGCTAAGATTGACGCTAAATTTGATGGCATGGATGATAAGATGGATGAATTGAAGAAGTTGCTACAAGAAAGGGTCACTAATGGTGAAAAGGTAGTAAAGGAAACTCATGATGAGAACAAAAGAAATGTTAATCATGATTCCATAGACTCTAATGTTGGATCGAAGACTCACCATGTTCCAAAAATCGATATGAGGAAGTTTGATGGCAAGGATCCCGCCACATGGATATTACAGATGGAGCAATTCTTCGATCTCAATAATGTGCAAAACACACAAAAGGTACGTATGGAAACTTTATATTTGGAACCAAATCAGTTTGTATGGTATCAATGGCTTTGTTCTCGTAAACAATTTATCACTTGGGCAATTTTTACGGAAGAATTGATAGCACATTATGAGGATACAAAAAGCAACACTTTTTTTAGCCAATTGATAAGTCTCAAACAAAAGGGTTCAATAATGGAGCACATTGAGGAGTTCCAAAAATTGAACATAAGGGTAAAAGATATTCCAGAGGAGCATAGGATTGATGTGTTCATAGGGTCTTTAAAGGATAATATCCAACATGATGTGCGCCTTTGGGAACCTGATTCATTAGAGAAGGCATTCAGGTTAGCAAGAAAAATGGAAAGCAAAATTATGGCAACTAGGAAGCATACCATTCACAACTATAAAGACGGAAGTGTTGTTGCCCATAGTCTTCCACAACCTACAAGGTTGACACCACAACAATTGGAAGAAAAAAGAGCAAAAGGGCTTTGTTACAATTGTGATAGCAAATACACAAAAGGTCATAAGTGTGCTGAGAAGAAATTATTCTACATAGATTGTGAAGAGGAAGAAGAAAAGGAGCAAGAAAGGTCAAAAGAAGAGGATATATTCCAGGAACAAAGCCTAGATGAAGAACAAATAAATCCGACCATATCTTGTAATGCATTGGCGGGAATTACCACTCCTCAAACCATCAAGATAGAAGGACAAATCAAGAAGAAAAAGGTAATAGTGTTGATTGATTCAGGAAGCACCCACAATTTTATTCATTGTAGGGTAGCAAAAGAATTGAATTGCTTCCTATATCCAGCACCAGAGTGTCAAGTGATGATTGCAAATGGAGGAACAATAAATTGTTCTGGAAAGTGCCATAATATCAAGCTATCCATGGGAGAATATGTATTGACTAGCCCAATGCTTTCCATTCCAATGGGAGGTGCTGATGTTGTACTAGGAGTCCAATGGCTACAATCCTTGGGTACAATAGCTTTTAATTTTCAAGAACTTTTCATGAAATTTTCTGTGGAAGGAAAGGAAGTTGAATTAAGGGGTATTGCAGGGAAACCAGGAAAGATAATCAGCTCTAATGGCATGACAAAGCTTCTAAAAAAGGAGCAAAGAGGTGTAATTGCACAATTATGTTCGCTAGATGTTTCCACATTGGAATCATCTATTTCTCCAGATCTCCAAAAAGTCCTGGACAATCATTCCAAGGTATTTGAGACTCCCAAAGGTCTCCCACCTATGCGTGATCATGATCATGCTATTCATCTGATTCCAGGAAGTGTTCCTCCAAACATCAGGCCGTACAGATATCCCTATGTCCAAAAAAGTGAAATTGAACGTATGGTTGCAGAAATGCTAGAGGCTGGTATAATTCAACCGAGTCAAAGTTCTTTCTCAGCTCCAGTAGTATTGGTGCACAAGAAGGATGGATCATGGCGCATGTGTCCGGATTATAGGGAGCTCAACAAGCTCACTATTAAAGATAAGTTCCCCATTCCTGTCATTGATGAATTACTGGATGAATTGCATGGATCAATTTACTTCACCAAGTTGGATCTTCGTTCAGGATATCATCAAATCAGAATGAAGATTGAAGACATTCCGAAAACGGCATTTAGAACTCATGAGGGTCATTATGAATTTTTGGTCATGCCTTTTGGCCTTACCAATGCACCTTCAACATTTCAAGGTTTGATGAATTCAATTTTCAAACCATTCCTTAGAAAATTTGTGTTAGTATTTTTTGATGATATACTAATCTACAGCAAGTCTTGGAAGGATCATGTTGAACATGTTGACAGGGTGCTACAACTATTGGAGGAGAAACAATTATATGCAAAAAGATCCAAATGTTTCTTTGGAGTCCAGGAGGTGGAATATTTGGGTCATATTGTATCTCATGAAGGAGTTAAGGTAGACCCTAGCAAAATTAAAGCCATTAAGGAATGGAAAATCCCCACATCCATAAAGCATCTGCGAGGATTTCTTGGGTTGACAGGGTATTATCGCAAGTTTGTTAAGAATTATGGGAGAATAGCAGCACCTCTAACAACATTATTGAAGAAAGATTCATTTTCATGGACTCCGGAAGCAACAAAGGCCTTTGAACATCTTAAAGAGGCAATGTGCCAAGCACCGGTCTTAGCTACACCGGACTTCACAAAAACCTTTATTGTGGAATGTGATGCTTCAGGAAATGGAATTGGTGCTGTTCTAATGCAAGATGAAAGACCCATTGCTTTTGAAAGTCGTCCAATCAAGGGAAAGTTTTTAAGCAAAGCTATTTATGAGAAGGAAATGTTGGCAATACTCCATGCACTTAAGAAATGGCGACCCTACCTAATGGGAAGACACTTCAAGGTAAAAACGGATCATGATAGCCTTAAATACTTTTTAGAACAAAGATTATCCTCTGAAGAGCAACAAAAGTGGGTCACAAAGATGTTGGGTTATGACTTTGAAATCATCTACAAAAAAGGGAAGCAAAATGTGGTGGCAGATGCACTCTCAAGAAAGGATGAGGATGTGGAAGCATTGTTGTGTGCCATTTCTATTATCCAACCAGATTGGATAAACGAAGCAAGGGAGGAATGGAAGAATGACGAAGAAGTGTGGGCACTTATTCGAAAGCTACAACAAGATTCCAGTACTTCTGATACATTTAGCTGGCAAAATGATTCGTTATGGTACAAAGATCGCTTATACCTCTGTAAGAATTCCCAGCTAAAACAAAAGATTCTTATGGAATTGCACACTTCTCCCTTAGGAGGGCACTCAGGATTTTTAAAAACTTACCACAGGGTTAAGAAGGAATTTTTTTGGGATGGCCTTAAATCAGATATTCAAAAGTTTGTGGCGGAATGTTTGGTTTGCCAACAAAATAAAGTTGAAACAATTAAGACACCGGGTCTATTACAACCTTTATCCATTCCAAGCCAACGTTGGGAGGAGGTTTCAATGGATTTTATCACAGGTTTACCCAAGTCTGAGGGAAAGAGTGTCATCATGGTGGTAGTTGACAGACTTACCAAGTATGCACACTTTTGTGCATTATCACATCCATTTAAAGCCAGTACAGTTTCTACTGCATTTATGGAAACAGTTCAAAAGCTACATGGAAACCCAAAGATTATTGTAAGTGACAGAGATCCCATTTTCACTGGAAATTTTTGGACAGAATTATTTTCTTGTCTTGGTACTCAGTTAGCTCATAGCTCATCTTATCATCCTCAATCTGATGGGCAAACTGAGATAGTAAACAAATGTTTGGAAGGATATCTTCGTTGCTTTGTATCTGATAAACAGACACAATGGGTCAAATGGTTGCCTCTGGCTGAATGGTGGTATAACACTTCCTTCCATACAGCAACAAAAATGACCCCATTTATGGCACTTTATGGGTATCAACCACCATCCATCACATCATATTTAAGAGAAAATTCTAAGGTTCAGGCAGTGGAACATCACATCGAACATCAACAACAAGTCCTCCAACTCTTAAAGGATAACCTCGTGTTGGCACAAAATAGAATGAAACAACAGGCAGATCAACATCGCAGTGAAAGAAGTTTTGATGTAGGTGATTGGGTATTCCTACGGCTACAACCATATAAGCAAATGTCCCTAAAGCAAGCTAAGAAGGATAATAAATTATCACCAAAGTATTATGGTCCGTACAAGGTGTTGCAAAAGATTGGTACTATGGCATACAAATTGGAGCTTCCTGCAGCTTCTCGATTGCACCCAGTTTTCCATGTTTCATGTTTAAAGAAGGTTATAGGTGACAAGCTCCCAATTCAAACAATATTGCCAGAACTTGACGAGGAAGGAAAAATTATATTGGAACCGGAAGCAGTCACAGAAACAAGAACTCGACAGCTACGAAATCGATCAATTTCAGAGTATCTTATCAAGTGGAAGAACTTATCCGCTGAAGATTCCACATGGGAGGATGAGAATTTTATGCAGAAGTATCCAGAACTACTCAAGCGTTGAGGACAACACTTTTTTGAAGGAGAGGGGCATGTTGGGTCCCTATAATACTAGTGATTACCCCATTACTATTGTAGTTATACCCCTTATTTATATTGTTGTGCCCCTATTACCCCCATATTGTTATTTCTGTGCCCCATAGAATCCCTCTATTGTTATTTTTGTGGCTTTATATTATTATTGTTAGGTCGGCTGGATTATATTGTGACTCCTTAGACTCCTATATATAGAAAGGAGGTTTTGTCATTTGTATCATCCAAGAATTGTTCATTTATGTAATGTAAAGGAGGTTGCCCCCTCGAAGAGGCTGAATTCTAAGGCGTGGATCTCTCTTTTCTATCTTTTTGTGAGCTGGTTTCATAACATAAATACCGATGTATCTATGAGATAATTGAAATAGGTCGAGAGATACCTCACATGATTTCGAATCTCGAGTGTTTATTGTTCTCTAGCATTAGTTGTGGAAGCTTCTCCTTCCTTTAGCTCGCATCTTGACAAATATCATTCAAGAGATAAAAGTAGCTTGTGGAACACCAAAGTGTCTCATTTGTGCATATCAAGGAAATGCTGAAGACATGCGTTATGGAGATCATCTAAATTGTCAGGTGAAGGATGTTGAAAAATCATGGGTCGATAATCCAGTGGATGAGGAATCGATGCCACCCGCAGGAGGAGGAATAATTAATCTGTCACCTGATAAATTGGCAATGAAGAATTTATACAACGGTTAGCAATATAATAAGGTAAAAAACTTAATACCATATTTGATTGGATTAATAAAGATTCACGTTAAAATAATAGTAAGAGTGAAGGTAAAAAACTAATACCAAGTTCAATATGCTCGAGTATATCACAGTCTTTCAACCATGAAGTGAATATGGGAGTAAGCTCAACGGAACCTAATTCTGAAAATGACTTAACTGGTGGGGAAAGCTTTACAGGTCATGATTCTGGAAATTAAGCGAGTCGTGGAGGCACCTCAACAGAACTTGATATATAACTAACTATAGACATATTCAATGTAAATTAATCCTTATTCTCAATGTATAATAAACATGAAAAAAATCAAAACTTAAATATATATAAATTCATTTGTCCTTTCAAGTAGAAAAAAATATACTAAATTAAATTACTTTTCAATATGAAAATTCATCTTTATAATACTAGGCTATTATAATAGTAATAATAGCATAATTTTATTCATTGTAATGACAAAATAATTCATGGACTCACCACAGGAATAAGATGATACAGGTGCAAAGTATCTCTCAAAGCGGCATGAAGATAATGCATCCTGTCTAGCACTATATTGTAGGTTTTAACCCCGTACAGAAATTACCTGCATACGAATTCTAAAACACAGAAAATAAACAATGCGAGAGAATAACACATAAAACACATATACATAGAGACTTTCCCCTGGATCCCAAAACCAGGACTACCAGATTGATTTTTCATTATGTTCCTTTCAATGTTACAATACATATTTATGGACCCAAAAACCATCGCGTCCAAAACCATGCACAAAACTATAGGTAGGTTCACCCAACCTAATATAGGGTCCAAAAAAAATTTTCCTGGGGCGCTGCCTCGGACCCCGTACAAGGGGGCTACCTACCCCCTGCAGTGCAATGAAGGGGGGGCTTCACCCCCCTTCTCACCCCACTGTGACCCCACAGCTACGCAATCAATGCAACGAAGGGGGGGCTCCACCCCCCCTCTCACCCCCCAATTAATTACGTCAGCTAGTCATGGAAAGAATGTAACACAACCCAACATTCTCCCACTTTTTGTTTTCATTCCACAGGGGGCTGCAGGAGAGATTAGTCATTTATCCACCCCTTCAACGCCCATTGTTTCTCTACACCAAGAGAACTTCTCAGAGCTCATATATTTTGTCAATGCATATGCAGTATTCTTCAAAGTGTCCACCTTTACCAACAACACCTTTTTGTCTTCTATCATATCCCTCTCAAAGTGATACTGAACATTAATGTCTTTTGTCTTTGAATGATAAGTAGGGTTCATTGCCAAGAAAATTGCACTTTGGCTGTCATAGTCTATCTTTATAGCTCCCTGTACTAACCCCATACTTGAACATAGTCTCTGCAACCAAACTGCTTCCTTGCTTGCATGAGTGGATGCCATGTATTCTACCTCTGTAGTTGTTAGTGCCAATACAGATTGTTTCTTACTCATCCAACTAACTGCACCTCCAAATAGGTTAAACACATATCTACTTGTAGATCTTCTCTGATCCAAATCTCTAGCCTAGTCTACATCAACAAAGCCATGAATATCCAAAACTCTGTCCAATCTTAGTCTTCCTTGGTAGCAAAAACCATAATCACTAGTGCTATGCAAACACATGAAAATCCGCTTCATTGTTGTCCAGTGCTCCTTCCCTAGTTTTGACATAAGCCTGCTCAATACTCCCACTGCATGTGCAATGTCTGGTCTACTACAAACCATTGTATACATCATGCTACCGACTACACTTGCATATGGAACACAGGACATGTCCTCTTCCTCTTCTTGTGTCTTGGTGTAGAATTTCCTGCAAATTGTCTACAAATCTACCTCTCAGATCTATGTAGAAAATCTGACTTTAGATTAACTCGATAATGCAATATACCAAAGAAAAATACTATAATCTAGTTCTACTATCAAAGTTGTAGAAGCTTAAAGATCGAGTTGAATCAGAGCTAAACACATGTAACAATAAGAAGAAGAATCAATGCACATGAAACACAGAAAATACTCAGGAAAGAGCCTCAGCTAAAAACCCCACTATATGTATTATCATACAAGGTGGAAATATATCAGAATTATACAAATTCTTAGCTCTCACAGCTAGCCAACTCTGAGTACAATCCTCCTGGATGCTCACAGGAAATTAAAGCTTCTCACGAGCCTTTTCCTCTGCCCTCCAAGCTCCAATTTCCTTGTGTAATTTCTCCTGGGTGATCCTCCTGTTACCAAGTGTAACACTGATCTCTTACACTGATCTCACACCCGGTAAAACTGTGCAATCCTCAAGGAACCTTATTCCTTTTGCATGGATGAGTTTCCTTTATAGGAAAACTCATGCAACTAATAGTAACATGTCCTTGACATTTAGCTCAACTCAGTATTTCTCAGAACATACATGCATGAGTTAATGATGAGGGAATCTTTAGTTATCAGGAGTACACTGGTTGAGTGCATACATGCATCAACTGACTGATAACTCATAATTAGTTCCTCAAATAGTTTGGAGCTAATTTAACTGGACTTAACTCAGTAAACTTAGCTAACTAATTAAAACTCAAATATAACTCAATCTTATCTCCTTAATTAAGGGATAATCTCGTTAATTTAAGGGATAACTATTGCATGACATCAGAAATACTTCTAACTTGAATTTCACCAACTAATTAATCCATAATGAATTAATTAACTATTTATCAAGCAGCTGGTGAGACTAAATTCGAATTTTAATTCAAGGACAAATTAAAATTGGAATATTCTGGATTCTATTTTTATCATTTCTTGTTGCTATTTTCAACACTTCCTCTCAATAAGAAAGGAATTCAACTCAATCCCGATCTTGAACCTTTGGAATGTTCTGCATGCAACATTTCTCTCTAGTGTTGTTGCTCCAGCAACTCTAGAAACAAAAAAACATCCAACCTGAATCATAATGATGCCTCTGTCATCAAATTCTCTGACTACTATTGCCTTTGTCTACTGAAAACTCTGCGCTTCTGTTGACTCAGCCTTTCTTCACTGTTGTCAATCCTTCTCTATGCTCTTCAATATCTGATTGCTCTAGCCTCTGTCACTTTGATCTTTGACTACATCAATCCCACTGATTCCTCCTGCTACTATGTACTTTGGGCTCCCATAGAAAGGTATGATCCATGAGATAAAACCTCTCAATGGACCTTGCCCAATTTCAACCTTCTTGAGAGTATCACATCACATCACCCCACCTCACACTTGGAGGTATGGCTGCATGTGATCCCTCTACCCACTTCTCTAATTGTGGCTCCTCCACAATTGTCTGAGACTTCTTCTAGGACTGCATGTTGAGAGGTAATTTACTCTCCTTCTCAACCACCAAGTCTCTAACATTTGCCTTGCTCCTCAAGGATTTGCATGCATCTTGAACCTCAAGAGCATACAGGTTCTTAACTCGTGAACCGACCTGCTTCACTTGTCATGTGGTGATGTGTCTAAGGAAAACCTTTCCCTTACTAAAGAAAACATCATAGCCTTTGTCCTCCAACATCATGACCGATATCAAGTTCTTCTTCAATCCAAGCACATACTTCACATCAGTCAGGGTGATAGGAGCTCCATGCTCCCTCTAAAAAGCAATTGTGCCTACTACTGAAACACTAAACATTTCGTCATCACCCATCTCTATGCGAATATTGAGGTCATTCTCATCCAAGGTACTGAATAAACTTTTATTGTCGTTCATGTTGAATGAGGCTCCACTGTCAAGATACCAAACACAACCCATCATCGATGACACCATGTATGTGACAAGGCTGAACTCCATCTCGAATTAAGAGGTCAATGCCTCACCTTCAGATCCTTCCGAGAATCCCTTCTTGGACTTCTTCAATGGGCAATTAGTCACATAATGACCAATTTCATGACAATTAAAGCATCTCACTTTAGACTTGTCAACCTTCTTCCCTCCATGAGAAGAATTCGATTCAGAATGGGACACCTTCCCCTTCCCTTTCCTTGCCTTACTTGATAAGACAATATTTTCTTCATCATCTTTGGATGAAGAACCATCTCGTGTGCTCCTCTTGATCTCCTCCTGCATGAGATCCGACCACAGTTGTTCCCAATCCCACAGTTTCTCCCTTCCATTCACAGAGTCCTGGTAGCTACTCCAGCTGTTTGGAAGGCCAATGAGAGCGAGGCTCACCATATCATCATCAGCAGTAGTTATTCCCACACTGCTAAGCTCATATCTACAAGTGGTGAGCTTGTTCAGATATGTGGAAATAGTATCCTTGTTCTCCATCTTGATTCTCCAAAGGTTGTCCTTGAGTACCAATTTCCTCTGGTGGCTATTGTTCTGGTAGAGGCCCTTCAACTTCTTCCACATTCAATATGGAGTATCCTTCCCATGGAGACTCGAGACAATATGGTCTCGAACTCCCTCAAGGATGATTTGTCTCGACCTTGCCACACATTTCTTCCATTCAACCAACTCTTGTGCATTAGTTGAACTTGGCTTTGGGATTTCTTGATCAATGAAATCCTTCAAGATGCTGTCTTCTAATACAGCCTCCATGCGATATTTCCATGCTATGTAATTTGAGCTGCCATCCAAGGCATACTCAAGTCTCAAGCCATAGAATGTAATTGACCAACCTTGAAGTATGAGATAAATTCGATTTGCACCTGCAACCCTGAACTTCAAACTTCGAATTCTCTTCTCCTTGTACTGTTCACTGCTCCAATAAACTCAGCTCTGATACCATGTAGAAATTTCTACAAATTCTCCACAAATATACCTCTGAGATCTATGTAGAAAATATGACTGTAGATTAACTCGATAATGTAATATACCAAAGCAAAATACTATAATATACTTGTACTATTAAAATTGCAGAAGCTTAAACATCGAGCTGATTTAGAGTTGAACACATATAACCATAAGAAGAAGAATCAACGCACATGAAACACAGAAAATGCTCGGGGGAAAGCCTCAGCTAAAAACCCCACTATCTGTATTATCATATAAGGTGGAAATATATTAGAATTATACAAAGTATTAGCTCTCACAACTAGCCATCTCTCAGTACAATCCTCTTGGATGCTCACAGGTAATCAAAGCTTCTCACAAGCCTTCTCCTCGGCCGTCCAAGTTCCTATTGCCTTGCGCAGTTTCTCTTGGGTGATCCTCGTATTATGAAGTGTAACACTGATCTATCACACTAATCTCACACCTTGTAAAATTGTGCAATCCTCAAGGAACCTTATTCCTTCTGCATGGATGATTTTCCTTTGTAGGAAAACTCATGCAACTAATAGTAACATGTCCTTGAAATTTAGCTCAACTGCGTCTTTCTCAGAATAGACATGCATGAGTTAATGATGAGGGAATCTTCAGTTATCTGGAGTCCACTGGTTGAGTCCATGCATGCATCAACTGACTAATAACTCACAATTAGTTCCTCAAATAGTTTGGAACTAGTTTAACCAGACTTAACTCAGTAAATTGAGCTAACTAATTACAACTCAAATATAAGTCAATCTTATCTCCTTATTTAAGGGATAATCTCCTTAATTTAAGGGATAACTGTTGCATGACTTCAGAAAGAATTCTAACTTGAATTTCTCCAACTAATTAATCCATAATGAATGAATTACTTATTTTTCAAGTAGCTGGTGAGACTAAATTCGAAATTTATTTCACAATTTTAATTCAAGGACAAATTAAAATTGGAATATTCTCGATTCTTGTTTTATCATTTCTTGTTGCTATTTTCAACACTTAGGACACTGTTCAGCAGATAAATTTACACCTAGAGGAATAGGAACCTTCACCGGTTTACTATCCTGCATATTGAACCTCTGCAGTATTGTCTCGACATACTTGCTTTGGTTTAACCAAAGCTTCCTCTTTGCCCGATCTCTTTTAATTTCCATGCCCAAAATATAGTTTGTAGCACCAAGATCTTTCATGTTGAATTTGGAGGGCAATTGGGTCTTCAAATCTTGGATAATTTCTTTGTCATTTCCAACTAGCAACATATCATCCACATACAAGACCAGATAAATAACACGGTCACCAATCAATTTAAAATACATACAATGATCTTCTTTGCTTCTGGGGAACCCAAGTCCTGATAGAAATGTATCAAATTTCTAATACCACATCCTTGGTGACTGTTTCAACCCATATAGAGACTTATTTAACTTGCATACCAGTTCTTTCTTACCCTTCACCACAAAACCTTCAGGTTGCTTCATGTAGATCTCTGCTTCCAGTTCACTGTGAAGAAACATTGTCTTCACATCCATCTGTTCTACCTCAAAATCAAAAGTAGCAGCAACAGATAAAAGTAATCTAATAGAAGCTACCTTGGCAATAGGAGAAAAAATATCACCAAAATCAATTCCCGGCACCCGGGAATAACCTTTTGCTAGCAAACGAGATTTGTATTTCTCCACCATTCCTTTTGCATTTGTCTTCTTCTTGAACACCCATTTGCTGCCAATGGGTTTCCTTCTAGCCGACCGCTCCATTAGATCCCATGCCTCATTTTTGTGAAAAGATGCCATTTCATCAACCATGGCCTCTTTCTATAGTTTTCCATCCTCTGAATCTACTGCTTCCTTCACAGTTCTGGGATCATCATCAGTAATAGATAAAGAAAAATTTGAACAGAAAGAAGATCGACTATACCTCTCTTGCTGCCTTCTTTCTCAAACTGATCTTCTCACACCTAGAGTTTGTGGCTCTTCATATTCTAATTCCTCTTCTGCTAGAGTCTGATTCTTCCTCCTTTAGCTCAAGCTCTATCTTCTCAGGTTCCATTAATTGGACTTAATGTTTAATAACATCTTTCACCTCTCTAAACACCACATCTCCGTTGTACATAACCTTCCTTGTTACTAGGTTCTAAAGCTTATAACCCTTTAAACCATCCTTATACCCAATAAAGATGCACTTTTCAGATTTACTATCCAACTTGGTTCTTTTCTCCTTTGGAACATGTACATATGCATTACATCCCAATACCCTCAGATGTGAAAGAGAGGGTTTCTTACTAGTACATACCTCTTGTGGAGTCTTGTCCTCCAATGCTGATGAAGGTGATCTGTTGACCAGGTAACATGGTGTCTCCACTGCCTTTGCCTAGAATTCCTGTCATAAGATATCACCACTGAGCATGCTTCTTGCCCTTTCCATAAGTGTCTTGTTCATTATTTCTGCAACTCCATTTTTCTCAGGTGTGTATCGAGTAGCCTTATGTCATGCTATACCACACTTCTTACATAATTCTTTAAATTCCTTGTTGCAAAACTCTCAACCATTATGTGACTTCAACACCTTTATCTTCTTCTTTGTTTGGTTTTCCACTAGACCCTTAAATTTTTTAAACCTGTCAAAGACTTTAGATTTCTTCTTAAGGAAATATATCCATGTATTCCTTGAGAAGTCATCTATAAATGATACATAGTACACATACTTACCCAGTGATGGAACCTTCACAGGTCCAAACACATCACTATGCACAAGCTCTAATATATGTTTCACCCTCTTACCACCATAGGGGAAACTCACCTGATTCTGCTTCCCATATACACAATTTTCATAGAAATAAAAATCCATAGAGCTATTACTTATACCTTCTACCATACCTTTACCATGAAGTATTTGAAGGACCTTCTCTCCAATATGTCCAAGCCTTTGATGCCATAGCATGGTCTTCTCTCTAGAGACCACTAGATTGTTTACTCCACTTTCAGGAACCACATAACTGTTGCACCCATCAACAACAGTGCATCCTTGTAGCTTGTACAGAGTTCCAATATGAACTCTCCACATCAATACCAGTGCTCCCCGAACTATCCTGCAGGTATCCTTCTCGAACACTGTTTTTACACCTGCAACATCCAGCTTGCTTACATAAATCAGATTTCTGGCTAATGAAGGAATATGTAGAACACCCGGAAGTGTTCTAACCCTTTGACCTTGCAACTTCAACTTTACTTTTCCACGACCAACAATTCTAGCCTTCCTATCATCCCCCAAGAAGACATCACCACCATCATATTTCTCGTACTCACAGAACCACTCCCTATGGGGAGTGAAGTGAAAGGATGCACCTGAGTCAATCAACGATGCCTCATGATCTACATGTGTACTTGAAGAAGCCAAGTACACATCCCCACCTTCATCTGAGGTGGATTTCAACTCTGCAGGAGGAGCATCATCAACTCCCTTTCCTTTGTCAAGAGCTTTATATTTACAGTCCCTTTTGTAGTGCCCTTCCTTTCCGCATTTCCAGCACACCACATTTACATGCTTTCCTAGAGATTTAGATCTCCCTCTAAATTTAGATCTCCCACTTGATGACTTATTTTTGTTTTTGTTCTGGGACCATCCTCGTACAGTCAAGGCATCACCATTCTGGCTCTCCATATTTTTCCGTCTCATCTCCTCCGTCAACAAGGATGAGACTATTTAATCAAAATGTAAGGGAGTTGCATTGCTACCTATTGCAATAACCAGATTATCCCACGAATCTAGTAGAGAACATAATAAACTGATGCACTTATCTTCATCTAAAACTTTAATATCAACAGATAATAACTGACTTACCATAGTATTAAATGCGTTCAAATGCTCTGTCACCGAGTCTCCATCTTTCATCCTCAACTTATACAACTTTTTTCGTGGTAACAGTTTATTGACCAGGGACTTAGATTGGTACAATGTCCCTAACTTGCCCCACAAAACCTTCGCCGTAGCTTACCCCGATACATCTAACAATACTGAATCTGAGACACACAATTTTATTATGCTCTTTGCCTTCCGATCCAACTTCTTCCATTCTTCATCGGATACTCCCATTGGTTTAGTACCCAGATCTACCATGATCCACTGATATTTTTCCACTAATAGATCCTCCATCTTGAGTTTCCACAACTCAAAACACTAACCATTAAATTTCTCAATCTCTATCTTTCCACTGCTTGCCATCTTCTTTCACCACGAGAATCGATCCCGTAGATCTCCCATTGAGCACGGTCTGCCACAGGCTCAAGCGTAAACACTCAGCAACAAAGGCGTCCCCTTGAATCCAAGCTTGCTCTGATACCAAATGTAGGTTTCAACCCCATACAGAAATTACCTGCATACGAATTCTAAAACACAGAAAATAAACAATGAGAGAGAATAACACAAAACAAATATACACAGAGATTTTCGCCAAGCTCCCAAAACCGGGACTACCAAATTGATTTTTCATTATGTTCCTTTCAATGTTACAAAACATATTTATACATGCTGAAGCATCCAATACCATGGAATCAAAAACCATTGCATCCAAAACCATAGACCAAAAACCATCACGTCCAAAACCATGGACCAAAAACCGTCGTGTCCAAAACCATGCACAAAACTATAGGTAGGTTTCCCAACCTAATATATGGTCCAAAAAATAATTTCCTGGGTCACTGCCTCGAACCCCATAGAGGGGGGCTACCCATCCCCCTCAAACCCCCCTCACAGGGGGCGATGCCGCCCCCCCCTGTCACCCCCCGGCTACGCAATCGGCCTAGTAAAGGGGGGCCTCAAATCCAACATATATGTGTCAGACTTTCAGTGAACATACTTGTAAATTCTTTAGGGATGCACGTTCATTCTTGGCTCTGACCACATCGTTGATTTCTTGGAGAAGCCTTTCTTCAATGTCTGGATTATGGCAAAGCAAATAAAAAAACAAAGAAAGAGTAATCACACTTGTGTTCCGCCCGACTATTATAAAATTCTAAACAATTTTTAGGAGATATTTGTCAGAGTATTTCTTAGGATGACAGTAGATCGGGCTTTCCCTGTATATGATTTTCATGGACATGGTTATTTCAGAGAGAAATTTCAATCCTTCTACTCTGAATGACGCCGTAGACAAAATCATCCATAGTTTTAATGCTTTCATTGATGGTGACCTCAAATCCTATATTGAAGTGTCTTTTTATCTTCCAAACAAGGTCAAAATGACAACCAAAGAGAATAATATTTGTACTTTCAAAAGATTTTGCAAAAGATGCCTCGGGTCGAGTGTTAATATTTGACAAGTTGTTTGCCTCTATTCCAAACCCCAATTTGCATATTTCAACCATTGTTGATCATATAAACAAACCCTGCAATTGGAGAAAATAGAAGAACAAATCTTGAGCGAAGCAGAATAATTGGTCTTTGTGAGAAGTAAGTCAGAAGGAAGCATTAAAGATCGAAGTAGGAGATGCTTCTTGGTTTCCCGTAAATAAATGGTGATAGACAATTTTGTTATTAATTGTAACTTACTTAATACTGGTCCGATTACCGATCTTCAATCAGATGGTCAATGCTATTTTGATCATCTAACACAAAAATCAAGGGCAAATTTCTGTACACGTGCTATAGGTGGAGAGTTTTTTACAAAGGGAACGGCTTATGACGTAAATATGTTCTAAAATTAAATTAAAATAAAATGTTTATAAAATATTTTGATTTTGAAATGAGTTACTGTTTTTGGGTATATGGTAGTTATAAGCAATGGTATTGTAATAAATACTATTTGAAGTTAATAATATCTATGATAAAATGGGATCCATATCCATGGTTAGGAATCTTGTTATATTGTAAGTATTAAGTATTATGTGTTTATTAATTAAATTTGAATATAGTTACGAAATCATTATTTTACACCACTACATCTCCCCATACTTTTCTCTTTTAGATTTAATTTTTAAAAAGTCATAAAATTAAGTTTAATTTTTTTATAAAATTAAATTATAAAAAAAATAAAATGATTAACATATAATCTTTCTTACATTACAGCTAACACCTATCCATCTCCCTCATATTAAATCGTAAATCACCTCTCCTCACAATAAATTTATATTAATTTCTAATATAATATTATCCCATACCAATGTAACATCTAACGTCTTTCGCCACGTTAAATTGTAAAGTATCTCTTAACCGAACTAATACATACATGACTTTAATACACTATGAGGCTTGTTTTTACATCAACCAAGATGTGAGTAGTCAAAAGATGACTACCGAAATAACATATCGCATACGATTCTTGACCAACAATTGGGCCTAGGCACTCTAGCATGGACGATAGGTGTTATATGCATGGGTTTATTTCCCTCTTTTTAGTCTTTGCTAAGTTAGGACTATAGTAATTGAAATGGTCGGGTTTAGCATTAGTTTAGTTGCTTATTATCGCTAATTATGAACGGTAATAAATAAGTAAAATTTTTAGACCCGCACTATACTATTAAAAATTTTTACCATTTATTCAACTTATTTGACATCTTCCCAGAAACAAAGCCATACATTACATTTATCTGATTTTCTTCGCATTCTGAAACTCGTAAACTAATGCAATGCGAAATTGGTAAACTAGCATTAGTCGAAGGCATTAAATTCCATCTCACTAACCAGTGGTAATGGGGGTATTAGTATGGGTTGAAACTAACATTATACTTAGTAAACTAATGCATTGTGAAATTGGTAAACTAACACTAGCATGAGTCAAAGGCATTAAATGCCATCTCACTAACCATTGCTAATGGGGGTATTAGTATAGGTTGAAACTAACGGTATACTTGTGATTGTCTCGAGATAGGCGTCTTGTGTCAAAATTGTGGTTTGCGTGAGAGCAACCATACTTTACTTGCTTCCAATGTCTACTTTTTGTTTGTTGCTCGTAAATTCATTTATTCAACTTTTTTCTCCATTAAACTTTGCTTCAAGATTTTCTATTCTAGTTTGGACAAGATTTGCTTCACCGATATTTGTTTGGACAAGCTTTGCTCCATGGTTCTCTAATTTTTATATAGACAAGATTTGGTCCATCTATATTTGTTTGAACAAGCTTTGCCCCATGGTTCTGATTTCTATTTGGACAAGATTTTCTCCATCGTTTGGCCAGCAACTCTGTAGTGAAGCAACATCATCATAAGGCCAGTTCTGTTGACCTTCTTTGAGAGGCTCAGTAAAAATAAAAGCATTCATAAAAATGAAAGCATTCATAAAAATGAAAGCATCTACAATAGTAAGGCCTCATATTTTTTTATTAGTTACAGACAAACTGTGTAGACAATTAAAATAAATTTGCAAATTTTCACTTTTGTATTTATTTGCAAATTTTCTTTACTAATGCAAATTTGATTGTTTTCAATGAAACAAAAACAAACAAATAAAACAATACACGAAGAAAACTGAGCTAATTAGTTCTTTGAAACTTCTATGCTATCCATTGCTATGAGCTCAACTAGATTATTGTTTTCAACTAGTGCTCGTGCAGAGTCAAGTTCAAAAATAATAAGCTAAACAAACTGCATTAACTTGTAATTTAGAATTTGCTATAAATGTTTGGCTACCATAGCCAATAGAGCCTAACCAGTAGAGCCTAACCAAGGGATGACCAGTACATACCCTTGTCATTGTAGACCCTAGTAGTGCTAATCCCTCACCAAAAAGGATTTCGTTTGTGCTTGTTTAGGCTGGCTACCACCCACCTAGAGACATCCAACCTTACTTATCACCTCTTTAGCCATGAACAACTGGGTATAGCACTAGGATAGGGTATTTTCCCTTACACATTTATGTTAATGAAACTTTTACATCATTTCAGAAAGAAAACGAGCAAATTCAATTTATTTGGTGAAAAAAAAACATCGTGGATTCAAACATAGAAAATTGTAAAATCTTAGCACATCATCACTAGTATGCAAAAGAGAAAATTCAATTTATTTGGTGGAAAAAAACAACATTGTGGATTCAAACCTAGAAAATTGTAAAATCTTAGCACATCATCACTAGTGTGCTAAACCACTTAGTCACTGTTCTATACACTTCAAATTATCTTTTATAAAGTAAATAGAAAATGTGTGGCGATAGTTATAATTATATATATTCCAATCAGTGTTTTTGGAATAAAGCATAAACTATATGCCAAGTCAGATCAATAACTCTCGAAAAGAGTTGTTGACAACAATTTTTATCGTGTTTATGCCATTCAAAAGAAAATATTCAAATTGCCCTCTCTGCCTGAGAACAATTCATAAGATATATTTGGGGATTTACCGGTTTCCAAGGATTCAATGAACTCTAATGATAGTCTCTTCCTCTTGGATACTAAAGTTCCCATGTTTTATGTCAGGTTCCAGATAGTTTGTCTGCAGCAGTCAACAACTCTTCTCGCATTTCCTATGTCATGCACGACATCATGCAATTCAATTTGTTAATCTTTGAAAATCATTTTAAACATAAGCGTGCACTCCACAACTTGGGCACAATATAGACCTGCTTGTTTCGGTAGTGCAAGCCACTTTCCATGCCCATATATATATATATGAGAGATAAGTATTCGATATTCATCAGGTGAGAGACCTATTTTAGCTGACATAGTGCTACAGTAGTGGGTTATCCAACATTTCCTAAATATGGTCACCTGGAAGCAATGATCCTTCTCCAATCATCATCAGATACATACATTCACCCAAATACTGATTTCCCCAGTGCTTTATACAATCAAACACTAACTGCCCCCTTATAATTCATCATCTGGGCCATTTTATGCATGCTTCAAACACATTTAATGCTCATCTAATACTGTTGTCTCATAAACATTTTAGAGTTTGTCGTTGAAGTTAAGGTATATCAGAGCAAAACAGAGGTTGATATCATTGATTTCCTCATCGAAACCCACCAATTCTACAACATTATAACCATACATTGCAACCATGAATGCGTGGTTCAGTAAATGGACATGTTATATCTAAGGTGATCCTTCCAGCAACATTAATGATGGAGAGAATCGCTAATAATCTACAATTGAAAACCCTGGTGGAAACCCAATTCCAAAGGCATAATATTTCATCTAGATTGAGTGTGCCTCCTCTTTTGGACAGTTTTTTGGATAGGTGGCATTGGCCCATGGGGCTTTGCATGTGAACATACAACTGTCTTTGTCGTGTTATGTTTTCTTTATTTGAAGGAATTATAATTTACAAATTTCAAAGGTTTCCATGAGATTATTATAACATCACATTGAATGTGTCAAAGGGAAAATAAAACTTATGATAGTATTCAAGGATGTGACTAAGGGAAATCATTAATGAAGAAGGGTCATTTACGTTAGTAATTTTGAGGAACGTTATCTATACAAAAAGATTGAAACCTGGCATTCTCAGGATTATTGACCCCATTCAAAAGGATAACACAAGTGCAGTAGTGCAAAGAGACAATGGTTGCCTTGGTGGGTGCAAAAGCAACCTCTGGCACGACCGAACCTTGGAGTGACAATCGATACCCTGTTTATATAGGGGTAGGCCCTATATATATGTTATATCGGGGTATGATTGAGATCCTTATACACCACCATTAGTTTCTATATCTCCATCTAAATCACATGTAGGATTCTAGATCCTTCTACACCGCCATTAGTTTCTAGATATCCATCTAAATCACATGCAGGATTCTATATCCTTCTTAAACCTCTATAAATTTGTAATTTCTCTAGCCAAGGAAAGCAAGCCAAGGTCTAGGCCTATTACGTAATGCAAAGTGATTTATGTTCTCCAGTGATTGTTTTATCTATTCCACTATTTTTAATTGAATAATATTGTTGTTTCTCCATTTGTCTGTCTCTGAAATTATTATTTGCTATTACTGTCTAAGTCTCTGAGTATAAATCTATTCTATGTGATGTATGATCTGAACTAACAACTGGTATTAGAGCCAAGTTTGAAATCCTACAATCTTGATCTTTGTGAGCATTGTATATATGGTAGACAAAGAAGGGTTTCATTCCTTAAAGGTGGCCATGACAGAAAGAAAAATGTGTTAGAATTGGTACACTCAAATGTGTTTGGACCTGTTAACATAAAATCATTAGGAGGAGCATCATATTTTGTAACACTTATAGATTATGCATCCAGGAAGGTTTGGGCATATCCTATGAAAAGTTAAAGTGAAGTGTTTGGAATATTTCAAAAATTTCATGTTGTTTTTGAAAGAGAGACTAACATATTGCTCAAGTGTTTAGGAACAGATAATCGTGGAGAATATTGCTCAAATGCATTTAAGGAATATTGTAACAGGTTTGGGATAAAGGATGAGAACTGTGCCTGGTACTCCTCAACAGAATGGTGTCGCAGAAAGGATGAATTGCACCATTATGGAAAAGGTGTGAAGTATGTTGTCCAATTCTAGTTTAGAGAAATTTTTTGGCTGAAGCAGTCAGACTACTTGCTACCTCATAAATAGATCTCCAACTATAGCCTTAGATGGCGGTATCCCTGAAGAAGTTTGGACTAGTAAGAATTTGAATTGTTCTAACTTGAAAATCTTTGGATGTGAAGCATTTGTACATATTCCTAAATAAAATAGAACTAAGCTAGATTATAAATCTATGAAATGCATTTTTTTGAGATATGCGGATGAATATTTTGGTTATCGTCTATGGGATCCAGTCAAACATAAAATTATTAGAAGTAGAGATGTTATATTTAATGAGTCAGAAATGCTCAAGAGGACTGTAGGTGAGTTGGAGGTCAAGAAGGTTATTGACAGGTTTGAAGAGAAGCAGGAAAACATACCACCAATACAAGAAAATGAACAACAAATTCAGAAGCATGAACAACAAGAAGTGGAAAATGATGAACAACAAGAAGAAGGAATATTGCAGGAACCTTTACAGGAGATTAAACTTGATAATGCACCACCACAGTTGGTTCGCAAATCTTCTAGGCCTCATAAGCCTTCACAAAGGTATCCTCCTTCAAACTATATTTTGTTGAGTGATGAAGGTGAGCCTAATTGTTTTCAAGAAGCCTGTAAAGTTGAGGATAGTGAAGAATGGAAGAAAGCAATGGAAGAAGAAATGAACTCTTTGCTGGAAAATAAAACTTGGGAGTTGGTAAACCTCCCAAAATATAGAAATGCTCTACAAAACAAATGGGTTTACATGATTAAGCATGAAGGTGACGAAAAGAAGGAGAGGTATAAAGCAAGGCTGATCGTGAAAGGTTTTGCCCAAAAAGTAGGTATTGACTTCACTAAAATTTTCTCACCTATTGTTAAAATGTTATCCATTAGAGTCATTGTTCGTCTAGTTGCTATTTTAGGCTTAGAATGTGAACAGTTAGATGTAAAAATTTCTTTCCTTCATGGTGAATTGGAGGAAGAAATTTATATGGAGCAATCAAAAGGCTTCATAGAAAAAGGAAAAGAAGGCCTTGTTTGTAGGTTGAAGAAGAGTCTTTATGGGTTAAAACAAGCACCTCAACAATGGTACAATAAATTTGATTCATTCATGTTGGAGCATGGTTTTCAAAGGTTGGAAGCTGACCATTGTGTCTATATCAAGAGGTATGATCAAGGAAAGTATATCATATTATTGTTATATGTGGATAACATGTTGATTGTTGGGCATGATAAGAATAAGATCAATAGGTTAAAGAAAGATTTGGGAAGAAAATTTGCAATGAAGGATTTGGGACTAGCATAACAGATATTAGACATGCAGATTATGCGTGACCAGAAAAACAAAAGGTTGTGGCTGTCAGAAGAAAAATATATCAAGAATGTGCTTGACAGGTTTAACATGAAGGATGCCAAGCCAGTTGGTACACCCCTTGCAGCCCACTTCAAGCTGAGTACTGAATTATGTCCTAGTGATGACAAGGAGAAAGAAGAGATGAGCAAGATTCCTTATGCTTCAGCTATTGGTAGTTTGATGTATGCCATCGTATACACATGACAAGACCTTGCATATTCAGTGGGAGTAGTGAGTAGGTTCCTTGCCAATCTAGGAAAACAACATTGGCAAATAGTAAAATGGATTTTGAGGTATCTCAAGGGTACCAGTGATTATTGTTTATGTTTTGGTCATGATGAGAGTGTGCTTGAAGGATTTACAGATGCAGATATGGCTGGAGATATGGACACCAGAAAGTCCACTACGGGTTATTTGTATACATTTGGAGGTGCAGCAATATCTTGGGTGTCAAGGCTACAAAGAATAGTAACCCTCTCTACAACAGAAGCAGAGTACATAGCTGCAACAGAAGCTTATAAAGAGATGTTGTGGATGTAGCAATTCCTAGGAGAGATAGGAATTAAGCAAGACAAGTATGTGTTATATTGTGATAGTCAAAGTGCCATTCACTTGGCGAAAAACCCAGAATTTCATTCAAAAACCAAGCACATTGACTTAAGGTACCATTGGATCCAGCATGTGTTGGAGGAAGAATAGTTATCCTTGGAAAATATCCATACATATAGGAACCCTGCTGATATGTTCACTAAGATTCTACCATGAAATAAACATGAGTTATGTAGAGGCATGGTAGGACTCGGTGTGACTTGATTCATGACTCTTATTTGGCTTCAAGTGGGAGAATGTTAAGTGTGAAGCCAAATTCGAGAAGGATTCTAAATCCTTCTACACCGCCATTAGTTTCTAGATCTCCATCCAAATCACATGCAGGATTCTAGATCCTTCTTCAACCTCTATAAATTTGTAATTTCTCTGACAAAGGAAAGCAAGCCAAGGTCCAGGCCTGCTATGTAATGTAAAGTGGTTTCTGTTCTTCAATGATTGTTTTATCTATTCCGCTGTTTCAGATTGAGTAATCTTGTTGTTGTTTCTCCATTTGTCTGTCTCTGAAATTATTCTTTGTTATTCTCGTCTAAGTCTCTGAGTATAAATCTGCTGTGTGTGATGTATGCTCTGAACTAACAATATCAGGGTATGATTGATAACCTCACCTTACTTTGGTTGGGGCGATTCTTAAAAAAATCAATTCTAAATTAGAAAATGCAATTTTTAAAGGTTATGAAAGCTTTTACTAATGATGCATATATTAGTGCAAAGAACCACTCTCTTGGAGCTTGCTGGTATGTATATATGTGTAGCCAGAAAATCTCAATGATATATGTGTCCCAAAGATAGGCTTTACTTGAGTCTAATCCACTAAATATCAAAGTCAAAGTTAGAAACTTTTGACTTTGATATGGGTCATGGAACGCTGTAGAAAAAGATTCACTACTGCTAAGCTGAGTTTGTTCTTCTTCCCATTGTGTTGAATCTTTATCTTTCTCTATGTATAACCTCTTTTTCTTTCGTAGTAAAATCTTTATCTTTCTCTATGTATAACCTCTTTTTCTTTCGTAGTAAAACATAGTGTTTTTGACATGTTATTTCCAAAATGATAATAGAATACAAGATAACGTTATTTCACTGCCTAATATTTACGACCTTCAATTTATGTATCTCACAATGATATGCTCCATACGATATTCACATATATAGTTTGGAGAGATATAAAGCATTTTTCAATTTGATTTATTATTGGAAACAAATTATAATTTTTAATGATTATTTTATATTTTAACTATAATTTTATATTTTAATTATAATTATATATATTGTTGGTTAAGTTATGGGAATTTTTTTTTTTTTTTAAATTTAACAGTAAGGATATTATTTTGTTGATAAATATTTTATTATTGTGTAATTTCAAGCTTGGCATTTATTTATTTTTTTGAGGTGGATGTTTCAAACTAATTAATATAGTTTATTTTTATAAAAAATATAAAAATAGTAGAGAGTTCTAAATATAAATTTTTTAAAAGTAAAAAAAATTAATAATATATAATGAATAAATAATACATTCTATCTAGTCAAGATTAATATAACCAAGATTATAACGAACTCTCATGAGCAGTTCCTAAAACACCATGAATGGAAAGGATCTGCCATTTCTATGAGGATATGAACATCGAGGATGAAAATCACTTCCTCTTAGAGTGCCATGTGTACAACCGCATTAGATCTCAGTTTCATAATCTTTGTTGCAATACTGAATTTACTAGCCTTTTACGATGTCAAAATTATAGTGAGCTCCATAGGTTTCTCTGAAAGCTTTTTGAGAATAGAAATAAAATCTTAAATCAAACTAAATAATTGGTTTCTTTAGGTCCTATAGACCAAAATTTGGTTTTAATGGATGTTAACCATCATCGTCATCATGAATAATAAGCATCATATCAACTAATTTCCTTCTCCTTTCTTTAAACAATTTTTTATTTTATAGCTGACTTGGATTCTCTCAAATAGTGTACCCCTCTTTTATGTCCACTTTGTATTTTCTCACTAATCACAATCAAGGCGGATCCTTTTGGACCCCCTAGTTCACAATTCCATAAACATACGAATGGAACTGGTTGGCCTAACAAATAAGAGGACCCAACGTCAATGATGGACCGCTCGTTCTTGCCCACGAATATTTGCCATGCACTGGTTGTTGGACATTAATTAGTAGGCAAGAATTACGGTTGCATATGTAGCAATGGAGAAGCATCACAGCTATTCATTGCAAACAAAGACTTTTAGTTGGTAAGAGGAAGATGATTGAAAAGGTTTTGCATAATAAGGAGGAAATCAAAAGAATATACGAAGAGTGAATGGGAAGAGAGAGTCATCAATAATGAAAAAGCCCAATCCACTAAATATCAAAGTCAGAAACCTTTGGCTTGATATGGGGCTCATGGAAAATTTAACAAAAGATTCACTACTCTTGCGCTAAGTTTGTTCTTCTTCCAGGTGTGTTGAGTCCTTCTCTATGCCTAATTTCTGTTTCGTTCGTAATAGAAAATATTGTTCTTGACATCTTATCTGCCAAAATGATAATATAAAATAACATTGTTATCTCACTGCAATATTTACGATCTTCAATTTATCTATCTTAGAAGGTTATGCCCCATACGATATTTACATATATATTTTGGAGAGATATAAAGATTTTTTTAATTTAATTTAATTTATGATTCTAAATAAATTGTAATTTTTAATGATGATTTTATATTTAATTATTGTTATATATATTGTTGGTTAAGTTATATATATATATATATATATATATATATATATATATTAATTATAGAATTTAAGATTAAGTAAGGACTTTATTTTATTGCTTAATATCTTGTTATCTTGTTATTTTGTGATTTATTGTTTTTGAGATTGTTTTTGGATTAATTATAACGGAAATTCCAAATGTAAACATTCGAAAAAGTTAAAAAATTAATAATAGATAATTAATAAATAATAGGCACTCTAGCATGGATGATAAACGTAATATCCACTGTTTCTTTTTATTTAAGATTGAATTGACTTGGATTTTCTGAAAGGGTACACTCATTTTATGGTGAACTTGTATTTTCTCTCTAATCACAATCAAGATGGATCCTTGTTGAACACTAGTTCTCAATTCCATCAAACATAGGAATGGAACTGGTTGGCCTAACAAATAAGAGGACCCGACGTCAATGATGAAGCGATTGTTCTTGCCCACGCGTATTTGCCATGAGCTTCTTGTTGGACATTAGTTAGTACGCAAGAATTACTGTCGCAGATGTTGCATAATATAATGGAGAAACATCACACCTATTCATTAAAAACAAAGACTTTTACTTGGTAAGAGGAAGATGATTGAAAAGGTTTTGCATAATGAGGAGGAAATCAAAAGAATCTACGAAGAGTGAATGGGAAGAGATAGCCATCAATAATGAAAAGCCCAATCCACTAAATATCAAAGTTGGAAACTTTTGACTTGATAAGGGGTTCATGGAAAATTGTAACAAAAGATTCACTACTCTTGGGCTGAGCTTGTTCTTCTTCCAGTTGTGTTGAATCTTTCTATGCCTCATTTCTCTTTCTTTCGTAATACAAGATATTGTTTTTGACATGTTATCTGCCAAAATGATAATACAAGATAACATTGTTATTTCATTGTTTAATATTTAGAATTTTTTTTATATATGAGTCTTAAAAAGTTATGTTCAAAGTATTTTTTATGCTGCACAAGTTTTAGGTACGTGGAAACGAGTATTGGCATGGCTAGAAGTACTGTTAAAATTTACAGGAAATTTCAAGTTGGGAGCGACAATAATATAATATATTAAAATTTAATATATATTAAAAATAAAGATAAAACAATTTATTTATTTCAATCCAAAATTTGCCAATCAAATTTCATCTTGCAAATAAACATGTAAAAGATTGAACTTTGAAACATTGCCAAAAAAAATCAAAATATTAATCCATCAACAATTTCACAATCAAATTCCTTCCGAGCATAGAAATATGCAGAACTCCCAAACCGAAAAAAAAGTTGTTATTACTCGACTATTAAGTGATCTCATGCAAAGCTATATGTTAAGTCATTGGTTTAATTCTTCGCCCTTGATGTAACCTCACCAATATTATATATATTACATCTAATTATAATACACATAATAAAAAATAAAATATATATTAATAGTAATTAAAAAAATAAAACAATAAAGTTTAAATCCAATGTTATTTTAAAAAAAATTGTATAATAAAATTATAAATTTCCAAGTTAATATATATTTTATGCTTAAATAAATATGAAAATTAAATTAAAAATTGTTTTTTTCATAATATTTATATTTCATAATTTCAACTATTTTTTTTCTTTAGTATTTCATCTTTTGTCCATTCAACTTGGGCGATAATGATGGTTTTGCCAGTGGCCAACAATCTTCCTAAATTCTTTTATATCCATCCGCCATCCGTGTATATGAGGAGAATGAATAGCTTTCCAATGACAAAGATCAGGATTGGCGAGACGCCTCATCTTCATTTGGATAGAAGGGTTTTCCATAAACATGTTGTTTCTCTTAGTTCGAGACCCATATCCAAATCTAAACCTACCTACATACCCTTCCCTTCGCAGAATTCCATTAGTTTAAGCATCACCCAAGTTGACAACATCAAATACACCTAAGTTTTCACTTATTCATTGTAGTGAAGCTCCCAAAACGTCAAAAATAGGTTGAAGTGAAGCTCCTAGAAAGCTCCAAAGTACCCGTTGAAGCTCCACACGGTTTTGGAGCATTTCCGATAAGCTCCCAAGCTCCTAGGAGCGGGGGAGCTTCAGGTATGTGCTCTCCAATGCCTCAGAGTAATACCATGTAACTATGTATTTTTCAAATTGATTTATTATTGTATATTTAATTATAGTTATATATATTGTTTGTTAAGTTACTAAAGGTTGTATTTTGAAGATTAATTACATAATTAGTTTTTTTCTTTTTTATGTTTGAAACTAATTACTATGTGGTTTATTATCAAGATAAATATGAAAATATCCTAGTGTTCCAAAAAATAAAAAAAATTAATAATATATAATTAATAAATAAAACGTTATGATTTAAAATATTTAATAATTATCATAAAATTAATTAATTTATTACATATTATTTATTTATTAATTACCTATTATTGATGCATCTCGACTATCGTTCTTGAAGATGATATATCTATATATATATATATATAACTCAAAGAATATATGTTGTTATTTTAAATTTATTCATCGATATCTTTATAAAGGGGGTTTTTAGAGAAACATATTCTAGGTATTTTGGTAAATGCAGAGTGCTTGAGTTTATAAGTATCACAAGGTATATAAAATAATATTTTTTAAAAATTATAGGATATCTATTTAAAATAGTCATTGTATTTTTATGATTGTTTTTATTATAAATATATATTGAAAAGAGAGGTGAATAAAATGAATTTTTTTAATTTTTTATTAATATCTGGTAAAATTAAATATATTTTAAATATCATATAGATATCATTGTTATAATATATGTTAATTAAATAAAAACTTTGCGATATAAATATATATAATATCATTTTCTATAACATATTTAATAAACTTTTTTGATAGTTATATATTTTAAATTAAAAAAAAATACGAATAATAAAAAAATACTATAAAACTTGAGAAATCATTCATAAATAATTCTCCTCTTACTTTTAATTCAACTTATAAATCGTCCCCAAGTAATTCTACTCGTATTTTTCATCCAACTCAGGTTAAAAAACGATTTGACTCAATACCTCTCAACGCTTTCCTATTAATCGTACATAGCAACTTTTTCATCTTATAATTTATATCGAACTTAACTACATAACAATAATAAGATATTTATGAAGTGAAACACGCCAATACATATGTTTATGCTTATGTTAGTGAAGGTATACCATGGTATTACCTATAAAGTGAATCAACGAAATACCTTTTAATATCATGGAAATATTAATGTCTTTAATTTCACAATTAGTTTGTTGGATAAAGTAATTACCTCTCAATGCTTTCCTATTAATCGTATATAGCATCAAACCTTTTCATCTTATAATCTATATCGAATTTAACTACATAACAATAATAAAATATTTATGAAGTGAAACATGCCAATACCTATGTTTATGTTAGTGAAGGTATACCATGCAACGTGGGAAAACCTGCGCATATTCACAGTATGCATATAAAATGCAATGTCTGTTTGTCCCAGGAATTTCCAACTCTCTGCCGAGTCAAATCTTCATTACTTAATGGTTTAAGGCCCCCTTTATTAAACTTCATGCAGAAACGATTTGTTTATTAACAGAGACTGTCCCTTCATTAACCATTTCCCATCGGGACTCTATACACTATCATGAATATTCACAAATCTTTATGTCCGCACATATATAACCAACCCCACTCTTTAACTTTGGCTATTCACGGACTTACCACATAAACCTTCTATCGTGCTATTTCTATTATAATTCCTTTATAATAGAAATATTCACAAAACACACGTAAACTTACCTTTAAGCCTTTTCCTCAACTCTGCACATTTACCAATGCATTCCTTTATCGCTATCGCAATCGTGGGGTTTCAAAGACTCTTAAACATATGCATTCAAAATTTCCTAATCTACGAGATGCGATCACTCCTTCCACCGTTCTACAACTTTTATATATTTGTTTCCCGACTTTAACACATGACTCATCGCATTCTTAAGACTCCTTTCGCATCCA
Source organism: Pinus tabuliformis (assembly GCA_031772625.1). Taxonomy (NCBI): domain Eukaryota; kingdom Viridiplantae; phylum Streptophyta; class Pinopsida; order Pinales; family Pinaceae; genus Pinus; species Pinus tabuliformis. The sequence continues at coordinate 1,164,014,849 of CM062817.1, read as the reverse complement.
ATATGCGATTAACGCAACCGGACTTCAAATTAAATAAACCATATCCATACCTTCTTAGGTCCACTCTACATCGCACATCGCACTTTTGCATATCGCAATGGCTTAGGGCCGATAAATTTAACATGGAATATTACGACACGATCTAATTAGTGATCACATCGACATCACATATCGCACAGCACACTTGCTTGAGGCTCGAAGTTCGTTCACAATTGACATGTTGTGATGCGGGGTTTATCAACAATCCTCCACCGTGGATCAGAACACTTGATCCAACGGTCAGCAATGATGTCGCACGTCAAAAATCGTAATTGCTTAAGGCTGGTTCATTCACTCCTATGATATCTTGCGATGTGATACTATTTGCTCCATTCTCTGCGACTTAATCCTGTTTGTTGATCTTCTAGATCCAACGACTCCTGTGCATCAACACTTTATTTCTTCGTCCATCATTTTATTTGGGTTTTTACACCATTCTTTTAGTTCTTCTATGGTTTTGGGTTTCTTCAGGGTTCTAGTCCTTCCGCTGTTCTACTGTGCAACTCCCTCTTGAGCTTAACTCTATGTGTTTCTTTAATCATTATCACTCCTGGACATTACTTTGATCATTCAATTGGGTTCAAGATCCATTACGATCCTCTGTATCATTCGTCTTCTCTGTATTTCTGCTCGAACTCTGCCTACAACCTCTATTACGCAGAATGCTCAAGTTCACACAAAGATTATAATTGAATTACTCCACACACACATACAAACCCAGAATTGAGTTGTTTGTATTAATAAACAAGTATTTACATAAGAGTCTCTCTCTCTTTGGCCTCATCTTCTAATGTTAATGGCCTCTGTTTCACAATCTGCCCGTAGGCTTACAGTCACACTCTAACTAGCTTAATTATCTAACCAGCTAACCAATTATCTAACTCTTTTTTCTTCCTTTTTGGTTTACATTATACAAAAGGATTCCACAACCAATTCCTGGTTTAGATCCATAAGCTTCTCAACAAAATCCTAAAATCTCTTCCTTATCTTTGAGGATCCTCTCCAATCCACAAAATCATGAACTAACTCCTAATCTAAGATTTACAACTAATTTTCAAATCTTTTAATCTCTTAAATATCCTAAATATTTCATGTTCTCTTACTTTCGAGAATATTTAAAAATATGTCTCACAATTCTTAATTAAATCCTATTCTCATTAAAACCACTCAAAAGCTTAAATAATTACATCAATTCAACACTTAGGAAACCAAGTTCCTTAAAACACAAGACCCCCTATGTCTACGAAAATACAATGATATTGTTGAGCTGAATGCTCTTGCATCAGAATCCCAAAGTAGAAAACATTCATGATCCCCTCACCATGTGGGTTCATATGTTGATAAAAAACCTTTAGGGTCCCAAACTTTAGTTTGTAACTGCCCGAATGCCTTGCACCTTTGCTGCTATTATATGTCTGATGTCATATGTTTCATCTTCCTCTCTTTGTCAATCATGCTCAAATTCTTATTGATCATCCTCCGTGCTACTATTAATTTCCTCCATATGAATTGTTTCATCATCAACTGCCATAATTCTTCGATCTCCATTTCCAGCACATCCTTGGACTGGTCCATACTCTGCCACTTACCTCTACCTCTTTCTCTTTGTTTGAGGTTGTTGTTGTTGTCTACTAACTCTTCAAACTGTTGTTCTACTCTTTGAAGTTGTCGAATTTTATCCTTTACTCTTTCTCCTACGCTTACTTTTTCTTTGCTTATTTTTACTTGTTCTGCCTCCCTTTCATCCTTACCCTCTTTCATGTTTATCTCTTTCTGTATTGAATCCTAGTTGTCCAACACACTCTCTAGCAATTGCACATCTCTGTTCCATGGATTTAGCACTTCCACAAAATCTTCTTCTTTCATTTTTATTTGGCTACTCATCTGTGCCAAATTTTCTCCAACATCTACAACTAAACCTGTAATCATAAAACAATTGTTAAAATAAATATCACAAGGCTTTTGCGCCTTTTCTTCCTTTGGCAACAGTTCAGCTTGTTGCTCTAATTCTTCCTCCTTTGTTAGCACATCAATATGTTGTTTTGAATTCTCAGTAAAATTCACGAGACTGTTAGCTAGTCTCTCCTCCACACCATTTTTTTCAATGATGTATTTTTGTCCTTGTCCACTATAGTGAACTTCTTCATTCTCATCCAGTTTTGATTTTACAACCTAAACACTTACTTTTTAGTTTTCTGATCTTTTTCTCCAAAAGACTTAACTCTTGCCACAAATCTGCTATCTCACTTGAAATTTCTCCTAAAAGCTCTGTATAATCCTCACTACCTTTTTCCCTTTCACAAGTATAACTTCTTGTTGATGCTACTTCTTCCTTATTAATTAGAATAAAATTCTAATCCTCCATCTTAGTGATAGTTTTAGATGTCTGTCCATCACTCTCCCTTTGGTCATTTAAGAAAATCAGTACCTCATTGTACTTTCCAATAGCAAATTCCTTATCATAAGGCATAACTATCTCATCCCTACTAAAGATCTTTCCTCCACTAAGCATGGAATTTATGAACTCCTTCTACTGTAATAACTCAACTTGATCATCATTGGAAAGGTAGTCATCATCATACTTTACTTTCCAAATTTCAGCTTCATTCAAGACAGTTCCATAAAATGGTTTGTCTTCTGCAATACCTGTATTCACGCATAACTTGTCAGTTGTAAAACCACAAGACCTCATGATCCCATCTAATGATTCAATCACCAATTCCTCCTGCTATTCCAAGTCCTTTACATGACTCAAGAATATTTCGATGGTTTTCTCCTCAATCTCATCAAGTCCTTTACTTGATTGCTTGATATCCTTTTCTACTTCTTGTTTTAGAACAAAATTTAGGTTTTTCCTATCTTCTTCCTTCTTTATGTCAGTATCAGTAAATTTTCATCCTTCACATGTTTCACCTACAAACATACACAAATTTTCAGATTTAAAATCATGCGACTCTTTGGTCTTGCTCGAAGTTTCAGTCTTCAAGTCTTCATCTTCACCCAGAACTTCACCCTGCTCTGGTTCACAAATGGAAACTTCCATTTTCAACTCAGCTTCTCTAGATTTTTCCATCAGCCACTTTACTTGCCTCTATTGTAGCCTTCTCTGTAACTTATGCGAGTTCATTGGCTTCTTCTTTAATACCCAACCTAATCTCTGGTTTTCCTCTAGCAACATTGTTAACACATCGAGTTGTTCTTTCATTTCTGGAATTTCCTTGTTAATTTCCTCTTGACTCATCCTCTTTCCATTTTCCTTGGCATCCTCCTTCTTCACTTTTCTTCTGATGTGGTCTTCCTCAGAACCTCCACTATGACTATCAATAGTCATCTTCTTCTCCATCTCTATTTTCATGAGCTCCTCACTCACTCACTATGAGCTGCATTAAAGCCTCTGCAACAACAAGTCCTCCCTGCTGCCACTTACCTCACCAACCTTTCCTCTGTACTCGGTCTTTTGGCAAGCACTTGGTTCTCTATCTTTGGAACCTCTTTTCAGCACTCTTCTCTATGCTCCTTTAGGCTTCAACTCATTTGCAGTTGTTGGGAACACAATTGTCCTATTGTATTTCAATCACAATGAAATACTTGGTTCTAACCACCTCTTCTTCCACTTAGAAACTCTTACCAGCTTCTTTTATCCTTTAGCAATTCTACTTGCACCCTCTGTGGAATTGCCCTTATGATATTCTTGTGGGTTGTAACAATACCTATCCAGTAACAAGCCTCCTTCTTGCTACATATGCTTCACTAAGCTTCTTTCTTTTGAGCTCAGTCTTTTAGCATTTTTCCTGGTTCTTTCCTCTGGAACCAATTGAACACTCCTCAATCTAGGTTGCTGCAATCTTCTCACCTTCTTATGCTACTACTTGTGCATCAATATAAAAACCACAACTCTCCAATCTTCAAATCAGATTAAAACAAAAACATACCATCTCACCTTCAAGATTTTTGCATGATCTTGTTCCACCATTTCCTGCACCTTGAATGGATTGGCCTCTGTCTCTTGCATCTACAAGTTATGCTACACAGCATCTCTATGTGCCTACTATTTGTCAGATTAAAATCTGATCTCCTCTTGCCTGCATAGACATCTTCAAAACATAACATTGTTCTAAATTATTTTCAAAGAAATTTTCACACATAATATCTTTGTTCTGCTTTAATGCCAAATGTTTCAACCACGATTGTGCTCTGATACCAAAATGATGAAGGAAAACCTGCGCATACCCACAATATGCATATAAAATGCAATGTCTCTTTACCCCAGGAATTTTTGACTCTCTGTCGAGTCAAATCTTCATTACTTAATGGTTTAAGGCACCCTTTATTAAACCTCATGCAGAAACGATTTGTTTATTAACCCAGATTGTCCCATAATCAACCCTTTCCCATCGGGGCTCTATACACCATCACAAATATTCACAAATCTGTATGCCTAGACATATATAACCAACCCCACTCTTTAACTTTGGTTATTCACAGACTTACCCATAAACCTTCTATCGTGTTATCTCTGTCATAATCCCTTTATAATAGAAATATTCACAAAACACACATAAACTTACCTTTTTGCCTTTTCCTCGCCTTTGCACATTTACCAATGCATGCCTTTATCATTATAACAATCATGGGGTTTCAAAGACTCTTAAACATATGAATTCAGAATTTTGTAATCTGCGGGTTGCGATCACTCCTTCCACTGTTATATGACTTTTATATATTTTTTTCCCAACCTTAACACATGAATCATCACATTCTTAAGACTCCTTTCGCATCCAATATGCGATAAACACAATCGGACTTCAAATCAAATAAACTGCCTCCATACCTTCTCAGGTCCGCTCTACATCGCACATCAAACTTTCGCATATTGCAATGGCTTAGGGCCAATACATTTACCATGGAATATTGCGATGCAATCTAATTGCCAATTGCATCAAACATCACATATCACACATTGTACTTTCTTGAGGCCCGAAGTTCATTCACAATTGAAATTTTGCAATGCAGGGTTTATCGACTATCCTCCACTGTTGATCAGAACTCTTGATCCAACAGTTAGCAATGATGTCGCACGTCACAAATCGCAATCGCTTAAGGCTGGTTCATTCACTCCTGTGATATGTTACGATGTGATACTATTTACTCCATTGTCTATGAATTAATCCCATCCATTGATCTTCTAGATCCAATGAATCCTGTGCATCAACACTTTATTTCTTCGTCCATCACTTGGGTTTTTACGCCATTACTTCAATTCTTTTGTGGTTTTGGGTTTCTTCAGGGTTCTGGACCTTCCGCTTTTCTGCTGCGCAACTCCCTCTTGAGCTTAAGTCTTTGTGTTTCTTTAATGACTGTCACTCCTAGACATTACTTTGATCCTTCAATTGGGTTCAAGATCCATTACGATTCTCTGTATCATTCGTCTTCTCTATATTTCTACCCGAACTCTGCCCTCAACCTCTGTTACGCAAAATACTCATGTTCACACACAGGTTATAATTTAATTACTCCACACACACACGCAAACCCATAATTGAGTTGTTTGTATTAATAAACAAGTATTTACATAAGAGTCTCTCTCTCTTTGGCCTGATCTTCAATGTTAGTGGCCTTTGTTTCACAGTTTGCCCGTAGGCTTATAGTCACACTCTAACTAGCTTAATTATCTAACTAGCTAACCAACTATCTAACTCCTTTCTCTTCCTTTTTGGCTTACATTTATACAAAATGATTCTACAACCAATTCCTGGTTTAGATCCATCAACTTCTCAACAAAATCCTAAAATCTCTTCCTTATCTCTAAGGATCCTCTCCAAACCACAAAATCATAAACTAACTCCTAATCTAAGATTTACAATTAATTCTCAAATCTTTCAATCTCTTAACTATCCTAAATATCTCACGTTCTCCTACATTCGAGAACATTTACAAATATGTCTCACAATTTTTAATTAAATCCTATTCTCATTAAAATCACTCAAAAGCCTAAATAATTAAATTAATTCAACACTTAGGAAACCAACTTCCTTAAAACAAAAGACAACCTATGTCTACTAAAATACAATGATATTGTTGAGCTAAATGCTCTTGCATCACCATGGCATTACCTATAAAGTAAATCAAGAAAATAACTTTTAATATAAGGGAAATATTAATGTCATTGATTTAACAATTAGTTTGTTGGATAAAGTAATTATGGAATTGTTAGGGGAGGAATGGAGGGAAAGAGTTGGTTATAGTGGATAAACTTTATTTATTTATTTTATGGATTATCTAAGTATGATTAAGTTTTGGATAATTTTGGTGACAATATTTTATATTTGGGAAATATATTTTTTTCTTCAATATCGAGGCTAGTCTTAGCATAGGCTTATGTTCACTTAGAAAAAAAGTGAAAATATGTAAATTATAGATGCTTTACACACTTTTATTCTTCCTAATAAACATTTGAAACAATAACACATCCAAAAAAAATATATCATGGAAAACCCAAAAGGGGAATTTTTATGGAATAAACTATCAATGACCTTTAAAATGTTCTTCTCATTACCTCCCTAGGACATCTAATTTACAAATATTTCCCCAAGGGTTTGTTACATTGAACTAGATGGATTCTTTTTTCTCAAATCTTAGTCTTCACTAATCCATCCAACACATTCATTTTCTCATTAAGCTAATTGCGCTAGCTCAATTGTCGAAAGTTAGATGCCTCTCTTAGACAACAACATGCAGCTATTTGATAACATATTATGACTCAATAAATGTAAAGGTATTAGGGATTTTCGTGGGTGGTGAAAATGATGCTTACCAAAGTAGGACATAGTGACACTTCTGTAATGGACCCGACTTTAATTTCCATGTAATAAATGATGCATGGTGTTGGGTAGTGGAGGCCCCGTGTAACGGTTTTAGGGCTTAAAGCCTAGAAGTTAGGGTAATAATATTGTAAATCTATCAAATGCGTGGAGCATGAAATGTAATAGGTTGAGTCAAGGGGTTGTCTACCCAAAAATAATATAGAATAATAGGAAGTATGTCGGCATGCCCATGGTCTGCGGACCATGGGAATGTATAAATAAAGCGAGGCTCTAAGGGTAGAAAGTAGTTTTTGGACTAGATCTGATGTGTTATGGGTTGGTGAAAGTAATCGGTGTTCTACGTCTATAATTTCGAGTCAAGGATGCTATTGGGTAGATAAAGGCTCCGCAGTTGTGTGCGCAGGGGCCTGATAGAGTTCGCAGCTATGTGCGCGGACCCCTGCAGCTGTGTGCGCAGGGTAGAAAGAAGATTGTACTAAAACGAAGATATTAATAAAGATAAGTTGTTTCTGAAATATTGCGGATCTATTGTATTCTAGTTCATGCATCTGTTATATGAGTTTGTTATATGAGTTTATGTCTTTAAAAGAATTATGATTGTGCACACTGGGTTTTATTGTTAAATGTTTGCTTAAAGACTATAACAAGAAGATGAGATTTGTAATAATTTCATTAATAAGAAAGTGCACCTGCGTGGATCTACGCAAAAGTCCGATAGCAATATAGAGTGGCGCGAGGCCACAGAACAGTTCGTGACCCCTCCAGACCACATCAAGGCATCCCAAGGGTGCGGAAACCTGGTGCCAGCACCCTCCCTTGCTACCTCGGGGGAGACCTCAGTCTGTGCTCTGCAGATTGTTGTCGAAAGGGCTGGTAGCTATGGGATTTTCTTTGCTAATAACTCTTCTGAACCTGGGTCATGGCCCAATAAGCCAACAAATGGCTCCGTTGCTGCCACCGAGATCTTCCTAAGGGATTTTTTATGTTGGAAGTTTGGAACCTTATGAAAAAAGAGATTGAAGATTGATTGGATCAGAAGCGGTATGAGTTCGTAGGTGGCCGTAGCACACATACGCACAAACCAGAAGTTTAGCATGGTGAATGTGTTTAAAGGAGTGGGAAGTGAAGATCTAGAACAATTTTGGTTCATAGTAAGGGAAGTGTGGGAAGCACACGAAGTTACGGATGATAATATTAAAAAGGATACCCTAGTAAGTGCACTACAAGATCGCGCACTGACTTGGTATATTAAGCACTCTAGTAATCACCCCAATGCTGGAACAGCAGAGATCCGAGATGTGCTAAAAAAGGAGTTTAGTCGGCCGAAATCAGAGACGCAATCGATCATAGGGTTCAAGGAGATCATGATGATGCCAGGAGAAACCCCTTGGGATCTGGATCAGAGACTAAAGAGTATGATCCAAGAGGCTAACATGACACTAACGGATGCACATCACCACGCGTGGTTTGTGGCATCTTTAATGCCACACCTGAGGACAACGTTTTCATAGCGGAAGATCTCAACCTAGGCTAAAGCATTAGAAATAGTGATGAGGTTACATGAGACTCCAATACAGGATCCTCGGTTGGGAGTTTGACAGATCCACGTGCAAATACAAAATCTCTACTTGGAAATGTAGAGTTTGAACTAGGAGAAGGCATCCAGGCCAGAAGTGCACGAGGAGGTGTGGTGCATGAAATGTAAGGGCCAGGGCCACGATAAGGATCATTGTCTGATATTCACAAACTATTTAACAATGGGGGGACCAATGTCATTCCAATCAGAGGCACAGACAGGGCCAAGTGCAACACCCTCGCTCTGGTGCACAATCTGTCAGGTGGGAGGAAAGCACAACACGGGCAACTGTCACCTACTGCAGAAGTTTTCCCAAACCCCCCAGTAGCTATTTTGCAATTTTCTCAGATCGGTGGGCTGCAATGAATGAGATTGATGTAGTTATGAATTATTGATGGATCGAACACCTGCCTAGAAGATGCAGACTAAGGCGTGAGGTCAAGATCCAACCGCAATAATAGCGCGCGATGGGTTTCGAGGGCGAGGACGAGGATGGGGAGGAAGGTGGCTAGGAAGGGGTTGCGGGCAGCTAATCTGTTACAACTATAGAGGACCAAGGCACTACGCATGATATTGTACCAACTTGACCAGAATATCGTGCCCCTACTGCAAGTAATTCGATCATGAAATGATAGATTGCCCGACACTAACAACGCAGATCTGTGAGAAAAGGGCAACACGACCTAGGATGATGCAGAACATCCAAATGATGAGGTTCGAACCGTGCGAGGAAGACCCCAATGTGAACATGATGCTCAGAAGTGGCATGGCCATAGGGGAGGATAAGGAGAAGCTAACCAAGGAAGACGTAGGGGTTTGCATGGAGACATGTCTGAAAGTTAGGAAGAGCTTCGTGGAGGTCTCTACCCAGGTAGTAAGGCTCAACTTGATTCGGAAAGGGATCCCTCGATGCTAACTACCTTTATAAATACATGCATGAAATTACCTTGCGACAATAAGGTGGTTAAAGGATTACAAGAGTTGATAACTAGCTGCGTAGGGTTAGGTGAACCTCGCGTGTTCCAAAAATTGGGGAGACATGCTTCGCGTACTAGACAAGAAATGCGATTAACGATGTAGATTGGTGATTATGAGATGGATCAGATCATTCTGGACTTAGGATCGGATGCAAACGTGCTACCTAAGCAGACTTGGGAGTGCATGGGCAAGCCCAGACTAGGTCTCCTATTCAATTGCAGATGGAAAACCAACAGAAGATCCTGCCCATGGGGAGACTACAAGGAATCACAGTTGATATAGAAGGCATGAGCACACAAACAGACTTTGAGGTAATAGAAGTCGTGGATGACAGTAGCCCTTACCCTGTGTTGTTAGGGATAGATTGGGCCACAGATATGAATGGGGTCATTAATTTAAATAAATGGAAAATGACATTTGAGAAGAAGTCACTCCGCGTAGTCTTCTTACTAGACCCGGCTGAAGGAGTGTGCTACATTGAACCCATTCGTGATGAAGGAAGTGATGATGAATTAGATTGTATCTACAAGATCAGTACACGAAATCAAGATTGGGTCAATTCGACTGCAGAGGGAAGAATATCGTGTGGGCATGCAAAGTCCTGCACTATAGATTTAGATGAGGAAGATGAGAGGTGGCATAATCGATTGAACGAAGTAACAAAGTTAAACTACAACATGATGACTAGGTTGTTGTATTGTGTAAAAGCTCAGGATTGAGAACTACTTATGTATGATGGGCTGACAATGGTAGATGAATTCTTGACCAAGTTTGAAAGGGCGGTACCAAAGTAGAAACAGTTTGATGTGTTGAAATGGGCATTGCACGTGACGCTTGCACATTGGTGGGGAACAGATGAAGGAACCTTTGAAGACTTGCGCAACTACAAGCGGATGATGCAGATAATGTTTGGGAAGCTTGAACTACGAATAACTGAAAAGTATGATGGGTGTGATGACCCGCACATGCACCTCACCAGATGGATCCAAGTCTATGCAGAAGAGCCTAAACCAGAGTGGGTCTAGTTATTTTATCATAGCCTGGATGTCATCCCCAGGAACTTGTATACTGAGATAGAACTCCGACATGGTACGGGTGAATGGGATATCTTGCATGAAGGGTTTTCATTGACATTCCTATTTGAGGACCAATGGACGGACATTGTTGACGATGTGTTGCAAGTGGTGAAGGCCACCATTTTCAAAGTACCATTGGAACTAGAAGAAATAGTGCAACCAGATTGGTCACACAAGTTGAGTTGGGCCCTAGAATGTTACAACATACAGGTCGAAGATGATGAGGATGATCCCAGAAACATCAATATTCCAGAAACAGAGGGGAATCATGAGGCGCATGGACCAGTGATCGAGGACACCGACATCACCGTGTCACTAAAAGCAAAACAAGTGAACATTGGTACAAAGGAAGAGCTGAAGTATGCAACGCTTAGGGACTACTGGGATGAGGCAACACTGGATAAGGTTGTCAAGTTACTTTGCGAATATAAAGATTTATTCCCAACCAAAGTCACAGAGTTAAAAGGAATCCTCGGTGACCTAGGAATGATGAAGATATCTCTAAAGCCGGATGCGAAGCCAGTCAACTAGTGGCCCTATCGGTTGAATCCAAAATATAAAGCAAAGGTCCGCAAAGAATTGGCTAAAATGCTTGCAGCAGGCATAATTGAACCAGTGGAGGAATCTAATTGGGTAAGTCCTATGGTTCTGCAAGAGAAAAAAGAAAAGGTTCAAATTCACATCTGTGTGGATCTCAAGAAGCTCAATGATGCATGTGTTAACAATGCATTCCCAATGCCATTTACAGACGAAGTACTAGAAAATGTTGGGGGACAGGAAGCCTACTCCTTTACGGATGGTTTCTCGGGGTACCACCAGATCAAGATTGCGCTGGGTGATAGGAGTCAAACAACTTTCACTACCGAATGGTGCTATTTTCAGTATACAGTGATGCCCTTTGGACTAAAGAACATGCCGACGATATTCGCGCGCATTATGGTAGTTGCATTCAAGGAATTTATACATAAGTTCTTAGAGGTATATCTTGAAGATTAGACTATATTTGGGCTAGTTAAGGAACATACCGCTAGCTTATGGTTAATGCTGGATACTTGCTAACAGCACTAGATTGCGCTAAATCTAAAGAAGTGTACTTTCCTCATCCCCTTTGGGAACTTTCTCGGCCATGTGGTCTGCAAGCAAGGCCTGATGGTAGACCCACAAAGATTGTTGTCATACTTAATCTACAAGCGCCGCGAAGTGTCAAACAGCTATGTGCCACGCTGGGACACACTGGTTACAATTGAAAGTTCATCAAGGGCTACGTACAGATCATGGTATCGATGAAACAATTGTTGAAAAAGGATGCTACTTATTGTTGGAATGAGGAATGTAACAAAAGTCTAGAAACTCTCAAGGAAAAGATGGCATTAGCCCCTATTTTGATCTTTCCAAAATGGGACATCGAATTTCATGTGCATGTTGACACATCATGTATCGCATTGGGCACAGTACTCACACAGGAAGGAGCGGAAGGAATTGATCACCTGATCACGTTCGCAAGTCGACGATTATCCAAAGCTGAAAAGAACTACTCCACTACTGAGCGTGAGGCGTTGGTGATGGTATATGCGCTCCAGAAATACTGCCACTATGTACTCGAAGGACACTTTAAGATGTATATTTATCACTCTGCGCTAAAATACCTGGTGAATAAGCCTGTGTTTTGGGGGCGCATTTGTAGATGGTTGTTATTGTTTTAGGAATATGATTTTGAAGTCATCGTAAAGCCAGGGCATCTAAAAGCAGGCCAGATCACCTGTCCCGACTTGAGAATGGCGAAGAACCCACAAACCTAGAGGAGGGACTTCCTGATGCACAACTCTATGCAGTATGCGTCATAGATGGACATTTTGAGGATATAATCCACTTCTTAACCATAGGAACTATGCCGCAGGGGTATTCCATTCAGCAGAAGAAAGAATTGGTGATATGAGCAGTAGACTTGACTATCATTGCAGGGCATCTCTACAAAATGGGCAACGATGAAATATTATGCAGATATGTACTTGAATTTGAACGAGGGCAGATCCTTGCTGAAGCACATGGGGAACATGCAGGAAGACATTATGTAGGACAAACCACATCATAGAAGATTCTTCGCGTAGGACTGTGGTGGCCAACTCTACATGAAGACTCAAAAGCATACTGTCGGGCCTGCGACGTATGTCAACAGACTAGGAAACCATCGCGGAGGGATGAAATGCTGCTCAAGCCACAGATGGTGTTGCAACCATTCCAGAAATGGGCAATCGATTTTGTGGGGCCTATCACACCTCCAGAAAGACGGGGGCACGCTATATCATCACTGCTACAGAGTACTTGACCCGATGGGTGGAAGCACAACCAATTAAGGACTACACAGCCGCTACAGCTACGAAATTGTTGTTCGAGAATGTGTTAACACAGTTTGGATGTCCAAAATTCTAATGAATGACCGTGGAACGCACTTCCTGAATGAGACTATTAGTGTGCTCACTAAGGAGTTCCAAATATATCATCAACAAAGCACACCATACCATCCGTAGGCAAATGGGACCATTGAAGCTTTCAACAAAATCTTGGAGACTACGTTGGCAAAGGTATGTAATACGCAGTGGAACGATTGGGATTTCTGCATACCTGCTGTGCTATGGGCATATCGAACAATGTGCAAGACATTGACAGCTAGACACCTTTCCAGTTAGTGTATGGCAAGGAAGCCATCATGCCAATGGAATAAATTGTATCTAGTTTGCAAATAGCAGTGACGACAGGCATGGCAGATCACACAGCTTTGGAAGAGAGGATCGCGCAACTGGAAGAACTTGATGAGGAACGGTTTCTGGCAGGATTCCATCAGTAGGTACAAAATCAGTGGGAAAAATCTCAACATTATTTCCATATCAAGATGCGCACATCCAAAGAAAATGATCTAGTATTACTCTACGACAGCAAGTTTGGGAAATTCCTTGGAAAACTCCAAATGCATTGGTTGTGACCCTATGTAGTCCAAGAAGTCACAGATGGGGGCGCGGTCTAGCTTGCCAAGTTGAATGGATAACCTTTCCTTGGTAGAGTAAATGGCAGTCACCTGAAGCTCTCCATGGGTGGGCCGACCACATGACTAACCGACCGAAGGACAGTCTCACCACTCTAGGCAGTTGAAGGAGAGCGCGGGAAGTTAAAGTAGTCTGTAGGGAAGTTGCGTGACAATCATGGGGCGCGTAGAATTGGTATGTCACCAGGGTTGTGGTTGCGCATAGGGGGCTGTGTTGCTGCATGGACAAGCATAGAAGTGACTATTGCTGACACTATTCATGACAAGATGTCTGAGTTATGGCAAAAGGGAGTGGATGGCGGGTAATTACGAGACACAGTACGAGCCATATATGGAACGATCTACCACAAGCTTAACATTATGGCACCACAAAAGAAGGGAACCGACGAATTTGAATTTCGAAACGCTTATAAATCATAGGAGGCACCCGCCGAACGATCTCCGATTTTGAGTAAAGTAAGTTATTGCGCCTTCCGCTAATATGGAACTATTCATTATTTACATTCAAGGAGTAAGCCCAAGGGTTGTGATATGGCCAATGGAGATGCAGGACTTTCTGGATAGTATGGTGTCAACGATCGCGGACACCGCGTAGAGTTCAGCACCAACGGTAAGGGATGTGCCCGAAATTCTTAGACATGAAGCAAAACTGGTTTGGATGCCACTGTCTAACCCATGGGTTGGTCGGTGAACCATAAATAATAAGAGAAAGACTATAAATATAGAGAAAAATGATGGAATTGCAGTTAACGATTCGTCTCTAGTGCACCTTGAAGATTGGGATCTCGCGGATAGCAATAATTGTCTTACAAAATTGCAATGCAAGTTGCAACAGACAGTGTGTATAGGAGACCAGAAATTGGAAACTTGCTGCGTTGGCACAAAGAATTCCTGTATGCGGCACCCCAACTTGAGCTAAAATCCTATGAGGGGGTGCTCTGTGTTAACCGAGCAGAGTAGAATGTGCATCATTCGTTGTGTGAATTAGTGGAGGCAATGGAGCAAGTGCTAGAAGAAGAGTTGCAGGAGACAAAGAGGGAACAACAAAACAAAGTGCGTCACTCATAGGGATGGTGGACCGTGAAGCCTAGGCAGCGTGTATTGCCGCACTAACAAGTGACTCAAGATGAGTCACGATGATTGTGTTGGGGTCTTGTTAGGTAGCAAAGGCCCTGCATAATGGTTTTGGGGCTTAAAGCCTAGAAGGTAGGGTAATAATATTGTAAATCTCTAAAATGCATAGAGCGTGAAATGTAATAGGTCGAGTCAAGGGGTTGTCCACCCAAAAATAATATAGAATAATAGGAAGTAAGTCGGCCTGCCCATGGTCTGCAGACCATGGAAATGTATAAATAGAGTGAGGCTCTAAGGGTAGAAAGTAGTTTTTGGACTAGATCTAATGTGTTCTGGGTTGGTGAAAGTAATCGGTGTTTTTCGTCTATAAGTTCGACTCAAGGGTGTTAGTCGGTAGATAGAGGCTCCACAGCTGTGTGCGCACAGGCCTGATAGAGTCCGCAGCTGTGTGTGTGGACACCTACAGCTGTGTGCACAGGGCAGAAAGAAGATTGTACTGAAATGAAGATATTAATCAAGATAAGTTGTTTTTGAAATATATTTTGGTTCATGCATCTGTTATATGAGTTTGTTATATGAGTTTATGTCCTTAAAAGAATTATGATTGCGTGCACTGGGTTTTAATGTTAAATGTTTACTTAAATACTGCAACAAGAAGATCAGATCTGTAACAATTTAATTAATAAGAAAGTGCACCTGTGCGGATCTAAGCAAAAGTCCGCTAGTAGTACAGAGGGGCGTGAGGCTGTAGAACAGTTTGCTACCCCTCCAAACCACATCAAGACATCCCAAGGGTGGGGAAACCTGGTTCCAGCACCCTCCCTTGCTACGTTGGGCGAGACCTCAGTCCATGCTCCATGGACTCTTGCCGAAAGGGTTGGTAGTTGCGGGATTTGCTTGGCTAATAACTCTTCCGAACCTGGGTCAAGGCGCAGTAAGCCAACACATGGACATTATGACAAAAGAATTAATACCAAGGTCATGTAATACATATTCCAAGCTAAATTAAGGGAAAAACATTACATTGGGATCCGCTTGTGGTTAATTATTTATTGGATATGGAAATTGGCAATGGAAAATTATTTATTACACACTAGCAAGGACATGTGAAAGGTATGCAAAAGAAAAAAAGAAAAAAAAAATGAAATCCACTTCTTAAGGTGGGGAAGAGGAAGACACAAGGAAAGGAGAAAAAATGTAAAAGAATATGCACATGCAAAAAAAATGAAGAAGAAAGGAAAAGGAAAATAAAAGAAATGAAAAAGAGGACATTCTAGGTCTCGCTTTTGGAAAAAGCAAGAGAGAACACTACAACAAGAGAGAAGAGAAGACAACTGGGATAGAAGGAGAGATAAGCAATGAAAGTAATGACAACAAGGGGAATTTTTGTGGGAACCAAGAAGAAGATTTTGAAAACAATGTATCATATAGTTGTATAGTAAATATCCTCATTAGTCAACTCTTTTAGCAAAAATATTTTTCTTTCTAGATGTCCTTTAATTGATATGAAACTCAAGGTTGAGTTTCCTCTTGGAAAAATTATGAGGTTAGAGATGTCAAGAATTATCTTCTGAAAAATGATTACATGTGGACTTCCATGAACATGACACTGGGACATCAATCAAGGGTTTTGTTATGAAGTTTCATCACATGGGAGTTTTATCATGCACAACAATAATTTGGAGTTTTCATTTGGGAATGTTGATAACACTTAGAAATCATATAATTCTCTTGTGGAGGGAAATGGAGATACAAAAGGTTTATCAGAAATACCTTGAATTCTTGTTAGTCCAATCTCAGCTGAGTCTGAGCTAAGAAGAAACACAGATGGAGTAGATGATGATGAAAATGAACTCGAGCTTGTGGCTTGGGAATCACATGCCAATGGAGAAAAGGTTAATCACAATACTAGAAGTAATATAGCTCAGATATATAGAGCGACTGTGTCTCGAACATTGGGAAGGGGGTGGTTTTATATGGCTGCAGAGCCTAAGATGGTGTGTGATCTTTCAGTGGTGAGAAACAAATTGGACAACTATATTCATCTAGGGTCAAGCCAAAAGAGTTTATCCATTATATTGGATATCTAGCTTGCTTATAAATAAATGTTTTGGAAACCTATGAATGAATGTTTATAAGTTTCGAGTGAGAGATAACATTTGCATATCTTGCATAATTTTTTTGTGTTTCCACATAAACTCCATATGGTTTCTATTGTACACGATTTCCTCTCTCTTTCTTTCCTTTTATATTAACCTTCAACAATTTCTTAAGCTTTAATTTAAAGAAAATTTGTTTCCAGTTCTCATCAATTATAGCAAAGATCCATATGAAATTTAAGTTTTCAACAAAGCATGGGACTAGGTAATAGGAAAGGTTGAAATAAGCAAAGGTATGCTCATAATTCTTTTAAGTTGCAATAATATTATCGTTAGATGGTGAGATTTGAAAAAATATCATTGCTATCTAAAAATTGATGTGCTTTCTTACTTTATTGAAAATGGTAAAGGAGGAACATATCTATTACTAATATAGCTTCTTAAACAGTGACATATTCTAAACTATGAATAAGTTTTCATGGGCATGTCACATGAAAAAATTAGGAATGAAGTTATTGTTCTGTTAATATAAGCAGGAACCCTATGTAAGTTTTAATTTTTCTATTAAGTTAAATGTTGGGAAGTTATGCAGAGATGCAACATGAATTTTTTGCAGGAAAACAAGTCAAAAATTGAGAATACTTACATTAGCCATAACGTTTACTATCTCAGAAATTCAATATTATCTAAATTTAATCTTTAAGGAAAAACTAAGCTAAATTTGAGTCTATATCTAGTGTTCAATGAACCAAAAGTGTTTTTCTAATCATAGTAATGTATGGTTTTATGATGTTCTTAATGAGGGACTACATCCTTCAAGGAAACTATTAAAATGAGGCATAAAGGCCATACTCTCTCCAATTAGATTCTTCATATAAATAGTGTAATAATGGTTAGGTATGTTATTGATTCAATACTAATTAGGTCAGTAGAGATTATTAAAGTGTAAATCATTTTGCATCTAAATCTTTCATGGAGGGCATTATAGTTGCTTCGTTAATTTGTGTTTTTTGTAAAATTTTCACGAACAATCCGTACTTAGTTTAGTGCCTCTTTCTCATGGTAATGTACAGGTATATGTGGATAAAAAAGGCCTATGCTTGCTCATGTTGTTCACCTTTCAACTTATCTATGTTAAATGCATTCTAGCACAATGAAATTTTCCCTAAAGGCCATTGTCAATTCACTACTATCCTTTTGTGGTTAGGTCTGAAGGCTTTTACGTGTTAGCAACTGGGCAGCGATTGGTAAAGAAAATTAGCATGAAAATGAAAATGATTTTACTAAGAAAGCCATAAAATGCTATGGTTATACCCTTCATAGATTTATTTCCTTTGTCATTCACATTACATTTGGGTTCATGACAACTCTATTGTTAAATCATGTAAGTCCATTGTAATAATTTCTTTTGGTATGAACTACTTCTCACGCCCACATTTACAAACACTTTTTAAATTTTTTTTATGAATTTAATAACAATTATTAATACATATACTTCCAAAGACAACATAGATTTGATAGATTATCTAAAAGCATAGTAATAAATATACCCTCCATAATGTCAATTAGAATCCCCTCCTAAACATATGAAGTCTCTCTATCCTTAGTTTCAAGAACCCTATCACACTTGATCTAGATATAACATCATACAAAGCATCAATGAACCTTATATGCAAATAATTTTTATCAGGAAAAAGGTAGAGAGGATATGCTACAACCTCGAATGAAACCCAACATAATATAGGAGTGTTGTTTATGAATCCATGAAGGGAGTTTCTTTGTGTTCTTTGGCTAACTTGTTGATCTATGACCCTCCCTTAAAAAAAATACCACCACTGGGTCCCTCAACTTCTATCCAATATATATAGAAATTTGTGCCGAGCTTGACATTTGTGGATAAATAAGGTAATTTCATTGCCAAAATAGTATGATTTCCCATTTTCACTCTAACCAATATGAATATGTTAGAGCCATGATTGGGTATGCATTGAGAAGAATATATTTTATGTTTTGTTCACAAAAATCCCTCAAATAACTTTGATATAACATCCATACAAGTCAATTTTTGTGTGAAGTGATTTCCATAGGTATTTTCCATAGATTACTAAGTATATGAATTTTAGATTAGAAAACATCAGTGCTTAGACAAAAAGCAGAGAAAGGTACTTTTCACAAATTACAAATTACTACTTAAAGTTAATTATTATGCATGGATGGATTATTACACCTCTTCATTCATTAAAATAAATAATCAAAATAACTGAATATGGTCATATCTAGATGAAATATTTGTTTTGGACTCCCAAGTGAAGCAAAGTTTCCATTTACAGGAATAGGATTTTTGAATATTGCGATGGTAATGACCAACAACTGAAACAAAACCTAGGCTGTCAACTCCATGGGCAATTGTTTAGGAGATATACGACAAATTGATTTGATTATGACATTGACTTAAAGCTGGGTTGGTTTGGAAGATTGCAAATACTTTATCAGGCCAAACAACAATATCGATCTCAACACAAAGCTTTCATTGCAACAAAAACAACAATAATGGTACAGACAATGTGAAATGGGAGGTGTGTTGAGTGCATAGGCAAGGCCACTTTTCCTCTTATTTTTATATTTTAGTTAATTAGTTAGTTCGATAAATTAGTCTAGGTCCATGGATCTCATATATTGTAAAGGAAAATCATTTCCTCTTTTATAGAAAGGAAATATTTCCTCATTTTTTATCATGGACATCTTCTCAGAGTTAAATTTTGTTAAGGGTTTTTCCTAATACGGTTAAAGTGTTTTTCCTTTTCTAAGGACTTTTCCTAATGTGGTTAGTGTGTTTTTATTTTTCTTGATAATTGTCTCAATGCATATTTTTTTAATTATTCCCAGTAATATATAACTTTAATATCTTAATTACTATTTTAATAATCCCATCGACGTTTCTTTGCACCTTTTGGGGAAATTGCTAGTTATTTAAGTAGGATAAAATACTAAGAGGACAAACCCTTTATTTAGAAAGTGATGTCTTCTTTGTGTTGAGAGATTCTCTCTAGTTGAGTATAATAGAGATGTAGTGTAATGTCTTGTTTAACATTTTGACTTGGTCAAAATAAAAAAAAATTAAAATTAAATTAAATTAAAAATAAAAAATAAAAAATAAATTAAGACATAAAATTAATAATTATATTTATAATTAATAATTAAACTAGCCTAGATCCATTTTAACTCCCAATCTACCAAGTGCTGAGAGGGATCAAATATCTTGAGATGAAAACCTTTTTTACATTGAAATGAGATTTGATTCCTCTCGGTACTTGGTAGATCTTGAGTGAAGATAGATCTAGGCTAGTTTTATTATCACTCTACTAGTAAACCCAACAGAAAAATATCCATATATATAAATTATGATAATTTGTAGAGTTTCCTAGCAAGGAAACAATATTATGTTTGAATAGTCGAGAGCCCACTTTTCTCTTAGAACCTGGAATCTCTTCAAAAAGGAAAAAGACAACACTGTCATTGTTAGGCTTATTCTTTCATATTTCATATAGAAGAGAATGGAATGGTATTAGGGTAATAAATCTCAGGGAAAGAGGATAATAAATCAATATCCTATTATACTTTCTACTAGAAGCATCTTGAGTTTAATTACATGACATTCAATGAGTGATCCTCGATTTCCTTCAACTCAATATCTAATTAAAATGGGGTTCACCAATGTGTTATTGATTGTGCAATAATATGCACAATCTATCTATTTTGTTAGTGGTTGATAAATTAGATGATATGGCCACTAAGTATGCTTGCAAAATAAATATATCTTCACTTCATTTGAAGAGAGCCAAATATTACAAAGTTTTATGCAAAAGTATATACTTCCATTGAATTATATTATTTGAGCAGCACCAACAATCATGTTCAAAACCATTATTTATATAGATTTCCATTCAATAACAGTTTCATCATATGATTCATGTTTCCTACATGAGAAGTTTTGCACATTTGTTCCTACATCTATCTTTATATAAAGGGTACTTAATACAAATTAAAAATGATAGTTACCTTTGGAATAAATGTAGTTTGTGTGATCGATGCATAATAATTGAATGACACAAAAAATCCAAAAAAAAAGTTTTATTCACAAGACTCGATTAGACAACATATAAGTCCTTCAATAATTGTATATTTTTCTAGTGCCAAAAATAAAATGTGGAACCAAATTAACAACAATTCAACACTTTTGCAGTTTGTAATCACAAATTTCATGTTTTTGTCTTGTTCTCTAGGTTATCAATATACATGTCTAAAACCACTCTTGGTACATATGCCCATTTAATAACATATTCTTCAAAAACTTCTCATTCCTCGCATTAGTTGTTGTATGCATTTGTTCTTTCACCTCTATCTCTCTTTATGTTCATATAAAACATATAAACTTGCACAAATCTATGATATGTGTGTCAAAGATAAATGCATTCATGGTAAGTGAATTACATGCAAAATCCAAAAAACGAAAAGAAAAAAAAAACATTATTCCCAAGTACCTATTAGAAAATAACCACATTATTATGAATGTTTTTTTTCCCACTACCGAACCTAAGATGTGGGAACATATTGACAATTTTTTTAACACATTTATAGTTTGTGATCACAAACTCTCTTTTTAACGTTGTTCTCAACACATAGACTGTGAATGCTGGTGGGCTCCAGTATTGCAGCAATAATGCTGAAACTCGTAGGACTCCCTTCTTTACTTTTATCAACCCGGTAGTTCGTAACAAACTTGGAAGCGACAGTGCTGTATGCACAAGTACTAGCTCTTGCCGCAGCTGTCACTTGGTCAGCTGGCACAAGTCCGCTAGGGCCTTAAGACAACTTCTATGAGCTCTTAGAAGAAGCTTTTTAACTGATGGATGAAAGCTAACTCAAGGGAAGCTAATCTACTTGCGGAAAGAAACTGAAAGCCAAAAAGTAATGCAAACCCTAGCAAACCCTAATTCTACCAGCTAGTCCTACTGATGCAAAGGAGAGAGTGCCAACTACTGGAAGGGATGCAATTACTTCTATGAAGGTAAAATACATGTGTCTAGACTACCTCTACCTGAAAAAAACATCTTTTTGTATTTTTGAATAAGTTATTAGAATTATCATGCATGTGCTTTTAACTGGCTTTTTACTGTGCATGGGTGGATCAAGGAGGAGAAATGCTTGGAAAAGGTTGGGAAGGTTCAGAGAGGGTCTAAGGAGTCCCTAACACCCTTCCGAAGAGTTTCACAAAGTTTGGCTACCAAGAAACCTCATTTGTGAGCTTCTACAGGAAGTCTGCAGAGGTTCTACAGGATGTTCAGAGATTTCTACAGGATGTTCAGAAATTTCTACAGGATGTTTAAAAAGTGGATTTTAGAGGATGGGTGAGTGAGGGGAGATGCATGAATGGATAGGGAGGTAGGATAGGGGCCTGGAGTGACCCAGGGACTGGTGGATGTAGTGGTGAGAGGGTGTAGAAGGCTGACTTGGCTTAAAGAAGGCTAAGACAATGGAGCAAGAAGGTAGGGTTACGTGGGCAAAAGGATAAGTGTGAGACGAGGAACCTAGCTAGGAGATGGAACAGCTGGCTCTGATGAAGCTTAGGCAGATGAGAGAGTGGTAGAGATTCCCTGCACGGTGAACATTTAACCAAATCAACAAAGTCTTACAAATAATCAAAGTCCTAGCTAATCTAATCTAACTGTCAATAAAACGAATGAACAACAGCTTTATTTGGAAAGAAAACCATGTACATCAATCATGCAAAGAAACATTTCAGAGATCTGAACCCATAACTAACTTTTGCAAATGAAAACAGTACACTAAGGATTGCATGGTCAAGCAAACTAGTGTTTTTGTTCGGGCAGCACTATTTCTTCAATTCCAGCCCCTGATCCAATAAGGATGAGGTGAAACTGAGAGTGTTGTTGACCCTTTTCTTGGAGCTTTTTTCCTGTTATTATCCTACCAATCTATTTTAAACATCTGAAGCAATTCTATTCATAAACAGTGACCTATTTAACCAACACAACTAAATCTGCCCAACAGAAATACGTTTCAAATGCATAAAAGGAAAACAACAATGCATAAGGGAAAGGTAACAGTACAAAAAGGAAGCCGTAGGCTCTCATGTTGGGCCCAACCCTGAGAGCTGTGGCTCCTATAGAAAACTCAGAGTTGATATAAAATCGGACTGCTTCTCATTATCAAAAAATAGTCATAAGTCAAGAGTTATGCCAAAATGGCTACAAGAGAACAAAGTAAAGCTAACAGCACTGTAGTGCAAAATATGCAATGGTTTCAAAAGTCCCTTATGAAGGCTGAGGCCTTAACATTTATACACCACGAGGGCCCTAGCTGGCCTCCTAAATCTATGGGACTTGGCTGTCCAAACTGTGAGTAGACAGCCCCTTCCAAAATCTGCTTGGTTGCCTTCTAGATCCGGTTTTGGTGGCCTTTGGAGCTTGGAGTTGGGGGTGAAGATCCTGAGGAAGGGCTATTTAATGCCATAGATGACCCCCCTACAAATCCTCACCTCAAGCTTGGTTGTCTTCTAACCCATGATTGCTCGGTTTTGCTCCAACATGTGTCAAAAAGCCTGAAATGAGCACGTGTTAGCCACCTAGGAAGACTGACTACCCTTATTCGTACAAATGACATAAACATACTAAAAAATAATGCATAAGCTATGAAAAATGAAGGTTTGAACAAGGATAATTAGGCCAAATGAGCCCAACAAGTTACCAAATTTAGGGCTCATCATCACCCCCCTGCTAAAAGGATTGCTCATCCTCTGAGCAACTAGTCCAGCTCCTCATCTTTCATTGCTTTAATCGCCACCCTCACATCCCAGGCTTCTGAAGTAGTATCCTCCTCACTGTCATGGAATCCGGCCTTCCTTTCCACCTCTTCCCACTGCTTATGCTCTTCTTCTTCTGTGCCTCCTTCTAACAATCCCAAAAGCAAAGGTGGACTTAGCTTGAGGCCTATCCAGCTGGCCTGGAGGTTCTGCATAGACTTCTTGTAGAGAGGCACTCATGCCAAGGCCTCCCTCATTCTAGTTGGGGTGTGATATTCCCTGATTTTGAGGCTGTGGGACAATGTGTTCCACCTACGGGTGCAAGCATGAACACAATTGTCCCCCAATAGTCGCTCCATATCCTCAAAATGTGCTATGGCCTGAGCCTGCCAATCCATGTACTCTAACAGAGCCTGAGAGTTGGTTGCTAGGTGTTGGTGGGTGGATATCAATGCTATGGGGTCCCCTGGCTCTGCTCTAATCAGCAGTGGTTCTTGTAATTCTCGGTTCATGACATTTCTGACCTCTGCCGCTCTCTTTTCTTCATGGTTTAGCCACGAGGTCATTGCCATCAGCCGCATGTCCCCTACTACTGTGTTGGGGTCCCATGAGGTTATATTTGGAAGGGCCAAATTATGAAGGTAGAACTCTGATAGCTTGGCCTTGTCTTCCAATGAACTGCTGTTAAATAAATCTATGAACTGCTGGGGGTTTTGGATTTGGGAGATACCCCTCTGTTCCAATGTGTTGATTTGGAATTGCAGCCACTGATCCCTGAGGTATAGGCCATAGGATTTGGCCGACTGCCTACATTGCAGAGCTTCCATTGCCCAACTGGCCATGTAGGCCAGTTGTGCCTCCTTTTCTTGCATCTGATGTTTTAGAGATTGTATCTCTAGGCCTGCTTGCAATTCCCTTTCCTGTAGTTGTCGGTTTAGTGCCCCAAGTTCAGCTTGCATTCCTTCTTTTCCCTGAGGCTCTTCTGTGGTGTCCTTGGCTGCTGTGTCCTCTTCTTTCCTCTGTCCTTGTAGCTGTAGCTGCTGTTTAAGCAGCTCATTCTCTTCTCTTAACTTGGCCTGTTGGGAGCTTTCCACATGCCGTACTCTTGCCAACTCCCTTTGTGTTTCCTTGAGCCTTTCCTCTAGCGGCCCTATATCTGCTACCCCCTTGGATTTAGCGATCCTCATCCAAGTGTGTGTTCGTACTCTTTCTTCCTCTAGTGCTAGAAATAGTGGCACTGTGAATTTTTGAGGAATACTTTTGTCGGCCTCCAAAAAGTTATAGTAAGAACCCAGGTTGGGCTGGGGGCTTGGTTCCATGATGACATCAGTCTCCTCCTCCTCCTGTGGTGACTTGGCTACTCTTTCCTCCATCTGCTTAGTTTCTTTCAGCCTAGCGAAAGTTTCCTGTAGAACAGCCTCGGCATCCTATAGAGAGGCTTCCGAGTTCACTTTCTCCATCCTTTCCCTCCATGAGGATGTTTTCGGTCTCCCCCGCTCATAAGTAATGGATGCCTTGGAGGGGGACCTATCCCTTGGTGTGTTAGGGGTATCCACAATTGTGATCGGCTCTTTTGATGGAGGCTGGGGTATGCCAGTCTTAATTATCACACTCCTTCTTGCTTTAAAATACAGAGGAGTCTCCCTCTTTCACTTTTCCTTTGGCTTGGGAGAGGTACCTAGGGTGGCCAGTACAGCTGCTGCCTCCCTAGCTAGTTTAGGCCAATTTCTCATTCTCCTATCCTTTTTCTGGACTTCCTGTAGAAAGTCCTGTAGTGGCTGGTTTCTGGCTTCCTATAGAAGCCGTTTTTAAACTTCCTATAGAAATAGCCTTCTGGTTTCCTGTAGAAGCAGATGGCACCATTTTAGCCTGCTTGGCTGAGGGTGCTTTTTCCTTTAGCTTGGCTGAGGCTGCCTTAGGGGTGCCCTCACTGGCTTGGACTTTCTCAGTCCTTTCTACCATGCTCTGTAGTCTTTTCTCCCTGGGTGTTGGTGTAATTTTACCACCCCTTGTTTTGGCAGCTTGGCCTTTTTCTTGTGTTCCTTTCTGTTCTTTCTTTGGTTTTTTGCCCGGGCTTTCTTGTCCTTTAGCTTTCTTCTCTGCCTGAGTGTGCTCCTTCTCCTCGCTGCTGGAGGAAGTGAGCTCCTTGGCCAAAATTTGGATGTCATCATCCTTAGACATATTCCGAAAAATTTCCCAGGAGAGAGGGACAGTGTAAGTGTGGAGTGCATCTTCCACGAGGAGCTTGATAAGCCCATGATGGGCTAGCTGGTTTGGTGTCCCCTCTCTCAGTTCGGTGGCACACTCAATCATGGATTATAGGAGGAAGTAAGGAATTCTCAATTTTTGTTCTGAGAGTAGGTCCATTTGGTGCCTGAGTTCTGTGAGCAACCGGAAATGATAGCCATACACGATGCTAAATCGCCCCTCACACGTAATATACTTCATAATTTGGAGGTTGAATTCACTCCAGAACGGTTGTAGGCTAGTTCTTCGAACTCCATTCTTTTCCTCTGAAAATTGTTCCTCTCGCAAGAAGAACTCTTTTTTAGCTTTCTAACCCAATTTTCTCCCCTCGTTATCCCAGGGTACCCCCATCGGTAGATCAGTTACTCTACTAATGAGCTATGGGGTGAGTCTGAGGGTCAATCCTCTGAAGTTGACAATGGCCAATGTCTTCGACTTCGGCTTCAAGGACCTTAGGAATTCTTCTGTAATTCGTCATCATGACCTTGAAGCTTGTCACAGAATGACATCCAGTGTGCACGGGAAAACAAGTCCACCACCTCAGGGGTTTCCCGTAATTTCTTGGAGTCCAAAGGTTCTTTTCTAATGAACCCTCCCGGCATGGTAAAAAACTATGTTTTTGTTGTTCTAAACTTGCCTGCTTGTGTACAGAAGGAGGACTTCGGGATCTCTCTACACAGAGCGCAGAGCTACATCTCCGTTATGCACACAGTCGTATAAAGTTCACAATCTTTCACTGGTGAGCCTTGACAGTGTCTCAATTTTTCTACAGGAGGGAATTTAATTCAAGACCCTGGAGAAAATCTCACATACAGACTACGAAGACAATTTCATGCAGCGATAAGAAAATGACTTTTGAATTCATAGACAGACTTGCATTCACATTTTCCCTACCCCCTCAACATGTCGAATTCACCACCTTTTGAATTATTTGCATGGGAAAGTTATGTTCAGGCCTACCTCACCGAGAATTACCACCCTCGTCGTGAAAAGTCCAATATTCTTCGTAATGCCAGGCTCCCTATAGCGCAACTTCCAGTAGAAATCGTGCACGGCTTCTGAAGGACGTTACGGTGGTTTTGGACGAGTTTAAGCAGTCGCTGTACGTTGGAACAGACCAAGAACTCGGGCTAACAACTTGCAGAGGAGGAGGACGCGTACTCGGCTACAAAACGGTTGTGAGTGTAAATGACTGCAGTGTATCATAAGTTATTCAACCGGCCAATTTTGAATTGCTGCGGAATTCATGGCGCGGGGGTGAGCTGTCCCGGTCGATCCGTTGGCCGACGTCACAGCCATCATTCCTCGGCGTGTCCCTGACCACCGAATTCTTCCCTTTGCATTCACCACCGCCATTCCTGTCATACTGCCGCTTCTTCCCGACTGGACACTTCCCACGTGTCAATTGCCCATCTTTTCGGTAGAACCAAGCCCATTCGGATCCTACGAGGCCGTCTGACCAGTTGTTGTGGCCAGTTGAATGGCTACCAGAATCGTTCAATCCGTCCATTCTCACAGTCATGCACATTTAGAGCATAGCTTATGTAATTTGATGAAATAAGGTTAGGCACTTACTAGTGCAGCCGTGGACGTGGTTTTTTCAGGTTTCGGGACGAGGAATGCTGGATCTGCCTGTTGCTACTTCGTGCATGGGTGCTGGAGCTCCTCTTCATTGGCTGCTGCTGGCTACGAGACCTTGAGACCTGATTTCTTGGTGGTGAATGCTGCATGCACCGACTTCATGAGCTGCTAGTGTCTCCATGGTATGTGCTCCAGCCGGATCAGCTGCTACAAGATTCCTGTAGGACATCCTGTAGCCGTTTCTCCTCCTGGGGTGCATGCTGAAATAAATGAGTCGCGTTCGCAGGTGCAGGGTCCTGAGGTCACCTTGACAGGTAAAGTGTGCGAGCCTCTGCATGCTTTATTTCCTACTTAATTTTTTTTTTATATGAGAAAATAGGGTTCTGGTATGACTGTGCAGGTATATTCGACCAGATGGCAGCAATGGTGGTGAAAGGAGGTGAAACAAGTGGAGTGTGGAAGAAAAGAGTGGTTGCATGCCTCCTCAACGGACTTCAAGCTTCAAATCCTTCTCCAAAATCGATCCTGCCCCACCCAAACGCTCTACAGGATGTTTCCTGTAGAAATACAGAACTTCCTATAGAAAGTCCTATAGCTTCCTGTAGAAGGCTAAACCATGACCAGATTGTGTCCAAACCTTGGAAAAAATGAGTGTTCATGGAGGGAGTGTATGTTAGGTTTCCTGGTAGCTTGGTAGGGACCCTTGTCCTTGAGTTGAGAGGCCTCATTTTTGCATTGTGTTCCTGCAACCTGCAACAATTTCCAGAGATTAAACTTTTTTTTTTCTTTGTTTCTTCCTTCTTCTTTTTTCTTTTTTTTTTTTTTTTTTTTTTTTTTTTTTTAAGAGACAGCAGGGGCGCCTCAATGAGGTTTTCACCCCTACTATCTGCCTTGGGCGCCTCAGAGAGGTTTTCACCCAAGGATCTTTTTATTCCAATTCTTTTTTCAGAGAGACAGCAGGGGCGCCTCAATGAGGTTTTCACCCCTACCATCTGCCTTGGGCGCCTCAGAAAGGTTTTCACCCAGGGATCTTTTTTTATTGCAATTTTTTTTATATATATATATAATGATGCTCAAGGTGTGCTCAAAACAGAGGTAGAACCCTTCTCTATGACCAACACTGATTTTTCCACAGTTTTGATGAACTCTTTCCTTGAAAGAGGTTTCCTGTAGATCTTTAGTCGATGCCCATTGACGAGCATGGGGATGGCTTCTTGATCAATGGTTTGGATAAGGACAAAACCATTGTCATTACACTTCTCCACTGCATATGGTCCTAGCCATCTTTTCCTCAGCTTCCCCTTGAAATCCTTATGTCTGGAATCATACAGCAGCGCCCAATCTCCCGGCTGGAATTGTTTGTCATTGAGGTGCTGGTCATGCCATATCTTCCTCTGGAGTTGAACCACTTCTGAGTGGAGGAGGGCCTGCATTCAGTGTTCATCTAACCCATTCAGCTGCAATAACCTTTCGTGTTGAGCATGGCTGAGATCTAGGTCCAGATGAGTTGCCATCCTCAATGTGTTGTAGTCAAACTCGATTGACAGCAAAGCTCTCTTCCCATAGACCAGCTCGTAAGGGGTGAAACTGGTTGTGGTCTTCCAAGTGGTGTTGTAGGCCCAAGTGGCCTCAACCAGGCGATCTTCCCAATCCTTTCTGCTGCTGCTCACCACCTTAGTCAAAATCCCTTCTAATGCTCTATTGGTGACTTCCACCTGCCCATTTGCTTGAGGATGATATGGGGTGGAAGTCCCATGCTTGATCTTGTGATGAGCGAGCAAGTCTTCAATTAAGTTGGAGGTGAACTGGATTCCTTGATCGGTGACTAAATCTCTTAGGTAGCCAAATTTGTAGAAGATGTTTTCTCTTAAAAACTTAGCCACCTTTTCTTCTGTTGCTGCTTTGATTGCCTTGGTTTTTGCCCACTTTGTCAGATAGTCTATGCACACAATGATGTAAGACCTTTGCCTTGAAGGAGGGTTGATAGGACCCACAAAATCCATACCCCACTTCTCAAATGGCTCAAGAGTCACTTGAGGTTGGAGAGGCATTTCGTCCCTTGGAGTCGGTTTCCCCATCCTTTGGCATCGGTCACATTGGCTGATATATCTTCTGACATCTTGATGAAGAGTGGGCCAATAGTAGCCTGCCTGTAGAATTTTGAAGGCAGTCCTCTTGGCTGCAAAATGTCCTCCACAAGGCCCATCGTGACAGGTTAGGAGGATGTCAAAGACTTCCTCCTCCCTTACACAATGCCTTAAGATCTGATCGGGGCCAAGTTTGAACAGGTTGCCCCCGATCCAAGTGAATGAGGCACTCTTCCTCACGATTCTGCTCTTCTCCTTTGAGGATAGATGTGGAGGGAACTATGCTGAGACCAGATAGTTTGCTATATCAGCAAACCACGGAGAGAGTACTGAGATAGCAAACAGATGTTCATCTGGCATCTAGTCATCCACTGTTCCTTCTTCACCTGCAGGCAAATCCAATCTAGACAAGAAGTCAGCAACAACATTTTCTTTACCTGGTTTGTCAGCGATAGTCAAATCAAACTGCTGCAACAAAAGTAACCATCTAATAATACGGGCATTCACATCAGGCTTATTCATTAAATATCTAATTGCAGCATGGTCAGTATGTACAAATGTTTGATAGCTAGTGATGTAGTGTCGGAACTTGTTCAGGGAATGGACCACAGCCAAGAACTCTTTCTCAGTTACAATATAATTCATTTTTTCCTTGGATAAGTTTTTGCTGACAAAGTATATGGCATATGGAAGTTTTTCTTCAACTTGTCCTAAGGCTGCCCCTATGGCTTTGTTCGAGGCATCAACGTGGATGTGGAAAGGTAGGGCCCAGTTTGGGCCTCTCAAAATTGGGGTGGACACCAACTTATCCTTTAATTCATTCAGAGCCCTCTGACAGTCGTCCATCCATTTAAACTCAACATCTTTTGCTAAGAGGCCAAACAATGGCGAGGCTAGCTTACTAAAGTCTTTAATGAATCTTCTATAATATCCCGCTAAGCCTAAGAAACTCCGAACATCTCTTACCCTTTAAGGAGGTGGAACCTTTTTGATGATAGCAATTTTATTAGGATCCACCTATAATCCTTGGCGAGAAATGGTATGACCTAACACAGTCCCTTCAGTCATCAGAAATTCACATTTTTCAGGGCTGAGGGACAGGTTCATCTCAATGCACTTGCTTAAAACTTTTCCCAGGTTAGACAAGGCTTCTTGGAAGCTAGACCCATAAGGAGTAAAGTCATCCATATAGATTTCCACCGAATCATGAACCAACTCAGCAAAGATGCTCAATACAGCTCTCTGGAAAGTGGCAGGGGCATTGCATAGCCCAAAGGGAAGGACTCGGTAGGCAAAGGTACGCCATGGACAAGTGAAGGTGGTCTTATCTTGGTCCTCCGAGCTGATTTGGATCTGATTATACCGCTGAACCCATCTAGGAATGAGAAAAACTTCTTTCCTGCCAGTCCATCCAACACTTGATCTATGAAAGGTAGAGGGAAGTGGTCTTTCTTGGTGGCTTTGTTCAGTTCTCTGTAGTCCACACAGATTCTCCACTTCCCATTTTTCTTGGGTACCAACACCAGAGGGGAAACCCATTCGCTGTCCGATATGGGGTAGATGAATCCTGCATCCAACAATTTTTGCACCTCTTCTTTAACAATGTCCTTAAGGGCTGGATTCATTCTCCTCTGAGGTTGCCTGATTGGCTTGCAGTCCTCCTTAATGTAAATATGATGGGTACAGACCGAGGGATGGATTCCTTTCATTTCCTTGTAGCTCCAGGCAAAAGCCTCCAAATGGTGGGTCAAGAGGCTACATAGCTCCTTTTCCTGAGAGGGAGAGAGAGAGGAGCTGATCTTTAAAGTTATTTCAGGGCCAAACTCCACATTCTTAACTCTGGGATTGGTCGGATCAGTCGCACATAGGTCCACTAAAGCATTGGCTTCAGTATCTTCCACTAACTCTTCCAAGGATAGTGCACCAAGGGGAGGATTTTGGATGAAGTTCTCAATCAAATCATCCTCGGTTTGAGGACCTCCCCTGGTGGCCTCTACTGTGCATAATGGTGCAGAGTAGACCTCATCCTCTTCTCCTTCTTCCAACCAGAGGGGTAAGTCATGTTCTAGCAGAGGTTGGGCAAGAGGGTATAGGACCAACTGTTTGGACATAGGCCCATTTTTTATGGTCATGCTTCCTGCTCGACAGCTGATGTAAGCATTCGCAGAAGCTAGCCAAGGCCTTCCCAAAATGAGGGGATATCCCGTGAGTTTTGCCTTTGGCTGAAGGACCAAAAAGTCCGCAGGGTACTCCCAGGAGTCAACAGAGACCAAGACATCTTCCACAATCCCTTCGGGAGTCACGGTGGAGCAGTCTGCCAATTGCAGCATTGTCGAGGTCTTCCTTAAGGAACTCTGAAGGTTGAGCTTAAGCATGGTGTCCCTGGTCATCACATTAATGGCGGCCCCTAGATCAATCAAGGTGTGGGGTATGATGGTGCCATTGATGTGGACATCAACTACAGGACTCCCAGGGTCCAAATACTTTGGACAGATTACTTGCCCCAACATGAGATCGGACAATTGTCCTATGACATTGATGGTTGAGGCATCTCTCTTTCGCCTGCCTGGGTGCCTGAAACACTTCTCCTTAATCAATTTGTTGTATATCGGTACATCTTTTATGGCCTGGAGAAGTGGTATTTTCACACACAACTGCTTGAGTTCTCCCAGAAGCTCATTCTCTTCTGGGTTGGCTTGTGTGGTTACAGTGAGTCACTCAGGAAAGGGTGGAATGGCTTGGGGTTCACTTTCCTGTTTCTCTTCCTCCTCCTCTAGGGGAGGAGGTTGGTGCTCTGGAAGGACCTTCCCAGATCGCAGGTTGATCTCCTGGATCTCCACAACATAGGTAGGGCATGTTGTCTCCCTAGTATATACCTGTTGGGCATGTCTATTTTTGGGGTTCGAGTTCGGTTGAGCAGGCATTTGGGGTTGTCTTGGAGGAGTAGGAGGTAATGGTTGTGGTTGAGCCAGTGGTGGAGGCAAAATGGCAAGAGGAGAGTTGTATTGGGGCCTCCAGCCCGGTTGAGGTGCATTCCACTGAGGTTGTGGCTGGGCATGTGAGTGAAACGAATGAGAAGGAGGTTGAGTATGGTATGGAGATGGATAAGACCACGAAGGAGGTGTGGATCAGGAAGGATGAGCAGGGGGGCCCCAAGAAGGTATTTGAGCGGATTGGTTGGGGTTATAATAAGCTTGGGATGTCCCTTGCATCCCCTGCTGGTAAGGTCTGGGTCCATGTGGCCTCTTTTGGTTGAGGAAGTAGAGAGGTTCAGTAGCCACCTCAGCCCCTAGATAAATGGCTTTAAATCCAGGCAAGGTAGGGCATTGGTTGGTTGGGTGGTCCTCCTCACAAACGAAACATACCTCTACTCAGTGCAATGGGCACTCATTCTTGGGATGCTTCCTCGTGCATCTAGGACAAAAAATGGCCAAAGCCCTCTCAGCTTCCTCTTTCTTTTGCTGAATTCGGAAGGTATCAAGTTGCATGGCAATAGTCTGTTTCATTTCACTCTTGAGGTCTTCCATCTAGTTAGCAAACTCATGCTTGGAGAAGGTGGTACTAGCTGAAAGATGATTCCCCCTACCTCTCTTTCGGGCCGCCCTAGAATGGTTTCTAAAAACCGTATTTATGTCCTCATAAGGTAGTTGGTAGATGTCTCCTCCAGCCAGCATGTTAACGGTGTCCAGAAGGTCTTTAGGGACTCCTCAGAGCAGAACCAACTTCAGGGATTCCAGGTCAAGTGTGCACCTGGCCCGTTTATAACTGAGCTGGAACCTTTCCTCGTAGTCTTCTAAAGATTCATCGCTTCCCATGGTCATCCTAAAGATTTCTCCCTTAGTTTCCTTGGATCTACAGTAGTCCCGGTAATTGGTATTGAAAGCTTGCTGCATCTGAGCCCAAGTGGTGATACTGTTTCCAGGTAACCCCATGAACCAACGTAATGTTGTGTCCTTGAGGGTAGAGGGAAAGAGTTTCAACTTTTTCTCATCCTCAGCATAGTCATAAGTTCGACAAAGGACAACAGACTCAAACAGGAAGGTATCAGGGTCTTCAGTAGTCAATCCATAGAAGTGAGGTAAAGCGAAGGGGCTTATGTTTTTCATTTTCATCTCTCCATTGGTTTCTCGGATGGGAAAGGCACCTTCTATTCTCTCATCTTCTCTTCTACCATTTTGGTTTTCAACCATGGCTTCAGATGGAGTGTTCTCTAACTCTTCTTCTGTTATAGGATCTTCGTATATCTTAGGGAGTTCACCTATAGGTTCTTTTGGCTCACTGTCACCAGAGAAGAGAGAAGGTTGACTCAGTGATGTGGTGGGGGTGTTGGGTAAGAATTTTCTGGTTTTATCTCTATTCTGACAAGGCATGAAATGGAAAGACTTTTGATTTCTTTTGTTTTTTTTTTCTTCTAGTACCTGCAAAACTAAAATAGATTGAACTGCAACTAACTATCTTGCTGAAATGAAAATGTAGAATTGAAATGAAAGCACGAAAGGACTAATCTATTTTGCTCAAATGAAATTGTAGGAATTAAATGCTAGTCTACACTTGCTAAATTGAAATGCTAATCTACGCTTGCAGAATTGAAATTGTGGAATTGAAATGCTAATCTATGAAAGCAGGAAATATCAACTCTACTTTTGCGGAAATGAAATGAAATAAACTACTTAGCAGAAGGTTGTAGGAGAAAATAGAAGAAAATCAACAATCACCAATACTCTGATGCTTCCCCGGCAACGGCGCCAAAAAGGATGGTGGGCTCCAGTATTGCAGCAATAATGCTGCAACTCCTGGGACTCCCTTCTTTACTTTTATCAACCCGGGTGTTCGTAACAAACTTGGAAGCGACAGTGCTGTATGCACAAGTACTAGCTCTTTCCACAGCTGTCACTTGATCAACTGGCACAAGTCCGCTAGGGGCTTAAGCCAACTTCTATGAGCTCTTATAAGAAGCTTTTTAACTGATGGATGAAATCTAACTCAAAGGAAGCTAATCTACTTGCGGAAAGAAACTGAAAGCCAAAAAGTAACGCAAACCCTAGCAAACCCTAATTCTACCAGCTAGTCCTACTGATGCAAAGGAGAGAGTGCCAACTACTGGAAGGGATGCCATTACTTCTATGAAGGTAAAATACATGTGTCTAGACTACCTCTACCTGAAGAAAACATCTTTTTGTATTTTTGAATAAGTTATTAGAATTACATGCATGTGCTTTTAACTGGCTTTTTACTGTGCATGGGTGGATCAAGGAGGAGAAATGCTTGGAAAAGGTTGGGAAGGTTCAGAGAGGGTCTAAGGAGTCCCTAACACCCTTCTGGAGAGTTTCACAAAGTTTGGCTATCAAGAGACCTCATTTGTGAGCTTCTACAGGAAGTCTGCAGGGGTTCTACAGGATGTTCAGAAATTTCTACAGGATGTTTAAAAAGTGGATTTCAGAGGATGGGTGAGTGAGGGGAGATGCATGAATGGATAGGGAGGTAGGATAGGGGCCTAGAGTGACCCAGGGACTGGTGGATGGAGTGGTGAGAGGGTGTAGAAGGCTGACTTGGCTTAAAGAAGACTAAGACAATGATGGAGCAAGAAGGTAGGGTTACGTGGGCAAAAGGACAGGTGTGAGACGAGGAACCTAGCTAGGAGATGGAACAGCTGGCTCTGATGAAGCTTAGGCGGATGAGAGAGTGGTAGAGATGCCCTGCACGGCGTACATTTAACCGAATCAACAAAGTCTTACAAATAATCAAAGTCCTAGCTAATCTAATCTAACTTTCAATAAAACGAATGAACAACAGCTTTATTTGGAAAGAAAACCATGTACATCAATCATGCAAAGAAACATTTCAGAGATCTGAACCCATAACTAACTTTTGCAAATGAAAACAGTACACTAAGGATTGCATGGTCAAGAAAACTAGTGTTTTTGTTGGGGCATCACTGTTTCTTCAATTCCAGCCCCTGATCCAATAAGGATGAGGTGAAACTGATAGTGTTGTTGACCCTTTTCTTGGAGCTTTTTTCCTGTTATTATCCTACCAATCTATTTTAAACCTCTGAAGCAAAATATGCAATGGTTTCAAAAGTCCCTTACGAACGCTGAGGCCTTAACATTTATACACCACGAGGGCCCTAGCTGGCCTCCTAAATCTATGGGACTTGGCTGTCCAAACTGTGAGTGGATAGCCCCTTCCAAAATCTGCTTGGCTGCCTTCTAGATCCAGTTTTGGTGGCCTTTGGAGCTCGGAGTTGGGGGTGAAGATCCCGAGGAAGGGCTATTTAATGCCATAGACAACCCCCCTATGAATCCTCACCTCAAGTTTGGTTGTCTTCTAGCCCATGATTGCTCGGTTTTGCTCCAACATGTGTCAAAAAACCTAAAATGAGCATGTGTTAGCCACCTAGGAAGAGTGACTACCCTTATTCGTACAAATGACATAAAGATACTGAAAAATAATGCATAAGCTATGAAAAAGGAAGGATTGAACAAGGACTGAACAAGGATAATTAGGCCAAATGAGCCCAACAAGTTACCAAATTTGGGGCTCATCAAATGCCTATTTGATGCCTCTCTATGTAGTCCTTGGAACCTCCATTTATTTCATTCTAATTGATGTGAACTAATATTTATTTGTGCTGTCAATAATTTATCATAGAGAGATGACCTACATTATGAAATTGTGCTCCATGTTCTAATCCAAAGTATTTTGTATCATTTCAATACTTCACTTAAACCTAACCTTTCTTCTTTGTCCATAACGTTTCTTCCCATGATCATGTTTTACATGTTGTCACAACTCCATCATTTTGTGGTAAAATCTCTCAAGTGTTCTTCTCATGCAACCATTTTCGAAGTTACTTGTGCCAATTATTTTTCTCCTTCATGCACCTATTGGGTTACATTGCTTGGTTAAGGAAATGATTATCTTGCAACATTTTCATTTCTTTTATAAAAAAATTGTACATTCACACCTTGCATTGGAATCATACGTAAAATGAACTCATGAACCAGAATTCATGATTATCTTCAACCTAAATTCATCGCCTATCCATCTCATAATTTTGCTTTATGGGTTTCGTTCCTAGTCTAAAACGCTTATAGGAACATAAGCCTTAGACTGTTTGCCTTCGAAATCCATCGGGAACGTCTAAAATTATGGTTGAACACCTTATTTGGTGTAAGCGTATTAATAAAAGCTCATCAATTCATTTTCATCATCATATAGATCAATTTATATGTCATTTTATATACATGCACATAATCAATATTCCTAAAACATGGTTGATATGTGTGTGCCTTAGACCATTAAATGCCACAAATCATAGTGAGATGAGCTTGAGTGTGGGTTGAGTAATTTTTCATTGTGGGAGAGTTAATATTCATCTACAATGTATATCAAAAGAACAACGGTGCATTGTAGAATGCATGTGGGGACATAAGGGAGGCATCATGTTATATAGTAGGGATATAAATATAAAGGGGTATAAAAAATGTAATGAAAAAATGGATACCTACAATAGATACTGAAAGAAGTGGTTTCTTAAATTGGGAAGTTGTATTGCGTTCGTATTCATAGGGGGTTAAATAAAGTGATTTTTAAAGGTATTTTCCAATATGATGGCATAGAGAGCATTCAATTCTCTCTACGAAGAATTGAATGCATTCAATTCTTGTTACATAATTTGTCACCAACTCTCATGCTAGTTCAACTTTCTGAGTGAGAGAGGGAAAGAAATGAGTGTATGAGAAGAATAAAGGAGTAATGCTTAGAACAAAAAGTAAATAGGAAAAACCTTCTTAAATAGATTTTATCTTTCATTTTTATAAACACACCTTGTCGCTACATCTTTCCAAACATCACATTAACATATTTAGTAATTCAAGGTATGTTTTTCTTATTAAGTCAAGTTTTCCTTGTCCCCAATGCATCATAGTCTATTGGTTGTCCCATTTATTCAAGTTCAGATTTTTTAATAAATAAAAAGAAAATTACATCACATAATATGTTTTTACATCATAGCATCAATTTGGGCACCCCAAAATTATATTTTTTTAATTACATTACAAAATTTGGGGTAATGGAAATGGTGTCACATAATATTCCAAACGCATATGTTGATAAGTCGACATGGCTTTTTTATATCTCAAAATGTCACCCCGTAGGTCTATCATAACTCAAAATTACACCCGTTGGGTCTAGTAGGGAAGCACCTTGAAATGAGGGATGCAACATAAGTCAATTCCATGGAAATCCTTCTAAAAATTTAGTTTTTTCTTTACAATGCCCCTAGAATACTAGCAAGAGGAGTTGGAGCAACAAGGGCTCCAAAAGTGATTGGAGAAGGTTAGAAAAGGTAAAGAAAGATCAAATGTTGAAGATAAGGATGTAAGGACCATATCAATAATGGTCAACACAGTGTTTATATATATCTAATCACTTTTCAAAGCAATCTATATATGAAATTCTCTCCATGGTGAAAAGGGAGAATCACTTGAGATAATGTGATGTTGTTGAAATGGGAATCCACTTCTGATTGAGATAACATACAAAAAAAATGATTTTGAGTTATGGTGAGAGAGGGAGCCAAATGCAACGAACATAAAGTGAACAACTTGGTAACTTCTATTGGTATAGTAAAATGATCAGACTTTTCTCACCGAAACTTGTTTTTTCTATATCATTATTAATATATGTTTCTAGTTTAGTTATAGTGCTAATGCTGACGTGGTTTGAATGGATATAAATATAGTGATTCGTGGTTTTCTATTTCTTGTGTGCAGGTTATCGGTGAAAGGAGATAAAGGGACAAGATTTCTAGGAGCTTTACCACTTAAAGCACTAAGAATCTACTTTCCATGATAAGTCACACTCCCTTTCTTCTTCCTATTTACTTCTATTATGCATGAATGTGTCATTAATTTTTGGGTTAAGTAGATGTCACAAATACCATCTTTCATATGCCCTAGACAGACGTATGTGTCAAAAGTACTCTATCACTCTATAGGAAATTTCGTCTAAATGGAACTAACGACTCCACTAGGGAGTTGCAGTGGGTCTCTTTCTGGTATTTTTTTTATCATTTAATTTATCCTTTTTTATTTTTATCAATTACTATTTATCATTATGGTTATTTAGTTCATTTATTTGGAAAAATATTTTTTGAAAAACTTTAAAATAGGGTATAGAAACCCCTCAAATCTACTTTATAGTCTTGACAGAGAACCATATCTTTTCCAACCCTTCGTTTGGATTATTATAGATAATTGTGGATCTCTATCTCCTCTATTACAAAGCGTTTGAGCAATAATTGTAGGATTTTGTAGGGTTTTTTGCACAAATTTCTTAGTTATTCTTGTATAATTCTAAGCCTTAGGTTAGGAAAAATTAAGACATAATTCTTTTAGTCCTCTTCTCAATCATAACACCCTCCAATTCACTTTAAATAAGTGGTTTGATTTTTTTGCAAAATTGTTTTCAATCCTATTGGTTTTTATTCCCAAGAGTGACATTGGAGGGTTGGGTATTTCTCGATAAGTATTGCCTTCTATCCATGTTTCTTATCTCCCTGTTGTTTTTATTATGTTATACTATTTTTATTCATTTTTTTTATGAAACTTTCTTTTAGGTGGGGTCTTATATTTTGCATGTGTTTTTTTTTCATATTTTTCTTTGATTTCTTGAGCCTTTTTATGATTAACTGTTACTATATATCTTAGTGATAAGGTAGAGAGTTGTGAGGAATATATTCATGTTTCATTGGAAATATATAAATATCCTATAGATAGGTTTCATCTAAATTAAAATTCCCACTTTGAAATTTTTGATCTCTTTTGTTGAAGATAGTAAAGATGTCATTGAGTTTCATGACGTATACACATGACCTAAAAACCAACCACTAAAAGATACTATCTCACAAAAATTATCATACATTTTTCATTTCTATGGTATCACACCAATATTATATTAAGGATTTAGGGCCTTGGAATAGGTTGGAAAGGAAACTCTCCAAGGCCATAAAAAGCCACTAGAATCTTGAGTTAGAGAGTATAAATATAGTTACAATATGTTTCCTAGGAATCACTTCTAACATTGGGTTAAGCATTAGATAATAGAAGGATTGGTGGAGTTATCACCTTGATTCATTTTGTCTTGGTGGTGTGATCTACACATATATAGTTGTCTCTTTTGGGAGGGTGCAGGCTCATTAACGTGCCATTATGTCTGTAATGAACCCACAAATGTTCCCCCAAGCTGATTGGTTTTCTAATGTAAGGGAACCTATAAAAACTCAATTGACCGAGAAGGTAAAAAAATTTTAGTAGAGGAGTTGGTTCTTAAATGTGTGATATTTATTAGATAGGTTAGGATAAAATTCCTTTTATTTCCATGCAGTCCATTAGATCTAGCTATTTATTGTGAATTTGTTTAATTATGCCAAGTTTTCCCCATTTGATCCTGTCCTGATGGATCTAGAATGATGTTCCATATGAATATAGCATTGTTTGAAATTAATTAAAGATAAAGAGTGTGACAATTATTGAGTGTGTGAAAAAGGTTGCAGAATGGTTCATTATCTACCTCTGTGCTTTGTGGATAGTTTTATTTTTATGTTATTGTTAAACATTTGGTTTATTTATTATCATAAATTATTTGGGTGGTGTCACAGGGGCTCTATTGATCCAAATTTAAATAGGAACGCAAAAAATTGCAGAGATAACCATAAACACAGAGATGCAGCAGAAATAATAGTTCATTTCATTAATGTAAAATACTGAAATATGTTTACAAATAGTAATGAAAATAAACGAGCTAGGGCGATGGTAGCTAATCTTTGAGAATAGATGTGGTGGCTACATGCCTTTGAACTATGTTACCATGAGGCTCGAAGGCCTATTTATTGTTAAGAAACAATGGAAAACCCTTAACATCCCAAAATCAACCCTAGAAGACGAAATGCCAAATTGTGGGCCCTGTTTTGGGTAAGTTTGTACATCAACTTCCTAGGGTCGTAACTTTGGCAGTCGATCTTCGTTTGACACGTACAATAGCTTGTTAGAAATATCTATCCGAGCACTACAACTTTGGGCAGAGAAACATCAATCCATGGACCGATGTTGCTCCCATATTTCCCAAAAAATGTTGTTTAGGGCCTCGAAATGGCTCCAGAAGTTTAGGACCCGAAAAACTGGTAAAAATAGTAAATTGTGCTACAATTAAGGAAACTAAAAAAAACTGAAAGAGATAGTTGTGGGGGTCCAAATGGGATAGGTGGGTGGCCACCAACATCCACTTGGATCATTCCTCCCCCCTTAGGAAGCAATGGTCCCCATTGCGTTGAGTTCCTCCATCTGCTGAACTCGGTCCTTGGTGAGCTGTTCTGCAATCTCGGATGTGTCCAGTAATGGTGGGAAGCATTGTTGAGGGTGGTACACATTGAACAGTTGGTGCCAGCGAGGGAATGGAGGAATGCCGTGCTCCAAAGCATTATTTCCCACGGCCTTGGTAATGGTGTAAGGACCATGTCGGCGTGGTTGGAGCTTTTGATGGGCTCTTGTAAGGTGTTATTTTGGCAGATGCAACCAGACTTTGTTGCCCACTTGAAGCTTGTGTGGTACCCATGTGGCTGAGGAGAAGTTGTTCCTTTGTTCTGTCATGACTGTATCCCGTTGCTTCTATTGCTGCATGGAGGAACCCTTTGCGGGGGTCATGGATGTGGTGACGATCTTCCCCTTACTTTGGGAGTGAACCAGACAGAAAATGAATTTCCTAGTCTGGGAGATGAGCTTACTGCCTTTCTTGGCAGAGATCAAAGAGGTGGCAGTAGTTGGGGCTACCTCTGGTGTCCTATATAATGAATTACCCAAAGAAATAATAACAACGTGAGGCCTTGAATCACACACAGCATGTCGCCTTCACAAGTATGGCTAGCCTAATAGTACATGACAAACATCCAGAGGTGTAACATCACATAATACCTCATCTATGAAGGGCTTGATGCTGTAGGGAAGGCAACACTACTGGCAAACTTTGAGATCTCATCCTTCATTAAGCCACCCGATACTATATGGCTGTGGGTGTGGTGTAGTTGGTAGGCCCAACCACTTTACGACCTCTGCTGAAATGCGGTTATTTGGCTGCCACTGTCGATAATGAATTATAGTAACAAACCCTTCACCCACATCTATGAGTGGAAAAGATGCTCCCCCTCCTCTGGATCTTCGGGCTCATTCTTCTAGATCTTGGCGGTGTCAACAGTGAAGCTAGGATCTGCATCAATGATCTACTTCCCTTTGCCATTCCCCTTGTCGGGTTCTCAGTCAGGGTTAGAACATGCATCTGATTCAGAAGCCTTTAACTCGACCACCAACGATTGCTTGGTACGACACTCACTTGTGTTATGAGGGGGACTCCTGTGGAACTCACACGACTTTCATATGTCCTTTCGCGACTTCATGGTGTTATTCTTTTTCTTGCGGCTTCAATGGGTTTTCTTGGGTCACCCTACCTTGTCTTTGTCCTTTGGTATTTAGATTCGCAGATCCAAAGTCTCTTTTCTTCCGTTTGAAATTTTCCTCAATTTTGACAGCGTAGCGGTACGTTGTGCCGAGCGAGGAGATGTTCAAGAACTCCATCTGTTCTTGGATGTATCTAGGTAGGAAGCTGCGGTATTTGAGTACTAGATGCAACTCAGAATATTTGATCCCCAACTCTATGTGAAGGGTATGAAAAATGTTTGTGAACTCTAGCACATCTTGGTCCCATTCTTGTCGCAGCATGGTCCACTGTATGTATGCATCTTTGAAGGAATTCCAAGTGGGTGTGGCTGAGAACAGTGAGCCTTTACTTCCATCATTCTGCTTGCAATAGGTTTCCTACTAGTCCCTAACGTGGGGGGCTGCTTTGAGAAGAGCGAAAATAGTCTTTTCCCAACTCGAAAATTCATGAATAGAAAAATAGCCCTCTAACATATTTAACCATTTATCTATGGCATCTGCATCTATCTGACCCTCAAATATGGGGGTTTCAAAATTAACTTGTACTTTAAAGGGCGTGGCGTTTCCAGAGTAGCTGCTGGAAGCCGATGCGTTGCCTCTGGGTAACCCCTGAAGGATCTGCACAAAGTTGTCCATCATCACATTCCTTTGTCGCTCGAGGGATTCTTCGAGCAAGATTTTGATAGGATCTCCTGCCCCCTTGTCTTTCTTATCATCCACCATTTGAGGTTGTCATGATTTGTGAGGCTAGTCTTGCAAAGGTTGAACCAGTTCAAGCCCTAACTCCGTATATCCCGACCTCATTAGGGACATGCAAAGAAAAACAAATAAAAAGCAGATAGCTTTGATACCACTAATCCGAATTTAAATACGAATGCAACAGATTAAAGAGATAGCTATAAACACAGAGATGTAGTGGAAATAATACTTCATTTCATTAACGTAAAATATTGAAATACACTTACAAACAGTAATGGAAATAAACCAACTAGGGCGATGGTAGCTTATCTCTGAGAAGAGATGTGGCAGCTACATGACTTTGAACTATGTTACAATGAGGCTCAAAGGCCTATTTATTGTTGAGAAACAATGGAAAACCCTTAACATCCCAAAACCTAACCCTAGAAGATGAAATGCCAAATTGTGGGCCTCGTTTTGGGTAAGTTGGTACATCAACTTCCTGGGGTCGTAACTTTGGCACCCGATCTTACTTTGATGCATACAATAGCTCATTAGAAAGATCTATCCAAGCACTGCAACTTTTAGAAGAGCAACATCAGTCTTTGGACTCGTGTTGCTCCTAGATTTCCAAAAAATGTCATTTAGGGCCTAAAAACGGCTCCAGAAGTTCAAGACTTGAAAAACTGCTAAAAATAGTAAATTGTGCTACAATTAAGGAAACTGAAAAAACGTAAAGAGATAGTTGTGGGGGTCCAAATGGGATAGGTAGGTGGCCACCAAAATCCACTTGGATCATTTATATATGCCTTCTAACACCCTGTTAAAAATTTCATGTTAGAACATACAAATTCGAATTGTTAGCTTCCTGAAGAAGATACAAATTTGGATTTTTTTAAAGAAAAGTTTCGGCACTTAGTTCAAATATCGTTGAAGAAATATGAATATGAATCCTAGGCTAATAATTCTCCCTCAACTTTCATTAATCTTGACACATTTCTAGTATCAGAGGAAGAATATACCACTCCTTTTATTCCTTATCCTCCTCCTTTAGATGTTAGCATTGGGAAATATATAAATCAGGTTTTCAATCTCTTTGTTCGAGATCTAATTCAAGGGAATTTGAATGAAAAGTGAAGACTAATCCTTCCATTCCACAAGATGATATTAACACTCATAAATTCAGTATTGAATCTGGTTTGGATGTTTTTCCTCCTTCATCATCCCATTTACATGACCCCTTGCCCCTTGATCTACTTGATCAACCTCTTGCAAACTCCTTTGATTCTTTGTTTGTTAATCTAAACAGTTATTAGCTGCAAGGTAGTCACATTTTACAGGTAGAGGAGTAGAAAGGTGAAGGTTATTTCGATCATTCTTGTCTTTTTCAAAGTCCTCTATGTCAATATAATATCCCCTCATTAGTAGATAATGCTGAATTTATTGATCTTGGTAGTCAATCAAACGAATTTAATTTTCTTAATACATCTAAATTTTTAGGCAACCATCATTCTAATGATCATGTTTCCATTGATTAATGTGATGATGTATGCCCAAGTGCATCAACTGATATTTTATTTCCTCAAGAAGATTTTGATTTGAAAGATTTACATTTAGATATAATTCAGTTAAAGAAGATTTTCTTATGGAAACTTCTTCCTCAACTCACTATCCCTTGTGCCTAACTTGTGAGGAAGATACTCCATGTTCTTCAAGTTCATCGCCTAATGGGAAGCGTGTGGAATTAACATAGGGTTGTGAGGTTATCCATGATGAAAAGGAAAAAATGCCACTCATTGAGCATCCATTCCATTCCTTATCATTTCCAATTTTTCATGAATAAAATTATTCTGTTTAGGTTACTGATAACATTCATCATATCTATCCATCCTTAGATGTTCAATTAGAAGAATCTTTGACTTATGTAATCTATTTTCTGAAGATGCAAAATTTAATTAAACTAATGATAAAGATGGATTCCATTCGAATAGTAGTGGTCTTATTAAAAT
The DNA here is from genome assembly GCA_031772625.1 of Pinus tabuliformis. Lineage (NCBI taxonomy): Eukaryota > Viridiplantae > Streptophyta > Pinopsida > Pinales > Pinaceae > Pinus > Pinus tabuliformis. The sequence goes on along the minus strand of CM062817.1, from coordinate 1,163,970,227 downwards.
TACTGGTAGTAGTTTTCATCACACCATGGATGATTTGATTTAATATTCAAAATGCAATTCTACGATTCTTGAAAGTTCCAGGACTTGTCAAGACATCGAGGCACTTCAACTTCCATTTATGGTTATGTCAAGTTCTTGAAACTCTCTTTAGGTCCCTAAACAAATTCATGTTTGGATCTTCTCACAAAATTCTTTCCTTTGCATGGTTTCACTAAATGCAATTTCCTTCATGAAACGTCTTCGGTATTTTGGACATAGCTCTTTTAACTTTCAAAATTTGGGTTCTGATCAGATTGAATATTTTGTTTCATATGTTTCATCTTCATTAAAGTATCTTATATCGAACTCAGGTTTGGAATGTATATCTCTGATGGAAGCACAAAGCCATGAAATGATCATTTTAAAGATTATCATTGGATGAAGGATTCCTACCTATTAGATACATTAGAAAGTAATAAACTCCTAGCGTTTGAGTTGAATATTATAATGGTAATCATTTTCTTCATGGCATTAGATATATTCTTCAATGTCAATGAATTCTTAAGTTATCTGAAGAGTCAAATTCCTCTATTTATGCTTACCTATTGTATCTTAACTAGTTTCATGTGTTTTCTATACTGGCATTCGTTTTTTATTTTTCCGATGATTGTAACTAGTTACAAGGAAATGGATTGTCACATTCAACATACAAGGAAGAATATTCTATTGTTCAAATCATTTGAAAATTTTTTCAAACCAATATATCTACGTTTTCCACTAGCCTAGAATTGTATGTATTGATTGGCACATCTGATCATAAATATGGTTTCGACAACTGTCTTTCAATTAACCATCACCAATATATCAATTCATAGTTATTTTGTATCGATAGATATTTATGGTTTATCATCTCACTATTTGGATACTTTTAATGAAGTTGATGCACTTCAACCTTTGTTGATGGTTATGTTAGGCCCTTAATATATTGGCAGGCCTTCTGGAGATGATCAATGTCATTTTCCATTACAAGACTCTCATCATAATACCATGCCATTAACTCTTTTTTTTCAAGGATTTCAAGGTTTTCAAGAGGATTGTTTTTAATTTTATGATTCAATTTATGATTGTTTGCAAGCATCTTACTTAGAAAGCCCTTGTGCTATAAATAGGATTTGATATTTTCTGATGTTTTCTAAGGAGTAAACCAAAAATACAAGTACATTTACAAGAAATTTTGAAGGTTTGCTTGATTGTGGTTCCAATAAAAAAGGTAAGTTGGTGTTATAGACATATTTGGGAACTGCAACCCCAATCAAATATTTCCATAAACCAAGGGCTTCTGAGTCCCTAAAAGTGTTGTTTCATACCCTAAAGGAGCAAGGTCAGCTAATTACATCACCTCCCAGAAGTTTTCCATGAAAATCTACTCGGAACTGGTCAAAGCAGGACCATACAGACTGCCCAGTGCTAAAGGTGTGATGCATCTCACCTGCCACATGCAAAAAGTGCGATGCATACTGGAAAGCCATTTCATAGTGTGCGATGAGCGACAGTAGACAAATGGCACAAGAAGTTTGCTAGGTGGAAACCCAGAGAATCTTCTAGAAACTACTCATTTGACACTTACCTCTCTGAGTTCACCCAAGGATGAGTAAGAGATCTAAAATCTCCATGTGGAACCAGGAACTATCATAGAGATGACACTAATAAAAATCCCTAAAGTTGACTCACCCCACTGCAAATATCTATAAATGGATCCCTCGTCCAAGAGATCCAAAGGTTGGAAATTGGTAATTTGAAAAGAGGTGTTGCTGGTTTCTCTTTGAAGACATTGTTGGGTGATCTTGGTTTGTGTGAGGTGAAGAGGGCTTTCAAGTTGGGAGGATGGCACTGGGTCACACCAAGTGGTTGTAATCCTCTCTTCTATGACTTTTCACTAATAAAGCTATTTGAGTTTTCCCCCATATTCATGCGTATCTCTGAATGTTGTGTTGTTATATGCATTTATTTGGTGAATATATATCTGATCCTATATTGTTTACAATGAAAGATCTCTATGCTTTGATGGTATTATGCTGCTGTGAATCTACAGGTGCTCTTTGAAGTTGGACAAGTAAGGAAGTAGTGGCGAGATTCTGTCAAAGGGGAAAGGAAACAGGCAAGGAGCCAAGAGGAATACTGAGGTTGGTACTCTCTGCTTCTTTTCCCATCTCTCTCTCATAAAGGAAAAACAAGTGACTTTAATCTATTTGTTTCTAAGATAGCTACCCATCTTAGTGGGAATAGCAGCTCTAAATAGACACTAGATTTCCCGATAACAAAATGGCGACTCCACTGGGGAGCGATTAGTTTGATTGTTTGTCTCTATTTGTTTGATTCATAAACCATAGACGGAGCCTAAAGTCAAGCCAGCTAGCCTTCGAACTGCATTTGCTATGCAAGTGCAAAGTAGATCAACGCTGCTTCAGTCAATCTTCGGTTTGTTTATGAAATGAACAATTGACTTGCAAACATCCTAAGTGCCCTAGAGGTAGCTTGAGTAACCTCATTAGATCAGCCCTATACTTTATAGTTACTAACTATCATTTGCTCAGCCTAAATCCCTGAACTAAACTGCAAACTGTGACCAAAAACCAAGTTAAAGTCTCGTTCCTTGACCATCGCATCCTGTCTCCTTGGCAATCTGGATGGGTCGCACCTCCTGTGTGCAGTAGGTGGGATGCATCCCTGTTTCCCTGTGTTACAGGTGCGATGATCAGACAAGACTAGATCTGCCTCCAGATTTTGGTTTTTTCTTCATTTTCTTCAGTTTTATTAAGGAGTTTTGCTGTCTGTGATCAGTAGACCACTATTGAAACCTCCTTCTTTGCATTACCCAACCTCTATTGTACAAAGAATTGTGAATGTTTTTATGTATTGTGCACCATTTATAGTTCTCTTTTACAAAATAGCAGCTTGATCGAACTGTCATCTCTTGATCTGGAAGTGTCGCAAGTGTCGTTTTCAGTCAAGGAAAAGAATACTTCTCTTTTTGATAGTCGATTACACTGTTACTCTTGTATTTTATCTGAATTTATAAGTATTTCAAGTGTCGAAAGCAGTTTTCAATTCAAAATCATGAAGTGTCGTCTTGTCTCTTTTTCGTTTTTTGAAAAGAAAATTGTTAGTACTGTCACTTTGAAAGAAGAGATAATTCAGATTTGTATTTAGCTTTCTTTTTTTCATTCACACATTAAGAAAGTGGAAAACAAATACATGCGTGTGCATTTGAATTTAGACTGCTTGTTTATTTTGATTTAGGACAGTGCATCTAGTGTGTGCTCTCTGCTCTATGTTGAAAGGATTTCATTTCTCTTTCCTTAGTAGCTAGGATTTTCATTGCAAAAAGAAGATTAAACGACTATTTAGCATCTTAGGTTGCATTTTAGGAATTGTATATCTACATCACACGGTGAACCTAAAAGGAAAATTTCTTAAGAAAGATCAACTGTAAAATAAATTTAATGAACATAAAAATCATTTGGAACCTAACGCACAACATCTAGAAGTCTAGGCTAGATACGTATTCCGGCATCGTAAAGCCTGGTAACTGGCGCTTTCATCGTAGGTTGGGTGATTCCTCCTCTTTGAGACGATAAGTCCCAGTACGGACTTGTGCTCCCACATACCGTTGAGTATATATTGGGAGACCACAATAGGATATATCCTTTATCCTTAGGAAGCCGTGTCTACCGCCCTATCAATTGCAATGCACTGAACATAGCATTTCAGAAGATTGACTGTCGTACCGTAAAAAGTATTCTACAATTTTGTGATTGGTTTGGTAATCCCTCTGTCTAGATTTTTAGAGTAGTCTCTTTCGTTCCTTTTCAGACTCCTTAAAGGAAAAGGTCCATCTGAGCACTTGTCACTTCAGGCTCATTAAAAGTCGAAGGCGACTAGAGTCATCTTTAGCTTTTTCTCGACTCTTAAAAATTGAAAAAGCAAGTTGTGTCAAAGCGTCTAAAATTTATTTTAATTAGAATAACATCACTTTTCCCTTATTGGTCTTAGGTTGAGAAAATGGAGTCCACCAACTAAGGATTTCCCCTTGGGGGAAGTCCTAGTCCTTTCTCCTCTTGGGGAAATGTTGGTGCACCTCATATGGCCACATTGTCCCTTCCAGGACTGAAAATTGGCTTGCCTGTATGGCCTTTCTCGACCTCTGTCATTCAAAGCACTGTGATTCCTGAACAATCGAATCAACAACTAGATGATACCAAAGTTCCCCCCCAACCTTCTACTTTGTTTGTCTCTCCCTCTCCTTCTTCCTCTTCGCTTGGTAAAGACAATAAAACTAAAATCCAATTAACTGGGAAGAAGAAGAAGGGGAAGGAGAAGAAGAAGAAGGAGCCAATGGAAAAAAGGGGCAACCATGCATCGTCTAGCGAAAATCCACACACTGCATCGTCCAAACCTAAATCTCCATGTGTCATCTGCAAAGGAGACCACTATCACTGAGATTTCCTTGCATCCCACGGATCCTAAGGGACTAGTCTCCCCGCTTGCACAATTTGGTGTCGTCAACCTCTGACGATCATGTTGAAAGTACACCATCAACTAGTGAAAGCGAAGTCACCAGACAAAAAGGAAAATCTAAATTTCCCTGCAGACTGTGTGAAGGAAACCATGCCCTCCACCGTTGTCCCTTCCTGGACGATGCTAAAAGAGTGTTGGATAATCGTCTTGTAACACCACAGCGACTCCCTCCTGGGTACAATAAACTGCTGTTGAATCCATTGCTAGTTGAAAATCCTATTGACCCACCTTTGGAGTCAGTTGAAGCACCTATCATGGAAGATAGACCCTCTGAGTCCACATCGGATCAAAGTCAATAGGTCGAGACGGCAGTCGACCCCATCTTGACTTCAAAAGATTTACCTTCAGATGATACAGTCACCGAAGAGAATGAGAATGACACCATTCAAATTTTTTTCATAAACACATAATCCAGTGAACATGGGGGCAGTCTTCCCATTCATTTACCACAGGAAGGAAATTCATCATAGTTGTATCCGGTCGTTTATTCGGTCCCACCTCCAAGCAACCTAGTCATTTCCTTCAATTGGAATCTACTAGGCAAACCCCGTTTACCATCTAATGTACCATTTCAAATCATAGTGCAAAATTACAAAATGGTCATGGTTGGTACCGTCATAGATGAAGGGGCTTCTATGAGTATCCTTTCCTCAACTGCTTGGAAAGTGCTTGGTTCGCCATAGCTTTTGCCTGAGATGCGCTATCTGACAGGCTTTGATAAAGGAACCAGTCGGCCATTAGGGATCCTTCCAAATTTTCCTATAACGTTGAGAAGGAAAACCAATTATCTAAATGTAATGGTAGTCCAAGGACCTTTAGGTTACAATCTACTCCTAGGACGCGACTACACTTATAGCATGGGAGCCATCGTCTCCTCACTCTTTCGAGTAATGTGTTTTCCGAATGAAGGCAGAGTGGTCCAGCTCATAGACCAACTTTCATTCCCCAGTTCACACGTAGCTAATAGTAAAATTCCATCCCTAACAGGTCTTTTCGCATAAGGAATGTCTCGTCAATCTCCAGTCCGTCCACCTGATGAGCATGAGTGATTCGATGTTCAAGGCTGAAACCCAGGGGGCATGCACCTTGGCCTGCTTCGGCAGGAAAACCTCGGGTATAGGGTAGGTTTCCACAGAGGATATATGACTGGTCTGACATACCTGTCCATTTAGGAAAATGGGATTAGAATGGAATAAGATACCTCTGTCAGAAGGTAGGCCTTTCCTGATAGAACAAATGTTTTGTCTGCAAATCGAAGGGTAACCTGGAAAGTTAGGCCTTTCCCGATAAAATAAATGTTTTGTCTGCAAATTGAAGGGTAACCTGGAAAGGTAGGCCTCTCTCGATAAAACAAGTGTTTTGTGTGCAAATTGAGGGGTAACCTGGGGAAACTCTACTTCGGTATACCTGGGGGCATGCAAACATTTTGTGTGAAAGTGAAAAGCAACCATTTATTTTCTTAGTTTGTAGGTTCTTAACCCTTTAAACTCGTAGGATTGGTCATTCCTAGCTTACATAATGAAAGGAGTTGGAGCATAATTTCAAATGGTGCAAGCTCCCTAAAAAATGAACCTATCGATGAGACATCCTTATTATACGACTGGCACGAGCAATTTTACATGAAGTTCAAGCTTGTTAAAAATTAAACCTAGCAATGAGCATATGTTCCACCAGAGTTTAAGCTCATTAAAAAATGAACCCACCTCTGTAAATAACCATTGTGAATGCATTATCATCAGCTTTTGAGCCTTGGTCATGTTCTAACCATCACCTCCACTCCATTGTTGCCGTTCATTCACCTCCATTTGATTGTTTACTGCTTTTGAGGAACAGCTACAACGAATGATCCTATTTGCTGCCTTTTTACACTTCCATGATTGGAAAGTTCCAAACCTTACCTGGAACTAGCTGCTATCTAAAAACATCACTCGTTCGTCAAAAAATGAGTCTCCTTTAAGCTCTTTTCATCTGACTCGTAAAATATGAAAATATTGTCGAGCGATTGGCCTCTCCATCTTGTTAAAGTGATTGGAAGTGCTATCCCTCCTCTAGATTTTAATATTTTTGGACCTGATGGATTATTACACAAAAAGATCGAGCGTTTGTCTTGTTTGGCTCGTTAAAACTATCGAAAAGTCATCCCTTTCGCATTGTTTTATACATTTTCGTACTTAAGGGATTATGTTACGAAAAAGGAATATTGTAGTCTTCTTTCCGTCTCTTTTTAGACTCTCTAAAATTGAAAAGGACCGAGTTATCCTTGTCATTAAACTCATTAAAACAATAGCGACAAACTTGTCCATTCAGACAAGACCGAGTATCACTGTCCCTACGCTCGTTAAAACATAGCGACAGGTTTTACCGAAGGGCAAATTATAGAACAAGCATATGTTATCCTCCTTAAGCTTGAAAAAAATAAAGAGGTACTGGCTAGGAATCACTGGGGAAAATTGGGAAGAAAACTTGAAGAAACTTTATTAGTAGCAGGTCGCTCTTGAACATGACACTTTCACTCCATCACCATGATTGAGTCAGGTTGGGTTACTCCATTCACCGGTCATATCACCATTGGTCCACCGTACCATCCACTTTTGGGGTTAATGCTACCAGTCCATTTCAATGTCACCAATATGTTCAACAAAAGTCGCTCGGAGAATTCACCTACCCAGCTTGTGTCTCATCCGCTACAATACCTTCACGCTTCATTCTTTCATGACCGCCACCCTGAACGTTGTATCATCAGATCGTTTTCACCTCTACAAAATAATTTTCTCCGTTCTGTGTCGTAGATGTGGGATCCATTAATACCCTCCTACGACGGGTCACTTCTTGTCGACATCAGGTCATTATCCAGGAAGCCTACCTAGGGACAACCCTTCCAGTACTTTGAAGCTTGCATGCCTCAATGGCAAGTTTATCACTTCCGGCGACAGGTCTACACTAATGGCCTTCAACCAAAATATTTTGCGTGGTGTTCGACATCAACTCATGTATTCACACCACATGAATTGTATTGTAGTACCTTGAGGGTCATCATCATTATCGGTGATTCCTCTCGCGTCTGTTAACAGATTTCATCATTGGCTGGTAATCAGGCGATGTCTATCCATGTTCAAGATTAGGATACCTATTCACATGGATCGATTTATACTTTGGGTGAAGATTGACGAGTTTTGAAGACCCCGGATCTAGTTTCATCCATCCGGGCTGCAATATATTTAGGAAAATAAATACATCAAATGTACATCATTGCTGCATAGGTAATGATCCAAACTAAGGGATGATGGCTCTACCAGAATCATCAGTCTACACACAGACGATTGTCTATCCTATGTACATGAAAATGAATTTATCAAGCTGAGCATGGGAATGCCCGCCTCAACCAGATCATGAAAATATTATGAAGATAATGTATTGTATTGTATCTTATTACAGGTCACCTTCCAGTGCGAGAAACCTCGGATCCTCACTATAAAGCATTTCACCCGACATCAAAGGATTTATGACTTCATGCTTTAGGGGCAACTGTTATAGACATATTTGGGCACTGCAACCCCAATCACATATTTCCATAAACCAAGGGCTTCTAAGTCCCTAAAAGTGTTGTTTCATACCCTAAAGGAGCAAGGTCAACTGATTACATCACCTCCCAGAAGTTTCCCATGAAAATATACTCAGAACTGGTCAAAGGAGGAGCATACATATTGCTCAGTGCTAAAGGTGCGATGCATCTCACCTGCCACATGCAAAAAGTGCGATGCACACTGGAAAGACCTTTCATAGGGTTCGATGAGCGAGAGCAGACAGATGGCACAAGCAGTTTGCTAGGTGGAAACCCAGAGAATCTTCTAGAAACTGCTCATTTGACATTTACCTCTTTGAGTTCGCCCAGGGATGAGTAAGAGATCTAAAATCTCCATGTGGAACCAGTAACTATAAGAGAGATGACACTAATCAAAATCCTAGAAGCTGACTCACCCCCCTGCAAATATCTATAAATGGATCCCTCATCCAAGAGATCCAAAGGTTGGAATTTGGTAATTTGCAAAGAGGTGCTACTGGTTTCTCTTTAAAGACATTGTTGGGTGATCTTGCTTTGTGTGAGGTGAAGAGGGCTTTCAATCTGGGAGGATGGTGCTGGGTCAGACCAAGTGGTTGTAATCCTCTCTTCTATGACTTTTCACTAATAAAGCTATTCGAGTTTTCCTCCATATTCTTGTGTACCTTTGAATGGTGTGTTGTTATATGCATTTATATGGTCAATATATATCTGTCCTATATTGTTTACAGTGAAAGATATCTATGCTTTAATGGTATTATGCTGCTATGAATCTACAGGTGCTCTTTGAAGTTGGACAAGTAAGGAAGCAGTGGCGAGATTCTGTCAAAGGGGAAAGGAAACAAGCAAGGAGCCAATCGGAAGACTGAGGTTGGTCCTCTCTGCTTCATTCCCATCTCTCTCTCGTAAAGGAAAAACAAGTGACTTTAATCTATTTGTTTCTAAGATAGCTACGCGTCTTAGTGGGACTAGCAGCTCTGAATAGACACTAGATTTCCTGATAACAGTTGGTGAGTAGGTATAGGTCAGTTGATAGGGCACATCTTTCTTGCGATGGAAAAAACCTTCTATACTCTATGAAATCTATTAGAGTTTTTATATTTTTCATTGGACATGATTTTATATTAGTTTTAATCACTTCTAACTTTGTGTTCACAGGTCAGGTACTACGCTGGTTACATTGGAAATCCAATTACACTCAGCCTTGACCTTATATCCATTTAGGTTAGGAGTAGGTCTAGTTGCATGCTAATTTCCCTTGCACACTCATCCCGCATTTTCTCTCCATGTAGTCTCTACATTTGTGTTGTTTTCTTACTTTATGTTAAGCACGTTTCTTGGAAATTTAGTTTTATATTTGATTTTTTCTTTGATATTCTTTCCTTGTTTTGACACATATTTTATTGTGTATTTTCTTTAATAATACTTTGCATGAAAGTTGATGGTTATTTTGGTGCAAAATAAAATGTGGAAAAACTTGAAAAGTGAATTGTGATGAAAAACAATGGTTGGATTATCTGTTACCTCTTCTCTATTTGAGTTTACATATATTTAAATTTGATGATGTGTGGACGAAAGATATGATCTGTTTTGGATATAAATCCCTTTTCCAAACATGAGACTCATATCTTTACTAATATCATCAATTATAACTCACCATTTTATTGAATGGAGTTTTGACATGTCGACCCAACCAAGTAGAGAAGGGAAAATAGAAAATTTTTAAAGTGAGCATGTTAAGTTTAGTTATCTTTCAAATCCCTTAAACAAGGACCAACCTCGCCTACTCTCAGTATGTTGGGATCTCTCTTCCACCCATGTTACAAATGTTTAATAAATTCTTCAATCATATCTTTAAGAAAATTAAATTAAGGGGGAAGAAGAGAATGACTTCTTGCACAGAGAGGTGAAGAAAGAAACTTCGCTAGGGTATTGAATAAGCTTGGTGGCAATTAAGCGATGCTTGTGATTCCTTTAGGTGACTCCATCATGGTACTAAATAGGCTCGGTGGCAATGGAGCAACATCAGGGAATGTGCTTAACTCTGATCATCAAAATCTCGGTATATTTATTATCCTTCCCCCCTATCGGGACAATTGAAGTAGACTAATCTTATGTAATTGTGTTTCTAGTTGAGCTAGGAATATAAGAGACTATATATTTAATAAGGATGAGTGGAAAAGTTAGGGAAATTTACATGCTGAACCAATACTACCTAAAATATTGAGACCTTGCACTTAAATATACACTAGTAGGAAACGATGAAATTAACGACTAGGTGAATAAAAAGGTTAGCCACCACAATTTTTTCAAGTGAATTACTACTAAATTTGAGCAATTTTAAGTGACAAAACTAAAAATGACTAACTTAAATGACTAATTTAGTCTAGCAATAAAATATATGACTAGCTAATAAGTGACTAAACTAAAAGAAACTAACTTAAATGACTATTTTAGTCTAGGATTAAAAAATATGACTAAATAATAAGTGAAAAAATTATTTCATGATGAGACTACCCTACAAGCCACAAAATTTCTATCATATCCATGAGTTCAACAACAATTTTTGGTTCAAGATATAGCTAATTTGGAAAAAACTTGGCTCTAGAGCCTAGGATTTCTTTCCATCTCTAATGTTTATGGAAAAAGAGATCAATTTCTAAAGAATTTGGCAGCCAAACTATCACCTTTCCCATGTTGAATCCCTCTACTGAACATCATGGAAAATCTCCATAGACTAGTTATCCTTACTAAAACAAACATTTCATTGGAAATGATCATTAATCCTATGACATTACTACTTCACTATACCTTTTGACCACAGAGAGATTATTTTGATGTCTACCCTTCTTATTTCATGACAAAACTACCCTACAAGCTATCAAATTTCTATCATATCCATGAGGTGAACACCAATTTTTGGTTCAAGATATAACTAAGTTGGAAAAAACTTAGCTCTAGAAGCTATGTTATTTTTCCACCCCTAATGTTTATGGACAAAGAGATATCAAATTTCTAAAACATGTGAGAGCCAAAGCATTACCTCTCCCATGTTGACTCCCTTTATTAAACATCATGAAAAATCTTTATAAATTAATTATCCTTATTAAACCAAACATTTAATTGGAAATGATGATTGATCATTACAATGACATTACTATTTTTCTACACTTTTTAACCACACAAAAGTTCTTTTAATATCACTAGAATTCATTTTCGATAAATCAACCAAAAATCCCTTCAAATAATATTCGGTGACACAAAAACCTAAATTTTTTCATAAATTAATAAGTATATATAATAAAAAATACCTCCCATTAAAAAAAAGAAAATAAAGGAAAAGACTCAACCTTTTATTTAATGGAATTTAATTCCCCTTGAAAAACACGAGAACATTTCATTTAAGCTTCAATTGGAATTTAATTCCCCTTGAAAAACACAAGAGCATTTCATAGGAGCATTTCATTTAAGTTTCATTCAAGGTTTTATTTATTTGTTTCTTTCAAATATCATAATTGTTTATTTCCCTCCATTTGAAAGGTTTGTGCATGGGAAGGATCAAATTTTTTATTTCCCTCCATTTGAAAGGTTTGTCCATGGGGAAGAAGGAGAAGGAATGGTGCAGCCATGCCATCGCACGCGGGTTGAAAGGTTTGTGTGTGGGCAGGAAGGAGAAGGAAAGGCATGACCATGCCATCACACATAGGTTTAAAGGTTTGTCCATGGGGAAGAAGGAGAAGGAAGGGCGCAACCATGCCATCACACACAAGTTTTAAAAATTTACGCCAGTTTGCACGTTTTTTGCATTTTTACCAGTGAAATACAATTTCATCATTGATAAAAGCTTTTAAAAAATGTCATAATGAATGATTGACATATGAAAAAATCACGAGTTTCATATACATATCTATATATATATATATATATATATATATATATATATATATATATATATATATATATATATATATATATATATATATATATATATATATATATAGGCTGGCAGTATGCGGCGCCTCACAGATAAAAAAATCTGAAGGGTCGATGGTTGAGGCCACTTTCGGCTTCGCATGGTTGCCAGATTTGAGAGCTATTCTTTGGGAGGGGCTCTCACTCGGACTCCCAGTGTCCCATAATTACTTACAGGCACAGGCATGTATCTTGTGAAACACATTCCTAACAAAGTCCTTGTGTTCATGTTCCTCTTGTGTTGAAGGGCATATGCAACAGAGAAGGCTAGCATTGTGAACCTAGAGGCATGATTGCTTACTCTGCAAGTATCAGACTGAGGCCAGCACTTGATGCCTTCTCCCTCATGCATTTGGTCACATGTCATGATAACAAAGGGCTTAAGTGCTTTAAATTATTCATCATTATCAATAACATATGTTCGATTCGTGCCCCCAAAAAATAACTCCATAGATGTTATTTCTTGCGCCAGGGAAATTACAGTGCTTGGCATGAAAATTTGTGGGTCAGCCATGTCAAGTTCTCGTATTATTTCCCAGCCACAAACGAGGTCCACTGGATTCCAAGGGAGAGAATAAATTAGTCATTGAAGTGATCTGCGAGTCTGTAACTGGACTCCAGCATGAAGAACACACTAAATATATTCTCGTCAAGGCCTTCTTCTTTTCCACTAGTGTGGATTTGAAGAGCTTGTAGGTGGAGCATTTTTTCGACATTATGCCCCCTACTACACGAAATGAAAACTATGTCATACTCAAGTACAACAACACTTTACAACACCATACATCACATGTACCTATGAACGACACTAAAGAGAGAAGGGAGTCTTGGAGCAATTGCCATTATATGGTAGTCTTCCAATATGGATCTATTGTATTGTTCAACATTGTTGATCATGAAGAAGAAGGATATTTATAAATTGCTAAAAAATATGCTTCAGGTTTACTTTCTGAGGAAAGAAAGGATGATTATGTTGTAGTGGAGAAGCCATCTTTGGAGACATGGATGCAAGGTGGTCCAGACTATATAGTTCTGAAGAGATTTGATATTGATGGAATTTGTATCATTGGAAGTGTGCTTGGACAAAGTATTGCTCTTGACCATTTTGTTCGACAGGTTGATGGTATGGTGGCAGAGTTTACAATTTAAATCGAAGAATGGAAAAAACTGGCACATTTACCATGAAGCAAGAGAAACTCTTTCAACTTGTAGGAAAGGAAAATTCCAATCTTGGTCTTTTTGAAAGGTCAGATATTGCCTAGAAAAATGCAAACTATGCACAAATTTGGGAGTATCTTCGAGATGAATATGAGCTAACCCAGTGGTTTGGTAGTTTGGACTTTAAACTCAAGTTTGTAGAGCATAATGTTCGCTATTTCCTGGAAATACTGCAAAACATAAAGTTTGACTTCTTGGAGTGGCTTATCATAATATTGATAAGTGCAGAGATAGTTATTGCTATCTATAATATTGTTCAGGAGACTGTATAAATTTGTTTGGGAGACTGAAATATATCCAGTATAACTCATTCATGTGATATGCCACTGGTACAAGGTTGGATAGATCAAGTAAATATTTGCTTAAATAAATGAAGCCCATCAAATTCTTTGTGGTGGACTTCATGTGAACAGAGGAGACCGACTAAAGTCATTAATTTCTTAATACAACCCTCATCTTTAGTATGGATCCTTTTCTCATTCTCGGAATCCCACTTCTTCCACTGACCAGTGACAAACTCAAGAGTTAGAGTCGCTTCCTTTGGAGTTCCTGCTTCTTTGGGTTTGTGCATTGCTTTCTATAAATTTTCTGGCATAGCTTCAACTACCTATTTTTTAAATTTCACATCAACATCATTGGATCCTTTCACTATCACTAGTTATGTCTGTCTTGATCGCCTATAGGTTTGCAAGAATGACAAATTTCTCGTGTGTTGCTATGGTTTCAAGCCATGTTTGATTGCAAAAGTGGATCTTATGTGATTTGGGTCAAATTTTTTTGATGATTTGATGTGGGTTTGAGCTATGGACAATTGGCCTTTTTGTTGTTTATATGTGGGTGTGAGGTGTGGTTGATGAATTTGATGTGGTTATGAGCCATGGCTAAACAATAGCTAGTCCTCAGTGTTTTTGGAGTCTCACAATCTGAATCCAAAAATAGCAGTATTGCACAGAATGAGGACCATCCTATTTGAGCCTCGTCCTCACAATAATAGCAAAGGGATAAATATTCTGGAATGAATGCCTTGAAGGATCCTTCTGCTTCCAATAATCGTCCAATGGATCAAATTTCAAGTAAGTCATATTCTCATGGCATAGCACAACATATAGAAAAGACCCATAATAACAGTAATAATAGAAGAAACTATAGGAGTCAGAGGGATGAAAGTGGGGTGGTGTTGCTTGTGAATTATTTTCAGAGCCTAGTTATCTCTCCTAGAAGTGCCCACCAATAGGCCCTGCAACAACAGGGTCTGCATCAACATACACTCCACCAACAATGGACTCAGAATCACCACACCACAAATTCCATGATTACTCAGTCATAACCTCCACATGGACCAGAATTTAAGCTTAAAATTAGTTAATTCAAAATGAAACAAATATTTAAAACATGATAGTTATTGTAAGAATAAGAATATAGACCAAGGACTACATGTGTCAAGGGCAAACTCCACACACCCAACAAGAGCACACAAAGCTATGTAGATTCCAGAAAATGTGGATAAAGAAAACACTTGCTTCACAGTGTATTGACAACCTTGCTTTGTTTCAAGTTTCAACAACCTATTGATAAACAACTAAATTTAATTTCTTTAAGATGCATCCTTTTAACCAAAGTACCTGTATTATGCATTGACTCTATTAATCTCACACCTTATTGACTAGGAATGGTGGCCAAGCGTGTAGAATATGGATTATACTATACCTCTTAGTTTTAGACACGATGCAAGAAGAGTATTGACATTCAATCAGAGTCTCTTTCACATTTATGGTTTGAATCAATTAACATTTCTAACAAAATACGATTGAATCCTAACAACAAATATTGAGTGCAAAGGTGATGGTACTGAAAACCTTTTGTAATAAAGCCAAAGGTTATTTTGATCACCATGTCCATGGTGATACATGAATATATTTAAATTAAGTAAAAATTGCAGACAATTCTCTATATTTACAAAATCCTCAAAAAATGGGTATAAGTAGGCATAAACATATATATAACGACATTTGTTGGAATTCTGACATGCACCGCTAAGGCTCACAATGCTTCTTGCCAAATAAAAACATTTGAAGAACCAAAAAATCTAGTTATATACAAGTGGCTCTCAATGCATGAAAAAAGAGAGCGATTGAGAGAAAATGGTTTTTCAACACTCTGTTATGCATTGAGAAAGTCTACATATTTCTTTGTGGTCAAAATTGTTATCAATTTCTATAATTTTGTGAATAAAATTATATGCTACTTGGAATCTACCTAGCTTACAATAACTATCTACAATGGCATTATAGGTGCACTCATTAGGCATGCAACCATGTTTCTTCATATAGCTGATGACATTCATAGCCTCCTCAAACATTACAAGGTTTGAATAACCTGCAACAAAGGCATTGTAGGTGACAATGGAAGGACTTATTCCTGAATCCATCATTTCTGAGAAAATCCTTGAAGCATCCTGCATAAGACCCTATTTGCAGTATGATTTGATGACAATGTTTTATGACATGATATTTGGCTTCTCGCCAACCACTTACATATCTCTTAGTATAGCTTCTGATTTCCTGCAATTTCCTTCTCTATTATACATGTTTATCAAGGAGTTGTATGTAAATAAATTTGGTTCCCACCTATTTTGTTTCATGTTGTTTAACATGTCAAGGGCTTGATCAGTGCACCCATGCTTTACATAGATGCCAATCATGGTATTGTAGGTCACTAAGTCTGGGGAAAAACCCCATCTTTTCAACTCCATAAAGGCATTTTCTCTCCTATAAGAAATTACACTTGCTAAATACAAGCACAAGTGCTTTTAGGAGTATCCAACTGGGATAAATGACTTCCAAATATATATCTTCTGCAAGGTCCTTCAACTCCACTATAAAATTACCATTTCCATAAGCATGAAATAGGGAAGAAAAAGCATTTTCATTTGATTTATAACCTCCACCCTTCATATCTGCTAAAACAAATTTTGCTTCCTTCCACTACCCTTTCCTAGCTAATGCATTAAAACGAGCATTGTAAGTAGAGGAATTAGGAAAAAAATCCTTCTTTTATCACTTGGATATATGTTTTAGATCCATATTAATTGATCCACACCATCCATAAGCCCCAATCATGGTATTATAAGTGTATTTACCTAGAATATGTCCAACTTTCTTCTTTTCCTTAAAAAGTCTAGCAACATGATTATGCATACCATTTTTACCACACACAACTACCATAGTATTCCACATGACTTGATCAAGGTTATAGCCACTATGATTCATTTTATCAAGCATTAACATCATCTTTTGTAATCTCGCCAATTTTCCATACATTGTAATGATAGCATTGAAAGTGCATAGATTAGGATGACAACCTACATTCTTCATCTGTGTGAAGAACTCCAAGTCTTTCTCCTCTCTTCCTTCTTTCCTAAATGCATATATCAAGATTGTGTATGTAAAAACATCAAGCTCCACTCCTTTTCTTAACATTGTATCCACCAAAGAAACAACTTCATTACAGAATCCAACAGTATAGTAAGCTGAAATCAATTCATTATAGGTGAAAGTATCAGGTTGGCACTCTTTTTTGTTCTCCATTTTTGTCAAATACCGATATTTTCTCCATGAACCTTGATTTCCAATAGACATTCAGAATATCATTTTATGTGATTCTACCTAAGCAACATCCCTATTCCTTCATATTTTTGAAAATATTGGATGCTTCTTCATACAACTCTCCTCTGCCATAGGTAGCTATAATGGTATTGTAGGTGCATTCATTAGGTCTAATTCCCCAAGTTTTCATCTCCTCAAAAAGTAATACAACTTTGTTCCAAGAATTACCCATCTTGCCATATACATCAAGCATTACATTGTAGGTGATAATAGTCAGTTTAGATCCAACCTTCCTCCATTATCTTGAATAGAGATTTCACTTATCGATACATATAATTCTTGGAATAAGTAGAAATTAAAGAGGTATAGGCATAGGCATTCATAGGATAACCTTCTAGGGGAATATTATGAAACAAATAAGTTTCTTTAGAGAATTGAGCTTCTATGCCTAAAATCTCGATCATGACTGCAATTGTTTGTGCATTTGGCTTGTGATCCTCATGGTTTCTCATCCATTCAAATACATCCAAGGCCTTCTTCCATTCTCTAAATTCACGTATCCATTTTAAAATATCTAGAAGATCCCCTTCGTATATTAGGATTGAATCTATAATTTCACCCAAATTCCCATCTTGTTGAATAATTGAGTGTAAAAGAAAATCACCAGTTTCTATCATGGTAGACAAAGGGTGACAAAAACATTATTTAGGCTTTAGCACTAGGTTTCCACCCCAATTTCTCTTCCTAGTTCTATCTCAGTGGTGTCATTTTGTATTATTAATGGGAAAAAATAGGGAAATTATGTGGTTGTAAAAGCAACCCTCCATTTAGCATTTGTAGTGAAAGGTGGTCACAACACATTGGTTTCTAGCATTTTGGTTACATCCAATTATCGACATTGCAGCTTGGGACAAGAAATGAAAGAAGTTTATGGTAGCAAGAGGAGGATTTGTTACAGATGAATCTTCATAAATGTCTATCACAAGATCTTCATTTCCCTTGAATAAGCTCTTGGGAAGGACAGTTGAAGAATATGAATTTTGCAATCCATTGAATCAGAAAATGCTCGCAAGAGAAAAGGGCATTAGGAGGAAGAAGATGGAACTTAGAGTTGAAGTTGTTTAGGTTCCTGAAATTGGAGTGCCATCATCCTCATCCATGCTAGGATCTCTTAATGGGTGGACACTTGATAGTTGGAAATTAGATCAACACTTGATAGTTTGGCATTGATTTCTTTTTTGGTGTTTGGATTCTTGATGCCTAGTTGACATTAAAATTACACTATTGTAAGTGGAATTGGATCTATATATAATAACCATATTAGGTGAGGTCACTTAATTCTCTTATTATCCAAAAAACTCTACTCTATTAATTTCATTAATGCACCTTGCATGAGATTTAGAAAAAGGTAGATAAATAATTAGGATCATGAAATAACATAACTGGAAGACTGTAAGGAAATATCTTAGTAAAGTTTAAGATAGTGGTAAGCTTCAGACTATTTAAATGGATATATTCACATCTTTTTTGTGTTCATTTATATAGTTGGAGGCTGGGCAACATCACTCTATGTTGCGGGATGTACAACCATTGTTGTAAGAAAGATGGTTAGAACAAAAATGATAGTTGCAGAGCCCATGCCAAAGCCTTCTCTGTTTTCAAGAAAAGAGATTTGGTTCTGGACTATCATCTTTCCAGTTTCATTTATTTTGACTGTTCTTTCACCCCATGCATTTGGAACTTATGCTTGAACATGCCTTTTGTTTCTCTTAGTAGCAACTGCGTTAGGATTCATCATTAGATCTGGGTAAAATATCTTTACTATTTGTAGATATTTTCAATAACACCTCAAATGGTTTATATTTCTGGGCAGAGATAATCATATATTCATCCACTCATTGTTCTAGAGTGGTTTGTATTTATTTTCATTCTACATTGGAAAATATAATGATTTTTTTTTTTGTTTTTTGTTATTTATTTATTTATTTATGCTCATTTGTAGATTTCCACCTACTACCAAGAAGCTACTACATCTAATTATTACTTGTGCCCTATTTGAATATTTGGCAACCTTTGCTTGTGGAACCTTCACATGATTGGGCTTTGAATTCACACTAGGTATGTTGTTTGATGTACAAATCCAGTACTTGCTTTATGTTTATTGTCAGCCTTGAGATGGAGTTTAACTAGAGATGTATCTTGCTTGAATTTTATTCTAAATACCTTACTGTAGATGTGAAAAAATTTAAGGGGACTCTACCCAAGTCACTTATGGGTGTCATGTGGAGCATATTCATCTTTCACCACATGATAAGAAAATTCTCTATGTCTAGAAAGATATAGATATATTATGTCATAACATCAAGTTCATGGCAATAAACTTTCTATTTAGATTTTGGCAGCACCAAGTGGATTAAAGAAACCTTTTTCCATAACCTTCTCATTCTACTATATTACAATCGTAAAATACAATTAGCTGATGGGAGGTTACTAGTCATCCATTTCTATAATGGGGCCTTTTTAGGTGATGTATTGGATGTGCTATATCTTACACTTCTGGAAGCCTAAGAGAATTTACTTCATCTTCCTCTTTGAGAAGTGGAATTTTGATATTATTGTGTATGTGATTTCTATAGTCAATGATATTACATAGTTACATATATTTTTGGTTGTAGGTATTTGATGCCATTGCAACATTTCTATTTATGAATTATGCAGTGATATGTGTTTGTGACTATGAACAAATATCATAAAGAGATGTATTCAGAAAAGATTACCATCACAAGCATGTTTATGTAGGAGCACTTAAATTTGTACCTCATGCAGTGTAAAAAATTCTTGAAAACATGCCCATGCCCTTGGAGAAAAAATTAAACTTATTTAATGCGTTATCGTAATCTATTTTTGCTAAACTATAATCCTTGTGTATATTTATATTATTTACTGTCCTATTTTGGCAATAGAGGAGTGCATTTAATGCATTATGCTTTCTATATTTGATGAATGTTTCCTATTCAGGTTCAGGATATGAACATACTCTATCACGTAACTCGGGCTATCACTTTTGCTAATTAAATACCATGGGTTGTTGAGCCCATATATACGGCACATGTAAAGTTCATGTTCTTTTGGCATTTGGATTATGTTCTTCATTTTTTTAGACTTATGATGAATAATTGTGCCTAATTGGAAGCTTGCTTGCAGTGGGGTATAATGTGGATCATGATGTGTAGAGTAAAAAGAGACTAGTGACATTTTA
Organism: Pinus tabuliformis; assembly: GCA_031772625.1. NCBI lineage: Eukaryota > Viridiplantae > Streptophyta > Pinopsida > Pinales > Pinaceae > Pinus > Pinus tabuliformis. Next base: position 1,163,950,057 of record CM062817.1, on the reverse strand, counting down.
AAACAATGTTCTTTCAACCATTTTATGATGAGGAACCTCCTTTAAATTATACAGACAATTTGTTAAATGTGTACCCCCTTGAACCTATCGAGTTGGAGTTGTATGAGGAAGAAGATTTTGCTATATACACATGGCTTTATGTCAACAAGCCCATAGTGAAAAGTTGAAAACAAAACTCATAAATCGGCCTAGTTATAGAAGGTTCCAATTATCAGTTCCCAAGATGGAAACTTTGGATTATCTCATAGGACAACTGCTTTATGACTTGATTGATAAAAACTATTTCTATCTCTTCGATATGGAGTAATTTTTCAAAACAAAAGCATTGAACATGTGCATACTAGGTATTATGAGGCCTATGCTTAGGAAATTGTTGGGTCAATCATTGGTCATCTATTTTGTTTTCTCTTCTCATAATGTTTATTGTTGCAATCAAGTTCAAACTTTTACTGACATGTTTATTTTAACAATGGTAGGGCCAAAGTTTGATCCTTTTTACCAATATATGGAGAAGGGTGATGAAGAGTGGAAAGATTTCAATGATATTAATAATCTTATTAACCACTCTCCACTTCATACAGAGTATAGAATTTCATTTCCTCATCTCTACAACAACATGCATAAGAAATTTAAGATTTCTGTATATCATAGTCCAAGGTGTTGTACATAAAAACTTAAGATATAGATTTACCAACATTTTATTTTGATCCTATGATTCGTCCAACTTCTTTTCATAAGACTAATCTCCATGAGAGGAAAAATTACAAGGATTATGACGATTATTTTTTTGTTCTAGATGGTATGGAACCTTTGTTGTACCATACACCACTTTACACAGATACAAAAATTTCTGGTATCTCATTATTGTTTGCTCCACATCAATTCAATAGGCAACTAGGTCTTATGCATCGAGAAAAATATATTCCTCTTGTTTCCAATTGGTACAAGGAATAGTGGTATGCATTTTTATGATGCATGACACATATTCATGTTCTTTATGATCTTTAGTTGTGATGCACGGGTGATGGATTTGATTTCTTGAGTGTTTCATGTCATGCATCTCCCCCACATATCCAATGAAGGTTCGTGTGAGCTATTAGAAGCTCCTAAAAAGTTATGTGTTGAATGAAATTCATCACAAGACTCTAAAGGATAAAAAGAATAAATACTTGTTTTTTTCCCTGCAAGCTACCAAAAGTTTCCAGACAACTAAACTAGATTAGGTAGAGGCTGGGATTCAAGTTTGTAGGTAGGGTTACAATATGTCGAAATTATTCTTCACCAAAAGAACTTGAATTATCTTCATGTTGATTACAATTTCAATACGAAGCCTATGAAGACACTCACAACAAAGGAGTGTAAGAAGTGATGTTTTGGAAATGCTTTCCATTTACGTTGTGAAATTTTGTGACTAACAAAACTACTTGTCGATGCAGATATCCAATTTTGACTCATAAATGTAGATACTTTCTAGTTGGCAGATAGATTACAATATACATTTTCACATGTAGGGAAGTTAACTAGTATGTATCGTTACAAGTATATATGATTATGCCACAAATAAGAATGTGTAAATATCTGAATCATTTGATTTATTATTTCTTTAACACTGTGCTTGTTGGGAAAGGAACTGAATGTGGATTTTAGGCTCCAATGTGGAAAGTGTTGTTGTTTTCCATACGTGGTATAGTACAACTACTAGAAAGGTGGCTTGGAAACCTTCTTGCATGACAATTTGATGGTTGTCATTCAAAGTTAGTGGAAAGAAATTTTGATGAAACAAAGGTTTGAAACTCATCTTGATTTGGATAAATTTAGAGAAACTATCATGCATGATGTTCTTGATGCAATGCTAGGTGATTTTAATTTTTTCCTTCTCTAATAAATGGAAAGAAATGGATGTTTTTGTTGTTTGGAATGCATCAATTATATTGAAATTTCTTTAATGCTAATATTAAAGAGGTCTGAGTTATTATGTTCTATATATGTTCAACCCTTAATTGGAATGTTATTTCTCCTCTTTCTAGCCCATTTTGTAATGATTAATTTGTTTGTTTTCTTTGAAGTTTATACATCCCTATTTCTCCCTCTATTTTATTTTAGTGTTATGCAATTTCTAAGTCTCTTAGTGATTCTCTTATCTGATTGCTGACATACTCGATCATATTGTGATAGAGGAATCAAATAAAACAAAGCTCACACCATTTTGCAAAATGTGAGTAAAGTTTGGTGTTGTTGGAGGGAAAACATCCCTGGAAGTTACATGTTGTAAGGTATTAGATTTACTAGCATTTTATAGAAGGAGTAATAATTCCTAAATGCATATGATTTTTTCCTAAATCTACTGCTCGACTTCCCAGGGGATGTTTGACTAAAATAAGAGTGTGTAAATCTTAGACATCAAAATGCCCTTTTTTATTTAGGTAGACTACTATTGATATTCTATTGCTCAAATTTATGTGAAAATTAATTTGGTTGACTCTAATAATTCGAAAAAACACCAAACATCATAGAGAAAAATATTTTAAAAAATCATGATTCTTTAAGAAGAAAATCATTTCTTTTAAACAAGAAAAAAATCTTATTTATAGATAGGAAACTACTTGGAAGCCAAAGCATATGAGAGGTTTAACCATCAAATTATTGAAGTGAGTGACTCATGATTTGTGATCAAAGAAGGCTTGAAGGAGAGTCTAAATATTCTCGATTCAGGTAGTTTATTTTCCAATAGATAGGATATTGTGTTGTTGATGTTTGTAGCTAGGTCGACAAAGGTCTACATGTCTAGATATGCAAAAGTCACAAAATGTTTCCTTAGGAAACTTTCTCAAACATTGAGTAATTTGATATTGTAACTTAGTCTAAGTATAGTTTAGGAAAATAAGGCAATACAACGACCATTGGATGAGGAACAAAAGAGTTTGAAAAGAAATTAGATGTTGTATAGCTACTCAGTTTGTGGAAAATAAGTGTCAGGGAACATGCTCGACATCTTAAGTCAAAGGCTCACATTCTGTGTGCTTCCGAAATGCCAGATTCCTGAAGTGCTAGTATTACTATCATTAAGCCACTACCTAAACGTGCAACAAACATGTCATCTTTTGTCATCAAATATTCTTCTTCTCTAAATGAAGAGTGTTTTCCTTCGATGGATAACAAGCCATATTACCTCAAAAAAATCCAAAGTAGTTCTTAGAGTGCATTTCAATTGCAATGTGAATAGAGTATGCCATTTATTTTCCATAACCATTCAAAGGGAGCAAAAAATTGTGCTATTACTACTTAAAATGTGACAAAATGTTGCATGTCATTGGAAATTTATATTTTTGGAGTTAAAAAACAAAGGCTTGTAAAAAAAATTCTTCGATGGTTGGCAAAACATATTACATCAAAACAATCCAAATTAGGTCTTAGAGTGCTTTTCAATTGCAATTTCTAAATGATGTTGCCTCTCTTGGTATGAATCTTCAAAGAAGGAACATCAAAGAGAGTGTGTACAATCTTTTCCATGTAAATCAGAACAAACCTTTTCTTCAAGCATTTGGACACTCCCAAATATATTGATTCCTCTCAAGAGCCCTCAACATGGTACTGTGCGGAGAACTAATGTAGGCTAAGAAATGATTCTTATATTCCATAGTTGGCTCCAATTTAGTGGTTGTGGGGAACTTTACCCCTAGTGCATTGGACAAGTGAAAGAAACAAGACGATATAAAATTTATAAATTGAAGCTTTGAGAATTCTCTCTTCTAATATTTCCAATTCACAAAATCAACTTCATAATCCAAAATCAATAACTAAACTATAGTCAATGCTTGAGTTCATTCATCAACATGTATCATGTCACTATTGCATGCAACAAGGCCACCATGTGACTACAACAACAATAATGAGAACTAAGTGTACACATAGATTCCATGATTATAGCCATCTTCAAAAATTGATCACGTCTATGGATCACCAAAACATGGATTCATGTATACAGAAATACACCATCCACTCTAAGATAATGACATCAACTTTTCAAGAAACATGACATCCTCCATAGATCCTTCATTTCCATCAACAATGTGGCTAACACCATTTCTAATTACATGTGGACATACATGTTCTAACATTTTGGTTGCTTCAACAACATAAACTTTCCTTACATCATCTTGTGCATACTAGATTGCCAAATTAGCACTTCTTGCGCCTACATCCAAAATAGTCTTTCCTCCAAATTGGCACATGTTCTAAAATATAGCTGTGTAATAACCATACATGCTCACATGTCACATTGGGAAAAGAGTTGTAGTGAATCTCCACAATTCCATCTCTTCCCATGTGTTTCCTTGTACGAAATCATTAACATTCGTACATAGCCCTTACTAAATAACATATATTTTCTCTCTTCAACATCTCATAATTATAATGAAAAATTTCCTCAAGATGTTGTTTATCAATAGGCTTTGCTTCATGAGAAGGTGTCTCATCTCGATGAAAATTTTCTTATCAACAGACCATTCCCAAAGAAAAAATTCTAGATATGGATGAATAGTCAATTCATTGACAAACATTGCCTCATGTGCTTTCTAATCCTGTGCGAAAAACACTTGTCATGAATTCAAGCCATCCTAGGTTTGAAGGAATTATTTTTTCTCAAGGTCATCACTCAAAAATTTCATTACGAATAATTCCTTCATATTCTAAATCAAACCCATCACAAATAAGATTTATGTTGTTCCAAGATCAACAATATATGGGTGCTGGATAAAGTCAAACTGTTCATGAGGTCAATAGAGGTGAACCCATATTTTTTGGACTACAAGAGGATAAAGATAAACAAGTGAATGGATAGAATGTAGATGAATAACCTTCTCTTAATTCTCATATTAGTGAGAGGTCACATGAGACAAATAGGGTTGTTCAGAAGACAACATTGGACCATGATGATAAAATTTACCCTGCTATGAGGACATCAGTAAATCAATCCAAAGGGAATGATGTTGAGAAAATCACTGAGTTTTCAGGGAGTTGCAATGCTAACATGGCTGGAAGTTTTGGTGTCATAGAATGTTCAGTGAATATGAATACCTTTTTCTCTTCTAGTTTTGGTCATTCGTATCAGGCTTACCAAAAAGCTAAAAAGCCTGAAGCTTCTGTGGCAACAAAATTTCAACTCAACCTACCTATTACTGTAGGGAATAAGGGAGCCATAGGCATTCCTACTGATTCAATGAAAGAATTACAACTATATGGAAGAGTGAACCAATTTTCAATGCATAGTTCTGAGCCCGAAGCAATGGAAGTTGGATCCACTAATGTTCTAGAAGAATATGGCACTATTAATCATGATGGGATGTTCATGTTAAGTTTCTTAATGTGGATCAAAAGCTAGGTGAAAGTTGCAAGAGAAAACTTCAAGAAGTCTACAAAGATCAAAATAAATTTTTTCACATTTACAACTTCCCTCACATTTGTTACTTCCTGAAGCTCGAGAACTTTCATAACAAAAACATGTAAAGTCAAGAAGCAAAAATAGTCCACTCTCTTTTCATCTACTAATATTAGAATGATTTTTTATTAGAGGTAATGTTTGTTTGTGTTTTTTAGGTAGAAAAGGGTTTGCTCTTGGTTTTATGTGACTTTAAATTTTTGATACGTAGCATGTTGAGAAATGGGAAAGAATAATGGGTGACATTTATCTTGCAAGAATTGATGTCGAATGAAAGGATATAGAGTTTAACCAAGCTATAGTTCACTTTGGTAAAGGCTGAGGAACATCTTAAAAAGCTACCTAAGAATACACCGTATACAATGTTTGAACATAAGTATTATATGGATTTTTATTTTGCATATATGTGTTTTTCTACACAAGATATCATAGCAAGAAAAATATTGATATTGTAGAAATTGTTTGAGGACCACATTGAGGGTGATTTTTCTGACGTCATGCTTGATTGATACCTTCTCATATGTCAGGAAGAATTTAAATATGAATTAATATATTCCTAAAACAAATCAAATTCAAATTGTATAGATATAAAATATAAAAACAAATGTCAATGCATTTGTTTGATTGTTACTTGACTCTACTGTGGGAAAGTTAAAGGAAACATGATTGGAAAAAAGATGTGGTGTTTTAACTGCCACAATTAGAAATAAGTATCACTTTGCTATTGTTTCAATGTGTGACTGATGTTTATGAGTCCTATTCATTCTCTTGGCTTGTGTTGATGCCATTCACGTTTGTGATCCATGTTTAAGTCTCGTACAAATGATTTTCCCTCTTTCACTCTAATAGTCCCACAAAATTTTTGGAGCTCTTCTTGGTCCTATTTCCCAGTGCTAGGAAAGCTTCAATCCTTCACCAAATGATGATAATTGACTATTCATGATCCCTCCTAGGTGTAGATCACATATTTAGTCAACAATCAGCCATGGTTTAATTAAATAACTCCCAATAGAAGGATGTCCCTTAAACAATGCACTCTAGGAAAACAAGGCACAATTTAGAAGCACAAGGACCCTCTCTCCCTTCAAAAGCACTGTCTGGAAAAACAAGGCACACTTTGAAAGCATAAGGACCATTTTAGCACACTTTAGGAAAACAAGGACCATTTAGGTACACTTTAGAAGAATGACGTTGTTCTCTCCTTTCAAAATCAAACATTGGAAAAACAATGGCACTTTGCCCATTTAAAAGTGGATGGTGCACAATCAAGCAGGATTCATATGTCCTTGTGCACTATTATTACGACTTTAACCCTCAATCATCATCCCTTGCGCATAGCCCACTGACATCTAATGGTGTTTATTCCTTGTTTCTTGTGACTGTTCCCAATGCCCAAGTAGTCTCTCTCTCCTCCCCTGAGCGAATGGCTAGTAAAAAATGGGGTCATCCCTTCCTTAGAGGCTAGTTTAACTACACTTTCATTGCCTCCTACTCTTTTGAGCTTAGTGCATGGTGCAATATTAGTAAATAATATCATCACATTGCTCATTGAACTTTCCCATTGCATTGTACCATGAAGAGCCCCTCCTTATAGTGGATGGTGTAGTCATAGTGACTAATGTTTCTCTCTTAAATGATTTTTAAGCTCAACTATCATATCCTTAATAAGCCATTCCTTCTCAAGTTCTTTCACATGGATTCACAAGCAACTTCTTCCATGAGAAGGGTAGAGATAGAAAATATGATTTCAAGATTCATTTTTCCTTGTCATGAGTCATTTTCATTGGTAGGTGTATCCCTTCAACAAGGCATGGTGATGCTAATGATAGATAGTAAGGAGAAGGAACAAGGAAGCACTTGTAGAGAAGAAGCACAAAGAAGAACCATCATGAGGACATGAAGGAGATCTTGGAGTATGAAAAAATATAGACATTACATGATACCTCTAAATGTTCTAATGTTCATCCAAGTCCCTTTGGAGGGTGAAGATGAAGAAGAAAGAACATTTTTCATGAAGATGAAAAACAAATCATATCTTTCATGAAGATGAATTGTTGATTAGATCTATCGTTAAGAAGTCCAAGACATAATAGCAAGAGACCATCTTGGCATTGCCACTTCATTATGAAGTCCATGTCATCATTTTCAAGTTATGACTTTTACAAGTATTCATCATAGTGTCATGTGTGTCCATGTGTCTTGCCACAATATTTGTGGATTCAATGATGCATATTCAAGAAAATGAAAAAATGCAATGGGTGGAATTCCAATAGTCACATGTCAAATATGAAAAGTCACATGTGGACAAACGAGTGAAATAGAAGTTCAAGAGTCATTAGGAAAGTCCAAAATTCTTATAGAAGTTCAAAGGTCACATTGGAAGTCTAAGAGTCATGAGGGTAGTTCATGAGTCATAGAAATGTGAAAATTCATTCCTCTTGTTATAAAATAAACTTCATAACTGAAGAAAAATTATTTTGGAGGCTTAGGATTTTGAGAGCTAGCTCTAGCTTCTCTAAATTGACATAGAAGAGAAAACTATTCTTTGGAGAAGAAGGAAGTGACTTAATGTTCCACTATTGGAGCTAGTGGCTCACCATTGTAATAGTGTGCTTGGATCTTTCACCAAGTAATTGAAGCTCAGTGAGTTGGCACACTTTCATTCATGTATCAAGAATTTTTCAAGACTATTCTTTGGATATTTGTGGTATATGTTGGCATTCTTATGTACTAAATAAATTGAACTATTTAGGTTGCTTTAGTGCTTATCTTGTTGAATTAATGTTGTATTCACTTTCATGAATCGTTTTTATCTTATGAACTAATTTGCAGGTTAATCAACGAATATTTCCTTGCTCTCGTGTGCCTCTCTTAGGATAGTACTATTACTTTCCTTCTAGAGGCTCACTCTTATCTCCACTCGTGGAGGTATCCTTTTACATATTGCAATTAGTGTTACATAATGTCATCTTTCTTGTCTATTTCAAATGTTATGTGTGTAATCTCTTATGTCATTCATTGAAACCAAGGTGAACCTTAAGTTATGATGGTTGGGCTGATACTCCAGATGGGGCTCCTACTCCAAACGTTGTGAGGTATAATTGGGACTTCACATAGAGGATACCACCCCATTATGTTGATGGATTTTCAATACCATAAAAAAGTGTCTATTGTTGTTTGAATATGTGTGATGGCATATATATCAAAGTTTTGAACTATGTCATTTTGTAAGGTATTCTTCCCTCGCCTTTTGATATGGATTATGATATAAGAGTCCGTATCTAGTGGTTTTAATAACCTTTGGTCCTTGCCACATATATATTTAATTAGAAAGAAAAATACCCTTGGTTTTCACCACTATAGGTGGTAAGCATAGTAGCCATAATTTTAGGCAGCTTACACAAGTGATGAAGAGTGGGTTATACCTACTATGCCTGAGGAAAATGTTGGTTAGTACTCACTCAGATCCACCAGAATATGGCCACGCATAATTAAAGTAATTTGTACTGGGTGTGGAACCATTAAGTAAAAGGCTAGGATCACTACAAGGAAAATGCCTTCTAGTAGAGGTTATGAAAGAGGTTTTTAGTGTTACAAAATTTGCAAAAATTGTAAAAGAAACATCCTCTAATACATTTGTTTGTGATAGCGGAAGTTTTAGTGGAGATTATAATAGAACATCATCACAACTGAAACAATATGGGTTTTCAGAGGTTTTATCTTATTAGGTGATCAATATTTAGCTCAAAACAAAAGTGCTAAGAATTACTCAAAAACTGAATGACCACGTTCATCTCAGCGATCTGATCCCAATGCAACTTGTTTCATTCAAAACAAAGTTAATATGAGAAAGATAGAGACTTTTGTCTGCTTTGCCAAATAGAAGAATTTCGTAAAAAAAAATTACAGTCACTGCCCAGTCAACAGTCTGTACTACTGACATGGTAGGTGACTGTGAAGGTCAATGTTTGGGTCAACAATGAATGAGGTTATGCCAAGTGGTGCTTTATGATTGGTCGACAGTTTGATGTGTTGAATTATTTTTATTTGCTATCAGAGGAGAAATGAGAAGGTGACCTGTGGAAAACACGAAGGCCACTATGTGTCCCTCCCCAAGATCCTAGCAGGTTGATGGCACAGTGCAAAATGTTAATCAGTAGGCTGACAGAGTGGCACCCATGACCTAGCATACACAAACACCAAGCTTTACCACTATGTCGCCACCATTTGACTTAACATAAAATGGGCACGATTTGTATTTCAAGTGATAGCACATGGTGGTTGGGGGAAGAGAGGGCCAGCACCACAGACTACCCCCTCCACATGTGACCGACAGCTCAAAACCAAAGGCTAGTGAATAATGCTAACCGCAAGATTAATTTGCTAAGAGGGGATTAACACTAATAAAAACATGTTTATCCCTTACTTAATCATGGATTAAATTGGCGGTGGTTTTAGCAAGTCTGACAAATCCAGCGCTGCTCCAATTCTGGAGGGGCTAACTAGAGTTTCTCCAGATTTGGTGGAGTTTTCATAGGGAAAAACTGAAGATACCATAACTTTTGTAATTTTTGACCAATTTTGGATCAGAGAAAGTCGTTCCTAGATGATTTGGAGGTTCTGATCACATTGAAGTGGGTTTGAGAAGTAGTAGAGCATTGTAAATAACACTTTTTGTGATTTTGAGCTAATATAGAGGCCCAATCCATGGAACCTAGACTAAGGAGATGTAGCGTAGGATGGGTGATCTCCTTCATGAAAACACTATGTTAAGTGTTAATTTTGATGGTTTGTTGTATATTTTTTTGTTGCTATTCAACACTTTATTTATATGTTATTTTTCTCGCGAATTTGACATAAAACTTGACAAATTTACCTATTACATTCACGAACACCATAAGGAAACCTATGAACATGAAGCAAATTATGAGGAATTGTTTATAAATTATAAAGTTTAGATTAGCATAACAAAACTAACATTCAACAACATATCATGCTGTTATCAGAGCTAGGTTATTTGCTTGATTTTCTTGAGTTTTGTGCAAGCAGGTTTTTAATGGCTGCAAACTTTTGATTATTACAAGGTTAAAGTGGCAAAGAGGAGAAGGGAAACTATTGGTTGCAAGCCCTGAGGTTATGAACAGAAGAAGGAGAGCTGCAAGGCCACAATCTCCACCCAAAGTTTCAACCCCAACTGCACTTGAAGCACCTCAAGTTTTACCTTTAGTTGAGATTGAGGAGGTACAAGCAGTACCAGAAGCTGAGATTGAATCCAAAGTCATCATGTTTAGAGGAAGAGAGATTGAAGGTATTTCAGAAGAGGAAGCATTCAAGAAAGCTTCCTATGATTTAAAAAACATTGTTAGAGTCCTCTATGAAGAGAGGAATACTAGGATGGCTGGAGAGAGTTCTAAGTTTCCACATGGAGAGGGAAGATCAGAAGATAAAAAAGATGAAAATAAGGATTCAAAGGGTAATGGAGGAAAGCCTCCTCCATCTCCACCATATTCATCATCTTCCTCACCATCTTCATCATCCTCATTATCACAAACAACATCATCTTCCACTTCCACCAAAAAAATTGTTCATACTCATTCACAAAACCCAAAAGGAAGAACTCCCTTACTCAAATTGGATAGTAAGTTTGAACTTCCCATGTACAATGGTGAGGTAAATGCATATATGTTAGACAATTGGATTCAAAAATTGGAGGTTTATTGTAGAATTAAAAACTTTCAAGAAGATGACAAAAAGATCTAGTTGGTTTCATTGAGTCCAAAAGGAGCAACACTAGCTCGTTGGAAGTAAAGATGCAAGAGGAAATGTGAATTCATGGTAAGATATCAATTTCTTGGGTTGAATTTTTTCCTTCAATTAAAAGACAATTTTATCCTTTGGCCTACATGCAAAAAGCTATTATGAGTTGGCAAAAATTTAGGCTAGGGCCAAACAGTTCAAGACTATACCCAGAAGTTTAGGAAAAGGACTTTGTTGTTAGGGTAAAATTGAATTCCCAAGATACTCCATTGAAATACATTGGGGGTTTACATTCCTACTTAAAACAAACTATCCTTATGTTCAATCTAATCAATTTAGATGAGGTATGTTTGAAAGCCACGAACCTTGAAGCAAGAGGAAATAACATTTAGGAAGAGGGTAGTAAGAAGAAGCCATTCAAGGGTAAGGAGAAAGAGAAGGGTGGAAAATGGAAAGGAAAGAAGAAATAAAGTGTAAAGAAAATAGGGGCATGATGAAGCCCACTTTTGGAAACTACATCTCGAACTAAGGCCTAAGAAACCAAACAATAAGGGAAAACAAAAGATTTCTGCTACCACACAACATGATCTTGGATCCGATTCCAGTGATGAGACCAAGATTATAGCCATGGTGACAAGGGGAAAGGAAGCTATAGAAAGCACTAGTCCCTCAAATAGTCATAACAACACTCCAAATGAAGAATCAAGGATAGAGTTGTTTCATGTAAGGGTGTTCTCAAACCATACAAAGATTGACGCATTATTTGATAGTGGGTCAAAAGCGAACTTAATTTTAGAAGGTTTGGTCAAAAATCTTAACCTTGAAATTGTACCTCATCATAGGCCATATCCTTTGGATTGGATAGTAAATAATGAAAATTTACAAGTTACAAGGAAATGCTTATTCAGGTTTTCCATTATTCTAAATTTCATTGATGAAGTTGAGTTAGATGTGGTTCCACTAGACATCCTAGGAATTATTTTGGGAAGCCCATATTTTTATGAAAGGAAAGTGATATTTTATCACCATGAAAACAAATATCAATTTCTCAAGGATGGAGTGGAGTATAATGTGAGAGCCCATCGCAAAAATTTAAACATTTCTTTGGTTAATGCATGGGAGATCAAGAGAATAATAAATGCAAGTAAAAATTTTGTGCTTCTCATGATCAAGAAAAAGAATAATATAGATTATGAATACTTTGAAGGTTGTGATGATAAGTTAATATCTAATTTGTTTGATGTGGTAAGAAAGCATGGCGGGATGTTTCAAGAACCAAAGGGGTTACCTCCCAAGAGGGGAATTCAGCATGAGATACAACTACAACAGGATGTTCCACTTCCAAAGATTGGCATGTATCACATGTCGATCATGGAGAGCATGGAAATCAAGAACCAAATTCAAAAATTTCTGAACAAAGGTATCATATGCCCATCAACTTCGCCAAGTGGTTCACCAATTGTCTTGGTGCCAAAGAAGGACAGGTCTTGGAGCATGTGTGTGGATTTCATGGACTAAATAAGATAACGGTAAAGAATTGATATCCACTCCGAATAATTGGAGTTTTCTTGATCAATTGAGGTATGAAAATTATTTCACTAATTTACGCTTATGAAGTGGTTATCATCAAGTTAGAACAGTTGAAGAGGACATTTGTAAAACCACATTTAAAACCAAACAAGGATTGTTTGAGTGGCTTTTTATGCCTTTCAATCTTACCAATGCTCCGACTACTTTCATGATAGTTATGAATGATGTATTGAGACCATTTCTAGATGATTTTGTCATTTTTTACTTAGATGATATTCTCATATTTGGCAAATCTATAGATGAAAATGTCATGCATGTGAATGAAGTACTTGATGTCTTGAGAGAAGAATAATTATTTTTAAACATGTCAAAGTTTGAATTTGGCGAGACTTATTTAGTGCATTTGGACACATTGTTGGAGGAGGTGAGCTGAAGATAGACCTATCTAAGGTTGAGGTCATTGTGAATTGGCACATGTCCAATACAGTTACAGAGGTAAGAAGCTTTCTTGGGGTCACACAATATTGGAGGAAATTTATTGCTAATTTTTCTTCCATTGAAGCTCCACTGCATGCATTGAATATTGTCAAGAAATTCTTCCATTGGGGATATGCATAGAAAAAATCATTTGATTCTTTAAAACAAAAGACCAGTTCAGTACCGGTGTTGGCTATTCCCGATCTTAGACAACCATTTTAGATTTAAACAGATTCTAGTGATTACGCCATGGGAGTAGTTCTCATGCGGCATGGTAATCCCATTTCATTTCATTCTAAAATTTTTAATGGTGTTGTGACTAACTATCCAAGTTAAAAAAATGGTACAAAGAAATTTATGCATTGGTACAAAGTGTTAAAAAATGGAAACATTACTTGATGGGGAAGGAGACCATTATTCATATTGACCATTAACCATTGCAATACTTATAGTCATAGTCAAAGTTGTAGCAATCACGACACTTCAGATGGATGGGTTTTCTACAATAGTTCCATTTGGTTATCAAGTACAAAAAGGGAATCTACAACAAGGTAGCTGATATGCTTTATAGGCTTATTGTAAATTCATCTATTATACTCAAACATAATTCTATTTTACATGAAAGTTACATTGAGCAATATGCATATGATAATTACTTTCAAGATGCGTATGCAAGCTTGAGGCAAAGGAAACCAAATTGAAGAGTTAGATTACCATGTACATAATAGTTTGTTATATCACCTGGGAAAGCTATGTATTCCATGCAGAGCAAGAAACAAGATCGTAAGGGAGGCACACACTTCATTGATTGTTGGACATTTTGGTGTAGGTGAGACAATAGCAGATCTCGAAAGGTATTTTTATTGGCAACGCATGTTTGATAATGTATCTCGTTTCATTAGAGGTTGTTATTTCTGTGCAATAAGTAAGCCTCGAAATAGGAAACTAGGATTGTACGCTCCACTTTGGGTACCTTCACATCCATGGGAGAATATCTCAATGGATTTTGTAGGAGGTCTTCCATTGTCATGGAAAGGTGATGATTACTTGTATGTAGTTGTAGATAGTTCCACAATATGTGTATTATAATGCCATGTAAAGAGAAAATTACATTTGAACAAACAACTCATCTTTTCTTTCAAAATGTTTGGGTTCATTTTGGTCTTGTTAATTCCATTGTAAGTGATCAACATTCTCGATTTGTTGCGTTTTTTTGGTAAAATTTGTGGGACATGATAGACACTAAGTTGAAGAAGAGTACAACCTTTCATTCGGAAACAAATGGACAAACCAAGGTTGTCAACAAGATAGTCATTCATCTTCTTATAGGATATTTCAAGAAAAATCTCAAATTGTGCAATGAACAGTTGCATTACATACAACATGCATGCAACAGGGCAAAGCATTCCTCCACAAACACATCACCATTTGAGGCACGTGTTGAGTCTTGAAAATGTCATTCATTTCCATTACACTTTCATTATTATGTCCATTATATCACCTCCATTTCACTACTATGTCACCACATTCATCTTACTTTCATTATCATTGGGCCACATTTATGTTTTTCCAATCTTTATTAATTCTAAGCCTTTTAAGTGAATTTGTGGTTAAAAATTAGAAAATAATGTGCATATGCTTATACCTAACAAATGGGTTGAGATTGTTGACATGTGTAGGTTGAAAGAAGGCTTCTAGAATACCCTTATGTGGCACTCTAAGGCCAAATTCGAATTTGAGTGGAAAGAATCATGGGATCATGAGGATATGTGTCACATCTCCTAATTGTATTGTAACTCTAAGAATACATGTGTCTTATCAGTTCCTATTTTGATTAGGACTCTAGAGGTAGAGGGAGAGATTCATGGACTCTCATTAATGAGATGGATTCTCATATTTTTGTATAAATAGGAGATCTCTCTCCTTCATTTGTTAGCTTGTTAGTCTTTTAGCTTGTGAGTTCTTTAGCTTGGAGTTTGTAGTTCTTCATTGATGGCTTTTGAAAGCTTTGGAGAACTTTGTTGTACTTTGTAATTTTGAATAATTTGAATAAAGCTTTGATGTTCTCAACATGGAAGGAGATGTGAAGTAGATGTCATGGAGCATATTAGAATGTAAGGTAGAGTAGATTTCATTTTGTAAATTTTGCTTTGATTTCATTATGTCATTTGATTGCTTTCAAGTTTGATAGATTAGATTTTTCATTCATACAATTTTAATTTATGCAAGTGTGTTCAACCGGTTGATTGTAGATTAGTAATGCACATAGCTTTTTAATGACTAATGATATGATGGAATTATCTTGTCCTTCTGCTGATTTATTTTCTTAGTTCTAATTCCAGCACTGTTTATTTCTTTCAATTTTGTTTTGTTCATTTACTTTTCTGAAAGATAGATATTAGACTGCTCATGTCATTTTCAGTTACCTCCTATATCCAGAGCGACTCAAATGGTGAGGGATTGAAGTATGAATGCATAGTTTGATATTAGTTTATTTTTCTGCAAGTTAGTTATTGAATTGCTCATGTAATTTTCAGTTCCCTCCTATATGCAGAGCGACTCAAATGGTGAGGGATTGAAGTATGAATGCATAGTTTGATATTAGTTTATTTTTCTGCAAGTTAGTTATTGAATTGCTCATGTCATTTTCAGTTACCTCCTATAGCCAGAGCGAGTCGAATGGTGAGGGATTGAAGTATGAATGTGTAGTTTAATATTAGTTTCATTTTATGTAAATTAGATATCAGATTACTCAATTTGTTTATGATTACCTCGTATAGCCAGAGCGAGTCGAATGGTGAGGGGTCAGAATATGAGTTGATGTAATATGATTTAGTTTACTTTGCTTACAGTTTTTGAATTGCTTTAGGTTTAGTTTTCTTTTTATACAGCAGCAAGGATACTGGATTTCATAGTCACTAGCTCATTGTTTGGTTGTTGCATTCTATTTTGATTGAAGTAGCTGCATATTTACACTTTTGTTTAAGTACTAACTCCATCAATAACATGTTTTAAGATCTTTTGAAGTGTTAAGTTTTGGAAGTTACCATTAGGGACACAGACTTTGTCTTGAAATCTACATCCATACTTGTCCTTTAAAAGTATTCTTAAGACCTTAGAATAGGATTTCCATTTGCATTAGACAATTTAGGAAACCAACAAAAACAAAACCCCAAAACAAAATAAAATCTATAAAACAACGAAGTAAGAAAAAGGTTAACTAAGCACATATGGTGCACCACAGTTCATCAGTTTACGATACCCAGATTGATAATTTATGTAGAGCAATTTAAGACGTTAAATTGACTAGAAATTTTGGCGTCGTTGCTGGGGAAGTGTAATTAGGAGACCTTATTTCTTACATCTGAATTTTTTTTTAATAATTCTTGAGTATGCTCTCCTCCTGCACTTTGTGTGATCTGGAGGATCAGAAAAAGGATTGTTATGTAAAAAGAAAAAAAAGAAAAAAAAAAGAAAAAAAAGGAGATAAAATAAACTTCATCATTTCAATTGATTCAACAAAAAAAAAAAAATTGAAACCCAACTGCATTGATAGGTTCAAATTGTCCAAAATTGACTGGTTATGGTTTGTAGCGGTCCTCAAAAAACTGTATCCTGTTCAAATAAGGTTTTGCAACTTAGCTGCGGAAAGTGCCCTGATTCCGCAGCTAGTTAAGAATTCCGCAGCTGTTTCAAGGTTTAATAGGTTACAAGCATCCAATAAAAAAACCGACCACATGGGCATCTCCAGAATTGTCCCGACATGGATCCTATCCTAGTCACCCAGCTCAGATCGATTAAAAACAAGCCTAAGACCTCAGTCAAAGTCCTGTTTTTCGCATGTTTTACTTGAAGTCTTTGCTTCCTGAAATTGAAAATCATTAATCCTTATTATAAAAATTTATAATTTCAGAGAAAAAAAAGAAGAAGAAAAATAATCTATGGCTATCTTGAATCCTAGCTTTCATTATGGCTTCAACAAGAAAATTTGCCTCCCTGTTCAAGCTTTGGCCTGAAACAAACCTGCAACATAAATTAAAAAAATGCACTGTATATGTGAAAGAACCAAGGGTTCGAATGTTAAACGATTAGGTAACAATAAGAGAGTGAATGAAAATTTGTAGAATCCATGTCAACTCCATCAAGGGGCCTCGACATTTCTTTTTAGAGGCTGAAATTTATTTCAAGTGGATTGAGCACCTTGTTTGAGGACCGAATCGTGCATTTTTGGAGGTTGATTCCTATAGGAGGCATTCATCATTTAGTGGCAGATTTCTCGAGTTGACTTCATCTTTGTATCGCTACATTATGAGTCAGAAATAGAGGGTTGAATTCTTGAAGGTAGCTTCTGGTGATCCATTAAATTATTGAGGGCCGAGTAGTCATTTTTCTCCAAGGGCGAGAGCATGTAAGCTGATTACATTTGCTGACAGAAGGACATTTCTAAATATTGACTAAACATGAGGATAATAGATCAACGATTGGCTCATTCTTCTGTTTTCAGATAACAAACCTATGACTATTAGTTGCCTCAATTCTTCAACTCTGTCATTGTGCCTGTATAATACACATTACAAAAGAAAAAAAAATGCGTAATAGGTGAAAAATGTCAAATTTCAAACGCGCGATTTGGCCAAATGAAGACGAATCTAAAAAAAGAAAACATGGATTTTTTTGCCAGCAAGGTTAGTTAGATAACCCAGAAACCGTTTGGATAAATTTGTAGTGGTCTGAGAGAAATCCTCAGTTCTTTGGAACCCATTTTTGTCTGCCGCGTGTAAAAAACGGCTTTTTGAACAGATTGTGATTGAATTCGGCGTGCCTGAGAAAGGGGAATTCTAATTTGGTTTTGTGTTGGCACCTACTCTACCTCTACCACATCTTCCACCCTTTGCCACCACGTCTTCTGCCCTTAATGCCACCCGTTTGCAATTCATTAACGCCTGTTAACAACAGTTCCAATTTAAGACGACTCTCCATTACGTGATCTGGTTAGATACGGCTCTTGACAACCGATTGATAGACGTGGCATGGAGTAGCATTCAATCTTGATTTTAATGCATAATGACCTCATGATTAATCCTCGGGTTTAACTCGTATTCGACTGCACTTTCACACTCCACCTGTAATCATGGGAAGTGACCGATTTCATTACGGCTCCTCTCCACCGCATAATTTCCGCAGCCATTTCATAAACATGTTTACATCTCCTCCGAAACCGTTTAGTTTAAATTTTTGCCAAGTTCATTTCATATCTCCACTGTTCTATTGAAGCACAGTTGCATTTCCACTTTGTTCATATCAGTCTTCGCCCCATTTCGTGAATGCACCTCGGCTGCCTGTCTTCTGTTTTCTGCTGACAGTCCCTGAATCTTGTTCACTCCCGCTACCTATTATCTGGTTTACATTTTCAGTCACTGTTGTCTTCTCCATAAACCCCGTAACCCAGTTGTCTTACCTTTGTTAAACCCTCACATGCAGAAAAATTTTAAACAGAAGGAAGGATGGGTCAGTTATTAAGGGCAGAACCGGAAGGGCATAAGTTTATGGAAGGGCAAAATGGTTATGGTCATAGTTATAGGCTGTTTATCAAACTATAAGTCCATCACTAAAACTCTTTTGCTCCATTCACAGAGTTCCTATATGCAGACAATGAAAAAAAAAAAATCAAAACTGATGGTTGATTGTTTCAGCCACTTTCCGCAGCTGATTCAACTTTCCGCAGGTGGTTCAACTTTCCGCAACTATTTTGTTAAACTCTAGGTTGCATGTGTCATCAAGCAAAACAAGACACATGGGTAGTTGGGGCAATGTCAGTACATGGATGATGTCCTATTCATTTGGTCAAACTCGATGAAAAAGACCCCAGTCAAAGGGAAGTCAAGTTGTGTGTTATCACTAAGTCGCCACACTGAGTCGCCACACTAAGTTGCTGCATGTCAAGAAAAAAAATAATAATTTTTAATCAATGAAATGAATAAGTTATTTGCTCACTTTTATGAAGGTATTGATTAATTTTGGATTGATGATGAAAAATTAAGGGCTAACTTTGTATCCAATATTTTTAGCTATAGAACCATGCACATTCCACAGCTAAAGTCCAATTCCTCAGCCGAAAAAAAAACCTCATTGTTCAAATTAGCCTAACTTTCTCATCCAAAATCAGATTTTGATGATTCAAGTACTGTTGGAAAGATATCAACAAGATCTACACAATGAGAAAACCGTCATTAGAGTTTGAAATGGAAAATAATGAAATAAATTGCTGAAAGGAAGCAACATTCAACTTGGGGCACCAATTCCAAAGCAGGTATAAATTCTTTTGATTTTTCCTTTGAGAACTTGTTTCATTCATACAAATTCTTTGTTTTGTGTGTAAATATCATAACTAGAGAGATTGATCACCTCTCTCCTTTGATAATCTTACATTCCATTGCAGAAGAAGTATTAGTTTTTTTTGCAGGTTCCAGGAGGAAGGACAAATGACTACAAGACAATGGTGTCTCTCTAAGAGACCAATTTGTTTCATAAGAGGATGATCAACAACAAAGAGGAAATATGCTGATGAAAAATCAGATCCAAACACTTGAAAAACTTTCAGATACTGTTGTCTCCATCACATCCATACTTCATAATAAGCCATTCATCTCATTTCACTCCATATTTTCCATTTACATTCACATACACTTTCTATCTCTTTTTTTCCATTCATAATCCACAAATAAAAGCAAGAGGCTCATTCACATGCTTATTGCCCATTTCCATTTCTACTCTCCATTGCCATTTTCCATTTTCATCTTTCATTACTTGTCATTTTCATTCCGCAAATAAGCCCTGCTTCAATGCAAATTATTGAGTCCATAGTCCTTTTAGTCTAAGTTCTTTGTAAAAACACCTTGAGGCTTGCATGCCTTAATGACAAGTTCTCATGCTGACAAACAATGGGAATACATTAATGTCCCTTGTTCGTGAGATCTTCTAGGTGACTCAACTTCGGAAAATTCATTCGTACCTAGCAAGATGTGTTTGGGCATCTTGACTCTCATTGTCATCAATGGTGAGAGCTCTCTTGTTGACTAGTGGCATCCATTAACGGCCACTAAGCCAACAATTTCCTACTATGTTCAACATCAGAACATCTTTTCACATAGTAGGAATTGTGCCAATGTGTTTTGAAGACATGAAGACTATTATTTTTAGCATTTTGGAGCAGATTCAGCAAGTTTTAGTAGAAGCAATAAAAAGTCATCTTATCTTTCTATCCATGGCTCCCCTTGTTCAGCCACGTGAAGAAGAATATGATGAGAATTCTTCAGCCACCACATATACAACTCATCCATTCCAAAGGGTAAGTGAATGTCCGTCATTTTCTAACTTTTGACCATAGAATTCCATAAAAAGCTAGAATGATAATTGTTGGAAAAACATTTCTCTTCCTCATTTCATAAAATTGTCAATACCATCAGTTGGGGGGGGGAATACATTCATATTCATATCTTGCCATGTCCATATCATATTCAGAAGCCCACATACTTCCAACATATATTAATTATTACATTGCTATTATGAGCATACAATGGCTTTTGAAAAAGAGCTTAAAGGATAAATTGGATACAAACAAAATCATCGTTGTCACACAAGAACCAACCATCATGCAATCCAATAAAGATATACTTTGCAACAATAATCAAAATATCATTATGCAAAGTTCAAAGATCAAAATAGAAGGCAACAACAAAAAAAGGTTGTAACACAAGAACAAACCATGTGGCAATTCAAGTAAAACACTTTGCAGAAATATGAAGTTATCAAATGATAGCATGCAAAGTTAAGCCAAAGCTCAAGGATCAAAAGAGTTAATGCAATATATATTGCATGAGGACATGTAATAGCTTGAGTTGGGGGGTATGTTGAGTCTTGAAAATTTCATTCATTTCCATTACACTTTCACTATTATGTCCCTTATATCACCTCCATTTCACCTCCATTTCACTACTATGTCACCACATTCATCCCTCTCATTATCATTGGGCCACATTTATGTTTTTCCAATCTTTTAATTCTAAGCCTTTTAAGTGAATTTGTGGTTAAAAATTAGAAAATAATGTGCATATGCTTATACCTAACAAATGGGTTGATATTATTGACATGTGTAGGTTGAAAGAAGGCTTCTAGAATACTCTTATGTCGCACTCTAAGGCCAAATTCGAATTTGAGTGGAAAGAATCATGGGATCATGAGGATATGTGTCACATCTCCTAATTGTATTGTAACTCTAAGAATACATGTGTCTTATCAGTTCCTATCTTGATTAGGACTCTAGAGGTAGAGGGAGAGATTCATGGACTCTCATTAATGAGATGGATTCTCATCGTTTTGTATAAATAGGAGATCTCTCTCCTTCATTTGTTAGCTTGTTAGTCTTTTAGCTTGTGAGTTCTTTAGCTTGGAGTTTGTAGTTCTTCCTTGATGGCTTTTGAAAGCTTTAGAGAACTTTGTTGTACTTTGTAATTTTGAAGAATTTGAATAAAGCTTTGATGTTCTCAACATGGAAGGAGATGTGAAGTAGATGTCATGGAGCATATTAGAATGTAAGGTAGAGTAGATTTCATTTTGTAAATTTTGCTTTGATTTCATTATGACATTTGATTGCTTTCAAGTTTGATAGAATAGGTTTTTCATTCATGCAACTTTAATTCATGCAAGTGTGTTCAACCGGTTGATTGTAGATTAGTAATGCACATAGCTTTTTAATGACTAATGATATGATGGAATTATCTTGTCCTTCTGCTGATTTATTTTCTTAGTTCTAATTCCAGCACTGTTTATTTCTTTCAATTTTGTTTTGTTCATTTACTTTTCTGCAAGATAGATATTAGACTGCTCATGTCATTTTCAGTTACCTCCTATAGCCAGAGCGACTCAAATGGTGAGGGATTGAAGTATGAATGCGTAGTTTGATATTAGTTTATTTTTATGCAAGTTAGTTATTGAATTGCTCATGTCATTTTCAGTTACCTCCTATATCCAGAGTGACTCAAATGGTGAGGGATTGAAGTATGAATGCGTAGTTTTATATTAGTTTATTTCTCTGCAAGTTAGTTATTGAATTGCTCATGTCATTTTCAGTTACCTCCTATAGCCAGAGCGAGTCAAATAGTGAGGGATTGAGGTATGAATGTGTAGTTTAATATTAGTTTCATTTTATGCAAATTAGATATCAGATTGCTCAATTTGTTTATGATTACCTCCTATAGCCAGATCGAGTCAAATGGTGAGGGGTCAGAGTATGAGTTGATGTAATATGATTTAGTTTACTTCTCTTACAGTTTTTGAATTGCTTTAAGTTCATTTTTCTTTTTATACAGCAGCAAGGATACTGGGTTTCATAGTCACTAGCTCATTGTTTGGTTGGTGCATTCTATTTTGATTGAAGTAGCTGCATATTTAGACTTTTGTTTAAGTACTAACTCCATCAATAACATGTTTTAAGATCTTTTGAAGTGTTAAGTTTTGGAAGTTACCATTAGGGACATAGACTTTGTCTTGAAATCTACATCCATACTTGTCCTTTAAAAGTATTCTTAAGAACTTAGAATAGGATTTCCATTTTCATTAGACAATTTAGGAAACCAACAAAAACAAAACTCCAAAACAAAATAAAATCTATAAAACAATGAAGTAAGAAAAAGGTTAACTAAGCACATATGGTGCACCACACTTCATCAGTTTATGATACCCGGATTGATAATTTATGTAGAGAAATTTAAGACGTTAAATTGACTAGAGATTTTGGCGCCGTTGCCGGGGAAGTGTAATTAGGAGACCTTATTTCTTAGATCTGAATTTTTTTTAATAATTCTTGAGTATGCTCTCCTCCTGCACTTCGTGTGATCTGGAGGATCAGAAAAAAGATTTTTAAATAAAAAAAATAAAATTAATAATTCTTGAGTATGCTCTCCTCCTGCACTTTGTGTGATCTGGAGGATCAGAAAAAGGATTGTTATGTAAAAAGAAAAAAAGAAAAAAAAGAAAAAAAAAGGAGACAAAATAAACTTCATCATTTCAATTGATTCAACAAAAAAAAAAAATTTGAAACCCAACTGCTTTGATAGGTTCAAATTGTCCAAAATTCACTGGTTATAGTTTGTAGCATTCCTCAAAAAACTGTATCCTGTTCAAATAAGGTTTTGCAACTTAGCTGCGGAAAGTGCCCTGATTTCGCAGCTAGTTAAGAATTCTGCAGCTGTTTCAAGGTTTAATAGGTTACAAGCATCCAAAAAAAAACTGACCACATGGGCATCTCCAGAATTGTCCCGACATGGATCCTATCCTAGTCACCTAGCTCAGATCGATTAAAAACCAGCCTAAGACCTCAGTCAAAGTCCTGTTTTTCGCATGTTTTACTTGAAGTCTTTGCTGCCTGAAATTGAAAATCATTAATCCTTATTATAAAAATTTGCAATTTCAGAGAAAAAAAAGAAGAAGAAAAATAATCTATGGATATCTTGAATCTTAGCTTTCACTATGGCTTCAACAAGAAAATCTGCCTCCCTGTTCAAGCTTTGGCCTGAAACAAACCTGCAACATAAATTAAAAAAATGCACTGTATATGCAAAAAAACCAAGGTTTTGAATGTTAAATGATTAAGCAACAATAAGAAGGTGAATGAAAATTTGTAGAATCCATGTCAACTCCATCAAGGGGCCTCGACATTTCTTGTTAGAGGCTCAAATTTATTTCAAGTGGATTGAGCACCTTGTTTGGGGACCGAATCGTGCATTTTTGGAGGTTGATTCCTGTAGGAAGCATTCATCATTTAGTGGCAGATTTCTGGAGTTGATTTCATCTTTGGATAGCTACATTATCAGTCAGAAACAAAGGGTTGAATTCTTGAAGGTAGCTTCT
This sequence comes from Pinus tabuliformis, assembly GCA_031772625.1. Lineage (NCBI taxonomy): Eukaryota > Viridiplantae > Streptophyta > Pinopsida > Pinales > Pinaceae > Pinus > Pinus tabuliformis. The sequence continues at coordinate 1,163,925,948 of CM062817.1, read as the reverse complement.
GGTGATCCATTAAATTATTGAGGGCTGAGTAGTCATTTTTCTCCAAGGGTGAGAGCATGTAAGCTGATTACATTTGCTGACAGAAGGACATTTCTAAATATTGACTAAACATGAGGATAATAGATCAACGATTGGCTGATTTGTTGAATTGAGGCTTCTGTGATCCATAATATTTATAAGTAGAACTTCAGCGTAAATCACATAAAGAGAGACATTTATCGACGTGTTTCGAACCAACCAGTGTGGCTCATCGTCAGGACAAGTTAAAGAAACAGATCTAGCTTTGCATGCTAAATAGTCTGAGCAGAGCCTCCAACGGCTATCTTGATCAACGATTAATTTTGACTTAGGGACTGTAGTCAAAAAGTCAAAATAATAATTTAAAGGGAGTTAGTTAGATTATATAAGAAAGAAATAATTATAGATGTTGATTACGTTATTAATTTAATAAAAACCGTGACTTGTATGGGAATTAGTTAGATTAAGGACCTGACTTATATATATATATATATATGAAATATATTAAATAAATATATAAATAAAAGTTAGTTAGATTAAGGACTTGACTTTTATATATATATATATATATATATATATATATATATATATATATATATATTAAATATATTAAATAAATAAATAAAAGTTAGTTGAAAGGTATGATTTAAAAATAAATTAAGGGGAATTAGTTATGATAAAGACCAATATAAAGTTAATATTAAATATATAAATAAAAGTTAGTTGAAAGGTATAATTTAAAAATAAATTAAGGGGAATTAGTTATAATAAAGACCAATATATATATATAAATATATAAGAGTTAGGTTAGTTAGTTATAATTACTAGAAACTTAAAAAGAAGAAATAATATTATTTTATATGGTGATTACTTATTGGTTGGTTATTATTATTATTATTCTATTATTATTATTATTATTATTATTTTTATTTATTTATTTTTAATTGGAAATTAGTTCGAAAAGGGAACTTATTTTCATAAATATATTAATAAGATAATTTAAGGTGATGGTTATAGTAATTATATATTACTAATCTATTAAAATAAGATGGAAAAATAACTAAAATAATAATAATAATATTTACGATCAAATTAATACTATTAACGATCATATTTATATAACAGTTACGATCATAATCATAAAAATCAATCACGAAGAAGTAAAGAGAAAGAGCGTCTAAAAGGGAGGAGGAGGGTCGGAAAAGGCCTAAAAACAAGAAGGACAAACCATAACGAAAGAAAAGAAGATGAAAAAGGAGAGGGGGAGGGCGTGGGGGGGGGAGGGCGGAAGATAAAGACTAGGATGAAAGGGCGGGGATCCAACATCTACTGATCTTCCATCCGTCATCTCTATTGAGATTGCTTGGCCTTCTTTCAATCTCAATAGCCTCCTTGAATTTACGATGATGGAATTGAGCAACTTTGGCGACAACCTTGGCCTCCTCTATACACACCTGATGCTTGGTCTATTCAACATGCTCCGCCAATGCTGAAGACTTGGATCTCCCATGTCTTAGGTCGACTGCATGTTCGCTGATCCTCTGATGGATGGAGCACCCTGTTTCCCCAATATAGGGGGTCCCACAAGAATAAGGGATCAAGTAGACACCCTTCATGTCCTTAGGGTTAATGGGATCTTTCACCGATCGGAGGGAATTGCGAATGGTGTTAAGGGGCCTAAAGGTTGAGGGAATCTCATACCTCTTAAGGATTCGAGCAATCTTGTCCGTGGTTCCTTGGACATAGGGAAGATGGACACCTAGACGGCGCTCTTTAGGCTCTTTCTTAATTAACGCATTTTTAGAGGCTTTTCGGAAAGCCTTCTGACCTAGGCGCCTACTATATCCATTCTCCACAAAGACATCAAGGAGATGGGATCTCTCCTTATCAAAGCTCTCACTATCAGAAATCCTAAGGGCACGAGTAGTGAGGGTGTTAAGAACACCCATCTTCTGAGCAGGGAAATGATGGGAATCAGCATGAAGATACTGCTCGGTATGTGTTTTCTTTCGGAATACAGAGTGTGAGAGATAGCCATCCTTATTCTTGGATATAAGAACATCCAGGAAAGGGAGGCAACCATTGACCTCTTTTTCCATGGTGAACTTAATGGCAGAGGACTGGCTGTTGAGGTGAATCTTCTATTTTCAGATAACAAACCTGTGACTATTAGTCGCCTCAATTCTTCAACTCTGTCATTGCGCCTGTATAATACACATTACAAAAGAAAAAAAAAATGCGTAATAGCTGAAAAACATCAAATTTCAAACGCGTGATTTGGCCAAACAAAGACGAACCTGAAAAAAGAAAACAGGGGTCTTTTTTCCAGCAGGTTCAATTAGATAACCCAGAAACCATTTGAAGAAATTTGTAGCGGTCTGAGAGAAATCCTCGGTTCTTTGGAACCCATTTTTGCCTGCCACGTGTAAAAAACGGATTTTTGAACAAATTGTGATTGAATTCGGCGTGCCTGAGAAAGGGGAATTCTAATTTGGTTCTGTGCTGGCACCTACTCTACCTCTACCATGTCTTCCACCGTTTGCCACCACGTCTTCTGCCCTTAATGCCACCCGTTTGCAATTCATTAACGCCTGTTAACAACAGTTCCAATTTAAGACGACCCTCCATTATGTGATCTGGTTAGATACGGCTCTTCACAGCCGATTGATAGACGTGACATGGAGTAGCATTCAATCTTGATTTTAATGCATAACGACCTCATGATTAATCCTCGGGTTTAACTCGTATTCGACTGCACTTTCACACTCCACCTGTAATCATGGGAAGTGACCGATTTCATTACGGCTCCTCTCCACCGCATAATTTCCGCAACCATTTCATAAACGTGTTTACATCTCCTCCGCAGCGATTTAGTTTAATGTTCTGCCAGGTTCACTTCATATCTCCACTGTTCTATTGAAGCACAGTTGCATTTCCACTTTGTTCATATTAGTCTCCGCCACATTTTGTGAATGCACCTCGGCTGCCTGTCTTCTGCTTTCCGCTGACAGTCCCTGAATCTTGTTCACTACCGCTACCTATTATCCGGTTTACATTTTCAGTCACTGTTGTCTTCTCCATAAACCCCGTAACCCAGCCGTCTTACCTCTGTTAAACCCTCACACGTAGACAAATGCTAAACAGAAGGAAGGATGGGTCGGTTATTAAGGGCAGAACCGGAAGGGCCTAAGTTTATGGAAGGGCCAAATGGTTATGGTCATAGTTATAGGTTGTTTATCAAACTATAAGTCCATCACTAAAACTGTTTTTCTCCATTCATAGAGTTCCTACATGCAGACAATGAAAAAAAAAAATCAAAATTGATGGTTGACTATTTCAACCACTTTCCGCAGCTGATTTAACTTTTGATAGCCGATTCAACTTTCCGCAGCTGTTTTGTTAAACTCTAGGTTGCAGGTGTCATCAAGCAAAACAAGCCACATGGGTAGCTGGGGAAATGTCAGTATATCGATGATGTCCTATTCATTTGGTCAAATTCGATGAAAAAGATCCCAGTCAAAGGGAAGTCAAGTTGTGTGTTATCACTAAGTCGCCACACTGAGTTGCCACTTTAAGTCGCTGCATGTCAAGAAAAAAAATAATAATTTTGAATCAATGAAATGAATAAGTTATTTGCTCACTTTTCTGAAGGTATTGATTCATTTTGGACTGATGATGAAAAATGAATGGCTAATTTTGTATCCAAGATTTTTAGCTATAGAACATGCACATTCCGCACCTAAAGTCCAATTCCTCAGCTAAAAAAAAAAAACCTCATTGTTCAAATCAGCCTAACTTTCTCATCCAAAATCAGATTTTGATGATTCAAGTACCGTTGGAAAGATCTCAAAAAGATCTTCACAATGAGAAAACCGTCATTAGAGTTTGAAATGGAAAATAATGAAATAAATTGCTGAAAGGAAGCAACATTCAACTTGGGGCACCAATTCCAAAGCAGGTATAAATTCTTTTGATTTTTCCTTTGAGAACTTGTTTCATTAATACAAATTCTTTGTTTTGTGTGTAAATATCATAACTCGAGAGATTGATTACCTCTCTCCTTTGATAATCTTACATTCCATTGCAGAAGAAGTATTAGTTTTTTTTGCAGATTCCAGGAGGAAGGACAAATGACTACAAGAGAATGGTGTCTCTCTAAGAGACCAATTTGTTCCATAAGAGGATGATCAACAACAAAGAGGAAATATGTTGATGAAAAATCAGATCCAAACACTTGAAAAACTTTCAGATACTATTGTCTCCATCACATCCATCCATCACATCCATACTTCATATAAACCATTCATCTCATTTCACTCCATATTTTCCATTTACATTCACATACACTTTCCATCTCTTTTTTTCCATTCATAATCCACAAATAAAAGCAAGAGGCTCATTCACATGCTTATTGCCCATTTCCATTTCTACTCTCCATTGCCATTTTCCATTTTCATCTTCCATTCCTTTTCATTTTCAGTCCGCAAATAAGCCCTGCTTCAATGTAAATTATTGAGTCCATAGTCCTTTCAGTCTAAGTTCTTTGTAAAAACACCTTGAGGCTTGCATGCCTTAATGACAAGTCCTCATGCTGACAAACAATGGGAATACATTAATGTCCCTTGTTCGTCAGATCTTCTAGGTGACTCGACTTCGGCAAAATCATTTGTACCTAGCAGGATGTGTTTGGGCATCTTGACTCTCATTGTCATCAATGGTGAGAGCTCTCGTGTTGACTAGTGGCATCCATTAATGGCCACTAAGCCAACAATTTCCTACTATGTTCGACATCAGAACATATTTTCACATAGTAGGAATTGTGCCAATGCGTTTTGAGGACATGAAGACTATTATTTTCAGCATTTTGGAGCAGATTCAGCAAGTTTTAGTAGAAGCAATAAAAAGTAATCTTATCTTTCTATCCATGGCTCCTCTTGTTCAGCCACTTGAAGAAGAATATGATCATAATTTTTTAGCCACCTGTTGTGGCCACCAACAACCCCCCCTCTTTGTTTGGTATTAGCAATAACACCAAGCAAATGGGGACCCTTAATAAAAATCCAAAAAAAACATTTTATGAAAATTTTTGTATTCAACTCCTTAAAACTGTATCGCATCGCGAGAAGAGAATAAAACATTTTCTTATGAGCATAATAAACTACGAATAAGCGACGCGAAATTCATCGCATCGCATACATTATCAAGCGCTCTTAAATGAAAAATCTTAAGAAATCTCCGACGGCCGATATGCGACGTCGCATATCGCAACATCGCGTAAGCAGCAAACAATGATTAAATGACTAAGCGCGATCTGCGATGCCGCGATGCTGCAATTTGCGATGAATGCCATTTGCGATAAATGTGATCATGAATTTCTATGATGACACATCTTGACGACGTGATCCGCGATGCTGCGATGCGAGTCGCAGAAATCATCCATCTCAAATTTTCCTCAGCGCAGTATTCAAGGAAAGTTGTCCATAAATCAAAATTGGGCGCGCACCTTAAAAGAAATTAATGAATGTACGCCAAAGTATTCAAGAAGGACAGTTTTGTGTTTTTCGAAGAGTCAGTTCGCTATAGGTGTCATGATTTTATACATTCATAAGAGCTTAAAGCCTTCATGTCAATCTTTATTATCATTACTCTTTTCCTTTGTGTAAACTGTAAGACAGGAAATAACATGAAGCAATGTGCAGGAAACATCTAAGGAAAAGGGGAAAGCGTCAATGCTCGGAGAACAGAGAAGAGATGCCTTCATAAACGGATGCCGCATGCAACAGGACCACAGATTCCAGAGTATCACTCAACAGATGCTGATGTCAATAGGCCATCCAACGCTCAGAGTCAAAAGCGCACAAAAGTAGCATGTTTACAAAAGATCCTGAAGCTTATGCCCGGTAAAGGAAAAAAGGCGCTAAAGAAGGAAAACGGACCAGAAAAGCCCGGAACAAAGAACGGAGGCATTTTTCGATGCGTGATTAGCGCCTAGCGCTAATCGCGCGTCGCTAAGAAAATTGTTCAGAGAGCAAAGTCCCTAACTTGTTCAGTCATTCGCAAGGCCGGAAACCGAAATAGCAAAAGCAGAATCAGTTTGAGAGAAATTTGGGTTATTACCAAGTATACACGCAGTGAATACACCCAGCCAGAGGAAGATTCTCGAAAATATCTTCTAGTTTACCAGAAAGTGGTGCCAGCGCGTGTTATTTCTATTTTCGTAGCTCAAACGAAAGCAGAAGGCGACCAGCCGACTCTTCCCAGGCGAATGTTGCATGCTTGCAACACTAAGGAGCAAATATAGAAATGGTTAGGAATTAGATTCAATTTTTAGAAATAGTTTTGCTTTAGCAGAAGCCCGGTCATTTAAAACTGTATCCTAAATTTATGTAATTAAGTTAATTAGTTAGTAGTATTTAAACCCTTCTCAGGCATTTGGAGAAGGGTCCAGAAATTTGTCAAAAAACTTGTCCTCAGAACATGCACTCTTGCACCCTCGGAGGGGGTTTTGATGAATGGATGGATCAAGGTTTATTAATGTTTGCATTTGATATCTGCTACTGATGTTACACTTCTGTACTCTTAGTAGATGTTAGAGCAAGGAGAGATAAATCATTGTTGCTTGAAGCTTATGAGTGGAACCAGTCATAAATGGTACTTTTATCTCTTGACCGTTTCTGTTTATATTCTTAAAGTGATATACAGTTTCAGTTGTTTATATGTTAATGCATGAATGTGTGAGTTACCATTTGGCACTTTTGTACGGTGGAGTCATTTATTTATGTTTGATATATGAATAACTTATTATGCGATATGTTGTTCACAACTGTTTTGCCTAACTTTTTATGCAAAGTGGTTTATCTTAATTGATTTCTATTCTTATGATAGCTGAATGATATTTATTACCAGTTATTGTTTGAAATCTCTTTAGATCGCATAATAGAAGAAATACACCCCGAGTTAGCATAGCTTAGATGTGTTGTTTCTCATTAGATTAAAATAGCATAGAGTTAGTTTAAAAGTTTGAATTAAATTAGCTTTAAGTACTCTTAGATCAGCATCATCCAACTCTGCACACACACACACCCTTAAACTGGGAAACTGGTCCCATTATCCCCAGTCGGACCCGCTATACCAAACGGATAAGGAGCTGCCAACCAAGGTCCAAACCGGGTGGGTATCCCCCTTGTTGTCGACCCAATTTTCGGGGCTTCAACATATTTGGCGCTAGAAGGAGGGCCCGAACTATGAATGGCACCTAAATCAAAATCTAAATACCATTCTGAGAGTAAATCACCCTCATCAACTCCCCCGACTTCCCCAGTACGTTTAAATCCAGAGTCAGAAGTCGCTCGAGTATTAACCGCTGCTACATACCCTAATATTTCAGACCAATCTACCATTGAACCCTCTGAAGTTCAAACTCTGATTCGCAAACTCCAGGGATTTTCTATTTCTACACAGAGGTCTGATAAATCTCAAAGCAGCGTGACTTCGCAGTACAATCCTGCTCATCCCCTGACCAGATTAAAGAGTGAAAAATTTGGCATCCAGCCAACTGAATTCCCTCTCCCCACCAGGAAAAGAGCAAGGAAAACACCACAAGAGTCTGACAGTGAGACTCTTTCATCTACATCGTCCATTTCAACTCCCTCACCGCGAAGTCAGCCACCCACATCATTCCAAACCACCCATCCATCTTCCACAACCCCTCTTCTTCAATCATCTAAGATCATAATATCTTCATCTTCCCAGCCTCAAGGATCATCCTCTGCACTTTCATTTACTAGCAACTCAACGATGGCCCAGTCTCCATGGAACAATCTTGGGGCAGTTTTAATGCCTCCACCCCTGAGCCAAATACCGGCCCATCCTGAGAAATGGCTACCCAAATTCAATCCAGAAGCAGGCATGCTAGCTGAAGAGCACATTAACAATTTCATGCTTTCTGTCAATCTCAACGGAGTTACCAACGAGGATGCTGTTGTCCGGCTTTTTCCCTATACAATGCAAGGAACAGCCGGGTCATGGTACTTTTCATTACCCTCCGGGTCTATCACAAGTTGGGACATTTTTCAAAGTCAATTCCTTACCAATTTTGGTGATGACAGATCAACGGCAACGTTAATCAATGACCTATCCAATCTTAAAGCCGAGGCTAGAGAACCCATCAAAGATTTCAATTTACGGTTCAATAAGATCCTCAACAAAATTCCCACTGCTTCCCAACCCAGCGAAGAAGTACGATGTGAATGGTATATTACGGCCTTACCATCAAACTTAGCAATCTTCGTGGATAGGGCAAATAAAAAAACCGTAGTTGAAAATCTGACAGAGGCGATAGCAGTAGAGAAATGCGTAGTAGCCCTGGAAAAGAGATCTGCGATAGAGGAACACAAATCTAAAAAAGTCACCTTCAAGGAAGACTCCAAGAAGAAACAAATGAAAGACCCTTTTGATTTGGAAGGATTGCAAAAAGTATTAAAGACCATGTCCAATGAGATGATTGACATAAAAAAACAAGTAGCAGAAACTTCTTCAAAAAAGCCCTACAGAGCTTTTAAAAGAGGCCCTTCAATGGATGTGAAACCACCCAACGCTATCTCAAATGTCGAATCCGAAGAAGAGGAAGAAGGAGAGAGTACCACTGAAGGGCAGACCGATGATGAAGAAGTTGTGGAATTACAAGGAATGTGGGATTTCATCCTCCCACAAGAAGAAGATCAAGAAGCATTTTCGGTTAGCACACAAAGCAAAAATCAACTTGATCCTCCCCAAACTACCCCTAAGCAGAAGGGCGCAAGCCCTGCAGCAAAAGATAAAGTCGCAACAAAGAAAACGACCGCTAAAGCGACTCAATCTAGCCCAGTCCAACCAGATCAAACAACTCCATCAAGAACACTGATAGTGTCGGATGAAATGGAATACAATATTATTGATGACATGAAAAATACTAGGGCTAATATCACTCTTTATGAATTGAGCAAATTGAAACATCAACAGAAGATAATGATGAAAGAATTACATGCCGTGCCTACTACATCTTTGCCTACAGCTGTAGCTTCCCATAACATGGGAAGACCTCCAACCAACATGATCAGTAAGATTGATCCAAATGACATCGCCTTGATTGGAGGAAGATCAAGGTCTCACACTCCCCCTTTTCTTCTCACTTATGAAATTTTCAATAAAAATGTGCACAATTGTTTGGTAGATTCTGGTGCTTCAACGAATATTTTACCCAGATCAATATGTGCCAAGTTGAATGTTCAACCACAAAAATCCGCAGTGCGCATAGTTCAACTTGATCAATCTCAAGTCGAAGTGATTGGTGAACTTAATCAAGTAACCATAAGATTGTCGTCCAACCCGAAGGTATGTCAGGTTATTGACATTCTAGTAGCTGATATCCCAGAATTCTATGGCTTGATTCTTAGCAGGGATTGGTCCGAAAAACTCCATGGATACTTCTCAACCGACTGGTCGCACATGTGGTTACCCTACAATGGTAAATCAAATCAAATAAAGGTTGAACGAGAGTTACACCAGAAGTACATAGTAACGGAATTGGAGGGAGAAAATGAAGCAATAGCATATAACAGCAGTATCATAGGCAATTACTCGGTAGATTCTTTCCTCGGCAATTTCAATGCTCATACATCACCTTACTTAGAAAATTCAGTTTTGTCCCAAGTCGAAAATTTTTCCCAAACTGATAATTCAAAGTGTGTTAATTTTGTAGATAAACCTGTAAATACATCTTTGTTTTGGAAATTATATTTTGATGGCTCTAAATCTAACGAAGGAGCAGGAGCAGGATGCGTTTTGATTAGTCCAGAAGGAAATAAGACCATGCTTACGTGCAGACTTGAATTCGATTGCACAAACAATACAGCGGAATATGAGGCCTTGGTGCAAGGCCTATACAAAGCAATTGGGTTGAACGTCAAGTATCTTCAAGTCTTCGGAGACTCTGAGATTGTCGTCAAACAGGTACGTAACACCATACATTGCCTATCAGGTCATTTGAAACACTATCAATCTTTAGTACAAGATCTGACTGAGCATTTCATAGCATTCAATATTTCGTCAATCCCAAGACTCCAAAACACGAGCGCAGACCTTTTAGCTAACGTAGCCTCTAGACTTATTCCCTTTGAAGATTTTAGTCCAGATAGATTCTCAATAGAATTAATCTTTAGACCGTCCATCCCTGACAACATTACAAATTGGAGAGTATTCAATGATGATCCTGATATTGTAAATTTCCTCACTTCTGAAGGATCCTACTCCAATCAAATAATTGACGAAGACCATCACGATCGACAAATACAACAAGATAGCACTGATAATGCTATACCTAAATCGGTGGTTAAGTTGGAAGACTTATACGATTTGAAAAGTCGGTTTAAAAGGTCTACCAATTCTAAGCTCTACAGTTCAACTCTGAACTACGAATTAGTAAACCTAGGAACCGATGATAAACCACAAAACATTAATCTAGGCCACGGCCTAGCCCCTGAAGAAAAACTAGTGTATATTCGTCTTTTGAGACAATACAAAAATGTTTTTGCCTAGAATTACGATGAGCTGAAGACATACGACACTTCTATCATTCAACATACTATCCCTATGATTGACAACGAAAAACCTGTCCAACAGAAACTCAGAAAAATCCACCCCAATTTAAAAAATCAGATAAAAACTGAGCTAAATAAGTTATTAAAAGCCAGAATAATTTTCCCCGTCAGACATTCCAAATGGGTCTCCAATATGGTACCCGTTAGAAAGAAAAACGAAGATATTAGAATCTGCATCGATTTTCAGAATCTCAATAAAGCTTGTCAAAAAGGCAATTTTCCCCTCCCACCTATGGAGCAGATATTACAGGCAGTAGCAGGCTCAGAACTAATGTCTTTTTTGGATGGATTTTCAGGATACAATCAAGTGCTGGTACATCCCGATGATCAGTTAAAAACCACATTCCGAACTAAATGGGGCACATACGCATATCGGAAGATGCCATTTGGTTTGATCAATGCCAGCGCTACATTTCAGAGAGCCATGGACATCGCATTCAAGGGTTTAGTCAATAAATCTGTAGTAATTTATTTGGATGATATAACAGTGTACTCCAAGAAGCGAAGCGACCATCTCAAAGACTTGAAACAAATATTTACACGATGTTTAAGGTATGGGATTTCACTTAACCCAAAGAAATCTTTTTTCACATTAAGTGAAGGAAAACTTCTAGGATTCATAGTGTCAAAATCTGGTATTCACATTGAGCCTGACAGAATCAAAGAAATTTCTGAAATATCCCTACCTCATAATAAAAAAGCCATGCAATCTTTCCTTGGTCAAATCAATTTTGTGAAGAGATTTGTCCCAGATTTTTCACGAATTGTTTCTCCTTTGCAAACCATGATTAAAAAGAATTCAAATTTTAAATGGGGTCAAGATGAGCATGAATCATTCAACCTCATCAAACAAGCTATCATTAACGCTCCATCTTTAGCAACCCCGAGTTTTTCAGAATCTTTTATCTTATACACATTTGCCTCAGAGAAATCATATGCTGCGATTCTAACTCAAGCAAATCAAGAGAAAGCGGAAGCTCCAATCGCATTTTTTAGCTCGAATTTACAAGGTGCTGAACTCAACTATTCAGACGTGGAGAAACAGGCATATGCTGTTTTCAAAGCGGTCAAATATTTCAGACCTTTCTTACTTAAAACCCATACTAAGGTCATAGTACCGTTTCCAGCGGTAAGAAATCTTCTAGTACAGAAGGATGTGGGTGAAAGAAGAGAAAATTGGATCACTGTTTTACAAGAATACGACCTTGAGATCAAACCAGCAAGCATTGTAAGAGGTCAAGGCTTATGTAAAATGTTGGCTGGATCATCGCAAATTCCTGAAAATTCATCTGAAGAGGCACAAATGTATGAGGTAAGCCTAAACGATGCAGAATCATTATATGCCGACACCATTTATTATCTTAAGAACAGGTATGCTCCATCACACCTGGATCACACTAAGAAAAGAGCTCTGAGATTGAAAGCTAAACAATATCAGCTCATAAATGATGTTCTATTTAAAAAGAATTACGATTCTATTCTTCTTAGGTGTCTTGAGAAAACTGAAGCCGAAAAGGTTTTGCAGGAACTCCACGATGGACGAGCAAGCAGACACTATGCTGGAGATGCTACTGCACATAAAATCTTACGTGCAGGATATTATTGGCCCACTGTTATAGAAATTTTTGTGCCTTGCAGCTCCAAGCATGAAATGTCCATAAAGCAAGGGCTCCTAAGTCCCTAAAAGTGTTGTTCCAACCCCTAGAGGAACAAGGTCAACAAATTACAGCTTCTCCCAGAAATTCTCCACCAAAAACTGCTCAGAATAAGTCAAAACAGGATCATTTCAGCTGCTCCACTAGCTAAGTGCATTGCATGGCACCTAAATCCACTGGCTGGGTGCGTTGCAATGCACCTAAATACACTACCAGGGTGCGTTGAGCGGGAAATGACAAGTGGCAGTGTCATTCCGCGAGGTGGAGAGACAATGGAAGCTTCCAGAATCTTCTCCTATGACACTTGCCTCACTGAATTCGACCAAGGATGAGTAAGAGGCCTTTAGTCTCCAAATGGAAGTAAGAACTGACAGAGAGAAGCCACTAATCAAATCACAAGCTGACTCATCCTCCTTGCATACATCTATATATGGATCCCTCATCCCAGAGATCCAGAGGCTGGAATTTTGCACATTGTAAGGAATTGTTGTTGGTTTTGAGATAGATATCAGAGTATTGGGTGATTTATGCTTTTTTGGAGGTGAAGAGGGGCTTCTTTGCTCGGAGGTTGATGCTGGGTCAGGAATCATCAGTTGTAACTCCTCCTGGATCTTCTTGTATATCAATAAAAACTATTTGAGTTTCTCCTCCATGCTTTTGTATCATTGATGCTTGTTACATTTGTATGGTTAGCTTAAATCTGATCCTAAGCTGTTTATGAATATAGATCCATGTCTTTGTATAGTTTTCTTCTTCTATGATCTTATAGGTCACTTGGTGAAGCTGGGCAAGTAAGGGAGCAAGTAGCTGGAAGCTGTCAAAGAAGAGAAGGATTGGATCAAAGGATTAGCACAAGACACAGGTCGGTTCTTTCTATCCCCCTCTATCTTTAATTCATAAAGGAAATACAAAAGTAGTTTTTCTCTGTTTGTTTCTAAGGCAGCTGTCACACCTTAGTGGGATAGAGCAGTTCTAAATAGACACTTTTCCCGGTAACAAAATGGTGACTACGCTGGGGAGACGATTGTCTAATTAGTTTGTTTGTGTATCTCTCTGTTGTTTGTTTCATAAACTTATAAGTAGCACTCGAACTGCATTTGCCATAACAAATGCAAAGTAGACATTTGCTACTTCAATCCATTCACTGGATCTGTTTATGATTTGAACAGCCGATTCATAGACTATCTGATTGCCCTTGTGATAGCTCTTAGACCCTCCTTAGATCTACCCCTGATTGTGCATTACTGATTGCTTTTACTCGGCCAAAAAACAAAGACTAAACTGCAAACCATGACCCAGAACCCGGATAGAATTCTCGTTTCTGCCCCAGCGCAGGTACTGTGAAGAGATCTTGCATTTCAACATAGTTCCCGAGAGGGCAATCTGTGCTGCAATCCAGTTTCTCTGTGTTACAGGCGCGCTGATCAGCCTAGCCCTGTGCAGCTGAGGTTCTTGTGCTTCATTCTTTCCAATTTTGCCTCTGAATTTTGCAGCCTGTGATTAGTATATGACTGTTTCAAACCCCTTTTCCTTACTGATATTCCGCCTCATTTGTACAAAAGAACTGTAGATGTTTTTGTGTGTTTGTTGAGTCGTTTACAGTTTTCCATTGCAAAAGTATAATAATCGTACTGTCGTCCTTTGATTTAGATCTGTCGCAAGTGTCGATTTCGATCATAGGAGAAAGTTTATTTGCTGTTGATGGTCGATTATGCTTTTACTATTGCCTTTGGTTTGAATTTGTGACTTTCTAGTGTCAAAACGAGTATTTATTTCAAAATCATAAAGTGTCGTAATCATCTCTACCTTTTGATTTCGAAAAGAAGCTTGTTTGTGTTTGTCGCTTGAAAGCAAATTCAGATTTGTACATCAACTTTCTTTTTAGCATCAATACTAAGAAAGTGAAAAAACAAATACATGCATGTGCATTTGCATATAGACAGTCTGTTTGGCTTGATTTAGGAAAGTGCATTTACAGTGTGCTCTTTGCTCTTTGTGAAAAGATTGTGTCTTTCTTTTCCCCTAGTAGCTAGGATTTTCATTGCTGAAAAGAGATAAAAGTTTGTTTATCATCTTTAGATTGCATTTTAGGAATTACATCTACATCTCGTGGTGAACCCAAAAGGAAAACTTCATAAGAAAGATCAACTTAAAATAAATTCAATGAATCTAACAACGCTTTGGAACTTAACGCACAACATTTAGAGGTCTAGGCTAGAGACGTATTCTGGCGTCGTAAAGCCTGGTAACTGTTGTCCTCACTGATGGTTGGGTGATTCCTCCACTTTGAGACGATAAGTGCCAGTATGGACTTGTGCTCCCACGTACCGTCGAGTATATTTTGGGAGACCCCTATAGGCTTAAATCCTTTATCCATAGGAAGCCGTGTCTACCGCCTTATCGATCGCAATGCACTGAACAGAGCATTCGGGAAGATTGACTGCCGTACCGTAAAAAGTATTCTGCAGTTTTGCGATTGGTTTGGTACTCCCTCTACCTAGACCTCCAGAGCAGTCCCTTTCGTTCCTTTTCAGACTCCTTAATGGAAAAGGTCCATCTGAGCACTTGTCACTTCAGGCTCATTAAAAATCGAAGGAGACTAGAGTCATCTTTTGTTTTTTCTCGACTCTTAAAAATTGAAAAAACAAGTTGTGTCAAAGCGTCTAAAATTTATTTTAAACGGAATAATCATCACCATTCCCTCGTTGGTCTTCGAAGTTAGTCTCTTTTCATCGCAAGTTCTTGTAGAATCGCTAGAAAATCTTTTGGATAGACTAGATATGTCTGAACAACCGTCGACATCCAGGACTGTGTCATCCGACGCAGCAGCAACAGAGCCTCCTGCTGCTACTCCAACGATGTTCGATGGTATATCATCTGTCCCGGCAAGTTATCAACAACAAGCCAGAGTCCAATCAGGGACTGTTTCGATGACATAGTCAGTTCCTATTTCTTCATCCGGATTATCATCTGGTATTTCTTATGTTGAAACTCAACAAATCGATCCAATGTGTCTTCAAAGGCCAATATACCCTTTAAGTACAGGATTTCCACCATATGGAGGGCATTATGCCTTTTCATTGTTCCCTCCCAGAGAACAACCATATGGGAGTTTACAACAAAGTTCAGGTCAAACTAGAATTACATCCAGCGGTTGGGTACCAATACTGCCTCAGCAACCAAGGGTTGTATATTCAATGCAACCAGTCCATCCTATGTCGAATATTCCCACTATACCTGCTACGTTGACTGCATCGCAAGTACAAGCGCTACCTGTTGTATGTCAACCCCAGGTTTCTCAGGTTGCAATACAACAACCTCTTGTCTCGACGACTCAATCACAAACTCAGGTTAGTGCCTCCTTATCTTGAGCGACTCAGGCTCAAACAAGTACTATGACTCCTCATCTTGGTCAATCATCCAGTATTGGACAACAAAAAATGGTCCAACAACCAGGGCTGGTTCAATCTCAACAACCGCAATTCCAGCAATCATATCAAGGACCTGAGCAACAAGTCTTTGTAAGTAATGGGCAACTGCATTTCCAAAGCAGTTATCAACAACCATACTATAATGGCTATGCCCATCAACCTTGTCAAAGTTGCCAGCATCAAATACATTATGCTGGTATGCAAAGACCCACTGCTCAGGTGATTCCATCTTATCCTGGGTATGCTTCGCCTAACCTGAATCAACAGTTGCCCTTTGTAGCAACTCTAGAATTACCAGATCTAAACCGGCTGACGAATGATCCAATTGCTTATGCCCCTTGGTGGCCAGCGATTCCGCATAAACTTCCGTCAGATATTCCTAAATTTAATGGAAATCCGGGTGAAGACCCGTCGAATCATGTGATGACATTTCATCTGTGGTGTTCATCAAACACCCTAAATGATGATTCGATTAGGCTTCGCCTTTTTCAGAGGACGTTAACTGGTCCGGCAGCAAAATGGTATATCGAATTGCCCAGAGCTTCGTTTGACAACTTCAGTACCCTAGCCACAACCTTTTTAACCCATTTTCAGTTACCAATAAGGTACGAAACAGGAACAGAGCTTCTTACCAATTTCAAATAGACAACGGCCACTCACATATCCGATCATATTCATGAATGGCGACGTCATCGTAGAATGGTAAAAACGTATGTTCCCGATCAGCTCTTAGCTGAATGGTTTATCAAGTCATTACTACCTTCCATCACGGAAGATGTGGCAAAAGGGGGAGTCGTCACAGAAGAGCAAGTTATCGCTCGTGCGCAATATTTGGACATGATTTACACTCAGTCTGGCACGCTCTACGATAAAATACCTGACGCCCCTAGACTGGAATTCTCAGTTCCTCCTCCTCCTAAATCAAACAATGACTCTCATGCCGACGATGGCGTGATTGGTGCAACAGACACGAAATCGACAAAGGCTACATCCAAAAAGGCCCATAAGATTTTCGGTCAAAATGCAAATGAAGAACTTCTTGCCTCGGAAGTAAATTCCGTGTCGACCGACAAGGGAAAACAACTGAAGCAACCAGGGGGCAAGAAGAAAAAGAAAGGGAGAAAAAGGAAGTAGGATGAGTCATCTCCTGAAAAACCTTCTGCAAACCCTTCTGGGCAAAGGAAACCCCCTGCGGGGTGTCATATATGCGATGAGGATCATTGGATGAGAGATTGTCCACATGTAGCTAAAGTTAAGAAACTCTTTAAGAGTTCAAAAACCTCAGCGGTATTGACTGATCCGTTTCCAAACCCAGGAACCAAACTGGTTGCTAATCAAAATGCCTCCCGATCCCAAGTGCTTATGTTGTCTATCTCAAAGCAGCAAAATGATGCTTTGACAAGGAATAAAGATTACGGGAATCCACAGCTGTCGAATAACAAGGCTAATGAACAACCTAGTAGTTTGACAACAACTTTGAATGAAGTTGTGCCACCCATCATTCCTGAACCAATGATAAAGTCGCCAAAAGGAGTAGTACACAAATCGACATTTAATCCTCGTGCAAAAATAGCACAGAATTATAATATAATAGAGGACCTGGCCCAATCTCCGTCCGCTATGTCGACACTTGAGGTACCGCAAAATTGCCTCTCCCAAGAGCAAGCTTCATTATCAACAATAGGTGGGATTGACCCAATGGATTCCAATATTGTGGCCTTTGATCATAAAGGATATGACCCTCAGTTACCAGCTCAACTACCTTTCCTTATTCAAGTGAAAGCCCTCAACAAAACTGTTCATCGAACAATTATTGATGAGGGGGCATCCACATGTATTATGTCGATGAGTTGCTGGAAAAATTTAGGGTCACCACCCTTGTCGCGATCGTCAACAATGTTAAAAGCATTTGATGGACGATCATACACTCCATACGGGATTTTAAGTAACTTGCAGGTTGAACTGGGGGGTAAAATAGTAGAAATTGATGTTGAAGTAATCGACGAAAACCTCGATTACAACATCCTACTGGGAAGACCTTGGATATATGCCATGGCTGCAGTTGTGTCGACCTACTTCAGGAAGATTTCATTTCCCTTCTAAGGAGGAATTACAATCGTCGACCAACAAACATTTCTCCCCAACAGTTCACAAGTTACGGGAAGCATTCCAATGATCCATGGAAGCAATCATTCGCTCCAAAAGATCAGAGTAGGTCTCCTAAAAGACCCTTCCTTAATGGGTACTTTTGCCCTACCGCCTCCGAGTAATCTAGCGGAAGTGGCCACAGTGGAATATGAAATCTTCTATATCTAATGGATTTGGATTCCGAGGACGGTTCTTATCTCGTGTCAACCTCGTTAAAAAATGAAACAAGGAGTCATGAGGATAGTTCTTTTACTGTGTCAACCTCATTAAAAAATGAAACAAATCCCCTTTCCAAATCTCAAAGGTAAACCTTCATTCCAACCACCGAGTTGAATGCAATGAAGCTTGGGGGGCATGCACCTCGATTTGTGTTATTATGCTGGGGGCATGCAAACTTAATGAGCAGTTTTACTGTAGGGTTCAAGCTCGTTAAAAAATAAACCCGCCTCGAGCAGTGTTACCGCAAGGTTCAAGCTCGTTAAAAAATAAACCCGAATCGAGCAAATGTTTCCACCCGCATTTAAGCTCGTTAAAAAATGAACTATTCCCCGGTAAATAACCACCGTGAATGTAGTACTTCAGCCATTAAAGCCTTGGTCGTGTTTGCACCATCACCTCGACTTTTTCATTGGCCGATCATTCACCTCCACTTGATTGTTTACCCATTTTGAGGAACAGCTGCGAAGAGTGATTTCACTAGCCATCCTTGTGACACTGCCGTGATTGGAAAATTCCAAACCTTACCTGGAATCAGCTGCTACCCGTTTTATCACTCATTCCTCAAAAAACGAGTCTTATTTAAGCTCTTTTCAACTGACTCGTAAAATATGAAAAGATTGCCGAGTCCTTGGCCTTCTAGCTCGTTAAAGGGACAGGAAGTGCTATCCCTCATCTAGATTTTAATATTTTTGGACCTGAGGGATTATTGCACAGAAAGATCGAGCCCTTGTTTTTTTCGGCTCGTTAAAACTATCGAAAATTCATCCCTTCTATATTGTTTTATACTTTTTCGGACTTAAGGGATTAGATGACGAAAAAGGAATTTTGGAGTTACCTTTACGTACCTTTTTCAGACTCTCTAAAATTGAAAATGACCGAGTTATCTTTGTCGTTAAACTCGTTAAAAAGATTAATAGCGACAAACTTGTCTTTAGACGAGAACGAGTTTCACTATCGCTAGGCTCGTTAAAACATAGCGATGGGTTTGCCCGAAGGGAAAATTATAGAACAAGCATATGTTATCCTCCTCAAGCTTGACAAAAATAAAGAGGTACTGGTCAGCAATGACTGGGGAAAAATTGGGAAGAAAACTCAAAGAATCTTTATTGGTAGCAAGTCGCTCTTGAACATGACACTTCCACTCCGTGTCCGAGTCGGGTTGGGTTGTTTCATTCACCGGTCACATCGCCATGGTCAGGCCATACCATCCACATTTTGGGTTAATGCTACCAATCCATCACATCAGTGTCGCCGACATGTTCAAGAGAAGTCATCCAGAGAAGCCACCTGTGTCTCACCCACTACCATACATTATACTCCATTCATTCATGATCGCCACCTTGAACCATATATCATCAGATCGTTTTCACCTCCATCAAAATCATTTGCTCCGTTCTGTGTCATTGATGTGGGATTCATTAAGGCCCTCCTATGATGGATCACTTCTTGTCGACATCAGCTCATTATCCAAGAAGTTGATCTAGGAACACCCCATTCAGTACTTTGAAGCTTGCATGCCTTAATGGCAAGTTTCTCACTTCCGGCGACAGGTTTACATCAACGGCCTTCGACCGAAAGAATTTGCATGGTGTTCGACGCCAAGTCCTTTATTCACACCATGTGAATTGTACTTTAGTACCTTGAGGGTCATTATCATTATCGGTGATTCCTCTCGCGCTTGTTAACAGTTTACATCATTGACTGGTAATCAAGCGATGTCTTTCCATGTTCGACTTTAGAACATTTCTCACATGGATCGACTTGTACTTCGAGTGAAGATCGGACGAGATTGAAGACTCCGGATCTAGTTTCATCCATCCGGGCTGCGATATATATTCAGGGAAATAAAGACAATAAATGTACAAGCATTGCAGCACAGATAATCATCCTACCAAAAGGATGATGGCTCTATCAGAATCATCAGTCCACACTCAGACGATTGTCTGTCCTATGTACATGAAAATGAATTTATAAAGCTGAGCATGGGAATGCCTGCCTCAGCTAGATCATGAAAACAATATGAAGATAATGTTTTGTATTGTATCTTATTACAGGTCTCCTCCCAGCATTGAAAGAACTTCGGATCCTCATAATAAAGCATTTCACCCGATTAACGACCTCATACTTTAGGGGGCAACTGTTATAGACATTTTTGTGCCTTGCAGCTCCAAGCATGAAATGTCCATAAACCAAGGGCTCCTAAGTCCCTAAAAGTGTTGTTCCAACCCCTAGAGGAACAAGGTCAACAAATTACAGCTTCTCCCAGAAATTCTCCACCAGAAACTGCTCAGAATAAGTCAAAACAGGATCATTTCAGCTGCTCCACTAGCTAAGTGCGTTGCATGACACCTAAATCCACTGGCTGGGTGTGTTGCAACGCACCTAAATGCACTACCAGGGTGCGTTGAGCGGGAAATGACAAGTGGCAGTGTCATTCCGCGAGGTGGAGAGACAATGGAAGCTTCTAGAATCTTCTCCTATGACACTTGCCTCACTGAATTCGACCAAGGATGAGTAAGAGGCCTTTAGTCTCCAAGTGGAAGCAAGAACTGACAGAGAGAAGCCACTAATCAAATCACAAGCTGACTCATCCTCCTTGCATACATCTATATATGGATCCCTCATCCCAGAGATCCAGAGGCTGGAATTTTGCACATTATAAGGAATTGCTGTTGGTTTTGAGATAGATATCAGAGTATTGGGTGATTTATGCTTTGTTGGAGGTGAAGAGGGGCTTCTTTGCTCGGAGGTTGATGCTGGGTCAGGAATCATCGGTTGTAACTCCTCCTAGATCTTCTTGTATATCAATAAAAACTATTTGAGTTTCTCCTCCATGCTTTTGTATCATTGATGCTTGTTACATTTGTATGGTTAGCTTAAATCTGATCCTAAGCTGTTTATGAATATAGATCCATGTCTTTGTATAGTTTTCTTCTTCTGTGATCTTATAGGCACTTGGTGAAGCTGGGCAAGTAAGGGAGCAAATAGCTGGAAGCTGTCAAAGAAGAGAGGGATTGGATCAAAGTATTAGCGCAAGACACAGGTCGGTTCTTTCTATCCCCCTCTATCTTTAATTCATAAAGGAAATACAAAAGTAGTTTTCCTCTGTTTGTTTCTAAGGCAGCTGTCATACCTTAGGGGGATAGAGCAGTTCTAAATAGACACTTTTCCCGGTAACACCCATGCTGTTCAAAGACTCACACAGTTACGTGAGGAAATTCCAAGTTTGCCAAACTACTGCAGGGAGACAAAAGAAACCGTCCATGCCACTACAGCCGGTAAACATCGAGAAACCATTCAGTCAGTGGGGCTTGGACATAATAGGTGAGATCGTTCCTCACTCTTCTAAGCAGCATAGATACATCCTCACGGCAACAGATTATTTTACTAAATGGGTAGAAGCAGTTCCTCTCAAGACAGCTAATTCTGAAAACATCATTGAATTTATAGATCAATTTATAATCACTAAGTTTGGATTGCCAACGGCTTTAATGTTTGATAATGCCTCATACTTTTTTGGGAATGCAATGACTGAGTTTGCACTTAAAAGAGGGTTCAAACTGAAATATTCGGCCAACTACTATCTGCAAGGTAATGGATTGGCTGAGTCAACAAATAAAAACCTAATCAGGATTATTAAAAGAACAGTTGACCAGAACCAAAAGAATTGGCACAAAACTTTGGTAAATGCTTTATGGGCAGATAGAATAACGAAGAAAGCTTCAATCGGCACTTGTCCCTTTAATTTAATTTATGGGAAGGAAGTGGTTCTCCCAACTCACTTAGTGATCCCCTCCTTGTCTTTAGTACAATACATCGATGAAGTATCTACTTCCTCCTTACAATTAAGACAAATGGAAATAATTAAATTAGAAGAACGACGAGAACAAGCTAAGAAAACCCATGCTCATCACCAAGCGCTAATAAAATCCTCTTTTGATTCAAGCATAATGACCAGAAAAAATTTTCAAATGGGAGATCTAGTTTTGAAATGGGATAAGGCTCATGAAGAAAAGGGCAAACATACAAAATTTCAGAAGATGTGGCTTGGTCCTTTTCAGATTTTAGAAGTCATAGGCCCATCAACGTTTGTGTTGCAGGATTTAGCAGGTAGAAGGGATTCTTTGCCTGTTAATGGACAGATCCTTAAAATATATTTTCCATAGAAGATTATTCTTCTATTTTGTAGGATAGTTTTAGTTTCTTTTCTTTTCATTCTTATAAATAAAACTAGTTGTAGATGGTTACTACAGGGGTTCACAAAAAAGACACCAATTCTCTATAAGATTTTGATTTTATTTTTTTCTCGCTTGTACAAATAGTAAAATTTTTCGAAAAATCTGATCTTTAATATTGACAGATAGAGTTTCAACTTTCAACTTTAGCCTAGATATGATACTAGTTTCAACTTCAAAAAATTTGATGAAAGCAACCTTTGGCAAAAAATTGTTTTATATCAGCACAATGAAAGGTATCAATAATAAAAATAAAAAAATTCTCTGTAAAACTGCTGTTTTCAAACTCTATTATTGTCGTCCAGAGCTTTCTTAAGGAAAAACAATGATTTCCTCCCTGCTAAAGAAAATCGCAGCATTCAGAGGAACAATCCGAGAAAACACTATATCTCAAAGAATAAGAGGTCTCATCACGAGCCGGCTTATCATGATCACATATATTATAACTTGCTGACTTTGCCAATACTGTCCACCAAAACAGGGCAACGACTCAAGATTGTTGCAATCAAAAGACAAGGGGTCTCATCACGAGCTAGCTTGTTCAGCAAAAGTGTAAATCAAGTGAATGACTGTGTCATAATTTGGCCACCAAACCAAGACATTGTTCTTTAGAGAATAAAAAAGAAAAAAAGTGTCAAAATGGGTTTTTCTCTGAAAAGTTGTAAATAGCCTTAAGCAGGATAAAGGATCATTGCTGGGTAACAGGTAACCCTGTCGAGGCTATGGACGCCTGCTAGCAGCAGAGGCTCTACCTACGACAAATGAGCATATTTTAAAAGCCAGCACACAGAGAAGACCTTATTTTGTCTTTAAAAGACCAAGTAATGGCTGATGTAAATACAAGGACAAAGCCTGAGGAAGCAAACAATTGGAATAGAAAAAGGTTGAAACAAAATATCATTGATAGGATAAGGCATAATGTACTCTATCTGTCCATAACAAAATTTAGACTTATGAAAATTTTTCTGCTTTGGAAGTTAAAATTCAATAGAAAAGCAGAGATAACTGGTTCTTCCTAGTGAATCGCCATTGTTGTGGCCACCAACAACCCCCCTCTTTGTTTGGTATTAGCAATAACACCAAGCAAATGGGGACCCTTAATAAAAATCCAAAAAAAACATTTTATGAAAATTTTTGTATTCAACTCCTTAAAACTGTATCGCATCGCGAGAAGAGAATAAAACATTTTCTTATGAGCATAATAAACTGCGAAGAAGTGACGCGAAATTCATCGCATCGCATACATTATCAAGCGCTCCTAAATGAAAAATGTTAAGAAATCTCCGACGGCCGATATGCGACGTCGCATATTGCAACATCGCGTAAGCAACACACAATGATTGAATGACTAAGCGCGATCTGCGATGCTGCGATCTGTGATGAATGCGACTTGCGATAAATGCGATCATGAATTTCTGCGATGACACATCTTGACGACGCGATCCGCGATGCTGCGATACGAGTCGCAGAAATCACCCATCACAAATTTTCCTCGGTGCAGTATTCAAGGAAATCTGTCCGTAAATCAAAATTGGGCGCGCGCCTTAAAAGAAATTAATGAATGTACGCCAAAGTATTCAAGAAGGACAGTTTTGTGTTTTTCGAAGAGTCAGTTCGCTATGGGTGTCATGATTTTATACATTCATAAGAGCTTAAAGATTTCATGTCAATCTTTATTGTCATTACTCTTTTCCTTTACGTAAACTGTAAGACAGGAAATAACATGAAGCAATGTGCAGGAAACATCTAAGGAAAAGGGGAAAGCGTCAATGCTCAGAGAACGGAGAAGAGACGCCTTCATAAACAGATGCCGCATGCAACAGGACCACAGATTCCAGAGTATCACTCAACAGATGCTGATGTCAATAGGCCATCCAACGCTCAGAGTCAAAAGCACACAAAAGTAGCATGTTTACAAAAGATCCTGAAGCTTATGCCCGGTAAAGGAAAAAAGGCGCTAAAGAAGGAAAACGCACCAGAAAAGCCCGGAACAAAGAACGGAGGCAGTTTTCGATGCGTGATTAGCGCCTAGCGCTAATCGCGCATCGCTAAGAAAATTGTTCAGAGAGCAAAGTCCCTAACTTGTTCAGTCATTCGCAAGGCTGGAAACCAAAATAGCAAAAGCAGAATCAGTTTGAGAGAAATTTGGGTTATTACCAAGTATACACGCAGTGAATACACCCAGCCAGAGGAAGATTCTCGAAAATATCTTCTAGTTTACTAGAAAGTGGTGCCAGCGCGTGTTATTTCTATTTTCGTAGCACAAACGAAAGCAGAAGGTGACCAGCTGACTCTTCCCAGGCGAATGTTGCATGCTTGCAGCACTAAGGAGCAAATACAGAAATGGTTAGGAATTAGATTCAATTTTTAGAAATAGTTTTGCTTTAGCAGAAGGGCGGTCATTTAAAACCGTATCCTAAATTTATCTAATTAAGTTAATTAGTTAGCAGTATTTAAACCCTTCTTAGGCATTTGGAGAAGGGTCCAGAAATTTGTCAAAAAACTTGTCCTCAGAACATGCACTTTTGCACCCTCGGAGGGGATTTTGATGAATGGATGGATCAAGGTTTATTAATGTTTGCATTTGATATCTACTACTGATGTTGCACTTTTGTACTCTTAGTAGATGTTAGAGCAAGGAGAGATAAATCATTGTTGCTTGAAGCTTATGAGTGGAACCAGTCATAAATGGTACTTTTATCTCTTGACCGTTTCTGTTTATATTCTTAAAGTGATATACAGTTTTCAGTTGTTTATATGTTACTGCATGAATGTGTGAATTACCATTTGGCACTTTTGTACGGTGGAGTCATTTATTTATGTTTGATATATGAATAACTTATTATGCGATATGTTGTTCACAACTGTTTTGCCTAACTTTTTATGCAAAGTGGTTTATCTTAATTGATTTCTATTCTTATGATAGCTGAATGATCTTTATTACCAGTTATTGTTTGAAATCTCTTTAGATCGCATAATAGAAGAAATACACCCCGGGTTAGCATAGCTTAGATGTGTTGTTTCTCATTAGATTACAATAGCATAGAGTTAGTTTAAAAGTTTGAATTAAATTAGCTTTAAGTACTCTTAGATCAGCATCATCCAACTCTGCACACACACACACCCTTAAACTGGGAAACTGGTCCCATTATCCCCAGTCGGACCCGCTATACCAAACGGATAAGGAGCTGCCAACCAAGGTCCAGACCGGGTGGGTATCCCCCTTGTTGTCGACCCGATTTTCTGGGCTTCAACACCACCACATATACAACTCATCCATTCCAAAGGGTAAGTGAAGGTACGCCATTTTCTAACTTTTGACCATAGAATTCCATAAAAAGCTAGAATGATAATTGTTGGATAAACATTTCTCTTCCTCATTTCATAAAATTGTCAATACCATCAGTTGGGTGGGGGGGAATACATTCATATTCATATCTTTCCATGTCCATATCATATTCAGAAGCCCACATACTTCCAACATATATTAATTATTACATTGCTATTATGAACATACAATGGCTTTTGAAAAAGTGCTTAAAGGATAAATTGGATACAAACAAAATCATGGTTGTCACACAAGAACCAGCCATCATGAAATCCAATAAAGATATACTTCGCAACAATAATCAAAATATCATTATGCAAACTTCAAAGATCAAAATAGAAGGCAACAACAAAGAAATGGTTGTAACACAAGAACCAACCATGTTGCAATTCAAGTAAAACACTTTGCAGAAATATGAAGTTATCAAATGATAGCATGAAAGTTAAGCCAAAGCTCAAGGATCAAAAGAGTTAATGTAATATATATTGCATGAGGACATGCAATAGCTCGAGTTGGGGGGGTATGTTGAGTCTTGAAAAGGTCATTCATTTCCATTACACTTTCACTATTATGCCCATTATATCACCTCCATTTCACCTCCATTTCACTACTATGTCACCACATTCATCCCACTCTCATTATTATTGGGCCACATTTATGTTTTTCCAATCTTTTAATTCAAAGCCTTTTAAGTGAATTTGTGGTTAAAAATTATAAAATAATGTGCATATTCTGATACCTAACAAA
The DNA here is from genome assembly GCA_031772625.1 of Pinus tabuliformis. Classification (NCBI taxonomy): domain Eukaryota; kingdom Viridiplantae; phylum Streptophyta; class Pinopsida; order Pinales; family Pinaceae; genus Pinus; species Pinus tabuliformis. The sequence continues at coordinate 1,163,899,530 of CM062817.1, read as the reverse complement.
TGGGTTGAGATTGTTGACATGTGTAGGTTGAAAGAAGGCTTCTAGAAGACCCTTATGTGGCACTGTAAGGCCAAATTCGAATTTGAGTGGAAAGAATCATGGGATCATGAGGATATGTGTCACATCTCCTAATTGTATTGTAACTCTAAGAAGACATGCGTCTTATCAGTTCCTATTTTGATTAGGACTCTAGAGGTAGAGGGAGAGATTCATAGACTCTCATTAATGAGATGGATTCTCATCTTTTTGAATAAATAGGAGATCTCTCTCCTTCATTTGTTAGCTTGTTAGTCTTTTAGCTTGTTAGTTCTTTAGATCAGAGTTTGTAGTTCTTCCTGGATGGCTTTTGAAAGCTTTGGAGAACTTTGTTGTACTTTGTAATTTTGAAGAATTTGAATAAAGCTTTGATGTTCTCAACATGGAAGGAGATGTGAGGTAGATGTCATGAAGCATATTAGAATGTAAGGTAGAGTAGATTTCATTTTGTAAATTTTGCTTTGATTTCAATATGTCATTTGATTGCTTTCAAGTTTGATAGATTAGATTTTTCATTCATACAATTTTAATTCATGCAAGTATGTTCAACCGGTTGATTGTAGATTAGTAATGCACATAGCTTTTTAATGACTAATGATATGATGGAATTATCTTGTCCTTCTGCTGATTTATTTTCTTAGTTCTAATTCCAAGATTGTTTATTTCTTTCATTTTTGTTTTGTTCATTTACATTTCTGCAAGATAGATATTAGATTGCTCATGTCATTTTCAGTTACCTCCTATAGCCGAAGCGACTCAAATGGTGAGGGATTGAAGTATGAATACGTAGTTTGATATTATTTTATATTTCTGCAAGTTAGTTATTGAATTGCTCATGTCATTTTCAGTTACCTCCTATATCCAGAGCGACTCAAATGGTGAGGGATTGAAGTATGAATGCGTAGTTTGATATTAGTTTATTTTTGTACAAGTTAGTTATTGAATTGCTCATGTCATTTTCAGTTACCTCCTATAGCCAGAGCGAGTCGAATGGTGAGGGATTGAAGTATGAATGTGTAGTTTAATATTAGTTTCATTTTATGCAAATTAGATATCAGATTGCTCAATTTGTTTATGATTACCTCCTATAGCCAGAGTGAGTCGAATGGTGAGGGGTCAGAATATGAGTTGATGTAATATGATTTAGTTTACTTTGCTTACAGTTTTTGAATTGCTTTAAGTTCAGTTTTCTTTTTATACAGCGGCAAGGATATTGGGTTTCATAGTCACTAGCTCATTATTTGGTTGTTGCATTCTATTTTGATTGAAGTAGCTACATATTTACACTTTTGTTTAAGTATTAACTCCATCAATAACATGTTTTAAGATCTTTTGAAGTGTTAAGTTTTGGAAGTTACCAGTAGGGACATAGACTTTGTCTTGAAATCTACATCCATACTTGTCCTTTAAAAGTATTCTTAAGACCTTAGAATAGGATTTCCATTTTCATTAGACAATTTAGGAAACCAACAAAAACAAAACCCCAAAACAAAATAAAATCTATAAAACAACGAAGTAAGAAAAAGGTTAACTAAGCACATATGGTGCACCACACTTCATCAGTTTACGATACCCTTATTGATAATTTATGTAGAGCAAATTAAGACGTTAAATTGACTAGACAGCATGTTTTGGGTGTTTTTCAAGATTGCCATTGGACTTCATCTTTGAGAAAGATGTTTCTATTGATGTCCATAGTGACATGAATAAGGAAAGGAATTTCATTGAGAAAATTCAGTTGATACATCACACAGTGCAAGAAAAACTTGAAAAGAGTCAAAGAATCTACAAGGAAAGGCATGAAAAACACTGTGTTGATCATAGATTTCAAGTTGGTGAGAATGTTTGGTTATATATTATCGAAGAGAGACTTCAAGGGGAAGGTAAAAGGCTAAAGCCAATTTGTTATGGTTATTTCAAAATTCTGGAAAACATTGGTAACAACGCATTTAAGCTAGATTTGTGTTGGGACAAGAAAAATGTATGTTTTCTCCTCGTAAATAGCCTAATTTAGCATTTTCCTTCAAATGTTTATCTTCATTTTATGGATCAAAATAGAGGAAACAATTGCAGAAGTTGGGTAAAATATAATAGTAACAAATTAGATAAATCTGGGAGTGGAAAACTGACTTTCACTATCTTTATATGCAGTGGTGCGGATCAGACAATAGTTATGCAATCGACAGGACAACAACAACTAGTAAAGGAAAAGAGATAGCGTCCTGAGTATGGAAGAAAGTGGAAGACCAAGAGGACTAATACTATTTTATGATGAAATCGGATCGAGTATTGGGAAATCCTCAAGATCACATGTTCATGATGAATCACTTTTATCTATTTACTTTTCTAAATGTTATATAAAGTTGAAAGGCGAGTTGAACAGCTAGTCTTAGGAATTCGTAGATTGTAACTGTTCTTTTTGGAAATATAATAGTTTCATCTTGGTGATGATGTAACTCTATTATTGATTTTAATGAAGAAGATTGTATTTAATTCATAATCGTATTTTGAGCATCTAACAACAGGGACTTCTAGAGACTTTGGGCCCAGTGAATAGAACATCTACTGCTCCAACATTGTTATAATTATTTCTGTTTATTCTTCACTTTTCATTACTATAAGTTTTCAAAGTTATCATTTTGATTGCTGTGAGGATTGATGATTCTGATTCGCTTTGTTGTTTATTCAAGATTCTATATTTAGCTGTGTGATTATATATGTGTGATTCTCTTTATTGAAATGATTATGTTATTTGTGTGATGCTACTTATTGAATTGGTTATGTTCATTCCATATTGTTGTTCATTCTAAGGTAACGATATCATAGATTTCAAAGCTAGAGTGATTGCTTTCCATGAGATGTTATATGGTTATTTGTTGTTAAATTACCATAGCTTTCCTTCATGTTAAATGACTGAGTTTCAATACAAGTTAGATAATAAAGTGCGATTCTTCCTTTTTACATTTTGATTCAATTGCTTGTAGAATAGATTAAGTAGTTTCGAAAGTGTGTTATGAATTCCTTTCAGAAGTGTTTGGATTGAATTTAGATAAATAGGCATTAGCAATTCCAATGATTCCAACATATAATGACCTCTGAATTCTTTGCATATATATTGCTAACACTCTTGAAATAGAAAGACTTGCCCTGGCTTGATAATGAATGTAGGTATTGAGATTACTTATAATAAGACATCTTAGTGCACCAACATTTTTGCGTCGTTGTTGGGGAGAGTGTTTCAATGTGATTTTCTTTTATCTTGTTGTAAGAGAATTGGGTTTTAAAAATGAGAGGTAAGAACTTACGTGACTAGCAAGTAAAGTGGTTGCTCATCAGCCCGCTCTTAAGCAAAAGCATAGAGGTTAAATAGAAATAGTTTTTTATGAATGAATAGGAATAGAAAGGTAGAAAAAGATCAACGCCCCCCATCTAAATCCACAAAACAAAAGGGATCGACGGACCTTGGGAGAAAAACCTTTATAGATGAAATTGTAAGAAAAGCAGTGTGTCAGGCATCAATAGGATTCCAGATTGTCACTCGAAAAATCCCTACTGTAAGCCCTTTCGCAGCATGCTAACCATCTGCACCCTAGGCTAAGATTCATAGCCAAATTGGAGGATCTTAATAGAATTTTCAGGTTACAGCAAATTTAGATTTTGATCCTCTACAAGAGGGAAAATCATGCAACTTAAAAGAAGGAGAGGGAGAAACCAGTGGAACTACTAAGGCAAGACCCCAATTGTCTGAAAAGGATCTCCTATGATCCTAGATCTAGGTAGTGCTCCAAAACCAACTCGGATTGTGAATCCTCCACTTACTCAAATAGCACCCCCTAAAATCCGTAAAGGATATTGGCACATTTTTTCCGAAATGACAAATCTACCACCTCAAGGTCAGGCCTCGACATTGGAATACCCCATAGTCGACCAAGTGGCCAATGCCCCAATGAAAGCTATTCCCTTACAAAGAATCCCAACCTTTCATAGGATTATCATGAAGGGTTCAGATGCCTTGTTATTCGAGTTTTATGTCCTCTATAGAGGATATGACTATACCATCGACCCACAAAAACTAAAATTGTTCCCTTCTACACTGAAAGGAGCAGCTTTGAGATGGTTCATGGGTCTAGGTGGACGTACTATTAACTGTTTGGATGAAACGAAGACCTATTTTCTCACAAGATACTAGGACTTTATCAAGATTAGGGAATTAAAACATGAAATCTTTAAGATGGCTACAAAGGATAATGAAACTCTAGAAGAATATGTCAAATGTTTTCATTATAATTTGCAAAGATCCTCTTACACCACTTTATGAAAAGAAGTCCTGAGAGCAATCTTAATTAATGGAATGAAATAAGAATGGATAGAGAATCTAAATTTGATGGGGAAAGGAGAAATTTCTCAAGAAGATTATGATGAAATCATTCGCTTGTGTATCATGTGTTCACGAGGTAGCACACACTCAGGGTCAGGAAGCCGAGATCCAATGACCCAAGGAAGAAAAACACATGGAAGAGGTGTAACAATAATGGAAATAGGTAACCTCCTAGAAGACTTCAACATGAACATCCTGGGCACCCTCACAACACAGCTGGACATCCTGTAGACTAAACAGAAGCAAGCTTTAGCATAACAAATTTTGGTTGTTTTCTACCCACAGTGTCGAAAGAAGCACATCCAATGGGAGTGTACATTGGACATGGTCCAGACATGCGCCATCTGCACCAACGATCATAGCACTGAACTATTTCCATCACTTCTTGGGTTAAAAGTAGTCTTCAAAGAAGTGGAAGAAGAGACAGAGCCAATATACTTAATGAACCAACATCAATTGTGGTAGGAAAAACCTACAAGTATGTCACAAGACACATCCCAATTCTTTCCTTCTTCACCATTTAATTAGCAAAAAAACCTAGGGACAGCATGGCAAGGCCAGTCACCTTACTCGAATTAGCAATCCCTACCATTCCCTATGACACCTTATCCAACTCAATCCTTTCCATGTAATGGCTGGCCAAATTCTCCTTGTGCTCCTATTTGGCAAGGTAATGCATATCCATCCTAGTGGCCTGCCTCTACTTCTCAAAATCCAAACTGGTCTCTGAATTGGTAGTGACCTTTGGGGATATCCAATACACCCATGGGGACAATTACTCAAATTCAACTTGCATTATCAGCCCCATATCCATTACAACAAAATCCTCAGCCTCTTCTGCATCCTCAATTTCTAGCTCAACCAAATCTGAATCCCAATAATGGACCGCTTCAGGTGGTGAAAATTGTCGAGAGCTTAGACTATGAGATTGAACAAAGAATGTAATGAACTTAGATTGAGGTCAGGACGTATCACTACCCCTAGGGAAAAAAGAGACGAGCCATCAATTGAGTTGGAAACCTCACTTGTATATATACCATAAACTGTAAATGATACATAAATAAAACAAGGAGGATATACAGATTAGCATAAAGATCCTCAGAAACCCATAGTCACTTCTCCCCCATTCCCTGAAAGGCTAACAATACCCAAACCAATTGTTTATCTAGATTTTGATCTTATAGGGGAACTAAAAAATATTTATATTAAAATTCCTCTCCTCCAGGCCATCCAAGATATTCCTATTTATGCTAAAACGATTAAAGAACTATGTGTAAAGAAGCCTGTGAGGAAATCAAAAACTTCACCCACCATTCATGTTGTAGGGACCTTTTTTTATTTACTCTTGGGAGGGGAAACTCTAGTAAAATATGAAGATCCTGGGAATCCCATTGTTACAGTTCAAATATATGGTTGCTCCTTTCCAAACACACTATTTGACCTAGGTGCATCCATTAACATCTTAATAGTAGAAACTTGTTAGACACTTGGTATTACAACTTTGGAACCAACCACCACCCTGCTAGAACTTGCTGATTGTTTAGTGGTAAGGCTAGAGGGGACTTTATAGGATATTACAGGTTTTGTTTATTGATGGGAGTATCTAGTAGATTTTCTTGCTATAAACCCAAAGAGTTGATTAGATGGACACCCTCTGATTTTCGGCTGACCTTGGCTAGCAACAACCAATGCTTACATAGGCTCCTGTGAGGGCAGCATGACTATTGCTAAAGGGGATGTTGTAAAAAATATGGTTTTGTATCCTCCTATCAAACCAAGTATTCCCCTTGTAAAAATATGTAAACAACCACCCACATACCTAGAAGAAAGCATTCGTTCACCACTTACAGTAGCAAAGGCACTTGAATTCAAGGGTTAGACTAAAGATTATGTTATCAACAACTTTATCAATCAGTTAGCTAATGTGAACAATGTCAAATGTCAAATGTTAAAATAAATTCTTTATAATGAAGCCTTGGAATACCCTTTGAAATATATTGATGATCAACATATCCAGACAACTGTTGTTCATAATAATAAGCCTGTTGGAATCGAACCAGGTAAGGTTTTAAACATTAATGATAGCCTAGACAATGACCAGCAACAAAAACTCATGCAGGTCCTGCAAAAATATAAAGGGAATTTTTCCTGGGAGTATCATGACATGAAGGGAATAGACCCACAGTTATGTACGCATCATATCTACACTGAAAAGGATGTTGATCCTATCTAGTAGCCTCAGTGGAGATTTAATCCGCATCTTAAGGATGTTGTAAAAGAAGACCTACAGAAGCTACTAGAAATGAATTTCGTTTATCCCATTTCAGATAGAAAATGGGTTTATCCATTGGTAGTTGTCCCTAAGAAAAATGGGAAGTGGCATATCTATGTGGATTATCAATAATTGAAGAAGGCAACATAGAAAGATCACTTCCCTCTTCCATTTATTGATCAAGTCCTTGATACTCTAATAGGGAAGCAGTTCTTTTGCTTTCCAGACGGCTTTAGTGGCTACAATCAGATTCAAGTTTCCCCTGAAGACCAAGACAAAACAACCTTCACCTGTCTGTGGGGTACATTCGCTTATAGAGTATTACTATTTGTCTTATGCAATTCCCCGACTACGTTTCAAAGGGCCATACTCAGCATTTTTTTTGACTTGATAAATGAAGTGCTTGAAGTTTACATGGATGACTTTACCCCATATGGGGATGACTTTTATCAAGCACTAAAAATATTAGAGAAGGTTTCAGAATGATGCATTGCTACCAGACTGTGTTTGAGCAATGTCAAGTGTCACATGATGATGACAGAAGGCATAATCCTAGGATATTACATTTCTGCAGCAGGGATACAGGTAGATCCAACAAAGTTTCATGTTACTCTTTTGCTACCTACACCCTATACTCAGATAGAGGTACGTGGCTTCCTTGGATATGCAGGCTATTATCATAGGTCTATAAAAAAAAATTCACAAATTGTTGCGCCTTTATATGATTTAAGCGAAAATATTGACTTTAAATGGTCTCACAAATGTGACATAGCTTTTACATATCTAAAGAAACTAGTTTCAATGGCAACAGTATTACATAGAACTAATTGGGAACTGCCCTTTCACATCTCCATGGACACATCAGATGCAGGAATAGGCACTATCCTCGACCAAGTGGAGTACATAAAACCTTATGCTATATATTATATTAACAAAAATATTACAGCTGCTGAACTTAATTGTATAGTAAGAGAAAAGGAATTCTTAGTTGTCATTTATGCCATAAATAAGCATAGACATTATATAACTACCTATCAAGTTTTTATATATACTGAACATTCTGCCATTAGGTACTTAGCCAACAAACCTATTAAAAATGGTCAAGTGACTCATTGGTTATTGCTTTTGTAGAGTTTGACATCACCATCAAGGATCGTCTGAGGAAGGAAAAACCAGTCGCTGATTTTCTGCCTCAAGTTCCAAAGGTAAATGATATATTGGCAATGGATGACCAATTTCCAGATGAACATTTGTTTTGCATAGTGGTCAAAACGCCATGGTATGCAGATGTAGAAAACTATCTAGCAGTAGGAAAGTTTCCCACACACTTGACAACAAGGGAATGGAAACAGATTGTCCAGCACAGTGCCCGGTTTTCTTGGATTGGAAAATACCTTTTTCACACAAGGTCTGATATGTGTATACGCAGATGCATTCATGAGGATGAGATTTATGACATCGTGAAGGCTTGCCATGATGAGCCCTATGAAGGACACTTCGTAGATCGTAGGAGAGGGCATAAGGTACTATAGATGGGCTATTATTGGCCAACTATTTTTAAGGATGCTAAGAAAAATGCCCAAGCTTGTGATAACTACCAAAGGATGGGCCGACCTGGTCAACCTGATGAAATGCCACTGTAGCCCCAATTGGAGATAGAGCCCTTTGAACGATGGGAACTGGATTTTCTTGGCCCATTTCATCCATCATCAAACCAAAAGGCCTACATATTGGTTACCATAGATAATGTGACGAAGTGGGTAGAAACAATAGATTTTACAAGAGCTACAGAAGAAGCTATAATTAATTTCCTTTTTGGGTTGTTTGTGCAGTATGGTTTACCTCGGGAAGTGATAACAGATGGGGGAGGGAAATTTGTAAGACACAAGATTATAACCACTCTTAGAAACCACCACATTACACATAGAATCACTTCCGCATATCACCCAAAGGCGAATGGGCAAGTTGAAGGCACCAATAAGGTCATCAAAGAAATTCTGACCAAGATAGTCTCAACACATTCGCAAGACTGGGCTATTAGACTGTCAGAGGCCTTGTGGGCCTATTGTACAACTTGTATAAATACTACTCGATATTCTCTGTACCAACTTTTGTTTGGTGAAGAACCTATTTTTCCTACTAAATTTGAAATAAAGACTCTAAGAATGGCTAAGGAAGTGAGACTGGATCTAACAGAAGCCCAAACCAAGCAACTTAAACAAATAAATGAATTGGATGAGGCTTGACTACTTGCTCTACAATGTACTACAATTATTCAACAGCAAAGGGAAAAGTGGCATGAGAGTCTTATAAAAAAGAAAACGTTTCAGAAAGGAGAATGGGCACCCCTCTATGACTCCAGATTCTAGGACTTTCCGGGTGAGTTACAAACAAGATGGCTTGGCCCTTATGAAATTCAAGAAGTATATAACAATGGTAGTGTCACCTTGACTACCATTGACGGGTCTGGGCATTCTTTCAAGGCGAATGGACATCGGGTGTGTCTTTATCACAAACAACTCACCAAGGAGTCTTTCTTCCAATAGGTACGTGATGACCACACCATGCAAATTTTATCTACACGGATTAATGACCCAGCAGCTTTGCTCTCGTGAAATTTCATTTTTATTTAGTTGTAAAGAATGTATATATTCCTTTACAGTTGATTTCAATCTAGTTAGGCATCACCATGTAAATGCAAGGATTTTTCTGTCTTTGGGTGTGTTTTGTAAGTGTTGTTAAATCGATTGAATGATTGATTTTCAATCAATTGAACATCACTTATTTTCATGTATATATTGTCATTCTATCGATTGAACGATTGTTGTTCAATCAATTGAACAACACTTATTTTTGTGTGTATATTGATGTTCAATCGATTGAATGATTGTTGTTCAACCAATTGAACAACACTTATTTTTGTGTGTATAATGATGTTCAATCAATTGAACGATTGTTGTTCAATCAATTGAACAACACTTATTTTCGGGTGTATATTGTTGTTCAATTGATTGAACGATTTTTGTTCAATCAATTGAACAACACTTATTTTCATGTGTATATTGTTGCTCAATTGATTGCATGATTGTTGTTCAATTAGTTGAACAACACTTATTTTTGTGTGTATATTGTTGTTTAATCGATTGAACAATTGTTGTTCAACTAATTGAACATCAATTATTTTATGTGTATATTGTTGTTCAATTGATTGAACGATTGTTGTTCAATCGATTGAACGATTGTTGTTCAATCAATTGAGAAACACTTATTTTCGTGTGTGTACTGTTGTTCAATCGATTGAACGATTGATGTTCAATCAACTGAACAACACTTGTTTTGTGTGTGTTGTTGTTCAATAGATTGAATGATTGTTGTTCAATCAATTCAACAACACTTATTTTTGTGTGCATATTGTTGTTCAATCGATCAAACGATTGTTGTTTAATCAATTGAACAACACTTATTTTTGTGTGCATATTGTTGTTCAATCGATCGAACGACTATTGTTCAATCAATTGAACAACACTTTGTTCTTTTGTTGTTCAAACGATTGAATGATTGTTGTTCAATCAATTGAGCAACACTTATTCATTTTCGTGTTTCGTTTGTTGTGCAATCGCTTGAATGATTGTTGTTCAATAAATTGAGCAACACTTGTTGTATGTTTGTTGTTCAATCGATTGAATGATTGTTGTTGAATCAATTGAATGACTTTTGTTCAATCAATTGAACAACACTTTTTACGTGTTTGTTGTTCAATCGATTGAATGATTGTTGTTCAATTAATTGAATAACACTGTTTGTGTTTTTACGATTTTTTTGTTCAATCGATTGAACGATTATTGTTCAATCAATTGAAAAACACTTTTTGGGCTTTTACAATTTTGTTGTTCAATCAATTGAACGATTACTGTCCAATTAATTGAACATCATTTTTTGTGTTTTTACGATTTTTCTATTCAATCGATTGAGCGATTGCTGTTGAATCCATTGAACGTCACTTTTTTCATTTTCATATGTTTTGTTGTTCAATCGATTGAACGATTGTTGTTCAATCAATTGAACAACACTTTTTGCATTTTTGTATTGTTGTTAAATTTACTGAATGATTGTTGTTCAATCAATTGAACAACACTTTTTTAGTGTATGTTGTTCAATCGATTGAACAATTGTCGTTCAATCAATTGAAAACCCCCGATTTTTCTTTTTATGTGCTTGTTATCTAAATTGGTAGAATGAATAAACTGTGATTTCTTTTTGTCATTTCATTTCCGGTCATTCTTTTTTCCATTCTCTTTCTCTTTTATGTTTTGAACAAAAGCCATGTGGTTGGATTTGCACCTAAGATAAAGAAAAATAGTAATGTCAAAACCATTATGACCTATGAAACCCTTTTCTGGTTATCTTTATTCAAAAGTTGATGTGGTGCATCTCTATAATGACTGGATAAATATCTTCCCTCTGGACATGTTGGGTGCCTATAATACTAGTAATTACCCCATTACTATTGTAGTTGCATCACTTATTAATATTGTTGTTCCCCTATAATACCCATATTGTTATTACTGTGCCCCATAGAATCCCTCTATTGTTATTTTTGTGGTTTTATATTATTATTGTTAGGCCGGCTTGGTTATATTGTGACTCCTTAGAATCCTATATATAGAAAGGAGGTTTTGTCATTTGAATCATCGAAGAATTGTTCATTTATGTAATGTAAAGGAGGTTGCCCCCTCAAAGAGGCTAAATTATAAGGCGTTGATCTATCTTTTCTATCTTTTCTTGAGCTGGTTTCATAACATTTGGTATCAGAGCTTTGGATTCTAGGGTTTCATTGCTCCAAACAAGCCATCGTGGAATTTTCGATATAACATTTTTTCTGTGACGTTTCAGAAGTTGCAAAAAAACCCATTTGATAAGAAATCGTGTTGAAACTTGGGTCCAAATTTTAGAGCTTTTCACGCTATATTTGCAGAGATATGATCAGAGGAAGTTGGTCTTTTTGCAGACTCCTGAATTACATTCCAAACAGGTGACCTGGGGAAAATCGTCATAACTTTCTCTCTGGGGATCGGATTGAAATTTTGTAAGAAGGTACAGAAATATAATGGACTGTAGTTTCTTGTATGCATTTTTCAGATCCAAAGGTTGAAACCGTGACTCATGGCACGTCGTGCAAGTTCGCTCTACTGAACTAGTCTATAATCAAGTCACTGCGGGAGATTTTGCATAACTCTTCCTTGGAGAATCCAATTTGGGTCAGACTTGTGGCATTGGAAAGATGACACATAGGGATACTGCAGGTTACAAATTCAGAACTAGATGATCGAAAGGTACAGAGATACATCAGAGGCAATATCGAGCTCCTACAAAGTGAAAAAAGGTGTGTAGATTTTCTTAAAATTTTGCTTAAGCTTGGTTTGAAAATTTATTTTGAAGGAATTCAAAGGGCATAGTAGAGAATTATTATCAGTAACAGATGCTCCAAGGAAAGAAAATGCAAACACCTAGTAAGGAACCTGAAATCTCTAGCATGACTCATGAAGAAGAGGAAGAAATGCTACATGATATATCAAAATTACAAGAACAAGTGCAACAAATGTCACTGTCACAAAAGCTAACAGAAGCTAAGATAAATGGCATGGAAGCTAAGATGAATGGCATGGAAGGTAAGGTGGACAACTTGAAGATAGATTTGAACACAAATTTGAAGACAGGCATGGCATATTTGAAGACAGATTTGACAAATTTTCAACAAGAAATACTTACCAATGGTGAAAAGGTAGTAAAGGAAACTCATGATGCGAACAAAGGAAATGTTAATCATGATTTCTTAGACTCTAATGTGGGATCGAAAACCCACCATATTCCAAAAATCGATATGAGGAAGTTTGATGGCAAGGATCCCGCAACATGGATATTACAAATGGAGCAATTTTTCAATCTCAATAATGTACAAAACACACAAAAGGTACGTATTGCAACTTTATATTTGGAACCAAATTAGTTTGTATGGTATCAATGGCTTTGCTCTCGTAAACAATTTATCACTTGGGCAATTTTTACGGAAGAATTGATAGCACATTATGAGGATACAAAAAGTAACACTTTTTTTAGCCAATTGATAAGTCTCAAACAAAAGGGTTCTATAATGGAGCACATTGAGGAGTTCCAAAAATTGAAGATAAGGGTAAAAGATATTCCAGAGGAGCATAGGATTGATGTGTTCATAGGGACTTTAAAGGATAATATCCAACATGATGTTTGCCTTTGGGAACCTGATTCATTAGAGAAGGCATTCGGGATAGCAAGAAAAATGAAAAGTAAAATTATGGCAACCAGGAAGCATACCACTCACAACTATAAAGATGGAAGTGTGGTTGCTCCTAGTATTCCACAACCTATAAGGTTGACACCACAACAATTGGAAGAAAAAAGAGCAAAAGGTCTTTTTTACAGTTTTGATAGCAAATACACTAAAGGTCATAAGTTTGCTGAGAAGAAATTATTCTACATAGATTGTGAAGAGGAAGAAGAAAAGGAGCAAGAAAGGTCAAAAGAAGACGATATACTCCAGGAAGAAAGCCTAGATAAAGAAGAAATGAATCCGACCATATCTATTAATGCATTGGTGGGAATTACCACTCCTCAAACCATCAAGATAGAAGGACAAATCAAGAAGAAAAAGGTACTAGTGTTGATTGATTCAGGAAGTACCCACAATTTTATTCATTGTAAGGTAGCAAAAGAATTGAATTTCTTCTTATACACAGCACCAGAGTGTCAAGTGATGGTTGCAAATGGAGGAACAACAAATTTCTTTGGAAAGTGCCATAATATCAAGCTATCGATGGGAGAATATGTATTGACTAGCCCAATGCTTTCCATTCCAATGGGAGGTGCTGATGTTGTACTAGGAGTACAATGGCTACAATCCTTGGGTACAATAGCTTTAAATTTTCATGAACGTTTCATGAAATTTTCCATGGAAGGAAAGGAAGTTGAATTAAGGGATATTGCAGGGAAACCAGGAAATATAATTAGCTCTAATGGTATGACAAAGCTTCTAAAAAAGGAACAAAGGGGTGTAATTGCACAATTATGTTCGCTAGATGTTTCCACATTGCAATCATCTATTTCTCCAGATCTCCAAAAAGTCTTGGACAATCATTCCAAGGTATTTGAGACTCCCAAAGGTCTCCCACCTATTCGTGATCATGATCATGCTATTCATTTGATTCCAGGAAGTTTTCCTCCAAACATCAGGCTGTACAGATATCCATATGCCTAAAAGAGTGAAATTGAACGTATGGTTGCAGAAATGCTAGAGGCTGGTATAATTCAACCGAGTCAAAATTCTTTCTCTGCTCCAGTAGTATTAGTGCACAAGAAGGATGGATCATGGCGCATGTGTTCAGATTATAGGGAGCTCAACAAGCTCACTATTAAAGATAAGTTTCCCATTCCCTTCATTGATGAATTACTCGATGAATTGCATGGATAAATTTACTTCACCAAGTTGGATCTTCGTTCAGGATATCATCAAATCAGAATGAAGACTGAAGACATTCCAAAAACAATATTTAGAACTCATGAGGGTCATTATGAATTTTTGGTCCTGCCTTTTGGCCTTACCAATGGACCTTCAACATTTCAAGGTTTGATGAATTCCATTTTCAAAACATTCCTTAGAAAATTTGTGTTAGTATTTTTTGATGATATACTAATCTACAACAATTCTTGGAAGGATCATGTTGAACATGTTGATAGGGTGCTACAACTATTGGAGGAGAAACAATTATATGCAAAAAGATCCAAATGTTTCTTTGGAGTAAAAGAGGTGGAATATCTGGGTCATATTGTATCTCATGAAGGAGTTAAGGTTGACCCTAGCAAAATTAAAGCCATTAAGGAATGGAAAATCCCCACACCCATAAAGCATCTGGGAGGATTTCTCGGGTTGACAGGGTATTATCGCAAGTTTGATAAGAATTATGGGAGAATAGCAGCACCTCTAACAACATTATTGAAGAAAGATGCATTTTCATGGACTCCAGAATCAACAAAGGCCTTCGAACATCTTAAAGAGGCAATGTGCCAAGCACCGGTCTTAGCTACACCAGACTTCACAAAAACCTTTATTGTGGAATGTGATGCTTTAGGAAATGGAATTGGTGTTGTTTTAATGCAAAATGAAAGACCCATTGCTTTTGAAAGTCGTCCAATCAAGGGAAAGGTTTTACAGAAAGCTATTTATGAGAAGGAAATGTTGGCAATACTTCATGCAATTAAGAAATGGCGACCCTACCTAATGGGAAGACACTTCAAGGTAAAAACGGATCATGATAGCCTTAAATACTTTTTAGAACAAACATTATCCTCTGAAGAGAAACAAAAGTGGGTCACAAAGATGTTGGGTTATGACTTTGAAATCATCTACAAAAAAGGAAAGCAAAATGTGGTGGAAAATGCACTCTCAAGGAAGGATGAGGATGTGGAAGCATTGTTGTCCGCCATTTCTATTATCCAACTAGATTGGATAAACGAAGCAAGGGAGGAATGGAAGAATGATGAAGAAGTATGGGCACTTATTCGAAAGTTATAACAAGATTCAAGTACGTCTGATACATTTAGCTGGAAAAATGATTCTTTATGGTACAAAGATCACTTATACCTCTGTAAGAATTCCCGACTAAAACAAAAGATTCTTATGGAATTGCACACTTCTCCCTTAGGAGGGCACTTAGGATTTTTAAAAACTTACCACAGGGTTAAGAACGAATTTTTTTGGGATGGCCTTAAATCAGGTATTCAAAAATTTGTGCTGGAATGTTTGGTTTGCCAAAAAAATAAGGTTGAAACAATTAAGACATCGGGTCTATTAAAACCTTTATCCATTCCAAGCCAACATTGGGAGGAGGTTTCAATAGATTTTATCACAGGTTTACCCAAGTCTGAGGGAAAGAGTGTCATCATGGTGGTAGTTTACAGACTTACCAAGTATGCACACTTTTGTGCATTATCACATCCATTTAAAGCCAGTACGGTTTCTACTGCATTTATGGAAACAATTCAAAAGCTACATGGAAACCCAAAGATTATTGTAAGTGATAGAGATCCCATTTTCACTGGAAATTTTTGGACAGAATTATTTTCTTGTCTTGGTACTCAGTTAGCTCATAGCTCATCTTATCATCCTCAATCTGATGGGCAAACTGAGATAGTAAACAAATGTTTGGAAGGATATCTTCGTTGCTTTGTATCTGATAAACAGACACAATGGGTCAAATGGTTGCCTCTGGCTGAATGGTGGTATAACACTTCCTTCTATACAACAACAAAAATGACCCCATTTATGGCACTTTATGGATATTAGCCACCATCCATCACATCATATTTAAGAGAAAATTCTAAGGTTCAAGCAGTGGAACATCACATGGAGCATCAACAACAAGTCCTCCAACTCTTAAAGGATAAGCTCCTGTTGGCACAGATTAGAATGAAACAACAGGTAGATCAACATCGCAGTGAAAGAAGTTTGATGTAGGTGATTGGGTATTCCTACGACTATAACCATATAATCAAATGTCCCTCAAGAAAGCTAAGAAGGATAATAAATTATCACCAAAGTATTATGGTCCATACAAGGTATTGCAAAAGATTGGTACTATGGCATACAAATTGGAGCTTCCTGCAGCTTCTCGATTGCACCCAGTTTTCCATGTTTCATGTTTAAAGAAGGTTATAGGTGACAAGCTCCCAGTTCAAACAATATTTCCAGAACTTGACGAGGAAGGAAAAATTATATTGGAGCCGGAAACAGTCACAGAAACAAGAACTCGACAGCTACGAAATCGATCAATTTCAGAGTATCTTATCAAGTGGAAGAACTTATCCGTTGAAGATTCCATATGGGAGGATGAGAATTTTATACAGAAGCATCCAAAACTACTCAAGTGTTGAGGACAACACTTTTTTTGAAGGAGAGGGGCATGTTGGGTCCCTATAATACTAGTAATTACCCCATTACTATTGTAGTTGTATCCCTTATTAATATTGTTGTGCCCCTATTATCCCCATATTGTTATTACTGTGCCCCATTGAATCCCTCTATTGTTATTTTTGTGGCTTTATATTATTATTGTTAGGTTGGCTGGGTTATATTGTGACTCCTTAGCCTCCTATATATAGAAAGGAGGTTTTGTCATTTGAATCATCGAAGAATTGTTCATTTATGTAATGTAAATGAGGTTACCCCCTCGAAGAGGCTAAATTCTAAGGCATTGATCTATCTTTTCTATCTTTTCTTGAGCTGGTTTCATAACAGGACACATCATAAAATGACTTATTATTTTAATACCACACTGGTTTATATTTCACACTTTCAAATGGGTAAATCCCTTTGATATGATGATATGGGGGTAAAAGTATAACTTTCATTGGAATTTTCTTTACTTCTTATGCCATCCCCGACCCTTAAGGAGTAAACGAGCCTCCTTCTTTTTACAATAAAAGCTTCAAAATATGAAAATATAGAAATATAAAGATGCAACAAACATTGTGTTAAAGAGGATAGGGGGTCTTAGTACGAGCTATTCTACCATGATCGTAAGGATTTAATGGGTGGCATTCCATTTTGGCCACCAAGCCAAGGTAAGACATTCTTGATAATTAAAACCATCAGAAGGATAAGGGGTCTCATCACAAGCCATCGTGATCACTTTTTTATATCCTGGTGAATAACACTATGATTATTTAGTCACCATGCCAGCATAGTGGTCTCCTTATAGCAAGAAAAGAGAGAATCATCTAAATACAAAAAGGAGGACTCTAGCTCATTTGTGGGGTTAAAAGGAAACCCTGTCGAGGCTATGGATGCCTGCTGGGAGCAGTGGCTCTGCTTGTGGTATTGAAGTACTATGTGATACTCCTAAATTCTCACTATCCTATTGCCACCCATGCATTCATTTCTAAAGGAAAATTTCCCATTTGAACACCATTTTTAAAAATCCAACATGCATGGTAACTTATGTCTTATATCCATTATATCATATTTGTCCAATCACTTTAATGAAAGTCATTAATACTTACCGTTGATCATGTGTTTGATACTTTTCCAGCTAAGGTAAAAATATTTTGAGATAATCATTTAAATCTCTATTTTAATTCATGAGCATTGAAAATCTGTTGATGTATATTGCTTTGATTGCCATTGTCGTATACAGTGCCACTTTTATTGATTGGTTGTCTGCATTTGTGATTTACCAATGCTTTCTATTATTTTTCCTAAACTTGGTGGACGTGGACGCCCTTTTCTAATTGGAGGGGGGATGGTCTGCATATGAACACCATGTGTGACAATTTATGGATAGTTGTGTGATGATTATTAAACTAATTTCTCACTAAGGGACTTCATGATGATTGTGTATGTGTAATAATTGTCAAACCATTTCTGATTGGAGGAAAAAAGGCAACCATTATGGAAAACATGTGAATTTATTATGATCTTGCTTCAAATATTGCTGACGAGACAAATGACTTAATTATCTTTGATATTAATTCTGAGCAACATTGGAAGCTACATAAAGCTTGACAAGAATCCCTTGAAAAATATTTATAGGTCAGTTGCTCTAGCCATTAAATCCAGTAGCACTATTGGCTCCTTTAGCCATAAGCTTATCAAGAGTAACCCTATCACTCCCAGGATCTATGGGCTCCCTAAAATTCACAAAGAAGGGGCACCCCTTAGACCCATTGTCAACACCATAGGTGGGCCTACCTATCTTTTAGCTAAATACTTAGCCACAAATCTTAAGCCCCTGGTAGGTCGAACTGAGTCCTTTGTCAAGGACTCTGCATCATTTATTAGTGAATTACAGGATACGAAATTTGATCCTGAAGACAGGCTTGTCAGTTTTGATGTTGTTTCCCTGTACACTAACATCCCCATCAAGGAAGCTCTTGATGTCATATTTCGCCTTACTGATCCTGACACTGCTAGATTAGTTGAGATTTGCCTCACTTCTACTTTTTTCTGTTTCGAAGGTGAGTTCTATGAACAAACCTATGGGGTGGCCATGGGTTCCCCATTGTCCCCTATTGTTGCTAACCTGTTCATGGAAGACTTTGAATCCAAGGCCTTATCCTCAGCTGCCTTTAAACCTAAGCTTTGGAAAAGATTTGTTGATGACACCTGCTCCATTTGGAAACACATGCCAGATAAGTTAGATAGATTTTTTGAGCATCTTAATAGTCAGTCTAACTCCATAAAGTTCACCATGGAGTGAGAAGTTGATGGTTATCTTCCTTTCCTTGATGTCCTCATTTCTAGAAAGGCTAATGGATCTTTCTCCCACCAGGTGTATCAGAAAAAACTCATATTGAGCAGTATCTTCATGCAAGTTCCCATCATTTTCCTGCTCAGAAGATAGGTGTCCTCAGCACATTATCCACCCGTGCTTTAAGGATTTCAGATGAGGACCACATTTCTAAAGAGAAGTCCCATCTTCTTAATGTCTTTGTTCAGAATGGTTATGGCAGGCAGCAAGGTGTTAAAGCTTTCCTGAAAGCTAGTAAGGGTCCTAGGGTTAAGACTAACATGATTGATCGATGTTCAGGAGTTCACCTCCCCTTCATCCAAGGAACAACAGACAAGATTGCAAGAATCCTGAAGAAACATAATGTTCCCTCAACCTTTAGACCCCTCAACACAATTAGAAGCTCCCTAAAGTCGGTTAAAGACAAGGTAAATCCTATGGATTTGAAAGGTGTTTATGTCATCCCATGTTCGTGTGGGACCTCATACATTGGTGAAATGGGTCAGTCTATTAACCAAAGGATTAAGGAACATGCAGCTGATATCAAACATGGGAGGACCAAATCCTCTGCTTTAGCAGAGCATGCAGTGAAGACCAAGCATCATATATGCATTGAGGAAGCTAAGGTCATCGCGAAAATTTCTCATTTTCATCACTGCAAGTTTAGGGAAGCCATTGAAATTGAGAGGTCTTCTAATAACATTAATAGGGAAGACGGCTGGAAAATTAGTAGTTGTTGGATTCCCACCCTCTCCTCTTAGTCCTTTTTATTTTTTTTAGTAGTTACATTTTTATCTATTAGTTCATATTCTTAACAGATATATATATATATATATATATATATATATATATATATATATATATATATATATATATATATATATATATATTTTATTTTTTATTAAATTTTGTTTTGCCATTTTATTATTTATTTATTTTTACTTTTATATATTTTTAGTTTATTTAATAAGTAGTTATATTTTTATTTGTATTTAACCTATTTATTTATTTATTTAAAAAATAAATAAATAATATATTGTTTTCTTAGAACCCCTATTTCTAATAATTTTTCAAGGATTTGGTGTATTTATTTATCTATTTTATTTTTATTTTTTGTCTCATTTTTAATGGCATAATAAATAAATAATATTATTTATTAATAATCAGTTAAATAAACAAATAATATTTTATATATATATATCTATATATATATATATATATATATATATATATATATATATATATATATATATATATATACATATATATATATATAAAATAAAAAATTATTATTATACTTATTTAAATAAATTAAACTATTATTATTTAACATTTTAAAGAAATCCCCTTCACTAAACATATATAGCCATTCAATTGTTTTATAATATTAATTTCCCTCCCGAGTCAAATATAACCGTTTTTCCCCTACTAGTCAAGTTGACCTATTTTCTTATTTAACCTTCATCTAAGATCTATCTCTTCATCTTGTCCTAAAGATGAACCACACTGGCTAGTTTGAAACACTTCGACCAAATATTCTCTATGTGATCTTCTCCGAAAATTTTCATGAATTAATAACGTCGTTCTCCTGTCAAAAGCTCTAACGTTCTCTATTGTTGTTCCAAACAGTGAAAGAGTGAGACAAGTGCATGGAAGTGAACGACCCACAAAAAAATAGCAGCTGTGGGAGGAAGGGCAATTCAAAATGAACCCACAATGCTCAGGGTATCAGACCAGCCTCGGGTGATTCTTGAAAGTGCCAGTTGGCTACAATATCTGACCAGATTACAGGGATTTCATAAGGAGGTGACACTTGAAGTTCTACAAAATTTTCACAATGGCCACATAATGGTGAGAGGAAAGAACATAAGGGTCTTTGAAGCAATCATAGTTGAAATCACTCGACTACCCACAGAAGGAACAAGATGGACAGAAAATCACGTTCTTCTCGAGGAAGTTGTCACAATATTTCAAGATCCCAACGAGCAATTGGTGCGAAAAGGGAAAGGCAATCACCCTACAGCTTTGAGGTAGCCATTGTGCAGAGGTACATCATGTGCAATGGATGACAGGACATGGTAAAACCTCGCGAACTCAATCTATTAGCCATTTTAAAGTAGAAAATTATAGTTAACTTGCCATATTATTTGAATTATGTATTGCATGATGTTGTCCGACGGATCAGAAAAGAAAAGGACCCACATATAGTCATCAACCATCATGGGCTGATCAAACTAATCATCACTCATGGACTAGCCTAGTAGCAGCTAACCTAGGATAACCTTCTGAATCCTACTCTGGCCCCACCTATAGAAACCTACTAATTGAACAACGAGCGACAAGTGTAACAAGTCCGAAAAGGAAACAGAGAAGGAAGAATCCCTCTTTGGCGTCGAGCCTAGCAAAGCGAAGATGCTTTGCAAGGGTAAAGTGACAACAACACACCCGATTTCAAATAGACAAGGCAGGGTCATCTCACATACCCCCTCCAAGTCCATAAGATGTCTCTCTGCAGGACTATGAGGAAGAGGTTGCCCGAGTGCTGGAAAAAATGGGGATATTTGGTGAAGGAAGGGAACGATATAGGAATTCTGAAGAGCAAAATTATACCCCCAACTAGTCTTCCCCTGCTAGCAGTCCTGGTCATGATGAAATCCTCTCATTTACTGGTATTTTGGAAGAGAAAAGGGAACTAGTTCTTCCTACGAAGGAGCCCCTGGAGGCAGAAATGCATGCAGAAGAAACCATTAGGGAATGAAATCAAGCAAAAGCTAGTGGTCCACTAGAACCCCTAGCTAAGGAAAGCCTTGCAAGAGAAACCTTGGGAGGTAAAAGTCAACCAAGGAACACCAATTTTATGAAGTCCACAGAGGACGAGGCCCACCTTGAAGTAGATGTTGAAAATAATAATTACCCTGAAAATAATTTCTCAAGAGACACAATTCCGTTGCGGTCTCTTGAGAGGGAAGTTCATGGAGATAGAGACCTGTAAGGTGAAAATACATCAGGGGACATGGTCCCATTAGAACCCCATCCTGATGTTGATACAATTCCACCTGAACAGAGAGATAAAGTAAATATAGTCATGCCATCACTGGACAAAAGCCTCACAACAAAGAAAAAATAGAAGGAGAGACTCAGGAAAGTGCTCAAGAAATATAGGAGGCAAAAGAAAATAATTAAGAAGATAAGATAATTGTTGAAGGAAGCAGTCAGGGTTAAGAAAGTGAAAGCAAAATTGGAGACCATGGGGACCCAAATTGAATATTGCGCTGGGGAAGACGCTGAGACCCACACTAAGACATTGTTGGTTTATTCAAAAGAAACCCAAATAGAGCCATGTCTTTTAGAAGACAGTGAAATGCAGACAGAGGATCCTTGTGTTTTCCCACAAGAAACACAAATGGACTTCCCTACTGTTGATGTTTCTATTCAAAATAATACTTAAGAAAACACCCAAGTTGATTGTTGCATGATTCAACAATCAGTCGAGCCTACTGTTCAGACTGATGCAATTGAAACGTAGGACGATGAGGTACAGAAAAAGGAGACACCTACCTACATTCCCTTGGTAATGGAAGCAGTCATTAAGACATTGCAGAATGAGCTAGTCAAGACTCAAGAGGAATTGACTAAGCATAAAGAGGAAGTAGTGCCCCTGCGAGTACACCAAGAATTACAAAAGAAATTTGAGGCACTCATGGTCATAGAGGATGAGACTTTTGAAAATTACAAGGATGAAAAGGAGAAAGTTGAAAAAGCATAGGTCATGTTGCAGAAAGCTAAAGAGCAGTTGGAGACTGTTTGCTCTATTTATTGATATGCCTTCTCATGCGGAGGCATTGTTCTTACTAGATAGATATCTCCTATTGAAGGTCAAAGTTGTTAAAGATGGAAAGTCAATAGAAATTAAGACCACCCTAGATTTTTTTAAGTGTTTCAAGGAGTAGAATGAATAGATACACTACCTCCTATGTGAATTGTACATGCATAATTTATTTTTAGAAGATGAATTAAACAACAATATTGGCCCATTCATAGGGGATATCCAATTCCAGGATTTTCTTTCCTTTGCCACTAACCATATCAAATGGGATAAGACCCATAATAATTTTAGAAACCGAGAATATGGCATAGACCTGTGGCTTAGGGAAGAGCCTACAAAGTCCCTGCACCTCTCTGTCTAGTACAAAAAATTCATGAAACGAATGGGTGTTGTGGGCCAATTAGGATCGTTGCACAGAGACATTATATAGCTAGGGAAGATGTACTTCCAAGAAATCAAAGAAGAATATTTATCTGCAGCCAGACAATGATGGGAAGCCTTGAGCAATAATATCAAGAACCTAGAGCCATTTGGATTCAGGAATTTCAAAGCTGCCTCCAATCGTTTACATAAATATAACAACATGGTCTTGAGCAAGGGCCCTGAGTGGATAGGATGCCAATATAGAAGCCCAATTATCTGGTATCCCCTAGATGGGTACTGCAGTGATTATAACTTGACAAATCAACAAGAGAGGCAGGCTTTCATAGTGCTTAAAAGGAAAAAAGGTTTCTGGCTGTATAAGGAGGAAGTATACCCATCCTATTGCTTAACTCAATTACACCTTAACCATCTGATTGCCTGAGGACATGCAATAAGGTAATCTAGGTAGTATGTTGGGACAAGAAAATGTTATATTTCTCCTTGTAAATAACCTAATTTAGCATTTGTATTCACATGTTTATCTTCGTTTTATGGATCAAAATAGAGGAAACAACAATAAAAGTTGGGTAAAATTGATTAGTAACAAATTAGACAAATCTGGGCGTAGAAAACTCACTTTCACTATCTTTATATGCAGGGGCACGAATTGGACGATTGTTATTCAATCGACAGGACAACAACAGCTAGTAAAGGAAAAGAGACAACATCCTGAGTATGGAAGAAAGCGGACTACCAGGAGGACAAATGCTATTTTATGATGAAATCAGATCAATTATTGCGAAATCCTTAGGCTCCCCTGATCCTATGGATTTGATTTTATCTATTTAATTTTCTAAATGTTATATAAAGCCATAAGGTGAGCTGAACAACTAGTTTTAGGAATTCTCAAATTGTAACTATTCTTTTTGGACATATAATACTTTCATCTTGGTGATGTTGTAACTCTATTATTTATTTTAATGAAGAACACTGTGTTTAATTCATAATCATATTCTGAGTATCTAACAGGGGGGACTTCTGGAGACTTTGGGCCCAGTCAATAGAAGATCTACTGCTCCAACTGTGTTATAATTATTTTTGTTTATTATTTACTGTTCATTATTATTATTTTGCAAAGTTAGTATCATTCTGATTACTGTGAGGATTGATGATTCTGATTTGCAATGTTGTTCAGTTAAGGTTCTAGATTTAGCTGTGTGATTATATATGCATGATTCTCTTTATTGAAATGGTTATGTTATATGCATGATGCTCCTTATTGAATTGGTTATGTCCATTCCATATTGTTGTTCATTCTAAGGTAACGCTATCATAGATTTCAAAGCTAGATTGATTGCTTTCCATGAGATGTTATATGGTTATTTGTTGTTAAATTACCATATCTTTCCTTCATGTTAAATGAGTGAGTTTCAATACAAGTTAGATAGTCAAATGTGATCCTTCAAATTTGCATTCTGATTCAATTGTTTGCAGAATAGATTAAGTAGCTTCGAAAGTGTGTTATGAATTGCTTTCAAAAGTGTTTGGATTGAGTTTAGATAAATAGGCATTAGCAATTGCAATGATTCCAACATATAGTGACCTTTGAATTCACTACATATATAGTTCTAACGCTCCTGAAATGAAAATACTTTCCCTGGGTTGATAATGAATGTAGGTATTAGGATTGCTTGTATTAAGAAATCTTAGTGCACCAACAATTTGCCTCCTTATATGCAAATATATTCTGTTGTTAATGTTGAGAATTTGATATTGTTTGAGCCTCCTTTGATTTATGATCAAGGAGACCATGTTTAGCTCCCGTCAATAGATGATTTCTTTCCAGAATATCTTGATTAACTTTAGTAAGATCTCATGCTTTACAAAAGAACCAGAGCATTAAAACAGAGGGAATGTTGAATAGCTTTGAGTGGGACTCAAGGGAGACAATTCTTCTAAGGCCAAATGAGTGAAAATTGAGAAGGTGAGGGAGTTGTACCCTCACTTGCTGAACATTTGATACTATATTTTGGTTTCCAAAAGGTTTCCAGTGGGGCAGAATGATTAGGTGATCAATATTTAGCTCAAAAATCAAAGTGCTTAGAATCGCTCAAAAATTGAATGACAACATTCCTATCAGTGATACGATCCCAATGCAACTTGTTTCAGTCAAAAGGAAGATCGTATGAGAAATATAGATACTTATTCTTGCTTTTCCAAATAGAATAATTTTGCAAAAAACAATTACAGTCACTACCCAATCAACAGTCCGTACGACTGATGTGGTAGGTGATTGTGGAGGTCAAAGTTTGGGTCAAAAGTGAATGAGGCTACGCCAAGTGGTGCTTTATGATTGGTCGAGAGTTTGATGTGTTGGCTTATTTTCATTGGCCATCAGAGTAACAATGAGAAGGTGGCGTGTGGTAAGCCCAAGGGCCACCACCTATCCCTCCCCAAGGGCCTAATAGGTTGATGGCATAGTGAAAAATGTTAATCGATAGGCTAACGAAGTTGAACCCACGAACTAGCCCACACAAGCACCGAGATTTACCACTATTCCACCACCGTTTAACTAAACATACAATGGGTATGATTTCTATTTCAAGAGATAGAACATGGTGGTTGGGGGAGGAGAGGGCTAGCCCTGCGGGCCAGCCCCCTCCACATGTGACAGACACCTCAAAACCAAAGGCCAACGATTAACGCTAGCCACGAGATTAATGTGCTAAGTGGGGATTAACGCTAATTAAATCATGTTTATCCCTTAATTAGTTTTGGATTAACTTGGTGGCAGTTTTACCAGGTCTGAAAAAATCAACGCTTCTCAAATTTTGGTGGGGCTAACTGGAGTCTCTCTAGATTTGGTGGATTTTTCCTAGGGAGAACTAAAGAGACCATAAATTTTGGAATTTTCGACCAATTTTGGCTCACAAAGAGTCATTTCTAGATGATTTGGAGGTTGTGAGTACATTGAAGTAGGTCTGAGAAGGAGTAGAGCACTTTAAAAAACACGTTTTTCCATTTTGAGCTAATACAAAGGCCTAAGCCATCGAAGATGGACCAAGGAGATGTAGCCCAGGAGGGGTGAGTGCCTTCATCAAAACACTATGTTAAGTGTTCATTTTGATGGTTTGTTGTATATGTGTTTGTTGTTGTTCAACACTTTATTTGCATTCTATTTTTCTCATGAATTTGACATAAAACTTGACAAATGTACCTGTTACATTCACAAACACCATAAGGAAACCTATGCACATGAAGAAATGATGAGAAGTTGTTTTTAATTCTGAAGTTGAAATTAGCAGAGAAAAACTAACATTAAACAACAAATCATTAGCAAAGGTTTTTGTTTGCGTTGTGCTTCATAAATCAAGTAGCACCAATTCTCTACATATATAAAAGCACCAGGATGCATACATAAACAAAATCATGGAGGCATTGAATGTAAAGAGAAATTGTGCCTGAAAGGTATACTTACCCAATGCTTATCTATCAAAAATTCTCTAGGGAGTTCTTTTAAGGAACGCCACTAGGGCACACAAAAAATACTTGTAGTCCTGGTGATTTTGTTTAAACTCGTAACATCGATGCGTATTCTTGGTATAAATGCACTGGTGCATTAGGGATATAAAAGGATTGGTGTTATTAGATTTAGTAATACACCTGAGCTGGAAATAACATTTTATATAACTTTGGTGTTAGTACTATGGAAGTACTTTTTCATTAAGAATTACAATGTACCGAGGCGTTAATTGCAAACAATAACAATGCTTGAAGAACTAAATGCCCCAGTGTTTCCATTTTTGGAAAAGGAACTGGTCATGTAAAAAAAAATGTTTTCACGGTACTTTTATATAACATAATGTTAATTTTTCTTAGTGTGACATTATTCTTTGCTATGATAGTTGCATTCCATCATAAATACATTATGTTCACCCCATATCATTATTACATTATTCAAATCTTCACCACTATATATCAGCATAATATGCAATTACATAGAAAGAAACAACATCACCATCATCATCAATGCAACGGAATATAAAAGGAATAGTAGAAGAAATCATGCACACACATAGAGAGACCAGGATTGGTCCAATACAAGTGAAAAACCCACTATGGGTAAAACCCTTGGAAATCATCTTCTTAGATAGTCATTAAATGATGCAGCAAAAGAGAGTACAATGATCGGTAACTTTATATTTGCAGCAAAAAAATAATGATATATATGAAATAGATATAATCATGCTAGGAATAAGAATCCTCGTACTGATGGCTGTCATGTACTATCACAAACTCTAGTCAACTGTTGTATATTTTTGTCACTGTGTCGAATACTGGTGAATACTTATGTCACTCTGAATGAGCCCAATACATATGTTTGTAGTGGAAACTAACAAATTAGATATACAAATCTTTATAATAGTAGAGAGAAACCCAAATCTATGTGATCACTGAAGCTAGCTAATGCCAAGTATCAAAACCCTATATCTGAACTCGGTTGACCTCATCAACACTGTCTGTGAGTGACTTAAACTTTTGGGTTGCTCTCATAAATATATTATGTGACTGAATGTGACAACAGAGTTGCTCCAAGGAGGTATTCATGTGTGTGATTTTGACATTGAACTATGAAGACCCAACGTCGCTCCCTAACCGAGCTGTGCAAGTGACCCTGATGTCCTAGTCACTCCCAAAACTATTTTATGCAAGCGATTGCAGACTAAAACCTTCTAATCTACCTCTAAACCCTGATTTTCTCCCATAAGCCTATGTTCCAGCATCCAATGGTCTATAGTCACTCTCATAGGCTTGTGTACTAGTGAATAGGGACAAAAATTCCATGTTCTATGCAAAGGACTGAGATCTAGAGGACCCTAACCTAGAGCAAACCTTCCATCTGTAATTTCAGACCCCTTAGTGAACTCCTTCCATTGAACCTATGTGAACCAAGACAAAATAGAAGAGAAGATGTGTCTGAATGATCTTGAGGTCTCTTTTATTTATAGTATTTCCTTAGGGGTGACTTGGGGTTAACATTGACTCTGGCAATTACTCATGTGGTTAGGGCTGACCCATTCAATAATACATGTGTTAATAAAATAATTCATAAATCATCCTTTTCTTAATAAAATGCGGTGATATTTAAGTTGATTTTGGTCCTCTCGAAAATCGGAATCTGAAGCAATCATTATCTTGGTAATTTGAGTTGTACAATGTGGAAATTTACCACAATTTCCAAAATTAACCCTCCCTCTCAACTAGGGAGAATTCTGCCAGCCAATATCTTTCCATTCAACAATATTCCATTCTAGCATCTTTGAGTGTCTTCACGTATCATGACGGATCATCTCTATCATGTAGTCATTGCTCCATGTCCATCTCAAGTGTCTCATGATCACAAATCATCATTATACATCTCGCTCTATCCTTTGTATATTTTTTATTATCTCTTGATTGTTCCTACTCATATGTTGAACATTCTCGGATCTACAAGAAGAAAAATCTCATACCAAAGGGGAGCTCAAGCTACCACTCTCTATCCATCAAGATGCTATTTGGAATCTCTATCGACGAGCTACTATCTAGAATGTTTTCATCGGAGAGCATATCATGAGGGATAACATCTCAACTTGGAATCACATCGGGGAGCAATATCTTACACCCATATTGAGGAATAGGATAAATCATCACACAAGTGAGTAAACCCTCAGCCATAGATCACATAGGGGATTACACCCTTGACCCCGGAATTTCATGGGGAGCTTTACCCTCAACCCGAAATCTCATTGGGGAGCTTTACTCTTAGTCCAGAATTATATTGCCTACTAATCTTCCCATTGATGACGCTGAATAGTCATGTGGTAGTACAACTGCATCATAGTCACCTTGGGTTTTACACCCCCAAGCATACCCTTAACTCATTGGCTAGATGAGGAGTAACATTCCCAAAAAGCTCTGTTTTTGGGTATGATGCCAAATGGACTATACTCTACAAAGACCAGATAGGGGAGTAAAACCCTCAGCCCCATGGGTAACTGATAGGGGAGTATCCTATTGTCCAGAGTTCCCTCAACCTAAGGAGCCCTTATCCCTCTATTCCTCACCCTGGGAGCTCAAACAGAGGTGAAGAGTTGGCTCAATGTTCTTGATCAGTGTTTCCCCTCATCCGGAGGGGATGCTCTGTGAAAACCAAGATGCCTTCGAAAGGATATAGTCCATCTTCTTGTGTCAATATAATTTGTTTCTTATTCATACAAAACATTAAATCAAATATCATGTCAAATCATATATAATCACATAAATCACAAAAAATACCATAACAATCCTCCCTCTAAAGTAGGTTCCAACCACAAGCCTTAGCTTGTTTCGAACAACTGCACTGTCTCAATATATGATATGATCTTAGTCCCAACTATAAATATGACTTACTGGTAATCAGGTCATGAAAATCTATCCATGGTATCCATGTCATATCTAGATCATGCTCAAACAACTCTCTAAGGAGCTTCTGTATCCTGCCTCATAGTTAGCCATGCTAGAAACATCATGATCAACCTCGGTCATGTTATGGAAATCTCATCCAAGATATCATGGTAGATCACAAACTAAAGTAGAATCAAAATTTTCTTATCAGAAATACTCTCAAATATCAATAATACATCTATGCAGATACACATCATAGGAGAAATATCAAATGAAGGTATTTCAAAGCATGCTTAGTGGAAACTCTATGTGAGGGAAGCAACTCACTCATGAGTTCATAAAGGTTCTATTCACATCATACATATATAGATGGATGTCCTAAATGTAACATCAATGCTTCAACCATCCAATGCCATGTCAAGTTCAACAACATATTGAACTTCAACTCAAAGTATCCAAGGATTTTCATTTTCATTATTCAAAACATTTTCTAATAGCTTTGGAAGATGAAATTTCTTTCCCAAATTCCAGAAATTGATTCATCAAGCCATGATACATTATTTCGAGCTTCATAAGCCATCTCCCTCTAATTAGATCATCATAGGCTTATCACATGTCACAAGTAGATCATCATCATATAAAATCAAAACCATAATAACTATCAAAGCCATTCCTTAGAACTCAAGATTCTGAATTCATCAGATAATTGTCAAATCTAGACATATCTTGATTGCTATGCTCTAAGCATAATGTGACCATAATCAGCCTTACATAAATCAATGTTCTACTGTAAACAACAAAGTCAACTCATCACAGTGTAGAAGCCAAATCATGACCATTTGTCAAAGTCATCATTATCGTAGTATTAATAATTTTAATCAAGAGACGGGTGTAGCTCATAAAAAATCATGACTTTATCATGCCAACAAGTCATGCATTATCAATCCGAACTTTATCAATTCATTCTCATAAGCATGGTTTAAGTCATCCTATCACTAGGTGAAAATGCATACATCAAGGATAGGTCATGCAGGTTCCAGTTTTCATGCCAAATCAAAACTATCATTATTTCAACTATTGTGCTAAGAATAATGAGGTCAAGTTATCATGCCCACATAGTATCAATATCAGGGAAAATCAAAAATCATCAAATCAGATCACTAGACATCAGGTCAAGCCCAAATTCTATCGAAGAGAGCACTTCTCAATCTTCAATTCAAAGTTATTTTCAATCATCATGACAAAACACTTTTCATATATAATATAAATACCAAATCATTTCAACCTCTTGTAGCACAGATATAGTGACATATCTATCTATATGTCCCAATTACCTACAAACAGAAGTTAATTCTACATATTCATGTTATGGAAAATATTCAACCTTTTCATGTTATCAAATCTTGTTTTTATTTGCAACGCGTCTTTGGTCCTGATATCTTCCAGGTGACCATCTGATTTCAAGCACAATACTTCATTATATGATCGACAATTTAATTGAAAAACTTTAGAAATTAGCTAACAGTGGCAGAATATCTCAGGGACATCATCATTTAGAGTTCAGAAAACTTAAAAAGGCTTCAAGTGATGGTCAACAATAGCTAAACCTCTGGTCTCTCTCTTTATGTAAGGATGGGAGCGACTTTAGCTGCCTAGACATTGTCTAGGCATTGGAACGTGTGCAAGCAGGGGTGAAATTTCCTAGATTTGTGATTGCAACGAGAGAAGAAAGCCTAACTTCTGATTGGCCTTCAAATTTAATATTCTATTGTAGATCAATACTGTTAGATACACATAATCATATTTCAATAGCGTATAATACAAGTAATATGGGTAGGAATCTTGAGAAGCGATTCTCCCTCTGATTGGGGATCTACATCATTCATCTTCATTCATGTAAGCAACCTATCATGACTTGAGTCAAGCAACAACAGATATGTTAGATCATAAGCATATGGCTATCAACATCGTGACATCAATATTTCATCAAAGGTTTAGACTCAAAGTAGCAGATAGAAGCAGCATCATATCTCAAAGATTATGAACACAATAGCATTTTCTATCAAGTCACTGCATCAAGTTACTACATCTAGCTTAACCATATGCAATCAAGACAAGAGCACAGGTAGTAAGAGGTTTGGAATATCAATATTACACTTATACCTCTCACATCAAATTTAATGTGCTCCTCATGACCAATGAGATCAAGTTAGGTCATTCAATAAAGCTTTATCAAAACAACAAGAGTGTCAATCATTCCTTCCATATGCTTTCATCATGCTTATCGCAAGAATTACCAACAGAATCATGTATAGGAGTTAATGAACTATCCTTCTATATGAATTCCATCATGCCAAGTATCATTTTCTATAGCCAACATGCTAGCCTTCTTGATAGAATCAATATATCCAACAAATAGATCATAGATGTTAGGCAAACATCAAGTGTATCAATGTATCAACATTATATAGCCTCATAGATTCAATAAGATCAAAGTGTTCAATACTAGGTGCATCTTTTCATCATAGGAAACATACATCCAAGTCACTTTAATATGCATGTATGAGCCAATAAAGGAAGAGGCGTTCTCATCCAACCTTAGGGCTTACCGAGCCAATCGGTGAAACGCAACCTACCATGCATACCTTGTAGTATTCAAATACCTAAGCATCTGCTCATTAGTCATAGGTTGCTTGAAGTAGTTTGTCATCTTTTCATCAAGTACCTCTTTACCTCTTTCTAGATCTGCTTCTCAAAAGGATCCTCAAGAAAGACCTACTCATCACATCTCATCGTGGAGGTTAGAAACATCCATATACTCAAATACATATGTAACAATAAACATAATCATCGGATCTATAAGTCTAACAAGTAAAAAGTATCATAAGTCAAGAAATACTTATCTTTGATGAGAAGTGATCCTCTCCCTCTTAAACCAATCTTCAAGAGTCATCAATGTCCATGGTCCATATACCAATGTTGTCTTCAATTACCCATCCAGATCTGCTAAGGATCATCCCATGTTGTCTTCCACGAGTGCTTGGGAATATTCACATAGATCATGCTACAGTTTGATACATCAAATCTCAAGAATTTCCCATCAAACCCTAATGATGAAGATTCCTAAGGTTTTCTTCAAACCCTACAATTATTTTAGGTATCCATAATCCTCTTCTTGCTTCCATCAATGGTGTCATCCTCAAGGTGATCTCCATGGTTTTTCTTCAACCTAGCTCCGATACCATGTTATTTTTTCTTAAGGCGACATTGTTCTTTGTTATGATAGTTTCATTTCATCATAAATACATTAATTTAACCCCATATAATTATTACATTATTAAGATATTCACCATTATATATCAGCATATGCAATTACATAGAAAGAAACAACATCACCATCATCGTCAATGCAATGACATGTATAAGGAACAATAGAAGAAATCATGGATGCACATAGAGACACTAGGATCGATCCAAGACTAGGGAAAAACCCACTATGGGGAAAACCCTTGGAAATCTTCTTCTTCTTAGATCGTCATCAAATGATGTAGCAAAAGAGAGTAAAAATATCCATAACTTTGTCTATGCAGTAGAAGAATAATGATATCTATGAAACATATCTAATCATGCTAGCAATCAAAACCCTCATACTGATGGATTTAATGTACTGTCACAAACTAATGTAAATTGTTGTATACTATTGTCACTATGACAAATAACATTGATTACTTTTGTCACTATCAATGAGCCCAATACACATGTTTGCAAGGGAAAATAACAAATCATATCTAGAGATCTAAAAATCTATATAACAATAGAGATAAGCCTAGATCTACTTCATCACTAAAGTGAGTTGATGCATAGGTGTCCAAACCCTAGATCTGAACCGGGTCACCCTCATCAACACTATTTATGAGTGACTGAAACTTTTGGGTTGCCCTCACGAATATAGTATGCGAGCGACTATGACCGTATATTTTCTCATAGGAGGTCTCTATGCATGTGACTATAACACTAAACTACAAAGACCCAAAGTCGCTGCCTAGTCAAGTTGTGCAAACAACCCTAATGTCCTGGTCGCTCCCAGGACTATTCTCTGCAAGTGACTAGTGACCGAAACCTTTTGATCTGCCTATGAATACAAAGTGGCTCCCATAAGCCTATATGATAGCATTCAAGGGTCTATAGTCACTCTTATAGGCTTGTGTGCCAGAAACTAAGGACAAGAATGCCCTGTTCTGTGTGAGTGATTGAGATCCAGAAGACCTTAATCTAGAGCGAACCTTTTGCCTATAATTTCAGACCCTTGAGTGAACTCCTTCTATTGAACCTGTGCAAACCAAGACAAAAGAGAAGAGAAGATGTGTGAAAATGATCTTGAGGTCTCTTCTATTTTAGGATTTCATGAGGGATCACTTGGGGTTAAGACTGACCCAAGAAGTTATTCATGTGGTTAGGGCCGACCCATTCCATAATACATGTGTGAATAAAATAATTTATAAATCAACTTTCTCTTAACCAAATTAGGTGGTTTTTAGGTCGGTTTTGGTCCTCTTGAAAAGAGGAATCTAATGGAATCATTATCTCAATCATTTGAGATGTCTAAGGTGGAATTTACTGCAGTTACCAAAATTAACATATAATGCATTAGCGTGTTTGTATGTTATGGACACACCGATTTTTTGTATGGAATTTTTTTTTTTTTGGAAATATCGACCTATGATGGTACAATTATTGTAATTTTTAAAATCCATTATTCATTGAAAAATTGACATGTATCTTATAACAATATTCATATAAATTAAAATTTGATTAGTAAATTTGTATATGATGTTAATTTGTTATAGTATCATATTTTGCATCTCTTCATTAGAATATTTAATCATCCATATATTTAATCAGTGATGTAACATTTCATAGGGACATTTGGTAACATAATAGAATAAATTAAAATGTATTTATTATATAACAATAAGAGGCTCTTTGTCATACAAAATGGGATTGTTAATGGTAAACCCTTGTCTTTCAATTGGGACACTATGTCCATTACATTAAACAAAATGTCTGGTTTTCATAGACAATTATTTCAAAACTTACAACAAGTTGCATTGATATCCAAATGGATCATCATTATTCGTTGGAAATGTTATCAGTGCTCAAGCTACTTCCATGAATTGGGCTATTTGGAGGAATGTTTTGTTGATTTCATCAATTTTTTTCATCTTCTTTATCTTGTTCCATATGCAAACATAAAAATAAAGTGTAATGAGTGTATCTACATTGGTGAGAATAATGAAAATTGAAATAAATAATATGCATCAAAGTAAATAGAATAACAATGTACCATAGCAAGAAGTGAATCATAAGTTATGCACATAATTTTAAAACCAAGCCTCATACCTTGTTGCAACAAATGTTCTACAAACATAGTTCCATACTTTATTTCCTACATGTTTTAAACCTCATTATAAATCATATATTTAATATAAATGATTTTTTTCTTCTATTAATTATAAACCCAAAGAATTAAAACAACATAGATACATACAAACTCCACAATTAATTTTGATATGCCAACATATACTCACAACCTATATTTAACCCAATATCAATCAATTCTTGTGATGCCTCTTCTTTGTATGTTAGCACCTATTTGAAGACATTCAAGGATGGTTGGTGGAAAAAAATATAAAATATACAAAAATAAAATTAGTCACAAACTTTAAGATTAACCCTTTTATTCATTGGCATATTTTTTTATGTGCTTAATGAGTTATATTTTTATTTATTTTTTCTACAAAAAAATACTTGAAAATTAATATTTAATGATCATTTTATATATTTACAATGTTAATCATGATTACATATATTTAAAGCACATTGTTGTTGAGATAGATCCTCCTGTGATGCAATTATGTCCATTTCTTTGACCATATCGTTGTACACTTTTTTGGACATTGCTACTGGCATGTTTCGCATATTAGCTTGTTGATTAGTTGGGATTTTCATAATATTTCTAAAAAAAGTAATAAACTATTTTTTTGTTGATATATGAAAACTAAATATATCAAAATTCATGTTAATAAATGAATGGGTTTTAGTAATATATACATATAATTCAAGAAAATCATTTTAATTAGGAATATTACCTATTGAATGATTCTTTTTTTGTTGTTGTATGTTTTCATTATTGCAAGTATGACATGTCTCATTAACCATTGCTCTGGAAACGCTTCCTGTAGTTTATATATAATTTGGTTCTTAGAATCATTTCATTGATTTTTGTATTGTAAGTGGAAATAACGTCTATACGTTCATTCCATTAGATCCATCATAATTTTGTAAAAATCCCCCCACGACCCCCCTTTCATTAGCCTCCAACACCATCCCAGATGAGCTGAGGACCAATTAATTCTCATTTACTTGTTCTATAATTTTTCTTTTCTTAAAATGACCCTGATATTTTCCTTCATTGCCACTCCCTATGGAACATTAAACATATATGAATTAATAGGTTGTTTGAAGCATGTCATCTAATATTCTTAAGAGTATTATTAATGAAAAAAAACTCATATTGAATAGTATTTTTTTCATTCACCTAATTCATCCTTCTAACAATTTTCAATCAGTCTTTTACACTCTTCTACACTTAGATTAGAAATAATATTATTGGCCTTATTCATTGTGTGGATTTGCATGACACACACTAACCAATACATATTAATTAAACTTACATATAGTTCAAACATATTAATTTTGTAAAGAATTTACAAAGAACTTGCCTTGCCTTCTTTTTTCGATGTGTTATCATTGTGTCGATTAATATTTTTGTTACTTGACACCTTCTCAAACATTTTTTATTAATATAAAACTTGTACCATTCAATATAGAAGCCATTAAATATATTTTAAACATAGATCAAAGAGTTTTTAGCCAAAAAGAGCTCTGGTAGACGGTGTGTTTATTTCAAAAAAATGCATTCGTTTATTCCATTAAACACACCAATCATTTAATTGTTTGACATCGTCTGTGAAAATTAATAATTTTAAATTATCATGATGCATTTTCTAACGATAAACACATAACAACTTAATGGTGATATTTGGTAGAGGCACACAAGTGTGTTATATTACACTAGGAACAATGATGAACATACTGAATAGAATCGACAATGTCATAATATACCAGTGTGTTGTATTACATAGTGTGCACCTATGTGTTATATTACAAAGGGTGCACCACTAACATATATACATTTAAAAATAAAATAGACAGGCTCGTCAGGGTTTGGATCTAATCAATAAGTGACCACCATACTTTACTCGTCAAACTAACTATATATAGTAAGTAAACAAACCCATTAAATATAAAAATATTAAAAGGAAAAACACTAATTATGAAGTGGTAGAGGGAGATAAACCCTAAGGTGAAATTTTGCAGGTTTAAGGTAAGTATTGATTTTTTTTAATGGAATTTAAATAGGAACAGAAATTGTAAAAAAATTTAATAGTAAAATCAATAGTAATTTTTTTACTATACAATTTTATTTTATTTTATTTTATTTTTTATTTTTTATTTTTTTTTTTATATAATTTTTAATTTATTTTTTTATTATTTATTTATTTATTTACTTTTTATTTTTATTTTTATTTTTTATTTTCTATTTTTTAACTTTTTTTTTATTTTTTATTTTTTGTTTTATTTTTTATTTTTTATTTTTTATTTTTTATTTTTTATTTTTTATTTTTGTTGATTGGTGTTGGCGTTGGCAAGGGCAGAGAAGGAAACCACCTACGAGATGGTGGCACTACAGCTTCAGTTCACCGAACGATATGGAAACATAGTTCCTACCTGTAGACGTTCACTGAACGATACGAAACGCGAGGTCCTACAGCAACACTTAGAGCTTAATCGAAGGGGAATAATCAAAGGGGAATAAGCCGCAGAGGTTACTCACAGGGCCTAATCCATGGGGATACACATAGAGCTACACGTAGAGGAGTACTCTCTGAGCTACAACGTAGAGCTACACAATGCATGAGGTTCGATGAGGTTCGATGAGGTACACGTAGAGCTACGATGGATGAGGTTACACGATGATGAGGTCCCGATTAGTTGCTGATATCCAGTTGACGATACCCGGGAGAACAGACCCACCGGGGTCATTCCTAGTCGGTTGACACAGGGAAGGGGCCTAATCCATGGGGCTAATCCATGGGGAAAATACATGGGGCTAATACATGGGGATACTCGACGCTGTCGATCCATGAGTTTATGCCGGTACTCAATGCCGGTACTCGATGCTGGTAGGAGAGATCCCAAGAGGAGATCCAAGAGTTTATGTACTCGATGCTGCTGATCCCACGATAATATGGCCACGTGGAGATGCCAGTAATAGCCGATTGACATAGCCTGGTGTATTTGCTTAGAGTCAATTGTTCTTGCTGGGAGTACTCGTATTTTCTCACTGCCGAGAGAAGACCCTCATTCCGGGAGGTTCCGATACCCGCTAGCCGATAGATAGCCGCCCGTTACCAATACCGGGAGCCACTAGTTCATGCAGTCGATGCACTCGATACAGGTGGAGATGCCTTCTTTTCTGTTTGTGAACCGATAAGCAGGATGTATTCTTGGCTGTTTTGGAACCGATAAGGGAGGTCGACGATAGCCAAGAGGTGATCCAAGTGGTGATGCTTGTACTCAATGATGGTACTCTATGCTTGTACTCCATGGCTTTGACTCTATGCCAGTCAGCCAATAGTCATCAGTAACAGGAGAGGTACCGATTAACGCTAGCCATGAGGATAAGGCCAACTCACATAGCTTACAGACTTACACAGGGAAGGGGGGCCACCCAACATAGCCAACAGATTCGGCCCAGGCACCAAGTTGGCTTGGAACAGATTCCACAAAAAACTATCATTTTCCATTTTCATTTATAGAAACCTCGTTTTGATCGGGTCGGAGGCATAATCCGGGACACTTCAAATTTCTTTTATTCTTTATGAACATAGCCTTTTCCAGATGTTTACCTACTTCTTTTCTTTTGCTCAAACTTCTTTTTATGGGGTACAAGGATCTATCATTCGAGCACTTCAAGTAAGGACCGGTAGGGGCTTGCTTGACGTTAGGAGAGCAAGGTTTTTATAATAGAAGAATTACATTTCGTGACGTTTCTCTAGAGCAGGCGGGATGGCATCCATTGCTTTGAGGTTGAGCTTATGCTTGCTGGGCGGGACGATAGAACCCAAGAGCTGGTCGAAAGAAAGAAGAAACCCCAGGCTGGGATGGATAAGAAACCGGCTTGCTGGCTTGCTTCAACTTACATACGCCTGCCCTAGACCTTGACCTCATATATAGCTTCACCTCGACTCTAGACATTCAGTTTTGTGAAAGCCAGAACCCATACCGAGTTAGTTTGTTAGGTGCACAGATACAGATCGGATTTATGAAGCCGCAACTACCACATGCTCATATATAACAATGACTGGTCTTTCTTCTCTCTCTCTATAGCTAGGAAATCACTCTCATTATATATGTCATTACGGCAGCAAATGAATTGGATTCAAGTCCTCTCCTTATCAGTCGAGCCTACTTACGCATCCTTATCAGTCGAGCCCCCTAAAGGGTCCTCTCCTCTCCCTCTCCTCTCCTCTCCCTCTCCTTAACAGTCAAGCACCTAAAGGTGATGGCAGCCTTAATAGTCGAGCCTGCTTACGCATCCTCTCCCTATGGTCGAGTACCTAAAGGTCCTTATGGTCGAGCACCCTAAAGGGTCCTTATCAGTCGAGCCCCCTAAAGGGTCCTTATCAGTCGAGCCTGCTTACGCATCCTCTCGATGGCGGCCCTCTCCTCTCCTTATCAGTCGAGCCCCCTCCGGGTCCTCTCCTTATCAGTCGAGCCCCCTCTCCTTATTAGTCGAGTGTGCTAACACACCCTAAAGGGTCCTCTCCCTATGGTCGAGCGCCTCCGGTCCTTATTAGTCGAGTGTGCTAACGCACCCTAAAGGGTCCTCTCCCTATGGTCGAGCCTGCTTACGCATCCTCTCGATGGCGGCCCTCTCCTCTCCTTATCAGTCGAGTCCCCTCTCCTTATCAGTCGAGTCCCCTCTCCTTATCAGTCGAGTCCCCTCTCCTTATTAGTCGAGTGTGCTAACGCACCCTAAAGGGTCCTTAACAGTCGAGTACCTACCGGTCCTTATGGTCGAGTACCTAAAGGTCCTCTCCTTAACAGTCGAGCCTGCTTACGCATCCTCTCCCTTGGGGTCGAGTACCTAAAGGTCCTTAACAGTCGAGTACCTAAAGGTCCTCTCCTTAACAGTCGAGCCTGCTTACGCATCCTCTCCCTATGGTCGAGCACCTAAAGGTCCTTATGGTCGAGTACCTAAAGGTCCTATGGTCGAGCACCTCTCCTCTCCCTTGGGGTCGAGTACCTAAAGGTCCTCTCCTTAACAGTCGAGCCTGCTTACGCATCCTTATTAGTCGAGCGTGCTTACGCACCCTAAAGGT
Organism: Pinus tabuliformis; assembly: GCA_031772625.1. Lineage (NCBI taxonomy): Eukaryota > Viridiplantae > Streptophyta > Pinopsida > Pinales > Pinaceae > Pinus > Pinus tabuliformis. The sequence goes on along the minus strand of CM062817.1, from coordinate 1,163,859,404 downwards.
GATGGCGGCCTTAACAGTCGAGCCTGCTTGCGCATCCTTATGGTCGAGCGATAAATCCCTCTCCTGGACAGTCGAGTGTGCTAACGCACCCTCACCATATGAATAGTGAGTGACCCCTAAGAAGTAAGGGCCCTGTTTTATTGAAACCGTTACGGCAGATCGGCAGTGACAGAATTGGTGTGTGTAGGTTGGTTATGAACTAAGCATAGCGTAACTGTCACGAGGAAGGGGCACTATAGACCGGAAAGGGAGAACCTTCACGCTTATATTTATTCCCCTCAATCGCATAGCTCAGTAAGGCTTTTAGGGGAAGAAAGAAAGGCCTTTCTTCCCGAACTCTAGCTCAGGTAATTAAGGACCTACCCGCCCGCCCGTGGAATCTCTCGCAGAGGACCGGACCAACCCTCTATTCCCGGCCGGTAAGAGAGCGTAAGGTTATTACTCATATTGATTTCCCTCAAAGAGCATAGCGTAAGGGATAACCTTACCTTCCTTCCTTATAGCTCAGGTCCCGCTTATATTTATTCCCCTAAAAGCCTGAGTTAGCTTCGCTATGCGTAAGATCAGGACCTTACTAGCCTAGCTCAGGAGGACCTTCGTTCGTGAACCCGCCCGAGCCCCCCCCGACCTAACATGATCGGAGCAAGTGAAGTTGGTGAGCCGTATGATGGGCAACTATCTCCTGCGGTTCGGAGAGGACAGGGGCTAAAATAATGGTTAGTACCCCCTTGGTCTTGGGGCAGTTAGTACCCCATCCTTCGTCGCGGGGTGGACCCTTTCACCCAATTTTATTATATACGCTTAGCGAAAATAATGTATCCCGATACACCTAGAACATGGATGATATATAAACCAATGGATCGTGACAAGTCGTTACTACTAGCAATTACTTTCTCTTCCATTACTTCATCCTTCCCGTATCCCTCTCCCTCGTTCTTAGTTACTCATCAAACGGCACTAAGTTTCTATCTGTGAGTTCGACCATTTACTTACAAGGTTCAAAGAGAGGGCCTTCCTGCTCAGATGTACCCGGGCCCTGTACACACCGCCCGTCACACCCTGGGAGTTGATTTCGTTGTTGGGTGATTCAAAGATTGATGATGCAGATATAGGTGATAGTTGTGGTGATTGTCTTTTATTGATAGATCCAGTCTGAAAATTTATGAAACATGGTCCCTCGAAGAAAAGAGAAGGTCGTAGCCTTTTGTAGGCCACCGCCTACGTACTAGTAAATATATTGGCTAGTAAAATAGCTAGGGGGTTGTAGCTCCCTTCCAGTAGAGGCTAGGGAACGATAGGAGGTTGTAGCCTTCTGTAGGTGGGTGCCTGGGTACTGGTATGAGTCTGCTCTAGTACAAGATTGTAAACAGGTTTTTCTTATCTTAAAGAAAACAGCAGCAGGTGGTTTTTTTCATACAATGTGTTTCCACCTTATATCATGGTGTTCATGTGTGTTTCTTATATGTGATGATCTGTTATGTTTTTAATACACCTGGTTATTGTTTATATGGTTAATGAAGGTCTGACGCACTGATTAAAGATCAACATATGATGAATTAACTGAATGATAAGTTTGCTGGATATACGCTATTTGCATTAATCACAGTTGCGTGTACACGCGACTTCCCTTAATTGAAGTAGCGTATATGAATTTGATTATGGAAATGAAAATGTTAGTGATTTCCTAATACTGGTTCACCCCCCACTCCTCTCAGTGTATCCCCACTTGGTTGGAAGATTGATGTATGTATGAGTCATAGGAAGGTAATACTCAGTTGTTTGAGTTGTAGAGTCATGTTATTCTTTTTGAAAAATATTTTTGCAGACTTTGCATGTGCTCAGGGGGTGCATGGATGGATTGGTACATCTTGGCATGTACAAAGGGAGAGCTCGATCAGATATTTTAGCATGTACTCAGGGGTAGTATGGACAACATAATGTATATCAATGGAAAGAATATCTTGGTCTGCCCTTTGCCCTTGATGTCAAAGGGAGAGAGTGACTTGGTATGGTTTTTGCCATCAAATCCAAAGGGGGATATTGTTGGCATTATGATATAGGTGTGACACAAGTGTTTTCCTTGATGGAAACTCTCTTAGATGAAAGATCACAGTATAGCAGGTAAATAGCAAGAATGAAGCAAGAAAGTTATATGCAGGTTCACTATATACCATGTCACGTATACACGTAGGTTCACCATATACAAAGTTGCGTATACAAAACGGTATACGTAGGTTCACTATATACCAAGTCACGTATACATGCAGGTTCACTATATACAAAGGCGCATATAACGTACACACGCACTTTAACAGAAGGAAATGTCCATACATTTTGGAAAACTAAGTTTTGGTCCGTTGTATTTGGACCATGGTATTTTGGTTTTTGTCCGAGGTATTAACCCCAGGTATTAGATCCAAGGTATTGGTCCTACATGGTTTTGGACCATGGTATTGAGAGAGGCCTAAACCTATATAAGGAGAAGAAGATCATTAGGCCAATGGGCAAGTGTGCAAGTGATGAATATTTGATGAAGGGTGAGATCCATTATGCAGGTTATGGGTATGTGATGCTTTGTTAAGAATGCACCTATGTGGCGAATGAACGTTGATGAACCAGGATCATGAAGACTAAAATGAATTATCATTATATGGTATGATCATGAATAGTTTATATCTGAATACTGGCGCATGTCTTGTCCTTTATATCTTATGCTCTGGGTATATATGAAGTTGAAATTTATTTACACAAGCAATAAAGACTTGCAGCTTCAATTACTATATTTAAAGGAAGAAAACATAATATGACACACAACAGAGAAGACACAAAATCATACCCAACAATGTATGGAAAATTTATTATTCTTAATTAATCAACAGTTGTATCAGGAACTCAGTGGTCTAGTCTCTAGGTTCTCCAAAATTCAAACCGTTTCTTTCTAAATTTTCCTCTTTTTATACATTATGAAACAGTTGGTGATCTCCAAAACTGTCAAACTACTTAACTATTTCCCTAACTGTCCAAGTAAAAACTATTACAGAATATTACATAGAGGGTAAAAGACACCTCATTCTAAAGAACATAAAATAATCCAGAAGTAATGAAAATTAAAAGATGATGGCCATTCTATGTTCAAACCTATATCTTGAGCCTTAACCAAGCAATGGATGAAGGGCTGTAGGCTTTGGGAGCACTACGAGTGGTGACGAGTGTGTGAGAGCATCAAAGAGGTTCAACCCCCACGGTGATTCCTGGCCACACATTTTGGTCAACCTTGCTAACATCACTGTCAACTGTAGGGGTCAAGCTCTAATTAACCTTCATGAACATTGCTTCCCCACAACGTGCCTTAAAGGACTTATCAAACTATTGCTTGACCGCGCTTTTCAAACTTGTATGACATTTAAACGATGGCAGGCCTGCAAAACTTAAAAAGAATTAACACTGGTTCATAAAACCTGTCACATTCACCTTTTCAACGCGCCTTCGACTCCCTTATGAAATCGATAGGACATAAAATTCTTTTTAATAATTCATCGGGTCCAATATTTAAACACTGAACCCAATGATTTGCGGACCCGATATGGCATAGAACTGAATTTAATGATTCATTGGGTCTAATATTAAGGACTAAACCTGATGACTTTTTCGACCCAATCTTCAGGCTAGATAGGACATAAAATGTATTTAATAATTCATCAGGTCCGATATTAAGGACTAACCCGATGACTTTGCCGACCCGATAGGACATAAAACTAAATTTTATGATTTATCGGGTCCGATCAAAACATGAAAATTGATCACTCTTCGACCCGATATAAAACCTTATATAAGAACCAATATCCGTCAGATCCCATTTCTTTTGATGGATGGCTGAGATTGGCCCGGACATTAGCATATTTAAACAGTGTATGATATACCTTCACATCCAATCTTTGAAACAAACCCATTCTAGTCAAATTATTCTATTATTGTTGGATTTGTAGCTTGTTTATCTGATGGCCCAGATCTTCTCACCAGTTTATCACTTTCAAAACCATTGAGAATATAAAATCAACCATTCCTTTCATGTTTTTTGATTTTTATCTCATTTTGTACTAAACTGAAAATAAGACTTAAATAACAATGGACAATGAGTGCTACAACATCTGGCTCCACCTGGGGATAGTGCTTTTGCCACAGAAGAACTAAGAACTATAGACCACTGCCTTCACCTAGGGCATGGAGTCATATATTACTTAACTAATTCAAATTCTATGGTATTTGTACACTGAATTCACTCTAGTATCTACAATGATAGGATGCTTGTGCTTTGATAGAAAAGTGTTGAGAATTGTAGATCAGTAGCCTTAGTTTCACATGGGGTCCAAAATTATGAAAACCATGAAATTTGACAGGCTAAAACCTAAAATTCTTGAAATCTGAAACCTCTGCAAACCAATTTCCAACTGGGTAGTCACCCTTATTTATGAGCTAAAATTAAACTGAAGAACTACAACTGGAAACCAAATGCTCAACACTTGAGCTTATTTATGTACAGGTTCCTACCTATGTACATGACTGATCTCAATCAGGTGAAGTCAATCTTCCAATGGTGTCAGGTTTGCATTTGAGTGCCTAATCTAGAAACTTTCTGCCAGTAAATTTTGGAAATACAATTCATCCTGAACGGAAAATTAGCTATGCATAAGGGGCAATTCACAACAAAAATTAGGAATATATCCATAAAATGGTATGTGTAGGCTGCTAATAAATTTCTCCATGTAATTTACCACAGGGTCTTCAAAAGTATAAGAAAAAATATGGTCCTAATTAGCCCCAAAAGAAAAAATCTCTATGTATGAAGGTTCTTGCTCAAGTAAACCTTCTATTGGGATAATATGTTCAATAGAATAATCAGCAACATCTTTAAGAAAATGATTTATATCACTTTTCTATCTCCACTTTTCATCTTTGAGTTTTGATTGAAAATAATTTGTAATTATGACCTCAGGAAATAAAAGAAGATTTTTCACATCACTATATGACATATGGCCAACTTCAAATAGATTGTTTACCTCTGATCTGTGGGAACCATTGTGTTCTTCAATGAAATGATATACAATCTCTTTATCAGCTTCCTTTTTACGTAAGATAGCCTCTTTTGCTATGATAAATGGCTCAATATATTGTTTTCCAACATTTTCCCCTTGCTAGTTTTCTTCTCTATGTTCAACACCCAACTGATGAACTTGAAGACCTTCTTCCTATTCCTCATTTATTTCTCCCTCTTCTTGACTGCTGCATAGAAATTCTTGATGCATGTTTGAACTTTTCTCCATTTGAATGCCCTCTTGATTTGCTTGGAACAGGGTCAACCAATTCTCTGTTTGGGAGATTATTGAAGAAAACTTTTTTATAAACTTTTCCACATCATTTCTAGAAAATGATAGTTCTTTGCTTTTAGGGCTTGTTCATAATTAATTTGGCTATAACCTGGCTGAATGCTTGATATATTATCAAAATGATCATTAGTTCCTTCAGCAATATTATCATGATCTTTTAAAGTTTCTTTAGAATCATAATATGTTGAAAATAGCAACAAGAAATGCTAAATATAGAAGTGCTAAATTTAGCACTGTTATAAATAGCATTTCGGGATACCTTCCTATTTTAGTTAGTCCCTGAACTAAAATAGAGAACTAAAATTCGAATTTTATCTTAGTAGCTATTTGTAAAATAATTAATTAATTCATCTTGAGTTAATTAGTTGTAGAAAATAAAACATGAAGTCTATGTGAAGACATGCAACAATTTCTCCATTGATTGAGGAATTTATCCATCAGTTAAAGAGATAAGGATGAGTTGTAATATTGAGTTGTAATTAGTTGGCTCAGTTAACTGAGTCAAATCCTATTAGATTATTTCAAGTAGTTTTTTGAACTAATTGTGAGTCTAGTTAGTTAATGCATGCATGCATGTAACTATTGCACTTTAGATAACTGAATATTCTCTCATAAATAACTCATGCATGTTAGTTTAGTCACAGACCCAATTGAGATCAGATGGAGGTATAGTGTACTATTAGTTGCAGGAATATTCCATTGTGAATATCTCTTGCATGCATAAGGAATTCATCCTTGGAGATTTCTCAATTACTTCTTCAGTTTAGTGAGTGTGTGATGACGCCAATCACATAGGTGGCATCATTGGACCCCAATAAAAAATGAGCAAGGAAATAGGAGGCTTGGAGGGCTGAGGAAAGGTATATCTCTTGTCTATTCAATCTGTTAGCTATATTGTTTGAATGCAGAGAGAGCATGATAGCTTGTGAGCTGATTCTTTTCGTAACTTGAACATATTTCCACTTGTATGGTAATACAGAGATCAAGGTTTTTAGCTAAGGATTTCCCTAGAGTATTCTTCTATGTTCATATGTGGTTGATTTCTCTTTCTCGGTTATATGTGTTCTATTTGATCTTTCTCAATTCGATTAAGCTTCCGCAAAGTTTGTTGTAGAAGTAGATCTTGTATTTTTCTTTAGTGTATTGCATAATCTATTGATGTACAGTGGGAATTTCTACATCGTATTGGAGAAAATGTGATCAAAGGAGAGAACAATATACAAGAAGGGAGAAGTTTGAAGGTATAGAAATCGAGTTCTGATCACATCTCAATCTCAACAATGGTGTTCAATGGTTAAAGACTCGAGTATGCCCTTGATGCCAGCTCAAATTATATAGCCTTGAAGGATTGCATGGAAGCAGTATTAGAGACTAACGGTCTAAAGGACTTCATTGATCAAGAAGTACCCAAGTCGACTGATGCTACATAATTGGCAGAATGGAAGAAATATGTGGCTAGAGCAAGGAGAATCTGTCTGGAGGGAGTTCAAGACCACATAGTCTCGAGTCTCCATGGGAAGGAGACATCGTTTTCGATGTGGAAAACATTGAAAGATCTACATCAAAATAGCTGCGATCAGAGGAAGATGGCATTGAAAGAAAAGCTTCGAAAAATCAAGTGTGAAAAGGGCGACACGATCTCTACATATCTGAACAAGCTCACCACCTGGAGGGATGAGCTTGGAAGTGTACGGATCACAATAGCCAATGATGACATGGTGAGTCTTGCACTCCTCGATCTTCCTAAGAGCTGGCATAGCTACCAAGACTCGTTTAATGGAAGAGAAAAATTGCCAGATTGGGAACGACTTTGGTTGGATCTGATGTAGGAGGAGATAAGAAGAAGCACCGGAGATGGATCATCATCAAACCAAGATGATGAGGAAAACCTAGACTTAGCGAGTAACACAAGGAAGGGGAAAGGGAGGGAGTCCCATACCAAATCCAGTTCTTCCCATGGTAGGAAGAAGTTTGACAAATTGAAAGCATGATGCTTTCATTGTCATGAAGTGGGCCATTATGCTACAAATTTCTCACAGAAGAAATCCAAGAAGGGATCTTTGAAGTGATCTGATGGTGAGGCACTGGCCTCACAATTTGAGTTGGATTTCTCTCTTATCACATGCATGGTTTCATCCATGGTGGGATGTGTGTGGTACCTAGACATTGGAGCTTCATTCTGCATGTCAGGTGACAAGAATCTTTTCCATACCTTGGAGGAGAAGGATCTCTAGATGCGGATCGAGATGGGCAATGATGGAAAGTATCATGTTTTAGGTGAAGGTATGGTTGTGTTTTAGAAGGAGCATAGAGCTCCCCTCACCCCTACTAATGTAATGTATCTACCAGGTCTGAAGAAGAATCTTGTGTCCATTGCTATGCTAGAATATAAAGGCTATGATGTAGTCTTTAATAAAGGAAAGGTATTCCTGAGGCATGTCGGCACTAGACAGACCAAGCGAATTGGGATTCGAGTAAAGAATCTCTACAAGTTGGAGGTAGAAGACTGTTCTGCATTGAGTTCCAAAGCTGAGATGGTGCAGAGCCAAAATGTTGGCGAGCTATGGCATAGAAGACTAGGCCACTTGCACCATGGAGCCTTGAAGATCATGTAGCAGATTTCTACCGGACTACCCATGGGAAAAATGGAGCAAACAAATACATGCAAAGGTTGTACCTTGGGTAAGTATGTGAAATATTCCTTTCCAGATCGACACAATAGAGCTAGAGCAATCCTAGAGTGAGTTCACTCAAATGTTTTTGGACCATTCTCTACAGCCTTCGCCACTAAACAAAGGTACTATGTTATTTTTATTGATGATTTTTCCCGTAGATGCTGGATCTAATTTATGCAAAAGAAACATCAGACCTTCTTGAGATTTTGTGAGTTTAAAGCCTTGGCAGAGAAATAATATATAAATAAAATAAAAGCCTTACATAGCGACAATAGTGGAGAGTATGTCTCCCAAAAGTTTAAGGACTTCTGTGCTATAGAAGGAATTAAATGGGAGTTGACGACACCCCATAACCCACAACAAAATGGGGTGGCCGAAAGGAAGGAAAGATCGATTGTGGGAGTAGCTCGAGCAATGTTGCATGACCAAAGGTAGCCACTGCATTTGTGGGCTAAGGCATACAATACAAAGTATACTTACAGAACAGGAGCCCGCACCGTATACTGGGAATGAAAACACCTATGGAGGCCTTTTCTGGGAAGTGGCCAGATGTGAGTCACTTTTGAATCTTTGAATCATCAGTTTACCGTCATGTGACCAAAGATGCCCAGAAGACGATGGATCCAATAGCTGAGTTGGGAATACTTGTGGGGTACATGGATACACGCCACAACTATCAGGTGTACCTACCTACCACTGAGAGGATAGTGGTATGCAGGGTTCTAAAGTTCGACGAGAAGAAATCCATGCAATTATCACTTGAAAGGGAGCTCAAGTTGCATGGAGAGGAGGAACTTTTAGTTCCTAAGGAAGAGGAGCCTCAGATTGATGCGGAGCAAACACATGCAGAGGATCTAGGAGGGGAGGCAATCACTCATGCTGAGACTTCCAGAGATGGGCGGAAACACTGAAGGGAAGCTGAGAGGTTGATGCTGGATGCATGGGAGAATGTGGCACAACAATCTTATTAGCGCAGACAGAGGAGGTCACCTGAGCGGTACACTAGGTACATGGCCCTAGTTGCAGAGTGTATAGAGTCTGAACTTTCTTCATTTGAGGAGGCAGTGCAGCAACCAGTTTGGGTTGATGCAATGGTAGAGGAGTACGACTCTATCATTTAGAGTAGTGTGTGGGATGTTGTCCTAAGACCTCAAGGCAAGTCAGTGGTGAATTCCAGATGGCTTTAGAAGGTAAAGTAGGCAGCTGATGGCAGTGTTGAGAAACATAAGGCAAGGTTTTTTGCCCAAGGTTTCTCATAGGTTGAGGGGATCGACTACAATGAGACCTTTCCTCCCATAGCAAGGTACTCATCTATCAAATCGATGTTGGCACTATCAGCTCAAATGGGTTGGAAGATCCATCAAATGAATGCGAAGATAGCATTCCTCAATGGGAAGATTGAGGAGGAGGTGTACATTGAGCATCCAGAGGGTTTCGAGACCTTCGATCATGAGTCACATGTGTGCCGACTCAAGAGGGCTTTGTATGGGTGGAAGCAAGCACCCGTGCTTGGTACACCAAGATTAACAACTATTTCACTGGGATGGGCTTCACCAAGAGTGAGGAAGATGCAAACCTTTACCACATCATGGTAGAAGGTAAACCATTGATCATTGTCCTTTATGTCGATGATCTGATTTTGACAGGTGATGATTAGCTGATCTAGTATTGCAAGGAGAACCTTGCAAGAGAGTTTGAAATGAAAGACATGGGTCTTATGCACTAATTTCTAGGCATGGAGTTGTGGCTGAGAGATGGTGAAGTATTTGTGTCTCAAGGAAAGTATGCCGATGAGATACTCAATAGCTTTCACATGGAGAAGTGCAAGCCCATGCAGACTCCTCTAGATGGGAACTAGAGGAAGGAGGATGCTACTTCAGGTGAGGTAGTAGCTACTACTGTTTATCAGGAGTTGGTGGGTTCACTTATGTATTTGGTGAACACATGACCTGAATTATGCTTTGCAGTGAACCAGCTGAGTCAAGCTATGGTTCAGCCAACCAAGTTGTTTTGGAAGGCAGCAAAGCATGTGTTGAGATACTTCAGAGGCACATCTTAGCTTGGATTATGGTACAGACGGACAGAGGGAGTGAAGCTTCAGGGCTTCACAGAAGTGGATTGGGCAGGGAGTCCATCAGACCGAAAGAGCACTTCTGGAGGAATCTTCAACCTTGGTTTAGCTGCCGTTTCCTGGTACAGCAGGAAATAGAGATTAGTTGCACTTAGCTCAGCAAAGGCTCAATACATGGCTGCTAGTTAGGCTGCATGTGAGGCCATTTGGATGTGGAAGATTCTAGTGGGATTGTTTGGTCAGAGGATGGATCCAACCATGATCTACTGTGATAATCAGATTTGTATCAAACTCTGAGAATCTAGTTTTTCATGACAGGTCCAAGCACATTGATATTTGATATCACCATCTTTGAGACTATGTGGTCAAGAGGATCATGTTGTTGCTGTATGTTTCAATAGAGGAACATGATGCAAATATTTTGATGAAGGAATTGTTAAAATGCAATTCTGAGTTCCACAGAGATAGGATTGGGGTTACTCATAATCTCTTTCTTATTAAGAGGCAGTGTTAAAAATAGCAACAAGAAATGCTGAATATAGAAGTGCTAAATTTAGCACTACTATAAATAACATTTCGAGATACCTTCCTATTTTAGTTAGTCCATGAATTAAAATAGAGAAGTAAAATTCGAATTTGATCTTAGTAGCTATTTGTAAAATAATTAATTAATTCATCTTCAGTTAATTAGTTGTAGAAAATCAAACATGAAGTCTATGTGAATAAATGCAAGAGTTTCTCCATTGATTGAGGAATTTATCCATCAGTTAAAGAGATAAGGATGAGTTGTAATTAGTTGGCTCAATTAACTGAGTCAAGTCCAGTTAGATTAGTTCAAGTAGTTTGTTGAACTAATTGTGAGTTTAGTTAGTTAACGCATGCATGCATGTAACTACTACACTTCATATAACTGAATATTCTCTCATAAATAACTCATGCATGTCAATTCAGTCAGAGACCCAGTTGAGATCAGATGAAGGGACAGTGTACTATCAATTGTAGGAATATTCCATTGTGAATTTCTCTTGCATGTAGAAGGAATTCATTCCTTGGAGATTGCGCAATTACTTCTTTAGTTTAGTGAGTGTGTGATGAGGCCAATCACACAAATGGCATCATTGGACCCCAAGAAAATCTGCGCAAGGAAATAGGAGGCTTGGAGGGCTGAGGAAAGGCATATCTCTTTTCTATTCAGTCTGTGAACTGTATTGTTTGATTGCAGAGACAGCAGGATAGCTTGTGAGCTAATTCTTTTTGTAACTTGAACATATTTCCACTTGTATGAGAATACAGAGATCAGGGTTTTTAGTTGAGGCTTTCCCCAAAGTATTCTTCTGTGTTCATGTGTGATTGATTTCTCTTTCTCAATTATATGTGTTCTATTTGATCTTGCTCAATTCGATTAAGATTCCACAAAGTTTGTTGTAGAAATAGATCTTTTATTTTGCTTTAGTATATTGCATAATCTATTGATCTACAGTGGGAATTTCTACATAATAATTACAACAACCTTCAAAAAGAAAATTGTGTGAATAAGAAGTTCTACAAAAAGAATTGAACACTGAATGAAAATATTTCAAATATGAAATGCTTAAATGAGGTAGAGACCTGTACGAAACCCTAGCTTCTTGGTCCAAAGAAAACATAAACAACTTCATCTTCACATATTCATCAATGATGCTCTACTACTCCATGAATTCATGAAACCCTTGGAGGTGTTGAACTGGATCTTCATATTCATTTCCACTGAAACTTGGAAGATATCCATTCCACTCATGTAATGTAGGCATATGATTAGGATAGTTGGTGATCCCATAAAAATCTAGTGGGCCAAATTTATTGTATAAGAATGTAGGGATAGCCATTAAATCCCAGAAAAGAAAACTCAAAAGCAAAGGTCACAGGTGTGAATGTACAACCAACTGCTTGAAACTTGTTACCGTCAAGAATTAGCTTCAAACTTAATAAATCCAAGGAAAATTGTTCTTATTCAATTGTTTTGCAGGCTACGGTTCTTGTTCTTGTGGAGTCTTCTTTTGTAAGGGAGCTGGAACTTGCTTCTCACCTTTATCTTCTTGAATTCTATATATTTTCATTGATCTCAAGTCATGTTTCTTATGCAGCTCTTTTCTTTTATCCAAAGCAGCCAAAAATTCCTCCTCACTGAACAACCAGAGGAAAATATTGAGAAACCAACGAAAAGTCTTCTTGTCTTCTCTCCTCAGCAATGATGCCAATTAATGTTGTCCCTTAAGAAATCAATTTCCTGGCTGTATAGAAATTTGTGCCTAAGACATTAATGATTATAATGATTTTCACTTGTTTGTCACTTAATTATATATTGTGTTCTCAAATGAAGCACCTGGGAAAACTGGTTCTTGACCCTCAATACTTAGGTGACAAGAAAACATCAGAATGCCATTTTCTTGTTGAATACAAATGATGAATGAAGAAGGATTGAATAAGCCATAGGAAATATGTTGTTTTACATAGGATTTACTATCCTTCACACTGGGAGAAGTTATAGATAATATTCTCTCTTACACATAAACTATTATCTCTAACTTAGAAGAATTGCAGAGGTGAGAACTTCAAGTATAGGAGCACTCTTTTAAGGGATTTTAACTTTATTTAGACAAGCAAATGAAGACCTGTAGCTTCAATTACTATACTTAAAGGAAGAAAAAATAAGATGTCACATAACAGAGAAGACACAAAATCATACCCAACAATGTATGGAAAACATTTGATTCTTCATTATTCAATAGTTGTATAAGGAATTCAGTGGTCTAGTCTCTAGGTTCTCCAAAATTCAAACCCTTTCTTTGTAAATTTTCCTCTTTTTATACATTAATAAATAGTTAGTGATCTCCAAGTAAAAACTATTACAGAATATTACAGAGAGGGTAAAATACACCACATTCTAAAGAACGTAAAATAATCCAGAAGTAACAAAAATTAAAAGATGATGGTTGTTTTATGTTAAAATCTATATATTGAGCCTTATTCAAGTAGTGGATGAAGGGCGGAAGGCTTTGGTAGCATTGTATGTGGTAACGAGTGTGTGAGAGCATCAACAAGGTTGAACCCCCATGGTGATTCCTGGCCGCACATTTTGGTCAACTGTGCTAATGTCACGGTCAACAGCGGGGGTCGAGCTCTCATTAACCTTCATTCTCACTGCTTCCTCGTAGCATTGCTTGAAGGACTTATCAAACTATCACTTGATCACGTTTGTCAAACTTTTATGACATTTAAATGATGGCAGGCCCGCGGAGCTTAAAAAGAATTAACACTGGTTCATAAAACCTGTCACAATTGCCTTTTCAATGCGCCTTTGACTCCCTTACGCACCCCATAGGACATAAAACTATTTTTAATAATTCATCTGGTTCGATATTTAAAGACTGAACCCAATGATTTTCCGACCAGATATTTGGACCCGATATGGCATAAAATTGAATTTAATGATTCATCGGGTTTGATATTAAGGACTAAACCCGATGAATTTGTCAACCTGATCTCCGGACCTAATAGGACATAAATTGTATTTAATAATTCATCGAGTTTGATATTAAGGACTGAACTTGATGACTTTGCTAACCTGATACCTAGACTTGATAGGACATAAAACTGAATTTGATGATTTATCAGGTCTGATTAAAAGATGAAAATTGATCACTCTTTGACCCAATATAAGAGCTGATATCCATCAGATCCTGTTTCATTCAATGGATGGCTAAGATTGGCCCAAAGTTTAGAATATTTAAATTGTGTTTGATACACCTTGGCATTTGATCTCTGAAACAAACCCATCTAGTCAACTTATGAAATTACTGTTAGATGTATGGCTCTTTGATCGGACAACCCAGATCTTCTCATGGGTTTATCACTTTCAAACAATTGAGAATATAAAATCAACCATTTCTTTCATATTATTTTATTTTTCTCTCATTTTGTACTAAACTAAAAATAAGACTTAAATAACAATGGACAATGAGTGCTACAACATGCACGATGCCAAACTTGGAGTACAATGCTCGCATAACTGTGTCAAGGGACAATACTTCATCTAGGATTGACTTCTTTAGTTTAGCTTGGCCAGACACACTCACCAACTCTTCTCCTTTCTTGGCTGTTTGTAGTTCCTCAGCCATTTGCTCATTCTCAGCTATCAGAAAGTGAACACTTGAATTAGTGTCCTTGGCATACACTCTCGTTGCATCTGCCAAGGTTGTTAGATGTTTGTGCTTGTCAGACATGATTGCTCGTTCCTCAACTTGTGTAGGAGATGTATGATCATCTGGAGTCGACACTCTGTGAGACTACACCTCTACGTTGAGACTCATCGAATGAGATGTTGTGAATCTCTCCTTCTAGCTTATCTCCAAGGATATCAGTGCTTCCTTGGTCACTTGAGACTTGCTCATCATTTGGATGTGGTGAAGTGGGTAAGTCGACCTCTTAGTGACAAGGAATGAGGTCAGTGTCTTGTTCCAATTCCTGGTGCTCCATATCTATATCCAACTGTTGAAGTGCTTGCTCTATCTCACAAGCGAAGTCCTGCTCCAACGATGGTTCACACTGTTTGCCTAATGCCAACTATTATGATGAATCCACTACCTATATGGGCGTTGTTTCATTTGTTTGCACATGTTGCCCCCCCTACTGTACAAGTTATTGTTGTGCTTCCTTCTCCTATTTTGCAACTCTTGTTCCTTCCGGAGTTGCTCATTCAGCTCATGCAACTCCTTCTTTGTTTCCTCTATTGTTCTCTTCTCCCTTTGTCTTTACGTGATTCTCTTGTCGCACAGTTTCCTCTTTTCCTCTATAGCGATAACTGCTTTCTCTACTAGTGGATCTGCGTAGAATTTGCATCTTTGGTCTTCCTCCATGTGATCAACAATCTTCCTCTTGCCCTTGTCCTGCATTGGTAGAGGAAAACTGTTGCTGGTGCTGGTGCTCTTTGGGATTCTTCTTCATGTTGCTTCGCTAACCAATCGACAGCGAAGCCAAACTATTCATTGGGTCTGGAGAAAGTATAGCAATATCGCCATGGGTCCTCCTCAACCAAAATAAATGCCCTGTGGATCTAGTTGAATTGTACTCTCGTGAAGTGATCTTTCATAATACAATGTGGGTCATACCGATTGTAACTTTGAAGGTCAAGTGGACGCTTCTTCATCTGCTCCCATTCGACATCCACCTTCTTGAAACTCTGGATCGCATATGACCCAATCCACAATGGAAGAGTGGGCCATGGTGCCTTATTCTTCTGGTGCAGTCGAGCTGTCAATCCTACCAAGATGTGATATGCTACCTCCTAAATGACAAGTATTTCCAAGGTAAACTTCGGTAGAACACACAGAGGCTTCTCTAAACTACGTATTTGTATGAAGGTTCTGGACAGTGAGGCATACCAATCAGCAATGTCTATCAATTCCTCCATTGTTTCCCATGACATGAAGGGTGGTTCCTGTTCGAATATCATCTTGAAAATTGGGGTGACAAAATGGTCGGACAAGCGTGTGATAACTCCTCTCAACCTGCATTTAGACAACAACTTATAATATGTGTTCATAGGAGTCTCTGTCGATGATGTTATAGAAATATTTGGGCACTGTAACCCCAATCTTATATGTCAATAAACCAAGTTTTCTTTAACCCCTAAAAGTGTTGTTTCATACCCTAAAGGATCATAGTCAGTTAATTACATCATTCCCCTGATGTTCCACCTGAAAAACCACTCAGAACTGGCCAAAACTGGACCATACTAACTGCTCCACTGTCAAGGTGTGATGCATACTCACTCCTACACTAGCCAGGTGCGATGCATACTGAAAAGGCCTTTTGTAGGGTGTGATGAGTGAGAATGGACAAATGACTGAGATAGTTTGGTAAGTGGATGCTCAGGGAATCTTCTAGAAACTTCTCTTATGACACTTGCCTCTCTGAATTTGCCTAGGGATGAGTAAGAGATCAATGAAATCTCCAAGTGGAACCAAGAACTATGAGTGGAATGACACTAATAGAAAACCTAGAGATGACTCACACCCTTGCAGACATCTATGTATGGATCCCTCATCTAAGAGATGTAGAGGCTGGAATTTTGTAATTTGTAAGGAAGTGCTAATAGTTTGTCTTTGAGAAGGAGCATTGTATTGTTGGGTGATCTTGCTTTTCATGAGGTGAGGATGATGCTGGATCAGAAAGCTCGATTGTAATTCTCCCTTCTATTTTAATAAATTTCTTTGAGTTTTCCTCCATACAATCATGTACTTGTGAATGTTGTTATTTGTGAGTGAAATTGTATGTTCAATGTATTTCTGATTCTACATTGTTTATGATATAATAGATTGAGATGCTTTGATGGTGTTTTGTTACTTTGTCTCTACAGGTATTCTCTAAGCGGGACAAGTAGGAAAGGAGTTGCAAGCTCTATCAAGGGAGAGAGGAATCAAGCAAGGAGTCAAGCGGAAGATCCAGGTTGGTCCCTTTGCTTCTCTCTCATCTATCATACATAGAGGAAATCGCAAATTTCTTTGATTGTTTGTTTCTAAGATAATTGCCAATCTTAGTGGGACTAGCAGATCGAAAAGACAGTAGTTTTCCTGGAAACAAAATGGTGACTCCACTGGGAAGAAAATATCTTGTTTGTTTGTTGTTGATTATTTTCTTTATAAACTATAGACGGAGCCTGAAGTTAGCCAGCTACCCTTCGAATTGCTCTTGCTCTGCAATTGCAAAGTAGATGAATGCTTCTTCAGTCAATCTCTAGTTTAGTTTATGATTTGAACATCTGAATCACAAGCATTCTAGATGCCCTGTTGGTAGCTCCATAACCTTCTAAGGTCATACCCCTGTACTTTGTTCTTTACTGTTCATTGTAGCTCAACTTAAATCACTGAATTTAGCTCCAAATTTGAGCCAAAATCCACCTCAGTTGCGCTCCTTCGCCCATCGCACTGTTTGTAACTTGAAGCTAGTATGCATCCCACCTCTCGAGTGTAGTAGGTGAGATGCATCCCTGTTTCTATGAAGCATAGGTGCGATGACTGAGTAATCCTATTTCTCTCCTTGAAATTTGGGTTTTTGTCTTTCTTTTTTTTCAGTTCTATTTAGTCGTTTTGCTGCTTATGATTAGTATCTCATTGCTGAAGCCTCCTTCCTTTACAGTATTTAGCCTCCATTGATTAGGATTAGTAAAAAAAATTAATTTGTTTGTCTATCATTTATGATCCTTAGTCAAAAATTTGCTTAAATCGAACAGTCATTTTGGTGCAAAAAGTGTCGTAGCTATCGTTTTTTGTCAAAAAAGAGAAGTGTCGTAAAGTCTTCCTTCTCTAGATAGTTGATTGAACTTTTCTTCAGGTATTTGATTTGAATTGTTAATATTTGAAGTGTCGAAAGCATTTTTCTATTCAAAATTGAAAAGTATCATTTAGTTTTCCTTTCATTTTGAAAAGAAATTGTCGAAATATCATTTTTAAGAAGATAGTTAATATCTATACTCAGTTTTCCTTTTTGGAATTCTTCACATTAAAGGAAATGAAAAAAAAATACATGAATTTGCATTTGCATTTAGACTGTATGTGGAAAATTATTTAGGAAAAGTGCACTTAGTGTGTTCTCTTTGCTCTTTGTTTGAAAGAATCGTAATCTTCTTTCCTTAGTAGCTAGGATTTTCATTGCTAAAAATAAACAATGATTGTTTATCATTTTAGATTACATGTTTAGGAATTTTACATCTACATCATGCAGTGAACCTTGAAAGACAAACTTCTAAACAAGATAAACTCTAAATTAAATCTCAATGAACTTAAAAACTCTTTGGAACCTAACACAACACATCTAGAGGTCTAGGCTAGACACGTGTTCCGGCGTCATAAAACCTAGTAACAATCATTTTCATCGAAGGTTGGGTGATTCCTCCTCTTTGATACAACAAGTGCTAGCACAGACTTGTGCTCCCCGTACCATTGAGTATATATTTAGAGACCACAATAGGATGATATCCTTTATCCATAGGAAGATGTGTCTGCCATCCTATCGATTGCAATGCACTGAACACAGCATTCGGGAAGATTGATTGTTGTACATAAGTCCTTGGTAATTTCTCTTTAATTTACCACCAAGGTTCATATTGCAGTTTTGCGATTGGATTGGTAATCCCTCTATCTAGATTTCCAAAGTAGTCACTTTCATTCCTTTTCAACTCCTTAAAAGAAAAGGTCCATTTGAGCACTTGTCAATTCAGGCTCATTAAAAATCGAAGGCGACTAGAGTCATCTTTAGCTTTTTCTCAACTCTTAAAATTTGAAAAAGCAAGGTTGTGTCAAAGCATCAATAAAAATTATTTAATTCAGAATAATATCCTTATTCCTTCGTCGCTCTTAGGTTGAGATAATGGAGTCCACCAATCAAGGAATCCATCTTGGGGGGAATCCTAGTCCTTTCTCTTCTTGGGGAGATATTGGTGCTCCATATATGGCTACATTGTCCCTTCCGGGAATCACAATTGGCCTGCCAGTATGGCTATTCTCAACCTCTGTCATTCAAAATACTGTGATTTCTCGGTAATCGAATCAGCAACCAATTGATACTGAAGTTGACCCTTCACCTTCTACTTCGTTTATTTCTCCCTCCCCTTCTTCCTCTTCACTTGGTGAAAATAGTGATGCTAGTAACCAAGTGGCTGAGAAGAAGAAGAAAGGGAAGGAGAAGAAGAAGAAGTCAGTTAAGCAAGAGGGCAACCACACAGCATCTGGCGAAATTCCGCACACCAAACTTTTCAAACCCAGATCTCCATGCATAATTTGTAAAGTAGACCACCTTCATCGAGAATGTCTATGCTTCCCTCGAATCTTGAGAGAATGGTCTCCCCGTTCGCACTGTCAGGTGTCATCAACCTCTGGTGATCATGTTGACAGCACACCATCAACTAGTAATAGTGAAGTCAATGGACAAAAAGGAAAGGTCAAATTTCCATGTAGGTTATGTGAAGGTAATCATGCTCTTCACCACTGTCCCTTTTTGGATGAAGCCAAAAGATTCTTGGATAACCATCCTGCTTCACTGCCGCGACTTCCACCTGGATACAGGAAGCTCTCCCCAAGTACTTTACCAGTTGAAAATCTGGCTGACATAACTCAAGCATCAGTCGAAACACCTATCATTGAAAGTGAATCTTTTGAGTCCATAGCGGATCAAAGTCAATAGGTCGAGATGGCAGTCGACCCAGTTTTACCTTCAGAAGACCCACCTTCAGATGATACCATTCCCGAAGAGAGTGAGAACGATACTGTTCAAATTCTTTTTGTCACCTCAGAGTCTGATGAACTTGGGGGCAATCCATCCCTTCCTTCACAAGAGGAAGAGAATCCCCTGGTTCCCACTACTAAAGGGGTTCATTCAACCGTTTATTTGGTACCCCCACCAAGTAGTCTAGTTGCTTCCTTCGATTGGAATCAACTAGCAAGATCCCACCTTCCTTCTAATGTACCATTCCAAATCATAGTACAAGCATACAAAATGATCGTGTTTGGCGCTATCATAGATGAAGGGGCTTCAGTGAGTATCCTTTCCTCAGCTTCTTGGAAAAGCACTTTGTTCGCCATCGCTTATGCCTTTTACTCAAAATTTATCAGGATTTAAAAAAGGAACCAATCAACTGTTAGGGATCCTTCCAAAGTTGTCGATACCTTTGAAAAGGAAAACGGTACACTTGAACGTGATGGCAGTCCAAGGACCGTTAGATAACAATCTACTCCTTGGATGTGACTATGTTTATAACATGGAAGCTATTGTTTCCACACTCTTTCGAGTGATGTGTTTGTCGCATGAAGGAAAAATTGTCTAGCTTATTGACCAGTTTTATTTTCCCGGTTCAAACACAGAGCTAATTCAAACATCATCCCTAAATGGTCTCTTTGCATCAAGAGTGTCTCTTCAACCTTCATTCTATCCAAATGATTGCAATGAGTAGTCTGGTGAATGTAATGAAGTTTAGGGGGCATGCATCCTTGTCTATTTTGAGATGAACCCAGCTGAAATGGTAAGTTTCCTTGTTGGTTATGTCATTGGAAGTGCTGACCCACGCCATTCACTTTTGTCCACACTGTGGCTGAAGCCAAGGAAGTGTTTTGTCTAACCACTGACGAAGCCATCCTACCATATGAATTTCTCTGTAAGTTAAGTGCTTGGTCTGACACACCATTCACCTTTGTCTGCGATGCAGACAAAGCCAAGGAAATTTTTTGTTTGCTCTATGGACGAAACAATCCTGCTTAACCGTAGTGACTTCCACATGGTAGCATTTTTAGCTTTTTAGCTTTTTAGTTTCAACTTCTTAGGTTAGGTGATTGGTCTGATCCACCATTCACCTTTTTCTATAGCACGCAGATGAAGCAAAGGAAGTGTTTTGTCTAGATGGAAGACAAAACTATCCTACGTAACCTCAATAGTTCCTTAGCTTTTTAGTGTTTTTAGCTTTGTAGTTTGGTCGTTTCTAGCCTACATAAAAAGGCAATGAGTATATGTTATTGTAGAGTTCAAGCTCACTAAAAAATGAACCTGCCAATGAGAGACATCTTTAACTACTGGTATCATCAATGTTTCCACACGATTCAAGCTCGTTAAAAAGTAAACCTGCCAATGAGAAATGTTTCCACAAATATCAAGCTCGTTAAAAAATAAACCTGCCACTGAGCATAGTTTCTCCCAATTCAAGCTCGTTAAAAAGAATGAATCCACCCTCGGTAAATAACCTTTGTGATCACCCTGCTATCAGCCTTTTGAACCTTGGTTTTGTTCCCTCCGTCACCTCCATTCTTTTGGCCGATCATACGCTTCCACTTGATTGTTTATCTTTTTGAGGAATAGCTACGATGAGTGGTTTTGTTAGCCACCCTCTTCACATCACCATGTTTTAAGAAGTTCCAAGTTACATGGAACCAGTTGCTACCCTAAAACGCCACTCGTTCCTAAAACGAGTCTCCTTTAAACTCCTTTTAGACTCGTTAAATATGAAAATATTATCGAGCTATTGGCCTTTCTAGCTCATTAAAGTAAGGGGAAGCACCATCCCTCTTTTACATTTTAATGTTTTTGGACCTGAGGGATTATCCCAGAAAAATATCAAGCGCTTGTCTTTCTCGGCTTGCTAAAGCGATCGAAAAGTCATCCCTTGCTTATTATTTTAATCTTTTTTAGACTCAAGGGATTATACTACGAAAAAGAACTGCTGGAGTTCCTTTTCGTCCCTTTTCAAACTCTCTAAACATGACAAGGACTGAGTTATCCTTATCGTTAAACTCGTTAAAAAAATAGCAACAAACTTGTCCACTTGGACAAGAACGAGTTTCACTGTCACTAGGCTCGCTAAAACATAGCGACAGGTTTTCCCGAAGGGAAAATTATAGAACAAGCATATGTTATCCTCCTCAAGCTTGACAAAACTAAAGAGGTATTGGTCAGCAATGACTAGGGAAAAAGGGAAGAAAACTTGAAGAATTTTATTGGTAGTAGGTCACTCTTGAACATGACACTTTCACTCCATCACCATGATTGAGTCGGGTTGGGTTATTCCGTTCACCGGTCATATCACCATTGGTCCTCCATACCATCCATCTTTAAGGGTTAATGATACCAATCCATCTTAGTGTCAATGATATGTTCAAGAGAAGTCATTTAGAGAATTCACCATCCAGTTAACACCTCATCCACTACAATACCTTCACCCTCCATTTTTCGTGACCACCATTCCTGAACCTTCTATCATCAAATTGTTTTCACCTCCACAAAATCATTTGCTAATCGTTTCATGTCATAGATGTGGGATACATTAAGGCCCTCCTACGATGGGTCACTTCTTGTCAACATCAACTCATTATCCAAGAAGTTGACTTAGAAAAAACCCTTTCAGTACGTTGAAGCTTGCATGCCTCAATGGCAAGTTTCTCACTTTTGGCAACAGGTTTACATCAATGGCCTTCGACTGAAAGATTTTGTGTGGTGTTCAACATTTGATCATATATTCACACCATGTGAATTGTAGTGTAGTACCTTGAGGGTCATTTTCATTATCATTGATTCCTCTCACACCTGTTAACAGTTTACATTATTGGCTGGTAATCAGGCGATGTCTTTCCATGTTCGACTTTAGGACATCTTTTCACATGGATCAACTTGTACATCGAGCGAAGATTGAATGAGTTTGAAGACCCCAGATCTAGTTTCATCCATCCGGGCTATGATATATTCAGGAATATAAAGACATCAAATGTACACAGAAGTTGCACAGATGATCATCCAAGCTAAGGGATGATGACTCTACATGTAAAGAATCACCAGTTTGCAGCTGCAAACGATTATCTATCCTATGTACATGAAAATGAATTTATAAGTCTGAGCACGGGAATGCCTGCCTCAGCTAGATCATGGAAATAATATGATGATGATGTATTGTATCGTATCTTATACAAGTCACCTTCCAATTCAAATACCTTGGACCCTCATGATAAAGCATTTCACCCAACAGCAAAAGATTTACGACTTCATGCTTTAGGGGGCAACTGTTATAGACATATTTGGGCACTGTAACCCCAATCTTATATGTCGATAAACCAAGGGCTCTTTAACCCATAAAAGTGTTGTTTCATACCCTAAAGGATCATATTCAACTGATTACATCATTCCCTAGAAGTTCCACCTCAAAAACCACTGAGAATTGGATAAAACTGGACCATACTGACTGCTCCACTGTCAAGGTGTAATGCATACTTGTTATAGACATTTTTGGGCCCTACAACCCCAAGCATGAAATGTCCATCAACCAAGGGCTCCTAAGTCCCTAAAAGTGTTGTTCTAACCCCTAAAGGAACAAGGTCAATAGATTACAGCTTCTCCGAGAAGTTCTCCATGAAAAACTGCTCAGAATTGGTCAAAACAGGATCATTTCAGCTGCTCCACTGGCCAAGTGCGTTGCATCTCACGTAAATACACTGTGTGGGTGCGTTGCATTTCAAAAATCCCTTCTATGGGGTGCAATGGGTGAGAAATGACAAATGACAGTGTCATTCCGCGAGGTGGAGAGGCAATGGAAGCTTCCAGAATCTTCTCCTGTGACACTTGCCTCTCTGAATTCGACCAAGGATGAGTAAGAGATCATCAATCTCCAAGTGGAAGCAAGAACTATCAGAGGGAAGACACTAATCAAATCATAAGCTGACTCATCTCCATTACAAATATCTATATATGGATCCCTCATCCCAGAGATCCGAAGGCTGGAATTTTGCATATTGTAAGGAATTGCTGTTGGTTTCTTGAGACCAACATCAGATTGTTGGGTGATCTAAGCTTTGTATGAGGTGAAGAGGGGCTTCCTTGCTGAGAGGTTGATGCTGGGTCAGAACAACTGGTTGTAACTCCTCTTGGCTCTTTCTTGTTTATCAATAAAAGCTATTCAAGTTTTCCTCCATGCTCTTGTGTCATTGATGTTTGCTACATTCGTATGGTCAATTTACATCTGATCCTAGATTGTTTATGATTATAGATCCATGTCTTTGTATAGTGCTATGCTACTGTGATCTTACAGGTACTTTGTGAAGTTGGGCGTGCAAAGGGAGCAGGTAGCTAAAGACTATCAAAGAAGAGAGGAATCAAATCAGGAGATTAGCGCAAGACAGAGGTTGGTCTTTCTGTTCCTCTCTATCTATAATTCAGCAGCAACAATAGGTCGACACAACAGCATTTCAAAAATCCCTCCATAAATATCTTTGTTCCTTCAAAGATTGTATTGTATTTTCAAATGCTTCATCAAACCAGTCAGAAATGAACAATATATGCTTGAAAAACGAGTTAGAACACTAATATTTTACTTTGAACTACACAAAAAGTAATGAAAAAGTGTTTTTACCTCTCATTTTACCATTTCATTTGAACTTTGGTTTGTTGGAGCTTTGGAGGTGCTTTTCCCCTTTGATTTTCATCAGCTGATTTCTGGAGATTCTGTGGACGATTCTTGGCGCCGTCTGGACCAGGTAGGAGCTAAACTTGAGCTCTTTCATTTCATGCTTTCCATTTTTCATTCTGAGCTTGATTCCTGGTTTTTCTGAGCCTCTGGGGTTCGAAAAACTTGTTCTGCCTTCAGCACACCTTCTGTGTATCGAAAGGTGCATTGGATGTTGGCCTGTCTAATGGCCATCTGACATGCAACGCACCCAGAGCACTACTGTAGGTGCGATGGGCGCGGAGAAGGAATTTTATGCACAGTTTTTTATGGAAAATTTGCCTGTTTCTTACCAAAATCAGGATCTAACTCTTCTCTTGTTTGTTTTTCAGAGATATTTGGAGTAAGATGACCATTACATGGTGAGAATGTGAGCATGAAGAAGAGGACATGCTTTCCCTACATGATCCGGTTACAGTAAATTCACTGCGGAACTATGGCTTGCTGAAGTTTTTCCGCATTTCTAGCATGAGACAACAGATCAACTTACTGCAGTATTTGCTCGATGCTTGGGATCCTACCAACCAGGTTTTCCAGATCAGGGGCAAATCCATCCCCTTGACTGTAGTAGACATCTATTTCTTGACTAGCTTGTCGAGGCGGGGTGCCCCCATCTCTTTATCAGGTTCGGCCCGAGGAGGTGAATCTGTGAGAGATTATGTTCACCGGTATTGCAGAGAGGGATCTCAGCCGAGTAAAGACGGCAACATCATCATCCCTGATGTCACTAACAGGTCCCTCAGGACTATTCTATTTACCTTTGGTAGGATGGCTGGTGGTGCGGCTCTTCATGTAACCAACGGATCTTATATGCAGTATGCCTTGGAATGCCTCCAACCGAAGGTGTTCAACTGGTGCGACGCAGTACTTCTTGTGATGAAAGAACAGTTGTCCAAGGTAAAGAGCAGGAGGTTGAAGAACTTTGGGTATGGTTCTATTTTGACCGCCTTTACCTTGGAAAAGATACCACTGATGCAACCGCAGTATATTGCACTCGATTTACCTTCACTACTGAACCACGTATGCAGAGATGGGTTGACCATATGTCTAGTCATGCTGGTCAGTCTGATACCTTCCTCAGGTGGTTTGATCATCAGGAGATGGTTTATTCTGAGTATCCATATGCTGGCATGGACTTCCGGGGTGATCCAGATTTAGTACTGTCGGATGGCGAATAGTGGGGTGCCATTGGTAAATTCTTTGACTATATTCTTGTTTATCGTTTTTCATTTATAATGTCCTTGTGCTTTATTCTATCAAGACTTTAATCAAACTCATGTGTACATGGAGATGTTGGTCCTGTTCAGCCCGTAGCATGCCTAAGAGTGCCAGCTGCCGCCCCAGCAGGAGAGGCTGTTGGAAGGGCTATCCTTCGCGACCTCGATGTGGCCGAGACTCTCGCAGCATTACAGGAGCAGGTTGAGGGCCTCACTCTTGGTATTCTAGATGTGAGGACTGACGAGCTACCTTTGAGGTTACAGTGGCATACTACTGGTGTGCCAAGACGATGGACTCGTCTCTTACGCATGATCGCACAGGCTGTGACTTGCTATCACGAGCATCATTAGACTAGGGTGCCCCCTAGCATTTTGAGTTTTTGGTAATTTGACCAATTTTGTCTTGGTTACAGAACATTATGTGTAAACCATAAACAGTTATATATATTTTTGATTTTCGGAGTTTTATTTTGGTTAAGTTACATGATCCAAATGCAAACATTGATGGTATGTTTTTTTTTATAAATGTTGCAAATGTCTATCTAACACATAATTTTCCAATGAGTCAGTTAATGTGTTTAATTTTCTAGAAATATGTACTATTCTCCGGTAAATAACCATCATGAATGTAGTACTTCAGCCATTAAAGCCTTGGTCGTGTTTGCACCATCACCTCCACTTTTGCATTGGCCGATCATTCACCTCCATTTGATTGTTTACCCATTTTGAGGAACAGCTGCGAAGAGTGATTTCACTAGCCATCCTTGTAACACTGCCGTGATTGGAAAATTCCAAACCTTACCTGGAATCAGTTGCTACCCATTTTATCACTCGTTCCTCAAAAGACGAGTCTCCTTTAAGCTCTTTTCAACTGACTCGTAAAATATGAAAAGATTGCCGAGCCATTGGCCTCTCCAGCTCGTTAAAGGGACCGGAAGTGCTATCTCTCCTCTAAATTTTAATCTTTTTGGACCTGAGAGATTATTACACAAAAAGATCGAGCGCTTGTTTTGTTCAGCTCGTTAAAAGTATCGAAAATTCATCCCTTCTGTATTGTTTTATACTTTTTCAGACTTAAGGGATTAGATGACAAAAAAGGAATTTTGGAGTTACCTTTAGGTTCCTTTTCAGACTCTCTAAAATTGAAAAGGACCGAGTTATGTTTGTCGTTAAACTCGTTAAAAGTGTAATAGCGACAAACTTGTCTATAAACGAGAACGAGTTTCACTATCGCTAGGCTCGTTAAAACATAGCGATGGGTTTGCCCGAAGGGCAAATTATAGAACAAGCATATGTTATCCTCCTCAAGCTTGACAAAAATAAAGAGGTACTGGTCAGCAATGACTGGGGAAAATTGGGAAGAAAACTTGAAGAAACATTGTTGGTAGCAAGTCGCTCTTGAACATGACACTTCCACTCTGCGTCCGAGTTGGGTTGGGTTGTTTCATTCACCGATCACATCACCATGGTCCCATCATACCATCCACATTTAGGGTTAATTCTACCAATCCATCACATCAGTGTCGCCGATATGTTCAAGAGAAGTCATTCAGAGAATTCACCTGTGTCTCACCCACTACCATACATTTATACTCCATTCTTTCATGACCGCCACCCTGAACCTTATATCACCAGATTGTTTTCACCTCCATTAAAATCATTTTCTCCGTTCCATGTCATTGATGTGGGATTCATTAAGGCCCTCCTATAACGGATCACTTCTTGTCGACATCAGCTCATTATCCAAGAAGTTGATCTAGGAACACCCCATTCAGTACTTTGAAGCTTGCATGCCCCAATGGCAAGTTTCTCACTTCTGGAGACAGGTTCACATCAATGGCCTTCGACCGAAAGATTTTGCGTGGTGTTCGACGCCAAGTCCTTTATTCACACCACATGAATTGTACTGTAGTACCTTGAGGGTCATTATCATTATCAGTGATTCCTCTCGCACCTGTTAACAGCTTACATCATTGGCTGGTAATCAGGCGATGTCTTTCCATGTTCGACTCCAGAACAGCTTTCACATGGATCGACTTGTACTTCGAGTGAAGATCGAGCGAGATTGAAGACCGTGGATCTAGTTTCATCCATCCGGGCTGCGATATATATTCAAGGAAATAAAGACATCAAATGTACATCATTGCTGCATAGATAATCATCCAATCAAAAGGATGATGGCTCTATCAGAATCATCAGTCTACACTCAGACGATTGTCTGTCCTATGTACATGAAAATGAATTTATAGAGTTGAGCATGGGAATGCCTGCCTCAGCTAGATCATGAAAATATTATGAAGATAATGTATTTTATTGTATCTTATTACAGGTCTCCTCCCAGCTTGAAAGAACTTCGGATCCTCATAATAAAGCATTTCACCCGACATCAAAAGATTAACGACCTCATGCTTTAGGGGGCAACTGTTATAGACATTTTTGGGCCCTACAACCCCAAGCATGAAATTTCCATCAACCAAGGGCTCCTAAGTCCCTAAAAGTGTTGTTCTAACCCCTAAAGGAACAAGGTCAATAGATTACAGCTTCTCCCATAAGTTCTCCATGAAAAACTGCTCAGAATTGGTCAAAACAGGATCATTTCAACTGCTCCACTGGCCAAGTGCGTTTCATCTCACCTAAATACACTGTGTGGGTGCGTTGCATTTCAAAAATCCCTTCTATGGGGTGTGATGGGCGAGAAATGACAAATGGCAGTGTCATTCCGCGAGGTGGAGAGGCAATGGAAGCTTCCAGAATCTTCTCCTATGACACTTGCCTCTCTGAATTCGAACAAGGATGAGTAAGAGATCATCAATCTCCAAGTGGAAGCAAGAACTATCAGAGGGAAGACACTAATCAAATGATAAGCCGACTCATCTCCATTACAAATATCTATATATGGATCCCTCATCCCAGAGATCTGGAGGCTGGAATTTTGCATATTGTAAGGAATTGTTGTTGGTTTCTTGAGACAAACATCAGATGGTTGGGTGATCTAATCTTTGTATGAGGTGAAGAGGGGCTTCCTTGCTGAGAGGTTGATGTTGGGTCAGAACAACTGGTTGTAACTCCTCTTGGCTCTTTCTTGTTTATCAATAAAAGCTATTCAAGTTTTCCTCCATGCTCTTGTGTCATTGATGTTTGCTACATTCGTATGGTCAATTTACATCTGATCCTAGATTGTTTATGATTATAGATCCATGTCTTTGTATAGTGCTATGCTACTGTGATCTTACAGGTACTTTGTGATGCTGGGTGTGCAAAGGGAGCAGGTAGCTAAAGACTATCAAAGAAGAGAGGAATCAAATCAGGAGATTAGCGCAAGACAGAGGTTGGTCTTTCTGTTCCTCTCTATCTATAATTCATAAAGGAAAAACGAAAGTAGTTTTTCTCTGTTTGTTTCTAAGGCAACTGCCACACCTTAGTGGGATAGAGCAGTTCTATATAGACACTTTTCCCTATAACAATATTGGCTCCTACACTAGCCAAGTGTGATGCATACTGAAAAGGCCTTTTGTAGGGTGCAATGAGCGAGAATGGACAAATGGATGAGATAGTTTGCTATGTGGATGCTCATGGAATCTTTTAGAAACTTCTCCTATGACACTTGCCTCTCTGAATTCACCCAGGGATGAGTAAGAGATCAATGAAATCTCCAAGTGGAACTAAGAACTATGAGTGGAATGGCACTAATCAAAAACGCAGAGATGACTCAAACCCTTGCAGACATCTATATATGGGTCCCTCATCTAAGAGATCTAGAGGCTGGAATTTTGTGATTTGTAAGGAAGTGCTAATAGTTTTTCTTTGAGAAGGAGCATTGTATTGCTGGGTGATCTTGCTTTTCATGAGGTGAAGAGGGCTTTGATGCTGGGAGGATGATGCTAGATCAGACATTTGGGTTGTAATTCTCCCTTCTATTTTGATAAAGTTCTTTGAGTTTTCCTCCATACAATCATGTACTTGTGAATCTTGTTATTTCTGAATGCAATTGTATGTTCAATGTATTTCTGATTCTGCATTATTTATGATATAATAGATCAATATGTTTTGATGGTGTTTTGTTACTTTGTCTCTACAGGTATTCTCTAAGTGGGACAAGTAGGAGAGGTGTTGCAAGCTCTATCAAGGGAGAGAGGAATCAAGCAAGGAGTTCAGCAGAAGATCCATGTTGGTCCCTTTGCTTCTCTCTCATCTATCATACATACAAGAAATCACAAATTGCTTTGATTGTTTGTTTCTAAGATAGCTGCCAATCTTAGTGGGACTAGCAAATCAAAATGACACTAGTTTTCCCAAAAATAGATGACCATGCCCACTCCAAGCCTAAGAAATTCTATTGGGCACATATTGCATCTAAGATGTAGGCCGAAATGTAGATCTCTTATTTCATACCTATGGGTGACTGTCAGGCCTTCGTTACCTATTCCTTCAGCTAATGAGCCAACATGCTGGACCAGTTACATTGTTTTCCCTAACTGGCCAGCTGGTCCAGCGCAATCATCAAATTTGTGGGAAGGTTTTCGTGCTTTCCTAGCCATAGAGTTGACATGAAAATATGACAGTATCTCCTTCTTGTAGATCTAGTTGGGTGTCATCTTGAATCTAGCTGGCTCCTTTACTGAGTTCTTCAGAATGTCTCTGGAGTTGGTGCTACTGCTAGGTAAGATGAGGGAAGTCTTCATGATGTTCACGAGCTTTGAGATCTGATACATCTCATCATAATCCTACCCTCAAAAGATTGCAATCTTTGTCCTACTGGCACTGCTCAAAGTCATCATCTCGAGATCAGTGTGTGAGACGATCCATTATATCATATCTGTGCATGGGAACGCGGGGTATGTTCATCTAATCCAGTACAAGCAAGATTTGTGAATGTTCATATACACCTAGCAGTCTTCGATATCTTCCCTATAAGTTCCTACAATTGATTCATTGACTTCTTTCCATTTTAGCTTGATGTCCTTTTCTAGAAACAACTTAGTATCTTCATAGATTGGTAGACATGTGAACACTTCTTCAACTGCTACTCCAGTTGCACTTCCATTAGTGTCCATTGATCCAACTCTCTTGGAGGCCATTGATCATGTACTACTAAGAGGTGGATGAAAAGTTGAAATATCTGGAGACAGAGTGATATGCATGGCAAGAAATTTGTCAGCGAAAACTAAAGAAAATTCAGGGAATGACATAACACATACCTGGGGATTGATAGGAAAATATTGCGTAATTTATTCTAGGAGGCTGGGTGACTGGCTGCTAGAACTGCACAAAAGGCTATCTGGGCTATCTGGGAGGCAAGACTGGATGCTAGATTTGTGCAATGCACAATCTAAGCTAAATGTTGCCTGCTTGGATTACACAATACACAATTCCAGTTGGCAATAACTGCAGGCTCAGGGACTACATTGCGCAATTTTCTGGGCTAGCAGTCATTGTACTTCAGAAATGTGAAAAACAGTCCTGGAGGATAGTTCTTGGGTAGAAATGTTCATTTTTGGAGAGGAAGACAGAGCCTTCCTTCCTCGGATTGCACAATCCTATCTTGGTGAGGCAGAGTCTGAGCCAAGGCTGGCTAGACTCATCGACAGGCAACTAAAAGAAAATGTGAAAGTGAATGCATGGCAAAACTTAGTGAAAGTAAAAATGATTGAACGTGCATGAAAACATTGAATGAAAGATTCATAGAAGAGAACAACATGCATGTCGGTGAAGTGAGTCGCCGAATCGGCGACCGTTCATGCAAAATAGTTTCATGCATGCGACAACAGTGAGATAGCAATGAAAACTGAAATGTTGCTAGTGAAAGATAGTATGCATGTAAATGACAACAATCATTTAAAGAAATCAAGCAAACAACACTTACACAAGCAAAAACACAAAAAACAACAAAAATGTTGAAAAATACAAGTTGAGGCCACTTACCCGTGAATAGCTGAGCCAGATGTGTCGAAGTGTCCTGGATGTGCTGTGGGATGTCAGAACTCCAAGGTCTATGTGAAATAATGAGCTTTGATGTGTCGAATAAATAAGTTTGAATCTCATGACGCGCATGCCATAAATCTAGGAAAAAGCGACACTTGGAGGAAAGTTTCTAAAACGAACTTCGCATGTAACCTCTAGCTGCTAAAAATAGCTCCCTGAATCAATGGATGCTTTTTTCATGTTGCCTTTTTCTATTCAGGGAAAAATTGAGCCATCCATGCAAGTCAATTTTCCTTGGTCCCAGGTCGAACTTGTCAACCCAACTACTCATGCATGAGGATGCTCAACTACTGGGAGAAAATTCACATTTATGGCTGGGAGCTGGGTTGGATGCGAATGAGATTTGCGCAATTTCTGGTCAGAACACCTAACTACTACCCAGGATTGTGAAATTCTTGGGCTGAGCAGGCTTGCTGGGAAGGATTACAAAATTTTTTGGGTGAAGCCTGACTGGCAGGATTGCGCAATTCTAGAGCCTAGTAGGGTGCCAGATAAAATTGTGCAATTTCTAGAGGGAAGGATGGTTGCCATCAGGAATTACGCAATTTCTTGGGGGAGTTTCTCAGCCTGCAACTAGACCATGTTCGGATGAACAGCTTATGAGGGAAATGCATCAAGTTTTGATCGACAAGCTATCTTGGTGCAAAAAAAGCACTGAAGCTTGTGTACTTGATGAAGAAGTACAAGTTGTTGTGAAAGGTTGGTAGGGAGGCTCCAAAATGAAGCTAAGGCAAAATTTTGGAGGGTGGTTATAGCTACTACAACACAACTTCTGATCTTCTAAACCGTTCTACCACTCCAAAGTATTTTGTTGTTGCACAATGATCCTGGTATGTCTCTCTTGCAAATCACTCTCTTGAAATTTTGGGAAAAATAATGAAAAATGAATAAAATTTTACTATTCAAGAAATCAATTGCAGCTCATATTTGAATTCAAAATATATATATATATATTTTTCACTTTATGACAACATTGGTGCATTTAAAAGTCAATTGCACCAGTGGACTTATAATAAAAGCACACCGACATTGTTGAGCCACAAAATTTTTTCAATGCACTAATATAATACAATTCTTTTTAATATTTATTTTCGAAATACCGAACTGATCTAACTAATTCTTTTAACGCAACAATGCAGTTTGTATTTAAATGCATCAACACTATAATTGTTATAAGAGCATCAAGATGGTTGAATTCATTTTTTTTCTAAATTTCAAGGACATGTGCATACTAGTGTTCTTTTTCATTTAAATGCACCGATGTGTTTTGGTACGAGAGCACTAATATGATAACATATTTTATATTTTCCAGAATGTATGAATTTATTCCAAGCCTTATTTGAATGCACCGATGTTGTTACGATTTAAATGTGCACTTTGGTCTGATAAGAACATTAGTAGGGTTTAAAATCTATCTAAAATTTCATTTTCACATAAAATGGAATATTAATCTCAAATTATCCTTAGGACTCATCCACATGAATTAAAGTAGTTCATAGTATACATTTTCCACTTAAAGTTTCCTTCTTCTTGAAAAATGGTTAGAAAACTATATTGAGATTTAAATTGTGGTTATATGGTTCTCAAGATTAATTTTAGATAACACAAAAAAATTATTTCTAATTTTTCTCAAATGGAAGGATAAAATGTCAATAATATAAGTGACCAATTCTTCAAATTCTAGCTTGTTCCATATGGTTGATCAAAGTCCTTCGTGAAGTTCTTCCTTTCCATCTCTAATAAGTTCAACTTTGATTTTTATTTTGATTATCTAATTCATTTTTTTAATGCATGTCAATTTGAATAAAAATATATCCAACTTTGTAGGATCCTACTTTAGAATCGAGTTCAAATGAAAAAAATATTCCTCCATTTCAAAAACGTCAGAAGTTATTATTAGGAGCTATCACAAGTGGTTGGTAGATGAAAATGGACAACCTCTTCACCCTATCAATTGTAACATGGATCTTTTATCCGCAATCCTAGAACAACGATGGTAATAATTGTGTGGTATAATGTAATTTCAACAAACCAATTGCATTGAAATGCTTAAAAATATCATTGATATTATATTAATGACGCTCAATATATTCTAAAATTTGGATTCTAGTGATGATGGGCAACCCGCCTAACATCTTCTGATGCAGTTCACTACAACATCAACTCGAGAGAAGGCTATAGTAAGTGAAAGAATCAAAGAGGAAGCATACAAAGAATGGTTGAATCTACCACTTATTTATTTCTGGCTACATCTAGATTCACTAATTAGGAATGACTAACAATAGTAGCTCTTAATCACATGTTGCCAATGGAAGCAATCAAATAGAGGTTGGTATGGATGATTATGTACGGGATATGACTTCCATGGAGGAAATGTTGTTAGATACATTCTAGAATAATGAGATAGGGGATGCTTCTCATATCAATAATACCTTATTTGAAAGCCTGAAATATTCTTCCACCACACCTCTCTTTGGACCTAGTGGCTATAAAAACCTACTCATCT
This sequence comes from Pinus tabuliformis, assembly GCA_031772625.1. NCBI lineage: Eukaryota > Viridiplantae > Streptophyta > Pinopsida > Pinales > Pinaceae > Pinus > Pinus tabuliformis. Next base: position 1,163,825,561 of record CM062817.1, on the reverse strand, counting down.
GGGGACAATGATGTTCTATAGAAATTGAAAGCAAAGTTTGGCACGTAGAATGCATGTTCGTTAGAAATATTGAAGTAATTAACTTGCATGATCAATCAATTCCTTGATATTTTGAGAAATCTTGTCACACAATTAACATTAAAAATGGTTGATTTTATGAATGTTAAATATTTACATTATACAACTATATTCCCCAACAACTACAATTTATTCAAAGATAAGGTTCTTCTCAGTGATAATGTGTTACCAGGTAGCTGTGAAGAGGCAAAGTAATTGTTGAAAATGTTGGATGATAAGTACATACCATATCATGCATATTTAAATGATTGTATTTGATATAGAGGTGAATATGTAGACAAAGAGATATGTCCAAAATGGTGGAATGAAAGATATCGTAACTAAAAACAGATCGTTAAATCACATGGTCCTCCTCATAAGATATTGAGGCACATGCCTATAATCGAAAGGGATGACATGCCTCACATAGAAGTGATTCATGATTTATGTGAGTGCCAACATATTCAATAGCAATGTAGCATATAGAGGATACATGGTTTGAAAAATTCAAGGATGAAGTAAAATTCTATGAATCAGCATTTCCATGAATGGCGTCAACCAATATTCCCTCCAAAACAACAACTATTGTGTTTAGCCTATAGTAGAGATCAATAACAATATCCCCCATCATTTTCCATGAAGAATGTACATCTTATGTTCGCTCCTGTAGTCCTTGGTAGAAGACAAGTGAAGAATATGGATATCTACTTACAACCCTTGGTAGATGAATTGAAAGAATTATGGGAAGGGATACATGTGTATGATGTATCAAGAACCACCACAATAGAGAGGAGTTTTACATTGTATGGCATATGTTCTTACACCATACCTAATTATCCAAGCTTAGGAGTTTTCTCTAGTAGATTACATTTTCATTGATTTGTTTATATATGTAACAATATTGTTTCGCATATTAATTTAATTCGCTGCAATTTTTATGATCTTCATGGTTTCTAACATGTCATCATGTATACAATAATTTCATGTATTGTAACAAAAGGGTATCATTGCAACACCCTCCTCCCACATTTATCGAGGTACACTGGTCCGCTGGGGTAAACATGTGATGAGAGGCTACTATGATTCGATTCAACTCGCCATCTACAATTAAGGAGGTGGAACTGACAAAACACAACCAATTTGACCTTTTACATATGTTACAAAACCTTCAGGAGCCAAGCAACCCTTCCAGGTGACCAAACCGTAAGATAACTTGAAATTTTATTGACCTAGAGCCTCATTCACTTCATGACATGGGCATGCATATGACTGGGACCCTCCAGTCACCCCCACAACAAGGGCATGCTAACTATTGAGGACCTTTTAGCTAGTTCTGAGCCCATGACCCCAGATTTTGTGTCACTTTTTCAGGGCCAGGACTTAGGGCACTACCTAGAACTTCATGAAACTTCTAGAATTGAAAAGTGACATTGAAACAATGATAGTAATGAAAATACCTGAAAAATTACTTTACTAGACCCCTACTAAGCATGACATGGATTTCGTCAAACATGTCACAAATATGCATTCTAGAGGTCATAACAGTGGATATGAACATAGGGGTTTCATACACAGATCAAGTTAGTCATAAAACATATTCATAACTAGTATATAACAAACACAAATAATAGGGATATAACATCCATATAATCCAGTACAATTACAGGTGAAATACCAAGGAGAAGAAACTATTATTAATGGATGCAAAAGTCAACTAGGTTTGGGAAGTCCACGAACCACCGGAACATAGATTGGCTGAACCAAATATTTCATTCAGCTAATCACCTCCATGTCATATTCCAAACATGAATGTGGGACTCATAACCAGGATCAACTAGGGATTCTTGAGGTTAGACCACCTCACCCTCACTAATAGAAACATGCTTTACCATAACCCCCATTGGATCACTACGCCCTAAACAAGCATGGATGCCACTAGATTTCTTCACCTACACCATGAGAAATTTTCCTGTCTTGTAGTCTCTATGCCTTATGGTACATTTCTCCATACAATGGTCCATGATCCCTAGGCCTAATGGAGACTCCACCCTGCAGGCTTTACCATATATCTTGTCATTCACTGGCCAAGGATTCGTAGCCCTAATCAATGGCATCCACCTCTCGGTTCTATCGCATATCTCACCATTCATTGGTTGAGAATTCCTAGGCCCACTAAGGTAACACAAAATTTGGCTTTACCGCAACCCATAGTCTAGCTCAGGGGTTACTAGACCAAGGCTTTACCATAATCCACAGTCTGGTTCAGGTATGACTAGGCCATCTTTTCTTTATTTTAGAGACCATCTCACTCAATTTCAAATCTACCTAGAAATCCAACTAAACCAAAACATGAGAACCCCATCACACCATGGTTATCTGAGAATGGAATGGCAAGGTTGAGGAACATTGTAACACCTGGAAAATACCATTCCAATGACAACGAGAGAACCAAATACACACATGCATGGTACCGGAAAACCCATTCCAATGACAACAAGAGAACCAAATACACACATGCACGTACCATGCATGTCAAATCTAGCAAGGAAATCACACATGCAAATCGATACCTACAAATAATCCTAATGTAGCTTCTTGATCCTGCTCTTCCTTGTTCCATATTTTCCTTTCCCTTGGCACCTTAGCACTTCTTTTTCGTTCCTTGATTCAATGCTAGAGTGCTCCAAGAATTCTCTAAGTGTCTAAGAGTATGAGAGAGAGATAATAGAGAGAGAGCTTCAAAACTAAACTGACAAAAGGTACCAACTCATCCTTCGTAGTCTTTTTATGAATGAGGGATTTAATTTCTTCTATTTTCCATTATTTTCCTTCATTTTCGTCATCACATACAACCTATGACCTTTAAACTTCCTTTTCTCGTAATTTCCATTATTTTCATAAATAAAATGCCAATTAATGCCTCACACATTTCCAAATCCTTTTCCATTGCCTTTTCCAATTTCATTAGTCATAATAGAATAAATGAACACCCACACTAGGATGATTCATTTATTCATCAAATGTTGATCTTTAATTAGTGCATCAATACTTCATTAACCATATAAATCATAACCATGTATAATAATAACAAAATAAACCATCACACGTAAGAAACACACATGAACACCAAGATTTAAGGTGGAAACCCAATGTGGGACAAAAACCACCTACTCTTGTCTTCTTTTAATATAAGAAAAACTTGTTTACAATATTGTACTGGTGCAGACTCATAGCAGTACGTAGGAACCCACCTATAGAAGGCCACAACCTTCTCTTGTTCTCCAGATTCTACTACAAGGGAGCTACAACTCCCTGACTCTTGTACTAGCTGATCCATTTAATAGTACGTAGGCGCTGACCTATAGAAGCCTCCAACCTTCACTCGTTTTTCAGTTTCTATAGGAAGGAAGCTTCAACACCCTAGCTCTTGTACTAGCCAATATGTTTACCAGTATGTAGGAACCAACCTAAAGAAGGCTACGAATTTCTGTCTTCCTCTAGGAACCACGTTTCATAAATTTTTAGACTGGATATTCCTGGAACGCATCACCACAATTTGAAGGCCTCATTTCATCAAATTTTCACACTAGACCCATCAGCAACAATGAAGCTAAAAAACAATCACCACTACAATAAAACCAATCACTGAAAACCCATCATCATTGAAGAAAATCACAATCAATCAATCTGAAGATTTAGAACACTGTCACTAAAACACAATCACCAGAACACAAAGTAGAACCCAAAATTCTGCATCAACAACCATAACCAATTGCAACTTCAAATATCATATTTCATAATCTATACACTACTTTGATGTTTTGAACTAGCGTGTATACACACTTTTACCAAAGTGAACCAACGTACAAATCTGCAAATGCCAACCTAAAACATCACAACCATTCTAGACTTCAATCATACCCAGATCAAAACATTTATGATGTAAATCATGCATTAACATTAAGTTCTAGACTATCCATGATCAAACCATCTAATAATTTTTCATTTTAGGTCTCATGATCCTGATCCATCATCAGATCTGATCCCCCATCAACCACAAAGGTTCATCCTTAGCTCAGATCAAATAAGGCACCATAAACCCACAACATGCATATTTGCTTATGATCTCACTCTTTATAAAATATTTCCTACTTGAACACTTTGGCCTAATTATCTTCTCCTCCTTATATAGTTTTAGGCCTTTCTCAATACCATGGAGCAAAACCACTTAGGACCAATACCTTGGACCAAATACCTAGGGTCAATACCTTAGACCAAATACCTCAGACCAAATACATTAGATCGATACCTTGGAGCAAAATAACTTGGACTAAATACCTCGGACCAAAACCTTGGTTTTCCAACATGTACGTGGTTTTCCTCCCGTGAAAGTGCATGTATATGTATATGCTCCTTTTGTATTGTTAACATGTGTGTATACACTGCTTCGACAAAGTGAACTAGCGTATACTTCTTAAACTACTCTCCTTCTTCAATCTCTAGAGTGTGTTATCAATCTGATATTTCTTTTGAAGTATGAAGAAAGGAAAACCAAAGGTGACCAAAAACCACTTTTGGAGATCAGGACCTAGCCTTCTTGATGCTCAGAGAGGGCTCTCTCTTTATAATTTAACTTTGTTTTAGTTAAGATGATTTTAGGCCAGTTATTGCTTGCACTTGGGTTTTGTTTTGAAAATTTGGTGTTGGGATCACTTTACTTAGATGGACAGAGGTTTGGCTTATACCATTGGGCTATGGAGTTGAATGTCTGACAAGCAAGACTGGATTAAGTTCTGATAATAGTGTCTACAGGGAAAGATAGATGAGTTACTATAGATCTCAAAGGCTAAATGGTGAAGGGCTTCAAATCAGATCTAGGGAGAAATTGAGGATTCCCTAGGCCAAAATTTTGAAGGAATGAAAGAAGTCAACCGAGATAGGGGAGCAATTAAGGGTTCTAAAATCCGGGTATCAGAGGAAAACATGTAAATGAATAACTGTGCAAAATAGAGTCTAATTAAACAAATTCTGAGTGATATTTCTAGTTAATTCATTTAGATTTTAGAACACATTTAAGATTATGAAAATACATAAGAAAGGTAAAAAAATCACACAAAGAAAGTACTTCTCTGCAAATGGCTCATCTCATGAATCCTGTAGCGAAACGATTTTATTACTTGCTCCAGTCTGTTGACATGAAAATGGTACAATCACCCTTATGTTCAAGATCTAAATAAATCTACAAATGTAAAATAATCCACACCCTAATACTTCGAATTTTGAAGTATTTATACAAAATGAATTACAAAATATCTGAAATTACTTTCAAAACTAATCTATGAAAAAATGAATATCTTCTTGCAAGAAGATAGAGATAACTATTGAACTACTACTTGTTGTCCTTGTTATTAAGGTTCTGTTGGCCTTTTCTCTTTGATCTTTTTCCCTTTATGTTGCTTGGCTATTTGGTCTTTATGTTGGATGTTCTGTTTCACTTTGACCTTTCACCTGATACTCTTTCATCTTATACACTTTAATCATGCTGACCTGTCAATATCCTTTTACCTTGTTGTTTCACTTTTTACTGTAGATTTACAATTTACTGTCCTTTTACTATAGTAAATCATTCAGTTTTCCCCATCTTTCTTCATCTCGTAATTGGATATTGATCATTTTTCTGTATATCTCACATACCTCTGTATATTTGGAAAAAGTGGGCTTGTTAATAAACATGTGTTTTACCTCATGCTGGAGGTAAAACAAGTTTTCAAAAGTTTGATACAAGACTTTCCCTATGGACATGCACTTCATAGATGAAGTGATCATCTGTTATTTGGTCACTTCCCTGATCTTGTTGTTGTAATCTACATGTGTCATTAACTTTTCATTTATAACTAAGGGATTAGGTAATCCCTTTTCCTTCAACAGTTAAAACTTAGCCATGAACCTGTCAATGGCTAACTGCATGTTCTCAAACTTATCTTCTAGATTCAACATCAAATTCCTCTTGGTGAGGACTTTTCTAACTTGTAAAATGGTACATGTCCTATCAGGTATCTCAAGCTCTTGTGGTTCATATTTATTCTTGGAGTTGAGGAAATGGATGATTCTTGCTGCTTCCTTTAGTATATCTCCAAGTTCTGTTTTAGCCCTTTCAATGGCTCTTGTTTCCTTCTTAATCAAATAAATCTACTCAAAAATGACCTGGATAGGCCCATAGTTGCTATTTAGCCTTTCCTATCGGTTTAGTCAAGGTCAGTTCCTTTTCAAGGTTCTTTATCCTCTCATGCATCCTTGTAGCCTTTTGATGTTCTTCCTCATGCATGATCTGGGCAAGTTTGCAATCCATCTGAAGGTCACTAACTTTCTCTTTCAATTTGTTCATCTCATTGGTCTGAATGGACATTTCTTCAATTGCTTTGACCAACTTGTTTGCTTCTTCACTTCTAGAGGAATTTGTTCTTGATCATATTGTTGATGTAGTTTGTGTAGATGTTGGTAGTGTAGTGACCATTGGAGCAGTGGGAGCTAATGTTGTTACCAGAGCAGAAGGTACAGTTGTGGCCAATGTTTGAATGACAGTTGCAGGAGCATTATCAATGCTCGCTTGTTTGATCTGGATCAAGCTACCCAACTCCATCCCCATCTCCTTTAACTGGTCATTGAGTTGCAGCACCAAGTCCATCATCTTCTCATGATTGGTCTGGCTTTCAAGGACTTCTTTTGTTTGTGTGTGCTGCAAGTGAGGAAACTTGAGCTGTTTCTTGAGGGCTGCTATGTCCTCATTTTTCTTGTTGATCAATTTCTCTGTGGCCTTCACATCACTTAGGTCATGGCCCAATTCAATAACAAAGTCCTCCAAGGACTTTATCTTGGTGTCTTTAGCATGTGAAGAGGCTCTTTCTAGCTTGACTTGAGTTGTCACATTGTCTAATGAATCATGTAACTTGTAAGCAGCCATGGACTTTGTTGTGAGGGTGGAGTAGATCGTTTCTCTAGCCTGCTTATGAAATTCGATCTGATCAATGGGATGAACATCCCTGGCCAAGACCTTAAAATTGGTATTCTTGTAGTCTTTTGAGGTCTTCAATTGCTGTATACTGGGTTGTAGGAATGAGACCTGCATTTTCACTTATTTGATGTCAAAGGCTAACATCAGTCTAATTTGGTTTGGTGGTGTGAGCTTGAGGTACTGTGAATATGTTTTTGCATTCACTCTTTCATTCCTCATTTTGATTTCTTTAAATCTATATTCGATGTCTTTTTCCTTGACAGCTGCCCTGACATAGGAAGAAATCTCCATACTGGGTTGTCTATCTACCAACTGTGTGTTGGATGTTGAGGGCTCTTGTGTCTCCTCTGATGTAGATACTTCTTTGCCTTTCTGTCTCATTACCTCAGTGTCAATGATTTCTTCTGATGTAATATTATCCTCCTGTTCAAAGACAAGATTCAGTTTGGGCCTCTCGCTTGGCTGCATAACCTCATGAGTGGTTTCCATGGCAGAGCTGCATGCCTCATCCCTGCTCCTCTTACTATTCCTTTCCACATTTACTGGGGTCTGTATGACTGGAGAAATGTTCATTGGCCCTCCCCGTTCTGGAACCTGTAGGAAAGAGTTATGATCAAATTGTCTCTCCAAATCAATAAGTGTATTTTATATGTGCACAACAGTGTTGTCCATGTCAATCAAGGTGTTCTCCACCCACTCATCCTGGTTAGCAAACTGTTCAATGTTAGGCCTTGGGTGTTGTATGTAGGATGCCAACTTAACCCTCTGAAACTATTTTTGAAATTCATTAATTGAATTAACTTGTTGGCCTCTGGTCCAGCTTCTATGTTGTTGCAAATAAAAGGGCCCATCTAGTTCTTCACTTTGAATCGGGGTTTCTTCCTATAAGCTAGGACGTTGATGTCATCAAACTTGATCATCTGCCTAAAGTAATCAAGAGAAAATATCCTCATTGGGAGGTACTTGGCAAACTTGTTGGGGGCTAGATCACAGCCATAAATTCTGATCTCTATGTGGTTTTGGTACAAGTACAAATCCACCACCTTGTTGTTCTTGCCCAATTGCAGTACTCTTTTGATTTCTGTGTTGATTCTAGGCTAAGTCTTAGAAGTCAGCATGTTCATAATTGGGTATACAAAAGAGTCTATGAAGCCTTTGTATGAGGTGGAAAACTTGTGGACCAAGGGTGTCCAGTAGATGACCGATCTTTCCTTTCCCTTGTTGTCCAATTCCTGGATCTTCACAAGGAATTTATCTGTCTGATAAATACAATAACATAGGAAATAACACTGAAGAGTATTTGAAGACTCTTTCAATGGGAAATCTAGTGAACTGTTCATACATTCTGTCTGCAATGAGCTGGGCATAATCATATATGATAGTAGGAGGCTTGCCTAGAGTGAAAATGGATAAGAAAGCCATGATGACCTCATCCACATACTCATCTGATGTTAATCCTAGGATGCATGAGAGCATGGTGATTATTCTCCTTCCAGTCTCTGAAAAAATAGTGGCAACATAGGGTGGAATGCCTTAAGGAGTATGGCACTCCTCAATGATGAAATTCTAAAATATTTGTTTGATCTTGGCTTCGTCCAGTGTGATGTATAGGTCCAATAGATTTGCAATGGACAAAGGAATCAGATTAGGACTAGGTTGGATTTGCAGAATCTCGTTGATGGAGTCAACGATGATGGTGAACAATATCTCGTGGTTTGCTGCCTCAATAGCCCTATGGCTTGGAACATAACATGCATGAAAAAAATGTACTATTTTTGGAAATAGATGGACTTCTAGGAATGTATACTTGGGCAAATTGGATTCCCAAAGATTTATATCATCAAGATGGTTTAGGAACCTATCCCTGGCCCAAAAATGGATTCTCAGCAGGTGGCCTGGGGTGGCTATGTCTTTAATTTGAAAATCCTTGTCTGCCAAGGCCAAATGGTCAATGTCTAAATGAGGGGTTGTCACTAGTCTGACATTCAAAGAGGTTGGGGCAGCCATATTTGTGATAAAATGTGGGAATTGGGCTTATACTGTCTATGGGAATGAAGTCTTTATAACTCTGGTGAAGGGGTAGGGTATTGGCAGTTTGCAGGTAGGAGTTTTGGTATTTTAGGATAGGGAATACTCTCAATTTAAGGAATTCAATTAAATTCAATAAATTATTTCATGAATTTAGTATACATTTTTAAATGAGAGGGATGTTCTAGTTTTCTGCTTAAATACCTGGAATTTTTGGTTGGGGTTGTGAACTGGTTTTAAATGGAGGTTTGCAAAGGCTTTTGTGGCTTTCAGGTGTGTTGTGGTGGCATTTCGGAAGGTATTCGATGGTTGGTAACTAGTCACAGGAGCTCTGAGGGCACAGGTGTGCTTTGGACGCTTCGCAATGAAAACAAGCGGAAAAGGGCGAAAATGGGGTGTGAGGGCTTTTAACCGGGAGTGGTTAGAATTGACGGGGATATCAAATGAATAGTGGTGGTTTTGCTTTATGGGAGGGAGGCGATATTGGAGGGTATCGCACCACTTATGAGGGTTGGGAAGTATTTTTTCGAGAGCATGCGACTTAGTGCGGTGTCACCATGTAACCTAGGGGGCCTGATAAATACCACCCATATCACGTTCTCTCAGGCCGATAAAGGTCGGGCTGTGAGTAGGTGCGCTATGGGCAAGGGCCATTGGATCTAGGGGTGGATGATCCAATGGTTATCGCGTAGCGGAGATGCATGGTGGGAGATGGGGGCGGGATTTAGTGGGGCCCATGGTTAATTACGCCTAAGTGTAATTAATTGATGTATATATGTAGGTTTAATAAAGTAATGCGAGTTTATGGAACATAATGGGTAAAAGTGAATTTTCGAGATTATTAAAGGAAAGTGGGGGGTGGGGGGAATAATAGTTAGGATAAGAGGTTTAGTGGGTTTTTCGGGGTTTTTAGTGGAATTAATCAAAGGGAAAGTTATTTTTCAAAGGGCAAAATGGTTTCACACTAGGGAAAAGGGATTTCTAGGAAAGGGGGTGGATTTAGAACGTAAATTGGCTAGGGAATGTGTGAAACCTAGGGGTCAGAGTCAAAATGAAGGGAAATGGTGTCTTCACAAGCCATGAAGGGGTAAAAGGGAAGTTAATAATTATATAGTGGGGGGTGAAATGCAATGGGGGGAAATTAGACAAATCAGCTTATGACCATCCTTTTTCTTTCACAATTTCTCCTGCACACTAAAAGACATCATTAAACATGATAGATGTGCTTATGCTTCAAATAACTTGTATTTCTACAACCTTTCTTCTACTTACCCTTTTACTTACCCGAACATTTTTTCTTCAGTTTGTTGGGTGCACTTAAGCTAGCAAACCCATTTCTTTCATTTTTTGTTTATGTAACAAACTATCCACTTCTAACCTTATATCTTCTAAGGGCTCATATTAAATTGATGAGCTCCTTTTATTTCTCTACCTATCTACTAATCTACGAAGATTAAACTGTTTGGTCAGATTTTTATTCTCTAACTATAAACTTGAAATTCAAAGCATGAAGTTGTCAAGATTAAACAGTTTGACTATCATGGGTTGTGCCATGTATGGCAACCTGCACACAACTGTGATTTAAGACGGTAAAGTAAAGAGTAGTGGCACTTGGAATTGCACACTTTCATGATCTTTTTTTGTTTAGGGTTCATATTTTTTTAGTTTTTTTAATCTTTTCTTATTTTTCTTGTCCTTTGATATTTATTTTAAGACATAACCTCTTTACATTTTTTAATTTTTAATATGGAAAAAATTTGTAGAAAGCAAAGGTATGTACAATATTACAAGACTTAACCTCATCCAATTCAAAATTATGAATCCTGTCACTATAGGACTCTAACAGTGGCTCGACATGGGGATGTAATTTTCTGGTGAAATTTCAAGAACTCTAAAGACCAGTAGCCTTTGAATTGTGACTGTAGTTACCTTGTAAACTGTCCTTCTCTGATTCTTCTTTATTGATACTTATGACAGTGAATCCTTCAAAGCTTAGGGCCTTCTCTCTGGGCTTCAACTCAAAGGATTACCATCCAATCCAATCTACACTCTAAAATGTTATGTATAATGATGCAAAGTAAAGTTAACTATTGTGAGTCAGTGGAAAAGTAATTCTTCAGCATCCTACCATTAACAGGTCCTCCTGGTAGATCTGATCCATCTATGTTTCTCAAGAAAAAGGCATTGTTTCCTTTGTAGCCATAAATGACATAAGGCCCTTGCCACAAAAAATCAAATTTTCCATTCTTTCCTTTGCCTTCTATGCTTAAATCCCACTTAAGGACTTTATCTCTTATGTAAAAATCATCTGCTTTAGTCTTTTTATCAAAGACATTCTTGTTTTTTTCCTGGATTATCTGTGATTTTACGTATACATCTTCTCTGGTCTGTTGTAGGTGTATGGTCTAATTTATTCTTCCTTGAATATAATTTGGTTCCACCTGTAATTCTTGAATGATATTCATCACTGGCATTCCCAAGGATGATGGGAAAACTGCATCCATCCCATAAACCAGCTGATAGGGTGATGATCCAATGGACTTCTTAGCAGTCAGTCTATCTACCCATAAGGTATTGACTAACTTCTTGTTCCATGTCTTTTTGTTATCTTCCAGAAATTTTTTATAATATTGACCATGCTTTTGTTGGATGACCCTGCTAGTCCATTACCTTGAGGGTAATATGCTATGGAATGGCCAAGGGTGATGTGGCACTTGTTACAAAAATCTATCATTCTCTTGGATTTAACGACAGCTGCATTATCAATAATGAGTTTATGGGTAAATCCAAATCTTGACAGGATATTACTCTCCAGGAAGGAGATTATGATAGTGTCTATGGCTTGCCTAGAAGGTATGGCCTCTATCGATTTGGTAAAATAGTCTGTAGCTGTCAAAATCCACTTGTTCTAAGTTGAGGAGGCTGGGTGTATTTCTCCAATGAAATCTAACCCCCATTGTTGAAATGGAATTTCAGTGGAAATTGGTTTAAGAGGCAAGGGTAAAAGTTTTCTCTTTCCCTAAAATACCTGACATTTATGGTAGGAGCCTACATGTTTCTTAACATCTGCAAACAAAGTGGGCCAGTAGAAGCCAAGCCTCAGCATTTTGTCAACAGTGGTCTTCCAGTACAAGTGTCCTCCACAACCCCCTGCATGAAACTCTTGCATGATTTTATCAGCTTCATTTTTCAATAAACAATTCAAAAGAATATGACTATTGTCTTTCCAAAACAATGCATTATCTATGATATAATACTTTAATGACTTCATCTTTAAAATTCTAGCTTTAGTTCTTGTCAAACTAAGAGGAGCTTGTAAATTTTGTAATACAAATATAATATCTGCATACTAGGGTGAATCAATAAAAGGTTCATTGATCAGTGGAGTCGCCATCTCTTCTTGATCATCAAGGGCACTAATGAAGTTTATGCCAAGGACTTGACAGTTCGATTCAACCATGAGTTTGGCTAAACCTTGGCATTTGATAAGCTTAGTTGGCTTTATCTCTATGTCATATTGGACAATATTATGGCAATCCACTTGCCTCTTTTTCCTTCAGGCCCATTTTGTGTCAAAATGTCCTTAGCTACTGAAGTTGGAACATAAGCAATAATGTGAGAATAGAGAATGTATACTTTGAGGCCTTCGATAGCCTTTAGTAAAGCTAATGCTTGTTTTTCCTTGATATTGCATTTGAGTGTGGAATCTCTTAAGGATTTACTAAAAAATTCAATTGGTTGTTCATATCCTTGGTTGTTATTTTGCATCAAGACTGCTGCAATGGTGTGTTCTAAAGCAAAAGAAAAAATTATAAAATCATTATTAAAGTCACGACTTATTGGGACTAGACTCTTGGTTAAGGCTTCCTTGATGGCTTCAAAGGATTGTTTGGCTTCCACTATCCATTTAAGTGATGATTCCTTTCTTAGCATGTTATTTAACTCTCTAATCAGTTCTTCTAGATTTGAAATTAATCTCCTAAGAAAGTTTATCTTGCCTAGAAATCACTGTAACTCTCTAATGTTTCTAGGATGGGTAATGGTCAAAATGGCCTCTATTCTAGCAGGATCTATTCTAATCCCATCTTTAGATATGATATGCCCCAACATTTTTCCCTTATCTAGACCAAAGAGTGTTTTCTTAGGATTTAAAGAAATCCCAGATTTTCTACATTTGATAAATACTCTTCTCAGGTGGTCTAGGTGTTCTTTGTTAGATTTAGAGAAGACTGTGATGCCATCCTAGTATACTACTAAGAAATCATGGATCTCCTTGGTAAAAGCTATATCCATAACTCTTTGAAATGTGGCACTTGCATTCATTAATCTGAAAGGCATCTTCAAATACATGAAGGTACCCCATGGAGTAGTAAATGCAGTTTTGGCTTGGTCCTCAGGTTGGACTAAGATCTGGTTATACCCAGAGAATCCATCTAATAGTGAAATCCTAGATGATCCTACTACCCTCTGCAGTATATGGTCCATTTCTGGTATAGGATAGTTATCTTTTAGCGAGACTTTGTTTAAATTTCTAAAATCTACTCAAAGTCTAATTTCACTTGTCTTTTTTCCAGTTGTGACTAAGTTTGAAATCTAGTATGAGTATCTAATGGGGGCTATTATTTGGGCATCAAACATTATTTTAACTTCCTTCTCAATAGAGGGCATAAGAATTGGGTTTATTCTCCTAAGTTTCTATTCGAAAGGTTTATGATCTTCTTTTAGAGGTATTTTGTGTTGGATTATGCAGGTGTCATAAGATTTTAAGTCTTCGTAACTCCATGTGAATACATCCTGGAACTCTTTAAACAGATTGATGTATTTAAAGCTTTCCTCTGGAGGTAAGGCTTTTGAAATTTTGATGAGTTTTGGTTTATCCTCACTTCCTATGTTAACCTCTTCTATGTCAGCTCTCAGACGTTCGATTTTGGGTTTCCTAGCTACATCGTTAGAGCCAAACAAATCTTCTAAATGTACTAATCTTTCGACAAAAAAATATTTTTCAAATTAAGGATCTCAGGATCATCATTCATTATTTCTTCAATTTGTACTTTCTCTAAACTATCTATTTCTACTCTAGTAAATTTAGTTGGTTTAGCTACATCTAAAATATTTACATCTAGGTTACTTTCTATATTATTGTCTATTGTATAGTTAGTATCTATATTGCATTTCTGAAACTCACCTTCATTGTTCATGAAATCGTAGATCTGAGAATCCTGAGAGAAAATCTGCCAATACTTCAAGTTTTCGGGTATAACAGACCTATGTCTAACTTCTGCAGTGTACTGATGGTTTTGTTGAAATGGGAGTTTACAAGTACTAGCAAAAGTGGCCAAACTATGGGCCTGCATGTTTTGCTTTATAGGAATGGCAGGAAAGTATGATTCCAAGAAGTCTTTGATCAAGTCTACCACAGTATCCCTATATTGACCAAATCCAAGATTGTTCATAGAGTATTCACCACTAATCTATTTAATAATCAGCTCTGAGTCTCCCATGATGGAAAATATTTTGGCTCCCAATTTCCTGAGCAATTGTAACCTTAGAATTAGGGCTTCATATTCGGCCATGTTATTGGTACACTTGAAGTTCAATCTAAAATCATGTCCCTCAACATGATTATTCTCCATATTATGGATCCACACTCCTGCACCAACCCCTAACCTATTAATAGACCCATCGAAGTCTAGTTGCCAAAGAGACTCATGAAATATGTTCTCACTGTCAGTTGTTCTGTATTTCAAGTGTTTGGTTGTGATTTCCTTTTTACAATTTTCTGAATTATATAAGATGAAAGATTCCATATCTGAATGCATGGAGTATATGGGAAATTTTTGTTGTTTTTTGTTGGGTCCCTATAGGACTAGTGATTACCCCATTACTATTGTAGTTATACCCCTTATTAATATTGTTGTGCCCCTATTGCCCCCATATTGTTATTACTGTGCCCCATAGAATCCCTCTATTGTTATTTTTGTGGCTTTATATTATTATTGTTAGGTTGGCTAGGTTATATTGTGACTCCTTAGACTCCTATATATAGAAAGGAGGTTTTTTCATTTGAATCATCCAAGAATTGTTCATTTATGTAATGTAAAGGAGGTTTCCCCCTCGAAGAGGCTGAATTCTAAGGCGTTGATCTATCTTTTCTTGAGCTAGTTTCATAACATTTTTCCTCACTACTGACCATGTATTTCATCAAGGTCTCCCTATATAATTTGTTAGATTGGCCAAAAATAGATATAGTGGCATAAGACATATCCAAATGCAAGGACCCCTATATTTTTGCTCCCCATGAGCGAGATAGCAGCATTCCATATTTCGGTGGGATGTCTACAATTTCAATTAGAATGCTCTTTGCAGGGCACTGGACAAGAGTCACACACATGTCTTTGATCAAACCAAGGCATTTAACTTGGTTGGATTCAAAAGAAAACAAATCCTTATATGGCCTGGTAATGTCTACGTCCAATCTTTCCATTATTTCTGTTGGAATCAAATGGTGGGATGCCCCTGAGTCCAACATAGCATTATGTAATATTTTATCACGAATGTTTACGCTAATGTAAAAAGGACGAACTACCCCTTGTTGATGAATACCATTGGCCTCAAGGCCAAACAACAATTCATGCTGATCAACATTCAAATTAACAGATCCTCTCCCTCTCCTATGTTTAAAGTTACAGTTATCTGTGACCTATAAGATTCATTCTTTACTAGTTCGATCAAAGGAACTGATATCTTTAATTTTTCTATTTTTGTTTGATGTTGAAAGGGAGCTAAGATTCATTTGTTTGATTAAGATATTCCTTAAGATGTGCAATTTGTGTGTCCTTATTCTGTTTCTCAGTATTAGGCATTTCAGTCTGTGTTTCTACTATTTTGCCTTGATTTCTCTTATTTTGATTGTTTTCAGTAATTGTCTTTGTTTTGGTTTCAGTGGAGGTTATATCTACAATTTTAGGGGTAGAAGTCTCTGGTGTTCCCCTAGGGAGGATTTGTAACACTTTGTTAACTGGAGCTTCTTTTATTATCTTAGTCTCAATTTGGATGGATCTTTTAATGAGAGTCTCGTTATTATTTTTACTTCTTAGGCTATATTGTTAATGTACCTCATATATAGCTAACTCATATCCCTATTTAAAATCAAAGGATTCACCAGATTCTAACTGCAACTGCTGCAGCATATATAACTCCTGATCTATTTGAGTAAGAAAAATAGCGTCTTCATCTTTGGTTTCTAGTAAGTTAATCTGGGTATCATCCTCTCCTTCTTGGTTCTGTGAATCCTCAACATAGTTCTCTTGGAAGGGGGCCTAATCTGTTGATCTAGTGTAGAATTCTTTCCAGCGTTATGGTTCCTACTAAAATTTGGGTTTCTTATTAGGGGTTGTTGTTGTTGATTCTCCCATTTATTTTTACTCTCCATATTTTCTAACCTATCCATGATTCTTTCTAAACTCTTAGCTAAAATATCAACTTTTCCATATGAGGTGTAAGCTTCCTCTTTAAATACAACCTTCTTTTCATTCCTCATTCATGCTTTCTAAGCTAATAAGTTAGCCTCTACACTAATAGCATTGCTTTCCATTTTTTCAAGTGTTTAAGGGTTCCTTTCCCTTATCTGGTATGACATGTCAGTGTCAAAACTATCAAGGAACTTAATTAATGCTAAGTCAGGTGGATGCTTAATATTGGCTAGAATTGCATTATAGCTACTATTAAACCTAGTGAAATAGTCTCGAACTAACTCATTAGGAGATCTTCTAATGTTTTCATATTCAGAAAGTATTTGCAATGGGTTCTTCTTTCTCTCCCATCTATCAATGAATAACCTATGGAAATTGGCTAAGTCTACAATATGGTTGGCAGGAAAGGCTTTGAACCATTTCTTAACATCCCTAGTTAGAGTTTGGGCAAACAATCTCATTTGGACATCTGCTTCATCTATCTCATGCAACTCAAAAAATTCAGACACCTTGTTTACATTTTGTCGGGCAGGATAATGACCAGTAGCATCAAACGGGGAAACCTTACTCTGATAATCTACAGACATGGCATGGAGTTGTGCAGGTAAAACAAGAGGTGCATATCAGTTTTCCATATTTGTGATTCTGGCTTTACTAGGGGGTAAATTTGTGGTGCTTGAGGAAGGACTTGAAACTGATGGAGGTGAACTAGATGATGATGAATATGGTTGATTAAAAACTATTTTAGGTGATTGGATTGTGGTAGATACAATTGGTGAAGTTGTGGTAAAGAAAGGGGTATTTACAGTGAGTGAAGTTTGTGCAGAAACTTCAGGGGTAGCAGTAGTAAGGGCAGCTATTTCAATAGATTGTTGAATGTAAGAATCACCTATATTACTTATCAATTTAGAGGCCCAAGCTTCTATCTTGTCAAAAGTCTCAACAAAAAATTTATCTAAATCTGAATGAATAATCATTTTTTATTCAATGAATTGAACAAACTCAGGGTCTAAGATCGTTTCATGTATTGCATTCTTAGATTTACTTCTGAATAATGAGAGGTCAAATGATAAATCAAAAGGGATGTCCTCTAAAGTTGAAAATTCCTCAGGGAGTGAATTGGCTCTAACTAACCTGCTACTACTGGCTTGGGTTTCTATTGTTTGGGTTGTCTTAAAATTCTCTCTGGGTCATCAACTATAGTTGCAGGGTTTGGATCTGGGTTTGCCTGGGTATAGTGAATCTTTTTGGGAGCCAGAATTTTAAGTTTTTTAAACTGTTTTTATGAAGGTTTGTAAAATTTTACTTCAGAAAATGACCTTAAGGGGCTTAAGAATAAATTTAAGTTCTCCTTAAAGTTTTATGAGACTGAGGATTGAAATCCCCAGTATGGTCGCCAGAAATGTTATCACTATGATATTTCTTTTGAAGTATGAAGAAAGAAAAACCAAAGGTAACCACAAACCACTTTTGGAGATCACGACCTAGCCTTCCTGGTGCTCAGAGAGGTCCCTCTCTTTATAATTTAACTTTGTTTTACTTAAGATGATTTTAGGCTAGTTATTGCTTGCACTTGGGTTTTGTTTTGAAAATTTGGTGGTGAGATCACTTTACTTAGATGGACATGGTTTTGGCTTATGCCATTAGGCTATGGAGTCGGATGTCTGACAAACAAGACTGGATTTAGTTCTAAAAACAATGTCTACATGGCAAGATAGATGAGTTATTGCAGATCTCAAATGCTAAATGGTGAATGGCTGCAAATTAGATCCAGGGAGTAACTAAGGATTCCCTAGGCCAGGCATTGGAACGAATGAAAGAAGTCAACTGGGATAGGAGAGAAATTAAGGGTTCTCAAATCCGGGTATCAGAGGAAAACATGAAATGACTAAGTGTGCAAAATAGAGTGTAATTAAACAAATTCTGAGTGATACCAATTAATTCATTTAGATTTTAGAACACATTTAAGATTATGAAAACACATAAGAAAGGTAACAAAATCACACAAAGAAAGTACTTCACTACAAATGGCTCATCTCATGAATCCTGTAGCGAAATGATTTTATTACTTGCTCCAGTCTATTGACTTGAAAATGATACAATCACCCTTAGGTTCAACATAAAAGTAACTCTACAGATATAAAATAATCCGCACCCTAATACTTCAAATTTTGAAGTATTTATACAAGAGGAATTACAAAATATCTGAAACTGCTTTTAGAACTAATCTAGGAAAAAATGAATATCTTCTTGCAAGAAGATAGACACATCTATTGAACTGCTGCTTGCTTTCCCTGTTATCAAGGTTTTGCTAGCCTTTGCTCTTTGATCTTTTGCCATTTATGTTGCTTGGTTGTTTGTTCTTTGCATTGGATATTCTATTTCACTTTGACCTTTCACCTGATACTCTTTCATCTGATACACTTTAATCCTACAGACTTGTCAATATCCTTTTACCTTGTTGTTTCACTTTTTACTATAGATTTACAATTTACTGTCCTTTTAGTACAGTAACCCATTCAGCTTTTCCCATCTTTCTTCATGTGGTAATTGGATATTGATCATTTTTGTGTATATCTCATCTACCTATGTATATTTGGCAAAAGTGGGATTGTTAGTAAACAAGTGTTTTACCTCATTCTGGAGGTAAAACAAGTTTTCAAAAGTTTGATACAAGACTTTTCATGTTCGCATGCCCTTCATAGATGAAGTGATCACCTTTTCTTTGGCCACTTCACTTATCTTCTTGTTTTAATCTGCATGTGTCATGAACTTGTCATTTATAACTAAGGGATTAGGTAATCCATTTTCCTTCAACAATTCAAACATAGCCATGAACCTCTCAATGGCTAACTAAATGTTCTGACACTTATCTTCTAGATTCAACATCAAATTCCTCTTGATAAGGACTTTCCTAACTTCTAAAATGGTACCTATCCTATCAGGTATCTCAAGCTCTTGCAGTTTATATTTATTCTTGGATTTGAGGAAATGGATGATTCTTGCTGCTTCGTCTGGCATATCTCCAAGTTTTGTTTTAACCCTTTTAATGGATTTTGTTGCCTGCTTAATCAAATCAATATGCTCAAAAATGACCTGGATAGATGGCCAAATACCATTGGTAGAGTCAATGATATTGGCCCACAGTTTCTCTTTAGGCTTTCCTATTGGTTAAGTGAAGGTCAGTTCCTTTTGTAAGTTCTTTATCCTCTCATTCATCCTTACAGACTTTTGATGTTCTTCCTTATGCATGATCTGGGCAATTTTGCAATCTATCACAAGGTTGCTGACTTTCTCTTTCAATTTGTTTATCTCGTTGGTCTGAATGGAGATTTCTTCCATTGCTTTCACCAACCCGTTTGCTTCTTCACTTGTGGAGGTAGCTATTGTTGATCATGTTGCTAATGTAGTCTGTGTAGATGTTGGTAGTGCAATGGCCGTTGGAGCAGTGGGAGATAATGTTGTTGCTAGAGTAGAAGGCATAGCTGTGGTCACTGTTGGAATGACATTTGCAAGAGAATTATCAGTGATCACTTGTTTGAGATGGATCAAGCTATCCAACTCCTTGTCCATCTCCCTTAACTGGTCATTGAGTTGCAGCACCAAGTCCATTATCTCCTTATGATTGGTCAGGCTTTCAAGGACTTATTTTGTTTGTGGGCGCTACAAGTGAGGAAAATTGAGCTATTTCTTGAGGGCTGCTATGTCCTCATTTTTCTTCTTGATCAATTTCTTTGTGGCCTTCACATCACTTGGGTCATGGACTAGTTCAATAACCAAGTCCTCCAAGGACTTTATCCTGGTGTCTTTAGCCTGTAAAGAGGCTATTTCCAGCTTCAATTGAGCTATCACATTGTCTAATGAATCCTGTAACTTCTAAGCAACCATGACCTTTGGTGTGAGGGTGGAGTAGATCATTTCTCTAGCCTACTTGTGAAATTCAATCTGATCAATGGGATGAACATCCCTGGCCAAGACCTCAAAATTGGTCTTCTTGTAGTTTGCTGAAATCTTCAATTGTTGTATAGTGTTGTAGGAATGAGACCTACATTTTTCCTTCTTTGATGTCAAAGGCTGACATCATTCTAGTTTGGTTTGGTGGTGTGAGCTTGGGGTACTGTGCATATGTTTCTGCCTTCAGTCTTTCATTCATCATTCTAATTTCTTTGAATCTATCCTTGATGTCTTTTTCCTTGTTAGTTGGCCTGACATAGGAGGAAATATCCATACTGGGCTATCTATATACCAACTGTGTGATGGATGTTGAGGGTTGTTGTGTCCCCTCTGATGTAGCTTCTTCTTTTCCTTTTTATCTCATTGCCTCAGTGTCAATGATTTCTTCTAATGCAATGTTATGCTCCTGTTCAAGGATAGGATTCAGTTTGGGCCTCTTGCTTCGCTCCATCAGCTCATGAGTGGTCTCCATGGTAGAGCTAGATGCCTCATCCCTGGACATCTTAGGATTCTTCTCCTCATTTACTGGGGTCTGTATGACTAGAGGAATGTTCATTGGCCCTCCCTGTTCTGGAACCTGCAGGAAAGAGTTATGATCGAATTGTCTCTCCAAATCGATAAGTGTATTTTCTATGTCCACAACAGTGTTGTCCATGTCAATCAAAGTGTTCTCCACCCACTCATCCAAATTAGCAAACTGTTCAATGTCAGGCCTTGGGTGGTGTACGTAGGATGCCAACTTAACCCTGAGCATGAGCTTGTTTATCACCCCATGAGCATCATAGTTCTAGATGAAATTGTTTTTGAACTTCATTAATTGAAGTAACTTGCTGGCCTCTAGTCCAGCTTCTCTGTTGTTGCAAATAAATGGGTCGATCTGGTTGTTTAGATTGAACTGGGTTTTCTTCCTATAAGCTAGGAAGTTGATGTCATCAGAGTTGATCATCTACCTAAAGTACGCAAGAACAAATATCCTCATTGGGAGGTACTTGGGCAACTTGTAGGGGGCTATCTCACAGCCATAAATCCTAATCTCTGTGTGGTTTTCGTACAAGTACCAATCTCCCACCTTGCTGTTCTTGGCCAATTGCATTACTCTTTTAATCTTTGGGTTTATTTTAGTCTGAGTCTTAGAAGTCAACATGTTCATAACTGGGTATACAAACGAGTCTACTAAGTATTTGTATGAGGTGGGAAACTTGTGGACCAAGGGTGTCCAGTAGATGACTGATCTTTCCTTTCCCTTGGTGTCCAATTTTTGGATCTTAAAAGGGAATTTATCTATCTAATAATGCAGGAACATATGAAACAGCACTAAAGAGTATTTGAAGACTCTTTTAGTGGGCAATTTAGTGAACTATTCATGCATTTTGTCCGCAATGAAGTGGGCATAATCATACATGACAGCAGGAGGCTTGCCTAGAGAGAAAATGGATAAGAAAGCCATGATGAACTCATCCACATACTCATCTGATGTGAATCCTAGGATGCATGAGAGCATGGTCATTATTTTCCTGCTAATCTCTGAAAAATAGTGGAAGCATAGGGTGGAATGTCTTTTGGACTATGGAACTCCTCAATGATGAAATTCTGAAATATTTGTTTGATATTGGTTGGGTCCACTGTGATGTATAGGTCCAATAGGTTTGCAATGGACAAAGGAGTCAGATTAGGACTATGCTGGATTTGCAGCATTTGGTTGATGGATTCAACAGTGATGGTGAACAATATCTCATGGTTTGGTGCCTCAATAGCCCTATGGCTTGGAACATAACAAGCACGACAAAAATGTGTTATGTTTGAGAATGGGTGGACTTCTGGGAATGTTTACTTGGGAAAACTGGATTCCCAAAGGTTTATATCATCAATATGGTTTAGGAACCTATCCTTGGCCCAACAATGGATTCTCAACAGGTGGCCTCGAGTCGCTGTGTCTTTAATTTGAAAATCCCTGTCTGCTAGGGCCAAATGGTCAATGTCTAAATGAGGGGTTGTCACTGGTCTGACATTCAAAGAGGTTGGGGCAGCCATTTTTGTGATAAAATGTGGGAATTGGGCATATATTGTCTGTGGGAATGAAGTCTTTATAACTCTAGTGAAGGCATAGGGTATTGATAGTTTGCACATAAGAGTTTTGGTATTTTAGGATAGGATTTACTCTCAATTTAAGGAATTCAATTAAATTCAATCAATTATTTCATGAATTTAGTGTACATTTTTAAATGAGAGGGTCGTTCTGGTTTTCTGCTTAAGTACCTGGCATTTATGGTCGAGGTTGCAAACTGGTTTTAAGTGGAGGTTTGAAGAGGCTTCTGCGGCTTTTAGGTGTGCTGTGGTGGTGTTTTGGAAGGTATCCAGAAGTTGGTAATTGGTCGCAGGAGCTCTGAGGGTGCATGTGTGCTTTGGAGGCTTCGCAGTGCAAACAAGCGAAAAAGGGCAAAAATGTGGTGTGAAGGATTTTAACCGAGAGCGGTTAGAATTGGCAGGGAAATTAAATGAACAATGGCAGCTTTGCTTTATGGAAGGGAGGCAGTATTGGATCTGGGGGTGGATGATCCAATGGTCATCGCGTGGCAGAGATGCACGATGGGAGATAGGGGTGAGATTTAGTGGGGCCCATGTTTCATTACGCCTAAGTGTAATTAATTGTTGTATATGTGTGGGGTTAATAAAGTAATGCAGGATTACGGAACATAAATGGTAAAAGTGAATTTTCAAGATTAATAAAGTAAAGCGGGGTGGGAGTAATCATTAGAATAAGAGGTTTAGTGGGTTTTTTAGGGTTTTTAGGGGAATTAATGAAAGGGAAAGTTATTTCTCTAAGGGGAAAAGGGTTTCACACTAGGGGAGAGGGATTTTTGGGAAAGGAGGTGAATTTAGAAAGTAAATTGGCTAGGGAATGTGTGAAACCTAGGGGTAGGAGTTAAAATGAAGGGAAATGGTGTCTTCACGAGCCATGAATAGGTAAAAGGGAAATTAGTAAGTATATAGTGGGGGGTGAAATGCAATGGGAGAAAATTAGGAAAATGAGCTTATGAGCATCCTTTTTCTTTCACAATTGCTCCTGCACACTGAAACACATTATTAAACATTATAGATGTGCTTATGCCTACAATAGCTTGTATTTTTGTAAAATTTCTTCTACTTACCCTAACACTTTTTCTTCAGTTTGTTGGGTGCACTAAGCTAGAAAACCCATTTCTTTCCTTTTTTTATGTAACAAACTATCTACTTCTAACCTTATATCTTCCAAGGGCTTAGATTAAACTGATGAGCTCCTTTTATTTCTCTACCTATCTACTAATCTGCCAAGATTAAACAGTTTGGTGAGATTTTA
The DNA here is from genome assembly GCA_031772625.1 of Pinus tabuliformis. Lineage (NCBI taxonomy): Eukaryota > Viridiplantae > Streptophyta > Pinopsida > Pinales > Pinaceae > Pinus > Pinus tabuliformis. Next base: position 1,163,801,701 of record CM062817.1, on the reverse strand, counting down.
TTCTCTACATATAAACTTGAAATTCAAAGCATGGAGTAGTCAAGATTAAATAGTTTGACTATCATGGGTTGTGGCATGTATGACAAGCTGCACACAACTATTATTTAAGATGGTAAAGTAAAAAGTAGTGGCACTTGGACTTGCACACTTTCATGATCTGTTTTTGTTTGGGGTTCATATGTTTTCATTTTTTTAATCTTTTCTTATTTTTCTTGTCCTTTGATATTTCTTTTAGGACATACCCTCTTTTGCATTTTTTAATTTTTAGTATGGAAAACATTTGTAGAAAGCAAAGGTATGTACAATATTACAAGACTTAACCTCAGCCAATTCAAAATTATGAATCTTATCACTATAGGACTCTAACAAAGTGTTAACTTGCTACACTACGAACTATCATCTAAGGGAGTTTCCATGAATGACAACAACTGTATCATAATTCCAACAATCTCCCCCTTTGGACTTGATGACAACAACAACACCAAGACACTCTCCCCCTTTGACATCAAGGGCAAAGGGCGGACCAAGATATTCTCCCCCTTTGATATACATTACGTTGTGCATGCTCCCCCTAACTACATGTTGAATTCTCTTATTAAGCTCCCTGTTTGTACATGCTAAGATGCACTAAACCGTCCATACTCCCCCTGAGCACGTGCAGTGCCCGCGAAAAATATTTTTCAAAAGAATAACTTGACTCTATAACTCAACTAAGTGAGTATGACCTTCCTATCACCAATGACTCAAACATGCATCAATCGCCCAACCAAAAGGGGATACACCAATTTTGACTTATCCACCCAACCAAGTGGGGATATACCAAATGTTTAGACATGAATGAAATATTAATTATTACATCATCCTTCCCATGCATAGTGGGGTTACAAATTAGGTCTTTCCATGATCTTTACATCAAATGGTACACATGACATTTATAACTAGAACCAACAATCTGAGCAAGACCATGATAGTCAGCAGCAACTATCTTACACCATATATGATCTGCACTATCAACATCAACATCAACAGCCTGTATATGTACATCATCAAAAGATTCATCTGAATCAAAACAACTATATGGATCTAACAACATAATTATCATCGTGTCCCAAGGTCTTCTATTATAATGCCAATAATGTATTATTAGAAACATATGCTCCCCCTAAACCTGTGGCAACTGTTTACTATCAGATCTTATCATTGCATTTGTTAGTAAGAATAATCAAAACATCTTCATCAACTAGTTATTCATATGAGGGCCAAAAAAACTTCCACATTTCATCAGCGGACTGTAACCATCATCAATCAGAACAAAATAGATAATTGATAATTGACTGAACCATATCAAACCCCTTTTCCTGAGTCTGTCCCACTACTTTTTCTTCAAAACACAATGTATGTGACTTTGCAGCTTCTATCTCACATATATACGTGACTTCTCTTCATAATAATTGCATATGAAAATTGGAATACTGAATTTTTACACTTTCAGCTTCCCATGGGTCTGTTATGTCTGTAAACTGAGCTATGCCACATCTTTCTGACAACAATTCCTTCTTCTTCAATACCTGGGATTGTGGTGATGTTTGCTCCTTTTGGTATGGTGGCTGAAATTGTTTCTTGCATTCCTTTGATTTATGCCCAAACTTGTTACATGCATAACATCTTACATGTTTCATATTCCTTCTATCCCAATCAACAGATTTGTGACCAAACGTATTGCAAGCAAAACGATATCCCTTAAAGTACCTAGAAACTGATGATCTTTCTATGTGGCGGTCTTGAACGATTCTAATTCTACATCTCATGACAACATGTCCAAAATTATGACATTTAAAACATTCAACATTATTTTTCAGAGAAAAGAAACAATTATCCCTTCCATAGTTAGGTGGAAATGTTTTTATTTGAAGTCTTTCTTTCCTTGGTTGTTGATGGGGTTGACATTTTATCTCCTTGTTGAGAATTTCAGATTTTGCATTGGAGTTTCTTACCTCATCTTGTAAGCTAGATTCACCTTCATGAAAACCAAGACCAATCTTTATAATAGGCGGACACTGAAATTTGATGATTTCATCTAACGTTTCCGATCCTTTAGCAAATATAAGATTCAAAGTCTTTGTCTTTTCAAGTTCTTTTCTTAGACTTACTGCTTCACGTTCTAACACTTCATTGAGTTGATGTGTCACTGTGTTTATGACTATATCCTTTTCTGCCAAACTAATTTTGAGTTGACTGATTCCTTTAAGGAAATCTTCCTCTTCTAAGGCATAATTTTCATACACCATGAGTAGTTTAATTTCTTGATCATCTTCATCACTATTGGATAAGCCATCACGATCATCATGAGTATAGTAACTTCTATTACCTTCTGTAGACATCTTTCCTTTTACATGAGGGAATTTAGTAGTGTAATGACCAACTCTACCACAAGCAAAGTATTTGAATGGTAGCTTACCTCTGAACCTTCCAGAACCCTGTTGAAGCTTCTTCACAAAATTTACCTCATCTTCTTCTTCTGAAATGTGTCCTGATTCATTGTGCTCTTCCTTTCCTTTGTCCTTTGATGATGCTTTAAACACGGCTTCTCTCATATCTGATGGACCTCCTTTTCTTGTTTCAAAGGTAGTTAGGATTCCATTGAGTTGAGTCACAGTAATAGTTTGATGATCTTGTTTTTCTTCCATGGCAAACACTTTTGACTCAAATTTAAAGGATAAAGATCTCAAAATTTTCTCAACTAATGTACCTTCCTTTATCTCTTCACCCAGACTTCTCATATTATTTACAATCCCATTTACTCACAAGAAATAACTAGAAATGCTTTCATCACTATGCATCTTGAGAGTTTCATACTGGATTCTGAGAGTTTGTAGTTTAGCACATTTTACTTCAGAGTCACCTTCGTAGCTTTGAATGATTTTGTCCCATATTTCCTTGGCTATGTTGAGTTGTATGACTTTGATTAATTAGGATTCTGATAGACTTCCCAATAAGGCATTGACAACTTTGGCATTGATTTCATATGTTTTTCTTTCTTTTGGATCTGTGGGGACTGCTATTGGATATTGATATCCTTTCTCCACAATTTCCCAAACATCAGCTCCAAGTGACTGAAGATATGCTCTAGTTCATGTTTTCCAATATACCAAGTTGTTCCCATTGAATATTTGTGGTCTGATATATCCCATGCCTTCGTGATTGTTCATCTTGAAAGATCTCCCTTCAAGTGATCAAGCTTCTTCTGAAGGACCTATTCTGACACCAATTGTTGGAAATAACACTGAGGGGGGTTGAATCAGTATTATCAAATCAATAACTTTTTCATTTCATACTCAAATTTATATACACTACTTCAATGAAATTAACCCGCGTGTACACGCAAGTGTCTTTAAAGCAACTAGTGTATATCCAGCAAAATTATGATTCAGTTAATTAATCATACATTGATATTTAATCAATGCATCAGTACTTCATTAACCGTATGAATAGTAACCATCTACAGTAATAATAGAATAAACCATCACACATAAGAAACACACATGAACACCAAGATTTAAGGTGGAAACCCAATGCAGGACAAAAACCACCTGCTGATATATTATTTTAATATAAGAAAAACCTGTTCACAGTATTGTACTGGTGCAGACTCATATCAGTACGCAGGCACCCACCTACAGAAGGCTAGAACCTTCTCTCATTCTCCAGCTTCTATTGGAAGAGAGCTACAACCCATGGATCTTGTACTACTGATCTGTTTACTAGTACATAAGCGCCGACCTACAGAAGGTTCCAACCTTCACTCATTTTCCAGCAGCTATGGGAAGGAAGCTTCAACCCCTTGGCTCTTGTACTAGCTGATATGTTTACCAGTACATAGGCACTAGCCTACAAAAGGCTACGACCTTCTCTCTTCCTCTAGTGACCACATTTCATAAATTTTCAGACTAGATACTCTTGGAACACATCACCACACTCTGATACCACTTGTTATAGATCTGATCCAAAACATATGATAATAAAAATAAACCCAAGAAAGAACAAGATAGAAATAGATAGAAATGATTCACTTTATTGATATCTACTTTAGTGTTATATACCTAGGGGGGATAATATGGGGTACCAAGGGAGGTACCCAAGGTAATAATGTAATAATAAGATGGGCCATAGTAATAAATAAAGTGGTTAACCCATATCATGTAAGGGACCACAAGTAGTTAGTAATAATGTAATGGGCCCATGGTATTAGTTGATGGTATGAGGGAACCATGGTAATGACCCATTGTATTGTATGTATGAGGCCTATATAGAGGCTAGAGACTCCATGTGAAGGAAGATAGTCAAGGAATATTGTATGAACAAGCATATGGCTTGTGGAGTGTTCTCCTTCCTTAAGGAGTGAACCTATGGTGTTGCCCTACCTTAAGGGTCTTGATATCAATAAAGAGTCATTTCATATTATTTTTGGGTTTATTTACATTGTCTTATATTTTCATATCAGATCTATAGCATTTCTGGGTTAGAGCTATAACAAGTGGTATCAGAGCACTTTCTTGGGCACAAAAGTGGAGAATTTTTTATTTTTTATTTTTTGCAGGATTTCGGGGGCGGCGAGTTTGCAGATCATATCTGTATGTTTTGGTGAAAGATATGCAAAATATAATTGTAGTTCTGTATTCTTTGTGAAAAAATATCCGATTTCAAAAAAAAAATCGGTTGAATCGGAGTCCGGATGAAGGAGATATCGCTGATCTAAAAATCAGTGGTGTTGTAGACAATTTTTTGGGGCAGCAAGTTTGCGGCGCAGATCTAGACGTCCTGGTGCAAGATCTACAAAATATAATTGTAGATATGAATTTTTTGAGAAAAATTACCCAATTTCAAAAAAAAAATCAGTCGAATCGGAGTCCGGATGAGGGAGATATCGCTGATTTAAAATCAGCTCTTTTTTGCAGAAATTTTGGTGACGGCAGGAGAGTTGCAGCGCAGATTTGAAATTTCATTGCCTAGATCAAAATTTTTATCACATGGGCAGATGCAGAATGGTTGTTCCATTTCCAAAAATAGGTCATAATAGGGATTCTGAGCAATATTGACTAAACTGTGACAATTTCAAATTTTCGCCAAGTAAGTGTTTTTTTTCAAAACTCTCTTCATGGCTTCTAGCAAGGTTCTTTATTTTACAGGAAAAGATAGTGGTCCTACTATTGAAGAATACATAAAACAACAGAAGTGGTTATGGAAAAACAAATGGAAATTGTGGGCAGTGGAGGATTTAGAGATGAGGCGGCCACATGGTGGGGATTACTTAACCAAACAAAGTGTTACAACCTGCCTCATGAAGAATTTGAAAAATTCCTTTTAGACCGATGGTCTCATACTAGAAAACAAGATAAGGAGAAACATATGGGGTTATTTCCTACTGGTATATCTTTATTGCAGGTTCATGGATTGATTCAGAAGGAGAAAATTGTTGTGTCTATAAATCCTAGTTGCAAGCAAAATCTGATAAGTGTTAATTTGGCAAACAGATTGCAAGTTCTAGCAAAACACATTGAAACTGCACAGATTGATAATGAGGATGTTCAAGTGTATAAGGATTTGAAGATTTCTATGGATAAGTATGTGTTGCATGGTGATTTTTATGCTTCAGAGACAGATAATATGGATGTTGTTTTGGGATACCCGTGGATGGAATCAGTGGGTACTATAAATATTAATGTGCAGAAGAAATTCCTGAAGCTCTGGTATAAAAAGAAGAAAATTACATTACATGATATTCCCATCAATAAACAGGTAGAGTCCACGGAGGTTGACGCAGAAGATGTTCCAGGGACTGACATATCAGATGATGAGCAGTTGATGGTCGACAATCAAACACAAACAGAGGCTGAAGCCGAAAAGGTAACAGGTGCTGACACATCTAATGAGGGTTCAGTGGTTGAAGTCATATTGGAAAAGAAGACACCACAACAGGCACCACAGCAGGGTGAATTAAAAAAAAGACACCGTGGGTTAAAACTTCAACATATCATCACCCACATCACCCCGCAAGAAAACAACCAACAAGATGGCAACCAATTAGCCACAAGGACAACAACCCCCGTATGATGGATAGCGAGGAGCGAAGATCCACCTACTACACATCAACACAGAAGAGCTGCCATGGTCAAATTCCATCTCAAGCGAGCGAGGCACCAGCGAGATCGACGGTTCACCTTTCTCTTGGATGGATAGATGCACGTGCATTGTACCAGTGGACTACTCTTTTGAGTAGATCTTATTATTGGTGTTCTTCCCATGTTTCGAGAACTAAACATGCTAAGGGGGGTGGAGTGTTATATACCTAGGGGGGATAATATGGGGTACCAAGGGAGGTACCCAAGGTAATAATGTAATAATGGGATGGGCCATAGTAATAAATAAGGTGGTTAACCCATATCATGTAAGAGACCACAAGTAGTTAATAATAATGTAATGGGCCCATGGTATTAGTTGATGGTATGAGGGAACCATGGTAATGACCCATGGTATTGTATGTATGAGGCCTATATAGAGGCTAGAGACTCCATGTCAAAGAATATAGTCAAGGATTATTGTATGAGCAGGCATATGGCTTGTGGAGTGTTCTCCTTCCTTAAGGAGTGAATGTATCGTGTTGCCCTACCTTAAGGGTTTTGATCAATAAAGAATCATTGCATCTTATTTCTGGGTTATTTGCATTATCTTATATTTTCATATCTGATCTATAATATTTATGGGTTAGATCTACAACAAGTGGTATCAGAGCTATAACAAGTGGTATCAGAGCTACAACAAGTGAAGGATTATTTTATGAACAGGCATATGGCTTGTGGAGTGTTCTCCTTCCTTAAGGAGTGAATGTATGGTGTTGCCCTACCTTAAGGGTTTGATCAATAAAGACGCATTTCTATCTATTTCTATCTTATTGTTTCTGGGTTTATTTCCATTATCATATATTTCTGGGTTAGATCTATAACAAGTGGTATCAGAGCTATAACACCTTGGCTCTTGTACTAGATGATATGTTTACCAGTACATAGGCGCTAGCCTACAAAAGGCTACGACCTTCTCTCTTCCTCCAGTGACCACATTTCATAAATTTCCAGACTAGATACTCTTGGAACACATCACCACACTCTGAAGGCCTTGTTTCATCAAATTTTCATACTAGACCCATTCGCAACATAGAAGCTAAAAAAAATCACCACTGCAATACAACCAATCACTAAAAACCCATCATCATTGAAGCAAATCACAATTAGTCAATCTGAAGATTTAGAACACTGTCACTAAAACACAGTCACTAGAACCCAAAGCAGAACCCAGAATTCTGCATCAACAATGATAACCAACTGCAACTTCAAATATCATATTTAATAATGTATACGCTACTTTGATGTGTTGAACCAGCGTGCATACTGGTGGGCTCCGGTATTGTAGCAATAATGCTACAACTCCTGGAGCTTCCTTCTCTAATTTTATCAACCCGGTAGTTCGTACAAACTTGGAAGTGACGGTGTTGTATGCACAAGTACTAGCTCTTGTCGCAGCTGTCACTTGGTCAGCTGGCACAAGTCCGCTATGGCTCAAGCCAACTTCTATATGGTCTCAGAAGAAGCTCTTTAAGTGATGAACGAAAGCTATCTCAAAGGAAATTAACCTACTTTGCAAGAATGAACTGAAAGCCAACAAAACATGGAAACCCTAGTAAACCCTAATTCTACCAGCTTAATCCTTATGATGCAATGGTGGGAATGCAACTTCTAAAAGTGATGCCATTACTTCTATTGAGATGAGATGCATGTGTCTAAACCACTTTCATCTGAAGAGAACATGTTTTTGTATTTTTGCTCAAGTTGTTGGAGTTATTATGACTGTGCTTCTTACTGGGTCTTGACTGTGCAGGGATAGATCAAGGAGGGAAATGCTTGGAAGAGGTCAGGAAGGCTCAGAGAGGGTCTAAGGGATCCCTAACATCATTCCACAGAAGTTCACAAAGTTCAGATGCCTGGCAACCGTGTTTGCAAGCTTCTACAGGATGTCTGCAGGGGATTCTACAGGAAGTTCAGGATTTCTACAGGAAGTCTGCTAACTTCTACAGGATGTTCTGCAATAGGATTTTTGGGTGATGGATGAGTGAATGAGCTGTATGGGTGGATAGAGAGGTAGGAGGGGAGCTTGTGATGGCTTATGGACAGAGAGATGAAATGGAGAGGGAGTGTGTAAAGCTGGTTGGTCTAGAGGGGGGTAGAGGCAATGGAAGGCCGAAAAGATAAAACAACGTGGAGGATAGAAGAGTTGGGAGGCAAATGATCGAACTAGGAGATAAGTAGATGGCTTAGGCATGACTTAGAAGGATAAGGAAATTATAGAGTGGTGATGCGCAGTGTAAATGAAACAAATCACCCGTGTCTTGCACAAAACTGAGAATTCATCAACCGATTCTAATTGTTTTTATAAAACCATAGAACAGCAATGTCGTTTTTAAGGGAAAATCGTGCAAGGTGCTGAAACAAAGAATTATTGCTCAAGATCTAAATGCATGGACACTTCTACAAACGGAAATATTACGTTAAAGCTTGCATGATCATGTAAAACTGTGTTTTTTGGTGTTGGCACGGTCTGCACTCCCAATCTCTAAACAGAGGTGGAAGTGAGTGTGCAATCAACCTTTTTTGGAGCTCTAATTAACTCTAATCCCCTTACTCTAATCTAAACTACTGAAAGCACTTTATCCATAAAACTAACCTACTTAATCACATCAAGAAATTCAAATCAGCAAACTGTGTTTCCAAGTGCATGTAAAGGAAAATAAATGAAATGCTGGAAGAAAGACAAGTAACAATACAACGAAGGAAGCCTTAGGCTCTCAGGTTGGGCCCAACCCTGAGAGCTTAAGCTCCTTTAAGAACTCAGAGCTGCCTCAAATCTGTCTGCTTATTCATTAAGAGATAATAGTCAAAAGTCTGATAACATGCCAAAAATGGCTTACAAAAAGCAAAACAGAGCTATCAGCTCGTAGTCTAGGATAAACAAAAAAGTTTCAAAAGTCCCCATTGAAGGCTACAGCCTCAATATTTATACATTATGAGGGCCAAGCTGGCTTCCTAAATTGGTGGGGCTTGGCTGCCCAACTAAAAGTAAACTGTTGTTCCCTTAGAATCCGTTGGCTGCCTTCTAGCTCGGTGGTGATAGCTGTTGGAGCTCGGAGTTGGGGTGGAGATCACGAGGAAGGCCATTCAAGGCTGTGGACAACCTTCCTACAAAACCGCAATGCCACCTTGGCTGTCTCCTTTCCTCCATCTGCGTGGTTTTTCTCCATTTAATGTCAAAAAACCTGAAATAAACATGTATTAGCCACCTAGGAATAGTGACTGCCCTCCTTCCTACAAATAACATGAATATACTTAAGAAATGATGCATAAGTGATAAAAAATGAAGGGTTGAGCAAGGGTAAGTAGGCCAAATGAGCCCAAAATGTTACCAAATTTGGGGCTCATCATCACCCCCCAGCTAAAATATTTGCTCATCCTTGAGCAACTAGTCCAGCTCCTCATCCTTCATTGCCTTTACTGCCACCCTTACATCCCAAGCCTCTGTAGTAGTGTCCTCCTTGCTGATATGGAACCCAGCCCTTCTGTTCACCTCTTCCCACTGTTCATTATCATCTTTCTCTGTGCTGCCTTCCATCAATCCTAGCAGCAGTGGTGGGCTTAGCTTAAGGCCAATCCAGCTGGCCTGGAGGTTTTGCATGGATTTCTTATAGAGGGCCACCCGTACTAGAGCTTCCCTCATCCGAGTTGGGGTATGATACTCTCAGATTTTCAGACTGTGGGCCAATGTATTCCATCTGCGGGTGCAAGCTTGGACAGCGTTGTCTCCTAACAGTCTCTCCATGTCCTCAAAATGTGCTATGGCTTGGGCCTGCTGATCCATATATCTCAATGAAGCTTGAGGGTCAGTGGACAAGTGTTGGTGTGCCGAGATTAGTGCAACTAGATCCCCTGGTTCTGGTCTAATTAGCAATGGCTCATTCAGCTCTCGGTTCATGACTGCTTTGGCTTCTGCTGCTCTTTTGTCCTCATGGTTCAACCATGAGGCAAATGCCATTAATTGCATATCTCCCAAGGCCGTATTGGGATCCCATGAAATTACATTAGGCAGGGCCAAATTATGGAGGTAGAACTCCACTAATTTGGCCTTATCCTCTGATGAGCTGGTACTGCATACTTCAGTGAATTGCTGTGGGTCTTGGAGCTGAGAGATACCCCTTTGCGCCAAGGTGTTGATTTGAAATTGCAGCCATTGGTCTTTCAGGTACAGGCCATAGGATTTGGCCGGCTGTCTGCATTGTATAGCATCCATGGCCCAACTGGCCATGCAGGCCAATTGTGCCTCTTTCTGCTGCAGCTGTTGTCTGAGAGCTTGCACCTCAATTTGTGCTTGCTGTTCTGCTTCCTGTAGATGCAAGGTATGCTCCCCAAGACCGATGTGTAGTTCCTTTTTGCCTTGCTGTTCTGCTGTGGTGTCCCCGGAGGATGTACCTGTTCCTGTCCTCAGCTCCTGTAGCTACAATCTAAGCTTTTCGTTTTCATCCTGTAGGAACACTTGTTGGAAATTTTCCACGTGTTTAGCCATGGCCAATTCACTTCTGGCCTCCTTGAGCTGCTCCTCCAATGGACCTATGTCCGCCACACCCTTTGACTTGGCTATTTTCATCCACGTGTGTGTACGTACTCTCTCTTCCTCCAATGCAAAGAACAGTGGCACAGTGAATTTCTGAGGTATAATTTTGCCAGCCTCTAAGAAGTTGTAATATGAACTCAGACTTGGCAGAGGGCTAGGCTCTGGAATATGCTCTTTCTCTACTTCTTTTGGTGGCTCTACTTCGCCCTCCCTCGGTGGTGATGACGGTGCTTCCCCTTCCATTCTCTCTGTTTCCTTAAGCCGGGCTAAGGTTTCCTGTAGAGCAGCTTCAGCATCCTGTAGCCGGGCCTTTGAAGCCAATTGGTCTAACCTTTCTTGCCAAGTGGTTTTCTTCGGGCTCCCCCTCTCATAGGTGACTGATATCTTCGAGGGGGACCTCTCCTTGGGCGAAGTAGGGGCATCTTCGATAATGATTGGGCTGCTGGACGGAGGCTGTGGCTTGCCCGTCTTTATTCTCACACTTCTTCTAGCTTTAAAATATAGAGGGGTCTCCCTCTTTCTCTTCTCCTTTGGCTTAGGAGGTGTACTGAGGGCGGCCAGCACGGCTGCTACCTCCCTTGCAAGAATGTCAGCTTTCTTCTCCTTGGGTTTTCTTTTCTCAGGGCTTCCTGTAGAAGACCCTTTTTCAGTTGATTTCGGGCTTCCTGTAGAAGCCGGTTTCGGTTTTCCTGTAGAAACAGGTGTCACCGCTTTAGTTTGTTTTGCTGCATGTGTTTTACTTTTTGACTTGGTTGCGGCTGCTGTCGAGGTGCCTTTGCTGATGTGGACCTGCTCAGCCTTGTCCACTCTGCTTTGTAATCTTTTCTCCCTGGTCGTCAACATAGGTGTGTCATCCTTCTCTTTGGCACCCTTTTTCTCTTGTTTCTTCTTTTTCTCTTTCTTCTGCTCCGTGGTCGTGGTCTTCTGGCCTTTTTCTTTCTTCCCTGCGGGCACTGACTCCTTCTCCTCACTGCTAGATGAACCGAGCTCTTCGGTCAGCATCTTTATATCACCATCCTTGGTCAAATTTCTGAAGGCTTCCCATGAGAGAGGAACCTTGTATGTGTCGAGCGCATCCTCCACGAGGAGTTTAATGAGTCCATGGTGGGCTACCTGGTCTGGTGTGCCTTCTTTCAACTTGGTGGCACATTCAGTCAGAGACTGTAGTAGAAAGTAGGGGATACTTAGTTTGTTTTCTACAGGTAGGTCCATCTGATGCCTTAATTCCATGAGTAACCGAAAATGGTACCCATATACAATGCTAAAATGACCTTCGCAGGTGATGTACTTCATAATCTGAAGGCTAAATTCACTCCACAGTGGCAGTAAGCTGGTTCTACGAACCCCGTTTTTATCTTCTGAGAATTCCTCCTCTGGTGGAAAGAATTCTTTCTTAGCCATCTAGCCCAATTTCCTCTCTTCTTTATCCCATGGTAATCCCATTGGGAGCTCAGTAACTCGGCTGATGAATTGTGGGGTGAGTCTGAGACTCAAACCCCTGAAGTTGACGGTGGCCAATGTCTTGGATTTTGGCTTCAGGGCTTGCAAAAACTCCTCTGCCACCTCATCGTCATAGCCTTGCAATTTGTCACAGAACGACATCCATTGCGCTTGCGTGAACAGCTCCACCACCTCAGGATTTTCTCTTAGCTTTGTTGAGTCGGTTGGTTCCCTTCTGATGAACCCACCTGGCATGGTGAAAAACTACTGCGTTAGCTAGAGGTGGCGAGTGCGGAAGAATATTGGCCTACTGGGACAGAGGGTAGAATTACGCCTCTGCCACGCATACAATTCACGAAAGCTTATCCCCCGATGAGCCTTAACACAGCTTAATTATAACTGACATCCTGTAGGACGACAATTCATGCAAACGGCAGACAATACTTGCAATTTTTTTTACGACCAGACTGTAGAACGTCAACTCTACCACCCTCGAAACCAATTGGATGGAAGGTTCAGGCTTACCTTTTTAATCCGCCACCTTTTGACGTGAGGAACCCAATTTCCTGTAGAAGCAGCGCACGAATTCTGGAGGATACTGCAGTGGGTATGCGCTCTCTGTGCTGCTTAACAGGCATTCGAACAGCCGAAGACTTGGAGTGTCAAGCTTCAGAGGAATCCGGATGCTCACTCGACTTTCAAACGGCGAATGATAAATGCGTGGGGTGGCAATCTAGCCGATTAGATTTGAATCCAGCGGAATCCGTGGCACGGGGGTGAGCTATCCCTGCCGGACCATTGGACAACGTCACTCCATCATTCTTCTGCAAGTTCCCTTACTGCCGAATCATTCCTCGCAGATCCGCCGCCATCATTTCTGTTAAAACTCGTTTCTCCCCGACTGGATGGCTCTCACGTGTGCACTGCCCATTTCTTTTGCCACGACCACCATTTACACATTCGACTCGACCATCTGACTGGTCGACGTGGCCAGTCGAATGGCCATACGACCGCTCAACCCATTCACTTCACACTTGCAAACATTTCAAAGTAAAATTCATGCAATTCGACGGAAGAAAGGGCGAGGCACTTACCTGTGCGGCCGCGACACGATTATTCAGGCTTTTGGACGACGATGACTGGATTTGTTTGCTGCTGCTTGATTGCACAGGCCCGGAGGTTCCTCTTCGTAGGCTGCTGACGATGAATCTTATGATTCGGCTGCATGTGCCTGCGTTATCCTTGCATGTTGCAGGCGATGGAATGGTGTACACTCTAGTTGGCTTAACTGCTACGGGACTCCTGCAGGATGTCCTGTAGCAGTTTTTCCTCCTCGGGTGCATGCTGCACGATGAAGACAGTGGCCTCACAATCATGCTCACAGGGCTCTTGGATAGTTGGGATGGGTATGGCATGGCATCTCAGCATCTTTTTTCATTTAAAAATTGCTTTCTCTTGATAACTCAATGATCTGCTTTGATTGTGCAGGTATCTTTATTGCATGTCGACAGGGGTGGTAAAAGGAGGCGACAGCAGTGTGTGAGGGTGAAAATAGTAGCTTGCATGCCTTCATGCCAAACCTTGGTCGTTAGATCTCCTCATACAATCAGTTCTGGGCCGTCCAAAACTTCTACAGGAAGTTTCCTGTAGAAATACAGAACTTCCTGTAGAAAGTCTGCACCTTCCTGTAGAAAGTCTGCATCTTCCTGTAGAAGACTTAAGCTGTGATGAAATCGTGCCCATACCTTGGAGAAGATGAGTATTCTTGGAGGAGGTGCTGGTGAGGTCTCCTGGCAGCATGATAAGGATCCTTGACTTTGAGTTGAGAGACCTCCTCTCCTTCATAGAACACCTGCAACCTGCATGCATTTCCACATTATAAACTTGTTGTCCCTGTTTTTTCTTATTGTTTTTTTTTTCTCTTTTTTTTTTTTTTTTTTTTTTTTGAAAAGATAGCAGGGGCGCCTCAATGAGGTTTTCACCCTTGCCATCTGCCTTAAGCGCCTCAGAGAGGTTTTCACTCAAGGATCTTTTTTCAAATCCTTTTTTTTTTTTTTTTTGAAAGACAATAGGGGCGCCTCAATAAGGTTTTCACCCCTACCACCTGCCTTGGGAGCCTCAGAAAGGTTTTCACCCAAGGATCTTTATTTATTTTTTTTAGATCTTTCAGAGTATGCCCAAAGCAGAGGCAGAACCCTTCTCTATAACCAACACTGATTTCTCCATAGTTTTGATGAACTCTTGTCTTGAGAGAGGTTTCCTGTAGATCTTCAGTCGATGCCCATTGACAAGCATGGGGATGGCCTCCTCATCAATGGTCCAAATGAGAACAGATCCATTGTCATGACATTTTTCCACTGCATATGGTCCCAGCCATCTGGTTCTCAGCTTCCCCTTGAAATCTTTGTGCCTGGAATCATACAACAGTGCCCAATCTCCTGGCTGGAATTGCTTGTCATTGAGATGTTGGTCATGCCACACCTTTCTCTGAAGTTGAACCACTTCTGAGTGAAGGAGGGCCTGCATTCGGTGCTCGTCTAGTCCATTCAGCTGCAATAACCTTTCTTGTTGTGCATGGCTGAGATCTAGGTCTAGCTGAGCCGCCATCCTCAAAGTGTTGTATTCAAATTCAATGGACAGCAAAGCTTTCTTCCCATAGACCAGCTCATAAGGTGTGAAGCCGGTTGTGGTCTTCCAGGTGGTGTTGTAAGCCCATGTGGCCTCAACCAAGCAATCTGCCCAATCTTTCCTACTGCTGCTCACCACCTTAGTCAAAATCCCTTCCAATGCTCTGTTGGTGACTTCCACTTGCCCATTTTCCTGTGGATGATAGGGGGTGGAAGTCCTATGCTTGATTTTGTGATGAGCTAGTAGGTCTTCAATTAAGTTGGATGTGAACTGGCTTCCTTGATCGGTGACTAGCTCTCTTGGGTAGCCAAATTTGTAGAAGATGTTTTCTCTTAAGAACTCAGCCACCTTTTCTTCTGTTGCTCCTTTGATTGCCTTAGTTTCTGCCCACTTTGTCAGGTAGTCAGTGCACACAATGATGTAAGACCTTTGCCTCGAAGGAGGGTTGATTGGACCCACAAAGTCCATACCCCACTTCTCAAATGGCTCAAGAGTCACTTGAGGTTGGAGAGGCATCTCATCCCTTTGAGTCGGTTTCCCCATTCTTTGGCATCGGTCACATTGGCTGATATACCTTCTGACATCTTGATGAAGTGTGGGCCAATAGTAGCCTGCTTGCAGGATTTTGAAGGCAGTCCTCTTTGCTGCAAAATGTCCTCCACAAGGCCCATCATGACAGGTGAGGAGGATATCAAAGACTTCCTCCTTCCTTACACAACGCCTTAAGATCTGATCAGGACCAAGCTTGAACAGGTTGCCCCCGATCCAAGTAAATGAGGCACTTTTTCTGATGATTCTGCTCTTCTCCCTTGAGGATAGGTGCGGAGGGAACTGTGCTGAAACAAGGTAGTTTGCTATATCAGCAAACCATGGAGAGAGTATTGAAATAGCAAACAGATGTTCATCAGGCATCTGGTCATCCACTGTTCCATCCTCATCTGCAGACAAGTCCAATCTAGATAAAAAGTCAGCAACAACATTTTCTTTACCTGGTTTGTCAACAATGGTCAAATCAAACTGCTGCAACAAAAGTAACCATCTAATAATACGAGCATTCACATCTAGTTTATTCATTAAATATCTAATTGCAGCATGATCAGTATGTACAAATGTTTGATAGCCAGTGATATAATGTCGGAACTTGTTCAGTGCATGGACCACGGCCAAAAATTCTTTCTCGGTTACAGTGTAATTCAGTTCAGCTTTGGATAAGTTTTTGCTAACAAAGTAAATGGCATATGGAAGTTTTTGTTCAACTTGTCCTAAGGCTGCTCCTATGGCTTTGTTCGAGGCATCAGTGTGGATGTGGAAAGGTAGGGCCCAGTTTGGACCTCTCAAGATTGGGGCAGACACCAACTTGTCCTTTAATTCATTCAGAGCCCTCTGACAATCGTCAGTCCATTTAAACTCCACATCTTTTGCCAACAAGCCAAACAATGGTGAGGCTAGCTTGCTGAAGTCTTTAATGAATCTTCTGTAATACCCTGCTAATCCTAAGAAACTCCAAACATCCCTTACCTTTTGGGGAGGTGGAACCTTCTTGATCAGAGCAATTTTGTTAGGATCCACCTGTAACCCTTGGCAAGAAATGGTGTGGCCTGGCACGGTCCCTTCAGTCATCAGGAATTCACATTTTTCAGGACTAAGGGACAGGTTCATCTCAATGCATTTGGTTAGGACTTTTCCCAGATTGGACAATGCTTCCTTGAAGTTGGACCAATAAGGAGTGAAGTCATCTATATAGATTTCCACCGCATCATGGACCAGCTCAGAAAAGATGCTCAAGACGGCTCTCTGGAAGGTAGCAGGAGCATTGCATAGCCCAAAGGGAAGAACTCGGTAGGCAAAGGTACCCCAAGGACAAGTGAAGGTGGCCTTATCTTGGTCTTCCAGGCTGATTTGGATTTGGTTGTACCCGCTAAACCCATCCAGGAAAGAGAAAAACTTCTTTCCTGCCAGTCCATCCAACACTTGATCTATGAAAGGTAGAGGGAAATGGTCTTTCTTGGTAGCTTTGTTCAGTTCTCGGTAGTCCACACAGATTCTCCACTTCCCATTTTTCTTGGGAACCAACACTAGAGGGGACACCCATTCGCTATCTGAGATGGGGTAAATGAATCCGGCATCCAACAGTTTTTGCAATTCTTCCTTGACAATGTCCTTAAGGGCTGGATTCATTCTCCTCTGGGGTTGCCTAACCGGTTTACAATCCTCCTTGATGTAAATGTGATGGGTACAGACCGAAGGATGGAATCCTTTCATCTCCTTGTAGCTTCAGGCAAAAGCATCTAGATGACTGGCCAACAGGCTACACAGCTCCTTTTCCTGGGAAGGAGATAGGGAGGAGCTGATATTTAACGTTCTTTCAGGGCCGAACTCCACATTCTTGACTCTGGGAGTGACAGGGTTGGTCGCACAAAGATCCACTAGGGCGCTCGCTTGGGCATCCTCCACCAATTTCTCTAAGGATAGTGCACTGGGAGGTGGATTCTGGATCAAGGTCTCAATCAAGTCATCCTCGGTTGGGGGGTCTCTTCTAGTGGTGTCTAGGGTGCACAAAGGTGCTGAGTACACCTCATCCTCTTCTCCTTCCTCCAACCAAAGTCGTAAGTCATGCTCTGATGAGGGTTGGGCAGGAGGGTATAGGACTAGCTGCTTAGACATAGGACCATTTTTGATGGTCATGTTTCCTGCACGGCAACTTATGTAAGCATCTACAGTGGCTAACCAAGGCCTTCCCAAAATAAGAGGATATCCAGTGAGCTTTGCCTTTGGTTGCAGTACCAAGAAATCTGCAGGATATTCCCAAGAGTCAACAGAGACCAAGACATCCTCCACAATCCCTTCGGGAGTCACGGTGGAGCGATCTGCTAGTTGTAGGACTGTCGAGGTCTTCCTCAAGGAACCCTGAAGGTTGAGTTTGAGCATGGTATTCCTGGTCATTACATTAATGGCAGCCCCTAGATCAATCAAGGTGTGAGGGATGATGGTGCCATTGATGTGGACATCTACTACAGGACTCCCAGGATCTAGGTACTTTGGGCAGATGACTTGTCCTAACATAAGGTCAGACAGTTGTCCTAAGACATTGATGGTTGAAGCATCCCTCTTTCGCCTACCTGGGTGTTTGAAACACTTTTCCTTAACCAGTTTGTTGTATATTGGCACATCCTTGATGGCTTGGAGAAGTGGTATTTTCACACACAACTGCTTGAGCTCTCCCAGAAGCTCATCCTCCTCTGGGTTGGGTTGTGTGGTGGCTGTTAATCTCTCAGGAAAGGGTGGAATAGCTTTTGGTTCACTTTCCTGTTTGTCTTCCTCGTCCTCTGGGGGAGGAGGTTGGCGATCCGGAAGAGTCTTTCCAGATCGCAGATTGATCTCCTGGATCTCCACAGCATAGGTAGGGCATGATGTTTCCCCAGTGTATACCTGCTGGGCCTGTCTATTGTTGGGGTTCGGGTTCGGTTGAACAGGCATTTGAGGTTTCCTTGGAGGAGCAAGAGGTAATGGTTGAGGTTGAACTGGTGGTGGAGGCAAAATGGCGGGAGGAGTGTTGTACTGGGGCCTCCACCCCGACTGAGGTGCATTCCACTGAGGCTGTGGCTGGGCATGTGAGTGATATGAATGAGTAGTGGGTTGAGTATGGTACTGAGGTGGATAAGACCATGGAGGAGGCACAGACCAGGAAGGATGAGCAGGGGGACCCCAGGAAGGCATAGGAGTAGATTGGTTGGGGCTGTAATAAGCTTGGGGTGCCCCTTGCATCCCCTGCTGGTAAGGTCTAGGTCCTTGTGGCCTCCTTTGGTTGAGGAAATAGAGAGGTTCGGTGGGGGCTTCTGTCCCTTGATACATGGCTTTAAGCCCAGGTAAGGTTGGACATTGATTTGTGGGATGGTCCTCCTCACAAACGAAACATACTTCAACCGAATGTAATGGGCATTCGTTCTTAGGGTGTCTCCTTGTACACCTAGGGCAGAAGATAGCCAAGGCCCTCTCAGCTTCTTCCTTCTTCTGCTGGATCCTGAATGTATCAAGTTGCATGGCAATGGTCTATCTCACCTCACTTTTGAGATCCTCTAATTGATTTGCAAACTCATGTTTGGAGAAAGGAATACCAGCTGAGAGGAGGTTTCCTCTACCTCGTTTCCGGGCTGCCCTAGAGTGGTTTCTAAACACAGTCTTTATGTCCTCATAAGGCAGCTGGTAAATATCTCCTCCAGCTAACATGTGAAGGGTATCTAAAAGGTCTTCAAGGACTCCTCGGAGCAGGACCAACTTGAGGGATTCAGGGTCAAGTGTGCACCTGGCCCGTTTATAACTAAGTTGGAACCTTTCCTCGTAATCCTCTAAGGACTCATCATTTCCCATGGTCATCCGAAAGATTTCTCCCTTGGTTTCCTTGGACCTACAGTAGTCCCGGTACTTGGTATTGAAAGCTTGCTGCATCTGAGCCCAAGTGGTGATACTGTTCCCAGGTAAGCCCATGAACCAGCGTAATGCTGCATCCTTAAGAGTTGAAGGGAAGAGTTTCAGCTTCTACTCATCTTCAGTATAGTCATAGGTTCGACAAAGGACAGCAAACTCAAACAGGAAGGTATCAGGATCTTCAGTAGTCAGTCCATGGAAGTGAGGTAAAGCGGAGGGGCTAATGTTTTTCATTTTCATGTCTCCATTGGTCTCTCGGATGGGGAAGGCACCTTCTATTCTCTCATCTTCTCCTCTATTGTCAGCCATAGCTTCAGATGGAATGGTCTCTAATTCTTCTTCTGCTATAGGATCTTCGTATATCTCAGGGGGTTCACCTATAGGTTCTTCTGGATCACTGTCACCAAAGAAGAGAGAAGGGTGACTCAGTGATGTGGTGGGGGTGTTGGGTAAGAATTTGCCTGTTTTATCTCGATTCCTATGAGGCATGAAATGGAAAGACTTTTTGATTGCTTTTGTTTTTTTCTGGTACCTTCAAAAACTGAAACAGATTGATCTACAACTAACTATCTGGCTGAAATGAAAATGCAGAATTGAAATGAAAGCAGGAAAGAACTAATCTACTTTGCTCAAATAAAATTGCAGGAATGGAAATGCTAGTCTACGCTTGCAAAATTGAAATGCTAATCTATGCTTGCAAAAATGAAATTGCAGAATTGAAATGTTAATCTATGAAAGCAGGAAATGTCTATGCTACTTTTGCAGAATGGAAATGAAATAAACTACTTGGCAGAAGGCAAGAGTAGGAAAATAGAAGAAAAGCAACAATTACTAATACTCTGACGCTTCCCCAGCAACGGCGCCAAAAATATGGTGGGCTCCAGTATTGTAGCAATAATGCTACAACTCCTGGAGCTTCCTTCTCTAATTTTATCAACTCGGTAGTTCGTACAAACTTGGAAGCGACGGTGCTGTATGCACAAGTACAAGCTCTTGTCGCAGCTGTCACTTGGTCAGCTGGCACAAGTCTGCTAGGGCTCAAGCCAACTTCTATATGGTCTCAGAAGAAGCTCTTTAAGTGATGAACGAAAGCTATCTCAAAGGAAATTAACCTACTTTGCAAGAATGAACTGAAAGCCAACAAAATATGGAAACCCTAGTAAACCCTAATTCTACCAGCTTAATCCTTATGATGCAATGGTGGGAATGCAACTTCTGAAAGTGATGCCATTACTTCTATTGGGATGAGATGCATGTGTCTAAACCACTTTCATCTGAAGAGAACATGTTTTTGTATTTTTGCTCAAGTTGTTGGAGTTATTATGACTGTGCTTCTTACTGGGTCTTGACTGTGCAGGGATAGATCAAGGAGGGAAATGCTTGGAAGAGGTCAGGAAGGCTCAAAGAGGGTCTAAGGGATCCCTAACATCATTCCACAGAAGTTCACAACGTTCAGATGCCTGGCAACCGTGTTTGCAAGCTTCTACAGGATGTTTGCAGGGGATTCTACAAGAAGTTCAGGATTTCTACAGGAAGTCTGCTAACTTCTACAGGATGTTCTGCAATAGGATTTTTGGGTGATGGATGAGTGAATGAGCTGTATGGGTGTATATAGAGGTAGGAGGGGAGATTGTGATGGCTTATGGACAGAGAGATGAAATGGAGAGGGAGTGTGTAAAGCTGGTTGGTCTAGAGGGGGGTAGAGGCAATGGAAGGCTGAAAAGATAAAACAACGTGGAGGATAGAAGAGTTGGGAGGCAAATGATCGAACTAGGAGATAAGTAGATGGCTTAGGCATGGCTTAGAAGGATAAGGAAATGATAGAGTGGTGTTGCACAGTGTAAATGAAACAAATCACCCGTGTCTTGCACAAAACCAAGAATTCATCAACCGATTCTAACTATTTTTATAAAACCATAGAATAGCAATGTCGTTTTTAAGGGAAAATCGTGCAAGGTGCTGAAACAAAGAATTATTGCTCAAGATCTAAATGCATGGACACTTCTACAAACGGAAATATTACGTTAAAGCTTGCATGATCATGTAAAACTGTGTTTTTTGGTGGTTGGCACGGTCTGCACTCCCAATCTCTAAACAGAGGTGGAAGTGAGTGTGCAATCAACCTTTTTTGGAGCTCTAATTAACTCTAATCCCCTTACTCTAATCTAAACTACTGAAATCACTTTATCCATAAAACTAACCTATTTAATCACATCAAGAAATTCGAATCAGCAAACTGTGTTTCCAAGTGCATGTAAAGGAAAAGAAATGAAATGCTGGAAGAAAGACAAGTAACAATACAACGAAGGAAGCCTTAGGCTCTCAGGTTGGGCCCAACCCTGAGAGCTTAAGCTCCTTTAAGAACTCAGAGCTGCCTCAAATCTGTCTGCTTATTCATTAAGAGATAATAGTCAAAAGTCTGATAACATGCCAAAAATGGCTTACAAAAAGCAAAACAGAGCTATCAGCTCGTAGTCTAGGATAAACAAAAAAGTTTCAAAAGTCCCCATCAAAGGCTACAGCCTCAATATTTATACATTATGAGGGCCAAGCTGGCTTCCTAAATTGGTGGGGCTTGGCTTCCCAACTAAAAGTAAACTGCTGTTCCCTTAGAATCTGTTGGCTGCCTTCTAGCTCAGTGGTGATAGCTGTTGGAGCTCGGAGTTGGGGTGGAGATCACGAGGAAGGCCATTCAAGGCTGTGGACAACCTTCCTACAAAACCGCAATGCCACCTTGGCTGTCTCCTTGCCTCCAGCTGCGTGGTTTTGCTCCATTTAATGTCAAAAAACCTGAAATAAACATGTATTAGCCACCTAGGAATAGTGACTGCCCTCCTTCCTACAAATAACATGAATATACTTAAGAAATGATGCATAAGTGATAAAAAATGAAGGGTTGAGCAAGGGTAAGTAGGCCAAATGAGCCCAAAATGTTACCAAATTTGGGGCTCATCACATACGCGCTTTTACCAAAGCAAACCAGCACACAGATCTGCAAATGCTAACTTAAAACATCAAAACTATTCCAAACTTCATTCATACCCAGATCAGAACATTTACAGTGTAAATCACATGTTAGCATTAAGATCTAGAGTATCCATGATCAAACCATATAATAATAATTCATTTTAGGTCTCATGATCCTGATCCATCATTAGATCTCATCCCCCATCAACCACAAAGGTTCATCCTTAGTTCAGATCAAGTAAAGGACTAAACCCATAACATGCATATTTTCTTCTAATCTCACTCTTTATAAGATATTTTCTACTTGCACACTTTGGCCTAATGATATTCTCCTCCTTATACAATTTTACACCTTTCTCAATACCTTGGACCTGTTATCACCCCAAGAAACTCTCCTAGGTTGTATCTCAGAGATGCTCAGGAACATTACAAACTCAACAAAATGTTGGATAAATGGTGGATGAATGAAAGAAATGCTGCATATTTAAGCCAGATAACCACTTCTACTATGCTTAACCCAAGACATGGGTGAACACCCCCAAAATACAAGGCTTTAGACCACCAGTTACTCACAGTTTAAAGAAAATGTGATGATGGAGAATATTGATCACACCAACAGATGCACAGGACTCTGTGATGGCTAGCTGCAACCAGTTAAAAGGTCTGTAAATCTGTTTCCTAATACACAGACAGGATGATAGCTCCCTAGCATTAAAACAACAGAAACCTGCATACAAATTCAATTATACAAGCTAGATTCTAACACAGAGGTGGGATGACAGCCCCTCTAATGCTAAACATCTATAGCACATGAATAAATGCATAACAGGCACAGCCTGGAACAAAGAAGAAGAAGTGGAATGTGAACAATTAACAGCAAAAGAAGCTTGCATTAGCTGAAAATGAAGACCAGAAGCTGTAGGTGTCACAATAGTTACAGTCTCCAGAAGTTGAAGCTTACAACAATATGACATTCATCAACCTCATTACATCTTCTTTGTGGGTATATATGGAGGTTGAATCCAAAAAATCTCTACTAACCTATGTGTGAATGGGTCATTTCTGACCACCAACCACATTTACAATTAGATATGGATCCTTGCTGCACACTGTGTGTTTTAATGAACAAAATCAGCCTTTTTAGTTAGTCTGATGTCCTTCTCTGAGCAGGCGGAACGCTGACTGAAAGAAACCCATAATTGATAAATGCCTTAATTGCTCGAGGCAGTCCTTTTTGTCCTTCGGCCAATCTGTCATTTAAATGCAAGCGGTGGAAGCTTTATTATGCAGGGTGCAGGTAGCTGGCCTCCTTCCTCCTTCGGGTACACTGAACAGGTTAAGGACATAGGCAATATGGCAGAGGCTTGACAGAGGAAGATCAACCATGGATATGCATGAATCAACAGTGGAAAGCAACTTACAAGGGTTAACGAGAGAAATTGCAGGTGAATGAACATACGTCGTCGGATCGCAGTCGGGTAGATCTGACGGTAATCGGGTGCAAAAGGAGTGTGGAAGTTAATGGCCAGGAGGAGGGTACGGTGGCGGGAAGCGGTTTCCCCGCACTGCTTATGGGCTGTGGTGCTTTACGTACAGGGCGGGTGTGATGCAATGAGATTACAACGCGTGGCGGATGAAAACTGCCACCCCTGGGGGTTAACGCGCACACAAGTCATGCGATTGGGGCTTGCGACTGCTGTCCGATCGTGCGACGAAAGGCCAGACGGCAGGAAACATGCAAGAGGTTTATTGTGCAGGAACAATCAATGGCGACCGTTAGATCAGAATGTGGAAAATCAACGGCTGCGATTGCGGCTTGGTTTATATGGGCGATTTGGGATAGCGATGAGGAAAAGAGCTTAAGAAAGGCACACGGTCACATGATCATGGCCATATGACCATTTGAAATCCAAGGAAAATGGTCTTTAATGGATTTCAGAGAGTTTTAAACGGGAAAAGGAGAGGTTTTATGGAAGAAACGGAGATAACGGGTTTTAAGAGGGTGAGAGGAAACTGAAGGAGGAGGGAAGAGAAGACCATTACAAGATTTATTTAACCATCAACAATACGACCAAGCTGTCATTGACCCGGAAAAAACCAAATTATGTAGCAGAGCTAACACTGGCTCCTTCTGGGGATGAGATCCTCCTTGTGAGGTCTCAAGAACTGCAGACCAATGCCTTCATACAAAATCAGCTTAAAAAACATTGCCTAGTATCCATTGGGCATGGAGTCAAACTAAGCCTACAATAGAAACCTACAAAAAAACATGATTACAATCATTAAGGCCTGAGAACTTTAAACAACATAACATTTTCAAAAACTATCCATCTGTTGCGCCATCAAAATTGTTTCTCCTCCTCTCGATCGGTTCATCATATATCAGCAAAACCATATTTATTTGATCCTCTACCTAAAATATTTTATAACATTTGAGCTTAATAGGTAAATATGGATCGAATTTCATCTCCCTTCTGTGTATTTTCCTCCTTGGATGTTCCTCACAGGAGCCTTTGTACACTTGCTAAATAACCATTGTTGCTGTGTACTTATCTTTGTCACTTGTGGCCTGCACAATAAATATGAATGTTGTACCAATATGTTCATGTGTGGAGGACACAGAGACATTATCTTCTCCTGAATATTTGTTTGAACAATCCTCATCCAAGGAGGGATTCCAAAACTATGCACCCTCTTCCTCTGTCATCTGACAAGCTACCCTTTTATTCTGTGTGAAGGCCATCTGGGTAGGTTTAAGAATATCAAAACTGAGGTGATCAGTCTCAGCCTTGAGAATGGAGTTATTTCTTGCCTCAGTGTTCAAGGGGCAACTTTGAGGGATTTTCTTTTGAGAAGGCAGACAAACATAAGATGATGGGGAGCATTCTTCTCCCTTATTGATCACTAGACAGGGGACAAAAGCAGGTTGGAAAATTTGTAGATCTGCATAGCCATGTGAAGATGAGCCTGCTTCGGGCACAAATCCTTAGAGGATGGTGGGACCTGCTGCTGACTGCTTCTGATGATCAGCTTTTTGTTTTGCAGCTACAACAAACTCACAAGCAGTGCCATCGGATAATGCTTCTTCATATGCAACTTTGGTTAGGAAAGGAGCACCTTCCAAACCATGGACCTCCTTCTCTACATCAGGATGCTCTTCTTCCATCACTATATTTTGACAAAGGGTCTTCACCCTTTGATCTTCATTTGTAATCTTATTTCTTTGCAGAATCTGCAAATGCTCATGTGTTCCTCTACATGGATTTGGAGTTGGAAGAGAAAAAGAACAATGAGCTTCAGCTTCCTCAGAATACTACTCAGCTTTTAACTTGGAAACTTCAGAGGCCAAAAACTCAATCATCCTAGCTAATTCATCTATCTCAGGCTCCGAGGATGATGAGGATTCACCTCCTTGTCTTCTCCATTCAGCATCACCTTCAAGTCTCTCTGCAGCAATGATGTTTGCTTCTACTTCAAAGGCTGTAGTTTTCATATCAGCCAAAGAAGTGCATCTCCTTTCCCTTAACAGTAGGCAGAACTAAGAATCGAAGGCATTAGCATAAGTAAGCATTGTAGAAGCAGGGGTGGGTCTTACTTCAGCTGGCATTCTGCTGTACATATGGTTGAATCTGATGTTAGAATTAGACAACAGCTCACCACCTTCTCTATGCAAGTTCCCAAATTCAGTATGATAAAAGAGTAGATCTTTATTATTCCCCCAGTGCTTTAGGAACACATCATCTAGGGCCTCAATGTCTATAATAGACCTAGGGGGTAATTCTCTAAACCATTTTCTAGCTTCCCCATCTAGGCTTTGGACAAAAACCCTCATCCAGACATCCTCTTCATTGATATCCAATTATCAGCATAACTGTAAAAGGACTCTAAATTCTCTTCAGTTGTTACTCCTTCTGCACTAGTAAACATTGGCATAAATTCTTGATAATATCCTGCAGGCATGGCATTCAAAGGGGTAGACAAGACTAAGGGCCCATACCTTGCAGCAACTATTCTTTCTATCTTTGTGAGGGCTTGCTAGCCTGCCATGACTGAGGTATACAAAAGGGATACCGGTGGACTGAGTGGAATGAATCAATGAAAAGAATGACAGAAACAGAGGAATATGATAGACAACATGGATGCTCCTTTAAACTGAGGTCCAAGATGGAAATGAATGACTAAGGAGCTAAATGAATCTCTGAAGGTGACATTCACTAACAGAGATACATGGAACTTTTAAGGCTTACCTGATCTTGATGGTCCTTACTGCAATATTTTCTTCTACTGAATGATCTTATCAGGATCAGGCACTAGTTCAACTAGTGATTTCTGAAGATATCTTTGAACATACCTCAAAAACTGAGCTAGAACTGCAATGTGGAGTCACCAAAGCTTGTTCTTCCTCTAGTGGAGTCGCCAGATAGATGATTACAACCAAAATGTGTGCCCAAACCTTGTCTATCATCAAAATCTGGAACTGCGTTTTTCTCCCAGGGAGGCTGAGCTTCAATTCTCCTCTCCCCGGCAATGACACCAATTATTGTTATCACTCCAAGAAACTCTCCTAGGTTGTATCTCAGAGATGCTCGGAAACATTACAAACTCAAAAAAATGTTGGATAAATGGTGGATGAATGAAATAAATGCTGCATATTCAAGCGAGATAACCACTTCTACTATGCTTAACCTTAGACATGGGTGAACACCCCCAGACTAGAAGGCTTTAGACCACCAATTACTCACAGTTTAAGGAAAATGTGATGATGGAGAATACTGATCACACCAGCGGATGCACAGGACCCTGTGATGGCTAGCTACAATGAATTAAAAGGTTTGTAAATCTATTTCCTAATACACAAACAGGATGACAATTCCTTGGCATTAAAACAACAGAAACCTACATACAAATTCAATGATACAAGCTATATTCTAACACAGAGGTGGCACGATAGCCCCTCTAATGCTAAACATCTACAGGACATGAATAAATGCATAACAGGCACATCCTGGAACAAAGAAGAAGAAGTGGAAAGTGATCAAAAGAAGCTTGCATTACCTGAAAATGAAGACCAAAAGCTGCAAGTGTCACAATAGTTATAGTCTCCAGAAGTTGAAGCTTACAACAATATGACATTCATCAACCTCATTACATCTTCTTCATGGGTATATATGGAGGTTGAATCCAAGAAATCTCTATTAACCTATGCGTGAAGGGGTCATAGCTAACCACCAACCACATTTACAATTAGATATGGGTCCTTGCTTCACACTATGTGTTTTAATGAACAAAATCATCCTTTTTAGATAGTCTGATGTCCTTCTCTAAGCAGGTGGAATGCTGACTGAAAGAAACCCATAACTGATAAATTCTTTAATTGCTTGAGCCTGTCCTTTTTGTCCTTCGGCCATTCTGTCATTTAAATGCGGGCAGTTGAAGCTTTATTATGTAGGGTGCAGGTAGCTAGCCTCCTTCCTCCCTCGGGTACACTGAACAAGTTAAGGACATAGGCAATATGGTGGAGGCTTGACGGAGGAAGATCAACCGTTGATATGCATGAATCAACGGCAGAAAGAAGCTTACAGGGGTTAACGGGAGAAATCGTGGGTGAATGAACATGGGTCGTTGGATCGTAGTTGGGCAGATCCGACGACGACTGGGTGCGAAAGGAGCACAGAAGTTAATGGCCGGGAGGAGGGTACGGTGGCGGGAAGTGGTTTCCCCACACCGCTTATGGGCTTTTGTGGTTTACGTACAGGGCGGGCGCGATGCAATGAGATTACGATGCGTGGCGAATGAAAACCATCGCCCCCATGGGTTAATGTGTGCGCAAGTTGCGTGAACGGGGCTTGTGACTACCGTCCGATTGCGCGATGGACAGCCAGATGGCAGGAAACATGCAAGAGGTTTATTGTGTGGGAAAAATCAATGGCAACTGTTAGATCAGAACACGACAGATCAACGGCTGTGATTGCGGCTGGGTTTATATGGGCGATTTGCTATAGCGATGAGGGAAAGAGCTTAAGAAAGGCACACAATCACACGATCACGGTCATATGACCATTTGAAATCAGCGCCTGGGGGCAAAGGAAAATGGTCTTTAATGGATTTCAGGGAGTTTTAAATGGGAAAAGGAGAGGTTTTATGGAAGAAACGGAGATAACAGGTTTTAAGAGGGTGAGAGGAAACTGAAGGAGGAGGGAAGGGAAGACCACTGCAAGCTTTCTTTAACCATCAACAACATGGCCAAGCTATCATTGACCCAAAAAAAACCAAATTATATAGCAAAGCTAACAGGACCAAAACCACTTAGGATGAATACCTTGGACCAAATACCTAGGGTCAATACCTCAGACCAAATACCCTGGATCAGTACCTTGGAATAAATACCTCAGACCAAAACCTTGGTTTTTCAACATGTTTGCGATTTTCCTCCTATGAAAGTGCATGTATACATATACACTCCTTTTTTTTCTATTAACTGACGTGTATATTATTCTTCGAAAAAGTGAACCAGCATATATTTCTTAAACTACTCTCTTTCTTCAATCTCGCGAGTGTTAACCTGCTGCAATGTGAACTATCATCAAAGTGAGTTGTCATCAAGGACAACACCTGTATCATAATGCCAACAGGAGGAAGTGAAATTCGATAGGCTATTAGTCCAATCCTCTCATTAATCTTGGAAGGTCCACAAAACTGAGGTGATATATTGGAAAATGATCTAATCCCCAAGG
This sequence comes from Pinus tabuliformis, assembly GCA_031772625.1. Taxonomy (NCBI): domain Eukaryota; kingdom Viridiplantae; phylum Streptophyta; class Pinopsida; order Pinales; family Pinaceae; genus Pinus; species Pinus tabuliformis. The sequence goes on along the minus strand of CM062817.1, from coordinate 1,163,772,797 downwards.
AGCTCTTCTTGGTCTTGATGCACAAATACACATGTTCTCCAACATGAAACTCCTTGAACAACATGATATGATCTACATAAATTTTCTACCTATCCTGTGATGCCTTTATATTCTTCTTTATTACCTACATTTGACATTCCATTTTTGCTAACATATCCATTCAAATCAACACCCTATTCACTTTACCACTCTAACTAATGGGAGTATTACAACTCCTCCCATACAATCCCTCAAAAGGGCTCATCCTCAAAGATTCCCGGTACCCATTATTGTAAGAAAACATGAACAATTGAAGTTACTCCTCCCATCTCCTCCACTGGTGAAATACGTACATCCTCAACATATCCTCCAATATCCTATTGACCCTCTCTGTCTTTCCACCTATCTACAGATGATAAGTTGTACTAAAGGCCAACTTTTTCCCCAAACTTTCAAACAAGTCCTTCCGAAACTTGGAATTGAATTCAACATCCCCATTTGACATAATCTTCCTCAGAACACCATGTAACCTCAGCACGCATTTGATGAAAACCTATGCTACATCACAAGCTAAATAAGTAGACTTCACTGGAATGAAATGTGCTACCTTTCTCAACCTCTCTACCACAGTCATGATGGAATCATGTTGTCTAGATGTCCTTGGCAAACCTGTAATCAAATCCATGAATATCACCTCCCACTTCCACTCTATAATTGGAATCATTTGTACTAGTCCACTTAGATGCTTTCACTCTACCTTCACCTGCTGATAGTCAAAACATCTAGCCACAATCTCTGCTAGTTCCTTTTTCAGATTTAGCCAATAATAGAACTTATTCACCGTTTTCTATGTATTTTGATATCCAGGGTGACCTGGATACAGTTCCACATGAAACTCTCTCTAGATTTTCTTTAGCTCACTACTATCTTGCACATATATTTTGTCCCTAAATATGTCCAAATCATCTGTTGTGGGATGATAGTACACGTCCTCATCTCTTTTACCATGTCATAATCTGTGCATAATCTCCATGTATCTTCTATCATGTTGTCCTGTCTGTAAGATATGATCCTGTAAGTCTGTCCCATAAGAAATCGTACCTTGTATATGATTCACCTATATCCACCTAATAAGAGCATATGCAACCCTATTTTCTTTACCCTTTATGTACTTGATATCAAATCCAAACCCATTGATCGTGTCCAACCATCTAGCTTGCTTGGAATTCAGATTTGGTTGGTTAAATAGATACCTCAATCCATTGTAATAACTCATCAATATAAACCTCCTACCAAGAAGATAGTTCCTCCACATATTCAAAGCATGGATGATCTCTGCAAAATCAAGAACATGTATTAGCTAATTCCACTCGTGCTCATTCAATCTTTGTGATTCATAGCACCCTACCTTTCCTTCCTGCATAAGGACTCCACCAAGTCATATCTTGCAAGAATTTGTACACACCATAAACTCATTGTTTGGCGCTACAATCTTTAATTGTGGAGAATTTTTCAACAATTTCTTTAACAACTCAGAACTTGCTACACATTCCTCTATCCATTCAAATTTCTTAGCTTTCCTTTGCATTGATGTGATAGGATATGCAATGCGAGAGAAATTCTTGATGGACCTGTTATAGTAACCTGCTAACCCCATGAATGATATTACCTCATCCATGTTTCTAGGATCTTCCCACTCCATGATAGACCTTATCTTCCTTTTATCCACTGCCATACCTTCCTTGGAGACTACATGCTCCAAGTAATGTACCTTTTTCAGAAAGCATTTTCTAAGCTTATCATACAACTGATTGTCTCTTATCAATCTCAAAACTACTGCTAATTGCTCAACATGTTCTTACTCATTCTTAGAATATATGAAGATGTCATCAATGAATACAATCACAAACTTCTCTAGATAATGACACAATACATTATTCATCAAAGAGATAAAAGTAGCTAGAGCATTAGTCAAGTCAAATCAAACTACAACAAAGTCATAATTCCCATCCCTGGTTTGGTGTTATGAAACCAACTCACAAAAATATAGAAAAGAGAGATCAACGCCTTAGAATTCAGCCTCTTTGAGGGGGCAACCTCCTTTACATTACACAAATGAGCAATTCTTGGATGATTCAATGACAAAACCTCCTTTCTATATATAGGAGTCTAAGGAGTCACAATATAACCCAGTCGACCTAACAATAATAATATAAAGCCACAAAAATAGCAATAGAGGGATTCTATGGGGCACAATAATAACAATATGGGGACAATAGGGGCACAACAATATTAATAAGGGATACAACTACAATAGTAATGGGGTAATCACTAATACTATAGGACCCAATGTTATAGACATTTTTGGGCACTGCAACCCCAATCAAACATGTCCATAAACCAAGGGCTCCTAAGTCCCTAAAAGTGTTGTTCCATCCCCTAAAATAACAAGGTCAGTTGATTACATCATCTCCCAAAATTTCTCCATGAAAAACTACTCAGAACTAGTCAAAACGGGACCATCTCACCTGCTCCATGGTCAAAGTGCAATGCATCCCACCTAAATGCACACGGGAGGTGCGATGCATACTGAAAAGCCCTTCTATGGGGTGCAATGGGTGATAGTGGACAAATGGAAGAGATAGTTTGTGAGGTGGATGACCATGGAATCTTCCAGAAACTTCTCCTGTGACACTTGCCTCTCTGAATTCGCCTAGGGATGAGTAAGAGATCATCAATCTCCAAGTGGAATCAAGAACTATTAGAGAGAGGACACTAATCAAATCCCAGAAGCTAACTCACCCCCCTACAATCATTTATATATGGATCCCTCATCCCAGAGATTCAGAGGCTGGAATTTTGTATCTTGTAAGGAAGTGTTGTTGGTTTCTTGTTGGAATATCATAGTGTTGGGTGATCTAAGCTTTTCATGAGGTGAAAGAAGGTCTTTCATGTTGGAGGATGACGCTGGGTCAGAACAACTGGTTGTAATCCACTTTGTTATTCTTGATTATTAATAAAGCTATTCAAGTTTTCCTCCACATTCTTGTATGTTTGATGATATATGCATTTGTGTGGTCAATATATATCTAGTCCTATATTGTTTATGATCGTAGATCTTTGTTCTTCGATAGTATTATCCTGCTTTGATCCCACAGGTGCTCTTTGAAGCTGGGTAGACGAAGAAGAAGCGACAAGGATCTGTTAGAAAGAAGAGGAATCAAGCAAGGAACCAAGCAGAAGACTGAGGTTGGTGTCCTTCATTCCACTCTCATCTACTTTTCATAAAGGAAAATGAAATTGGTTTTACTTTGTTTATTTCTAAGATAGCCACCAGTCTTAGTGGGACTAACAAATCCGAGTGGACACTAGATTTCACGATAACACCCAACATGACCCTCTCCTTCAAAAAAGTGTTGTCCTCAATGCTTGAGTAGTTCTAGATGCTTCTATATAAAATTCTCATCCTCCCATGTGGAATATTCAGTAGATAAGTTCTTCCACTTGATAAGATACTCCAAAATTGATCAATTTCATAACTGTCGAGTTCTTGTTTCTGTGACTGCTTCTGGTTCCAATATAATTTTTCCTTCCTCGTCAAGTTCTGGCAATATTGTTTGAACTGGGAGCTTGTCACCTATAACCTTCTTTAAACATGAAACATGGAAAACTAGGTGAAATTGAGAAGCTACAGGAAGCTCCAATTTGTATGCCATAGTACCAATATTTTGCAACACCTTGTACGGACCATAATACTTTGGTGATAATTTATTATACTTCTTAGCTTGCTTAAGGGACATTTTCTTATATGGTTGTAGCCATAGGAATACCCAATCACCTACATCAAAACTTATTTTTCTGCGATGTTGATCTTCCTGTTTTTTCATTCTATTCCGTGCCAACACAAGGTTATCCTTTAAGAGTTGGAGGACTTTTTGTTGATGTTCAATGTGATGTTCTACTGCTTGAACCTTATAATTTTCTCTTAAATATGATGTGATGGATGGTGGCTGATATCCATAAAGTGCCATAAATGGGCTCATTCTTGTTGCTGTATGGAAGGAAGTGTTATACCACCATTCAGCCAAAGGCAACCATTTGACCCATTATGTCTGTTTATCAGATACAAAGCAACAAAGATATCCTTCCAAACATTTGTTTACTATCTCAGTTTGCCCATCAGATTGAGTATGACAAGATGAGTTATGAGCTAACTGAGTACCAAGACAAGAAGATAATTCTGTGTGAAAAATTCCGGTGAAAATGGGATCTCTGTCACTTGCAATAATCTTTGGGTTTCCATGTAGCTTTTGAATTGTTTCCATAAAGGCAGTAGAAACTGTACTGGATTTAAATGGATGTGATAATGCAAAAAAGTGTGCATACTTGGTAAGTCTGTCAACTACCACCATGATGACACTCTTTCCCTCAGACTTGGGTAAAACTGTGATAAAATCCATTGAAACCTCCTCCCAATGTTGGCTTGGAATGGATAAAGGTTGTAATAGACCTGGTGTCTTAATTGTTTCAACTTTATTTTGTTGGAAAACCAAAAATTCCACCACAAACTTTTGAATATCTGATTTAAGGCCCTCCCAAAAAAATTCCTTCTTAACCCTACGGTAAGTTTTTAAAATCCTGAGTGCCCTCCTAAGGGAGAAGTGTGCAATTCCATAAGAATCTTTTGTTTTAGCTGGGAATTCTTACAGAGGTATAAGCGATCTTTGTACCATAACGAATCATTTTGCCAACTAAATGTATCAAACATACTGGAGTCTTGTTGTAACTTTCGAATAAATGCCCACACTTCGTCGTCATTCTTCCATTCCTCTCTTGCTTCGTTTATCCAATCTGGTTGGATAATAGAAATGGCGCACAACAATGCTTTGACATCCTCATCCTTTCTTGAGAGTGCATCTGCCACCACATTTTTCTTCCCTTTTTTGTAGATGATTTCAAAGTCATAACCCAACATCTTTGTGACCAACTTTTGTTGCTCTTCAGAGGATAATCTTTGTTCTAAAAAGTATTTAAGGCTATCATGATCCGTTTTTACCTTGATGTCTTCCCATTAGGTAGGGTCGCCATTTCTTAAGTGCATGGAGTATTGCCAACATTTCCTTCTCATAAATAGCTTTGTGTAAAAACTTTCCCTTGATTGGACGACTTTCAAAAGCAATGGGTCTTTCATCTTGTATTAAAATAGCACCAATTCCATTTCCTGAAGCATCATATTCCACAATAACAGTTTTTGTGAAGTCTGGTGTAGCTAAGACCGGTGCTTGGCACATTGCCTCTTTAAGATGTTCGAAGGCCTTTGTTACTTCTGGAGTCCATGAAAATGCACCTTTCTTCAATAATGTTTTTAGAGGTGCTGCTATTCTCCCATATTTTTTAACAAACTTGTAATAATACCCTGTCAACTCAAGAAATCCTCGCAGATGCTTTATGGATGTGGGGATTTTCCATTCCTTAATGGCTCTAATTTTGCTAGGGTCTACCTTAACTCCTTCATGAGATACAATATGGCCCAGCTATTCCACCTCTTGTACTCCAAAGAAACATTTGGATCTTTTTGCATATAATTGTTTTTCCTCCAATAGTTGTAGCACCCTGTCAACATGTTTAACATGATCCTTCCAAGACTTGTTGTAGATTAGTATATGATCAAAAAATACTAACACAAATTTTCTAAGGAATGGTTCGAAAATGGAATTCATCAAACCTTGAAATGTTGAAGGTGCACTGGTAAGGCCAAAAGGCATGACCAAAAATTCATAATGACCCTCATGAGTTCTAAATGTTCTTTTTGGAATGTCTTCATTCTTCATTCTGATTTGATGATATCCTGAATGAAGATCCAACTTGGTGAAGTAAATTGATCCATGCAATTCATCTAGTAATTCATCAATGACAGGAATGGGAAACTTATCTTTAATAGTGAGCTTGTTGATCTCCCTATAATCCAGACACATGCGCCATGATCCATCCTTCTTATGCACCAATACTACTAGAGTAGAGAAAGAACTTTGACTCGGTTGAATTATAACAGCCTCTAGCATTTCTGCAACCATACGTTCAATTTCACTCTTTTGGGCATAGGGATATCTGTACGGCCTGATGTTTGGAGGAACACTTCCTGGAATCAGATGAATAGCATGATCATGATCATGAATAGGTGGGAGACCTTTGGGAGTCTCAAATACCTTGGAATGATTGCCCAAGACTTTTTGGAGATCTGGAGAAATAGATGATTCCAATGTGGAGACATCTAGCGAACATAATTGTGCAATTACACCTGTTTGTTCCTTTTTTAGAAGCTTTGTCATACTGTTAGAGCTGATTATCTTTCCTGGTTTCCCTGTAATACCCCTTAATTCAACTTCCTTTCCTTCCACAGAAAATTTCTTGAAAATTAAAAGCTATTGTACCCAAGGATTGTAGCCATTGGACTCCTAGTACAACATCAGCACCTCCCATTGGAATGGAAAGCATTGGGCTAGTCAATAAATATTCTCCCATGGATAGCTTGATATTATGGCACTTTCCAGAGAAATTTATTGTTCCTCCATTTGCAACCATCACTTGCCACTCTGGTGCTAGATATAAGAAGCAATTCAATTCTCTTGCTACCTTACAATGAATAAAATCGTGGGTACTTCCTGAATCAATCAACACTATTACCTTTTTCTTCTTTATTTGTCCTTCTATCTTGGTGGTTTGAGGAGTGGTAATTCCCGCCAATGCATTACAAGATATAGTCGGATTCATTTCTTCTTATCTAGGCTTTGTTCCTGGAGTATATCCTCGTCTTTTGACCTTTCTTGCTCATTTTCTTCTTCCTCTTCACAATATATGTAGAATAATTTCTTCTCAACACACTTATGAACTTTAGTGTATTTGCTATCACAACTGTAACAAAGCCCTTTTGCTCTTTTTTCTTCAAACTGTTGAGGTGTCAACCTTATAGGTTGTGGAAAACTAGGGGCAACAACACTTCCATCTCTATAGTTGTGAGTGGTATGCTTCCTGGTTGCTATAATTTTGCTTTCAATTTTTCTTGCTAACTTGAATGCCTTCTCTAATGAATCAGGTTCCCAAAGGCAAACATCATGTTGGATATTATCCTTTAAAGTCCCTATGAACACATCAATCCTATGCTCCTCTAGAATATTTTTCACCCTTATGTTCAATTTTTGGAACTCCTCAATGTGCTCCATTATTGAACCCTTTTATTTGAGACTTATCAATTGGCTAAAAAAAGTGTTGCTTTTTGTATCCTCATAATGTGTTGTCAATTCTTCCGTAAAAATTGCCCAAGTGATAATTTGTTTACGAGAGCAAAGCCATTGATACCATACAAACTGATTTGGTTCCAAATATAAAGTTGTAATACGTATCTTTTGTGTGTTTTTCACATTATTGAGATCGAAAAATTGATCCATCTGTAATATCCATGTTGCGGGATCCTTGCCATCAAACTTCCTCATATCGATTTTCAAAATATGGTGGGTCTTCGATCCAACATTAGAGTCTATGGAATCATGATTAACATTTCTTTTGTTCTCATCATGAGTTTCCTTTACTACCCTTCCACCATTAGTGGCAATTTCTTGTAGCAACTTATTCATATTTATCTTCAATTCTTCCATCTTATCATCCATGCCATCAATTTTAGTGTCCATGCCATCCATCTTAGCTGCTACGCCTCTCTTTAAACAATCCATCTTAGCTTCTACACCTTTCTTTAAAACATCCATCTTAGCTTCTACATCTTTCCTTAAACCATCCATCTTAGATTCTATTGCTTTTTGTGCAAGTGACACTTGTTGCACTTGGTCTCGTAATTTTGATATATCATGTTGCATTTCTTCCTCTTCTTCATGAGTCATGCTAGATCTTTCAGGTTGATTACTAGTTGTTTGCATTTTCTTTCCTCGGGGCATCAATTACCAATTCAAACTAATTTTTCAAACCAAGCTTATGCAATTTTTTTTTTAAACTACACACCTTTTTTCACTTTGTAGAAGCTTGATATTGAGTGTGATGTATCTCTACAATTTCAGATCATCTAGTTCTGAAATTGTGATCTGTAGTATCCCTCTGTGTCCTCTTTTGAATGCCACCAATCTGATCCATATTGGATTCTCGAAGGAAAATTTATGCACAATCTCCCACGATGACTTGATTATAGACTAGTTTAGTAGAGCAAACTTGTATGACGTGCCACGAGTCACTGTTTCGACCTTTGGCTCTAAAAAATATATACAAGAGACTACACTCCATCTTGTTTCTATACTTTCTTATGAAATTTCAATCTGATGCTCAGAGAGAAAGTTGTGATGATTTTCCCTAGGTCACCTGTTTGGAATGTAATTTAGGAGTCTACAAAAATACCAACTTCCTTAGATCATATCTCTGCAAATATAGCGCGAAAAGCTCTGAAATTCGAACCCGAGATTCAACGTGATTTCTTCTCAAATGGGTTTTTTTTTCTAGTTTCTAAAACATTGCAGAAAAAATGTTATAGTGAAAATTCCACGATGACTTGTTTGGAGCAGTGAAACCCTAGAATCCAAAGCTCTGATAGCAAATGTTATGAAACCATCTCACAAAAGGATAGAAAAGAGAGATCAAAACCTTAGAATCCAGCCTCTTCGAGGGTCAATCTCCTTTACATTACACAAATGAGCAATTCTTGGATGATTCAAATGACAAAACCTCCTTTCTATATATAGCAGTGTAAAGAGTCACAATATAACCCAACCGACCTAACAATAATAATATAAAGCCATAAAAATAGCAATAGAGGATTCTATGGGGCACAATATTAACAATATGGGGATAATAGGGGCACAACAATATTAATAAGGGATACAACTACAATAGTAATGGGGTAGTCACTAGTATTATAGGGACCCAACATTTGGAAAGTTGCCTTGTATGTTTCCTCTTCCTTTATGCATACCTAATGATATCTAGATCTCAAATCAATCTTTGAGAACACTAACGCTCTCTTCAGTTGATCAAACAAGTCATCAACCCTTGACAATGAATAGTTTTTCTTAATGGTCACCTTGTTCAACTTCTAGTAATCGATGCATAACCTGAGATTACCATGATTCTTCTTCACAAACATATTGGTGCACCCCAAGGTGATACACTTGGCCTAATGTATCCCTTATCAAGCATTTCCTTTAACCATAACTTCAGCTCTACTAACTCTAATGTGCTCATCCTATAAGGTTCCTTTGATGCAGGCGTTATACCTAATACCAACTCAATTGAAAAATCCACTTCCCTATGAGGTGGAAACTATGAAATATTTATGGGAAATACATTCTGAAACTATTGTAAGATTAGGTACTAGCTCAATACCTCTATATTGTCAACATCCTTCCCTTTATCATTAGAAATATACATTGCAAATAGCACACACCCTTTTCTATGACTGGCCTTTTCCTGCATAATTGTCACCATTCTAAGTGATGTTGCCTACTTTTTACCCTGTAAGACTCTTTATAATCCATTTTCATACAAGAACTCAATGGGTTTTTCATAACAATCCACATTGGTCATATGAAGATACAACCATTCCATATCGAACAACATACTGTATGATCCCAACGGCAATGCATTCAAATGTGTTGATGTAGGCACACCATTCAACTCAAAATCACAAGTTCTTACCCAATGATGAACTCTCTTCTTTGTACCTCTAGCCAATTCATGCATTTTTTTATTCAAACCACATTTATCCACCAAGTTAGGATTAACATATCTATAATGAGATCCATGGTCAATTAAAATTGAAACAACTTGATCACAAAGCTTATTGTCCATCTCAATAACAATTACATGTTCCTCTGCCTACTTGTTATCCATCACTGTATAAATTTGTGGAATGCTTTGCCCTACATCCCAACTATCTGCACTTCTTATGCACTCTAGATCTGAGCCCTACCACCCTGATTCTATGGACAATCCCTCTTAAGATGTTCCTTACCACATGTCCAACACTCTAACTGTGATCTACCATCACCTCTATTTTGCTGCTATGATGTCCATGTCTTGGTACATTAGACTTCTTGTATGGTGCAACATTCTCTTTCTATTTTGTATTCTGAGGTCTTGTTATTTTTAGTTCCCATTTACCCTTACCTTTATCTTTCCCTTTCCATCCTTTCTAAGATGATATCTTACGCTCTGACTGTTCATAGAAATGCTTCAATTTCCCAATAACTTCCTCAAGTAATCGAGGATCATCATAATCAATCTGATCTCTAAACGCTAATGGTTATTCCCTGAAAAAACTCCGAACCTTGGTCTTCTCAACTTAATATATGGTACATGCCTCAACAACACTAGGAACTTGGTTGTGTACTTCTCATTTTTCATCGATCCCATCTTTATCTTATAGAATGCCTTGGATTGGTTGTCATAATACCTATCTCAAGAGTAATTCTTCCTCAAAAGTTTCTTGAATTCATGCAAACTAAACTCTTCGGTTTTTATGTCTTTAACCCACTTCTCATCTTCCCACCAGATGTATATTTTCCCTTTGAGGCCAAAGATAACTATTCTGGCCTTCATATTCTCTGTATACTCATGCAACCTAGATAATTTCTTCATCCTAGGTATCCATGCTTTTGCATCCTCCAACTTCTTCAAATATCCATTAGGTAGGTGGCTTAGCTTTCTTGAACTCATATGGAAAGTATCCCCTATCAGCCCTCCTATAAGGGTCATAATGATGATGATCATAGTTCTTGTCAAAACCAACACTAGAATAGTACCTATGTCCATCACCTCTCCTATCTGGATATCCAAGAGCCTACCATCTCTAACTGTTGCATCCCTATCCAACCAGAGACCACCTTGAGACCTACTTCCATATGCCCCATTAGTCCTATCCTCCTATCCATGGCTGATCTCAAGTGATCCCTATCTCTGTAACTCTTAAAAACTCTGAAGGATTACTACATTGAGTTCTTCTTGTTTCTCATTTTCCTGCATGATTTTCTCATTGTTTTCCTTACAAATTCTTATTTCTACCTTCAAAATTCTCAATGTGTCTGCTAAGTCAAAAGAAAGCCCAACACCATGTTGCTCACCTAATCCATAAGGAGAATCTCGTGAATTCTTTTCTACCATATTGCTAATCATATTTGATATCTTTCCTTCCAAGCATACCATGTGAGCTAAACAAAAATATAAACTTAATCAACATACCTCAGTATAGATCGAGGAGGATATCTCATCTACAAGATTAACCGGATTAGCATGATACATGTGTAATGATAATCACATCAGCATATAACATCGGCTTAACCAATATCTAGTTATTAATGCCTAATCACACCAAGCACATACCATGACCCCAGGCATAGCAACTACACCCATATCAATGTTTGCATAACAATATATAAGCACTAACATGCATAACCAATGCATAACTGACATACAATCATGATGACCACATCCAATAACACATCATCCACTTTCACATGGAAACACAAATGCAACCATGACCAACACGATAAATACACAAAAAGTACATAGGGCACAAGCATAGAGAACATATATGCAACTGGAATCAACACATGGCCCATCCAGTCCAAGTGATGAACCATGCTCTAATACCACTCTGTAACACCCTCTTCCCAATTAACTGGTCTGTTGGGGTAAACATGTAATGAGAGGCTACTATGATTTGATTCAACTCTCCATGTACAGTTGAGGAAGTGGAACTAGAAAAACACAACCAATCTGAACTTCTACGCATGTTATAGAACCTTTAGGAGTCAACAAACCCCTCTAGGTGACTAACCCCTAAGGTAACTTGACATTTTACTAAGATATAGCCTCATTTGATGCCATGAAATGTACATGCATGTGACCGAGACCCTCAGGTTAATCCCACAGGAAGGAAATGTCAGTGCCTAGGGAATGTTTTAGCTAGTTCTAAGCTTGCAACCCCATATTTTGTGCCATGTTTTTAGGGAAAAATATCAGGCCATTGCCCAAAAATTCATGAAAATTATAGAAATTAAAGTAACATCAAATGATGATACTAATGTGAATACTAGAGAAAATACTTGAGTGGACCCCTATTATCCATGACGGGCATTTCATCACACATGTCACAAATATGCATTCTATAGGTCATAACAATATATCTGAGCATAGGGGTCTCATACTTATTTGAGAATATTTAAGAAGAATCGATGCCTTATCACATTAGTTTCCTTGTCATCTATTAGGCACAATTAATAAATTAAAACATGATGAGAGCCATACATCAGCTCTGCCATAAAACATATTCATAACTAACATATAACCAACAAAAATAACAAGGATATAACAACCATATAATCCACATATGAGAGAGTACAATTACACATGAAATACAAAGGATAAGAAAATTATATTAATGAATGAAAAATCCAACCAAGTTTGGGACTTCCACAAACCACCCAACCAAAGGTTGGCTGAACCAAATATTTCTTTTAGCTAATCATCCATGTGCCATATTCCAAGCATGAGTGTGGGACACATTACCAGACTCAACAAGGGCTTCCCAAGGCTAAACCACCTCACCCTCATCTGTTGGACGTGTGTTATATTCTTTCTATGACTAGTCACTAGTGTGATAGCTCCCCCTATTTGTTGTATCAGGCATAGTAGGGGGGATTTCACGGGACCAGTAGTCCACTTGACGATATATTAAGTGGGCAGACCTACCTATGGTTTTGCGCATGGGTTTTTCACATGGTTTTGGGCATGATGGTTTTATGCCCATGGTATTTTGTAGATCCAGTCAAGTGAAATACGATTATGTTCTAATTCAGGGTTAATGGATTCGGGTTTATGAATCCTTCAGCATGTATATATATGTATTGTAACATTGAAAGGAATATAATGAAAAATCAATTTGGTAATCCTGGTTTTGTGATCCAGGGGAAAATCTATGTGTATTTGTTTAGTGCTTCTCACCATTGTATATTTTTTATTTTTTATGAATTTGTTTGTAGGTAATATATGTACAGGGTTAAAACCTGCATGATCAATAGCACCAAGCTTTACCGTAACCCACACTGGATCAATAGACCATAAAAAATCATGGATGCCACTGGATTTCTCCAGCTACACCATGAGGAATTTTCCTATATCCTAGTCTATATAATTTACCATACATCCCTCCATACAACGGTCAAGCATACCTAATCCTATTTGACACTCCACCCTCCAAGATTTATCATATATCTTTGCATTAAGTGACCAAGGATTGCTAGCCCAATTTGAGGGAATCCACCTCTTGGATTTATTGTATATCCTGCTATTCACCAATCAAGGATTCCCAAGCCCACCAAGCTAACACAAAATTTGGCTGTACCTTAACACATAGTCGACTTCAAGGGTTAATAGGCTAAGGCTTTACCACAAGCCACAGTCCAATTGAGTGATCACTTTACCATGTGTTCTTTCCTTCAGACGCCACCTCACTTAGTTTCAAATCCATCTTGCAATCCATTTGAACCAAAAAATGAGAACCCATCACAACATGGTTATCTTGAAGTGAAAAGGTAAGGATGAATAACACTACCACACTTTGCAAAACCCATGCCAATGAAAGCAAGAGAACCAAATACACACATGCATGTAGGATTCATGCCAAATCTAGCAAGGAAATTGCACATGAAAATCAATACCTACAAATAATCCCATTGTATTTTCTTTATCCTTCTCTTCCTTTCTTGATATTTTTATTTCCTCTGCCTTCTTGGTCCTTCCTTTTCTTTCCTTAATCGAATTCTAGAGTGCTCCAAGAATGCTCTAAGTGTCCAAGAGTTTTAGAGAGAGAGAATAGAGAGATAGTTTCATAAATGAACTGACAAAATGTACCAATTGATCCTTAGAAACATTTTTATTAATTAGGCCTCTATTTTCTACACTTTTCCATTATTTGTCTTCATCTTCCTCCTCACATGCAGCCTGTGACCTTTCACCTTCCTTTTCTCCTAATTTCCATTATTTTTACAAATTAAATGCCAATTAATTCCTCATGCCTTTCCAAAGCCTTTTTCATTTCCTTTGCCAATTTATTTATCCATAATAAACCAAATGAACACCCACTGTAAGATGTTTTTCCCAACATTCAACTTGGAATAAATGTCCCATAATCATGGTTATCGTTTCTCCTTTATAAACTTTTATTTACATGGAAGTTTTACGAAGGTTGTTACAAACATGGAAGTAAATGTTGTGGATATTCTCTGAAGGCTAGGTGGTCCAACCACCTACAAAATATAGTGTATGACCACTCCAGGGTATTCCTCCCAGAAGAACACCCTTGAGAACAACAACATCTTCTTTCAATTGTAAACGAGAGAGAACACAAAGGCATGCAATAATGACACTAGTTGAATGAATTAGAGCATATGAGAGAGAGAGAAGGAGAAATTTCCCATTGTCAAGGAAATTTCCCTTTGGGATGAAAAGGAAATTTGTCTTTTATGAGCTCCCATATTGGGAGCATCTTAAGAATTCCCACTTACTATATCCAATGAATATATTTAAAAAAAAATCATCTTCTTTATCAAGGTACATATCAACGAAAGAAGGTGGCATGTTGGCTGTCAAAATAGATATTATTTCTTCAAAACCTAAAAAGAAACATTGGCCAAGACAAGAAACTAGAGAAGAGCTTGGTCCCTATTGGTCTCTCAAAGAAGGTGATGTCCTGTGGATTTTAAAGAAAGATGTTCTTTCTTTGGAAAAGGAAGTTATAATGAGTATGAGGGTGCCTTGTTTATATGGGTCTTCACTATGGTGCTTCTTCACCATGGAAGAATGTTTTTTGTGGTTGAAATCACATGACCATTTGAACCTTATAAGAGTTCATATGTCAAAAACATGGTTATTTTATTTTATTTTTATTTTTATTAAATGGGATATTTTATAATTATTTTTTGTATAATTTAGCATTTACTGTGCAGTGCCATTATCCTTTGCTTGTGTGTGGATGTGTGAACCTTGACTTCCCCTAAGACCTACGGTGTGCCATATCTAAATCATCTACATTTCTACATTAGATCACATCAAAGGAGATTCATATCGCTAGCATTCCATGGTGGCATCAGGAGATAGTTGATATTGCTTTTATGTTTGAGAAGGAATCTATGATGAGTTTCAAGGACTTGAAGGTTCATCTTCTAATTCACCTAGTAGATGAGGTTGAATTAGTTGGTGTGGTTTCTTCTTGTTGGATGTTCATCTTAGAAAGGTATATGAAGATATTTAAAGGTTTTTTTTGACAAAGGGAAAAACCCGAGGGGTCTATGGAAGAGGGATATATATCATATAAGTATTTCTATTATGTCAGTGAGTACATCAAACATATTGACAAAACATAAGGTGTGGTGACTTGGGACCATGAAAGGGATGAAGAAAAAAGAGAAGGCAAGCTTCTCGAAACAAATGGAAAGAGGCACATGATAAAGAGTAAGTGACTTATTATTTGTCAAATTTCTACACAGTAACTATTCACACTGAACTTAATATTAATGCATATTTTGATCTCATATGTACTATATATATGTGTTGTTTTGATTTCATTAGCGAATTTAGAAATTGAAGCCATCAACAATTTAATTCTTTAAAATATGGAAGCGACACAATCGTGGGTTGCATTGTATGAACAAAAGAGGAATAAATGGGACAATGACATGAAATAATTCAAATGGTTTAATGGTAGAATCGTTCCTTATCCTACTCATATAAAAGAAAACATGCCAATGACATGCCCTAACAGTTGGGTTGTTGATCAAGTCAGAGACAAATACAATGCATATCATCGTTACCTGCATTGTGAAGAGGATGCACTAAACATAGGGATTGGGTGCAACAACTCAGTAATTATAATCTCTTTATGTACATTTTAAACTTCATACTACACATTTAAATTGGAACATCTATATGTTTTTTATATTTTGAATTATGTTAAGATTATTAGACACATAACAGTGTGAATTTTTCACTTTTTTATAGATGCATTTCTTCCTATCTATGTTGGCATATGGACATCATTTTCACACAGAGGATGTTGATGATGGATGCATGGGACAAGAATATGGATTGGAAGTTGAGTTCAAGTAATCTAATCATGCTAGCCACCATGATCAAAACCTAATGCAAGGGACGTTAGGTTATGTTGGAAAGATACAAGATATCATTCAAGTGGACTTCTCATTGTTCCAATCTATTATTTTTAGGTGCAAGTGATGGGACACCTTTGATCGGAATAATGTAAATGAAGATCTCGATAGTGAGATGATATGTATCAACTCTAGAAATATGTGGCATGAATCTACGAAACCCTATGTTTTACCAAAACACTGCAACCAGGGTTTTTTTTACCCAAATGTGTTGGATAGATTTTGGTGGTTTGTATTAATAGGTGACCTTAGATCAAAACATATTTTTGAGAAAAATAGTGTTATCATGCCAAGTGGGGAAGATAATTGGGGTGATGAAAACAAAAAGTGATATTTACTTGTGTTATTTCATCATTTATAATATTTTTGTGCATTTTTGTTTTGTTTATTTCATTGATTATATTGTTTTTTATTCATCTTGTTGGAATTTTATATAACTTGTAAGATTCACAAACATTTTTACACGTTCTTTTGCAGTGGAAACAATTTTACACTTAAAACTAAGTATTCCCAATTCTGTACAATATCTATGATAATAAGGATTGAAGGTCACCATCCTTCTCAAATAGGAATTTGAGAAGAATATAACCAAAATTAGAAAATAGTGAATTTAGAAACAACATTGAAGATTTAGTCTTGATTTTGATACTTATTGTTTTATTAATTATTTCGTGTGTTTTTTCTTCTTGTTTAGTTCAAAATGAATATAAATCTAGAATACAACAAAAATTTCAAGGATAAAGATTGACAAAAGCTTAAAGTCTAACAATATAAATTGTGTAGTGATAACTCTATACGGACTTTAACAATGAAAAAATTGAATATCAATATGTAAGATTATATTTTTGACATGAGAGATAAAGTCATGTTTACTATATTTAAATTACAGTTCTTGCAACATTATGTAAAGTAAAAGGGGGCCTTATGCATGTATAAGATGTTGATTACATATTTTAATGGACCATAAGATAAACAAATTGGCTTACATGGATGTGTGAGAAGCTTTAATTTTTTTCTTCATGGATAATGGGATAATTTTGACTTTTCTTTTCAAGGGTAATTATAAATAAAAGTTTAATTAATAAATATTTTATGGCTAAGAATTAAATGATACAAAATGTGATGGTGATTAAGATGCATTTGTTTCACTTTCAAATATACTTGGTGATGCAATTTTATTTCCTATTTAGATTATGTAAAATGAATATCTAATTTTGTGCATTTATAAGTAAATTATTTAAAGTAGACATGTATTTATCATTGTGAACATGATGTAATATTAGCTAGGAGAAATGTAAAAACATGAATTTTAGTGACTATCTCATGATAAGTATGTGCAAAAAATAATATCTCTCTAGTTATTCATTAAGAAAGAATCAAATTTATTATTTTTCAAAAAATTAAATGTAATATAGTATGCTTTCTGTATTATTTAACTCATATTTATTATTAACAATAGTTAAATTTAAAATGGTACAATAACAAATAAAGAACCAAAATAGCATCAAAATGTTCTATCTTTATTACTAGAAAAATGTTCACTTGCTTCTTTAAGGGAGAACTTCCAATAGAGCAAATCCCCAAGTATAAGTAACTTCACAAGCCTTACTTTACATCTCTTGATCCTCGTTTTTAGAGAGATAAATTTCTAATTTAATTTGATAAGCGTTGTTATAAATATTAAATTTAAATTGCTTGAAAATCTCATAACGTTAGTAACAAATTAAACTTTATAAATAAATAAATAAATTTTGGTATGTAAGCACCCACGGGGATTTGAACCAACGACCTATCACAAGGAGTACCTTAACAATGTCCCCATTCACCATCAATCCAAAGCCCCATGGGCAAAGAGTTAGACATTTTCATCTTATTAAGAAAGAACTAAATTATTTTACCTTTAATTATTTTTTCCTTGTGAGTATTGAAATATTTTACTAATTAAGTTAGAATGAGTTTGATTGAACTATCTTAGAAATAGAAAAATATTTATCGTAATTTTACGATCAGAGTTTCAACCATACTAAATTTTGTAATTTATTAAAATGTCTTTGTATTTTTTTTAAAGTAAGTCATTTTGCATGCAATTTCGTATATAAAATTTTGATATAAGTTCACCAACACATAATCTATAATACATATTATTTCATAAAAATAAACATCATGATGATAACCATCAACATAAACATCATCTAATTATATACACCTTTAGCACATATAATCGTCGTTAGCTAGCATACAAACATAATAATCTAGCAGGGCATCATCATCGTGATCACATCTAACAAAACACAAACATTGAAATCTAACACCATCAGCACACACATCGTGAAATAAATATACATCTAATGTCAAATATCTTCTACCATATACCCATCTATCCAAGCACATTAACTAAACATATCTAGCATAACCTAACAATATACACATGAACAACAACATATAAATTAAGTACATAAAAATGAACAGAAAAATGAATATATATATATATATATATATATATATATATATATATATATATATATATATATACAAACAAGTCAAATGACTTCAATCAAATATATGATACAAAAGACATAGTAGCACCATCTTTCTCTGTAGTAGAACACAATGGATGGTCAACTACTACCTCAAATGTTGAACTCTGAGGACGAGGAGGTGGTGGGTGGTCTACATCTGAGGATGATGGATGGTCAATCATTGCCTCAACATCTATTGAAAGCTAAGGTGGAGGAGGAGGTGGTTGGTTTTCTCAATCGGGAGAAACATAAGGAACATCCTTAGTTCTAGCATCTCATCATGAAGCGACTGAGGAGGAGGTTTACTACTAGAAGGATCACTAACAAATTTATGGCCATGATCCTATAGGGTAGTACTACCATAAGCATCATGATCACCACCCTCATCATCATGGTCATGATCACCACTCTCATCATCATTGTCATTATCAATGCCCTCACCATCATCATCACAACACTCATCTAACACATCTATCGTTGCATGCCCTGCATTCCTCATCGCTTCCACTAGCCTACCAGCTTTAATGATATGATGTATAAAATATATCATCTTGCGTAGAAATTCCCTATAGAGAGAGATCCATGAACCTAGGATATGCATTAATATCTGGAGCCCTCATAGTGCAGACTCCCTCCTCAACCAAAACTTTGACCAATCTTTCGTAGCAGTCCATCTGAAATCACAGACCAGCCCTATGACCCAAAATTCCCATGCCCCCTAAGGATGTGCCTGAACCTCTTGGGCGTCTTCCATCTCCTCATCTCCTCCATCTAGAGAGGGAGGATTCATGTCCCCATAAAATGTGACGATTTCCATGAAATATATTGTGCACAATAGTAATTAGACATTTTAATTAAAGGAGTTAATAAAACAAGTTAAACAACATGATAGAATAAATTTTATTCTAATTAATTAAAACACTAAAATGAAACTAGATTAATTTAAAGAAAACATTAATATTACCTGTATCATCTAGAGACTCAGCCAGGGTGAAGAGGATGTTGGGAAATTGTCTCTAATCAATCCCGGCATATGGAAACAACAACGAGATTAACAAATATTCATCGTGACTGGATAGTAGCGCCATTTCCTTAGTGGAAATCATGGTCAGATACTTCAACATGCCATTCTTGTCTATCATGTACCCCCACATGCACATCTAGACCTAAATCATCAATTTAAGAGCGTGACAGTCAAATGTAGGCCTCGTCTCTCGAAACCTCTAAAAAAATAAACAAAAAAATTGTGAAGAAAAATGGAAGCTCACCCTCCCATGTATCACTACACAAAATCTATCTAAAGCCATAACAATCTACCTCAAAAAAATGGCAGACGATCTGAAACAACATGCCACCTAAATCAGAGAGTCAACATAATACAAAAGAGGGCAACTCATGCACTTCCCATTACTATTGAATTGTGCAATGGTAGTGACTAATAAGCAGAGGCACCCAAATTCTTGTGTAGCAAAAGAAGGAATCCACAATTGTCCACCGCACACCTTAAAATCTGTCAGATGGACTATCTAAAGGCCAACATATCTCTGAGAGTAGGCAATTTGACTCTCAATTGCAACCCCATGGGGGATATTAGGGAATGGGGGAAAACCCTCCCTATCCTCGATAGGATAGTGATAATGTATATGTCCTCCTGAGAAGGCCTATACCATTCACTAGGACCAACATGGAAATTCTACTCATGGACACTCCATCGGCAGATCAGATGTGCTAATAATATAGAGTGTGCCTTCAGGGATGTAACCTCCTCATAGTACTTGAGGAGTCCTACATTACTTAAGAGTTGTTATGTCACTGCAATAATAATGTGATTGTATAAATCGCTCTCCCTCTCTCTTGCCTCCCATGTTCAAATCATATTGTATTGGTTTGCCATTTTCTCATGCTATTGATTTTTTTCCCTGTACTGATGCCTCTCCTACATAATTGACATATAAATCCAATAGCCTCATACATAAATAAAGTTTTTATCTATTAAATGAAAAACATATTTATAAATATGGAAACATGACTTTCAAGTTAAAAGAAATAAATCCCCAACACGACAAAAGAATAGTAATACACCATCTCCAGTACATTCTAAACACAACCACACAAGCATCAATGCGCACATACATATGGCACACCATTGTTGGCTCATAATTTTAAATTTCCATTGTGGTGCATCACACTTATTCATTATTGTGCATGTATAAAATTTTTGCACTGGTATGGAATGTTCAGGTTATCGAACACATGGAGCTATAGTTATATCTTTAAATATTATTTTACAATGTGTTTTGTAAATATAAATGCATAGGGAGTAACCTGAAGATTGTATGCACCAACGTACAATTTACATCTTTGCGAGTGCATTTTCATTTACAAAATGCCCCACAACAATAGAGGTGCTTTATGTTCTCGCACCAAACGGAGGTGCACCCTGTAAATTTACAGGGTGCAGCGCTATTTGTGCAAGCTAAACATGTCAAGTGCACCATACAAGACTTTTTTTTTTCTTTCGAAAATAATGGAATTTTTAAGCCAATTTCCAATTTTAAACTACTAAAAAATTAAATTAGGAGAAACAAAGACATTACCTAGACATTTTCTCATCAGGGAGGTATTGTTGACACGTAATGGACAATTTTTTTTCTTACCACAATTTGAAAAAAATGGGAAGTCAAGAAGTGAGCATGATATAGAACGATGGTGAGAAAGAGAAGCACCCAAATCAAGGTGATTGCATGAGGCAGCAGTGCCACGAGTGCTTCAAATATATCTAGCACTATAGATGGTAAAAATGAAATTTATGCCTAGTACATTTTTTTTGTATTTAACCATTCTTCGATGCATTAATATAACCACACTAGTGTTGAATATATCCAAGAGAAATAATTTTTGTTTTAATTAAAAATATATAGAGGTGATTTTGTTAAGATTCTCCAGGGCATTATAATATAGTTACCACATTGTTTCTTTGTTTGAATATATCACCTCTCCTTCTTTTTCAAATTAAAAATAGCCTAGAAGTGCTCTTTAGAAGATGCCCCACGGTGTTTTCATATATTTACAACATTGATGCATTATTGGAATATATCACCACATTTTATTGAAATTTAAAAAATATAGCGATGCTTCTTCTTAGTATGCTTTAGGGAATTTTACTACATGAAGGGTATCGGTGCTGTTGGTGTATATCGCACTCACAATTTTTGATAGTTAACATTTTTCTGATACTCTCAATTATTCAAGCACTTGTGTGTTTGGTTATTTAGCGCACCATGTTTTTTTATTTTATAAAAATATTTTTTCCACGGTGCACCACGTTCTATGCCAAAATGGTGCTTGTATGGATAGTAAAATACTAGAGAATTTGTAGATATGAGACACACTCTATAAAACATCTGCTAAAACATCCACCCACCCACCTCTGCTAGTGAGCTTTGCTAAAAATACATTTTTAGGCTATTTTTATAGGGGTTTCTGCCAAAACCTCTGCTAGAAAGTATTTTACTTGTATTCGGTAACTGTCCGAACCCTATCTTCATGAACGACTTGGTCATTGATCAACCAAGCTCTGACCATAGGAATTTCCCTTCAATTTATTGGTTTTCTTGATTTCTCCTTAGATTCACTAGGTGTTTGTTGTTTGCTCAAGTCTAGTTTGCCTTAAGCATCATTTACTTGTAATATTTTGATACACTAGTAGAAAATGAACAATTAGTGACTAGGTGACTAAAAACGTTAGTCACCACAACTTTTCAAGTGAAATACTACCAAAAGTAAGCAATCTTATGTGATCGAACTAAAAACGACTAACATAAATCACTAATTTAGTCACGGGTTAAAATATGTGACTAGCAAATAATTAATACAAATAAAAATGACTAACATGAATGACCAATTCAGTCTAAGAATAAAAATACAACTACCTAACAAGTACTACAATAATATGAATCAGTTTTTTATGTTAGTCATCTTAATTGTGTCAAGAAATCTAAACTTACAACTGATAGGGGATTGAAAGGTTGTTAAAGATTGGTTGAAAGGTTATCCTTCCTTAAACACTTCTTCATCCTCACATGGTGTATAGGTGAGCCAAATTTGCACTATGTATCTCTAATAATTTGTAATTTTAAAAATATATTTCTTAATAATAAAAAATTATTTTATTTATTTTTTAAAAATCTATTGATTGAATCTAATTGGATCTAGTTCTAGTTTGAAATTAATTTAGAGGGAAATTTTAATTTTTAAGAATACAATATCGAATAAAAACTACTTTAATTTCATATTAACCGAACTAAATCCATGTTAACCCCGGATCTATCAAGCGTTGAGAGGGGTCCAATATCTCCAGGTGCAAACTTTTTTTCTAGTGCAAAACTTGAGGAAATGTTTTCACCTCAAGAGATTGGATCCCTCTCCAAACTTGATAGTTATAGGGTTAATATGGATCTAGGTTGGTTATATAATACTATATATTATCTATATTTGTATTTTTGTCTCTTTGTTATTCCCTCTCTCTATCTCTCCCCCCAAGATCACTCTCCCTCTCTCCCTCTCTCTTTCGTCCAACTCTATTACTATCCCCCCCCTCCCTATCCTTCTCCATCTCTCTTTCTTCCCCTTCTCTCCCTATCTCTATCCTTTCCTCTTATTTCTCTTCCCTTCTCTCCTCTCTCCCTCATTCTCTCTCCATCTCTCCCTTCTTTCTCCTCTCTCTCTCCACCTCTATCTCTCTATACCTTTGTTCTTTCCTCCCACTATCTCCCACTCCGACTCCATCTCTCTCTCTCTCTCTATCTTGCAACATTTTCACTATCTCACCCCCTCTCTCCACCCCCTCCCCAATTCTCTCTTAAATTTGATCACATTTTATTGTGTTCAAGAAATTATCTAAATTAGAAAAACTTAATTTCTTGTAAAATATTAGACCTATATTTTTGAGCAATCATGTCAAAGAAAATAAAATAATGAAAAAATTTAAAAAATCATGCACTATATTTAATCTAATCTATTATAATTAGTCAATTTCTTGCTCTCGCTATGATGGATCGATGTCGGTTCTATCTATCTATCTATCTATCTATCTATATATAAACAACTGGCATAGATCCATCTTAGCTTAATTTTATTAAATAACTTATTTTAATTTCTATCTCAAATTGTAACATTTTACCTTTTACATCCAATTAAAAAAATGTTCTAAAATTAAATTAAAAATAAAAAAAATTTACTATGAAATAAGTTATGGTTTTTTGGCATGTGGTATTGATAAGCCATGGTATTGGCCCATGGTATTGTAACAAAGTGGATTTACAAGTTAATATCCATGGTAAAGTGAGGGTGAATATCCATGGTTAACAATCTTGTCATATTGTTATAAAATATTTGATTGTGAAATAATTTATGTTTTTTTGGCATGTGGTATTGTTATAAAATATTTTGATTGTGAAATAATTTATGTTTTTTGGGCATGTGGTATTGATAATCCATGGTATTGTAACAAAAGATTTTTTTACAAATTAATAATATCTAACGCAATGTGGGGGTGAATATCCACGGTTAAGAATCTTGTCATATTGTTGTAAAATATTTTAGTTGTGAAATAAGTTATGGTTTTTTGACATGTGGCATTGATAAGCCATGGTATTGGCCCATGGTATTGTAACAAGCGGATTTACAAGTTAATATCCATGGTGAAGTGAGGGTGAATATCCATAGTTAACAATCTTGTCATATTGTTATAAATATCTTATTGCCAAATAATTTATGTCTTTTGGGCATGTGGTATTGATAATCCATGGTATTGACCCATGGTATTGTAACAAAGGCTATTTTTTGCAAGTTAATAATATCTACCATAATGTGGGGGGTAATGTGGGGGTGAATATCCATGGTTAAGAATCTTGTCATATTGTTGTAAAATATTTTGGTTGTGAAATAAGTTATGAATCTTGTCATGTTGTTGTAAAATATTTTGGTTTTGAAATAAGTTATGTCTTTGGACTTGTATTAGTGATAAGCCATGGTATTGGCCCATGGTATTGTAGAAAGCCTATTCACAAGTTCATAACAAAATCAAAATATAACAAATTAAATTTTATTATTTTATTAGTTTAACTTTTTATTATTAATTGAGGTCATATTTAAATGTTTACACTCATCCCAATATAATTTTTAACTTCTTCTTCTTTTTAATTTAGCGTCTTACGATAAAATAACAAATTCGTATTAAAAATAAATCATTTAACCCAATTGCAATTTATATATTTTATTTTATATTATAAATATTTCTTTTATTTTTTCTATTATAAATATTTATTTTCTTTTCATTTTCAATTTAGTGCCGGTTTCAAATAAAATATTCACATGTTACAACATCACATTGTAGCACCGTATTTTTCTCTGTCTTGTCTATATCTGCATGGAAATTCTAGAAGAAGGAAGACCATCAATGCTATCTATGGATATTTTGGTTATTTCTACATGGGTATGAATTTAGACTCTGTTCTTCCATTTTACTAAAGAGGTTTTTTATTTGTATGGGAAAATAATTTCGAGGGTAGAGTCGAGGGTTTAATGATTATGATAAGGGCAAGATCATTGGGCATGGATATTTTGGTAATTTGTACATGGGTATGAATTTGAACTCTGTTCTTCATTTTTACTAAAGAGGATTTTTGTTCTTATGGGTAAATAATTTCGAGCTTTATATGATCAAAGCATAAATTTTATTTAGAGTTGAGGGTTTAATGATTATGATATTTTAGTAATTTGTACATGGGTATGAATTTGGACTCTGTTCTTCCTTTTTACTAAAGAGGATTTTTGTTCTTATGGGTAAATAATTTTGAGGGTTTATATGATCAAATCATAAATTTTATCTAGAGTTGAGAGTTTAATGATTACGATAATGTAGATCTTGATTGCGGACAACAATTCATCAAAAGACAATGCACAAGTAAGCAGTTTGCGTGTCTTTATTGTACAAAGGGTTTAATGATTATGATAGACAATGCACAAGTAAGCATTTTGCATGTCCTTATTGTACAAAGGGTTTAATGATTATGATAATGCAGTTCTTGATTGTGGCCAACTATTCATTTAAAGACAATGGACAAGTAAGCATTTTTCACATCATTATTGTACAGATTAGTTCGCTCCTCCCTAACTTTTCTAGGGTCAGAATGCATGATTTTTTTCTTATTTTCACCTTTTTTTTTAGTGGTTGATTGTTTTTGTAATGGACTCTACCATGCCTAAAAGGGCTCAAGTGATGTAAGAAAATTTTCTGGTAAGATGCAAATGCTAGACCTTCCTCAAACTTTGTTACATGAAATTAAAATTTCTTGTAATCATGAACATAAAATCTTTTTTGTTTCATTCTTAGATTCTAATCTCAATGCCTACAATTTTAAACCATGTTACTATATTTTAAGTAGACTATACTTAGATCCATTAAACCTTACAAGTCTCCAAAGCTTAGGTTAATTTCATCTAAAAAGATGGAACCTGAATGACTTTTGCAATTTAGATTCAATTCTTACAGACAATGATTAAAAATGGAAGAACTCAATGGTCTGATAACTTTCACCCACCCATCAATTTTAAAGAACTTTGGTATTATTCTAAACCTAAACAAAGAGAGTAGAAGAATAAGAGGAGCTTAGATGAGGTGGACCCTAACCTCCTTGATACTTTTCAAAAGATGGCCATGCCCTTGAGTAGAAGAAGAGATTGACCAATGTTGTTGTAGATGTTGTTTTCGACAATGTTTTAATTTCTACCATGCATAGATAGACTCTATAGGTAGTTGAGGTTATATTTTGTTCGTTATAAAAGGTAATTAAGGAGTATCTTTATCTAGTTAGGAAGTAGCTTGGTAGGGTTGTTGCTCCTGCTGATAACTATTGTGCTGCATTGTATTTTTATTTTTTTAGTCATAGATCCTTCTATTAAATCTCTAAGCACACTTTGTCACCCATGGAAATATATACTTATTTCAGGACGAATGAGATGGAAACCAGGAATTTTGAGAGGACTCTTATTTTTGTAGATGAGAGGAGTTTTGTGAGGTGAGAGGATTTCTATGACATATATTGAAGGATGAATAATATCATTTTATGACACCAATCATCTCCATGCCATAGTAGTGGATCTCTATTGCACCAAGGGAGCAATGATAAAGTATTCCACTTTAAAGAATTGGTATATCAGGGATGAGGAATGTCGATGTGGGATTTATAATTTTATTACGAAAAGAGGTTTTTGCGATGGAGACAAATCAAGGATTTAATGGCCCTGAGTAGAGACTGGTTCAACAATCACTTGGAAATACCCAAGCATTATTTTGAAAGGCAATGATATAGTTGGAGAGTTCTATTTATTGCCTTGAAAAATAACTATCAATAGGGAGGGACAAATATGATCCATATAGGGAAGAACTGCAGGAGTAGGATTGTTTCTAAAATTATATCTAAAGGCAAGTCAAGGGACTACTACAGAGGATTAGTGCGGGTGCAACCAAATTATCATAATGCAAAGAATTCTTCACAGTGTGATTTGATGCTCATTAGTGACCAGGAAGCTGCAAATACTCATCGTTACATTCAGGTACAATTGAGTGGCATTCTAAAGTCTCTAATTTAATTTATTGATAGTCCTTCTTGTGTCCTTGTCTCTCTTAATTTCATTGTGGTAGGATTGGAATGGGTTAAAAAATCAAACATATCATTGAGTCAAATAGACACCCACATGTCACTACATGTCATTTTGGATACTCTTTGTTTATTATACAATTAGAAATGAGCAATATGATGTGTGCACACACAAAAATCCTAGCATCCATGATGAATCCCCATCCAATTCCATTTTCTATGGTGACATTTTATTTTCTTTGTTTATACAGGTCATCTAGCCACATAGTGGATAGTATCAAATGTTGAGGTATATGTCATATAAATCTTGTATAATATACTTTATTTTATATTCAAGTATTCATCGTCTTTCATGTCTTATACTTTGCATTGTATCTTCTTTCATTTTCAGGAGAGGAACTCAATTTTGATGGTAAGAAGCAACAATTGAAGAAAGAGGAGAACAATAACACTGGAGTGAAAATTTTCAAAATGAGAGAGAGAATAGAATCTGTCTAGTGATAGCCTTAGAGCCAGTATCTTGCATAAGACACACTCATAGAGTGATGGTCAAGCCTTCAAAGTTGGTCAATTCAATTGCAATGCTTTGGAAACACAATGATAATGTTTTGAAATGATGAAATAATATTTCATGTGTAAATTGTAGTCCAACCCATATTAAGTTGGAAACTCATATTGTAATACTTGATATTTTATATAATGAAATTTATATGGTTGAAATTATTTTTATTTGCACTCGATATTATTTAGACTTGTAATTAACATATGTAACTTTGAATTATCATATTAGGTAAACATGCACATGGTATGACATTTTCTTAAAATTTAGTCGCAAAATCATACTAATTAATTTATGGTGATTAATAATAAACACATAAAATCAATATAAAGCTATTAAATTAGTAGTATATATTAATTAATGATGAACATGAATAAATGAAATGAATAGAAACTACTAAATCAATTGTTTATATAATGAATATGAAAATACAAAAAAACGATAAATGACTACTGCAAATGATAAATTTGTTATTATTAAATAATGACTAAATTTTTCATATATATGACTATTAATAGCTAAATTACAACATCTTATAACACGATTAAAATTTAGTCATATTTCTTTGCTCATTATTTGGTTTTAAATGATGACTAAAATTTGCATATATATGACTATTAGTAGCTAATTTACAGTATCTTATAACACGACCAACGTTTTGGTCACATTTATTTGGTCATTAATTGGTTTTCTTGAGGATTCATATAGCAATATATTTTGTTATATATTTGGTCATTAATTGCGACAATTAATGGCTAAACCAATGAATTTAATGACCAAATTTATGACTAAATATACTACTAGATGGTAAAATTGAGGAAACCAATTAATGACTAAGCTAAAAATGACTAAAATTTGGTCACGTTATAAGATACTTTAAATTAGCAACTATTGGTCACTAATTGAAAAATGGTCGTTTATATGCAAATTTTAGTTGTTTTTTTAGTAACTACTTAGTCATTTTGTACTAGTGATACATCCTTCAAAAACACCATGGATGGGATTACTCTACATTGTTCTCATCATCTAGAGGGTCTTCCTCCTTAGGAGGAGTGTTCACCTCCCCATATACATAATATCAACCCCACTACTACAACAAAATTACCTACTTGAATAATTACTTTCGATGATTCTCAAGAAATTGAACCCATATTTCACAAAATGGTTGAACAAAATTATTCCACCTCATATATTTTCCCTTATGACTCACATTTCATCACCCACCTTCCTAGGTGGGGATCTATACCTGACTAGATATTTTCACTTAGATGGCCTTTACCAAGAGTTGCTTGTAGGTGATGTCAGCCATATGGCAGAGCCTAGATTGTCCAAAATGAGTGTCACTAGATTTGTCCCAAAAGTGGCGTCCATACCTTCTACAACTACCATAGTTCATGTCCATACCATGTTTTCCTAAACTATCTTCTCCTTCTAGAAAATATCTTGAGATCCCATCTCCCTTGATTTGGTCCATACAACATAGGTTCTTCCACATCATCGACTATAGTCCCTCCATTCATATGTAATAGAGTCTCTTGTTCTACTATGAGTATCATACCTATAGTATACCTAGGGGGGGTATTATGGTGTACAGAGGGAGGTACCCAAGGGAATAATGTAATAATGTGATGGGTCATAGTTATTAAATAAATTATTTAACCCACATCATGTAAGGGACCACAAGTAGTTAGGAATAATATGATAAGACCGTTGTATTAGATACATGGTATTGAAAGACCCATGGTAAAGGGGATATTATGGGGTATAGAGGGAGGTACCCAAGGGAGTAATGTAATAATGTGATGAGCCATAGTTAATAAATAAGATGGTTAACCTACATCATGTAAGGGACCACAAGCAGTTAGGAATAATGTGATAAGTCGATTGTATTAGATACATGTTATTGAAAGACCCGTGGTAATGACCTAGGGTATCGTATGTATGAAGCCTATATAGAGGGTAGAGACTACACATGGATATATGTCAAGGATTATTGTATTGGCAAACATATGGCTTGTGGAGTGTTCTCCCTCCTTAAGGAGTGATTGTATGGTGTTACGCTACCTCAAGGGTTTTGATTAATAAAGAGAAGAATTTCTATATTCAAATATTGTTATTTCTGGGAATATTTCTATTTTTATATATTTTCAGGTCGGATCTATTATAAGTGGTATCAAAGCACTTTCTTGGGGAAAGTAGAAAGATTTTTATTTTATTTTTTATAGGAATTTTTGGGCAACGAGTTTGCAAATCAGATCTGAAACATTTGGTGCAAAATTTGAAGAATCAAATTACAGATATGGATTGTTCACAAAAAGAAACCCAAATTCAAAATAAAAATTAGTCGAATCAGAGTCCGAATGAGTGCAATATCACTAATTTAAAAATCAGTTGCGTTGCAGGAATGTTTCTAATGACAATTCATGGACAGTAGATATCTAGTGAATTTTTGCAGTTTTTGTGGGGAATTTTGAGAAACTAATTGCAGATTTGAGATCCTCTTGAAAAATTACCCAATTCAAGGAAATGTTCGGTCCAATCAGATTCTGGAGGAGGGAGATATCATTGATTTAAAATCAGCTCTTTTTATCGTAATTTTTTTACGGAGGGACAGTTGCAAAGAGAATATGAATTTCCAGAATGCCTAGATATAGATTTCTACCACATGGGAAGATGAAAATGGTTGTTGCATTTCTAAAAATAGGACATAAGAAGGATTCTGAGTGATATTGATCGAGTTGTGTCCATTTTAAATTTTTGCCAAGTAAGTGATTTTTTCAAAACTGTCTTGATGGCTTCTAGCAACGATTATTTTATAGGGAAAGACAATGATCCTACTATTGAAGAATTCATAAGAGACCTTAAGAAAATATCTCTAAAATATTGGATCGGTTTCATATACCTTTGGCTAAAAGAGGAGGATGCCATATGGTGGAGCTCACTTGACAATAAGAAGTTGTCCAAACTTTCGAACGAAGAAATTGAAAAAATCCTTTGGACAAATGGTCTCATGCTACACAATAGGAGAATGAAACACAGAAAGGGTTATTTCCTGATGATATCTCCTTATTACACGTTCATGGATATATTCAGAAAGAGAAGTTCATTGTGTCTGTCAATCCTAATAGCAAGCATACTTTTAATAATGTTATTTGGCTAAAATACTGCAAGTCCCAGCAAAAGAAATGGAGCACACACATGTTAATAATGAGCAGATGAACATTTACAAAGATTTGAAAATCTCTATGGATAAGTATGTATTGCATTCAAATTTTTATGCTTCAGATATGGCTATTGTGGATGTTGTTTTGGGATACCCTTGGATGGAATTTGTTGGTAGTATCAATATTAATGTGCAGAAGGAATTCCTGAAGCTCTAGTATAAAAAGAGGAAAATTACATTATATGATATTCTCATTAATAAACAGGTAGAATTCAAGGAGGCCGAAGCAGAAAATGTTTCAGGTACTGATACATCAGATGATTATTCAATGGTTGAAGTAATACTGAAAGGTAATAACACTTGCAGGCACTAGAAAATGTACCAGATACCCATCAGACTCCATTAGGTTGTGAATTAAAGAAAGATACACCATTGGTTAAAACTTCAGCATATCACCACCCACATCACCCAGCAAGAAAACAACCAACACAATGGAAATGAAATAGAAACAAGGACAACAGCCTTTGCACAGTAGATAGATAGGTGCGAAGATCCAGCCACAACACATCCACACAGAGGAACCAAGAGGATCAACTCCCATCTCAAGCGAGCAAGGCACCATCTAGATCGAGTAATCACGCATCTCTAAGATGGCTAGATGGACATGCATGGTACCAATGGACTACTCTTTTGAGTAGATCTTATTATTTTTGTTCTTCTTACGTTTCGAGGATGAAACATTTTTAAGGGGGGTAGAATGTAGTATACCTAGGGGGGGTAATATGGGGTATAGAGGGAGATACCCAAGGGAATAATGTAATAATGTGATGGGCCATAGTTAATAAATAAAGTGGTTAACCCGCATCATGTAAGGGACCACAAGTAGTTAGGAATAATGTGATAAGCCCATTGTATTAGATACATGGTACTGAAAGAACCATGGTAATGACCCAACGTATTATATGTATGAAGCCTATATAGAGGCTAGAGACTCCCCATGGAGATATTCCAAGAACTATTGTATTGGAAAGAATATGGCTTGTGGAGTGTTCTCCTTACTTAAGGAGTGATTCTATGGTGTTAACCTACCTCAAGGGTTTTAATTAATAAAGAGAAGCATTTCTATATTCAAATCTTGTTATTTCTAGGCATATTTCTATTTTTATATATTTGCAGGTTAGATCTATTACAATACCCACATTAAGTGTAGGAGGTTCTAACTCTGCATCCACATCTCAGTCAATAGGTCCATTCTTTGGTCTTGGTATATTTATAAGTAGCTCATTAACACCTAATGTTGGATTACATTTCAGTTGGAATACTCATAAAAGGTCCATGCCATTTCCCAGCACCACTAAGGGTAGTCAAATTTTTGGTGGGTTTACATTTCCTTTGGGTAATCAATTTTTAGGGGGTTCAACTGTTTATGGGAATATCCCATTTCCTTGGAATTTCCAAGGGGTTGGGAGGATCTTTCCTAGTAATGGGTTCTATCCTTGGGGTACCAACTATTTTTGTCAACATTTTGCTCTAGGAGGCTCCCATCTTGGTGCACCCTTTGTTAAATGATGCTTATAACCTTTTAGGAGTTTCTTTACTCAAGTCCCATCTAGTAGGAGAACTAACAATTACGATACCACTATGGGCACTAATCTAACTCCTATAGTAACCCTACTTCATTAATCACCCATTACACTTTTGGAAACCATGGTATGGGTAGATCAAAACATCCATCTCTTATGTAGGGTGGATGACCCCCTCCCCAAGCATCCTTCAGTTTACCTTTCTTGGGAACCCTTGCATTTCTTGATCTCTCAAATTTAGTGAAAAATCCCATCAAACATAATCCTATGTGGCCTATAGTCATACCTAAAGTACTACTTGACATCCCTAAGTTCGTTGGTAAACCTAGATAAGAAGCTATAGCACATATAGCCACTTATGACTTATGGTTCCCATCCAACTCTATTATGGATGATAGTATCTCACTTTTTCTTTTCCAATGGACTCTTATTGGTGGTGCCACAAAATGGTACATCATTCTTGAAAGGTTTTCTTGTAACAACTTTATGTATTTAACATAGGATTTTATCGACCACTACCTATTTCCACTTTCAAATAAAATGGTAATGGACATATTCACTAACTTCCATCAACGTACATCCACTTGCATATCTAATCACATCCATGGGTGATATGGAGATGAACTTTATTCTTAACTAAGCTCCTTGATGAGTTAGTTCGCAAATGATTTACCAATTCATTCTTGCCTAGGATAATTTGAAGACATAGAAAAGGTAAGATTCCAAAACTAGTAATAGGATATCATGCATACCCACTAATGGAGCTCGATCTATTATTAAGTGAGCAATATATATGAAAATAATTGTAGTTCCCTTTAATCATAAAATGGTATTTCAAAGCCAAATATAGGATCACATCATGATGGTGTGGTGGGGTCTCTATCCTAAGTAATCGTAGTCTAGTTAGCCAATCATATGGGTCAAATTAACATCTCTTCTAATACCTTTACTACTAAGCCTGCCATTCAAACTTTTAGTGCTCTTGTTCAAACCTCTAAGGAAAATTATATGTAGTCCACACCTTCGAAGAATACTCAATAACCTAGAGGTAAAAAGAGGAGTAACAACTCTAATAAACCTTTTAACACTAAAAAAGTAGCACTTCAAACCCAATAAACTATTGGGGTTGGCACCATTTTCCTTGAAAAAAGTGTATTGAAGACCATATTACTCATTAGTTTCCCAAGATGGATGAGATCTATCATTACTCACAACAAAATATTCGTCGTTAACTGATTTTTATTATCAATTAATACCTAGGCTCACATCAAGATATGGTTGTGAATGCTCAACCTCCTTACAAAGTGGCGATCGGGGAAATCCTTCAAATACTGCCTCATCATCCTTACAAGATATATTCATGGTGGACCAATTCATTCACATCATTATTACAGTGCAAACTTACGAGGATCTCAAGAGTGGTTCTTCAACTTTAGAACATGTGATCCTTATGTTAGGTCCTGTAATAATAGGATTCATAATTTCGATTTGACTATGTAAGTTTTGTAATATTGTACATACCTTTTCTTTCTGAAAATGTTTTCCATATTTAAAACATTAAAAAATGTAAAGAGGGTATGTCCTAAAAGAAATATCAAAGGACAAAAAGAATAACAAAAGTGAAAAAAAATATGAACCCCAAACAGAAACAGATCATGAAAGTGTGCAAGTCCAAGTGCCACTACATTTTACTTTACTATGCAAAATAATGGTTGTATGCAGCTTGTCATAAATGCCACAACCTATGATAGTCAAAATAGTTTAATCTTGACTAGTTCATGCTTTAAATTTCATGTTTATAGTTAGAGAATAAAGATCTAGCCAAATTGTTTAATCTTGGAATATTAGTAGTTAGGTAGAGAAATAAAATGTGCTCAACAACTTAATCTGAATGATTGGAAGATATAAGGTTAGAATTAGATAGTTTGTTTGACAAAAGAGAAAGGAAAGTAAGGGTCTGCTAGCTTAAATGCACCCAATAAAGTGAAGAAAAATTGTTAGGGTAAATAAAGGGCAGGTAGAAGAAAGGTTGGAGAAGTACAAGGTTGCTAAATCATAAGCACACGTATCATGTTGAAGCATATGTCTTAGTGTGTAGGAGCAGTTATGAGACCAAAAAGATGTTTACAAGCTTATTTGATTAACTTCCCATGTTTCATTTCACACCCACTACATACTTACTAATTTAACCCTTACCCCTTGGTTTCATACATTTCCCTAGAAAATTACCCTCCAAAACTCATTTCCCAACCCAAATCCCCTTTTCCCTAGTGTGAAACCCATTCCCCTTGAAAAAATACCTTTTACCCTCATTTCAACCTTTTCCCATTAATTTCAACCCTTTTCCCTAGAAATTTCCCTTTAAAAATCATCCCCCTTTGTTAATTTCCTTTTTCCCTTGTAAACCCACTAAAACCCCTTATCCTAAGTTTGAATAGTGTGCCAAGCCCCATTCAAAAAAATACCCTCCCCGATACCCTTTTAACATATATCCCTAGTGCACTTATACCCGGGTCTTGCATTTTATTAACCCATCGCAATATGTTAAATCCTGCTCATATACTAATATTAACATTTAACTCTAATTATTTAATTCCACGTATACATGTATCCCGTATTAAAATAATTCCCGCATATATATTAATCCCAAACCCATATAATACAAACCCGCATATATTAAACTATATTAATATATATATCCTGACCCCACCTCTATTATATCAAACTACTCTTTTGTACCTGACCCCACGTCAAGGCTAACACCCCACCATATTCATCATGTGATAGCCCTCTGATCACTCACCCCCAGATCTGATGACACACATTGATATCGCTCTCATTCCCTCTCCGATCTTTACCCACCTGAGAGCACGCAAGATTCACGGTTTTGCTTGGGCCCCTTTCGGCTACGTGGCAGCTCCAGGTGAACTCGCGTGCTCTCGGGGAAATACTGCCCGACTGCTAAAAGAAGTGCGATGACCCCCAAAACTGCCTCCCCACGAAAAACTAAAACCACTCACTGTTCATTTATTGAATTCCATGCCAAATTTGATCGTTACATGTTAAAAGGCCAAAAACACCCATTTCTTACTCTTTTCACTCATTTTCAAA
The DNA here is from genome assembly GCA_031772625.1 of Pinus tabuliformis. NCBI lineage: Eukaryota > Viridiplantae > Streptophyta > Pinopsida > Pinales > Pinaceae > Pinus > Pinus tabuliformis. The sequence continues at coordinate 1,163,737,003 of CM062817.1, read as the reverse complement.
GTGAAATTTGCATAAGCCTTCCTATGCCACCCTGAGCATCTGCAACTGAATTTGACCCCTGATTACCTTTCAAACACACTTCGGACTCCGTCCATAGACATCTCACTTCAATAAATCCATTCATGGCCTTCCCTGTAGACCTATGCTTTATTGATGATTGTTTCATTTTGTAGGTGATTAGAAGGCCAGGAGATTGGATAAACAAGTTTTGATATTAGTCACAAAACCTGTTTGCTCCAGATTCTCAAGAAACTTATTCAAAGGCTTCATTGAGTGGGATTTTTTTGTACAAAGAAGAAAATCAAGTTTAATACAACAGCAGAGCAGAGGGAAACAATTTACACAGTAATTGTTAAAACATAGATAAAATCATTTTCATCAGCACAACAAAAGATTCTTACAAACTACTCTCAAAGAAACATTTTGTATTCTACATGTGTCTTTTAGTAAAAATATTTTTATTAAAAACACAGAAGCATGAAAGAGTGAGTAAGATTTATAGTAAAAGGTCAAACTAAATAGAACATCCAGCGTGGACCAAACAACAAAGCAGATTAAATGGCAAAAGATCAAAGATTAAAAGATAGGAGAACCTAAATAGCAGGGATAACAAATAACAATTCAATAGATGTCTCTATTTTCTTACATGAATATATTTGTTTTTCCTAGAATAAATGCTAAAATAGTTTAGGATATTTTGTAATAGTTTTTGTATAAATAATTCATAAATTGAAGTATGAAGGGGGGATTTCCGAATATTGTTATGGCTGGCTGATCTACTACCTAAGGGTTATTGTACCAATTTCCAGTTGACAGACAGGACAAGTTATAAAGAAACTTCTTTACAAGATTCATGTGTTGAGCTATCTCAGTGAAGTACAAATTTCATCTTATTTATGTTAGTTTTCTAAGTATTGCATAAAGTCATATCTATTCTAAATTTGAATGTTATAACAGGGATGTTACTACATAAATTGTTTTACACTCTGCTTTTACTGTTATACATTTCTATGTTTTATTCTGATATCCAGAGTAGGGAATTCTTCATTGCTCCCTATTTTTTATTGTGCTCTTTCACTTTCTTCATTTTCTAGTTTAAGGAATCCTTAACTACTCCTTGATCCCAATTGGAAATCATTTCACCATCCAGCCTTTGAGATCTGATATTTCTTAGTTATCTCACCATGTAACATTTTCTTTATGATTTGTTGTTGTTCTATTTTCAAAGCCTGATTGACTCCATAGCCCAATGGAAAAATAGACATTCATCCATTCATCTAAGTAAGTGATCCCACCACCCAAATACAAATCAAAACCAAATCAAGCTTACATAACTATTGTCAAATCATTTTAACTAAAACAAAGTTAAACCTTAAAGAGAGAGCCCTCTCTGAGCATTAGGAAGGTTATATCCTAGTCTCGAAAGTAGGTTTGTGGTTACCTCCGTGATTTCTTTCTTTAACCTTGAGAAATTACTGAGTGCTAACATAGTGACGACCATACTGAGGACATTTTCTTCAGAAATATTATACAAAGATCATATCTGATCTATGATGGTGGATAATGATCAGACACACAAAGGTTAAAATCATCCACCTAACAACTCCAGCTCGAAATCAATTTCATAATCAACACTCCACTGGAGGAATGAACCTGAAAGAACAACATGGGAAGATCAAGCTTCTAACTTGGTTTGTTATCCAAGACATCATGTTCTTTCTCATCAAGAAGGTTTTTCAATGTATGTGGTATTTTAGAGAAGATCTTAGATTAATTTTTTATTATTTTCCTTTGAAGATTGTAAATATAAATTCTCCTTATTCATTTGAGCAGCTTTCTTCTAAATCTTATGATGATTATTTTCCGATTGAGAAGCCTCAAACAATCAAGACTAATCATACAATCCTTGTACATATTCCTGTACCTTGTAAAGTTCCTGATAGATATAATCCCCTCATGTTACCTCCTATACTGTATGATTTCCCTGATAACTATTACAAATATCTCCCTAGTTTTGATGGAGAGAATGGTATCACTGCCCAAAAACATATTCAAGGCTTTGAGAACTATCTGAACCTATTTGAGATTGATGAAGATGATGTTATTATCAGGATTTTTCCTCTTTATTTGCAAAGTAAAGTAAATATTTGGTTCAAGAATCTACCTATGGAAAGCATCTCAAATTTCCAACAGTTTGTCAAATTTTTCCTTGATAGATGGATAATCAGAGTCAATCTTTTTGTGATCATAGAAGATTATAATCAGTTGAAAAGATGGCCAAATGAAACAATACAACAATTTTTTGACAAATTTAATCAAATCTATTATTCAATGCCATCAAATATAAGACCTCCTCCCCATTCAACTCTCCTGCATTATCCAAAAGCATTTGATCTAGAAATAGAATTTCAGCTAGGAGAAAGAAAGCCAACAACCCTTAACCAAATGCAGAAAATTGCAGTAGATGTAGAAGTTAATCTGCAAATCAGAAGAGAAAAGTTGAAAGTAGAAGCAGAGAAGAACAACATTGTAGAGGTAAAATTTGACATTTTGGTAAGAAAAATAGAGGAAATGATACAAAAGATCACCATGCAAGATAAATTTTTTGTGCAAGATCATCTTGACACATTTATTTCACAAAAAGAAGAGGTTCATAGCCATGAAAAAATTCTTGCTAATTCCAACTATTATCTCAAAATCAGTTCCTGATAGGCTTCTGATTAGGTAGACCTTAAGTAACTATTTCAAACCTAGTTTTGGCTGAGGCGTAGCCTCCTCAACCTGAGAAGGCTCTCTCAAAGGATAAATGATTTTTTATTACGAGTAAGATGGCTAAATCTTGTGAAACAAATGTAAAAATGTGAGTGGTGGAAACACAATTAGAAAGTATCCATTGGGTTTATGGAGTCAAATATGCTTCAGTATTGACAGTAAGGTTAGCTCTACATAGAACTCAGGGAATTTAGAACTCAATGCATGTGGAATACACCAGAAACACAAAGGACCAATACAGTTTACAAATGCATGAAGGAAGTTAGAGCACTGTTAGTGATTTCTAAGTAATCACACATTCATACCATTGTAGATAATAGGAAGAGAACAATACAAGACATTCAAAACATCGAATTCCTCTCGATTCCTGAGAAGTAAAGCCAAAGTACTGTATTACTAAAAACAGAGTCTTTACATAAAGCCAAATATGAGAGCTTTTCTGAATAATTTTCCAACCTTTTCTACATTGGCTCTTCTGCTATATATAGAGCTCTTTACATAACCGAGATTCCTCCTACAGCATGAGGGGAACTCAAATTCTTTCTATGATGACACCTATTAACACTTAAAACTAACTAATAAATGCAACTGGCTACTAACTAGCGTTTTAGAGACCTAAAACAATTAGGATTCTAACTCTTCATCATGCTGGTAGTAGTGTTAAATATAATCCAAATACGTTTTCTAACAGATGGCCTTCTTCAGTTTAGTTTTGGTGGATGTTTGAAACTGCTTGCTGGCCCTTAATGTCTCATCTCTTAACTGCTCCTGGAAAGTAGGAAACTTCCCCTGTTTTTCTGCTTTTGGTCTCCACAAGGATATTCGAAATCAATTATCCTTGCTATTCTTCTTTGATTACACAAAAATGTTTTGGATTATCATGTTTTTCATGCACTGTATACTTTGTCCATGCACCTGTATGAAGATAAAACCTCTTTAATGCTGCTTGAAGTATGATGAACAATACTAGCTGTGATCACTTTTATAACAAATGGCTTATAGTTTGTATATGCTTTTTCCTTTTCTCGTTTTTCCCTTGCTGGATGCTTGTATTGTGTAAATGATATTTCTTCAGAAACTCCTTCCAAAAATTTTTCCCTTTTGTCCCTCAAAATTGGTCAACTTCATCAATATATGTAGCTACAGCAGTTTCGTAGCGTGCTATGAAACTGTTGTGTATTAGGCATCATCTTCAGCAGTTTCGTAGCGCGATACGAAACTGCTGTGTAATCACAAAAACACAGTTTTTTACCCAAATTCGACTGCCTTGAGCTTCTTTATCTTGACATGTCCTTTTCATCTGCCTTGAAGTTGTTCAAAACTGTATGTAGAAGCACCATTCTTCAAGGAAAACTTCAAAAAGGTAAATCATCAAAATTTAGGACTTAACCTTACTTGCTGTGTGATTTTCCTTAGCTAAGGAAATCCTTCCCGCTGGCCTAGCTATATCTTCAAATCCTTGATTTTCATCTTCATGATTCTGATCCCAGCTCTGAGTCTCATATTAAACTTTCTGATGAATTTTGCTTCCTTTATTGTAGGGACTGACCAGGTATAGTATTGTGCATGAGAGTCGACCACCTCAGCTATTGAAATTGTTTTGTCTTCCCAAGAGCCTCTATTTTATTAAAATGGGCTTCCTTGATTGCATGTTTCCTTAAGGCTTTCTTCAGTTTAAAAATTTCAACGTTTGATAATTCCAACTTCTTTTTCAACTCTTCGACACTATATTCCTCCTGAGGGATAACTGCCTTACCCTTATCGTTTTTATGCAACTAAGATGACGTTTCTGATGAAGTCACGGGTCCTTCATGAGATTTTGCTACCTCCTCTATTTCACTTGCTTCTGGCAGCGCCTCTTGTACATCCTTTGAACGTCTCGTCATAGGTCTTCTTGGCTTAAAGACAAACTTAGAAACTTGATCATCAAATTTGAGCTTTTTCGAGGCTTTGATCTTCTTGGTTTTGTTTTTACCTGATTCTATCAAGTCTGCTCGAACCAGAGGAGATTCTTCAATATCAATAGCTTGCAGCAAGTCATTCAGACTTCCCTTTGAAACTGGGCTTTCCTTAGTAACCAATGTCTTGCCTTTTTCTTTAGCTAACTGGCTCCTGGTTATTCTTCTCTGGACTGATTCACCTGTAGATGTTTCATGTACACCCTCTTTGATCTGATTTTTTTCTTTTTGTGACTGTTGGGGTGTGTCATAGATTACCAGTGGTCTGGTGGGTTCTTTTACCTGTTTCCTAGCCTTCAATTTTACAAATCTCCTGGATCTTGTCTCTGCACGATGACTAACTGCTGGTGGAGAACTCTTCGTAGCCTGAGGGCTGAGACTAGTTTCATTTTTGAAGCCAAAAATGAACATGAACACGGACCATTCCCTATCTACTTTCTGGAGCTCATGAAAAATGATCAATTTGACTAAGCCGTGATGAAACAATGAGGTCTCACAGGCTTCCTTATTTAACTCAACCTTGTCACACATTTTTCCTAGGCTATGAAACAAGTAGAAAGGCAAATCAAGTGATATCTTCCCAGTGAAATGGAGCAGAAGCTTGAAGTGATAAGAATATACCTTATGATACCTTCCCTCGCAGGTGAAGTACCTCTGTATGTAGGTAAGTAAATTGGCATATGAGTCTTTGACAAAACTCCTGGGCACAGACTTGTTTAAGTTCGAATCGATGAACTCCGGCTTCAGAAATTTTTTGGAGGGGTTCATATCAAACTTGAAATTTTTAAACCATCGTTCCTATCCTCTTGGAATCTCAATTACTATGGATATAACCTCTGGAGAGATTGGCAATTCAAGCACCCCAACTTTCAAATTAAGTCCTGTGAAATTTAAAGCAAACTCCTTGGTGACTTGCATATGGCCTCCTTGAAGTTTTTCGCAAAACCTCCAACAGCCAACCTATTTGAAAGCTTGTTCAATTTCATTATTCTTTAGGATGCTATCTAAACCCTCAGGTTCATTCCTCAAACATCTACCTGACCTATGCTCTTTTCTTTCTGCAGACCCCTGCATGAAACTTTAGTGGAATGGAAATTTGAAAGACTGGTACTATCTCAAACTTCGATCACTACCTCGCTTGATGTTCAAGGAATTCAAATTGAAGGCTTGCCAATTTGTTCCTTATGCAATGAACGCAATCATAATTATGACTGTGAATGTTTGGCCTCTTTTTGAAACTTGCAATCTGAGTGTACCAAGACATTTAACGACCTTAATGATGATGATAAGCGGTTGAATGCAATAGGCAAAGTGTGTGGAATGACAACTGATGATGTAACAATAACAGATTTTAACAGATATGACAGCTAGATGATATTTGTTACGAATCTGTACGAACCTCGATTTTGTAGCGCATCCAATGCAAATTTGGATTTTGCGGTATGAAAACACCTAGACTGGGTTTTTGTGCTACGAAAACTCCTAAATTGTTTTGTAGCGCATAAGAACCTAGAAACAAATTTGATCCATGGGATTTATGTGAGTTGTGGGACCAGTGATGAATGAGAACGAACTCCTAGGACTTAGACACTAAAGTAAAGATGGAAAAAACTGAACTCGGACTAACACCTAACCTTTACAATCAAATTGACGTGAACAATTTAGAAATTGTTTCTTAAGTGATAACACCAACTACCATAGATCAGAAAATGTGGAAGAGGAACCTACTGATTTAATGTGTATGTTTGATGACATTCTTTCTTTTAATGATTTTCCTAACTATCATAAGTATGATGATAATTATGTTCTTCGAACTCAAGCTAGCTTTACACAACAATTAGAAACTAGTTTGGAGTATGAGGAAATTTAGTTTCAACAAATTAAATATAGTGATCAGCCTATACATTTCAGATATGAGAATGAGAGAGGAAGTGCAGGAAATTTGGAAATAAGTGAAGGATTTTTGCCTCTTTGTCTTGCTTCATTTCAGTTCATCAAAGAAAACTTTATAGCAATCAAAAATCAGTAGTCTTTAGGTATTGATATTGACAACAAACAAGACAATAAAAATCTTACTAATGATTCTTTGGTTTCACAATTACAGTTATGAAATATCATTGAAACACCTCATCAAATGACACAGGAAAGTTCTATACCACTATGTTTTGAATCATTTCAGTTTTTAAAGGAAATGTGGTCTAAAATCTCTAAAGAAAAGGATGAGCAGCTTGTAGAATCTATGAAGTTCCATTCAAACCTATATGCAATAAGTTGCAACAATCCTTCCAAGTTTTTTATGATCCAATAGCTAATATATTGTTTAATGAATGCAATTAGAATATTTCTCTATTAACTAACTATGAGATTCAGGATCAAGATGATAAAGGTTTCATTAGTCAAACATTTCAATCAGTAGAAATATAATCACAAAGTTTATCTGAAAATATGTAGGGGGATAAAGATAAAAATAACATTTGAGTTTCATGGCATGGAGGCCATCCAAAACAATTGTACAGTTGCTTAGATCAGTTGAACAATAGTGTATATATTTTGGAAGATCCTTTTGTACACTTTTTAGAGTCAGCGAAGGAAATCAAGTATTTCCTTATCTTCTCATTTGTTGACAACGTTATATTGGGCTGTAGAACTTCAATTTTAGTCACAAACAAGAACAAGTAGCAAAATACATCAAATTATATAATGCTTGAATGTTTGCATTGGTTGTTTCATTTTACCTAACCAGCAGTTGGATAGTTGATTAGAGTAAGTAGGTAGGATTTCAGCTTGAATAAATTGAGTTTTTCAGTAGCAAGTTTATTTCATATCAAATTTCAGTACAACTTGTGTCAGATTTCAATTTGTAGAAAAGCTTATGATTTTAGTTCAAGATTTTCAGTCACAGAGATTATACAACAAAGCATGTGCAAGTTTGGGATCAACCCAATGGATCGGGCCACTAGCCGACGATGTTCTTGACAACTCAAAAGGAGATGCCATCCCCATGTGGAGCCATTGTTATGGTGTTATAATAATATGATTCATAATTTTGAATTGACCATGTAATTTTTGTAATATTGTACATACCTTTGCTTCCTTCAAATGTTTCCCATATGTAAAATATTAAAAAATGTAAAGAGGGTATGTCCTAAAATAAGTATCAAAGGACAAACAGAATAAAAAAAGTGAAAAAAAGTGAAAAAAATGAACCCCAAACAAAAACAGATCATGAAAGTGTGCAAGTCCAAGTACCACTACTTTTTACTTCACTGTGAAAAATAATGGTTGTGTTTAGCTTACATAAATGCCACAACCCATGATAGTCAAAATAGTTTAATGTTGACTAGTTCATGCTTTAAATTTCATGTTTATAGTTAGAGAATAAAGATATAGCCAAACTATTCAATCTTGGCAGATGAGTAGTTAGGTAGAGAAATAAAATGTGCTCAATAGCTTAATCTGAGCCATTGGAATATATAAGGTTAGAATTCGATAGTTTGTTTGAGAAAAGAAAAAGGAAAGAAAGGATTTGCTAGCTTAAATGCACCCGGTAAAGTGAAGAAAAAATGTTAGGGTAAGTAAAGGGTTCGTAGAAGAAAGGTTGCAGAAGTACAAGGTTGTTAAAGCATAAGCACACTTATCATGCTTAACCATATGTTTTAGTGTGTAGGAGCAATTATCAGAGTAAAAGGATGTTTACAATCTTATTTGATTAACTTCCCCTCATTTCATTTCAGCCCCACTACATACTTACTAATTTAACCCTTACCCCTTGGTTCATACATTTCCCTAGAAGATTACCCCCCAAAACTCATTTCCAAACCCAAAACCTCTTTTCCCTAGTGTGAAAACCATTCCCCTTGAAAAAATACCCTTTCCCCTCATTTTAGCCTTTTTTCATTAATTTCAACCCTTTCCCTAGACATTTCCCTTTAAAAATCATCCCCCCTTGTTAATTTCCTTTTTACCTTGTAAACCCACTAAAACCCCTTATCCTAAGTTTGAATAGTGTGTCAGGCCCCATTCAAAAAAATACCCTCCCCGATACCCTTTTAACTTATATCCCTAGTGCACTCATTCCCAAGTCTCGCATTTTACTAACCCATCGCAATATGTTAAATCCTACTCATGTACTAACATTAACATTTAACTTTAATTATTTAATTCCCATTATACATGTATCCCGTATTAATATAATTCCCACATATATATTAATCGCAAACCCATATAATACAAACCCGCATATATTAAACTATATTTATATATATCCTGATCCCACCTCCATTATGTCAAACTACTCTTCCACACCCCACCCCACGTCAAGGTTAACACCCCACCATATTCATCGCATGATAGCCCTCTGATCACTCACCCCTAGATCTGATGGTGTACATCCATATCGTGCTCATCCACTCTCTGATCTTTACCCACCTGAGAGAATACGAGATTCACGGTTTTTCTTGGGCCGCTTTCAGCTATGTGGCAGCTCTAGGCGAACGATCATGCTCTCGAGGAAATACCACCTAACTTCCAAAAGTGGTGCGATGGCCCCAGAAACCGTCTCCTTGCCAAAAACTGAAACCACTCACTGTTCATTTATCGAATTCCATTCCAAATTTGACCGTTACTCGTTAAAAGGGCAAAAACGCCCATTTTTTATTCTTTTCACTTATTTTCACACTAAAAGCTGCCTAAGCCTTCCTACGACACCTTGAGCATATGGAACCAAGTATGACCCCTGATTACCTTCTAGACATGCTCCGAACTCCATCCACAGACATCTCAGTTCAATAAAGCCATTCATTGCCTTCCCTGTAGACCTATGCCTTATTAATGCTTGTTTCATTTTGCAAGTGATTTGAAGGCCACGAGATTGGACAAACAATTTTTGATAGTAGTCACAAAACCTGTTTGCTCCGGATTCTCAGGAAATATTCAAAGCCTTCATTGAGCGGGAGTTTTGTGTACAAATAAGAAAATCAAGTTTAATGCCACAGCAGAGCAAAAAGAAACAATTTACACAGTAATTCTTAAAACAGAGAAGAAATCATTTTCATCAGCATAGCAAAAGATTCTTACAAACTACTTTTCAAGAAAAATTTTGTATTCTACATGTGTCTTTTAGTAAAATCATTGTTAGTAAAAACACAGAAGCATGAAAGAGTGAGTAAGATTTACAGTAAAGGGTTAAACAAAAAAGAACATCCAGCATGAAGACCAAACAAAAAAGCAAATTAAAAGGAAAAAAATCAAAGATTAAAAGCCAGTAGAGCCTAAATAACAGTGACATCAAATAGCATTTCAATAGCTATCTCTATCTTCTTGCATGAAGATATTTATTTTTCCCTGAATAAATCCTAAAACAATTTAGGATATTTTGTAATAGTTTTTGTGTAAATATTTAATAAATTGAATTATAAAGGAGGGATTTCTGAATATTGTTATTACTGGCTGATCTACTACCTAAGGGTTATTGTACCAATTTCCAGTTGACAGACATGAAAATTTATAAACAAACTTCTTTACATGATTCATTCGTTGACCTATCTCAGTGAAATACAAAATTCATCTTGTTTATGTTCTTTTTCTAAGTATTCCATAAACTCATGTGTGTTCTAAAATTGAATGTTATAACAGGGATTTTACTGCAGAAATTGCTTAAGTACACTCTGCTTTTACTGTTATACATTTCTATATTTTCTTCTGATATCCAGAATAGGGAACTCTTCATTTCTCTATAGTTTCGATTGACCTCTTTCACTTTCTTCACTGTTTGGTTTAAGGAATCCTTAATTGCTCCTTGATCTCGATTGGAAATCATTTCACCATCCATCCTTTGAGATTTGATATTGCTCAGCTATCTTACGTTGTAAAATTTTCTTTATGGTTTCTTGCTCTTCTGTTTTCAAAGCTTGATTGAATCCATAGCCCAATGGAAAAATAGACATTCATCTATTCATCTATGTAAGTGATCCCACCACCCAAATTCAAATGAAAACCAAATCAAGCTTACATAACTAGCCTAAAATCATTTTAACTAAAACAAAGTTAAATCTTAAAGAGAGAGCCCTCTCTTAGAATTAGGAAAGCTAGATCCTAGTCTCAAAAGTAGGTTTGTGGTTACCTCGGAGATTTATTTCTTTAACCTTGAGAAATTACTGAGTGCTAACACCCTATTCAACCCAATGGTCCCATTCACTTTGGAAAAAAGTGGTATAGATTTGGGTCACGATCTTCTAAAGGATAACTTTGGAAGACTATGCATAAAACCAATGTAGAATCCATTAATGTCTTTAACATTGTCAAGGATTTGTTGGAGAATGTAGTAGGAAAAATTTTAATTCAATTTTCCTTAACCTTGATAAAGGTTTATGAACTTATGTTATATTCTTCTTTTTCTTAATTGGATTATTTTCATTAAATAATTATCAAGAGAATAAATAAGACAGACAATGGATAAAAATATAGGATCCAAGCCAGCAAAAAACACCTCCAAGGGGAAAATCTAGAAATAATCTTTTATCTTCCTATAGAATCAGTTAAAATCAGAAATTGAAGACCCTAAGACCAAATTTAAAACCTCCACCAAGCATCAAGTCAATTGTTCAATAATTTCTTCTAAACAAGTCAAAGTTTAACCAAGTTAACAAAGGTCAAAACTCTTCAAATCTAATTTACTTTAGAATTTTGGTCTTCTACTTTAGATCTGCAACATCAATCCTTTGGAACATTACAAACCCTTCTTTTTAGTACGTGTCAACCCTTCAAGAAGTCCTCCCTCAAGAAAGTCAATGTCTCCAAAGTCAACGAGAGTCAAACTAGGTCAAATTAGAATTTTGGCCCTCCTACAACTTGGATATGCAATTGTTGGCCTCTTGCAACTCATGCCTACACTTCTCAACCTAAAAAATCCCTAACCTTCACATGTGTGGACAAATAGATAGAGATTAGGTCCCCTTACTTTTATTTCTCTTATTCCTTGTCTTCTAGCCTTCTTCGCTCCTCTTTTTTTTATTTTTTCTTGCTTTTGATCAAACGCTTCTTATTGCAGATCAAATTGTGTTCCTAGGAGGTCAAAATTTCTCTAATATATATCAATTTGAGGAGGTATAACAACCTATTCTAGGCTGACTTATCACTGGAAAGGCCAACTTGTGCTACGAGGCTTATTTGGATTTCTAGACTCATAATCAATATCTTTTACATTTTACAACTTTCCCAATAGGATCTTATACAAATGAGAATAACTCTCTTAAGTAAAGAAAAATATTCTTTTGACTTGAGAAACCCTAGAAGCATGAGGAACATGCTTGAACTAGATGACCAATAAAATTAAGCATGAAACCCATTCTTAAAATAATATTTTCCTTTCTTATTTTTGTTGTAACATATTATATGCATAATGACATGAGTATGATGACAACTATGGAGAACAAAAGTAGCTACATTTTCAAACAAGATTTGGGTGAAGCACCATCTGTTACCTTCATGCGATTTTTTTCAAAGCTTCCCCACACAATGCAAAGCACTCCTAACTACAATTGGTGTTTTATATCCCTCATATTGAAATCCCATCACCTTCAATCCCACGTCATGGAAACCCCAAGTATGTACAAATAAATTTCTTATTTTTTTATTTTTATTTTTATTTTTTATAATAAGTAGGTTCATTAGGTAAAATAACGTTTTAGAAATTTACTATTAATTAGTGAGCCAATTATTTCATCTACAAACTTTCTCAAAGAAAAATAATTCTCTCCTTCAATCTTATCTATGATAAAAGGGCCTAACCAAAGGTTATGAAACTTACTTTTTTTACCTTTCTCTTCTTGTTTTTGTATCCCATTTATGTAATAAATGTCCAAGTACAAAGGCTCTTCCATGAGCTCCCTTATCAAATATATTTTTTTCTTTTTCCAGCACTTGTGTATTTTGTCATAAATCTATTCATGACACTATTTAACATAAATGATTTCATTTATTTGTATTTGTAAATCAAGGTGTTCTTCATTTATTTATTGTAGCAACTTCACAACCTTTAAATCTAAATGCAAAGGTATGAAAACATCAATACCATACAACATCTAAAATGGAGATCTTCCAATGGGTCCTTTATTATTTATTTGATCAGCCCAAGCAACATGTTTTAATATGCCATCCCAATTTTTTCCTTGGTCCCCATGGAATTTTTAAGCATTTTAATAAGATTTTTATTTATGGATTCAAAAAAATAATTATCTTATGGGTAGTAAGTAGGTAACTTTCAAAGGTTGACATTATAATTTTCACAAAAAAATCTACTAAGCAAAAGAAGAAAAATATTTGCCATTATCCATAATTGTGTTTTAAGGACAACCAAATTGACAGAAAATGTCTTCTTCATGAAACCTCATTACTATTTTTTTGTTCATTTTTTCACTGAGATTTCATCCACCCATTTTCTTATGTAACTAGTAGTAATCAAAATCCAATGATGCCCACTACTAGAATCTAGTCTGATTCCTTCAATAATATCCAACCACTAATGCTTAGAAGGTTCTTCAGTATTTATGATCTTCAATGATAAAGAAACTAGTTTTTTTTGTGTCTAAAAATATGACATTGATGGTAGGTCGTTACCTTCTTTTTTTACATCAATGAAGAGTTTTGTCCAATAGAAACCACTTCTAAGGATTTTATGAGTGGTTGTCTTCCATGAATAGTGACCTCAAGAAAATCCACTATTATGCTTTGTAATCAGACAATCTATGTCATCTTCTAGTACAAAGTTTAGAAGTATCCCTATTGGCAAATTTTTAATAAAAAATAAAAAAATGAAATTATAAATGAAATAGAGAAATTAAAATACAATTTAATTAAAATATTAAATAAAGAATAAAAAAAAAATCAAATTTGTATTTAATAAAAATGAAAAAACATTAGTGTTTTGTGCTTTATCTATCTTTGTGTGGCCATATGGGCATGTGGGCTATTCTCAATATTGACCCTTTTCCCTCAGGGATGGCATGGTAGTTGGATGCACAACTAGCTACAAGGACAATCCTATGGCTAGAGGGGTGATCATTGTGTTTTGTCACTAAGTTCTAGGTCAATCCCGTAGGGGAAGGGGTGATGCTAAGAAATGTAGGTTGTGCGGTTAGCTACAACTAGCCCTGTGGGTGGATGGGCGATGCTAGACATCATCATCATGATTTCCCTCTCCCCAATTCCATATTGATCACATGGCATACATTCTAGCCCTATAACTATAAATATTCTTTAACTCACCTTAGGAATTTGAGAAGGATGATGCCATTAAGTTTAAATACCTCACAAGAGACTCTTAAGACAATTGTGTTACCGAGACTCCATAGATGAGGTATGTTATTGACTTAACACTTCAATTTGTTCATGAAGTAAGAATTTTTCTTGATGTTCCCCAAAAATGAACCACAAAGTCCGAATTTACGAAGAAATTTGGTTGTTGGTGCATAAATAAAATTTCTTTACAAGAATGTATGCACATTCCTAGATCGTGTGTGTATACTTAGCCATCGTGAGTTGGGAAAATAAATGATTTCTTCATTAGTAGCTTGGGGATTATTAGGCCTGGACACCCAAGAACACATGATTTTTCCTTGGGATAGACACATCTATGCGAGTGATCATTACTAATGACCACACATTTTTGGAACTATTATCTTCATACCCCACCCAATCTCTTTTCAAATTTACCTATTTTTTAAAATTCATTCATTCTATGTATCTGTGTGTGTGTGTGTGTGTGTGTATATATTTATTTTTATTTTTATTTTCAAATATTTAAATATTGATTTCAATTATAAATAAAAACAAAAAACATTTATAATGATTTATTACTTTATTATAAATTTAAAGTCAATATCAAAATTGCTAATATCAACAATGATTATAAACTCCAATACACTTATACATTTCTATTTATATATTTATATTTTTTCCACTTTCATAATGCTAAATGTTCATATTTAGATAGTTATATATCATGTAAAAAAATTAATATTGTTTTTAATTTTATTAAAATAATAAAATAGTAGAAGTATTTTGTCTCTATTAACACTCATGGGGACTCATCTCATAGCAATTCTCCATGGCCCTACTCTCCCACATGTAGCTGAAGCCTTAGCGTCTCCTTGTGATGGAATCCATGGAGGGGGCTCTTCCCACCCCCCCAATAAGGTTTTCACCTTTCAAGATCGCATGGAAGCTCTAGCGTTGAAACCCAATAGAAAGGAGGCTCAAGAAAAGTTTCTAGAGAAGGTTGAAGATCTTCCTTTGGTCGCTCTCCCCATGACAGTGTGGAGAACTACATTGGACTTTACTGAATAGGCCTTTGTTGGAAAATTTACAAGGATGTAGTCATCCCCTGATTCAATGGATGCACTGATGGAAAAATAAGGAAGTTAAAGGTGAAGGGAAATATTGGTCTGTATGCATGTGGAAACACTTTTTTTCATTTAATTTTCAAATTCAAGGAAGATAAAGATGTGATATTCAAAAATGGTCCTTATTTCTTCATCTCCCGCGGCATGTATCTAAACAAGTGGCCTTTCGATTTAAACCCAGATGAGGATGTTCTGAATGCATTCCAATTTGGTTTAGTCTTCTGTGGTTGTCTCTCTCTCCTGTTGTAGTGATGACTTCTTGAGAGATATTGTAAACTATGTTTCAAAATCCATAGAGAGGGCTTAAACGAAAGAGCCACAATTCACATGCACTAAGATCTGTGTGGTGGGTGATTTGGAGAAGGGGCTTCCCTCAGAAATAATTCTTACTCTTGGGAACTAGGCTCATTTCTGGAGCCTCGATTATGAATAAATCCTCTTCATATTTTGATATTTTCACAAATATGGTCATTTTTCTAGGGACTGTAAGAAAGCCATAACGAACAAGGAATCAGTTCCTCTAGAAAATCAAGTGAGTTAGTGGAAAATTCAGAGGCAAGGAGGAAAAGAATCAGTAGCTTAAGTATGAATCCCTAAAAATAGCAATCAAGCCTCAACATTGTCAAACGCATTTGACATCCTTAAAAATCAAGAATAAAATGAGCAAGATGATCGAATCCCAAATATGAGTAATGGGTCTCCTAGTGAGGAAGCACTAATGGTGGATCATGCAGAAGGGGAGATTGATGAAATAGGGGAGTTGTCATATTTTGAAAACACCTTGGTTTTTGTAGCACATAGAGTTGATTCTAGTCAAAGCTCAAAATGACCCAATGAATAATTCTGATATCTCTTTACCCAAGTCTAGGAATATTGATAGTCAAACCTATACTATAGGTGTTATCACTCAAAATATGATGTAAATATTAGTCTGGGAAGATGAACGCAATATTAAAGAAACTAAGAGTAATAAGAAAAATAAAGGAAGGCGTTCAAAAAAGACTACTGAGGAAAAAGAGGTAGAGCAAAACAAGAAGCTTGGAAATCAGTTGGTAATCATCGAAATATTAAATCCAAAAAAAAATAACAGAGTGGAATCACCAAAAAAAATGAGGGCCCTATAAATTTCCTCGTAATAAATTATGAATATCTTATATTTTAATATAAAGGTTCGTGGGAACTCCAATAAATATTTTCTAGTAAAATATACGGTGAAGTAGGAGAAGGCTTGGGTTATTTTTATTCAAGAACCAAGATAAGACCTTTTCGACAGAAGGTAATGGAATCGCGTAAATATCTAGAGGAGCATCTAGATGAATAGGCATGTTTTGTTCTGAAGTCCATTTTAAGCTGATAGATATCATGCAAAGTCAATGTTATACAGTAGCCCTTTTGGAAAGGAGGGATATTAGAGAACAAATCCCATTTATTAACATATACAATCCTATACTCTAAGGAGAGAAGGCATATTTTTAGGAATCTTTAAGATTTATTAAAGAAAAGTGTTGGCTCATAAATTGCATAACGGGAGGGGACTTCAACATTGTTCTCAGATCAAAGGAAATGAGAGGCCCGCTAGTTTGATATCGCTTTAGAGCGAGTATGGAATATATAATTAATGAATGGGATCTAATGGATATCATCACCAAAGAAGGAAAGTATACTTGGTCGAATCAAAGAAGTAGAGAAAACCATATGTGGACATATTTGGATCAATTTCTTGTTCTCAGTAGTTGGATTTTTAAGTGCTTGGAGTGTATCTCTTCAATGAAGATGCAAGAAGAACCTAATCATCATCAAATCTCCTTGAAAATGGATGATCAGAAGAGTTAGGTCCCACTCCTTTTAAGATTTAATTTTGCATGGTTAAAGGAAGAAGGTGTAATAAACTTAATAAGAAAATATTAAAGAATCCCAAATTCTAGATTTCCTAGCTATGTGTGGGAATCTAGGTTAAGATTAGTTGAAGAAGAATTATCAGTTCCCTAGAAAAGATTGAAAGAATTAGTAAAGAAATTAGAAACCCATCGAAGTCCAGTGGAGAACAATCAATTAAAGCCTTGGCACATTGAAACTAAAAAAGAGCTTACAATAAAAATCTTTGCAACTACTTGACAAGAAGAGGAACTATGGAGATTAAAATATTATAGCCTATGGCTCTAACACGGTGATAAAAATACCTCATTTCTTGACAAATAGGAAAAGGCTCACAACTCATGAAATCAAGTTAAATATATTTCCCTTGAAAGAAGGTCTATGCTAACCTCTTTCGAGGATATCAAGGAGGAATCATTTCATCATTTCAAGGTTCTCTATCAAGAAGAAAGAGAGGTATGCATGCCCTAAAATCAAGATTTTATTCCTTGTATCTCACCCATAATTACGATTTCAGCCAACTTACCTCTTGTAGAAGAAATAGAGGAAGAAAAAGCTCTAGAGAAACTTTGGGATTTTGAACTAGATAAAGCTATAGGTTCAAATGATTTCCTGTAAGCTTTTTTTATAGCTTTTTTGGATCCTAGTAAAAATGGATCTCTTATGAATGTTGAATAGAAAAAGGTGAAAAGACAAGCTCAAGGGTAGTATTAACTCCTCTATTATTTCTCTTATCCCTAAGGAGTAAAATCTAGTGAATTTTTCCCAATTTGGACCTATTTCACTATGTAATTCAATGTGTAAAATACAGACTAAGATTATAGCTTCAAGATTGAATAAATTTCTACGAGGATTCATCTCATATAATCAGGAGGGATTCGTGAAGCATATGCAAATCATGGATAATATCATCCCTTTCTAAAAATCAATCCACTCCAACAGGGAAGGAGGCACCCAGAATGCTAATCAAATTGGATATGTCCAATGCCTTTCACCTGCTAAGGCACTAGTTTCTCTATTTTATGTAAGAAAAAATGGGATTTTGTAAAAAAATTACTGGATTGACAAAAACATTGATTGTTTCCACTTGGATAGCATCATTAGTAAATGGTTGTCCCACTTCTTGTTTTATTACTTCAAGGGGATTACAGAAGGGCTTCCCCCTATCCTCTCTCTATATTATTATGGATGAAAGCATGAGTATGAGTTTGGAAATGACGAGATAGGGAAGTAAACTAGTGGGTTTGAGTATAACAAGGAATAATAATGGAATCAACCACTCACAACTTGTAGTTGGCACCATCCTTTTAGGGGCAACCTCTAAAATAATTGTATTTGGTTTCAAAAATATTTTGGACAACTATATTGATCTTTCTAGTAGTTTGGTTAATAAAAGCAAGTGCCAACTATATGGATGGAACTTCTCAGATGAGACTTTGAATGATATATCTAGGATAGTAGATTTCCTTATTGTTCTAGAATGGAGAACATTTAAATATTTAGGAATCCCAATTTCATTGGGATATTATAATGCTAATGAATGGAAGGAAATCATTCAAAATATAAAAAATAATGTTTAGTCATAGGGAGCACAATGGAAAAATGTAGTAGGAAAAGTAGTGTTGATGAAATCAGTTTTTTCATCACTCCTAGTATATATGGGCTTAGGTTTTCTCCCCCATAAAGGAGAAATCCATCAAATTGGAAGTATATCGAGGAAGTTTCTTTTGAAAAAAGGGAATTATAATAAAAAGAAGTTCCACTTGGTGAATTGGTGCATAATTTATTTCCCCAAGCAACTCGACATATTAGCTATTAAATGTCATGTTCTCATGAATGTGGCCTTTGGTGGTAAGATTGTATGGCATCTCATTTTAAATTATTTAGAATGGTATAAGAAGACATTAGTTTAAAAATATTTCCATAAGAGAAGAATCTCTATGAATGAAAGAGAAATTTGACTAAAGCATGAATCCAATATATGGAAACTATGTCAAGTAATGACCCTAATCATTGTTGATAACCTAAGATGGAAAGTAGGGAATGAAGTGTGTATCAATCTAGCCCTAATAATTGTTGATCACCTAAGATGGAAAGTATGGAAAGAATTGTGTATCAATCTTTGGAAGAATCATATACATTCAATAGTCTTGTTCAAAGGGAATGATGGAATCAAGGATTTAGGAAAATGGATGGAAGAAAACACTTATAATAAGGTTGCTGACATATCATAGTTGTAAGATTCTGGTCTTTGGATTGGTTGCAAATGCCATGATATGCTACATAATATCCAACCTCATTGGAAAAGAATTGTGTATGAAATACATCCACCAAGAAAATAAATTAATGACAACAGATCTGTGTGATAACTTAATACACATTCAAGATACTCTTTCGGGAAGGAGCTCTGCGGTAACAATGGCTCTCAGACTTACCTGCGTCTGCCAAACCCCCGGTGAATCCATAAGCAAGAAGCCTGCATTCGCCATCTCCGCGCCGCCGAGAGTAAGGGCTTTTTGTTATCTGCTACAGTCAGGGTTTATAAGACGAACAGAGGTGTGAATCCGGCCAGACCTGTTGCATAAGGCACTTTCACAGGCGGCGAAGACAACTGAAAAACCCCCGATCGGCATTCATGGGTTGGCTACGCACTTGAAATGCATGCGGATCGGGCACTTGACAGACGAACCTGTGGCAGTAATTGCTTCTGAGAATACGCTTTGTGAGGATATTGACTCGAGCAAAAATGGAACACTCAGGATGAAAATCCGCCGACACCGCCAAAGGTACGAAGAAATATTCAAGCTATATGAATATCAGAACTCTGATCCGTATTATTATGATGCCAATCTCGATTTCCATTTGTTCGGACAACTGCCATTAAGCCCTGATTGGGAAATATACCCATCGCTTCGCGGCATTGAGCACAGATCAAGTCTTGGGCTCCTTGATCTAGACCTTCGCATTGCAGATCGACCCCTTTTCTGGTCAGATCTGGAAGCCCACTCACTGAACAAGTTGTTTCGAAGTGAACAAAAGATGCAGAGCAGAATCAGTCTACACCAAACTCGGATCTGGATGCCTGATAACAAAAAGGCTCCTCACAGATCTGAATCACAGTCTCAGATCATAGATCAGAGCAGGCAACAGAAAGATTCGATGATTATGACGAATCTGCAAAACAACCAAACAGCACCTGCATCGGATATGCTCGAAGGAAGGCAAAGCTCTCTCTTTATCAGATCCATGGGAGGGAACACAATATGCATCAAGATAGGGAAATGGGAGGCGACAAAAACACTAAAACAGAGGATACAAGAAAGAACTGGAATCCCAACATGCAAACAACTCCTCCTCTACACAGGAAGAGTATTGCAGGAGGAGCGCAAGTTAATGGAATACGGTATAGGAAATGACTCAACCATCTGTCTTAGCACAAGACTCCGTGGTGGCAGTTCTGGCACAAGTTCAAAAGGACCTGCTTCCTTCAAAGATGCAGTAAAAGGGAAGATGGAACCACAAAAGAAACCAGAACAGCAAGCTACAACACCAGGGGCCTACATTGTTGAGCAGACAACACAGAACCCTGCATTAACAATCGCCATACCAGAGGTAAATGAAATACATGCTGACTATTTAACTAAAGCAGTGATATGTAGGTTCAATGGTTTTTGGCCCAAACCGGAAGCCCTTCGTCAATGGATTTACTCCATATGGACAGAAAAATGTGATATCGATCTCCGTTCGAAGGGGTTCTTTATTGTCAAATTCAACACCATAAAGGACAAGGAATATGCATTGAATGAGGGACCATGGTTTTGGGGAAATGCAGGCCTTTTTATGAAATCATGGTTCCCGGACTTCGATCCAAACAGCATGGTGGTCTCAAAAATGCCAGTGTGGGTAAAATTATTTAACTTACCTATACACTTTTGGCATTACAAAGTATTGGAAGGAATCGGCAACGCCTTGGGGACTTTTTTAAAAGTAGACAATGAGCGCCTATCCAAGGATATCTACACTTTTGCCAGGATCTGCGTGGAGGTTGATCTCAGTCAAGGCCTACCAGATCACATTCTCTTATTCCATAATGGAAAGCAATGGGCACAGCCACTTGATTATGAAAACACTGCCTTCCGCTGCCGCATATGTCGACAAACTGGTCATCTTCAGAGTGCATGCCCACAAAACAAAAAAGATAGGAAAAAAAGACAACCACCAAAGCCGAAAGGATGGCAGTTTACAGCCACATGGGCAGAGGATATAGAAGAGGAAAAGAATGCAGAAACCACCAGTATACTTCAGGAAGATGAAGATGGAAGAAATAATCCAGAAATCAGCAAAGAAAGCTCTCCACACCATTTACAAAATAATGAAAATCTGATTGAATATCCAACAGATCCAAACGCAAACAACCCACAGCAGCAATATGAGACTCCAGGACAGGAAATTGGTGGCAGCAAGCGAGCATACTCTACAACAAGCTCAGATTCTGAAAAAGACATCGTGGCTGCCACAAACGAAGCACAAATGACAATTGTAACAGCCATGCCAAACAATGAAGGCTGGCGGAAAGTGGAAAAAAAGAAAGGTAGGAAAGCATAGATAGACAATTAATTGATTTTTAGATCCTGTTCTTAGCAGGACAAGTTTTGTTACAGCATATGCTATTACAGCATCTACAATATGTAATTTTACTCAATATTGAATAAAATTACGATTTTTCCAGTGGAAAAAAATATCCAACCTCATTGGAGCTCACTGATAAATTTTTTAAGTGGCTTCACCCCAATATTAAAAAAAATAATGGATCATTGAATCTGGATTTGTAGTAAAATGTGTGTTTATACATTCAAGCGAGATATGAAGTGTTAACAAAATAATTTTTGTGAGATTCTATATAAAATTAGGGGAAGAATTTGGAACAAGGAAGGACTACCAAACATCAACACATTTTGTTGGGAACTGGAACATGAGAAGGTGTTGATGATGGGAAGTCTTAAAAAGTAACATCCAAGGGCCATCCCATTGTGTTCTTTGTGAGCCGGTATAAGAGGATATCCTCCATATCTTTTGAAAGTGTTCATTCTCAATGGAGGTTTGGAAAATTTCCTTTAAAAGGGTTAGAGACATCTCCTTCATTTTAGAGAATTGGTATGATATGTTTCAGCAATGGGAGGAAACAATTCCTTGGAAAAGGAAATCATATTCAGTAACAATGAGATGTTGGATGAATTACCAAAGTATTTTTGTTTGGTGATTTGGCTTACTTGCAATCAAGGAATATTTAATGGTGTTCATCCAAATCTGTTGCTCTTGGAAATCAAAGCATCTCAGCTATTAATGGAGGAAATTTCTGCTTAGGTTTTTGACCTTGGAGAGATGGATGGCATGAAACCTAATGATAAATAATGGGTCAAGCTCACTCATCCTCAAGATCATGTTGTATCATGAATTTTAGGCCTCAAGTCTCTATGTCCTTCATTATTCAAAAGTACCCTAATGAATTATAGATTTGGAAGAACAATAAAGGAATATACTTTTCATTTTTGATGGATATTTGAATGATAGCCCTATGGAGGCAGGAGTGGAAGGGTATACTTTTTTCCCAATGAAAAATCATTGATTAAATTTTTCATGGGGCCTATAGATCTCAACCAATAATAAGATTGGATCGTTATCCCTATGGTAGGGATTAAAATTGGAAATAAGAAGGAAAATTTTAGTATCTAATGGTGCTTGGTGATTCAATTATAGTTATTCAACAAGTGTGCATGCGAAAAGAGGAAGATATGTTAACACAATTTCCTATTCTTCATAGAATAAGCCTACATATTCTGAAGTTTGAGGTGATCAAAATTTTTCATGTCAAAATACATCTTAACTTTGTGGGAGACTCTCTAGAAAATCATGGATTCAGTGTCGACCAAAGGGTAATGGAACATGATGGTTCAAGTCAAGTAATTCAATATATACGAGGAATAATCAAAATCCAATGTCTATCATAGGGGCTTTAAATACATTAAAGATCATTAAAATTTAATTACTTGGATGGATATTTGATTGTAAACTGCCAAATCTCAGATTGGAGTAACAATTCTCTTAACATTGTATGGTAGTCTCCAATCAATATTTATTTTTAGGTTTTCTTGCTCATATTGAGTGATCACATGTCCAACACCTAGGTCCTAGACAAGTGGAAGTAAACCTATAACCATTTTAAATATGGAGGGATGTGGATAGTTTTTAATAGTATTCTCGTATCCCTTCTACCTCAAATCGAGATTTGGGATTTAATGGAGTTGTCATTTTATTGAAAAGGAATTAATTTCAGAAGTGAATGTCTGATGTAGCAAATGTATAGGGATAGTAACAACCTTGAATTTGATGTCTGATGTAAGAGTCTAACAGGGCTAGGTCTGTAAGGTTATAAAGAAGAATTTCACATCGTTATCTCCTTAGTAAATTGGGTTTTGGTTTTCCTAAATTTTGAAGGCATGTGTTGGTTTATGAATGGAGATTTTGCCATGAGAAAAGAATGATGTATTCAGTCAATTCTTGGATTAAATTATGAAAACCATGGAATTTATCTATTCTCTACTCTCTAAATAGGGGAAATGGGGAAGGTCGGAGAACAATCTCATTTTTCCCTGTTGCGTCAGAAAATTGGTCAGTTACGGACCAACGTGGATCTCCTATAGGTCACTTTTGATCATTTGATTCTTAATCTTAATAAATTGATCCCTAAAATCAGGCATTAGTTTATGAAGACAACAAAAACCTCTTACAAATATTAAGGAGCCAAAGCTTGAGGTTATATATCAACATGCAACAAGAATTGAAGATATGTGTGATGATGAGGATTATGTTATACTCCTTCCGTGATAAGAAGAAAAATAAGATTTTTGGCATTGTAGTTCCTGGTAAAATGGTTTAAGATTAGCTTTTATTATATATGTTATGCAATTATGTAGCAATAATAGGGGTCTTGCTAGGTATATATAAGAGTAGCTACATCATAATAGTTATATGCAATCAGACTGTTGGAGTTTCAAGGATTTTTTGGTTTATTTTGAGTTTAGTAGATGAATATTGTGTATCAATTGTAAAATGTTTTGGCCTTCAAACTATATTGATTAAATAGAAAAAACCTACCAATTCTGTTGATTAAAAAAAAATCAAATAATAACCAATACTTAATATTTTTTTTTGTTAATAAGTAATTCAATATTGATTAAAAAGTTCAATTGTAAATTAGTGATTATCAATCTATATAAACTATATATCTATCAAGAGTCTATAGGAATCAAATCTTGCATATTGTCAAGTGCAACACTTGAGAAAGGATTTCCATGTCGAGAGACTTGATTCCTCTAAAAACTTGGTAGATATTGATTTAAAATGAATCGATACTCATTAAAATGAATCTATACATAAAAATATTCTTATTTTTAATTTCATTAAAACATCGTTTATATCTATGTGTATTTGTGTGTGTGCATTTTCTGGGACATATTATATATATATATATATATATATATATATATATATATATATATATATATATATATATATATATATATATATATATATATACATATACATATATATATACATATATCAAGTATTAGGTTTTTATATGTGAAATTTGAACCCTTATTAGTAATTGTCAACATAATAGAATGGAATTTACATGAGCACTAAATTCTAATCTGAGCATCATTTTCCACATGGAAGCTCCTAAGGGATGGAGGTTGAATGCATCCCTCATTTGATTACCACTCTATGCACATATAATATTAAGTTGACATCAATCATTCATTCATCCCCTCAACAACAAAACAAGAAATGAAAATTTCAAGGTGGTCCAAGGTATAGATCAAAAGTCATTCAGATCATGCATAAAAAAATAAAAGATATTCCAACGTTACATATTGCTCAGAATATATCAATACATGGATCTAGCACATATGGATCATGCCATCATCTCTAAATTTATTGGGGCATTGGAACAAAACTATATTTTATAGGATGGATCACTTCCAAATGGAAATCTAAGGCCAATTAAAATCTATTGCTCGGATCAATGGTATTTTTTACAATAGTTTTTCCCATCTAGAAGACAAAAAAGGGTTCTAGATGGAGGAAATTTCATCCCCAACCCATATACCTTGTATCTTTGACAATTGGTGGAAAGATTCAACCCTGATAAGGAATATTATACATGGGCCACAATATGGATTCGATTATACCCCTTACTTATAGAATACTAAGATCAAGATACTTTGTAGGAAATTGATAACAAGTTTGGCTCTTTTTCTAATTGACTAAGAAAACGACGAGGACATAATACACTTCAAATGTTGATACCTTTGTCCACATGAACATCTTTCAACCATTTCTAGAGGCCATATGCATCATGCATGATGATCTAGATTGGACATAAACCCTAGATTATGAACATGTACCCTTTTAATGTTATAATTTCTATAAGAATGGACATATTTATAGGAAATTCCTGATGAATAAGCCAGTAAAGGAAACACTAGCAAAGGAGAGAACATATGTAAATGGCTTCACCAAAGCAACATCGAAGAAACATCCCAGTAGAAGGAATGACCCAAACCATGTTGCAAAAAAGGTTTCCAGCATAAACAACTTTTATACCTTGGAAGATCTACCAGAAATAACTAAGGAACATAATTGAGAAGGAATGTAGGTGAGCATGGACACTGAAGAGCCAAACATATCTTTGGATCTAACAAGTGGTTGAGACACAAAGTAAGAAGAGGTAACATCAAGAAGCACCAATGCCAACTAACACTTAGGAGGAGGAAGTGGTGATGATTGAGGAGGACATAGAAATAGATATCAATGGAATGAACCTTTCTACCATAGAATATGCATGCAAGAATAATGATATATAATCCATTCCTCTGGCTCAATTTCAACTACTCTTCAAATTATTACATCAATCTAGGTTGACCTAGGGGCTTGGAGTTCAAGGCTATACCAGAAAAGAGGTTATTAAAGGCGAGAAAGGTTCAAAGAAAAGTGGAAGAAAGGAATACATGTAGAGGGTAGTGATTTTAGGGGCCAAACTGGTTGACTTTGGGCATTACACACATATCACAAACTTATTTGCAACTTACTACATAGTTTCCTCATGAAATTGTTAGCCTACAACATGATGGAGATCAATCCCCCCTTAAAGCATAGGATGTTGTGAGAAAATATTAAGAAGGACAGACCAATGATCCTCATGGTAGAGGAAACTAAATGCCCAAGTGAAACAAGTGTGAACACTCTCACCAAAATTTGGCATGACAACAAGATTTTACCACAGGGAAATGAAGGTTATTCAAGAGCTCTAGCCATTGCATGGAATCCAAATTCAATCAAGCTAGACAACACTATGTTCACACCGAAAACATTCGCAACCTCCTTTCATTTTATCTTACTAGACAAGTGAGGGGTAATACAAATGCTTATGGTCCCAACTAAAAATATCAAAAATAGGCATGTTGGTGAACCTCACATGGTTGAAATATTAGATAAGGGAGTACAACTAGGTGGTCAGTGGATATTTTAATATGATTACATAATTAGAAGAGAAAAAATTTGGTAGGAGATGATTGAATCATGAGATTATCTTTTCAAGGCCTTCATTAAAAACAGTTACCTTATGGATGTGAAAAAAATGGATGGTTTCTTCACTTTGAATAATAAGATAGGATGCACATCCTATATTGTATCCAAGCTAGACAATTTACTCCTTTCTAGAGATTTTTTGAACAATAAATTAACAATGGAAGCATTAGTTTTCCAGTTATAGGTTTGGATTAGTGCCTATCTTTCTACATTGACAAAATACTATAGAGAAAATCACAAGCCCTTTAAGTTTTATTTTTTTTCTAACTTATCATAACTTCATGTTGTGGGTATAAGAATGGTGGATAGTTGGTCAAACACAAGGGGCTTTGAAATGTATATGTTTCAACAAACAATGAAATGACTTAAAAGAACTCTAAAAACTTGGAACATGAAAGTCTTTGAAAACATATTTTAGGATACAATTTAGCAGTAAAAACAAATGGAAGAGGTATGAAAACATATAATTCACAATGGCTCAATTTCCATCGTAGAGAGGTAAGAGGAATACTTTAAGGAGAGAATTGAAGAGTGTTACATATAGGAGGAAATTCTGGAATCTGAAATGTACAATATGATGGCTTAAAGAGGATGAAAGGAACATAACCCTTTTTCATCAATTTATCATCTAGCATTGGAAAGACAACCACATCCTAATTGAAATTGGAGGTAGGACAAGTAATTGACACCCATGATAATATTAAGGAAGAACTAGTAGGTTTTTACAAGGTGCTTCTTTAGGAAAATGACACCAAATTATGGCAAGTCATTCAAGGAAACACTAGACACATTTCAAAAATCATCATGAATGAGCACAATTCCAACCTCATGAGGTGGATATCCATGTAGGAAGTGGAAGAAGAAATTCATCAAATGGTGGATGATAAATCTCTTGGGCTAGACAAGCTCACCATGACCTTTTTTAAACATTGTTGGTCAATAATGAAGAATGAATTCCTTGATATTGTAAAATAATTCAGGTGAAATGGGGTGATTCTAACAACTTTCAACGTGAGGTTCCTCATCCTCATCCTTAATGTAAAATTAGAAAAACACTCCAAGTAATTTTTGTCCTATTTCTTTGTCTAATGTGATCTACAATATAATTACTAAAGTAATAACAAATAGAATTAAGCCCTTCCTTCACCTGTGCATTTCCACAGAACACTTGGGATATGTAGAGGGAAGGTAGACCATGAAGGTATCATTTTAGCAAATGAGGTCATACACCCTCAAAAGTACCAAAAACCAAGGATTGTTATCAAACTGGACTTCTCCAACACCTCTGCCAAGCGAAACATGGATTACATTGGAAGCATTCTTATAAAATTTGTATTTGAATGTTCATGGACATAATGGATCATAGCCCTTATTTCATTAACCTTTTTCTCAATCCCAATCAATGGAGTCTCTATTTCCCCGTTCTTTCCTTCTCACTAGATTCACTAGGGTTATGTTATACAAACAACTCGCAAATATATAGATCAATGACTTAAAAATGATCCTCTTCGAGTGGGAAACCTCTTTTACATTACATGAATGAACAATTCTTGAATGATTGAAATGACAAAACCTCCTTTCTATATATAAGAGTCTAAGGGGTCACAATATAATAAGAGGTGACATAACAATAATAATGTAAGGGCACAATAATAACAATAGTGAGCTTCTATGGGGCACAATAATAACAACATGGGGATTAGATGGGCACAAAAATAACAATAAGGGGGCTACACTAAAAATAAAAATGAGGGAATACACTAGTATTATACGTACCTAACATGCCCCTCTCCTTCAAGGAAGTGTTTTCCTCAACACTTGAGTGGTTCTAGATGCATCTATATAAAATCCTCATCTTCCCATGTGGAATCTTCAGTGCTTAAGTTCTTCCACTTGATGAGATACTCTGAAATTGATCGATTTCATAGTTATCAAGTTCTTGTTTCCATGATTTCGTTAGGTTCTAATAAGATTTTTTCTTCCTCGTCAAGTTCTAGCAATATTGTTTGAACTGGGAGCTTGTCACCTATAACCCTCTTTAAGCACGAAACATGGAAAAATGGGTGCACTCGTGAAGATGCGAGAAGATCCAATTTGCATGCCATAGTACCAATCTTTTGCAACACCCTGTAAGGACCATAATAATTTGGAGATAATTTGTTATCCTAAACTTTCTTGCGGGACATTTTCTTTTATGATTGTAGATCTAAAAATACCCAGTTTCCCACATCAAAACTTCTTTCACTGCGATGTTGATTTTCCTGTTGTTTCATTCTATTCTACACCAAAGTGAGGTTATCCTTTAAGATTTGGAGAACTTGTTGTTGATGCTCGATGTGATCTTCCACTTCTTGAAGCTTAGAATTTTTTCTTAAAGATGATGAGCTGGAGAGTGGATGATATCCATAAAGTTCCATAATTGGGGTCATTTTTGCTACAGTATGGAAGGAAGTGTTATACCACCAATTGAACCATTGTGTCTATTGATCAAATACAAAGAAACAAAGAAACCCTTCCAAACATTTGTTAACCATCTCAGTTTGCCTATCAGATTGAGGATGATAAGATGAGTTATGAGCTAATTGAGTACCGAGACAAAAAAAATTATGTCCAAAAAATTCCAATGAAAATGGGATCTATGTCACTTACAATAATCTTTGGGTTTCCATGCGGCTTTTTAATTGTTTCCATAAATGCAGTAGCAACTGTACTGGCTTTAAAAGGATGAGATAATGCAAAAAAGTGTGAATACTTGGTAAGTCTATCAACTACCACCGTGATGAATCTTTCCTTCGGACTTGGGTAAACCTATGATAAATTCCATTGAAACTTATTCCCAACGTTGACTTCAAATAGTAAATTTTGTAACAAATCTAGGGTCTTATTTGTCTCAACTCTATTTTGCTGGAAAACCAAACATTCTACCACAAAATTTTGAATATCACACTTAAGGCCATCCTAAAAAAAATCCTTGTTATCCCTTTAGTAATTTTTAAAAAATTGTAAGTTCCCTCCTAAGGGAGAGGTGTGCAATTCCATAATAATATTTTGTTTGAGTTGGGAATTCTTACAAAGCTATAAGTGATGTTTGTACCATAATGAATCATTTTTGCAACTAAATGTATCAGATGTACTGAGATCTTGCTGCAAATTTTGAATGAATGCCCACAATCCTTTGTCATTCTTCCATTCATCTCTTGCTTCGGTTATCCAAACTGATTAGATAATAGAAATGGCACAAAGAAATGCTTCCACATCCTCGTCCTTTCTTAAGAGTGAATATGCAACACCATTTTTCTTCCCTATTTTGTAGATGATTTCAAAGTCATAACCCAACATCTTTGTGACCCATTTTTCTTCTCTTCTGAAGATAATATTTATTCTAAGAAGTATTTAAGACTATCATGAACCATCGTTACCTTGAACTGTCTTCCCATTAGGTAAGGTCATCATTTATTAAGTGCATGTAATATTTCCATCATTTCCTTCTCATAAATATCTATGTGTAAATTATTTCCTTTGATTAGACAACTTTCAAAATAAATGGGTCTTCTTTCTTGCATTAAAACAATACCAATTCCATTTCCTAAGGCATCACATTCACAATAAAGGTTTTTGTAAAGGCTGGTGTAACTAATACTAGTTCTTGGCACATTGCCTCTTTAATATGTTCAAATGCCTTAGTTGCTTCTGGAGTCCAAGAAAATGCATCTTTCTTTAGTAATGTTGTTAGAGGTGCTGCTATTCTCCCATAATTCTTAACAGACTTCCGATAATTCCCTGTCAACTCGAGAAATCCTCGCAGATGCTTTATGGATATGGGAATTTTCCATTCCTTAATGGCTTTAATTTTCTTAGCGTCTACCCTAACACCCTCATGAGATAAAATATGACCCAGATTTTGCACCTCCTGTACCCCAAAGAAAAATTTCGAGGTTTTTCCATATAATTGTTTCTCCTCCAATAGTTTGAGCACCCTGTCAACATGTTGAACATCATCATTGCAAGACTTGTTGTAGATTAGTATATTGTCAAAAAATACTAACACAAATTTTCTAAGGAAGGGTTTGGAAATGGAATTCATCAAACCTTGAAATGTAGAAGGTGCATTGGTAAGGCGAAAAGGCATGACCAAAAATTCATAGTCACCCTTATAAGTTATAAATCATGTTTTAAGAATGAATTCCGTCTTCATTCTTATTTGATGAGATCCAGAATGAAGATCCAACTTGGTGAAGTAAATTTCTCCATGTAATTCTTCCAATAATTCATCAATGACAAGAATGGGAAATTTATCTTTAATGGTGAGCTTGTTGAGATCCCTATAATCCATACACATGCGCCATGATCCATCCTTCTTGTGAACCAATACTACTGGAGTAGAGAAAGAACTTTGACTAGGTTGAATTATCCCAACCTCTAGCATTTCAGTAACCATACATTCAATTTCACTCTTTTAGGCATAGGGGTATGTTTAAGGCCTGATGTTTGGAGGAAAACTTCCTGGAATCAAATGAATAGCATGATTGTGCTCACAAATAGGTGGGAGGCCTTTCGAAGCCTCAAATACCTTATAATGATTGTCCAAGGCTTTTTGGAGATAGGGAGAAATATATGATTTCGATGTTTGAATATCTACTGAGCATAATTTTCAAATTACACCTTGTTGTTATTTGTTTAGAAGCTTTGTCATTCCATTAGAGCTAATTATTTTTCCTAGTTTCCCTGTAATACGCCTTAATTCAACTTCCTTTCCTTCTCAAAAAATTTCAAGAAAAGTTCTTGAAAACTAAAATCTATCGTACTCAAAGATTGTAATAATTGGAGTCCTAGTACACCATTAGCACCACCCATTGGAATAGAGAGAATTGTACTATTCAATACATATTCCCCCATGGTTAGCTTGATATTATGGAAACTTCTAGAGAAATTTATAATTCGTCCATTTGCAACCATCACTTGACACTCTAGTGCTAGGTATAGGAAGCAATTCAATTCCTTGGATATCTTACAATGAATAAAATTATGGGTACTACCTGAATCAATCAACACTATTACCTTTTTGTTCTTGATGTGTCCTTCTACCTTGAGAATTTGAGGAGTCACAATTCCTGCCAATGAATTACAAGATATGGTTGGAATCATTTCTTCTTTCTCTAAGGTTGTTTCATGGTGTATATCCTCTTCTTTTGAAATTTCTTATTCCTTTTATTCCTCCTCTTCAGAATCTATGTAAAATGATTTCTTCTCAACACACTTATGACCTTTAGTGTATTTTCTATCACAACTCTAGAAAAATATTGCTTCTCCTTTTTCTTCCAATTTTTGTGTCATCAATCTTGTAGGTTTTGGAAGGCTAGGAGTAGCAACATTTCCATCTGTATAGTTGCGAGTCATAGGCTTCCTTGTTGCCATAATTTTTCTTTCAATTTTTCTTGCCAACCTGAATGCCTTATCTAATGAATCATGCCCCCAAAGGTGAACCTCATGTTGGATATTATCCTTTAAAGTCCCTATGAAGACATCAATCCTATGCTCCTCTAGAATATAATTTACCCTTATATTCAATGTTTTAAAGTATTCAATGTGCTCCACCATTGAACCCTTTTATTTGAGATTTATCAATTGGCTAAAGAAGGTGCTTCTCATTGTATCCTCATAATGTGCTATCATTTCCTTTGTAAAAATTGACCATGTGATAAGTGATTTACGACAAAAAAGACATAGATACCATAAAAAATGGTTGGGTTATAAATATAAAGTTACAATGCATACCTTTTGTGTGTGTTTCACATTATGGAGATCAAAATATTGCTCCATTAATAGTATCCATGTTACCAGATCCTTTCCAACAAACTTCCTCATATCGATCTTTGGAATATGGTGGGTCTTCAATCCAATGTTAGATTCTATGAAATCATGATTAATGTCATCATGAGTTTCATATAATACATTTTTGCCATTAGGAAACATTTATTGTAGAAACTTTGTCAAACCTTCCTTCAAACCTTCCATGTCTACTTTTAAACCATTCTTCAAATCTTCCATGTTGCCTTTAATTTTTTCTTCTATACCATCCATATTAGGTTTCAGTCCATTCTTCAAACCTTCCATGTTTTATTTTAAAATATTATTCATACCATCCATCTTCGTTTCCATTTCACTTTTGGTTTCTCTTTGTGAGAGTGAAATTTGTTGCACTTGATCTCACAATTTTGATATATCATGTTGCATTTCTTCCTCTTCTTCATCTATCATAGAAGAGATTTCTAGTTTCTTACTAGGTGTGTCCATTTTTTTACTTCGAGTCATTTTTAAATCAAACAATGATATCTGTGCGTCACTATGCCCATTGAATCGCTTCAAACTGATTTGTGAAACAAAATTATCCATAATGTAAAAAATACACACTTTTTTCTTCCTTTTTAGTTGCTAGATATTGCAGTTGTTGTATATTTGTAATTTCCAATAATCAAGGTCCGTGATTTCATCATGTAGTATCCCTCTGAGCCTTCGTTCCAACCTAATAAGTCAGACACATATTTTATTCTTCAAGAAAGAGTTATGCATAATCTCCCACGGTGACCTGATTATAGACTAGTTGAGTAGAGAGAAATTGTATAGAGTGCCATGTGTCACTGTTTTGACCTTTGGCCCTGAAAATAATACCCAAAGAACTACAACCTGTTCTCTTTTTATAACTTTTTATGAAATTAAAATTCAATTCTCACAGTGGAAGTTATGATAATTTTCCCTAGGTCGCCTGTTTGAGATGAAATTCTACAGCTTGCTAAAACCCTAACTTCCTCAGATCATATCTCCGAAAATATAGCAAGACAAGATGTAAAATTTACAAGAAGTTCACAAATCTTTCGACTCCATGTGGTTTCAAATTTAACTTCTGAAGGTTTGTAGGAAAGCAATTATAGTGAAAATTCCATGATGGTCTCTCTAAAGAAGCGAAACCCTAGAATCCAAAGCTCTAATCCCAAATGTTACGCAACCAACTCACAAATAGATAGATCAACGATTTAAAAATTATCCTCTTCTCAGGGGAAACCTCCTTTACATTACATAAATGAACAATTCTAGGATGATTCAAATGACAAAACCTCCTTTCT
The DNA here is from genome assembly GCA_031772625.1 of Pinus tabuliformis. Lineage (NCBI taxonomy): Eukaryota > Viridiplantae > Streptophyta > Pinopsida > Pinales > Pinaceae > Pinus > Pinus tabuliformis. The sequence goes on along the minus strand of CM062817.1, from coordinate 1,163,703,226 downwards.
ATATATAGGAGTCTAAGGGATCACAATATAATTAAAGCCGACATAACAATAATAATTCAAGGGCACAACATTAATAATAGTGGGATTCTATGGGGCACAATAATAAAAATATGGGGACTACATGGGCACAAAAATAATGATAAGGGGACTACACTGACTATAAAAATGAGGGAATACACAAGTATTATAGGGACCTAACAGGTTATCCTCTATCCTCTTTCATGTTCATCCAAATTGATGAAGGCCTAAGCTAATCTTTAAAGAGTTTCCAAGCGAGAGGTGACCTGAAATGTATCTCCCTTCATGGATTGAGGAAGTTCCACCACTTGTAATTTGTGGAATACACTATGCTCATGGGCCACTCTATGGTGAAGGAAGATAAAGCTCTCAAATTGGTCACAAATTTTATTCTTCAACACTTTTCCCCTAGTCAAAGAAAAATTTGTTAACGTCTTAGGATTATCCAATGCACATGTCCTAGGAAAATACCTTGGAGCATGCCTCATCAAATTTTCCCTCAAGCACTCCTTGTGGTGAGACCTCTTGGAGAAATTCAACCAGAAATTGGCATGTTGGACTTTTAGATCATTAAACCTTGCTACATGCCTCATCCTTGTTAAATTGGTCCTCTAATCCATTCCACTTCATCTTTTCTCACTCTTGATGTCTCCCTAATGGGTGTTGAGAGATATATCTTCCTTACAATGAACTTTTCTATGAGGAGGGATTCACAACAAGCATAATGGGAATTGGTTAAATGGGAAAATATTTTTAGCCTAAGATGATAGCGGGGACTGGGCCTAAGGGATCCTAAGATCAGTAATACCATTATGGGTTCTAAAATGTGTTGGAAGTGGGTGATTCAAAATTTTGAATGATGATCCCAACTTTGGAACCACAAGTATGTAGAGAACATGCATGCTCAAGAGTGTGTTTGGTACTCCACATCAATGGTAGGGTTATTAATATGAAACCATGCTCACCATCGACGTCACATTGTTCTAGATCACATATTTTCGGAGATAAAGGATGAGAACTCAATAACCTGTTGGGAGGAATCTTGGCAACCAATTCCAAGCATGGCCAATAATTTTCCTCTTCCATTATTTGAGGCCCACTTAAACAATTCAACAAGCAACATAACACAACACTTCTAGTAGGGGAATCAAACATCCAACCTCTGTCACTTGAAAGAACCAACTTTGTAGACACCAAAGTGGGGTTGGAAGGAATCATCAACAACATGGATGGAACTCTAAAAAGGTAAATCAAAGTGAAATTGTGTTTAGATAAAATAATAAAGGTATAACATGACAAAGGTATGTTCGCAATAAATAATCTTCCATTCTCTTCCTTCCAAGGCCACAACGACCTCAAATCAAATATGGGAAAAAATATTGCAAGAAAGCATCTAACCCAATTTTTTTTATTTTCTCTAGCTCTTGAGTAAGTTGTGTATTTTGACATGGGACAACCTCCTCAAGTAGTGTTTTATGGGTCCTTCACTCTGTTACATGTGCAAAAATGATGTAGAGAAAATCAAACACCTATTTGATTAATCCATGTTTGTGTATAATTTATTGGATTAGGTGGCCCTATGTTCATGTCAAATGGATAGAAAAATAGGTGATGTGATCCCCATGATGAGTGAATGGGAGGATTTTCCCTTCCAAAATATGATCCTCAACAAAATATGGCAGCTCCTCCCATGCTTCTTGCTTTTGGAGATATGGAATGAAATAAATAAACACACATTTAACGAAAAGTATCACATAGTGTACATTATTTGGCTAACTCTAAAGAACCAAATCATTCAAAAACAATTCTTAGGACTTGGGAACATCTATATTTTCTACTTATGCTAGAGGAGCACAAAATATTTTAAGCAACAAATCTTAAGTCCATCACCCCCTCAAGGTCAATATCTCTAACAAAATACTCCTCTTCTAATCCGTCCTACTAGTTGACTCCTTCCCTCAACCACTGCAAGCTCAACATTTATGGTGCATCGAAAGGAAATCCAAGCCCTTTACGTTATAAGGGTGTAACCAAAAATCATGCAGATCAAATCATAACGATATACGATGGCTGATTGAGGCATACTAGTAATAATGCAACTGAATTAGAGGCCCTACTACATTTACTCTATATGTTATATGAAAAGAAATGCCAACCATTCATGGTAGAGGGTGATTCTGAATTAGTAATCAGCACAACCAAGAAATATTATTTTGCAACCTCCACAACTCAATGCACACACATATGAAGACTAGATATGGGAATCAAAGATCTTTATAGAAAAATACATAGCGGTAGAGTAATTATCTTCTAGCATATTAGACACTCAACCAATTTTATAGCCAACCATATAGCCAATGCATGAGTGTCCCAATGATCCATGCTTCATAATTGGAGCTACTCACTTATGGAGAACAATTCTCATAAGATAGCCTACTTAGAGTTAGCTTAGAATGATATGAGCCACTCATATGTGAGTGACGAACACGTTGACACCCCTCTGTCAGCAAGAGGGGGTATCTTGCGAATCTCAACTAGTCATGGATGGCTATAAATTCCAAGCCTCTACACCAACCAACTCCTGCGGACATTTATGGAAGTGTGCCTAGCTAATGGTGTTTACGTTGTTTATGGTTCTGTCTTTGGTTCCACTTCTAGTCATATCTCTGGAATGGTTGATGGTTAAGCCCCTTTGAGGCTCTAATAATCTCATTTCTTTTTACTTTTATGTTTCATAATGACACAACAAAAACTTTTATGGTGGAAGTCTGCCCATTATAGAAGTGATTAGAGTGTCATTACAATCCATGCATTGTACGTAACACTTTCATAGGTAATACAATACTTACCTTGCAAAAATAATATAATTTATTTTAAAAGAAATTTATATGTGTATTAGTTAAATGTAAATATACAAATATGAATATATATGGTAAAATGAATATATACCTAGAACATGAAAATATTCGACAACATATTTTAGGATAAGATGAAGCTAGAAGAGGAGATGGAAGAGGTCCAAAAATATATGATTCTCAATGGCTCAATTTCCATCATAGAGAGGTAAGAGGAAATTGTTAAGGAGATACTTCAAGAGTGTTACACATACAAGGAAATTCTCTTGAAGCTAAAATGTAGAATATGATGGCTTAAAGAGGATGAAAGGAACATAAAAAAGTTTCATCAATTTATCCTCTAGGATTGGAAACACAACCACATCCTGATTGAAAATGGAGGCAAGAAAAAGAATTGAGACCCATCGGGATATTAAGGAAGAACTACTAGGTTTCTACAAAGTACTTATTTAGGAGAATGACACCAAATTATGGCAATCCATTAAAGGAAACACTAGACACATTTCAAAAATCATCATGAATGCGCACAATTCTAGTCTTATGAGGTGGATCTCCATATAGGAAGAAAAATAAGAAATTCACTAAATAGTGGAGGAAAAACCTCTTGGGCTAGACAGGTTCACCTCGACCTTCTTCAACTATTGTTGCTCAAGAATAAAGAAAGAAGTCCGTGATATTGTAGAATAATTTAGGTGAAATGGGGGGATTCTACCAACTTTCAATGTGAGGTTCCTCACCCTCATCCTTAAAATATCTTAGACAAACACTCGAAGTAACTTTTTTCCTATTACTTTGTCTAATGTTATCAACAAGATAATTACCAAAGTAATAACAAAAAGAATCAAGCGCTTCCTTCACCTGCTCATTTCCACATAACAATTGGGATATGTAGAGGGAGGGAAAATCATGAACGGTATCATTTTAGAAAATGAGGTCATACACTCTCAAAATTACCAAAAAAAACAAGGATGCTTATCGAACTGGACTTCCCCAAGGCATTTGAAAAGCTAAACAAGAGTTACATTGGAAGAATTCTAAAAAAAATTAGATTTAAATATTCATGGACATAATGGTTTAGAGCTCTAATTTCTTCAACATTTTTCTTAATCCTCATCAATGAAGTCTCTTTTTCCCCTTCTCACAAAATTCACAAGGGTTATCCTCTATCCCCTTTCATGTTCATCCAAATTGATGAAGACCTAAGCTAATATTTGAAGAATTCTCAAGTGAGACGTGACCTAAAATGTCTCTCCCTTCATCAATCAAGGAAATCCTCCCACTAACAGTTTGCAGAAGACACCATGCTCATGGGCCACTCTTTGGTGAAGGAAGTTGAATCTCTAAAATTGGTCATAAAATGTATTCTTCAACATTTTTCCCCTTGTCCAAGTAGAAGTTGAAAAATAATAAGATTCTCCATTGCGCATGTCCTAGGTAAATAACTTTGAGCACCCCTCATGGACTTTTCCCTCAAGCACTCCTTGTGGAGAGACCTCTTGGAGAAATTCAACCAGAAATTGACATGTTGGACTTGTAGATCATTAAACCTTTCTACATGCCTCATACCTATTAAATTGGTCTTTGAATCCATGTCACTTTATATTCTCTTACTCTTGATGGCTCACTAATGGGTGATGAGAGTTATATCTTCCTTACAATGAACTTTTCTATGGGGAGGGATTCACAACAAGCATAAATGGGAACTAGTTAAATGGGAAAAGTTTGTTAGCGTAACTTGATATGGCGGACTTGGCCTACGGGATGCTGAGATCAATAATACCATTATGGGTTCTAAAATATGTTGGAAGTGGGTGAGTCAAAATTTTGAATGATGTTCCCAACTTTGGAACCACATGTATGTAGAGGACATGCATGCTCAAGAGTGTATTTGGAAATACACATCAATGGTAGGGGCATTAATATGGAACCATGCTCACCATTGACATCACATAATTCAAGATCACAAATTTTGGGAGATAAAGGATGAAATCTCAATAATGTGTTGGGAGGAATCTTGGCAAAAAATTCCAAGCATGGCTAGTAATTTTTGTGTTCCATTGTTTGAGGCCTACTTAAACAATTCAAAAAATAACACAACAAGACACTTCTAGTAGGGGAATGAAACGTCGAACCTTTGTCACTTGAAAGAACCAGCTCTTTAGAAACCAAAGTAAGGTCGGAAGCAATCATCAACAACATCGGTGGGACTCCAAAAAATGTAAATCCCACTGAAATAAGCTTAAGATAAACTAATAAAGGTATATCATGACAAAGATATGTTCACAATAAAATAAGCTTAAATTCTCTTCCTTCCAAGGCCACAACAATGTGAAATAAAATATCAACAAAAATCTTGTAAGAAAGCATTCGGCCCAAAATTTCTGCTTTGCACTAGATCCTGAGTAATATTTATATTCTAACATGGGACAACCTCCTCATCTAGGGATTTATGCGTCCCTCACTCTATTAGATGTGAGAAAATGATGTAGAGGCCATTGAACACTTGTTTTATCAATGCATGTCTATGTATGATTTATGGGATCAAGTGGCCATATGTTCATGTCAACTGGATAAAAAAGGAGGTGATGTCATCCCCATGATGAGGGAATGGGATGATTTTCCCTTCTAAAATATGATCCTCAACCACATATGGAATCTCCTCCCATGCTTCCTGTTTTGGGAGATATGGAATGAAATAAATCAACACACCTTTCTGGACAAGTATCACACAGTGGCCATGATTTGGCTAACTCTAAATAACCACATCACTGAAACAATTTTTCTTAGGCCTTAGGCAGATCTAAATTTCCTACTCACACCAGTGCAACACAAAAAATTTCAAGCAACAGATCTTAAGTCCACAACCACCTCAAGGCCAATGTCTTTAACAAAATACTCCTCTTCTAACCCCTCGTCCTAGTTGACTCCTTCCCTTGAGCACTTCAAGCTCAACTTTGATGGTGCACCTAAAGGAATTCCAAGCCCTTCAGGCTTTAAGCATGTATCCAAATCATGCAGATCAAATCATAAGGATATAGGATGGATGATTGAGGCATAATAGTATTAAGGAAATTGAATTAGAGGCCCTACTACATGTACTCTTTATGGTAGATGAAACAAACCTCCAACCAGTGGTGGTAGAGGGTGATTCTCAATTAGTAATCAGCACAACCAAGAAGCATTAGTTTGGAACCTCCCTAGTTCAATTCCTACACATATGGAGATTGAATTTGGGAATCGAAGATATTGAAAGAAAAATATAGAGTGGGAGAGTAATTATCTTCTAACATATTAGACGATCAACCAATTCTATAGCCAACCATGTAGCCAATGCATGAGTGTCCTGATGATCCATGCTTCATAATCAGAGCTACTCACTTGTGGAGAATAGTGCTCATAGGATAGCCTGCTTAGAGTTAGCTCAAAAATATATGACATACTCATATTTGAGTGACGAACACGTTGACACCCGCGTGTCAACAAGACGGGGTAGCTTGGGGCTCTCAAAGAATGGGCAATCACCATAAATTCCAAGCCTCTGCAGTAGCCACCTCCCAGGAGCATTTATGGAATGATACATAACTAATGGTGTTTACGTTGTTTATGTTTTTGTCTTTGGTTCCTCTTCCAGTCATGTCTATGGAATGGTCGATGGTTAACCATCATTGAGACTTTCATAATCTCATTTCTTTTTTCTTTTATGCTTCAGAATGATACTACAAAAAATTGTTATGGTCGAAGTATGCGCATTAGGGAAATGATTAGAGTGTCATTACAATGCATGTACTGAACATAACATTTTGATAGGTAATACAATACATACCTTACAAAAAAATATCATTTATTTAGAAAAAAATATTTTTATATGTTTATTAGTTAAATGTAAATATACAAATATGAATATATATGGTAAAATGAATATATATATATATATATATATATATATATATATATAATAACCTTTTTCATTGGAATTCAGAGATAATACAATTTCAAACACCCCAAAAACCCCTTGGCATTCAAATTCTACAAATTAAACTCAATATTTGAAAAATATTTGTAGTATTTTTGTTAAAATTGAAAAATTGATGAGAAAAAATGCTAGGAAAAATGACATTTCCTAGATATGTGTGTGTGTTGTGCTCATTATTTATATTTTATATATGTTTTACATTAATATACTTATTTATAATTATATCTTTGTTATTTAAATTTATTAAATTTAAATGCAGTAGGGTAACTACTACACAAAATAACATATTTTTATGATATATTTTTGGTAATTTTTGTCCAAGATCTCGTAGAGATTTTTAAGAATCATAAGTTTAAGCTATTTAATTTGCATAATTTGAGTGCTTCTAAACTTTTTAGGGTCCTTAATTCCTTTGTGTATTCAAAAGTGCATTCCACACAACAAGAAATCAGGATCTTCTTAAAACTACAAAAAAAACTATTTCTTATATTATTAAGGCTACTACAATTTTTATATATTTATATTATAATATTTTTATAAAAAAATATTTATAATTCTAATAATATTATAATAAAATAAATTAATTAAACAAAGTCTTTCGCCGATGTGTTTCGAACCAAGAAGTGTGGTTCATCATCAGGACCAGATGAAGAGGCAGACCATGGCAAAGGCTTAAATACAGAGCAATGTAGAGACATAATTTCAAGTAACGACTATATTTGAACAATAATGTTTAAATTATAATATTAATTTATCAATATATTAAAAACAAACATTATTAAGTAATGGCTATATTAAATGGCTAATTTTTGAAAAAAATAAATTAAATAATGATATTATTTCATTAATTTATTAAAAAGATTAATAGGTAATGGCTATATTAAACGACCAGTTTTTGAAAAATAATATTTAAATAATGATATTAGTTTATTAATTTATTAAAATATTAACATGTAACGGCTATATTAAACTGCTAGTTTTTGAAAAAAAATATTTAAACTATGATATTAGTTTATTAATTTATTAAAAACAAATATTAATAAATAATCGCTATATTAAACAGCTAGTTTTTGAGAAATAATATTTAAAATAATTAAGTAAATAATCAAAGTTAAACTTAAAGGAGGGGAGTCAAAAATTATAAAAACGAGTGAAGACCCTAATCGAGACAAGATCACTTGACAAATAAAATAACTAATGGAAATAAAGTAAAATAAATTAAAAATAATTTATGGAAAAATAAATAAAACAAAACAAAAATATACACAAGCCAAAGTATATATATATATATAAACAAAAAAACAAAATAAATCCCAAAAAGAAGTCTAAAAAACTAGGAGGACAAGACAGGGAACCAACTTTTACTAATATTCCAACCATCATCTCTATTCAAATTATTGGGTCTTTTTTCAATTTCTAGGGCCTCCCTCAATTTACGATGATGGAAATGACTAACCTTAGCAACGACTTGGGCCTCCTCAATGCAGAGGTGATGCTTAGATTTATCTACATGCTCCGCCAAAGTAGAGGAGTGGGTCCTACCATGCTTGATGTCAGCAGCATGCTCATGAATCCTTTGATTAATCGAGAGACTAGTCTCACCAATGTAGGGAGTCCCACAAGAGCATGGGATAACGTAAAAACCTTTCATATTCTTGGGGTCCACTGGGTCTTTTACAGACCTAAGGGAGCTTCGGATGTTATTTAAAGGCCGAAAGGCTGAAGCCACCTTATGCTTCCTTAGGATCCTTGCAATCTTGTCAATGGTCCCTTGGGTAAAAGGAAGATGAACACCAGAAAATCGATCCTCAGTATCTTTCTTAGCACTAGGACCTTTTTCAGCTCTGAGGAAAGCCTTAGTACATTGGTGTCTACTATACCAATTATTAAAGAAAACACTTGGGAGATGTGTTTTCTCTTCTTTAAGATGGTTCTCATAAGAAACTCTTAAAGCTCTAGTTGCTAAGTTGTTGAGAACACCAAGATTTTGCGTTGGGAAATGATTAGAATTACCATGAAGATATTATTCTGTGAGTTTTCTTACAATATACCTGATGAGAGAAAGAGTCATCATCATTCCTTGAGAGGAGGACATCAAGGAAGGGAAGACTACCATTACATTCAAATTCCATGGTGAACTTTATAGAACTAGATTGATTGTTAAGATGGAGGAAAAATAGTTCCAACTTTTCTTTACCATGGGACCAGATGACACAAGTGTCATCCACAAACCTCTTCCACATCTTAGGAAGAAGACGAGAAGAAGCTAAGGCCTTTGATTCAAAATCCTCCATGAATAGATTAGCTACCATAGGGGAGAGGGGGGAACCCATGGCGACACCGCAAGTTTGCTCATAGAATTTCCCATCGAATGAAAAGAAAGTAGAAGAAAAATACCAACTAAATAAGCCGTATCAGGATTTGTGATGCGCTTGATGACTTCGATGGCCTCGTTGATAGCAATATTAGTGTAGAGAGAGACCACATTGAAGCTCACAAGCTTGTCATATGGATCAAGCTTGAAACTCTTTAACTCATTAACAAATGATGCAGAGGCCTTGACGAAGGATTATGTATGGCCAATAAGGGGGTTAAGCTTTTGAGCTAAATATTTAGCAAGAAGATAAGTTGGCCCTCCTATCGTGTTGACAATGGGTCTCAAAGGATCCCCTTCCTTATGAATCTTTGGTAGACCATAGATTCTGGGGTTAAGAGGGAAACTTTCAATAAGCTTATGACTAAACGAGCTGACTGAGCTACTAGCCTTTATAGCAAGAGCCACACTTTTGGAAATCTTCTTCAGAGGATCCTTGTTGAGTTTCCTGTAGCTCCCGCTATTATGGAGGTGGTCCAACATCTTCTGACAGTAATCATCTTTATCAAGAATAACCACAACACTACCTTTGTCAGCTTTGAGAACAACAATATTCTTATTATTGTTTAACGATTTGAGAGCATCAAACTCAGGTTTTTTGATGTTGTTCTTGGAACTTAGGTTTGTTGATGTTGTTCTTGGGGGGCTTTGCCTTTCTAAGGACAACCGCACAATCTTGACGAATGATATCTTTAGTGACGTCCGGTAAGTCTCTAATACCATATTCAATGTCACAGATGATATCGTCGACCAGGATCTTTCTAGGAGCAAGAGAAAAATTTAAACCTTTCTCCAAAAGACTAAAGACAGGGGGATCAAAAGAAAAGCTAGAGAGATTGACAACCCTATTACTAGAAGAGGAAAGAAAATTAGAACAAACAATATTATCCAAACCTAGAGTCTTATTACCAATCCTATTATTATTACAATTATCAGAATTGAAAACAGAGTCACTAACCTCATTAATATTATTATTATTATTAAGCCCAGTGATATTATTATTATTATTATTATTATTATTATTATTCAACACATCGGTCCAAAAAATTCTCTCATGTAATTTCTACCAAAAGATTTTGTTTAATTCATTATAGATCACAAAAGATTAAATACACAAAATAAATTAAATTAAATTTTCTTATTATTATTAATTTAAAAAAGTATATACCTTTATTAATCTAAAAAATTGTACAACTATTTTCCCATTTTACATTTAAAACATACCATATAAAAATATGATAACTTATTAATATTTATTATTTTAAATTACATTTAAGCATCAACGTGAGCACCAAAACACATATACATTTATACTTGTATATTATATTTTTTAAAGAGAATAATAAAACATCATACTCTCATCAATTTAGAGTTCTATATTTTCTTCAAGAGAATAATAAAACATCATACTCTCATCAATTTAGAGTTCTATATTTTCTTCAATTTGATAATCTCGTACATCTATATTTATCTATATTTATATATTTTATTTTCTGAGAATTTTCAATGTCTGTATTTATGTTATTAATATTTTTTTTTTATATAATTTTCAATATTTTTATTTATGATCTTATTGTATCAAAATTTCAATTAAAAAAGCATATACTGATATATTCAAACCAGCTTCCAGCTTGTCCAAGTATCCACTTGGACATCTATCTTCTATATCAATATGGACACAACTGACTCATTTTTTAATATGGAAAACATCTAATTTGTAACATCAACCTAACAAAAAACAATTATAAAAAATCTAAACAACATTACTTCACAATGCATTCCGAAATAAAGGCCTCCCTAAACTGGCAAAAAGGAAATAAATATTTTATATTATGTATTTGGAAAATGTTTCTGCATCAACCCGCAATGATTTATTGCCGTGAATGGTTATTCATAAAAGTGTGAGTACGATGAAAGGACAAAATAGTTAATAATATAAAAATATATAGTAATCGTTTTCCTTTGTTATTTGCCAATTCGCGCAACTTTAATAGAAGATTTTCATAGAAAGTAATGGAAATGTCCACGGTCTAAAAGATAGGGTAAGAAATAAGAAATTTTGTACCACATCTGACCTTTTTTATTTGATTTTGTTAGAGGTTTATATTCATTAAATGCAGTGGAGAAAGGAATACACCTCTTCTTTTGTTTGTTTTGAGCCCACCTATTAAGGCAACCCATATATATTATTGAGTCCACAGTGTTAAGGTAACCAATATATATGTAGCTATTAACCAATATATATGTAGTTATTGATATATTAATGTCTCTGAAGCGCTGGAGCTAACCAGCCATATATTGGGTATTTAATGCCATCAGAGCAGCAGGCCACTTAGCCTGATAACACGAGAGCGGGCAAATATTATTTAATGCCGAATTCACCCACTCCCGTGTTATCCCGTTAAGTCGCGTGCTGTTCTGAGGGCATTAAATACCCAATATATGGCTGGTTAGCTCTTTCCGTGTCTCAAGTACATCCGTCTTTATTTATGACTATTGACCTAGGCATCGACTCATGGCAATTTTTAATTACTGCATGGTACAGTGGTAGCAAGCATGTTTAAACCATCACCATTCATTTTGCGATCAAATCAATTTCTCCGGCGTCCGTTTGCAACACCACTGGCTTAACTGTTCTTACGTAGTTAATGCAGTTTTAATTGATGTAAATGGCTGGTTGGTGGAACATGCACTGAATGGTAGTTGTCACCAGATTTCAAACTTGGCCAGTTGCGTGGGATATTTAAAAAATTGAAATGAAATGGGGAGTACGAGTGCCTGGGATTTCAAATAATCGCAGAGCTGGCACTGGCTTTGGATGCAAGTAGGCAACCATTACTGTGGGTGCTACGGTCACCCGACTGGATACTCGCCGACGAAAGGACGACATCAGTGGAGGAGTGGAAAGCGGAGCTACTGTCGAAAAGCTTCCAGCAGTGAGTGGAGGGGCAGTGCTTGATAGAGGCGGGGTGGGCACCGTAGGTGGCAATATTGGCACGCCAAGTGACGGGGGCTTTTATCGCCCACTGCAGATGAAATTCAACACTGAAGATCATGGTCGCTTGCATATCCACTATTGCGTTGTTGCTGCGATCGGACCAACCTAAACACATTTCCATTCTCCCCTCTCTGCAAAGGAATCCTGCCTTTTTGTGCATCTCTCCGACACTTCGTGAAGTTTTAGTGTGTTGCGGAACAGGAATGGAAAAATATGGTCACTATTAGGGTTCTTCATTCTTCTGTGGAATATCATTAGTCTTCAATACAGAGAATCACTGAAACAATGGTTGCTTCAACGTTACAATCAATGATTGCCTTGCGATCCCTGTCACTATCTCGACATTTTAGAGTATGGTGGGAGTTATGGAGAGAATTTCAATCAGGTGTATCCCAACCTGGAGCTGCACTTGCAGAGGCTCGACACCCAAAAACTATGATATTTCGTTCCAGGAATTCAAACACTGCGGAGTGCTATCCAACTACTTGTTAGGGGGTAGTGGACTTCTTCGAAGGAGCCACTGATTGGTGGTCTCACCATATTGAATCTCACAGCAAGAAAGACAAGCAATGTAGGTATACTCTAAAGGTAGCCGAGCAAAACAAGGCATTTTTGCTAGCATATTTTGATCACATCGCAGATAGCGTAGTTGAATTGAAGAAATTGAATAGGGGTTTAACTCTCTATAACAGTGATAGAGGGGGTGGATTGGGATGGAGCGGTGTCCCGTTCAAGCATCCGCCCTCTTTCAATTCTTTGGCTCTAGATCCAAAGATAAAGGGGAAGATCATAGAGGACCTCGATCGATTTAGGCAATAAAAATAGTTTCATAGGCGAGTCATCCGTGCTTGGAAACGGCGTTACCTTCTTTACGGTCATTGTGGAAGTGGGAAATCCAATTTCGTTACCTTCGGATTAATGTGGTGATACTATTTTTAAATTGTGGAAGTGGGAAATCCAATTTCGTTACCTTCGGATTAATGTTAGTGATACTATTTTTAAAATATATAGAGAGATTTTGATAGTGATTATTTTGGCATTAGTTCGAGTGATACTATGGTTAAATTTATGAAAGTCTCTTAATCATATTTATGTTAGGGTTTTGATATATTGAGTTTAATCATATTTAGATACATTGAGTTTATAATATTAGTTTTTTAAATTTAATATTATTTTTCTAGTTCATAATTTTTTAGAGTTTCAGTATTAATCTCTTGGATTTATTATTCACTTATGACAATTTTAGTTATTATTGGACCATTGTTATTATTATGAGTCAATAATAATAATAATAATAATAATGTTATTATTATTATTAATATAATAATAATTATATTATTATAATATTATAATGATAATATAATATTATTATATGTTATTATTATTAATATTGATGATGATGATGATGGTTAACGTCTATTCGGACCAAACATTGGTCTATCGGACCTAAAGAAACAAATTATCTATTTTGATTTAAGATTTTATTCCTATGCCCAAAAAGCTTGGAGAGAAGCCTCCCGAGCTCACTATAATTTTGACATTGTAAAAGGCTAGGAAGGTCCGTATTGTAACAAAGATTGTGAAACTGAGATCTAATGTGGTTGTACATGGGGCACTCTAAGAGGAAGTGATTTTCATCCTCGATCTTCCTATTCTCACATATATGGCAAATCCTTTCCATCCATGGCCTTTTAGGAACTTCCCAACAACCTGTTTCATGATGGAGCTCATGAGAATTCGTTCTAATCTTTGCTATATTAATTTTCTTCTTTGAGCTAGTTAAAATTGGGAGATACTTTTGATCTTCTAGGGTGGGGTTGATGACCTTCTTATAATAACTTAATTTTCTTTTAGCCGCTAAATCTTTCTCACACCACATTTTTTCTTTGAACTTAGAAGTAACAATATCTTTAATGTTATTTACGTTTTGCAATGCATCATTCTCGTTGATCTCTCAATAGTTTAACCAAGCCCTTGTGTCTTTATGCCACCCTCGATTGAGCCTTAGGTGGTTTTGGATGGAATTTAAAGCTAGCTTAGGAAGTCTATGATCGTCTACGTTATTGAGTTTGTGCTTGTACAACAGAAACCTAATCATAGCTAGGCTCTCAATAGGGGAAACACCTGCTTCTATGAGGAGAATAGGATAGGGTGTATTACTTTTAATTTTCAGGTTATAAGTTATAAAACGCTTCTAGATTTGCTCAATCTTTCTCCATGATTCTCTGGAGATGCTGCAACCCCAAACCTCACAGCCATATAAAATAACAGGAGTGACTAAAGTTTCAAAGAGGAACTTTTTTTTATCCCACATTACAAGGTTTGCCATTTTACAATTATTTTCAAGACCAAAATAAGCTTTCCACCCCCCATTAATCCTTTTCTCAATGTTATGGTTCCAGTTGAGCTTGTGATGAATATCAATTCCTAGGTACTTGTAAGAATACACTTCCTCCAAGTTATTATTGTCATACATAAAATTAGCGTAAGTGTCCTTCTTAGATTTGATAATCATAACTTTTGTTTTGTCAGTGTTAACAGTCATACCCATGGTAGAGCAGAAATCCTTAAGAAGCCTGAGTTGCTTATCAAGATCAGATGGGCACCTTGCCAAAAGAACGATATCGTCAGCATAGAGAAGAAGGATGACGACTATCCCAGCTAAGATCGTGCCATCACATCCAGCTTCCTCTAAATAGCCTTCGAGCTTATCGATGTAAGTGCCAAATAGGGTAGGGGAGAGGGGGCAACCTTGTTTAACTATGATGTTACACTTAATATCTTGCGACCACCCCTCATTGCTCTTTATCTTGGCAATTACGTTCTCGTATAACCTTATAACGACAGCTCTCAACTCGAGAGGAACCTTTAGCTGTTCTAATCTATTCCAAAGGTTGTATCTAGGAACCATATCGAAAGCCTTTCTAAAGTCAACAAAGCAACAAAATAAATTGGATTTATCATTACGACATTCCTCCGCAATGATCCTAAGCGTAACGAGGTGGTTTGTTGTTGAGTGATGCCTTTTGAAACCTGCTTGGCCTTTAGCTCACTTACCTTCACTTTCAAGCCATATGCTTAACTTCTTTTCCAAAATACTACCATATAACTTGGCTAAGAGAGGGCTAATCATAATTGTCCGATAATTGGAGGGGTTATTTATATCCCCACTTTTAAAAATAGGGATAATGAGGCTCTCAGTCCAAGGTTTAGGGAACCCTTGCTTGACTGCTTCATTGAAAAGCTTGTGGATGTGGGGGATGAGGACAGGACCTCCAATTTTTAAGATTTACGCCTGGTAACCTTCAATGTCCTTAGCTTTCCCATTAGCAAGGTGATTAACCCCAAACTTAATGTCTTCTAAAGAGAAAACTTCTTTCGTTGTGAGTCGGGTTTCTAAATTATCCATGACATTTGGAGATTCATAGAGCTTTTTAAGATAGGAATTCCAACCGTGAAGAGCAATTTTATTATTATCTTTAGTCTTCCTAGTTAGAATTTGCCTCCAAAATTTCTTAGGAGCTACCTTAGGGAGGTGTAAGAGATTCTCCTGTCTTTGACGAATGTACTGCCTCTTTTTCCCTTTAGTTAGGGCTTTATATATTTTTATTTTGTCCATTTTAAGAGATTCATCAATAGCTTCCTTAGTTTCTCTCCTCCCACTTTTACACTCTTTGTCATACCATGGATTGGTTTTGCTATTTCTTTTATTATTTGAAACTTCGATTGAGAACTTGTTAATAGAATATGAGAGGGTTGTAGTAAAATTATGATAGAGGTCTTCTATGTTGTCTATACTAGATAAAGGAAGCAAATTAGTTTTTAATTCATTTAGAAAGAGATCATTTTTATTTCTATCAAATATTAAGTTCTTTTGGCTGTAAGTATTATTTTCTGTGGGAACTCTATGCATGAAAAAAAGAGAGTTATAAGTAAAGGCCTATGATCAGACTCAGGTTCGTGGTCGTTTAATATGTCAAAATTTATTATTTCGTTGTATAATGGGAGATCAGAAATAACTTTGTTTACCACAATGCTACCAAGTCCATGGATGCAGGTCATCTTGCTGGAATTGGGCCACTTCTTTAGACCGTTGCAAATTATGAGATCCTGAGCACTACAGAGCTTGACTTGCTTATAATAATATTATTGGGAGTTAATATTATTATTATAATAATATAGTAATAATTATAATATACTATTATAATAATAATATAATATAATTATTAGTGAATTATAGTCAACCATGTTCAAATGTCACTTTGTGACAAAGGTTGTCTCAATATAAGAATCAACCATGGCCAACCACGGTCAACCATGGTCCAATGTCACTCTGTGACAGAGAATTAATTATTAGTATTATGTAAAGATGAATTAATTATTGTATTTTTATTTAATTAATTAATATTCATATTATTATTATTTAACAATAATTAACTATTTAACTATTATTTATTAATTTTTATTAGTAAATTTTTATTATTAATATTATTATTGTTATTATTTTTATTGTAACTTACAAAATAAAAATATTTTTATTTTTTTGCAAAACAATATTAGATTTTATTTTTTAATAAAATAAGTAATTATTTCTTTTACATTTTCTAAAAAAATGAATAAATTATTATTATTATTATTATTAATGGTTTGTGCCATAGATAGAAATGAAGCCTTATGAATATATGAGCCACATTTACTAAAATAATTATTGTTATCAAGATTATTATTGTTAATTAATATTGCTAATATTGTTACGAGTTAACATTATAATAATAATAATAATATATAATATAATATAATAATAAATATAATTTATTTATTTTTATTTTTTTTTGCTATGGTTCACAGACACCTTTGTCAAAGGGTGGTCGCTACGTCCATGGAAAAATCTGGGTTGATCGACCCCAAAGGGAATCTAGTCCCATGGCCCACTAGCAAGGCCTAACCCCTAAGGCTTTGGGCAGAATGGACCCTGTGACCTCCCGATCTGCGAGGCACTGATTTTGACCAACTGAGCTAACCTTTGGTGCTCATAATAATAAATATAATAATAATATATAAAATAATAATAATAATAATAATAATATAATATTATTATAAGTTATTATTATTATTAATTAATATTATTAATATTATTATTAATATATTAATATAATAATCATAAATATATAAGAATATGAATGTTATTATTTATATAGTTGGTTTTAAAAAATACAGATAATAATTATTAATGTGGTTGATATATCTTATTCGCATATATTAATAATATGGAAAATGTGGTTGTAGATATCTTCATATATGCCTATCAACGTATATCAACCACATTGGTAAATGTGGTTATGCTAGTGATACTATTTTTAAAATATATAGAAAGATTTTAATAGTGATTACCTTGGCATCAATTTGAGTGATACATGATTAATTAATCATATTGAAAAATGTGATTGTAGATATCTTCATATACTGGTATCAGCTTATATCGGCCACACTAGTAAATGTGATTGTGCTAATGATACTATTTTTAAAAAATATAGAAAGATTTTATTAGTGATTACCTTGGCATCAATTTGAGTGATACATGGTTAATTTTATGAAAGTATGTGACTCATATATAAAATCTTCGAGGGTCCTCTTTTATGAAGTATTAGCCATAACGGCTTGGTGTGGAAGTATTCCTTTAATGGTTCGGAAGTATGGCTTAGTGTGGGAATATTCATTGAATGGTATAGGTCGATGGCTATATTTGTTTAAGGTATAGTTGTGAAGTTTAATGATAGATGTGAATGATAAATAGAGATATTTGAGGATTAATACATTAGCTCTAAAAATTAGTTTAAGAGTTAGTTTAGGATTGTGATAATAGGGTGGTGAGAATTTAAATTTAAATTTAAATTTACATGTTAAATTTTTTTAATAATATAAATAATTATTAGTTTTTTTAATAAAATTTTAGGGATTAAGTATGATGATGATGGTCTCGGCAAGTCATCTCGAGAGTAAGGGTTTTGGTAAATGATCACAGCCGAGTCTGTGGATTCAGGGCTCACGTGTGCAGGAGGGACGCCGTTTTCATTATGGTGGTACGTCACACTCCAGAGGGTTACTGTTTATGTATGTTTGCTGGCTCAGGTGGTGGAATTCTGAAGGGATGTAGTGTCGTCCGATGTTTCATTTGTTTTTTTCGTCATATATTAAGTTAATGATTATCTTTTGGGTGGTTCTATGGATAAATCATATTCTAGGTCTTCCTACTCTGTCTCCACTTCCGGCCTCTGCACATTGGGTTGGTTTCCGAGTGGAGGAAGGTAGGAAAAGGGTGAACAAAGGGGGCCCGACCATGGAAAATATGGTAAAGTCTTAGCCTCGGGGTGGAGAAGGGGCGACAAGCACCAGGAAGACAAAGGTAAAGAAGTTGGTTCATCTTTCGGTCAGATTGCACGACAGAGGGGTTGGAAATGAACTCTAAGATTCTTCATGCCACGGTCCAAGGATACCGCGAAGGGACCCAGACGCAAGTGAAACAATTGATAGCAATTGGGAGGCAGAGTTAGATTTGAAATTTGAGCTTGAACTGCTATCCAATGATTGGGGAGATCTAATCATGGACTGTGGGTAGACTCGTGGTTGTCTCACCCTATTTAGACAGTCCATCCATCTCTACTAGTTAATGAGATGCATAGTGGCCAAAGAAATGGATGTGACCACCAACACAATAGTGAAAAGTGATCCAGAGGCTCGCCTCTAAGACATTCAAAAAGAGCTTTAGCTCATCGAGCCTCAGTTGCAGAATCAGAACGCTTGCCTGGGCCACATTGAGAGGCATATCGGATGTCTACCGCAATCTAAATTGCTAGGATCAAGTGCTAAAGGTTGTGTTGTGGTGGAATCATTAGATGATTAGTTGGTTGAAGTTATGCCTGTTAATTTTGATTGTATATGTCAAGTAGCTTTTAGGTTTTCAGTGTTATTCTTACTAGTTGGTTTCGAGAATATCAACCTTATAAGGCTTGGTTAAATAGACCCAAACTATTTATATTTTGGATGGTTTATAATGCATTTCGGTGGCCAATAGACCTGGTTTCCCACTGGGCAGGTTGAGGCCATCAAACGACTTATATATTTGTAACCTACATGTTTATAGATGAATGAATGAAAGCTACTCCTAAGCTTACAAAAAATAAATAAATATGATGATGATGATGATCCCAATGATTAACTCCACTAAGACCGGTATGGTTTATCAAATCGAAGTAAGATATTAATTGAGATTCTTTAATATTTTATTTCTATGATAAAAAATAACGGAGAGAAGCTTTATTACATCACCATAGTTTTGTTGACTTAACAAATAAAGAAGGTTGGTACTATGGAAAATATTTTGAAAATTAGAATGAATGTGAATAAGCCCTCAACAATCCAAGAAAAAATTATTTTTATATTCAACCCTCTTAGTATGGCAAAGGTGACAAACTTTTTCTTTCAAAAGTGTTTTGAGAATTGACGAATCCCTAGTTTCACTTTGAAACTCATGAGAATTGATTCTTATTTGAGAATGTTCATTTTCTTCTTAGCACTAGTCAAGTTAGAAAGATAATTCTAGTTACCAAGGTTTGGATTAATCAGCTCGTTATAATACCTTGTCTTCTTTTTTTCCTCGAACTCTTTATCATCCCACAATTATCATTAAAAATTGTAAATAACATTATTTTTAATATTATCTTTATTTTCCATAATAATCACCTCTCCCAATGGTATAGCCCAACCTTGGCATTCCTTTTAACAAATATTAAACATTTCATATAATATTTTAGAAAATTAAAAATATAAATATTTTAAAAACAATTCTTTTATTTAAATATTTGAAAAAAAATTATAACGATAAAAATATATTTGTAAATTTAAGGATATAAAAAATTGTGTAATGTATTCGGGTTAAAGCATCTCTCATAGTTAAAATAGCAATAATCTCTTTAGTGTGGTGATTTTGGATAAATTTTAGCAATAATCTCTTTAGTGCGGTGATTTTGGATAAATTTTGTAATAATAAAAAGAAATATTTATAATTTAATATATTATAAAAAACTAGATTTTTTATAAATTTTTATATATGTCTATGATATATTTCTTCTTTCTTATTTTTCATAAAGAATTAATAATGAAATTTTAATATAAAAATGATTTAACAAAACCGTTGGATATAAAGGAAAATATTTTTTTTATATACTGTGAAATTTGAATGCACTTTTATCGATCACATATTTTGATGTGGCTTTTGCATCTGCACCTTTTGAATGGCTCCTCATTCGCTAAGTTTTTAATACCATTTTCATTTAGTAATTTTAATCCCAATTTATTATATAGGAGATACATTATTGTGAGTTAACTTATTGTTCATTGGGTTAATGGATAGTAGTTATATATCATTATTTTTTATTTATAATTTTATGTGATTATTTATTTTATATGTAAAAGATTAAGTCACTTTAAAAATTTCAAATTGATGTAGTTTGTTAAATTTGATGATTTGAGGAATTTTATAATTTAGTTTGAAAATATTAGGAAAATATAAATGATAATCACACACATATATACATATATATTCAATTTTCTAATCAAATTTTATCCTTAGTTGAATTAATCAATTTTTTAATTAAAAATATATGTAATATTATTGTAAAAGTGCGAATGATTTATAATTATTCACTTCATTATTTGAGAACATGTGTTTCTTTATAAGAGTTTCAAAGGTTCCTACCTAGATGGGATAGAGTATATAAACCTACATTAAATTTAGTAACTTAAGGGATGTCTTTCTTGGGAAAACAAAAGGATCTCATACACCAATTTAATATTTGGTTTGAAAATAACCTCAAAAATAAATTATTGTTATTATTATAATAATTATATCCATTCACACAATGTTAGTTAGATTGAAATCTATACAGTTGTTAATTACCAATAGTATCAATTTTTAAAAGTAATAGTTAATATGAGGTAAGTGTTATGAAAATACATCATTTCCAATTATCAAATTTAAAATTAATTTTAATAAAAATATATACAATTATTTAATTCTATAAATATATATATATATATATATATATATATATATATATATATATATATATATATATATATATATATATATATAAGTGGAAACCTCAGACGATGGCCTGTTGTGTTCCAACTACCACATTCATAGTAGCTTCATCAATCCCCTAACCGCAAGTGAGGGAAAACTCTTGGTGACAAATGTCATGGAGCATACGATAACCTTCCAAAGTTGGCAAAGAAAGAATTGGTGGTCGAAAGTGGCCGTTACATATATTACTCGCGTCATAATAGAAATCATCCATCAGATTAGATCTGTAGGTGGGAAAGAAGGTCATATAGTTGGATACCCTTCAGAGGAAATCTCAGATCTCATGGCCCCCCATTTCGTTGGGATCTTTTTGTTCTCAAGTTGAAACTTTTACCCTAGATCTAGAGAATCTTACAATATTTGTGAAATTTATCTTGGGAGGTTCCCTTTGTCTACACATCAAATCTATTGATCAAGTTTCCTCACTCATAGCCAAGATATAGAAGTCAGTGAGAATCTCATATGTCAGCTTTTGACTACTATATTGAGGTTGGCACCTTCAGGATAAAAAATCTCTTAATGAGTATGGCATATTCAAGGATGCCATGATTTATAGGTATCAATAGTGATAGGTGGGGCCAAAGGTTGGGTTGAGTCCTCCTCATCCTAACCCAAATCCTTTAAGTATGTTCTACAACCAAGACCTCCTTGTCTAAACCTTAAATATCTCTCTAGACTAGCATTTGTTGTGGAGTAGGTAGCCAAAACCCCTTTTATTGAGGTGGAAAATGTTCTTAGTAGATTTAGAGATACAGATTATGGACAAAAGCAGTTATTTGTCATTTCAATGGTATTTTTCCCTCAACATCTGCACTTTTGGCATGGGTACACCAGAATTGGACTCATAACTATGTGTGGCATTTCTATTCAAAAGGATTATTTCTTGTGCTTTTAAACAAATTAGAGGCGAAAAATGTTTTTTATTAGGGACCGTAGTTTTTGGGTCAGTCTTACCTCTCCTTTCAACCTGAGTTTTCATATTTTAATCCTCTCTATATGCTGGATTTGATAAGTCTAGTATGGGTAAGGCTCTCCAATCATCCCATCCATATGACATACCCATATATCTTAAAAGATGTAGGAAACTTACTAGGCCATTTCAACAAAGTGAACTCTAATATGATTAGAAACGGTATCGTCAAGTTTGTTTGGATATGTTTTGAAGTGGACCTTAGTAAAGGATTTCTAGATAAGATCATTCTCAAATGGGTAGGTAAGGTTTACTAACAACTAACAGATTATTAAAATACTACTTTTCATTGTAGGATTTGTCGGCAACCCAATCACCTTTAGAAATCCTTCCTCTATTCGCGGGGACATAAGTGGCACACAAATTCTAAGGAAAAGAGCTATGGATGGAAATATCCACAAGGAACCAAAGGATTCAAGGCCATCGCGGCTCATGAGTAGGATAATTCACAGAAACAGAAGTCAGGTACTTCAAATATGCACCTTCGAACTCAGTTCAGCCTCATGTTGAGCCATCTCCAATCCTCTATAGAGGAAGCTCATCCTTCAGTAAATATGGAAAGAGACTCAACCATAATTATCGCGTTTTTGTGAGTGGGCACAAATGTGCCCATGAATTAGATAATTTAAGTACTGTTAAGGAAACAACAAACAGGTAGAAGAATTTGGAAACAAAAGCATCTCAAGGAAATGTCATCGTTGTAAAATCTACATCTGAACCTGATAACCCCTCAAGATGGATAGATGTCTGAAAGAGAAAAGGAAAAAGGAAAAAACCCATAAACAAACCTAGGATTTGAATCGAGGAAGGAATAAAATGTATCCCTATTAGTGTGCTTATGAATAGAATGATGTAATTCAATGTTCAAAGGTAATAGAAATTGATTTACAAAATAATAATAATAATAATAATAGAAGAAGAAATTAAAATAATAAATTATCTTTTAGAGTTTTGCAATTTTAAATAATTAAACAATAATTATTTTAAAAATTAAAATTTTAATATATATCTATATCTATATATATATATATATATATATATATATATATATATATATATATATATATATATATATATTCAATTTCATAATATTTATAAAATTATCATTATTTTACATAAATAAATACATTTTCATTAAAAAGGGCTAAATAATTTTCTCTTTCATTTATTGGTTATTTAAATTTAGGGAGAGGATCAAAAACCCCGACCATCTCCTCCCTAGGGAGATGCAAAACTAGTTGATACCTTCCAAAGGCAACAATTGATTCAAAATTTGAATTTATCTCTAGCAACATTAGTGTCTATATTGAGTTTATGAAGAATCACGCCCAAATCATCAAGTTTTTGGGCATCTTGACATTCAAAAAATTCATAACTCAATGGATCCAACTTAAATGGAAGATGCAATGAAAAAAAAAAAACTTGAATTATGTGCAAAAGGATTCCTTATAATTATTTTTCTAGATTTATCGGAAAGAAACCACGTGTTCAAGAATGAGACATAGTTCTTCATTTCAAGTGGACTTTACCTCTGCTTCCGGACATAATAGTTTTTACTAGATAAAGAAGATTTTTTAGCTACCCCCATATGGATTTTCATTTACTCCTTTCGATCTAAGTTTTGAGTTGAAGAGACCCTGACACAAATAAGAAATTTTCTTGGAAACTACGTCAAATATTGAGAGGCAACCAAACAGGAAAGGTACATGTCCTACACTAGAATTTGTGTATATATGAATATTATAGACAAATTTTCAGATTCCATCAAAATATATTATCAATATGAGATCTCGAGGCAGACACTTGACTATGAGAATATTCCATTTCAATGTAGATGCTTCAAAGAATACAAGCACTTGTACCATAACTTCGCCTTGCTAGCATCTTCCACAAATTCTACTGCTCCTAATGGCCAATATGAATATGGATTCACTTATAATTTAGGAGCAAGCACTATAACCCTAATATGAACTCCACAAAATCCTTTGCATTAGCTGATAAAGAAGTCCCGTCCTCCTAGAACCCTTCTGAGCTCTCACCTCCTTGACTTCCACTGACCCCCTTCATGTCGTCTTGTCATATAAGGTGGATATGAAATATTAAATATACACACCAAACACCTCTACAACACAACCATACCCTGAAATTGACCCATCGCTCTCGTCACCTTCTCACTCAAATCTATAGAGTGTCCCACTGAATATCCTAGAAATGGTCATAGGAGTTGTCAATGAAATATAGCTCGACTCCTTAGATTTTCCAAATATGGTAAAGGCATGGAAGGGGAAAGATCCATTTACCCTACCTTAGCATGAGGTGAGACTATTGGGATAGGATGACTTCAAACTCCACCAAGATGGGATTACATCCTTTGTTGGTGTTTCCAACGCAGATATGCTTAGGTTTTTCAATTAGAGTATCAACGAATCTACAAATCCTTATAGAGAAGAAAGTATTTGATGTTATATTATATCAATGTTACATTACTTTTGATGAAAGTAGTTAGAATGTATTTATTTTTTTTATTTACAAATTATCAAGTTTGCAAGTTACTTTACTTTTATATTTATATCTTAGTGGATGTTGCATGCATAGACAAACATATTATTACCATTGAACTTTTCTTAGTTATAATAATAGATGTATCATGTACACGAAATTGATTCTATGCATTCTTTTTTAGAGCTAATTGATTATTGTAACTTTTGCAGCAATATCAATTTGGAAATGCACTTAGGAGTGCTA